>JAUMJJ010000026.1:565000-1765000 GCA_033556795.1 Tapera naevia | reverse complement strand
GCAGGAGAAACATTATCTCTCGGGCTCTTCCCAAATAGAGTTTCTGGCAAGCTTAAAAATCCATCCAACCCACCTCTACCTTTGTCTGCCAGGATTAAATGCCTATAAAAGACAGGACAGGTAATGGGTAGGAATTATAAAACTTTCCCAATATTAACCTAGAACTATCTTTACAGTTGCTATTTCCCAGGTAATTTCACATTGCATAACACCCTTTCACGAGCATTAAGAATTGTACATCCACTGTTTTCACAAAGAGTGAAGGTTTGCTACTACTTTTTCCCATGTTCTTGCTTTCTCCTGCTGCTGGTTCTTCTCCGTCTTCCATCCTCTACTGCCATGTATATCTTATGTTTGTCTTTCCTCTGCCCATTAGTTCTTGGCACTAAGTTGTTTCTTTTAGAAATGTCACTCTTCAATGTTCTCCCAGCATTTGTGGGTTTGCCCCCACTCTGGTTTTTAATGATCCCACTCCTCCTGGAAGATACTGGTATAAATCCTTAAACTGAGAAATCAAAAATAGTCTATAAGTTAAGTTAAATCTTTGAAGATTTGCTTGAAATAACCACGTTTTCCTAAATTACTCCTGTTTGGAGAAAGACCAGGTGGCCTGGCACAGAGATAACTGGAGTCACTGACCATGTCCCAGTGAACAAAAGCAACTACACTTCATGCCAAAAGAATGCACAGCTTATGTTCCTTTTATCTAGGGGGGAACGTGTTGCTTTATTGCCCCTGTAAATTACCTCTGCTATGGAAAACATCACAGTTCTAGCTGGGGAATGGTATCTTGTTGCTGACTTCCTCCAGCTGGTACAAGGTACATCCTGTCTCATTGTCTGGAGGTGCAGAAGTAAATGCTTTTTGGAGACAAAACTCCAGAACCATTCCCTGAAACAAGTCTCAGTGTTAAAGATAATTTGATTTGGAAAACCTGATTCTTATCTGCCAACACTACCTGAAGTGGCAGAGGCAAAATGAAAATGGTTATCAGTCTTAGCAAAAGAGAAGCCTCACTGAAAAGCAACAGCCACTCAGAATTGCATTCTCTCTTGTAAATACAGGCAGCTTCTACTGAGCTGGGACTGTAACGCGATCTGGAAGCTGTCTTTGTCAGAGGTTCCTGCTCACTTCAGAGGTGCTGTGAGTCCCTTCCTTTCAATCCAAGGTAAGGTTCTGAGGAAAGACTCAGCTTTTGCCAAGTCCTCACCTCAGCAGGGGTTGGATAATCCTTCCGCTTCACAAGGCAATCTAATTTCTCCTCATATGGTACAATTGCACTTCCCTGATTATCACCAAACTGTTTTCAGAGTTCCCATTAGAGGCTCCTGACCCAAGGTAAAACACTTAGATGCCTGCAAGGACAAAGGTGGAACAACGGGAGTAGTTATCAGTGTCACCTTACAGATGTTCTGGTTTGGGCCACGTATTTTAATTTATGTAGAATTGTTAACAAGCAGCGTTTCACGTTTTGGCACCACCAAGAGCTAATGTTGCTTACTGCTACAGTAAGCTTCTAAAGAGAACTAATGGTTCTAATAAAATACTTTCTACATAACACTTGTTCTTAGTCCCTGCTTTTTAGGAAGTGTCTAATGGCAAGCACTGATAAAAAAAAGCCCTCACTTCCTCTCAGGGCCACATGGATAGCTTTTTTTTCCTCCAATTTATCCTCCAGTGAATGTTTTTTGCTTCCAACTTACTTAGTGAATGCTCCAGGTTTTGACAGGCAGAACCTAAAAGGAGGCAGGTGTTTACCCGTAACATTGGTTGTCGTTCACGTCTGTCTGTCTGTCTCACTCCTATCTAAAATGGCATTTACAGCTGCCACCAACTTGAGGCATTCTCCCTGTTAAACTGAAAACCTTCCAGTCAAGTTGTGCCCCATGCACACACCTGAAAACTCCCTCAAGAGCAAGAGGAGGACCAGAGATCCAGCCACAGCTGGAGGCTGGAGTTAACAGCATTCAGTGCAGCAGGGGCTCAACAGCAGGGCTGCTGCTGAACTGTGCAGCTCCACAGGGCCTAAGGAGGCAGCCCTGTCCCCGGGGAGGAAAGTTGAATGATTAATAGTGATCTGCAAAAACCTGGCAACACTGATTTGCTTCTGTCAAGTCTCCTTCTCCTGTAAGTTTCTATTATCACCACATATTCACAGGATGGTGTCTGTTCGCACAGGTAATGGACAGAACACCCTAAAGGCAGTCACACAGGTTAGAATTTACTTAAGCCAGGTCCCTGTCTCATTTAATTTGAAAATCTGTAGAACCGCAGTGAAATTAAGTTGACAGAAAACCTGTTTTCTACAGTGACATTTACAAAGTGGTTTAGCCCCCCCCATATTAATATTCTTCATATGGATTCAGTTATTCAGGATTTCAAAAGGGGCAGCATGCATGTAGAAAGACATCTTCACTTGTAGGATTCATGTACACACTCAGCAAGGCTTTAAGCATTCATTTAATTCTTCCTTAAGCACCAGTAATGTAACAGAATTTCACAGACAAGATACTTTTCTGCAAATTTAAGTAACATGGCTTTTTAATTGATAATTTCTATCTACTGAAATTTTAAAATTATAACTTTGATCAACTGGAAAGGTAAAGTTTAAGACTCATGTTCAAATTAGAAAACTACTCAAATTATAGTTGTAACACCTGGAAATAAAAGTAACGAATCAGTATAATTTTCCTTATGTATAGAAGATTTAGAAAACTATAAATATACACAATAAACATAAAGAAAGCCTGTAAAAGGTACATTGACCTCTTCCTCTGTCAACTCAGACACATCCTTAGCTTGGATTCCTCTATTTAAAGGCGCAGATGCCTGACTCATGCAATCAGCCCAGGTTCTGTTTCTCTCTTGGGAGATAAATGGACATCAGCAGAGCAGAGCTCATCCCATCCCAAGCTCAGCACCTCTGACAGTTACACGTTTTGCCCCTGGCAATACTGATTTTCCTGCTGCCATACAGGGAGTGCAGGATGACCACCCTGACTTCACACGTGAAGCTAGGTGTAACTTCCCACATTTTTAACTTACCTGACCAAGGCCATTTAACCATTTTACATAAGGACAAACAATATCTGTACAAAATATCAGAAAACACAAAATTCTTCCTTGCATCACTCCCAGGTTTGAGTTTTTTTTAAATTCATCACCTGAAAGCAACATCAAAGCATATGTGTAAGGAACGGTGCCCGTGAACCTGAGGGGAAAGGCACACGGATGGATACCCTGTGGAATATCCAGCACAGCGGGTGGTACCCTCACTCACTCCTCTGCTCCTGCACCAGTGCTTGCAAGGAGTGAGGAAGACAAAGCAACTTTCACAAGATTTGTACCTCCTAACACCAGAAAAAGCTTTCTATAAACTCTGTGTCCTGTGGAATTAGGGTGCCAGGAAGAACAGCTGATCATCATTTTGGACAGAAGAGAACAAAGTGAATTTTTCATGCAAGAGTCTGAAACACAAATTCAACTGCAGTCCACACAATCTGTACCTCAGGTGGGCAGCCTTAATTTGCATAAGAGGTAAGACAATTAATAGATGGAGAAAGACCAGTCCACACAGTGCATGGCAGGACTATTCACAGACTTATTAGGCTAATATGGGGCATTTCAATTCTTACCTGTGTAAGGCATTCTCTGTGTTTTGGCAAACTATTCCCACTATTATTACACAATTTGCAAATTTTTAGAAGTGCAAGACCAGCTCTAGAAAACACAGTTGTCCCCACCAGTATAAAAGAAAACAGTTACACTTCGTACAGTTTTCTGACAGAACCCAAAGAACAAATTCTCACAGGAAAAGAAATTAAAGAAAAATTATAAAAAATACTGGGTTTAAATATGATTTTCAAGGAATATGGAATAAAATAAATCTGGAATACATTACACAGGGAATCTGGTAATTTCACCTACCTGTTTGAATCCTTAACTACTGAAAAAAATCCCTACCTTCAGGTAATTTTGCCATTGTTTCCAAAATCTGATGTGTGTTCTTCCGACAGATATCTACTGGATCATCCAAGAGCTCAGTGAGGGCAGAAATTATTCCATTTTCTATCAGCCCTTGCCTACAAAAAACATTGGAGGACAGATTTAACTAAGTGTAATAAAACTCATCTATATTTGTGGATGCTCAATCTTAACTAAATACTCTTACCAAAACCTAGAAATTCTGGGTTTTATTTCTCAGGGAAACGTATTTAGTGCTTCCTACACCATTCAGTAAACTCTGGAATTACACCTACCTGCCAACATTATGCATAGCCATTACATAGAGGATTTCAGTTGTTTTCTGTCGGACAGTAGTGTCACGGTGCTGCAGTGAAGTCTTCAGGTTATCCAAGAACCCTACAAGACACAACAGTCCATTTTAACATTTCTTACCTTCAGCTTTAATTTAAAATAGCAATACTCATTTTTATCTCACAATATGAAGTGAAAACAATCAGAATTTTCATCTTGCCCTGAAGGTGAAATTTTCATTGTTGTATCTCAAGTAGGGAAGAAACTTTCAAATTTTAAGTTCTGCTGCAAAAAAAAAATGTGACACTGCAAACAAGCTGCTGGCTTCTATGTCAAGTCAAATCCTACTTGCAAATATTTATGAAGTGACATAACTCTAAAAATAACTCATCAGTGAGGCTATTGATATTTTTAGAAATGCACGTGTTTGCAGGATTGATGCCTACCTGCTCCATCAAAGATATTGCAGGGAAGAAAAGCACTTTGTCCCAGCTTGTGAGCACAGAGCACTCACCTACTGCTATGGCTTGGCAGACTTTTTCTGGGTCGTGGACCAGGTCACAGAGTGTCATCAGTGCCTGCTGCCGAGTCAGCAGCTCAGGAGACTGTAACTCCTCCTTCAGTTTGGGAAGGGCCCTCCGGCCAAATGCCACAGCAGCTTTTGAGGGATCTATATCAGGGGGAAGGTTGGCTGAGATACGAGCGTGCGCCATCCCAAAGTTTTCAAAGTTTCTCTCTCCTTAAAAATTCTCCAAAATGACTGTGCCTGGTTGCTGGAGAGATTATGTATGAAAAAGGCAACTACAGACTTCAAGCAGTGCTCCGTGTCTCAGATGAGCTACGTTAGCACACAGTCATGGAGCTGTGGAAGAGGAGGCTGGAACGGTTCGTGGCCAGCAGCATTGTCTGTTCATCAGGCGAACTGTCAGATCTGCTCTAATTCTCTGAACACTGGGAAAAAAAAAAGAGAAACAAACAGGTGAGGCTTTAGATCGCAAGATGAGGGAGAGAATGCTTTCCAAAGGGTTAAAGTGTAGCAGTTCCCTGTCGTGACCCCAGTAAGGGACTCAAATAATAGTAAAGGGAAGGCAAATAAAGCATCGTTTTCCAAACTCTCATTCCTTCAAAAGGGGCCCAGGGCAGCCCCTTTCCTCCCTGGCACGGGGCTCCCACTGCATCCCAACCCGGCTGCGAGGAACGCGCAGCTTCGGTCCCACGGGGCAGGGCGGGCGATGCCCAGAGCGCCCCAGGGCTCCCTCAGAGGTTCCCCCCGCAGGGCGGGCGATACCCGCGCTCCCTCAGGGTCCCCTCGGGGCCCCCTCGGGGCAGGGCGGGCGATGCCCAGACCCCCTCAGAGCCCCCCCTCAGGGTGGGCGATGCGCGGGCTGCCCCAGGGACCCCCCCTCAGAGCGGGACCGCTCCCAACGCCCAACACCGACCCCTGCACTACCTCCAACCGGCCGCAAAGTTACAGAACCCCTGCTGAACCCGCGCGCGCCTCTCCTCAACACAAAACCAGCGGAGCCAACGGCCCAAGCCGCCCGGTGCCCCAGCGGTGGCGCCGCCGCCGCCGCCTCAGCCGCTGCCGCTGCCGCTCCCTCGCGACGAGCGCTGCCGTTGCCGCAGCGACGCGCGCTTTGCCTGCGGCCCGCGAACAGCGCGAGGCGCGCGCGGGCTGAGTGCGGCCCCGCGCCAACCGCGTGAGGCGCGCGGGCTGTAGAGCGGCCTTGCTGCGCCAACGGCGTAAGGCGCGCGGGCTGAGCGGGGCGCTGCGCCAGCGGCGTACGGTGCGCTGTGAAGCGGCACTGCGCCAACGGCGTAAGGCGCGCGCGCGCGCGCGCTGCAGAACGGCCCCGCGCCAACCGCGTGAGGCGCGCGCGCGCGCTGCAGAACGGCCCCGCGCCAACCGCGTGGGGCGCGCGCGCGCGCTGCAGAACGGCCCCGCGCCAACCGCGTGAGGCGCGCGCGCGCGCTGCAGAACGGCCCCGCGCCAACCGCGTGAGGCGCGCGCGCGCGCGCTGTAGAACGGCCCCGCGCCAACCGCGTGGGGCGCGCGCGCGCGCGCTGCAGAACGGCCCCGCGCCAACCGCGTGAGGCGCGCGCGCGCTCGGCAGGGGCTGCGGGGAGGGGATCGGGTGGGGCGCGAGGGCGGCCCCTCAGGGAGGCTCCTCGAGGGAGGCTGAGGCGGCGGTGCCCGAGGCGGCGGTGCCCGAGGCGGCGGTGCCCGAGGCGGCGGTGCCCGAGGCGGCGGTGCCCGAGGCGGCGGTGCCCGAGGCGCGGGGGCGGCCTCTGAAGGCGGGATCGTGGGAGAGAGGGAGCAGCGGCCGCGCCGTGGGGGCGCTGACCTCGGTTCTCTCCTCGCACCGGGGGCAGGGTGTCTCTGCTCAAGGGCCGTTTTTAAAGTAATTTCGCTGGAACAGAACTGAAAAGAACGGAGATCGCGCAAAACGGCGCTGGGGGAGCGGCAGAGCCCGACAGGGAGCGGCCCTGAGGTGCAGGGGGGAGGGAGCTCGGCAGCTTTCCCAGGGTCATGGAAGGGTTTGAGTTGGAAGGGACCTCAGAGCCCATCCAGTTCCACGGGCAGGGACACTTCCCACTGGATCAGGGGCTCAAAGCCCCATCCAGCCTGGCCTTGGACACCTCCAGGGATGGGGCAGCCACCACTGCTCTGGGCAACCTGGGCCAGGGCCTCCCCACCCTCACAGGAAAACGTTTCTCCCCGAGATCTCACCTCGATCTCCCCTCTTTCAGCTCAAAACCCTTCCCCCTCATCCCATCCCTGCACTCCCTGATCAAGAGCCCCTCCCCAGCTTTCCTGGAGCCCCTTTCAGTACTGGGAGGTTGCTCTGAGGTCTCCCCAGAGCCTTCTCCTCTCCAGGGTGAACAATCCCATTTCTCCCAGCCAGTCTTCATACAGGAGGTGCTCCAGCCCTCGGATCGTCTCCGTGCCTCCTCTGGACTCTCTCCACCAGCTCCAGGTCCTTCCTGTGCTGAGGACTCCAGAAATGGGCACAGGGCTCCAGGTGAGGTCTCAAAGAGCAGAGGGTGAGAATCATCTCCCTCACCCTCTGATCCCACTGCTCTGGGTGCAGCCAGGGATGGGGTTGGTTTCTGGGCTGTTAAAACAGGTGGAAGGCATAGCAGGGGTCTCCATTGTCACTAGATGGTTTCAAATAGCCATGTTAGAGGCTTTTTCAGTCTGATTCTGCTAAAAAGTACAGTGATGTTCAGAAGACAAAACACAGGGAGAATGTGCCCTTGCACTGTGGCCAGCACAGCTTAAAGGTGCTCTGCATTGTCAGGTGTGATCTGCCACCAGGAAAAAAACAGCTCAAAACAGCTTGTGCTGTAAAAGGTTGGTTCTCTGTGCAAATAGAGAAGTTGTTGAGCTGTTTTTCATTATGTTTGAGTAACAATTATGATAATCAAACTTCTTTAAACTGGATTTTACAAAGCCAAAATCATTCAGATGAGCCGGATTAAAATAAAATACAGGAATAGATTCTGGTTTGTTGCTCTTCAAAATCCATAAAAGAAAAATTAATACTTTAAAAGTATTTTCTGGAAAGGATTCATTTTTCTGCAATGTTTTAGAGCAGATTATTTAAAGTAGAAGTTCGTTTCCCAATTTAGATTGGACTTCCACTAACTATGTATCTGTTTCAATATGAGGAACATGAACTTTTCTCAGTGCAGAAGGAGCAGGAGATCAGCAACTTCTCTTGTCCTTCAGTGTTAACTCTACTCTCATCCTTTTGGTGAATTTTTCTGTCTTGTTCTTCACCACTGCATGGAATACTGGTTCTGGTTAATGGTCATGATGTTAACATATGTACTGCATCTTCCTCAAATCCTTGGTCCCCAAAATCTGCTGGTGATACTGTTCCTGTGACACTGATGTAAGGAGGGTTGTGGTGCCATGGAGACACTCTTATTGCCAATCCTCCCTGGTAACTGGAGGCCCTTCAGCTCTGTAAGAAGAGAAAATCTGGATCTTGGTTCTGATCACTCTCATTTTGTTCATGAGAGCTCTCTGGGCCCAGCCTCCAGCCAGCCCAGTGGCAAACACACTTGCCCTTTCTATCCATTTCCTATACAGCATTAGGGGATGAGTTGGTTTATTAAGGAGCCATTTCTGATCGAAGGCAACTGTGTAGCCACTAGAACCAGTTTGTTCTTTTAAAACCAGGGCCCTCTGTGTAGTTCAGCTCCGCCTCCCCAGGCTGTGGGAGCTGTTGCCAGGCCGTTGCTATGGGTACGCAGCAGCGGCCCAGCCGTTTGCGTGGTGGGATCCTGCTGCACCGTGAGTCCTCCCTTGCACTGTGCTGCACGGTAAGTGTTGGGATTGGGAACATTCGTTTGAGTGTCAGTAAGGACGTGGTGCCCTGTGAGGGGTCCCCTCCCCGGCAGCCCACGAGGTTTCCTTCCATAACCAACCTGATACGTCTTGAAACGCCTTCGTCATTTCCAGGTGAAGAGTGTTCCTTTTCCATGTCAGATTTACTTCTTTCTGAGCTGATCTTGGATGGAAGTTTGTTATTGTGCTGAGAAATGCGGGAGGTTTGGCCTCCCTCCTTTCTTCTTCTGACCAAAACCCCTAACACTGATTGATGTCCTTAGTGCTGAGGCATTTCAAACAGTGATGAGCAAGATTGTAAAAGTAAACACTGCAAAACCATTTGAGGGCTTGAACTACAAGCACTTACATTGAATTAAGTGAACAATTCTCTGCCCTCCCACAGAATTAGAGTTGGTGCCTTGTAGCTCCAGAAAGCTGCTGTTTGCTGCTACAGCTGCATGCATTGAAATGGCTCCTTTTGCTAAGAAACAGGTTTTCTTCAATGCAAATAAAGTCCAAGAACTGCCACTTGTACTGAACGAAAAAAAATGTAGTGTAAGAACTGTTATTTTTTCTGTGGTGTTTTCCCTGTATCGTGGCAATTCCTGGATACTATGCTTCTCTTTACATATTTCCTGTCTGGTAGAATTTAATTGCATTTGGAGGATGAAGTCCAACCTAATGCACTTGGTTCCCCCAGTGAGCAGGGACAGAAGAATCTCCCAGTTTCCCAAGGTGAGTGTGCTTTATCCATCTGGTCCCAGTGTGTAGTGCCTGCCACAGTGAGACATCTTTTCCTTGTGCTAATAATTGTATTCTGCTAAAATTACAAATTGTTTAAGGATTTCTTTCAAAGATGAATTTTTCCCATTTGATGCTGAGATCTATAATAATAATTCTCATTTTTTCCTTTTAGCCTTTACAGAAAGTGACTCTTGCCACAGAAGTGTTGTCTCACAGTATCTGTCTTGTTATTTAAGCTAAACATTACTAATTGTACGCTTAAAGAGTTCTTACACCAAGGGGAAATAAGAACCACAGCTGGTATTAAATATGCAAAAGGCCTAATTAGATCTATATGGAGGTTTTGGTTGAAGAATTTGAGGCAATTTTCATTTTCTGTTTGTATAGGAACATTAGTCACACAGTAGATCAAACGCAGCAGACGTGGTAGAAACACAGGCAGAAAAGATCATTCATGCCCTCAAGGACTCTCGTACTTGAAATGTAAGAGAAGAGTTAAGGGCAGGGAAGGACAACGATTTACCATTCTGGTTTTTCAGTTGTTCAAAAGATCCTTTTAAGGGAGTTGGGCATTTTTTTCTGTGCTTGATCTCAGCCACGTATTTTGCTTTTAATTTTATGGAAACTACCTAAGTTATATTAAGTAAATATAAGATAAAATAAGTTTTCCTCATTTTTAACTAATGTGTAATTAAAAACTAATAATAAAAACAGTGCTGCATGCATGTGAGAGATCTAAAAGACTGTGGAAATAAGGACTTGCTGGTGGAATGCACCCACCTGTGTTTGCCTTGTGTGCTTTGCTTTACCAGGGCGTTTGAGGTACTTGCTGCCCAAAGGAGTTTTTTACACAAATAACTGTGGGGGAGCCTTACTGCCTGCTAAACCAAGCTGTCCTTTCTCTTATGTTTGTGCTTCACAAAGTCTTGGAATTCATCACCTTATCTGTTTTTTTTCCTTGCTGATTTGGCTTCTGGCCAAGCTGGCGTCAGTGCATTCACGGCAGTGCTGTTCTCTCCTGTTCGCAGTGCTACGCGCCCGAGGCCTGCCTGCAGCTCAGGGAGCACTTCCACGTACAGGTCAGCTCTGCCTGTCAGCAGAGCACTGCAGCGGCTGGGTGAGTCTGGAATAAACCAAGTGTGCAACGAAGAAAGTATTGTAAGCCCTTTAGTGCCTGCTTTCCCTCCCTTGTTCCTCATCTTCCTCGCTCCAGTACGTTCCAAAGCAGCTGAGCCCATGCACGTGGTAGTTCTCTGACCTGTTTGACAGTAAATGACTAAAATGCCTCTTTTCGTAACAGTCAAAGATACTTCTGACTTGAGCAGTGCTGAAAAAATAGCAGAGTTTAGCAACTTTGAACTAAACTCTTGGTTCTAAAGATTAATTGGCTTTTTGGAATTAGTGTTGAATTTTGCACATGCAACTCAGAATGGCAGCCAAATTCTCGAACAGTTATAAGGGTTAGGGCAGATCTAGCCTTGCTGTGTTCTCTGTCGGAGTTCCAAATGAACAGTTAATACAGTCTTTGAGGGGATATAAACATACAGCAGCTCTAAGTTGCTCAATACATAAAAGAATCTAGCTTTAGTCTTTTAGAAGTTTACACGCTGAGAAGTTGTCTTAAATGTTTCCTCAAAACTGGAGCAAAATTCTAGTAAACACGTAACATTGAAAAATCCAAAGAAACAGTTTATGCCCTTGTAATATTCTTTAAGTTGTTTTTCTTTTTTTACATCATCTCTCTCCCAGGACTGTTAATCATACTGATTTAATTCCTGAAGCAAGGCAAGAAAGCTAAACTGTGTTAGAAATCATCACTATTCAGCTAAAACAAATAGCCAGAGGCTTTAGTGATAAATGCTTTTGTGTTCCAATGTGAAAGATCTTTCATAAAGTGGAGTTTCTATGAATGCTGACAATTAACTCATTGTTTTTTAAATCTAGAGCTGTTGATTACCATGAGACTTGTCATGATACCCATCTTTAAACAGAACTTTTTATTTATTTCACAGAGAGTCTTACTGAAAAAAAATAAAGCCAAAATCTGTCTCCCTGAGAGACATCAGGGAGTTCATTGCTCTTCAGAAGCACAGCCACTGTTTAGTTCCATGTGAATTTGTAACAAGTGTCAGACAATTTTGCTAGAAAAGATGTGCTTTACTGAACTGAGGCATTTTTTACTCTCCAGTTAATTTATTCTGGTAACAGAGTACAGCTAAAAAAGTTTTACTTGGTTTTGTGAATACAGTTTAATCACTTTCCTGTCACTGGTGTCTAGATATTAATATTAGGTCATGTGGTGGGGCAAGGGTAGGAGGGACAGACAACGGTGTGTTTTGTACAGTAATTGTAGAACTAGATAGGAATAACCATTATCTTCCTTTTCTGATATCCCAAATGATGGTACATTTCTTCGTCATTCACAAAAGTAGTCTGAGAAATTCAGTAGCAAAGGCTGTATTTAACACTCTTGATATTCCATCGATGTGTTAAACTGTTTGATCTAGGGAGCTTTTTTCCCTCCCTATGAATTACGGAACACACCTCTGAACCATCACTTTGTGTTTCACTTAAGGTCATTGATTTTATTCAGTATTTTATCAGTAATAGTTGATCGGGCAGAGACATGTCAGTGGCTTCGGGGCCTGTGGTCACCCAGTTAGCCTTGACTGACACACAAAATGCCTTTTTTTTTCTCTGAAATATTAGTCATGCAGCTTACCAGGCAAGAGTTGGACTATTTAGAATAGATAACTTGGAATCAGCATCACATGGAAGCCCGATATAACCAGAAATAGTATTGAATAGAAGATTAATTCCTTTGTTTAAAAAGCCATCACTTGCTATAAAAGAAGGTTAAACCTCTTAAACTGTTTTTGTAGCATGTGCATGAGAGATGTCAGTCCAAGTTTAGGTCAGCAAATGCACTTACATTCACTCACCACCTGTATCTCCCCAGAGATACGCTACATTCCAATTTTAAGGATGCAGGCTGAGTCATCTCAAGCCCATCTGCTCTGTTCTGTGGGAGGACCCAGAGCAAAGAGGATTATTTGCATGACACCAGATTCAGATTAATATTCTTCCAGATAGTTGGAAAATGTATTGGCTCTAACAATGGGGGTTTTCCCAGAGATGAATTCTGCAGTGGGTTACATGATTATCAGCAATTCCTTGTTTCTGCACGTGGGACTTGACCTGTGCTATTAAAGTCAATGAGAAACTTGTGATTCATTTTAATGAAAATGATGCAGATACTCTATGGCCTTACGTGCAAACTGCCAAATGTATATACTTGTAGTCAAAGCAATTTTAATAGAGCACAATTTAGGTCCTACTGGATTATATTGAAGAAAAAAACATGCAGAGTAAGAAATCAACCATTTCTGCTCCAGAAGGGGTTTTCTTTGTGACCTTCTTTTTATTTCTGAAAATTTAAGGCTCTCACCCTGCACTACAGCAGCATTTAGGTAAACTGGACTCACAGGTACATGTGCTCATCACTTGCAATTTAAGGATCTGGATCAGAATTTTTACGGAGAGAGAGTGTTGAAATTGCTGCTAAAAACATGTAATGTTTTCAATTTATAACAGGCTGAAAACATCCAAAGTCGTCGTGGTAGGAGACCTCTATGTTGGGAAAACCAGTCTTATCAACAGGTACAGTGTGTCTCGGGGTGGTTTGATTCTGCTTTTGTGAAGTAAATTTTGTAATGGTTCCACTCCTGTCCCTTCAGGGTAGTAGTTCATGGTTTTGTTATTTTTACCCATTTGAATATGATGCAGTGTTTCCCTAAGAAATCCAGTCTAAAGGCTAAATAGTCAGAAGGTACGAAAAAAAGGAAACATATACCTCTGTCTTTCCAGTGCCTGAGTCTTGGTTTCATGTTTTCTCCTCACTTCTAGGGTTTGAATACTGATTTAATAGTCATATTGGCTGTAAAGTCCCCTGCTTTTTGTGTTTCAGATTGTTCACTGAACATTTTTAAGCCAACCTTGTGTGTGTACTTGTACTCATTTCTAGAGCTGCAAGACTGTAGAGGAAACACCAGTTTTTCCATAGCTTATGAAATCAGACAAAATGCAGAACATTGTAAAGAACAGTTGTTTGATTCTTTACTGTATGTTAGAAACAGCTCTTTTAATATTTAAGTCCAGGGAACAGATCACTGAATTTCTGTAGCTTATGATCACTGTGACAGCTTTCTGTCTGTGTTTGCATTTTATTATTATTATTTTTTCCACATTCTTAAGTGGATATGGTAGGTTTTTAATCTCATTGATTTATCATTTGAGTCATTATTTATGACCCAAAATATATTCCTCTGGAACTAAAACTATGAGATAATGTATCTTCCTTGACAGTGAAAAGATATTTTATTCTGGTTCCCATCTCATCCTGAGACCTTACGAGATCTATGTGCTTTCTAGTTTGTTATCCAGTATCTCCTCTTTTTTTAGTTTAGATTCTCAGTGGTTTTATACCTACTTCTGCAATACAGAGCCACTCCACAGTCAGTTAATTCTTTCTTCGTAATTTACCCTAGACAATGTTACTTTACAGTTATTTGGAGCTGGATGTTATTAGTATTTAATTCTTTTCTTTTGATTTCAGATTTTGTAAAGATAATTTTGATCGAGACTACAAGGCAACCATTGGAGTGGATTTTGAAGTTGAACGCTTTGAAATAGTTGGCATTCCATACAATCTCCAGATGTAAGCTGAAACAGCATGGTTAAGTATTGCACAGAGGACAATCTCAGCAGAGCTTGAATTGCAGACTCTGGAGAAGGAAGAAAGATTTTTTTAAAATAATGAAAAAATAGCTTTCCTTCTGCAGAAGGATGTCCTTGTTTTTTCCAGTGGCTGGCAATGTTGTTCTGGAGAGGGCATTATTGAACCATCTGCAATGTAGTACGGCCCAGAGCAGAAAGAAGATGCTTTGCAGGAAGTATTTTAGTGCATGAATCTTGAAAACTTAGGAACACATTTTTTCTGAGGTATCATTCATACAAATAGATGGCTAGTGGGAGTTATTGAAACAGAACGCCATTTCTGATTTGAGTGCTGTTGTGTTTTTAGAAGTCTGCCAGGCTCTGTCCTGATGGAACTTAGTCCCTCTAAAAACGTAGACTGATGCATTAGTGTTTGGTCAGCTGAAGCAATGAGGTTCCTGAGCTACTGAGCCTCAGGCTATGTTATCGGCTGAATCTGAAGCGGCTGGGTAGAATATTTCCTTGTGATGAGCACTAGTGCCCCCTCTTGCCGAGAGATTTCCAAACAAGATATATTTGCCAGTGTCCCTGACTGGCAGGACTAGGCTAGAACAAACCACCCCCACCTCTGCAGAGTTGGCAGCAGCTGAGAGGACTGTGCATCGTGTTCGTTAATAGGAAGCACTGTCCTGATTTTCTTTAATGGTGCCAGTGGTACCTGGTGGACTGAGCTGTAAGTCTCTAAATTGCAGGGTATGGACAGACATGAATCCAGCTGTCACAAGATTCTACTATGGGCTAACATATGATTTAGCACAGAGAATGTTCAGAATTAGATTGCCCTTGAAAGAGATGCAAATGGCACAGATGAGGAAGAATCTTTTAAGAAAAGAACATTACCCTGCACAATATGAATGTTTGAGTTGTGTGTCCGAAATTATCAGTATTTAAAAAAAAAGATAAAAACAGAGTTCAGCTATCTTCATTAAATAGTAGAGCTTTACTGTGTTTCTGTCTGTAGTTAATAACACGTTCCAGATGGTAACACTTCCCTGGTGTCACATTCTTCTCCAACTTGTACCACTCTCCTGCTTCCTTAGCATGTTTACTCAGGTTACACTGGCTTTCATTAACCTGAAATGTCTTTTTTTCCAATTGCACAGATGGGACACAGCAGGTCAGGAAAAGTTCAAGTGCATTACATCTCCTTACTATCGAGGAGCAGAGGGTGAGAACGTATTAAATTGATCCTGGCTGTGACAGGACGTTGTTTATTATATGGAAATATGTATGTGCATGTGCTCCTTGGAAAGGTATCTGCAGACAGTGTGGTGGAATGGGTTGTCTGCTGTTGGAGAGAAGGGATTAAAGCGCGTGAACTGATGTCTGCAAGCTCTGAAGGTTCTGGTGATGCAGTGATAAAAATTGACTGAAGTTAGAAGAGGAAAATTCTGGCATTCCCTTTTTACCAAAGATTATTTCTACAGAAATTGAAGTGGTCCCAAAATAAAAGGGGCAACAGCACTATAGACTGCAGGCCACAGGTAAAAACTAAATAGGCTGAAGACTGAGGACTTCAGGCTAACCGGGCGCTAGAGAAGGAAGAGGAATGAGGAATTGGATAGTCTTCCATCTCCTCTGTGTTAAATCTGCTCTGGCACTTCGTATGTAAATATTCTCTCTGTTTGACTCAGAGAACGTTCTGATTCACTTTCTAGTTTAATCACTTTTTTCTGTTCTTGTCTTTTCTTGCAGTTATAATAACAGTGTTTGATCTGGCTGATATCCAGACTTTGGCTCACACCAAGTAAGTCTCTGTATTTTTGCTTAGCCTTCAAAGCTTTTACAGGATGTTTAATTGTTTTGGATAGCGTGCAGTTGCTGAGAACTTGCTGGATCGTGAGTGCACTTTCTATTGAGCTAAGAATTGAAGAATGATAGTCACTTGTTTGGATTACGTAGGGATTTTTCTGAAGAAAATGCAGAGCATAAATTTGAACTATTTACCCTTGACTTCCTTTATAGACAGGAAAGAGAAAAAGGCCTTTCAGTTAAGAGCTTGGTCTTTCCGAAACTAGACATGGGGAAGAGATGAAATGCACCCCAAAAGCATCCTTTTTTTTCCTCCATATGCTATGAACAGAATTTCAGGCTGGCACCTGATGTGAGTGGTGGATTTGATGAGATGCATCTCACACATAATGTCTTAAGAGCCTCTTATTTTCTAGGTGCACTGCTAGACAAAATTCTTTTCTTCCTCTTCTTTCTGTAGTGATTCTGTTGGGATTCTGTCAAAAGAAGAGAGAAGATTGAAAACTCAAAGTAGATATAGATACAGCTAAGCTTGTGGTTCAGATACTACTAATAGTTTGGTTACAAGAGCTTGCTAATTAGTGTGAGTGAACTTGTTCTGCCATTAGTGCAGGCTGCAAAACCTTACATGGATCTTTCTCCTCTCTGGGGGCTAAAATGATTGTTAAATTTGCGCTCTACAGTGGGCATGTTTGAACTTCTAGTTAGTGGAAGGCATGTGTTCAGAGAAGTTGGGATACCTCTTGGTCTCTTTCTGTCTAGAAGAAAAGGCTTCTGATACTCTTGTACGAGTTCATCTCACTTTTCTTGTGACTCTGTTATCTCTCACTTTCTTCCACATTCCTCAGTCACTGTCACTGATTCTCTTGTTTCTCTTTTGTGTTTCAGACAGTGGCTAGAAGATGCATTGAGGGAGAATGAGCCAGATTTCAGCTTCATCTTTCTGGTTGGAACTAAAAAAGATTTGGTGGTAAGTAAATAGAATGCAGGTAAGGAAATGAGATTTCTGCTAGTTCCTCAAGTGATTTCCCCTTACAAGTTGTACACAATGAATTTGAGATGAAGACCTTGAGGGAAAAACCTAAACAGAAAGAAAGAAAGAAGGAAAAAAAAAAAAGAAGAAAAAGGGGAAATGGCCTCAAGTTATGCCAGGGAAGGTTTAGATTGGATATTAGAAAAAAATTATTTACCAGAAGAGTGGTGAAGCACTGGCAGATGCTGCCCAGGGCAGGGCTGAAGTCACCATCCCTGGAGGGGTTAAAAAATCATGTAGATTTGGCACTTCAGAACTTCAGAACATGGTTTAGTAGGCATGGTGGTGTTGGGTTGGATGAAAATGTAAGTGCAAGAAAGCAAAATCCTTTGAAGAAATGGCAAGAAATTTTAGCCTTAGGAGATCAGAAAGGGCAAACGTAAAAAGGGGGAAATCCGTTGTCTTACAACATAGTAAAAGATCTGAGACAGAAATTAGTAAGATTAAGTCCAAAGAACTGTGGCGATTAGTCAGTCCCACAACTCCTCTGCTGCAAATGATGAGGTCACAAGAATGTAAAGACCAGTAATTGGGCTGCTGTCTCTACAGCTCCTCTGTGCTCTATAGTTAATACAATGGTCACATTTGTTAAATGCTGTTTTGTTTCAGTGCTGTAGGAGGTGAATAGACACTTACATTTTAAAAGCAATGCTAAGTATTTTCTAAGTACTTGAGTGTTCCTGAAATCATGTCCCATTGCACAAGTTCTAAGGCAAGGCCAGAAAGGCCACTGTGAATACTGAAAGCATCCCAGTGTGGGTGCCAGCAATGCCTCTGTTATGACCAGCTCAGGTACACTTGCTATGTTCCAAGTTATTCTGTGTTGTTTACTCAGTCAGATGCTGTGTGTAAAAGGACAGAGCTGGATGCCATCCGCTTTGCCAACGAGATGCAGGCAGAATACTGGTCGGTTTCAGCCAAAACAGGTGAGTTACTGCAAAGGGTTTAAAAATAGCATAACCAGAAATGCTTGTGTTAAGGTGGGAGGAAGCTGAAGTACCTTATCCCCCCCCCCCGCCATTCCCATGCAGATTTTGTTGTTGTTCTTGCATTTTGTTGCTCTTGAAAACTTCACATTTGTTAATGATTGATTTCATTTGAGCATTTGTATGTGTGCTTGCACTGCCTTGTTTACAGGAAGGAGTACTTGAGCGGCTGTGCAATGTCTAAGCATGTTTAATTTATAAGGAGTTACGTAAATACACGTGTGCACTGCTGCTCAGCATTAGCAATGAAAAAAGATTATACCACAAACCGAATTCCCTCTGCTGCTGACTAAAAATAAAGTTACAGTACAGGGTACAGTACTCCAGAGCACAAAAATTAAAGTCTCTCTGCAGTGATGTGAATGGAGGAAATTGTTGGAGGGGCCTGTTCTGTCCCAGAACTGAGCAGTAATTTGTTCTGATGTGCTCATTATGCTTTATCGTGTGTTGATGTGCAGTGGTAAAACCATAATTTCTGTCCTGTTTCCTAGGGGAAAATGTCAAAGAGTTCTTTTCCCGAGTTGCTGCCTTGGCCTTTGAGCAGTCCATGATGAAGGAGCTGGAGAAAACTGCTGGGCCCATGGTCCAAATTGGGGCAGGAAACCTCATAAGTACGTTGAGTTTTGCTTTTTGTGTGTGTTTTCTTTGTTTACAGTCTGAAGGATTGAGGAGTTTCAAATGCCTGCAAGCATATTCATGGCAGCATCTCCCTGAGTTCTAGCACGGTGGAGTGACTGGGGCTGTGTTCAGCTTTTGTTACTCTTGGTATTGGATGGTGTCACTTGTAAATTGAATTTATAACTTTTCTGTTTCAACAGAACTGGAGAAGAACAGGATGGAAATCCCAGAAGGCAACACTCAAGTCAGCCTGAGTTGCTGCTGACTGTCAGCTGTTTCTGCAAGCACCACACTTCTCCAAAGTCCAGCACAGAGCACTGCAACAGTGAAAACTCTCAGAAATAGAAAGGTCTATTTTTGGAAAGGATAGTGGAAAACCTTAGCCTATCTTTCTTCTGAGAGTCCCCTTGCTCCTGCATGCTGACCTGTGCAGGGTGGTACAGTTCTTATATAAACCTTTCTCTGGGTAGCAGAAATGTAATCTCCTTGTCTTAATGCAAGAAGACATTGCCATTGCCACGTGCTCACCTGTCTGACAGAAACACTTGTAGTCAAAAGTCAGGCAATTTTAGTGTGTTGCTCTTTGATGATTCTATAGAAGCCTTAGATAGTGAAATCGTGTTCTCATGGGAGCAGAAAGCAAATGGCAGATCAGAATAAAGGGTGCTATGCGTATGTGTTTGCCTTTTAACATCATAGTGTAAAATAACTCCAACTTGTTTTGTGCATTCCAAATGTTTTAGAACCGCTCCAAAAGAAATCTCTTTAACTAACAGGTATGGAAATACACAAATGCAGACTGTGTAGTTATCATTGTCATTTCTCCATCCAGGGAAGAACTATTATTTTTCATTCTCCACTTGAGAGTCAGAGCCCAGTATTTAAATATTTCCAAGCCTAGGAGAAGTCTGGTAGGAATTTATCTCAACTGTCTAACATTTTGAAAATGGTGCCAGAGAAGAATTCTCTTCCATTCTCTTGAATAAGAAAGAGTGGTCACATAGGTGCATGGCATAGGAAAATTAGACTTCATGTATTGCAACTCCTCCTAAAGAATATGCAGAGTCCTTCTCTAGATTGATCTTTGTGAATATTGTCTACACTGCAGTTCTACTTTGTTGCTAAGAGTAATGACCCTTTTTTTTTTTTTATTTCTAGTAGTGTAAGATGATTCTGGAACCGTATGCAGTCTCAGTCATTAACTTGTCCATCCCTGTCTGTGGTAGGAATGCTGAGCTGGTAAGATTAGATTAGATACTGCAGCTAAACTGTGTCTGCTTTTACTGGACAAGATAATTTGATCACTAAATGCTGGGAGCAATTTGTTCCACTGTGCAGTAGAAGCAGTAATAGTACAGAAATAGTTTTGCCATTTTGTGAAAAGGCTTTCAGCTGTGTGTGGGTTTAGAGGGATGGGAAAAGATGGAGTTCTTCAGGGTAGACATGTGCTGGTTAAGCCCTGAGGTACTTGACTAGGAAGAGGCCAGCACTCATTGCTGACGGTAGAACCTGCGCTCTGGGCGTGTTGCTATGGCTTGGTTCACTGGCTGGATCAAAAAAAAAAAAAAACATTGCCCCAGTTTTGCCTTTTTAAGTACCCTTTGACATAACCTTGTGCAATTAGTTCTTCAGAAATTACAGTCATTGTTTAATGGGGAGAGATTAGCTCTGGCTACCATGGACTTTCATAGAAGTCAAGCAGCTTCACAATGCTCTTCTCTTTAGGCAGCAATGACTGATGCCAAAGATATTCTTGTTTTAAAAGCCATCCCTGCTGACAAACAACAGTGCCAGAAATTTGAATGATAAATAATGTGCCAGAAATGACTATAACAAATCTTTTGTCAGTATTTGTGAGATTGTAATTGTATGATTGATTATGATAGTTAGGTTTAAACTGCAAAGTACAAGAGAAGTGAAAAGGAAATATACTCATTTTATTTCCCTTTAATTTTTCCAGTATCTCACTGGATTTTCTAAGCATCTTGTTATTTATCTGTTAGAGAAGGATCAGTGAGATCTGTAAATCTATTGCTTGCACTAAACCATACAAGTTTATGGGTCTTCAGAATTAATTTGACACTTAGGATATTATTATTTATATCTTCATAGATCATGTGATTCCAGCCTTTCCTGTTGGTTCCCAGCTCAGGCTCATTTTGTTGCAGTACAACCAGTGTCCAATCTTCATTAATAAATCTGCCCATTCTATGTCTTTTCAGGTTTTCATCAATAGTTAGAGATTTTTCTAGGGAGTACAACACAAGACCCTGGGGAGTGAATGCTGTAAACCCCTCTGTGTCGCATCCTCTGAACGCATGAGTTAAAGCGTTGGCCAAGTTGAAGTTGTAGCAGAATCTGCATTTGGTAGGAGGTGGTTGATCCATTTCTGTATTTTTGGCTAGAAGGTTGTTCTTGCAGCCTGAAATTGCCATTCTTTGAATTCTAAGAAGGAGAGTTCCCATTTTTATAGATTCATAGAATGGTTGAGACAGGATGGGGCTTCTCCAGACTTACTGGCCTTGGCAAACTCCACTGCAGAGCACTGGTTTATGCTGCAAAAATATGGTTTCCTACTTTCAGCCACAGGTTAATCAGAGATCATGTTTTATTTCTCTTTTAGAAGACTCTCTTATGTGCTGTGGGTTTTTTTTTTTCCTTCTTACAAAGTCTCTAGTTGTCTTGTGTGTGATGATGCTGGAGAAACAGTTCACAAGTGTCAACTCCGGAGCCTTCCGGGCGCTCCTGGCTCCTCTTCCCCGCAGGAGGGAGCCCTGCGGTCGCTGTGGCGCTGTCACGGCTCCTTCAGCGAGCGGGGCTGTGCAGGCGCGTGTGGGCCAGCAGAGGGGACGCGCTGCCCGGGCTGCAGGGCAGCCTCGAGTCACAGAAGGGCTCCTGCCGCCACAGCCTTAGTGACATTTCGCATCCTATTAAAGCAACACTGCTGATGCATGAGGTACCGGCAAACAGAGCTCTCTTCAGTTCCCACTCGAGTGCCTGGTGTTGAAGGACCGTGATCGATAAAGAGGGTGTGGTTGTCCAATAGTCTTGTCCACTGACAGTTAAGTGTGCATACAGAAATCCCTCCTCTGACCCAGAGTTCTTTCTGCCTTCAGAAAGGGCACAAATATCAGGAAAGTAAGCCCAAACAGAAAAAACTCTAGACATAGAAAATCAGAACTGTGCAACTTCAGTAAAGCGATGTATGAATTCAGAATGTCTCCATCCCTACGATGTCATTGTTAGAACCACACCAGTACAGTCTGAAACTTCCCATTACTGGAAATACATGGCATGTTGGAATGTCATTTAAACTGGCACTAAAGCAAACAAACAGCAAACAGTATCAATGGTGAAAAGCTGATTTATTTTATTGTTGTTAAAGACTGAGATGTTTTGAAAGATTTATGGAGGTATTTATTTAACATAGATTTTATTATGATTTAGATTATAATCTGTTTTCCATATAGGTCAGCCAATGCCTGTTCTGTGTTAAAAGCTGAGGAAACAAGTTCAGGAAAAGAGGTTAAAGCCAGGAAATAAAAACCAAGAGGGATGAGCTCTGCAAAACTGAACACATGATTAGCCACTTGTGATACATCTGCAATATCAGAAAACATTTTTTTGGCACATAAAAAAGCACGAAGAGAAAAACTTTAACGGGTGATGAAACATTCCATATTTCAAAGGTAAGAGAGGTACTGCTGTGGAGTTGTGCTTTTCATTCTAACAGGCTATCGCTCCTTCCCACCCTGTTTTCTAGTGACTTATACTGGAAAAGATGCACCTCACCCCAGACAGCAAAGAAGCAGGTTTGGGGGGATATGAGGCACACATATCTCATTTTTTCCTATCATCCAAACAAGCAAGATGGAACTTGAGGCGTGTTTGTTGCAACTTTTCCAGAGTTTCAATTAGTCCAGGGAGAGGATGCAGGGCTTAAGTGAGCTCTTGTGTTGTGGTTTCAGGAGTGATGCTCAGCAGCCAGACTTTTGTTTCAATTGTTTGCCCCCTTTCACCCAGAGCTGAGGGGTGGGACCCTGAGCTCTTGTGGCTGAGATAATGCCCAGGACAGAAGTGAGACCAGTGCATGAACAGAGCAGCCTTTATCGATAATACTAGAGTGATGCTGGAGAATGACTTCCCATCTTGGAAATCCAGCTTGTAGTTTACTGGGGAGGAAGGAGGGCTCGAGCAGATGCTCAGGCTCAGGCATGGCCGTGTGTTTGTGTGGGGATGCCCAGGCTGGGGCACAGTTTTGTGTCGCTGTTGCAGTGCCTCGTCTGGGACACAGCCCCGTGTCCCTGCCGCGATGCCCGGGCTGGGGCACAGCTCCCGCCGCTGCCGCGATGCCCGGGCTGTGTCCCAGCCCCGTGTCCCTGCCGCGATGCCCGGGCTGGGGGATGCCCGGGCTGGGGCACAGCTCCCGCCGCTGCCGCCCGCGGCCCCGCTCGCCCCCCAGCCCCGCTGCCCCTTTAAGAGGCCCCGCGCCGCTCCTTTCCTCCCCTCCCCTTCCGCAGCGCCGCGTCGGGGCCGCAGCGCGGGGCGGCCGCTCCCGCCGCGCCGAGGGGGCTCGGGGTCGCGGGGGCTCCGGTACCGGCACCGGCAGGGCCAGGCAGGGCCGGGTCGGGCTCGCCGCGCCGCGCGGAGGCTCCGGGGAGCGAGCGCGCCCCAGCCCCGCACAATAGCCGGGAGGAGGAGCAGACGGGGAAGGGCAGGGGGAAAGGAGGAGAAAGAGAAAGCGCGGCCGGCGCTGCCGAGGGGAGCGGAGCGGAGCGATCGCCCCGCGGGGAGCGAGGAGCGCGCCCGGGCGGCGGCGGGAGGTGCGTGCGGGGCGATCCTTGGCTCCCCTCCCCCGGCAGCGCCCGCTCTTTGTGCGCCGCCTGGAAGCGCTCGGGACTCGCCCGGCGGGGATCGGGCGTGCGGGGCGCAGAGTGGCGGGGCTGGCGCGGCAGGAGGCGGAGGAGACCCCGCTCCCCCTTGCCCTGGATGGGCCGGGACGGAGGCGCCTCGAGCTGACCCCGCCGAGCCGGGGCTGCTGCTACAGGTGAGATCCCGCTGGGGTGTGCTCTCCAGCCGCCTCCCCGTGCTCCCCGCTCGCTCCTCTGTGCAAAATGGTGGACCCGGTGGGGTTTGTGGAGGCTTGGAAAGCACAGTTTGCAGACTCCGAGCCTCCTAAAATGGAGCTGAAATCCGTGGGAGACATCGAACAGGAGCTGGAGATGTGCAAAGCGTCCATCCGGAGACTGGAGATGGAGGTCAACAAGGAGAGGTTCCGCATGATTTACCTGCAGACTCTTCTGGCAAAGGAGAAAAAAAGCTACGATAGGCAGCGGTGGGGTTTTAAACGTGTTTCTCAGTTGCCTGAAGGGGGTGCAGAGCAGCAGATCCAAGACGTGCATCATCACCAGTCTGCTGACCAAGAGGAACATGAAAAAAGCAAGTCACACCACGGGGAGGAAAAGTTCAAACCCAGGATACCCTCTCTGCGCAAGCTGTCTACTCAGAGCGATGGGTCGGACCTGTCGCCTTCAGACAGCCCCCACCACGGAGACGGAGAGCAGGAGAGGTGCAAGTACTACGGTGATGAGAAGCTGAAGAGAGTTGTAGAAGATATGGAGAATCGCTGTGATACAGATGGCTCCCCTTCAAAACAGAGAGTGGCTCCCACTCGCCGGCTGGTGGGATCTGCTGAGAAGGAGGGATCATTTGAACCGAAGGAGAAAGGGAACAGCACCAGTGTGGCAGCCCTAAGGTCCAATTTTGAGAGGATTAAAAAAGTTAATTCGCATTCTTCTGGAGATAACAAGGACATCGTTGAAAAGCCCTTTTATGTGAACATGGAGTATCATCACGAGAAGGGCCTCGTAAAGGTCAATGATAAAGATGTTTCTGATAAAATAAGCTCCCTTGGTAGCCAAGCCATGCAAATGGAACGCAAAAAGTCTTTGCACTCCCTCCCTTCTAACATGGTACCCAGCTTCAGCGAGTTCCAGAGGCCCGCTTACAGAGGAAGGTCCTCGGAGAGCAGCTTTGGCTATGATGGCGAGTATGAGGATGCTGAACTGAACCCCAGGTTTCTCAAAGATAACCTGATTAATGCCAATGGCAGCAACCGCTCGCCTTGGCAACCCATGGACTTTCAGCCCTATCAGAGTATCTATGTTGGTGGAATGATGGGGGAAGGAGAAGGGAAAGGGCCTGTTCTGCGAAATCAGGGCGCAACTGATCAGGAGAAACATCTCACTTGGCCCAGGAGATCTTATTCCCCCAGGAGTTTTGAAGACATTGGAGGAGGATATACTCCCGATTGTAGCTCTAATGAGAACCTCACCTCCAGTGAGGAAGACTTCTCTTCAGGGCAGTCCAGCCACGTCTCCCCCAGCCCCACCACATACCGCATGTATCGGGATAAAAGCCGTTCTCCCTCTCAGAACTCTCAGCAGTCCTTTGACAGCAGCAGTCCACCCACCCCCCAGTCTCAGAAACGGCACAGGCAGCAGCAGGTCATTGTGTCTGAGGCCACTATTGTGGGTGTACGGAAAACGGGACAGATCTGGCCGAGTGATGGAGATTTGCCTTCTGGGAGGTGTCACCAGGACAGCTGCTTCCATGGGGATACAGGTGTGTACCAGCTTTTTCTTCAGTCTCTTAAATGTGTGGAGCAGGAAATAGCATAATGGAAATGAATGGGAGAGGTTTCTTGGTGACCCAGGGTGAATCACTCAGAGAGAGAAACTCTTTAGTGTGAGAAGTCTGTGTTTGTTTTGTAGGTGTCCTGGTTTAGGAAGGCCCTGCAGAAGGGTGTGCCGGACTGCATTTAGGAATACCGATTGGATTCCCAGTAGGTTTGGTTCAGGCTTCCCCAGAAAGGCTCAATTGAGTGCTCTGTTAATCTGTTCTTGAAGTTTGAGGTAAAAAGCGGCCAGGACTGTTCAGTATTCACCACCAGATTATCCCCTCCTTGCGCTGAAGAGTTGAACTCTGCCTCAGAGGTGGTAATGTGCCAGCATATTACAACCTGAGGGCTCTGCTGGAGCTTTACCAGTAATGATGCTGCTCCCACAGTCTTGTTTTTTTCCTGTCTGTATTAATGCGAGTGCTAGTTTCTCGTTCTGCCTCATGTCACCCATCAATTAGAGCTGATTGGAGGTGATGATTGTCCAACCCTGTTCTTGAAGCTTTCTGCTATCACTGAGTGAAGGAAGAACTTGGAATAGCAGGAAGCCCTGAGGGAGAGCTGTTGGTTTAATTTCAGCAGGATCAAAATGTTTGGGGAAGAATGCGTGATGTTTGAACCCGTTCTTATGTAAGGTGTGCAGGCACACAGGTGTGTCTGTGGGATCGAGGTGGGTTTCCAATTGGTGTAAGAGGCAAACGGTGAACTGTCTTGATTCAGACAGATTCAGGTACCCGATAAATCTCTTCAGCAAGGCACGTGATGTAAACAGTACCTTGTGCTAACACCAGTTGTCTGCTATGCAGTAAATGAAAACCAATCATATCCAGGAATGAAGAACAGAACAGTGTAATTGTTTTGATAGGCTTCTCTCACTGTAAATCTGTGAGCTACCTTGTGCAGTTTCTTTGTCTCATTGAATCTGTCACTTTAGCAAGGGTTAATGTGTTATTTGGCAGTGTGACTGGACTCCTGAAGCAGTAGGTGAATAAGAGGCCTTTCAGAGATGATGTTGCTTTCTCAGGTTGTGTCTGTTTGGTGTGTTAGCTCTCAGAAGAGTAACTGTGCTGGAAGGAGATGCCTGGCTTTACTTTCCCTGCTCCTTGTTTTTTGTCAGCAATGCTTCTGGGAGCAGCCTCAGAGGAAGAGCTCTTCGGTGCCCCACCACCATCCTCACTCCCTGTGTGGTGGTAATGGGTGCTCACTACACATGAAACCTCAGCACTGTCCTCACAGTGACTTCTTCCTTATCTTATGTGTGTGGACACACTTGTTTTCTGTCTGGGACTGCTGCATTCTTGTTGGGGCTAATGCTTGGGTGGTACTTGCAGAGCAGGGGAGAGGCCAGATCTTGTGCGGGTTTGAACAGAACTAGAGCCGCCTGGCTCTGCTCTTGTTTACTGATGCTCTTTAGATGACGGGGGAGCCTCCTGGCAGCTGCAGTTTTTGCAGTAAGAAATAAAGGGGCAAAAATAACAAAGACTGTTAAAGCCTGAGGATCATTTAGGTTTTCAGAAAGGCAATAGGTAATTTTTATTTTAGATAATTTAGCTGGGATTCAGTGATTAAAAAATTGGGCTGCTGATAAGCTGGAACAGTTACAATTCCTGGTTGCATTGGGAAAGCTTTGTGTCTTGTTCCTAAGGGTGACCACATGACTGCAGGCAAGGACAGAATGTAACCGATCCCCCTTCTGCTTTCTTCAGCATAGGGGGTAACGTGGCAGGCCTAGCAGGAACCTTCACCAGATGGCTCATCATTACTGTCTTGCACGTTAGCTGGTGGCAACTTCTTACTTAACCAAAAAGGCTTATGCCTTCAGGAGAGCTGTATTTCTGATTAATTCCTACTGAGCATCGTTTATATGATTTTTTTTTTTCCTTTCCTGATTAGGAAGAATTTTGATCCAAAACCAACTGGCAGAACCTCTTTTTCATAAAACAAACAAAAGGCCTGAGCGATCCCTGTGTGGTTAGTGGGCTGGCTACCGTTCCCAGTTATCCTGCTCTGACACGGGCTGTTCTCTGGCACCATGTGCTATGGAAGCAGCTCATGGATCCAGCCAGCTCTTCCTGCACCTGTGGTTCAGTCACTTGTTCTGCCAGGCTTCCCTGAAGTTTTGCCTGAACACAGAGTGCAAGTTTGAATCACAGCAGGATCTGGCCAGCCTTAATGTTAATTAGCATCAAGTCGGATTTGTTCAATAGAGTTTGGCTTCTTTGTGTATTCGGGTCTTTCTGTGCGCTTGCTGGCTTTGCTTTCCGTGGCTCTGGCTATCATGATGCTGGATGTGGTATGGCTGGGTGCAATGGGAATGTCCTCGTCCCAGTGCATCTCCAGCTTGGCCAGCAGATACGTGCTGTTTTGTCCAAATTCTTTCTTGAGTTCACAGTTGAGTGATTATTTCCTAGTCTTATAAGAAAGGACTAGAAGGAGGTCACCTAACTCTCAAGTGAATGGGATCCAAGCCAAAATTTGGATCTTGGTTCTTGGAGATAGTTTGTCAAAAGCCGTAAATCAGCCCAAGTCTTTCAGTGTTTCCCAAGGAGCAGAATGAGAGCTTCACGGTTGAGATTTGGTAATAACTGTAGTTTCTATTAACTGTACTTAATGGAGCCCAGGCAAAGGTATTTTTGCTAGGATTGATTATGTATCACAAATTTCCTGTGGTGGGAATAGAAAAGAATCACATCTTAACTCTGCATGAGGCTTGAATATTTTTCGTGTGGTTGTGGAGGAAGAGCAAGATTTTTTACATTCTGTCCACTGTGGAACATCAGTTGCAGAGGCAGGAGAGAAACCACCTCTTGTTCTTGTCTGCTTCTCATCAAGGCAGAGATGCATCATGCCCTTACGCACTATTGGGGCCTCACAGTGGCCTCAGCTGGGTCAGTTGATAACTCGTAACAGTTTGTTAATTGAGGAGCAGGCTTGGAGCTGTTGCTTGGTTTTGTAGTGTGCTTCATAAAATCAGTGCATGCTCTCATAGCTCTGTGTGTGCAATTATTTTATCCCTCTGTATAACAACATGGAAGCTTTCCCTGGAGTCCACGTGGATAGTATTTGCGTGCAACGCTGCTTCGGTAAAGGCACTGCAGTAGTGATGCCCGTTCTGCTGAGATGATGCAGAGGTGCTCTCCAGGTGCTCACTATGAGGCCATTTTGCTGAGACGTGCAGTTTAATTCCATTGGTAGTAAAATTTTACTTGCTTTTGCCTCTACCAAGTGTGAGAATGCTGAATGTCCCTTTCTGATCATGGAGCATTCTCTGTATTTTGAGTTTGATGTAGATAGAGGAAAGAATGCTAGAATTTATCAATGTGTGTGCACTGCCAGACTCAAAATTCCTGTTACCTCAGTTGAGCGGAGTGTATGTTTACTTACAGCTGTGGATTCTCCAGTTTTTGTATGTCTGAAATGCCTGACCAGGTGGGCAAGTGCCTGAATTTCCTGTTTTTAAGGTAATCCATGACAGTACTTAACTTTAAAGCCCCAAGCAAGCATGCGATACCTTGTCATTGCAGGATGTTGTTTGTACCAACTTTTACAGGGGTCTGTTCCCGAGTTGCTTACGTGTTCTGAGATCTTGGACAAGTTTCTTAATTCTGCATGACTTCCACTATCCTGTGCATTTTACAAGGTAACTTTGCAAAGTGCTATGTGATGCTTTAGTGGTCCAGAGACAATTGCGAGGGAACTTGTCAGTGCTGTTGCTGCCGTTCAGAAACACAGCTTTCCTTTGAGCCACTGGATGGACTTCAGTGTAGTGACTCTTCCTGCTGAGGATGGAAACATAGGAACTTGGTAATGTGCAGCTCACTTGTGGATGTTAAGGGCTGCTGGCTGCAGGTCCTGCCTTCAGGCTGTGCCTTACACTGGGTCAAGGATGAGGTTTACATTTTCTCTCACACTTGTTTAGTTCATTTGCTGTTACTTTTTAAACATGTTTTAATCCTTTGGGGCCATGATCAGTGGATTTCTTCGGAGCACTGATGACAAGATGCTGGTTAAATGCTGTCCCTCTCCTGCTTCCCAGCAATTTAGTGGCTTTTGAGATTATCAAGCTGCTTGTGCTGCCACTCCCTTCTTCTTAGTCTGGGGAGTGAAGAGCTCACTTGTTCTCTGCCAAATCTCTATCCCTCTAACTGAGTTTAGTAGAATCCATGGAGCTTCTGCCTTATGTCCCCAGTGACTGTAGTGGACTCTGCAGTCCTGTTTGGTTGATTTGTTCATTGCTGTCCTTTACCTTGGGCCTGGTGTAAGTAATGGTATACAGATAGATTTTATTTTTGCTTTTCTTAGGTTCACCCTAGATCGTGGAGTTTCTCCCACCGCAAAGTTTAGGTTCTTCTGCAGTCACAAAGCACCTGTCTTTGAAATAAGAGTATAAACCACCCCAGATTTCAGGGCTTCCTGGTATCAGACAACTGCTGAGTGTTGATGTCCACTGATCTGTCTATGTGAAGCTCATTTTTGTGGTCCACGATGAAGCTAATGTTCAAAGAAAGCTGAGTCTACTGATTTGTGGAATGAATTGCTTTACTGCCATTCCTAAGTGCTTCCGTTTGTCTTAACATCTCTGGTTTGGCTACCTGGATAAAATGCTCAGTGCTGTGCTCTGTCCCTCCTTCATTCACAGCTTATTTTCACTGTCACCAGGAAGGTTCATGGAGATGTGAGCAGAGGTAGAGAAACGAGTTGGGTGGAATGGGGAGTCGACATCCCGAGTAGCAGCCTTGGAAAGGCAAAAGTAAGGTGTAACTGGAAAATTTGCTGAACCTTTCAAGTGTGGGTAGGGCAATGCTTATTTGAGCACTGGGCAGCATACTGTAGCTACTGATACTGGCTCCTAAACACAGGAATCTTGTAATCCAGGTTTGACTCTGCAGGTTCTCTGAAGTATGGGCCAGCAAAGGAGACAGAAGACTGTGAGGGTTTGGGCCCCAGTCACAGCCTGGAAAGAGGTCTTGATCTTCCAGTTTCAGCCTATATCGCAGTTCTCTCTAGTGCCTGCCCTCTCTCTCCAGCCTCTTAGGGATAAACAGTTGTCACGCAGGGGCAAGAGGGACCTGTATTTCAGCTTCAAGGAATTTTGGAGGTCAGTCCATAAAGGTTAATGAGATGAGGCTTGGCAAGCTGTTTGAGGAGAATTGCTCAATTTCAATTACCTTAAGGAAGCATATTGCCCTTCAAGAGCATTCAGACTGGGGCTTATGTGGAGCTTGCTTTCCCCCAGAGAAACTAAGAGTAGCAGGTTTTTTTTTTTTTTACTATCTCCTCTTTGATTTGTTCTGCCCAGTCGGATAAGCATGGAAGGAACAGAAAGGACCTGATCCTGTTCTTTCGATGCTGAAATATCATTGACTTCAGTAATCTTTTGCTGGCACACAGAGGAAAAGAAGTGGTGTTCTGACAAAGGTTGGATGGAAGCTTTGCTGTGCAGTTAGAGTGGCAGAATGCACTGCTGGCATGGATTAGTCTGGGTGTAGCGTGTGTGAACGCAGTGCTTCTAGAACAACAATGTGAGTGTCTGAAGTTACAGAGCAAGTTTTGGGCAGCTCACTGATAACAAGGTGGATTGCTTTCCTGATTGTATCTTTAAATTACATGTGATATGAAAGTAACCATAAACAGTAAGTAAATCCTTGAGTGTCGGTCTGTCCTGCTCCTGCAGCAATTCTACAGATCCCCAACACCACTGAACTTGGTTTGAGTTGTACTGTGTGTTTGGAACAGCAAAACTGTCTTATGTAGGACCAGCGTGGTGTATTTCCATCACCAAATCTGGCTGCAGTTTGCAAATCTTCCTGTTCCTAAAATAACAAGAGCATGTCTCCCCTTTGTCTTCTTCCCAGCTGCCAAAAGGGTATCTCTCAGACCCTCTCTTAACCAGGTTAAGACTGGGTAGTAATCAGATTATTGCAAATGTAATTGGAATCTGTTTCAGAGAAAGCTCTGCCCAAGCAAGGCAGCTGGAGCTGAGCTGGTTGCTCATGGCTACACGAGTACACGGGGAGTGTGTGTGAGGAGCTACAGTGATTGCTCTGAAGGAAGAGTGAATTAGTAAAGTTCAGTCTGTTGGTTTTACTACTGATTGTGCTTGTTGGAATTACAGGCCCCTTGCCTAGTTGTTATCTTCTGTTTGTTGTTTGCAGTCATTTCACCAATCCTCGTTGCTTCTGGGTATTTTTTTGTATTTTGTGGAGACAGAAATTATTTTCTAGGGAGAATAAACCCACCACAACCTTCGTTCCTTTTAAAAATAATATATATGAAAATAATTCTCTTTTGGAGCTCCTGTGCAGGTTGGGTCTCGCTCTGAAGCATCCAGAAGCCCCAGTCACATACAGACTGGTCTGTGACCACAGGTTGCCCTGGATCACCCAGTCCAAGCCAAGGGGCAGCTCTTGCAGCAGTTACTCAATAGTGAGCACCCCGGCAGCTCCTCTGTGCTTGTGACCTGTCCTTGGCATGTGGAGAAGAGCCCTGGGCAGCCTCTGCTCGCTGTGTCTGTTTGTTCTTCTTAAGGGCTGTAGAGTGTCCTGCGCTCCCAGCTGAAATGCAACTGCAGCTCCAGTGGGATCTGTGCCAGCAATTCTGTTATCAGCAGTTACTGCCTTGGCTGCAAAGCCGCGTGAGGAGTGCCCGTTCTGAACTCACACGTGGGTGAGGCTGCAGCTTTCGTTGTCAGGATAGGTTGAAAAAAAACAACAAACCACCCCCCTCCAAAAGCTCCACGATCCCTTCAGTCACATCAATGTGTTCTTTTAAAGTGGGCCAGCAGCTTCCTGGAACGATCTGTTCTGAAGCGAAGTACCTCATTCCCTGGAGCATCATGTTTCCAATGTGTCCGAGCTGCTAAAAAGTGAACGTGATGGGTGTGTTGTCACTGGTGAGGTGTGATACACAAACACTGAGCACTGCCTATGGTCACATGGCACGGTGTGAGCTCACCCAGAGGATGGTAACGGCCTGCTGGCCTGGCTGGGCTCCAGCTTCCCAAAAGAGATTGGGTAGTGGTGTTTGGTATGAGCCAAGGCACAGAGAAGCACGGCTCTGACTGTTGGCATCCAGTTGCCTCGGTTCATCGCAGTCTTCATTTTCCTGCTAACCTAGCTCTGCTCCTAAAGTTTTTTGTAACAGTCAGCACTGGTGTTATCACACACAGTTTCAGAAAATAACGTGCTGAGAAAGAGAGTTGATCACTGTTGGAAGTCTTCTGCATGTTTCTCCATCCTTGCCCTTCATCTCCTCTGCAAACTGTTCCCTTTGTTTGAATCCTTCTGGGTTGAATGTTTGAGTGTGGGAGTTCCCTTCTCTGGTGTCCTCTGTGCTTCTTGCTTTGTGTTCTCCTGAGGTCGTTGTTGGACCTCTCAGTCTGATAGGGATGGAATCATTGTCATCTCTCTAAGAAAACACAGCAGTGCCTCAATCTCTTTTAGAGTTTCTCTTCTGTTTTGGAGAACAGTGTTAGCCATCCATAAGCATCTGCTGTGCCTCCTTGATGGGTGCTGGGGACACAATGCAGTTTGGAGAGCAGTTGTACTTTAGCCAGTGATCATTTTAGTGCCCCTCTGCTGTCATAAGGGGTAAAAAGGCAAGAAAAAGTGCTGATTACATCAGATATGCTTTTTCTTCAGTTTGTCCAGTCCTCTGAGGTAGGACAGAATGAATTTTGGTTAGGTAGGGTTTTTCTAGTATACATGGAGAGAAAAACGTCTGTTGTGATTTGAAAGTATGTGAGGCAGCAGAAGGGGAGATGCTTTGCTTTTAGCTGGGTGGTTGTCTGTGATGAACTGAAGTTGTGTGACACCATGGTGTGATCGCAGCTGAGGGAGACTGACCTGTCAGGTTTGTGTTCCGCAAACATGCTCTGACCCTGGTTACCCCAGATTTATTGAGGCTTGAGCACCAGCCTATTCATAATTTGCTGTGGTCTTGCAGGCCGGTTATACTGAAATACAGAGTAATGTGACCTAAGCTCTGCTTTACTCTGTGCTCAGGATGTAAACGTGATAGAATTCTGCTGTGTCTGAAGGGTTCCACACCTCTCCAGGCAGTGCCGGTCCCCCCTTTCAGTACTGGTCTGGCATCTCAGCATCTCCACTTAAAGCAAGGAAGGAGACTGGATTATCTGTTCTGTCAGTGCGTTCTGAGTATGTGTGTGCAGAAGGGAAATCGAAAGAGGACGTTTTTGAACTTCAGTGTTTTATTCTGTGTGCAGGCATTTCAGACTGGTTTCAATGAAGGTGCAAAGCTGCACTGATGAAAACACAAGCACCCTCAGAAAGCTTCACCTGAACTCTGTAACCGGGATTTTCTTGTGGCTGGACCAACAGCTGGCTGTGGTGGCAGCCTGGTGCTAAAGCTGCTTTCTGCTGTGTCGGGTTGATGCTCATTGCAAACCACCCTGGTTCGTAGCGCTTGCTGGTTGCTGTGTTGCGGTTGGGTGTCTTCCTTTGTAAGGAAACAGTCATTTGCAAGTTTTTTTCAAACACATGTGAAGAGTGAAAAGAGGACTTTAGAAGAAGAACAGCTTTGGGTTTATAACAAGCTTTTATCTCGTGTAGTGACTTGCATAAATACATTTCCAAGTGTTTTAAGAAGGAAGTCTGCAGCTCAGTATTTTGAGATGCTGAAGCTCAGGCTCGTAGCTGAGTTTTGGTGAGCTGTAGTGTCCTGGAATCGCTTGGGGCATTTCTGGATCACACCTATTTTAGCTGGGAAATGGATTAACTTCCTTTATCTGTACCTGTTTAGAAAGGAGTTTATACACTTATGTACCTTTAAAGGAAAACACTACGGAAAAAGAAAAGCCAAAACACAACAAAGCCCTCAGTTCTGTTGCTGGAGGCTTGTCCTTTCACCGGGTTCCACAATTCGTTGCTTTCTTCCACTGTAAATTTTCTTCTTAATACTGTGTCTCTATTAACTCATTCAGTTTCCCTTCTAAATAATTCAGTTCAAAATCTGGGTTGCATTTGCCTGCCTGTGGCTGTGATTGGTTCTGCTTATGTGTTAATCTCTGCTTTTTCCACTTTTTACTACTTCTTTTTCTTGATTTGTTTAAAGCATCAGCAAGGGCCACCCTGTCTTACACCATGTATTGTGTGTCTCCCAGTATTTTCGTATTATGCCCCTTGAGGCTAAGTCTTGATTTGAACTGTCTGTGGTGATAACGCTTCCTGCTGTGGCTGCCCTGCGCTTGTGCCAGCAGCTGTTCACTTGCAGGGTGTTGCTGAGAGCTGGGAATTTAGTTTGGCTTTTTTTTAGTTTTGGGTTTTTTTTTCCCAAGCCAAAACCAAACAAAGCGCACAAACCTCCCCAAACCAAAGCACAGAACCCCTCTGACCATGGATCTCATTCATCCTCCCCACGTGTTTGTGTGGGAGCAGCAGCTGAATGGTGGTGTTGAAGGGGAGAGTTTAATGCCCCGAAAGACAACATATGCTCAAACTCCTGGTCTGCTGGGATGCTGAGGCTGTGAATTCCAGTAATAATGGGAAGGGGAATGCCAAGTAGTCCTATTTAACTTCAGCAATTTCACATTTGATTAGGTGGCTGCTTTGGGTTTCAGGAAGAGGTCCGGGGAATCCTTGGAGCAGAGCACCTCTGTGCCAGTCAGCTGCCTTGTTTCTGCTGTTCAGGGCAGGGGAAAAGCAACCTAAGGGCTCACTGGTGTTCGAAATAGAATGAACATGAGTGCTGGGACTGGAAATGGGGGCAAGGATGCAGCGGCAGTCAGTACTGTCTGTGAGACAGACCAGTTGACATGCTAGTCCTTGCGACTGACTCCCCGTTCAGTTGCCTGGCCAAGTATTTCATGGTTTTAATTGTTGCATCAGCAAATACATTGACTGTTTATGGCCAGGAGGAAATGGAAAAAAAGATACAATTATTCCTTTTTACTAAATCTAAAAGCTTTTGAATTTCTGCTGAAAGATTGTGTAGGTCATCAGTCGTTTGGGAGGAGGACTCTGGATATCCGTCAGGTCAGCACAGCTTTCAGAGTAGAGTGGGTCACCTCAAGTAACTTGTATTTGGTTTCTAGGAGTGCACACGTGAGTGCTGATGGGCTAAGAGTTCATCCTTGATTTAATGATGTAATTACTGTAATGAGACATCTGCACTATTACATCTCACAACTACTGTGAATATTTTGCCTTGCTGAGTGTTTTTGGGGAAGGGGAGTTTGAGGCCTTCCTGCACTTGTGTGCTGTGAAGTAGAAAGTGTGCAGGCATCTAAGGGTGCCTGCATTTGGGTCAAACACCGTGATTTGCTTAAAAAGCTTGGTGTGGCACAAAGAGGGGGCAAGGGTCATCAGGAGGAGACAGAGGTAGTGTCCGGCACTGAGACATTTCTGCTGTTTCTCTTTTCCATTTTATTTAGGATATTTACTCGACTCCTAGATCAGGCTTCTATTTTTACCTGTGAGTGCTGGCTCTGCATAGATCCCTGAGCTCCTCTGGCTTAACCCTGCTGAATTCCTGCCTGTACAGCAGCCAGGTGTTACATTGCTGACTTCCAGCTTCTTTTGCTCTTTCTGCTCTCTTTCAGTCCACAGACATGGAAAAAACGCCCCACCCTGCTGACTCATTGTGCCCAGAGCACTCCCTGTATTCCTGAAATAGGATTAATATCTGAGGCAGCTTGAACAGCTCAGCAGAGAAGAGTCTGGTTCTCTTTTGCCAGACCTCTTTTAGAAATAGCTGTTTCGTCTCTCAGGCCTGGATCTCCTCTATGTGCTCTGCCAGGCCTCAGCCCCAAGGAGATTTCCTTATCTCGTGTTCCTTAAAGGGCTTTTGCAACAAATGCAGCTGTTGGGGAAATGAGTTAGTGTGTAGAATAATCTCTTTAACAGGTTTATTCTGACAATGTTGGGTATTCCAGTGCATTTAAGTGCATTGTTTATGTCCTTGAAGATGGTTCAGATGAAACCTGCTGCTGTCAAGTTCTGTCCTGCGTGTGCTGGGGAGGTGGCAGCACTGCGGGCACAGGGAGGGGAACGCCAGGAGCAGCGAGCCACTTAGGCTGTTCACCATGTGCGGCCTGCAGCTTGGTCTCAGATCATACTTGGAATGTCTGTTTGCTCCGTGAGGGCTCAGAGGAGGTGATTTCCCTCTTGCAAGGGCAAATTCATTCCCTTCCCCACCTTACACAGCAGGCCCTTGTCCAGTGCTTGGCCCAGGGGCAGCTGTGCTTTATCCCTTAAGCTTGTTTTGCCTTGGATCAAAGGACCATGTGAAGGCAAATGTCAATTATTAATTCTTGGGTTTAAAAATACACAAAGTGACACACTTTTCCCCTTTGACTGAAGTAAACAGCAGTCTCCATGTTCCCATCCGCACGCTGTGCAGCCCAGATGTAATGTCTCAGGTTTGGAGCTCTTGCAAACAAGCGCATCCTGCAAAGAGCTGGATTTGGCAGTGAAAGAGTCAGCAAAATGCCTGGAAAAGAACATTACAGCCTTGAGCACACAGCCCTTTGGAATGCAGCAGGTTCTCCATAAAGCAAAAATCGGGTGGGTGAATGTTTTTCAGAGAAGCAGGTGTGTAGAAAGCAGTGGTGTTTGAGAGGCTGGGAGTCCTGTCTGTAGAAAATCTTAGTGTTTGTTTTAAATAATATTGAAATCTAGTTTTAACGATATTAAAGGCTGTGTGAAACTTGTGAGTAGGGTCAGTTATTTACTTTTAAAAGCGTAACTTGTAAGTTTAACATGACAAAGAACTGGTTTGAAGGTTGGCTTAAAAAAAATTCATGAAAGGTCCTATGTTTGTCTAAGGAGTGAGGCAGGGGGGAAGCTCAGTCTAAGTTGTTCTTCACAGGAGAGGAAGGTGAAAGATAAAGAACCATGCTGTTGACCACGGTTACTTTCATCTAACTAACCAAAGAGCTATTTTTAATTACTAATGCATGTAAACAGACTGAATCTATGAAGGAGTTTGTGTTAGCAGGGTCCTTACTAGGAAGCTCTCTTGTCTCTGTCTTTCTCTCCAAAGGTTCCTACGGCGCCTGGCGCAGTAGGTCCAGGGGTTTGAATTTGTTCACTTTCTACAGAGCAAGTGACACTTCTTTTGCTCATAACTGTTGTTAATTGAATGATACTTTGCAATACAGAAATATTATGGCAGGAGAACATTTAAGGGAAATTCAGTCTATTCGCTGCCTGAGTTTACTTAAGAAACCAACCCAGCCTCCAGCTGGGAACAATAACGGAGATGGGAATTAAAGGAATTCGAGTTTTCCTGTGTTACAGGGTTGACTTCTAGACTAACTGGCTTTTCTTAATTACATTTCTCCAAAGGCAGGTGTGTATGTTGGGCTTTTTAGGGGGTGGGTTGGTGTTTGGTTTGAGGTTTTTTTGGTGTATTGTTTTTTAACAGCTTGAAAAGGTGCATTTACAGTCAAGGTCACTTGTGTTTTGGATTAACTTACTAAGCAGTCATCTCCTGCCAGAACACTACTCTTCCTAAAGTTTAAAGCCTTTCAGGTAGGTCTTATTGATGTTCTTTTGTAGGATCAGTGTGAGAAGCTGGTGTACTGGCTCAGCAGAGGAACGCAGCTGCGTTGGGGCTGTGATCACCAGCAAAGCCTACAAACTGTCAGCATCTTCCTTGCAACAGTTTAGCCCAGGTTGTTGCTCTCTGGTCTGTTTATAGTCCTTGTACCTTTTTTTTTGTGTTAATGTTGTTTCCAAAGCTCCTTTACTGGGCCCTTTGCTTGTACTACCTCTTAAGGAGAAGTTTAAAAACTTCAGTTGGTAATGCTGTTGATCAGCAGCTCCCTAAACCAGTCCATGTGGTGAGCCTATTTACACCAGTGTCATGAAAGGAACTGGTACTGTGCAAAGGCCAAAGAAATACCCAGCCCTCAGGAAATGCACCATGAGTGGAGCAGTGCTTACAGCTTTCTTGCCTTTCTTGTGAGCAGCCCCGCAGGTTAAGCCCTCCGTGGATGCATCTCCTCTTACCCCTGGTAGGCTTTAAATCAGCAGAGCACACTCTGCACAGGCATCAGTGCGATGGACTTCATCGTCACCCCATTTGTTAGAGAGGACCAGATTCCTATTGAGCTGGTATTGGTAGGATTCCTGCAGTGGAAGGAAGGGCTTGATTTCTGTGGGGGAGGGAATTGCCTTTATCGTTATGGTTATTCTCCCATTTGCCCAGCTGCAAATCTGAGCTGCAATCTGCCCAGTGCAATCTGAACTGTCAGATACGGAGTCCAAGTATGTCTCCTGACCCTTCGCTGTAATTTTATTTATTCTTTTCTTGACCACTGTGATCTGTTCATTTTTTTAGTCCCAGCAGGTAAGATTACTACTGCCTGATGCCTGGGAGCAGAAATGCATCTTCCTCAGGAGTGATGGTGGTTATCTCAGATGCTGACTTCCCTCTTTGCTGACAGAGCTTTTGGCTGTGGTGGTTTTGTCCCATCTCAGTGTCCTTTCCCGTTCCAGTCTCTCCTGGTATCCTGTCTGTACACACCATCCATAGTTCAGTTTCACGTGCGATTAGTTGCCTCTTTGGTGCTAATCTCGCTATCCCAAGCCTAATTAAACACTAATTGCTTTCTGATATATGGGCAGGAACCCTTTCTGTGTGTGATATGCTGCTGCATGAACCCACAACTGCTCTTTGGACTGGCTTAGCCATGTAGCTGTGCTTGTACCCTCAGCTGCCTTCAGAACCCATATGCATTTTATTTCTGAGTCTCCGTGTCCCCGTTGCAGCATTTTGCTTTTCAGCCTTTCCTCTCCCTCCGTCCCCAGCCATCACCGGCTCCTCGTGCAGCGCTGTTGCAGTTCCCGTTACCCTGTGACGCCCCAAGTATTCATTGCCCAGGGATCACTGTGCTTCTGCTGTGGGCTGCACAAGGGCTGCAGCTGTACCGAGTATGGGTGGAATTGTAGCAGCTACACTGCATCTGAGGTTGTAAATGCGACTTCCATCAAAACATCAAAGCAGGTTTGTGAGACTGCTGCTAGGCAATGTGTAAGCAAAGGCCTTGTGGAAAGGGCAGCACTTCTGTGGATTGCATCCGTCTAAATTGTTGCCAGGACTCTTCCTTCTTCTTTCTTTTTTTTTTTTTCTGATTGCGTTTCTCTGAAAATTGGGGACCCAGCACTGAGGTGAGAGTAGATGATGTCTGCAAACCCACAGCATAATGAGAAAGGGTATCTGGACGCTCTGGCACCATTTCTACAAGGTACAGGCAGAGGTTTCCAAACCAAGTTGTTGATGATCCAGAAAGGACCAGCCAGAGGGGGAGGGTGGTGACTGTCACAAACCAGGAGGAACGCGTTGCCTCTCTGATGCATCCCCAAATGCTTGGCCTGTTGGAGCTGTGTGAGTGCTAGAGGATGAACCAAGTTCACACACCATTGGAGGGTATGGAGAGAAAGATGAGGCTGAGGCAGGGGAAGAGGTGACACCTAATCCTCTGCTTGCTGAAGTGTACAGGTTTGCTTTGTGATAGTCTGCTCCCCTGTGCTTCCCTCCTGCTTTAATGGCTGTGCCGAATGACAAATGGAGGCAGAGCAGTGGAAACAGGAAACACAATCCCTCCAAAATAAGTGGTGGGAACGCTGGGGCAGCCCCACAGAGCAGCCAGGGGCTTGTCAAGGAGAAGGAGCTACTGCTCTCTGGGGTTGCCAGGGGTTGTCCTGAGCTCCTGATGAGGAGAGGAAGGCCTAAAAGCAGGGGAGCTGTGGTCCCTGCTGCCTTGGTTTTGTTCTTTGTTCTGAGTTTATTTCTTTTTAAAAAGAAGGTTTAGAACCGTGTGCCTTGCCTCGGTTCCAGTGCGAGTTCTGGATGGGATATCATTTATACCCACCTGTGGTTTGTCGGCTGCAGAGGCCTCTGTTTTCTGTGACTGTGAGAAGTGAGCGTTGCTTCTGTGTTGTCATTCAGAGCCAAGGGGTGGAGGAGCAATGGCTGCATAGGAGGCGAGCGTGGAGCAGTCAGGGTGCGCAGCAGGAGCTGCTCTTGGCCTGCTGCTCTCACTTGGCTGCCTCTGGCCCTGCTCATTGATTGCTGTGCATAACAGGCGATGGGACAGTCACCGTCCGGTCACACACCAGGAGAGCTGCTCTTTGCGAGGGAGCAGACAGAGTGGTGATGAGCACGACACAGCCTCTCTGCCCGCTGAGCATTGTTGGAGGCTTGGTGTGCTGCTGGCAAGGGTGAGAGCTCAAGGTTACTGCAGCACTCAGTGAGTGGCTAGTGGAGCAGTGAAGGCTGCTTACCCACAGCTGGTAAACAGTGTGCTAAAGCATGCTCCAGGCCTCAGCTCCCCTCTGCTGATCGTGTTTGTGGGGCTGGTAAATGGCAATTGGTCTTCTGACCACAGAGCCCGGTTGCACTGTGGCAGCTGACAGCCTGAATCGATCCCTTTGGTACAGTGTGGCACAGTGGAGGGGGGTGGGACTGCTCTGGGGGCACATGCTTTGCCTCTCTCCACTTCTGTCATCTTTTCGTGAAAGGTGCAGATGGTAATTTCCTTTGTAAACTGGTTTGAACTCTACTTAATGCAAAGAGAGATGAATCCATGCCAGAGCTGCCTGTGGGTGTGTCTGAACTCCACCCATGGCAGCTCTCTCCATGTGGAACAGCCAAGAGCCTAAAGAGCTCCGTCTGGGTTTGTGGGTTCCAGAGAGCTTTGGTTTGGATGTCTTTCCTGGAGCTGGGCATGGGTGTGGCTAGGGGAGCTCCTGCAGCTGTAAATGTCTCCTCTGGAATGGCCAGAGGAAGGAAATAAGTGGTATGGACTTTTTTTCCAAACTGGAGCCTGTGTTAGAGGAAACAGTGGTGTCATGCCCGTCAGCGGCTGGGTGAGGCATGGTGCTCATGGTTGTGTGGGATGGGGCAGTGACCTGGGTGCTGCAGATCTTGATAAAGGGGTACAAGAAGGGCAGTTGAAAAATGGGGTGACCTGCATTGGAGTTCTGCTGCTTGCTGAGCTTTAGAGCAGTGGTGGTTGTTCAGCCAGAGGAACACTGAGAGCCAGGGAAGGTGCAGGATGGTTTCAAGAAGGAAACATACTGTGTTATCTAGGCATATTCTGTTGGCTCTCCTGTTGTCCCTCCCACAGCTGTTGCATGAGCTTTGCTTACCATTTTCTCTTATGTTTTAAGGACTGCACTTGGAGGATGTGGCTTCAGGGAAACTAGCTTTTCCTGCTGCATAGACTCACTTGCTGCTGTCACTGCCCTCCTAACGCACTGTCCTAGCTTCTGGCTGGGCTCTGCCGAGCACTTTCACCGGCTCCGCTGTGGCTTTTTCACTTGCCACTTGTTGAGCCTTGCCTGTGGCCCGTGGTATGGGAGCCTGCTGCCCACCCCGCTGCGGGATCCGCGTGCCGGCTGTCTGGCTGTCGGGTAGGCCCGGGCTCCTGTGGCAGCGAGCCAGTGCCCGCGTGGCACTCGGTGGCACCATGGGTTCTTCCAGGCGTTGGTCCCCTGGGTCTGCCCAAAAACCAGCTGGGGAAAGCCGGGGGTCACTGGAGCTGGCTGAGATGCTCTGTCAGACAGACTTTTCTCCTCTCGTCATCCTGGGATGGCTGCAGGCAGGGCTGCACTGTTCTTGTTTTCTAAATTCTCCAGCCTTAGGTGGACTTGGCATTTCCCCAGCATTAAAAACTAGCCTCAGAATAAATAGCTGCAAGCTGGAAGGAAGGAGAGCACGTCAGTCCGTGGGCATCTGTGTGCTTGTTCCGTTGCCTCCCCTGTTTTCTGCAATCCCGGCTGCCAATGTTCTCCCTGGGGGTTGGGGCAAACACCCCCCTCCCCTGCAGCTGCCTTGTGAGAGGCACAGAAACTGTCTGTCTGTCCGTCTGTCTCCTCGCTTTGTGGGCACAGCTGATGGCTCCATGCCACTTCAGAAACTTATGCTGTGCTGTGGGTGCTGGGAGGGAGCTGGGGAAGAGAGAGATGGGTGCTCTGGTGCTGGTTTCTTGGGGACTGGTGGGGATTCCTGCATTTTTGTCTGCTGCAGTGAGGAGCAGCAGGAATCCTGCTGCAAACACGCCATTGAGCCTTTCGATCAATCAGCCCTTTTCTGCCCAGAGTGGCAGGATAGAATTTCCTCTGCCAGCCACACGGATGTGTTTGTGAGAGAACTAGATTGGTTTTAGCGTACAAGTGCCTTTGCAAAGGTGGTTGTGTGTATCTGAGCAAGGGTTATTTCTTAAGGGGAGGATTTTGAGGGTCTAGTTTGCTTTTCAGAAGTTGTGTGCATTGTCTCAGTGGTTACTCTCTCCTGTAAATATTCATCCCCTGCATCACCTTCCTGCATCATCTGCCAAGCCATCGGCAGGAACAGTGTGGTGGCTGCCAGGCCTCGGGTGCACAGTGAGTTCTGGAGCTTCTGCACCTCTCATGTTGATGCTACTCGAGAGGACGGTAGCTGTTGCACAGTTCTCTGAGTTTAATTCAGTTTTATTTCTAACATCCCAGGCAAAACATGAGGCAATTCTTGCATCAGCTTGTTGTCTCCTTTGGTTTAGCAGGAACCACATCTGTTCAAGCTCAGCACACTTCACATTCCTGAAAGTGCCAATACATTTGTTTTGGGGAGATGTTTTTTCTGCTTGAGTTGAAATGTCTGGGAATATCCTGTAACCTCGAAACTCTGAAAAATAAGGGTCTCCAGAGCTCTGCTTGGCTTATTGGAAGCATTGTCTGCATGAAGCCTGGTGCCGTAGTGCGAGCTCTGAAACCCTGCTTGTGTCTCATGTTGGTTTGTGCAGGTGAACACAACAGAAACCAGCTTTTTTTCTGAAAAGATGTTTGTCTGCAGATTATGGCACCATTTATTCGAGTCTGATTCCAGAACGTTTTAAAGCTAGATTGTTACAGCTGACTCTGTTCTCTTACAATGATGGTGAGTTAGGGAGACCCTTTTCATGGGATGCTCTTGTCTTTTAGCTGCAAAGCTAGATTTGTAACTGAAAATTAATGGAATTACTTGATGGAAAATCTGCACTTTTGGTTTACTTTTTTGTAGCATCTCTTTGCCAGTCCGCTATCACGGCTTCATCAAGGTCAGCCTTTGTATTGAAGCTGAAAGCTGGTGCGAGTCAAGGGTGAGCCAATAACCAAACTGCCTTTGGGAGGGCCTCAGTCACCTCATTTATCTCTGCAAGTGCCCGGCCCGCTCGTGCTGATGCAGCAGTGCTGTTCCCACCACGCTACCCAAACGGACTGGCGAGCTGGGACCTGTCCTGCCAGCAGTGGCTCCTTCTGCCCTTTGGTGTCCACTCCTCACTGTTAAGGCAGTTCTGCTTGGTCAGAACTCAAGTTGTAGAAACACCTACCTGATCTAATTCCACATGTCAGAGAAGAAGCACATAAAGTGTGTGGTGTTGCAAGGTTCTTTCCTGTAGCGATTTGCAATACGTGAATGTGTGTGGACCTGTCATCAGGCAGGGTTCCTCATCTGAGCTGGCATCTGTCCTTTGTGATCTCTGGTGCCTCTAGGGTGATTGCTTTCAGAACCATCTCTTTGCCGCTCTGTCTCTCTGTTGATGTCTGCTTGAACAGCCTCGTGCCTCGTCCCCAGTCCCATCAACCTGATGCCCTTGCTGTCGTGGTGAGGTTGGGGTAGCAGGAAGGAGGTTTTTATGCCTGCAGTAATCCTCAGGCAGCTGGCTCTTCTGGTGGTGAAAAACTGCTTCATGCTGTCCAGGAGGCTGATGTCTCCAGAGTCTGTTGAATAACTGTGTTCTGACTGCAGCTGTAATAAGCTGTAATTGCAGGCAAATGCACGTGCAAGTTGGTGGCTGACACTGTACTTGTCTGGTTCTCCTGGGTCGCTGTGGCAGCCTGGTCTGTCTTGCTCTCCTGTAGCAACGCTGAGAGGCTCCTTCTCTGAGAAATCTGATTTTGTACTGTTCTAAAAGCAAGACAAGTACACTCCTTTATGCTGTAAAAGATGTAGTTCTGATGTTAAAGCATTATCCAATGCTTTAAATGTCTTACAGAGTGTTAATTTTGTTTGTTTTTTTCTGTGTCACAACATGCAGAATATCTTGTGCTCCAGCAGTGAAACCTTTTCTCCCCTCTCTGTGCACAGCATGTAGTGTGAGGTCCTTTGAGACTCCAGTTTCAGGAGCCATTCATTTACTTGCAGATGTTTTGGCACCCAGTATTATCCATTTACACACAATGTAAATTTGTTTGTTTAGACAGCGTGAGAGCTCTGCCCCTGCAAGTCTTTGGGCCTTCAGAACTTTTAAACTTGCTACATGTGCAGGATTTGTGCAGAGCAATTTGATCACCTGGAGCATCACATCCTCCTCTGCCCCAGCGACCTATGTGCATGTTGTCCCGAATGTGGGAGCCCTCCTTGCTCAGGGCAGGGGCTGTGCAGAGGCTGAGCTGTGCCTTCTCTTCCAGCACCAGGGTGAGGAGGCAAGGGTTTCTGCAGAGCTCCAGGCAGGCCCTCATTTCCCTGAACATTTAACTGTGTGGTGTAAGTTATCCATGGGTTGGTGTGCTGTGGGCTGTGGAGCGTGTCACACCTGAACCAGCTCTCAGTGCTTCCTGCAGGGGCCCTTCTCCTTCTCACAGAAGGGGACTTTCTTGCTTATTTTAATTACAACTGTTTCTGCATTCTATTTTAAATAAAATACCTTTTCTTTTACTTTTTTTTCTGATTTGACAGGCAGCCTGGCAGCACCCCATTGGGGGGCATTGATTAAACAAAATATTTGGGTTTGCTTACCCAAGTGCCTGGTTTCATGGATTCTTAAATGATCTGCAGGTCCGAGCTGTGCCTGCTCGAGCGTACTGAGAGCATTTGCTGGGTGTGCTGGTGTTTCTGGAGGGTTGGATTTGCTATGTTTTGAATTGGATTATTTTGGAAACAGCTTTCGTGTCTCTTAAGGAGCACATGTTTCCAAAGCACTTCAGTATTTGACTTTTTATTGTTCCTTCTAGTGTTTTTAGTGTTCTAACCACATCTTCTCAGATATAGTTCCATTGGCTTCTGTAAAAGAACTTTCTCAAATTAGTTACAAGAATCTTATTTTTAGTGACAATCTCTTTTGTATTCCTTTATAAGTATCTCAAACATTTCATTGGGAAAACTCCTAGTTTCTGAGGGAGAGGCCAGACCTGTACATTTTGAAGCCTACAGTAAATACTTTGGTGCACTGTGTGTAGGGGTCACCTCAGGAATTCAGCTTAGAAATGTCTCTGAAATGTAGATCATCTACTGAGGATCAGTGCTTATGAGCATCCGCATAGGATTTGGTACAGCAGGAGAAACCAGCCTGGAAGTGGGAGCACAGACAGAATCTACATGAGGTACGAGGCAGTGTTTGATGATCAGAGCCTGTTCTTCCAGTGTGGAAACATTGTCTCAGCTGTTTGACTAAGAATTTCCAGCTGTTGGATAGTGTAGACTTATCTCGCATCTCATTTCTCAGGCCTTATTTCAGCGTATGTCTAAAGACTGTTTCCATAATGGCAGTTGCCATTCCCAGAGCTGTCTTCAGGAATGTGGCAACAACTTAAAAGCACTGGAGAATGCAGCACCCGAGCATAAATGAGAAGCACAGTTAATCTGCTCTGTATTTCTCCAGATGGTGGCTTTTCGATTCCAGGGGCCAAGCTTCTCTCCAGGAAGATCTGCTGGGTGACCTGGGTGGAAGGTATCAAACAAGGAGATTGTTGAAGTGTACCTGTCCCAATGGAGCTCAAGGTGATCAGAAATCATGACGTTATACGGCCGTGCTGTTTGGAGCCCTGTTCTCTACCTGTTGGCACCAAATACCTTCTCACACTCCCTTCTTAAGTCACGGGTTAGGACAAAATAAGAGACAGGACTTTGGGATTTCCTGGCATTTGTTTAAGTGCTAGAACTGCAATGTAGTTTTAAATCTTCCCCCTTTTCTATTTCACTCAGTCCCCTCTGATGCTTGTGTTGCTGCCAGTGCCTCCCTGTAGAGGATGGGATGGCAAACTTCCTCCTCTGTTAGGCTGTGCTCTTCAAGATTCCTTTGTGTTGGAGGGAGTTGGTGTGGCTAAAGGCTGGCTTAAAACACCATGCCAGGATGTGTTGCTCCCCAAAGAATGGGTCTGCACATCAGCGATTTGCCCTCAGTTTTGCTAGGGAGGAGAAGGGTTTTCTTTCCTGTGGAATTACAAGATTTGGTTACTTCCTGAGCCTAAAATAATGTACTGTGTTGCTTAAACCTCATTAGTAAGCTGAGCAAGCAATTGCTGCTCCCACTCCTCAACCTGTCAGGTTTTCAGATGATCCTTGCCTGTGTTGTGCTGGTGGAGACCAGGTGGGAAATAATAAAGCCCCTGCACTTATCTGGGGTCAGCACTGGCTGAAGGGAGGGCTTATCTCTCCTCCCCATGCATCCTAGAGGAAGCCAGGCTGGAGCAGTGAATCCCAGCCCTTAACAACGGGAAAACCCAGAATTTGACTTAAAGGGGAAGATTGATTTGAGACAACAAAAAAAAAAGACCCCAAATAATGGGGGAGGTGTGCTCGAGGTCTGCTGTGGTGCGGTGACCTGGCTGCCTTCCCACTGCAAACACGGAGCTCTGGGAGCAGTGGAGACTGCTCGGGCTGAACCAGCAGCGTGGCCACTTGTGCTGGAGGTCAGAGAGCATCACCCTACAGATTTGTTTGTATTTATTTATTAAAACATTATTCCGTAGAAGCTTGCAGAGCAGGTTCAGCTCAATGTAGAGCATGAGACCCCAGACTGTCTTCATAGAGCCTGCGAGTGAGCGGGGGAACGGCTTCAGCTTTGTCTTCATGCTTCCTGTGCTGCAGTACCTGGGCAGCAGATGGGATGTTGCATTCCATGGTTTTAAGAGAAGTGGAGGATGTTGGAGATGCCCCCATACAATGACCTTCCTACCCATACGCTCTCAAAACGGTCATGCGTAAGAGTTGAAGAAGGTGCCGAGTCAATTACAGTCTAAGCTTGACTGAAGGCTGGTTGCTGGGACTGACATCCATGAAAGCACAGCTGGAGGGAGTGTGTAGGGGAGAAACAAGAAACATGATGAGTTAGTGACTGATGCAGGTTTTTTCTGTGCCCTTGCAGAAACTTAGGTTAAAGTATTGAGAGTAGAAAAGGTGAAAGAGGAGTAAAGCATGGTATTCTTAAAAACTGGATTGCTAAATGGGACATTCTGGCTTGGTGATGATGAGGAAACGTGCAAGAATCTTGGATCTCCGTCACTCTGAAATTCTGGTGCTGCATGTGGCTGTGGGGTTTGGTTGTTTCTGTAGTAACTTAAATGTGTCTCTTTTTCCTTGTCTCTGAAAGCTGTTCTTGAATGACGCTTTGGAATTCTCCTTGGAATCGAACAACTCTGTCCCCAGTTCACTTCCCAGCCCTCCCTGCCCTGGAAATGGATTGGCTGAGTGTGCACTCTCTGGCAAGTGGCTGGCCTAAGGGAAGTTGAGTTAATGATACCTGTAACAACTGACTCCTGCCCAAATTTCTCCAAATAGTTTTTTCTAACTTTCACTTCCAAGTTCTGAGTGTGTGTAGATACCATCTCAGTTTAAACATGGAGGAAGTCAGGGCATCACTGGATACTAATCTGGCTCTTCCTGGAGCCAAACTGTTCACTGCTGAACAAAGTACCCTGATCTTAGCCATTCTCTTTCTGCCACGTGTCCTGGTGGTAACAGATAACGTAAATACAGCACTTCTGTACATTTCAGAAAGATTAGAAGTAATGGGAAGACTTGGACATTGGACAAACAGCCGTATTTGTAAAATAGTGGGGCTCATCCCTGTTACGTGAAAGGAATTGGTAGAATGGTGGAATGTAAAGGGATTAGATATACGAAAAGGTTTTGTGCCTTGCATTGTCTTGGTAACCATGGTGCTACGCTGTCAGACCTTGCAGGAGACCTTGGCATCACGCCACAACCTTAGACAAGGATCAGCTGGGCTTTTTCTCCCATCCCACTGTCAACATGAGATGCCAGTCATGGGCAGTGGAGACACGGTGCCTGCTCTTGCAGTGGAGCTGGGCAGCAGGTGGATCCTCACGCTCCTGTTGGAGAGGGCAAACTGATCAGAGGCAAGAGAGACCAACTGCTTGCCCTGAATCTCAGGGTGGAGTGCTTTCACCTTTGAGAGTAGTTGATGGGCACAAAGGTACTCTGGCTTCACCTGGGAATTTCTCACCTTGCCCGCTGAATCCAGGCTCCAGCTTCTGGAAGGCTGTGTGTTTGGGTGCAGTGACACACAGGGATCATGCTGCAGGTGCTTAGGAAACATAACTTTTTTGTCTTGGCTGCTTAATTGAGGAGAAATATGCGAAAGGAGTGAGTTATGCTTGTTTAGTTTCTCTTCTCATTCTTGTCTGTTAAAAACAAGCCCATAAACAAAAGAGGCTATTCCATAATTTCTCATTTTCCCAGGCTGCTGCTAAAAGACAGATTGCCCTTTATAAAGTGATCAGTTGGTATTGCACTCCAGTCTAGTTTTATTTTCAGATAGAAAAGGCACATTTCGCTTCCCAGAGCTCCTGCTGTGTCTCCCTACTTGTGCTTCACCAGCCCAGTGCTGCTGATGTGAAACCAGAGACTGAAATGGCTGTGACTGAAGAGGAAGAAAGTGCCCGGGGGAGTTGTCTTCTTTGTTGTGTGAACTGTGTTTGTGCCATTGCTACTTCATGTCACTTGCTGGGGCATCTTTAGCACCTGCTGGTTTTATAGTCTACACTTTTATGATTGAAAGCTTCTTGGCCAAGGTTCTAGGCTAAAATTTGCTTCAGTAGCTTGGGTCTAAGTCTTGTTTTCATTAATTACTTTGGCTTACAAGGTGTCAGCATGGTCCCAAAAATCCAGCCCCATGTCTTGTACCGAACTGCTCTTCCCGATACACCTTCCCAATACACCTTTCTTCCTTCCTTTTCTGTTTTTAATGTCATTGTTTTTAGGAGGAGAAAGGATTATTTGGGACTGTAAAGGAGCTGCTTGAAGGTGGTGGTGGTTGTTTTGTGGTAGTGATATTCTGAAAAGATTTCCATTGCCACAGCTTTGGTAATAAAGCACGTGCCCACAGAGCTGGGTGGGTGCATTTTATGAGCTGTGTAAGGTCTGTAGTGTGGCTGCATCACTCTGAGGAAGTGACACAAATCCTGGGTTAAGGGTGTGGGGTTTTTTTGTCTATCTGCCATGTTGGGCAAACCCAGCTCCTGAGGCAGAACCAGACTTGCTCTTCATAGGGGAGGATCCCGTGCGTGGCACGTTGGGCGGTTGGTCCCACACAGTAGGAGATGTAGGAGCAGTGTCTCTGTCTTTCTGCTATTGACAGCAGTCCTATGTGGTTCCCCGAATTCTTCAGCTATCCTGAACCCATCAAAGTGCTCAAGGCTGGCCGACACTGCGGTTGTTGTTTAAAAGTGCTGCTCAAAATTGTAGGGAAGCATTAATCCAGGAACTGTAGGGGCAAGCAGGGGTTTGGTAGAAGGCAGTTACTGTACTGTTGAACAGTATCTGCTCTGTGCAGCTTGCGGGCTGAAACGTCAGAATTTCTATTTCAGGGCTGTGTCAAATCGCTTGAAGCTTTTTAGGGCTGGACCAAGCATCACCACAACTTGTCTTCCAAGTTTCTGTTAAAGTCCTGTAAAGCAGGATCTAAATATAGAGCTGATGTACAAGTGGGCCTTTATTTTCCCATGTTGTGTTTTGCTTGCTTCTGGTTGCATGTTTGTTCCATTTAAAGAGGGGTTTTCTCTGAAGTTTTCACTCAAAATATTTGACTTCCTACAAACATGATGTGAAAGACAGGAGATTAAAATAAATAAATATATTTCCTATAAAAGGCGTGAAGATCTGAGGCAGCTGAGCTCCAGAGCAGCCAGCAGCCCCAGCTGTGCTGCACGACGAGTGCGCCCGTCCGTTGGCTCTGTGCTCTCCCGCTGGCACCACGGGGCAGTTCGCTCAGTTCAGAGTGAGGAGCTGGACCTGCCAATGTTTTTCCCTTCCACAATGCTCTGGTCAAGTCGGAAACCATGGCCTGGATCCTCTCCCTCTGAGTGGGTTTAACTGTGAGGATTTTTTCTGCTGTCAAGTGGCTGATCCCCTTGCAGTAAGCAGTTTATCCCCCTGAGGTTTTTGTCTGCTTCCGGGTGTGCCTCTGGGCTACCTAAGGCCTTTAGGCTGACATCGGTCCTAAGGCAGTTGACTGGGGCTATGTGAGGTGAAACCAGCTTCCAGCGCAGTACAAATTGATGGGAATTGCTATTCCTTCTCCTCTGTTAATTTTAATTGAGACCAAAGAGTCATTTAGGTCTCTGCTCTTTCTGAGGTGTCCAGTCAAGATGCTGAGACTGTACATACACTTGTCGTACATTTGGGAGCAGAGTTCTCTCTTGTCAAAATACAGGCTGGGAAACCCTATCAGTCTTTGGCTGTGGGGGTGTGTGTGCACACTTGGTGTGTGTGTCTTGTGTTTCTTGGCACTGTGTGTCCAGTGTTTCCCTAACCAACTTCCTTCAGCACTAGGGAGAGAGAAGGTCTCGTGCAGGGGAGTGGGGTGTGGATGCTCCCACTCCGAAAAACTGTTTGTTTTGTGACTTGCCGGGGTGTGAGTTGTCACTGCTGCTGATCCTCAGCTGCATTCCCTGCAGTGCAGCATCAGTGCAGAGGCTTCTCTGGGACCTGCAGGAGAGTGGTTTCCACAAGTCAGCCTTCCTCCTGCTCTGTCCTTTCCTGCGCCAGCTGATCCCAGTACAGCTCCTGAGGGTCCCTGGAGAAGAGGCTGTGGCAGCCACAGACAGCTGGGCTCTGATCCTGCCTGGATTGTGCTCCTTTGCGCATCCACAGCTCTCTTGAAGCGTTAGGGAGCCACAGGAGCTCAATTCTTGGCTTGGTGCAAAGTTCCTCTGTGAAACTGCTTTGTGGCTTGCTGGGCGCAAGGACCCCTGAGTGTTTGCTTTGAGAGCTCCTGTCGCTTTGTATGTCCATGTTAGGGTACAGAGGAAAGCTGTTGGGGGACACCATCATCTCCTGAGGTTGCTGCATCTTGGTGGGGACTGGTGTGGTCCTGTTCTCTTTTTGGATGTAACTCATTGGCGTTCCAGTGCTTCCCCTTGGCATGGCTTCAGAATCGTTTGTTGCTCCTTCCCACTGCAGGATGGCCAGGGTGATGGAATAGTGGGGTAACAGCTGTGTGACCAAAATAAGCTCCCACTTACCCCACATTTTAATAAAATCTGAACAGCAAGGAATCAGCCTGTGCTGAAATGTAACCCAGCATTGTTAGTGTCTGCAGCACTACAGCATGGACTTTCCCTCCTCTGCTCCTCAGCTTCTCTGAGCACGCCAACGAGCACCACTGGACTGCTTTTGCTCTTCAATCATGTTCTAAATTTATGCTTCACAATCCTAGTAATTAGAGGAGGATTTCCACTTCTAAAAGCAGACTCTGCAAAAAAGCACAGCATTTGGGAGGGAGGGTGTGTTGGGTGAGAACTTACTAGTCCAGAACAAACCTTGACGTATACCCCCGCTGCCTTCATCTTGGCTAGTGCTTTCAGGGGAGGAGAGAGGAGGAGTGAATGGTGTTTATCAGGGCTGGTAGGGAGCTGTCTTGTACCCTCAGCATCTTCAGGTTTTTTTGAAGTGTCTGTACCCACCTTGCCGTGGTTGGGAATGGCACGAAGTGGTTGTTTTCTCTCCTCCAGCCAAATGACAGGTAGGCGCTGAGCTCGGGCAGCAGCTGTGTTCAGAGAAGGTTGTGAGTGGTGTGGGCAGAACCATCTGCCTCGCGAGACATTCAGCTCAGGTTGCTTGTGCTGGGCCAAGATGGGAAATCAATTGCTGATTTTTCACAAGGTATCAAGTCCAATGTCAATGGCTGGGAGTACAGAGCAAACAGGAAAGGGTGGCTGGGCTCCATTGGCTATGGAGCGTGTGCCGAGCGTGCTGCCTGTGCTGGGAAGACAACAAAGGAATAGCAACAAAAAAGCCAAAGCAACTCATCCTGAAAGAGGTTGCAGGTCCAGAAACAGCATAGTGTACTTATCAGGCCTGTTTACTGGTTGTTTGAATTGACTTTAATAGCCCCTGTTACCCAGGGCTGGTTCTCCCTTCCCTTCTCACAAAGCTGTCAGTTCAGTTCAACTCTTGTTTTAGCAGGGGTTTCCCTCTCTGCGTGGCAGGGCTTTTGGTGTGCTCCAGTTAAACACGGGAAATGGAATATGTGCATCATGGGAGGTGTTAACAGAGCTTGCTGGGGCAATCAGTCCATTTGTTTCTCTTATTTTTCTATTCTCTTCTCCTCTGGAGATTTCTGTTGCCAAATATTGTTTGAAGTGGATGCAAAGCTCTGAGACAACTGTGAAGAAGAAAATATAAATAGGTCACTGGTCATGACTGGGATTTTCATCCATCCATTCACCTGACAAGTGACAGAGCCCCAAGAGGTACGAGGCAGCAGCCCCCAATGCAGTTGGTACATGCAGTTTCCTCTTCGGCTTTGTCTCTCAGTTTCTTTAGAGAAGTGAAGGCAGGACTGGTTCGAACGCAGCAGCAGCGCTGACCTGAACAGCCACATCTGCTCCAGCCCACCCCTGTGTGTGGTTATGCTGCTGCATTGTGTGGAGATCATCAGTGGGATGGAATAGGGAACTGCTCCTGCTGACAAAAGAACAGTCCTGCCGGGTATTTTTAGCTTATCCTGCTCCTGCAGCCACAGGGCAGTGGGGGTGGCATGGGCAGGAGCCTGCACTGAGAGTGGGAACTGCCTAGTCTTAAACCTTCAGCTCTTGCTAACAAAGCCCCTGCTTTTGTGGGGCAGTCTGACTTAAATTATACTTCTCACGGCTGTGTATGGTTCATCGTTGCTTGTTTGGGTTTTTTTAACCTTATTTATCAAGGAAATCTTTTCTCCATCAGCACACGCCTCTGATCAATCAGCGCTGCAGCTCCTGGTGCATTTGGCGCACAGCCACGTGTGCTTGTGGATACAGCTGCCTCTCCAGGTATTTTTATACAGGAGAAAGTATTTAATTCTGAACAACCAAGCCTAACATTTACTTTCTGCCTGTTAGACTTGCAGTGAATGAGAGCAGCTAAACTGGGTACACAATCCTGAGAAAGGAATGGAAAAGAAAACTGGAAAGGTGTTCCAGTTTGGTCTGGGTTTACTTTGCCAAGAATATCCAGTGGCCTGACTGCCAGCATGAACTGAACACAGAACCATCCCAGCCTGCCTGGGAAAACGTGGAGCAGGAGAGGGATCTAAGGACAGAGACCCCGGATGGAAACAGATTCACTTTCTGCTCTCCTCCAGGCAGGCGGCTGAGAGGTGTTTGTCCCTGCTCTGGTGTGCTGTGTAGTTTAATGGTAAACATTTAGGAGACACAGTAGGAAAAAAAAAAAGAAAAAAGGCACCAGGAGTTTCCCCATTGTGGCCCTGGCCTGCCCTGTGAGTTAGGTGGTGTCACTCTCTTTGGATGAATGGTGCCTGTGTAATTTGCACCTGGCCAGAATTTCTCTGTCTTTATCAGTTGGCAGTGTATCCGCAGCCAGTCAGGCTGGGAACACCCCTCACTCATGTGTGTGGTGTTTACCGGCTGTTGTTTGGGGCTCTGATGAGATCAAACCTTGTAAACCTTGTCGGGCGTGCAGACAGCAGCCAGTAGGATGTAGGCATCATCAGCCGTCATGGAGAAACATTCACCTTGCCTTCTGCAGGAACTGTGCAGGACTTTCTTAGTGTGAGTTACACACAGCGCTCTCGCGGTGATCCTGAATTTTACAAATTGCCGTGCAGACACTGTGTGTTTGAAGGGCCACTTCCTCCAACCGTGGAACCTGTTTCCCTCCTAATCACAACTGTAATCGTCAGTTGGACTCCTCTGTCTGGTTTGTGGTGCGCAGTGGTTGTGCCTCTCTCCTGGTATTCCAGTTTGATTTAAACTGATCCAGTGTCAGATGTCTTGGAGAGATGGGAATTCACACCTCTGCTGCTCTCCTTTCGCCGGCTGCCATGGCACGCGCTGTGTCAAAGCCTGGCTGAGTGTCCTGGGTGGCTGATGGCTTGGTCTGCACTCCGTGGTGTGCAGCACCCCGTGGTTGCTAAGTGGAGTTGTCTGAAGCAGAGACGAGCAGTAGGGACTGTAGATTGTGCTGGCAGAAGGGACATCTTTGGAGTTTGCATGCAACAATGCAGTCTTGTCTGGTAAAAGATGGGCTCTCCTGGATGGTCAGGTTACCTGCCTGAATTTCTCTCTCATGGTAAAAGCTCTTGGTAGCCTCAGTGAACGTTTTTTTCTGTCCCAAGTGAGGATGCCTTGGGCTTCCCAGAGGTGGAGAACAGTCTGGGTAGCCCCAGCTTTCACACCTCACTCCATGTGGGTGTTAGATCTGTATGAAAGTTAAATCTGTTCCCAGGAAGGTGCTACTCAGAGCCAGATGCAGCAGGGTGTCTCTATAACTGACTACTGCAGGCGGCTCAGACCTGTCCTCCAGGCTCTGCTGGACTCTTCATAGAATATATGGGCAGATTAAAGAACTCTGATCTTTTTTAGATGTTTAATGGTGTGGGTTTGACACACCTTAAAGATTAAAAGTGGACTGCAGTTAATTCATCTCCTAAGACTTAAGGGCGCTGTCTGCTACAAGGATAAAGCTCATATGTGGTAGAGACAGAAGTTTCTTGGAGGCTTCATGATGTCTGTGGCCTGAGTTCCCCCAGGGGAGAGTGGAGAGCACCATCCGCTCTTGCTGCTCCCATGTACAAGGTTCACTGCTTTCTCCTTCTTCATCTCACAAATAGGATGCAGTGCTCAGTTTCTACATGTACTGCACATGGATGCACTCACATGTGCAAACATGCCCTTACCCTTAAATGAAAAGAAAACACTGGGTCAAATATACCTGTGACGGGTGCTTGTGTTGGCAGCACTAAATGTGCTGCAGAAAGATAACCTGTAACCACAGGAGAGGGCGAACCTGGAACGGATATAGGGAGTTCAGCAAAACTTGAAGTTTTGGGTTCCCAGAACTCCTTTTTTGGGTGCTGTATGAGCTGTAGTCATCATTCCAGTGTCCGGCTATGCATTCAGAAACCTCTCTTCCTGGGCACTGTTCCTGTTCAACCTATTCCTTAAAGAGTGTTTCAGGGCAAGCTGCCAACAGACAGCCTGCTTTCTGATACTTCTGACCCGAGCAGCCTGGCCAGCCCTGAGAGGTGAAGCACTGAGGGTTCTGTGTTGTTCATCCCCAGGCACACAGTCGTGTGTGAAAGCTGGAACAGCACCACCACAGAAATTATTAAAAACCAAAGTGTTGCATTCCAGTAACTTATCCCCAAACCAGCTGTGTGCAAACCCCAGCAATTGACTCTGCTTCAGCTTGAAGGGAACTCCAGTGGTGTTTTGTTGATATGTCTTTAGTGGCAGCCCAGGCTTTTAATGTGACCCACCCTGGAATTGCCACAGGCGTATCCTTTCCATTTGGATTTCTGTGCCATGAACCAGATCAGGGAGCTGATCCAGCTTAGAATGGAAGCGTCAAGGATATTTTTCTTTGAGCTGGCTTTCTTTATCTGGACCACTGACATCTGTGGGGTTGCAGAACTAAGGGGTAAGAGGGGACAGGGCCACGTGGTGGTTTATGGTTTGGAGGGGGAAACCATAAACCCCTGATGCTGCTCCACTAGGGCTCACACATGGCTGGCACAGAGACACCCGGCCGGAGATGCGGGCTGCCTGAGCTCTCTTCTCTCTGCAGCTGCAGGAACGATTTGGAGCGAGTGCAGACCTTGCATCTTGTGCCAGCTTTGGTGCCCTTGCAGAGACGCCCCAGGGATGTGGGGTTCTGGCATGAGGGCAGTTCCTGTGCCCACATCCTTGGCATTTACTGGGGCAGCAGGGCTGAGCTGCTGCGGCTTCGCTGCTCTTTTAGCAGGATTAGCTGGAGCCAAGTGCGCTCAGAAGCTTCTCTGCAAGCTGCTGTTAAGCCTCTCAAGCAGCCATGGATGTTGTGATGTTGTGAAAGTATGACACGTGTGTTGGAGATGTTGTGTGGTCCTGGACTGGATGCAGCTGATCTTTCCTTTTACTTAGAAGATAATTTCTTTTTCCCTTCCTGCTTTCTATGGCTTGATTCCACATTCCTAAAGGATGAATGTGGCACCCAGCAGGAAGGGTGTGGGCACCAGGACAAGGGAACAGTGGTGCTGGGCTGGCTCTGAGTCCCAGGGCACTGGTAAATGTGTTGGGTTTGTTCTCACCCCTAGCCAGGTGGGATTCAAGGCAGTGAGGAGGAGAGCAGGAAAATAAAGAAAAAGAATATTAAGTTTGAGAAAACCAAAAGAAAGGGGACAGAGATGAGAAAGGTGAGAGGGTGGAAGCAGTAACTGAGGAGTGGATGGTGGAACAGGCTCATGAAAGCTGGAGCACAGCAAGGCCAGGGAGGCTGTTCTGCCTAAGCCAAAGGTGGAGGTCAGTGCTCAGGGGTTTGGCAGACTGTGTGAATTGATGTTGTTGCTGGTGTGGAGAGGGGTAATGTGAGGGAATGTCAGTGGGACATGGCAGAAACAGCTGCTCTTGGGTTTCTCTATGTCATTGCTACTCTTCTCTGTGGGATGGGCTCTCTTACAGGTTACTCAGGCTGGGCAGTGCTGAGCTAGGTTTGGGAGATCTGAATAACCCAGTTTCCCTGGCAACAGTGCTCTCTTTAATCAGAGATGCCAGCCTACCTCTGTTATTAGCGCTGAGGCTGCATGGTTTGTCTGCCTGCAGGGACACTCTGCTTTGGTGGGGAGAAGTGTGAGAATAAAATCAAGTTTTTTCTGCCCTAGAGATAACGAAAATCTTCATAGGTGGCTTCAGTGCTGTATGCAGCAGTAGCGGAAAGAGGAGGTTTTATAACTACTTGTAAGATTTTTAATGTACGAAGGGTCCCTGGAGGACACAGCAATAAAGTTTTAAATTCAGCGTGGGGTTTCCTATGCACAGATCTCATGGCAGCGTGGGACTGGCAGATTCAGTCTGAGATGTGGGGTTTTCATTTTTATGGGTAGGGAGACCGTGATTGCAAGGTGGGCTGAGTCTTGTTGCAGAGCTGGGAACAAATCTCTTTGAGCCCAAGTCCTCCCCTGCCCTTACCTTTGGCTGCAGATAAAGGTTTCCTCCTGCAGCAGAGCTGGAACGCGTTCTGGAAGGTGGAAGTGTGAAACCTGCTTTTTAGCAGAGACAGTGAGGAAAGTGAAGATGCTGTGATTCACTCAAGCCATTCTGCTCATGGAGCTGGGTCTGCATTCCCTCCCCCGATAACAGGAGCAAAGCAAACTATAAATTGTGAAAGTAAGAACTGGGAGTGAAAGAAACGCTTCTGCCTTCATTTCTGCATAGCAACACAGGCTTGTTACCGTGTCTGTGCAGGCCAGAGGTGTCTGAAGAAGCTTCTGAAGAAAAAAGAATTCTTGTTGATCAAAGGCATGAAGGTGACAAGAGCGCCCTGTGTTGGTGTTCTTCCTTGGGCAATGCCAGGGTTAGATTGTCAGTGGTGTCTGCAGGCTTCTTGGGTTAGGAAGCTGCACCAGAGCAGCTGAATGGAAACAGATACCTGCACTTCTCCCCCAAAGTTACAAGGTTTGAGGGGAGGCTGGTTTGGTTTATGTGGCGTAAATAGTGCAGAGATGCAAAGAGACACCTGTCCTCCTTCCGATTTTTAATTCTGGTTTCTGGAGTCCAAATAGTCCCTTAACCTCCGGCCAAACAGCAGAGCAGCATCTTGCGTGTGGCGAGGGTACTTTTTCCTCTCAGTGTTCCCATTCCTGGTTGGGTGCTGCATGGTGGGGCCGTGCTGTCTTCTCTTCTATGTTCTTTTGGCTAAACAGCTTTTGAAAGTTCCAGCATGAGATTGGTTTGGTTTGCAGTGTTGTAGTCATTATCCCGCTTTGAGATATCTGAAAGTCTTTTGTTTGTGAATGAGCAGCTCCCTTTCAAGCCTCCATTAACCAAATCAACTTAATAGGGTGTCTTCTAAACAGCTAGCAAGCTCCGGAAGCCTCTAACACCTAGACACAAGGCCCTTCCAGAGACCATGTGCCCCATTTTCCCCCTGCTTCCATTCCCACGGTCTTTTGACCCATGAGGTCCCAATGAAACTTTTGAGGACCTCGGAGAGTTTGAGCACAAGGCCATACCAGGAGCAGGTGGGTGACATAAAACTCATTTTCCTCATTAAAATAATGTTGCCCTGGGCCTCCAGTAGCCTTGAAGGCCTTGTGTGCAGCTGCTGTTAGCTGGAAGGTTTGGTATGAGCTGAGACAGAGCCTTAATTTTCCAGTGAGGTGATTGTTGGGCGTTCAGTGTGTTGTTTGCATGTGTTCCCTGCGCCAGCTCTCCCTCCTGAATCAGCCACACTGCTCAGGTTTTATTCTGTTCCACACAGACTTCACATCCCTTATGGAATGAGTCACGCTTCAGCGGGGTTTACTGTGAGGGAGGACAGTGGGCTTTCAGATGTTCCTCCTCCCCTGCCTCGCTGATGTGGAACAGCGTTGTTAGTCCGCCTGGCAGCTGCTGCTTATTATTTTCACAGAATCTGGATATTTGTGAAAACAAGTCAAAATTGGTTCTGCTGGTGCTCAAGTGTGAATTTCGTGCATAATTTCAAATGTATAAGACAAAGCTGTTCTTTTCTTGTGGCTTTGTCTTCCCTAGGGCTCACTGGTATCATAAACGTGGATCTTGCTTGGTCCCAGGGTCGTTTCTCAGTTTGGGAGGAGAGTGGCATTTGGAGGTTGCAGCTGGCAGAGGAGGAGCTCAGCCACGTGGCGTTCGGTGTCCATGTGTGGCTTTGCTGATCCCCACAGGGCAACTGAGAGGCGAGAGTGCTCACAGCCCATGGAACTCCGGTGCAGGGCTCTCTTAACTTCTCCCACGTGGTGATGTGATGCCCCTGGGCAGAAAACACATTTTGGTTCTCTGTGCACATTTGTTTGTGCACAGAGGTAAAAGACCTTTTAACTGTGGCAGAGGGAGCTGCTGAGTGTGTCCTTAGCACCGATTATTGCAGACACAATCTCTGTGTGCAGCTCCTAAAGGTACCTAAAGCAATTTATTGCTCATCCTTCCTGCAGAGTTCACTGCTATCTCATGCAGTAATGGTTAATTTGACTCTTCATGCCAGCATCTATTTTTGTTTGTTTTTTTTTTTTGTCCATGGAGGAGGGAGCAGGGCAGTCCTTTGCAGTTGTTCAAGAAGCTGGTCTCAGTACTGGGGAGGGGAGCAGCCAGTAGGAGAGGGCCTCCGAGGGTTTTATTGTTGGCAGCAGGCTGGGTCACTGGACGTGTACGACTTTTCTCTCCTGATTCCCTTGTTCCTGAGAGGTCTGGAAAGAGCTGTGTTTTCCCTGACCTGTGTATTATCTGTGATTGCTGCTCTGGTAGGGGCATCGTCTGGTTTTGTTCTACAGAAACCCAGGGTCTGTCACGCTGATCGTGGCATTCCTAAGGCCAGACAGAGTGAGTGGGGCCTGCGGGAGGGTTTATTTTAATGCTATGCTTTTGAAGGAGAAGTTGAGGGCAGGAGCTGTGATTAAACGAACACCAGGGTGAGATACGAGAAAGGACTTTACCTTCCAGGATGTAGAATGAGTGAAGCGAACGTTTGGTGACAACACGAGTTTAATTCAACGTACGTCTCCACTTGGGCTGTATTTACCTATCGCTGACTCTGGGTTACTGATAAAGAACAGCGGTAGCTGGGGGGTGGGCAGTGCCCTGGGGACCAGCCTGGCTCCTGCCCAGCTCCTCTCTGACCAGACAGATGTTTCTGCTGCTTTCCAGATGCTTCATTCGGTGGCACACTGCCCAGCTATGCGTATGACGCAGACCGCGCAGAAGAACAGAGGCGACACCATGATATGATGCCCTATATCGATGACTCGCCATCGTCCTCACCCCATCTCAGTTCCAAGAGCCGGGACAGCCGGGATACCCTCTCCTCAGGGTCTCTGGAATCTACAAAATCAGTGAGTCCCTTCCTGCCTTTTTGGAGTCGGTGAAGCCTTGTAGGTTTGTAAGGGGTTGGCTTTGTTACCAGGAGCAAAGACAAGGTCCACCAGCACTGTAGGACAGGTTGCCTGATGTAATATAGCAATGCCTGATTGATATTGCATATTTAAAGCTAAATTGAAGCTTCTAGCTTAGGCAGCTTCTAGCTTATGCTAAGCCTAAGCTTCAGGGATGTGGGGGTGTTGCCATTTTTAAGGCTCAGTTTTTCACCCGTTGTGAATTTTAGTGGACAGAATTGGTGGTTGATTGCTATTGAGAGGGTCTCTAAATACCAGGTACTTTGGAACAAAACATCCTACATTATGAAGTTCACATCTTTGTGCATGTGTATTATTGTTGTTTTCCACAAGGAAAATAAAGGTTAAAGGCTTTGATAAAGCTTCTAGAATGTAAGACTTGTTTCCTTCACCCTGTGAAAGTGGAATAAGAGGAATTAAAACTGCCAGGTCTGAAGTGTGGTTGCTTTGGGTGGGAGATGGCCGCTCCTTATAATGACTTCGTTCACTAAATAGCTGTCTGTAATCAGTTCTGACAGAACATTCAGAACGGACCACCGAGCCTCACTTGTGGGTTGATGTGCACCTTCAGTCTATCTCACTTTGGTTTTGCTTCAGGTTTGGTAGTGTGGCTGTAGCTTGGAACATAAGGAATATTTCTAATTTGTATTTACCATAGTCCTGGTAGAGTCTGCTGCTCGCCCTGCTGAATCACTGTTGACTCTGCTGCCTTCACAGTCAAAGATGTCCTAGTTTCAGCTTGAATTAACCTGTTTGACTTTCAGCCTTTGTTTCTCTGTATCCTTTTGCTCCCCAGGCTGTAAAGCACTGCAGTCTCAAGTTGCTGTTCACCTGAATGTCTTTGTAATCAGCAAACTTTTGGATTCCACAGGTTATTCATAAAAATGCCCACTAGCACAAAGACAGCTGTCCCTGCCTGCTCTGCTTCTGAGCAGGCATAGCCAAACATCCTTGGATTCCCAGGCTGTAAATGACACTTGGAAATCTGTCATTTAAGTGGTTTAACTGATATGTTGGCTTTATATGGTTCTCTTCTATTAATAAAGATGTCTTGGGAGAAGGAACGTGGAAATCAGCACCATCACCTTTACGAGACAGTTTTCTTTACCTTCCATCAAAATTCCCTAAACCATTGCTCCTTAGCATCCCTTACCTACATCCTTCTGGCATTCTTTATTTGTCAGTCAATTATGCCATCGTATCCTGTTTTCGGTGGGGCTCCTGCATTGTCCGGTGTGTGTAGGGAACAATGCTGACAGGAGCTGGTGTTTTATCTCTGGAGCTGCGTCTGCCTGATTCATAGGACCCTGCACACTCTGCTCTAGGTACGAAGGTACTCATTTCCTTTTGGCATGCCCATCGGCTCCAAATACAGGTGGAATGCTGGACAGGTCTCAATTACCCACTCAGTGTTCCTGTGGGCTAAGAGCATGGTGTGTTCACCACAGGAGACCAAGGCAGACAGATCATAGGAAAAGCATCTGCTAATTTGGATGCTTGATGTCAGATGCCTAATGATCTGCAAAACCAGGTTCTCACTTGAAATGCATATTTCTTCACATTTAAAATGGAATCCCCTTAACTTCATTTGCAACCAAGAGTTAACAGCTCTCCAGTTCGACACTCAAAATAGAGAACATTGCAAATTGATTTTTTGTTTTTAATGTAATTCTGAATCACTTAGCGTCACGCACCCTTGTTTGCTTTAACAGTTGTGTGGTTGTGATTGGACTTCCCAAAGATTCTGAAAACCTGTCTTGGGAACTGCCAGCCCAACCATTTGCCTGAGAGAGCAGAGAGAGAATGTGGCTGTCTTGGCTGTACCACTGGGGCAAACGCGGAGAAGGTGCCGGGGTCGAGGTAGAGGAGGACAGAGGCGGAGCTGGCCACAAGATTCCTGGGGCTCCAGGAAGTGTTGGCAGAACTGGAGAAGTTAGTGGCCCCCCTCACTAATGAAGAGTTCAGAGTTGGGTGGCTTAGAGTTTGGAGGGTCATGAGACAGGATGGGAAGCGTCAGTCACTGTGATCCTGTTGTGTCACCCAGCAGAGTCAGGCTCAGATGTGTGTGGGGCTGAGATGAGGGCACGGCTGGACCTACCGCCCACACTGCCAGTCCTCAGACCAGGTTCTCCTGTGCTCCCCACAACTTGGGGTGTGGAGGGCAGAGCTGTGCAGAGCAGGTTGTGGACTTCTCTCCCCCGGGAGCCAGAAGAATTGACCTCTGAAGCTGTGTCAATAAGGGGATCACTGTCCTGCCTGACACTGCTGTTGCTGGCTTGTCCTTCTCTCTCCAGCATTTCCAGATTCTTTTCCTTTCCTCCTCTCAGCATTTGAGTTTTTTTTTTTTTGTTTTATTGTCGCTTCTCCTCCCCATCCCCAGCCGAGGGAACTGTCCCCTTTTCTCCCCAGCTCTGTGCTCTGAAGGGCCCTGCCCGAGCAGAGCTGCCACCCCAGTGCTGAGGTTATAACTAATGCTGGCCTCTCTCCCTGCGTGGGGCACGGGTGGCCTGATTACAGGATTTGCCCTGTTTAATATCCCGAGGACAATGGGACACTGCAGCCTGTTTAACAGAAACTATCAAAGATATTTACACTTTAAAAATTGAAATGAATCGATTTTCTCTTTTGTAGGCTGTCAGCTCCTCTGTGGTTGTGAGCTGCCCTTACAGGAAGACTCCCCTTTGAATGCATATGCTGCGCAGTGTATGAACACTGTACCAAAGGAAGGTCTGGGAGTTAAAGTGCCTTTATATGCCCACTTTGATTCACTGTTGTGCTGGCAGCAACCACTTTGTAAAACCTTATGTGTTGTGGTTTCTTAGATTCTTAATCTGCGTTCTTCTAACCCTGACAACAAAACAATTATTGCTGATAATTTAAACAACAACCAGAAAGCCCAGCGTTCTTTAAACAGAGTCAGGAAGAGCTGAATCCATCTAATCCTTGAAGCTGGTGAATCTCAGGCTTGCAGTAATTGACTCCAACAGGCAATGCCAGCCTGGTTAGGAAACTAAAGTGCTTAGGCTGATAAGCTGTAAACACATTCAGAACAGCCCTGGCTCGGGGCCGTGCATGCTCTCTAATGTCTTCAGTGCTTCCAACCACCCTGACTGGCCTTGGATCAGCTCACAACATTGCACTTACGAGTGTGACTCAACCTTTTGGGGTTTAAGTGTTTGGAATAGCAAGAAGCACACACAGTTGAGAAGGAAAATGCAGAACTTTATAGGCTTGAGATTCCTGTGAAGCTTATTTCACGCAGATTCCTACCTTCCTCTTTTGTTTTCTTTTCTTTGAATGTTGTTCACAAGGAGTGGGAGCAGAGCACTGATCTCTTGTTTCCTTGCTCAGAATTGGCTGGGTGTTGGGCCCTCCCTGCTCCCATGGCTGGCAGACAGGGGTCTGTCCCGCGGTAGCCTTGTGAGAGAGGTTTATTCTGAGATGTGTGGGTAGAGAGGGAGCTGAAAGGTGGCAAGGGCATGGAGAAAGGCTGGCAGTGGGTGCTGGCATCAAAGAGGGGGGGACAGCGGCAGAACATGAAATACTTGTCAGGCCTGTAAGAACCCAAAAGGACTGGGTAGGAAGGCCAGGATGACCTGTGGACCACCTGGGGCACCCTGCGGAGTGGTCTACAGAGGCGGTGCCCACATCCTGCTGGGCACATCCCAACTGCCCTTTGGACAGTAGGGGTGTTCTCCCTAGTAGTGTGCTGTGGTGGATGTGGAACCAGCTCCTCCCCTTGCCACAAGCAGCTCCAAGATTTCTGACTGCCTCCTTCCCAGGGTGGGTGAGAGGAACCCTCAGCCTTGGCTGGGCTCTCTGAGCCACTGGGGAGCACGATGCCTGTGCCCAGGGTGTTTGCACCCTTAACTGCCTCCTCCTGGAGTGCAGACTGGGGCTGTCAGCACGGCCACTATGGGCACAGCGTTGCTCCCTGTCCCCCTCTGTGTCAGATACAGGCAAAGCAGGCAGTGCCCTTGGCCCTGGGTGCAGCGAGGGGAAGCGCATGGGCAGGCGCAGGATCTCTGAGAGCTCTGTCGTGGGCTGGGTGAGCAGGTGAGCCTGTGCCTGGCACTGCGAGCAGGCAATGTTGTAACACCAGAGAATAAACTCACTCCTCTTCCTCCTGATGTTGGCACCGGCTCCCAGGGAATTTCTCTGTAGGTTTCACAACATGTGTGACTCAAAAAGCACCCTGAGGCTGAAGAAGCACAGGGGCTGTTTTCCAGGTGCTCATCTCACCGTGAGAGCTGCTGCCGGGTGCAGCCCCAGAGGACGTGGTCAGGAAAGGCCTCTCTCAGCAGGAATCCCTTGGCAGGGCAATGGTGCTCCAGAGGACATGCCAAGTGGCAGCACAACATTCCATGGGGTCTATTGATCCCTGACACTGCCAAAGCAGCAGGAGCTCAGCTTTGCACATGAAGAATCTGTACATGCACGTGAGGTGCTGTGTGGGGCTGGGTAACCTCCCTAGCAATCCTGCTTCGTCACTGGGAGCAGCCCAGCCTGGCCCTGGCTGCATCCGAGGCTGGAATTCTGCGAGCATCACACTTGGAAAATGTTCCTGTTAAAAAGAGTCAGGACAATACTGTGGGCTCTGCAAAGTGACCTTGCAGTAATAGGCAGGAAGGAAGGCCCCGAGCCTGTCCTGGGAGATGTTTGTCTCTGAAGGCACAGCTCTGAAGGAAAGGAGATTAACATTCAGGCAGAAAGCGCTGTCTCTGGCAGCCAGCAGTGCCCAGCAAGAACTGGCTGGTGAAGTAAAGCTCTTGTTTGTGAAGAGAAAGACTGTCCTCAGCACTAAAAGGAAAACTGTTGTGTCTGTGTCGTGATGGGGAAGTTTGAATCACTTAAATGCCTTGTCATTGTGTGCTGCTCTTTGCAGATGTTACAGACAAACCCAGCTGGTTTTTAAACCCTCGCCTCCTCCAAGAGAACCTGCTGAAGGGAATTGCAGTGCTGTGTCAATATTGACCATTTACCTCATCCGTAGTCATGGCCACTTGGGAGCACTGCTCGCTCTTCCCAATGCTTCTTTGTGAAGCTGTGTTTTTCTTTTGTAAGAGTTATAAGAAATTTCTGGAAAACAGAGATGGTGTGTTTTTCCTGCACCAGGGCTGTTGAGAATTTTATGCAGAGAGATGTCCTGGCCTCTGCAGATGAAGACAATCTTTGTTCAGCACCTTGGATCTGTCTGTCGTGGTTACCTGTGTGTCATGCCTTACAAGTGTCCCATGCTGTGGACATCCAGGCAGAAACCATAAGCAGCGGTCATAGTGTTGTTAAAGTTCCTGTCTGAGCTGTACCAGGCAGGCAGATGGGTGCTCTGCAGACCCACAGGACCCGTCACTGCGTTGATTTTATGGCATACTTTGTCACTGGTGTTTTTTTTAAATGCTCTGAATGTGGTTGCTGAATTACAGTCCCCTCGTTTCTTTAAGATGCCCTTTCTAGGTTTCAGAAGGTGCTGTGGTTCTTGCTGAGCCTCTGGAGGGTGGGATGTGAAGACAAGTTCTTGCCGTGTGGAACCTGATGTGTGTGTAGATTTGGCTCATTTCCCTAGAACAGCTTCTGTCTGCCACTTCCTTCAGAGGTGGTGGTGGTGTCTGACGTCTCACAGAGTGTTTGTGCAGTATTTCCTGCAAGGTCTTTTACTGTAAAAAGTACCCTGTGAACTGTAACAAAAGCCTTCAAACATCAGAGTGGTTCTTGGTGAGACTGAACTCAGACAAGTGGGGAGTGTGAGGACCTGTTTCTTGGTGTGGTGTGTAGGCTCAAGGTCACACTCAGCGTGGCAGGTGCTGTAAGCCATCACGAAGCTCGGACACACTGGGACACACTGGCAGGGTTAAAAACTACTTCGTGAATCCCAGTAAGAAAATCAGTGTGTGCGTTCCAAGCAGTGCTGATTATTCCATCTTCCAACTAAAAATAGGCATTGTGCAAGCTGCCACTGGAATATAATTCAGTGAGCAGGAGAGAGTGGGAGGGAGAGCAGGCATCTCTGCAGCAGCGTCTGGCTGGAGCTGCTGGGTGCTCATCGCATCGGTGCACGGCATGGGGAGCAGTCCTGGCTGTGGTCAGGAGTAGAGTTCTAGAGGACTCTTGTGGGATGAGGGGGGAAAAGGCCACATGTCCCCAGGATTTGTTTAGGAGGATAAATTCCGAATTTTTGAAGTTCTGTGTTTTGAATTTTGTGAAGAATCTGGGCACCAAATTGAGGCACTGAAGTTGGCTGACTGAAGCCAGTGCCTGTGGATAATGCTAAGTGACATCGGTTGCTGGTGAATAAAAAGTTCCATAATGTTTTATGTTAGTGTGTTCCTAGGAGTAGACACTGTGCACAGGTTGCTTTTCTGTTTGGTTGATTTTTTTTTTCAGTCTGAAAGTAAACCAAAACCACAAGTATGCTGTGGTCAGCTGAATGACAGCTTTTACTCTCCATCCTCACTCCTGTTTGTTTTTAACTTTTTCTCCTTACCAACCTCTCTGCAGAGTGAGCCAGACCTGGAGAAAGGCCTGGAGATGAGAAAATGGGTTCTGTCAGGAATCCTCGCCAGTGAAGAAACCTACCTGAGCCACCTGGAGGCTCTGCTGCTGGTAAGCACTGGTGCCAGTGCCATCCCAGACACTGGTACTGGAATTTTCACTGCTGCTTCCATCCAGAGTTCCCCAGAACTCACATACCGTGGCCTTCATGTTCCCAGCTGCGAAGGGCACCTGATCCTCCTCTTCTCCAGTAGAGAGGCATAAAGAAAGGACTGGATATGGCACAACCAGGGAGTTATTGGTGTGTCAGTGTCCAGGAGCACTGTCTTTCAGTATCCTGTGCTAATTGTTAGACACAACACTGTACAGAGATTAAGGAAATGAAGTGCAAAGGGATTTTAATCACACAATTAATATCCTGGGAGTATCCACTACCAAGGGTGGCTGGTCCACAGGAGAGAATTTGTACATGTCTAGCTTTCAGGAGTTACGTGAATGCAAATATTGCGTATTAATGGGATGAAAACCAGCTCTCTGGAGGGACGGATTGTAATGTGGCTAGGGTGAGTGTGCTTGGTTTGTGTGATAGCAATTTCCCTCATTCCTCATTTCAGCCCATGAAACCTTTGAAAGCGGCTGCCACCACCTCACAGCCTGTGCTGACAAGTCAGCAGATCGAGACAATATTCTTCAAAGTGCCTGAGCTCTACGAGATCCACAAAGAATTCTACGATGGGCTCTTTCCTCGAGTGCAGCAGTGGAGTCACCAGCAGCGTGTGGGGGACCTCTTCCAAAAGCTGGTGAGTGAATTACCTTCACCAGAGCTCCTGTTGCCTCTGTTCAGCTTTGGTTTCCTTTGGTGACGAACCTGAAGGGATGGAGGCCCAGAGCCGAGTCAGGCGAGAGGCTTCTGGCTTTGCCTCGCTGCAGTGAAGGGCCTACAGCAAAAGTGGCTGTTCTGCTGCCTTTACTTAAAGGCTCCAGCAAACTCTGCTGCTCATACAAAGTCTCACAGGTAGCTGAATCTCCAGGGTGTCTGCAGTATCATCACAACATTTGCTTTAGAGGAAGATGGGAGAATGGCAGTGTTAGAAAGGGTACTTTTTAGTACTGGCAGTGAAGTATTTCTCATTATTGCTGAAGTCCCTGACACGTACTTAATACTCTCTGTGGTGTTCAGCTCTATTTCGTGCTCATTTTCTCTGGTTTACGGTCATCACTTTTGGCTTTGCTTTTCTGCCACCTGGACTTGATGTTCCTTGCTGCTAAGCTGACGCAGTCAACCTGCTGCTGAGAATCCTCCAAGCAACTGTGACAAAATTCTGAGTGCAGAACAGGACAAAGACATACACAGCATATTCCTGAGGCTGAATTAAAATTGCTGAGTTTCTGAGCCAGATGACAAATTGTTTGCGTTCTGGGAGATTCTGTTGGCCCCTTTAGCCTCTCCCCCAGCAAGTGCAGAGAGCAAGGGATTAAAGGAGCTGTATTTTTCCTTTAGAAAAGAAAGGAATCTCCACATTCCTGAGGTGCCTCTGATGCTCAGGGTAGGAGTGACATTCCAGTGAGGGGTTTGTTGGACAGGGTCTCTCGATTGTTAGCAGCTGTGCAGCCCAGCACCAGGCCCAGCCCCTGTGGAGCAGGGGCAGATGGGCCTGGGAGATGGTGTTTTCCGTGCACATCAGCAGCTCAAGATCAAAATATGGGAAACTGCTTTTTGCTGCCAGCATGTTTTAGCCAGGAGGGGTCAAGCTGGTGCTTTGGTGAGTAGTTCATGGAATGCAATGCAAGCAACTGGTTTGAGGAGACAAACCCACCTGCTGCTGGTTCCTGAGGCAGACAGGCAGAAGGCTGCCTCACAGACTGCTTAGAGTGTAGGGCAGCAGTGAAGACAGCATGGACTGAAGAAGACCTGAATATATTCTTTACTGCTGCTGGTGTCACGCAAGCTTTCCTGCGCTGTCCAGCTACTTGGGCCTTGGTTTAAGACCCTCTCTTGCAGATGGTGGTCTCAGGCCCTGTAGTTCTGCCCTTCTGGCACTCTGATTTTGTTTCCTTGATATTTGTGCGTTTGTGCTAGAACTGCTGGGTTTGTTGGATTAGTGTTGGGAACAAAGGAGCAGTTTGCCCAGGTGCAGGAGGCTTTGAGCGGGCTTAACAGTTCCAGTTTCTGGTGCTTTATTATCAGTGGGAACTGTGAACTCTTTGCAGAGTGGGATGACACTAATAATTCTTGACAGGTAGTGGGAAGCAGCTAGATGAGAGAGACAATGAGAACATCAGGTATTACGAGACATCGACACAGGACACACATCAGATCTTTTGGAGCAGGCTGTTTACTTGTCATTCAGTCTGATCATAAACACTGGAATCCTTGTTATTATCCAGAGGCCCCTGGGGACATAAACTTTCTTTAATATCATGCAAAACAAAGCACCTTGGACTGAAGTTCCAAATAGTCCATGCCAGGAGTTTTAGAATTTCATGTGGTGTAGCACAAAGGATGATTTGCTGGCATCTCTAGTGTCATTGGCCCTGCAAACCATCAGCAGTCCTGACAGCAACTTCTTCACAGAGCTGTGTCCCAGTGGCAGGTACAGATGTTCTTTCCTCGCTGCTGAGGCCAGGCCAGCCATGATATAAGGGAGCGCTGCGTCCTTCAGCTTCAGTCATAACCCTGTTACTTTGTGAGGGCTGAGACTGATCTTCCAGTGCCTGAGGGAACAGCTTGCACTGTCTTAGCCCCTGGGAGCTGGAGAAATTCATGCAGGGCACGTTCTCCTGAGAGTGGTGGTTTCTCTTCCATTGTTCTCTTACACAAAGCTCCCCAGAGAAAGGGAAACACAACCATGGAGAGAGCAGGAGAGGCACAGGGCACTGTCTGTGGGGCAGTGAACTGCGCTGCCTGCTCACCTCTTGGGCAGGAGCGCCAGGGAAGCTGCAGAAACTATGAGGTAAGTGCCAGCTCTACTGGTAACAAACTTGATGGAGCTTTTGTGGCACTGCACCTCTTGGCTCACCACAGGCCCTGATTTCATGTGTTCAGCTGCCAAGGTGTTTAGAGCTCTGTGACACAGAACCAGCTCTGCGATCCAGACAAGCCTGGGAGCTACCCAGGGCTTTTCCAAGCTGGATCTTGACATTCTTCAGCTTGAATGTGGCTGCAATTCCTAAGTCAGCCAAAGGGACCAAGCTGAGACTCAGTGATGATAACAGCTTATTCCTGCACTCTGAGCCCTATTCTGTTGTCATCTGCACCACTTGCATATTCCTTCTGCTGGAAAAACTGCCATTTTCTGTCACCCAGCACTACAGTCGCTGCCTTCCAACCAGATGGCGCTCCGGATCTCTCTTCTCTATTTTCAGCGTTCTGCTGACCTTATCATGATGTTCACTAATGCTGATATGAGTTAATATGTGGGTTTGATCGAGGGTTTCCATTGTGCAAAAGCCAACAAGTAGCTTATTGGGGTCACATTTGTGCTGTTGGGCTGAATCATTCCAGTCTGATTCATGTTTTGTGGCAAATAGCCAGCACCTGCGGTTACATCAATGAGCTAAAACATTAATAGATACTAGTCTGGCAGTTCAGAAGGGAAAAATAGATGGTAGTAACAAGGATGTGTCATTCTCAAAGGCTTCTGCATCCTTCACAAGTGAACTGGTTCAGCACAGATGGCACTGGGTGCACGGGAGCACCTGCGCTGGTTGAGCAAAGCTGACAGGTCAGAGATGTCTTTCTGGGCCTGCTTGGCACTCCCTGTGATTGTTTGGCCTGAAGGAAAGTGACCCAGTCATTGAGTATTCAGGCTGACCATCCCAAACTGTCTTCTTTTCGGTGTTTATGTTGTTTTGCTTTGCTTCCTGCAGGCCAGCCAGCTGGGAGTGTACCGGGCCTTTGTGGATAACTATGAGGTTGCTATGGAGACAGCAGAGAAGTGCTGCCAGGCCAATGCGCAGTTTGCTGAGATCTCAGAGGTAATGTCACGGTGTTGGGGCACACGAGCTGCCTGGCTCTGACTGATGCCCTGCAGTGTCACCCCTGTCTGTCCCCAGGTGTCTCTGCAGCCCTGACTGCTGGAGGAGTTGTGTTGGCAGACTTGCTGCTTCAGCTCAGGTCCTTACAGTGATTTAAACTCCAGCTAACAGAAGGTCCGCACAGACAGGTGTTGTGCAAGCCCCACCCAGGGGACCTGGTGAAAGCTGGCATTGCTTTGACCTCAGCTCTGTGCCACCCTCAAGCATTTCCAGAAGGGAATGCTGTGTCTGAGTTTCTCAGATATTCCCCTTGTGAACGCTGATGCTACTGGTGTCAGGGCCACCCTTGTGGCTGGCATTGCCACTGGCAGTGGAATTGCAGGCTTGGCTGGCGTGCGGAGGAGCAGGGGGTAGCTCTCAGTTTGAAAGGGCAGGTGTCTCAAGCATAATCTACAGTATTGTTCATTGGACTGCTCCGATTTCCTCTCTTTAAAAGAAGCACTTTGTGTCACAGCATTTTGAACGCTCTTCCAGGCTTCCTGGGCCCCAGCTTTGCCTGCAGAGCATGGACTGTTGTTTGTGTTGTGATGATTCTGTCACCACAGAATGGAGACTGAGGCCCAGAGGCCTGGGCTCCGTGCGGATGCGATCCCTCGAGTTTGCTGTGCTCTGAAGGATGGTTCTGGGATCATGCTGCTCCGTACTCTGTTGGGGATGATGGTGATGTTCCCTTTTTGTTTGTGCCCTGGTGAAGATTTTGAAGCTCAGCTCCTGCAGGTGATTTTAGAGCTCCAGCATCCCTGGGTCACTGTAGGTGGTTCCCTGGTTCATTGCTTCTCTGCTGATGTGCACTCTAAAGAAAATCGCTCATTATTAGAGATGTGTGGGTGCCTGTGGTAGGGCTGTGGTGGAGCTCCAGAGAGGGAGAGCAAAATTCTCCTCCACTGACTCGAGCTGTGAGGGCTCTCCTCCCTGCACACAGGCCTGCCCTGGGAGGAACAGATGTTCTCTTGCATTCTGTGATAGTTCAGGGTGATTGAGTGTCTGCTACATGGCTTTTCTTTTTCTTTTAGAATCTAAAGGCTAGAAGCACGAAGGAATCTAAAGATCAGACGACGAAAAATTCCCTGGAAAGTGAGTGCTCCATGCAAAGGAGATGGTAGTTTGTCAGGGCTGTGGGGGAGCTGTTGCCAGGCCTCCACTCTCCCTTGTTTCTCTTTTAAATGCTGGAAGGGTATGGAGTCTCGACCAGCTCTGCCTGGGAAATCTGTTCCCTTTTCTTCTGCTTTTGCACAGAAAACTGCATGTTTGCATGGGGAAGTGTCTGCCCAGCTTAAAACCTCATCAGCCCCTTTGGGCAAAACCACACCAACCAAAGCACTGCTGTGATTTTGGAGAACATCTGCTACCCAGTGATAGCACAAATGCAGTCCTGGCAGTTACTGTTATGTGCTTTTTGCCATGTGGTAGCGTCTAGAGAGCCTGCTCAAGGTCAGGTTCCACAGTGCTTGTCTCCGTGCGCGTCGGGAGAACACAGCCCGTGTTGTTCAAAGCTTCCATACTTGCTGATGTAAAACCCAGTCCCCTTCCTCTTCTGGTCTGTTATCAGGCCTGGGAAGCACTGCCAGCCTCTCAAGGACCTCCGTGGCACCTCTAGGTGTGCAAGACCTGGTCCTGACCTGTGGGAGCAGCCTGGTTGCCAGGGAATTGTCAGAACCCTGTGCGTTTGCTCTTTCTGCCCTGCACACCTCAGCCCCTGGCTGGCCTGGTGCCCTCACCACTGGGCTCCTGTTTGCTGGGGAGCACGTTTATCTCCTCTGAGTGCTCAGGAGTGTTTTGTGGGCGCTGCGGCACATTGACCTTAGAGAAGAGCGTTTTCCAGTTGCTCTCTGGTTAATAAACCTGTGCCCGTACATGTGGTTGTGTTGAACAAGTTGCTCAGAGGGGCTGGATTTGGGTACCTCTTCCTTATGTTCCTGCTGCTTTATTTTCACAGCTTTGCTGTACAAGCCAGTGGATCGAGTGACTCGCAGCACACTTGTCCTTCATGTGAGTATTTGAAGGGTCATTTTTGAACTTCAGGCCCCTTTCTTATTTTCTTTGCTTTTCAAACTGCAAAAATAAACTTGTCACACTGTGTAAGAGCCTTTTCCCTTTTGCACTGAGGGGCAGGAGTCAGAGGTAGGACTGCTGCCTCTTCAGTGGTGTGACCACGAAGTGCAGAGCGTTGTCTTCTTCTGGAGACAAAGCCTTGCTCTAATCTGCAAGAAGAGGCTGGAGCATCTTGTCCTGCAGCTCCAGTTAGGGGCCCTCAGAGCCTCTTGCTTTGCAGTGCTGTTCATGGTTGTGTTCTTTGTGCCAGGATCTGCTGAAGCACACTCCAATGAGCCACCCTGATCACCCCCTCCTACAGGATGCTCTGCGGATCTCACAGAACTTCCTCTCCAGCATCAATGAGGAGATCACGCCTCGTCGCCAGTCCATGACTGTGAAGAAGGGGGAGGTGAGTCTTCCTGCTTTCGTTATCTTCTCAGTTTCTGAATCCTGGTTGTGCCTTTTCTGTAGAGCAGACTAGGAAGTTACACTACTAATTCGTTTGTTGCTAAGATACAGTTTGTGCAGTGTCCTTGTTCTCTAAAGGATGTTGAACAGCTCCTTGCTCTTTTCTGTTCGAAAACCAGTTTGGAAACCCAGAGGAAAAGCATGGTTAGAGATTTGTCCTTAGCATTGTTATAATCATTTGTCATACATCATTTCTGTGATGCATATTGCTGTGCACTAAATGGATTTGTGTTTTACCTGCAAACTGAAACTCAACAGGAAGCCTGGGAGGACTGAATGGAGAGGAAACATCAGAAATTATAAAACACTAGGGAAAGCTGTTTTCCAGAACGCCATAAAATGAACTTTTTGTGTCATTTCTAAAGAAGAATGTTGTGAATGGCATTAGGAAGCAAAACAAATGGAATGGGCTGGGAGAGCTAAGGGAGGTGATTGACTCCTGAGGGTGTGATCAAACTCCTGGTAGCTCTGCCAGGCACTGGACTGCACCTGGGGGCTCTGGGGTGTTCAGTTCCTTTACCTGCGAGCAGTGGTGTGCAAGGAGCGCAGAGCTACACAATGGTAAAGCCCTCCCTGTGTCTGTGGGCTTTGTTCATCTGCCTCATCATGTCATTAGAAAGCAATTCCGTCCTTGGAAGGACAGGCCAGGTCTGACAGAAGATTTAAGAGAGAGAAGGATGTAGGAAGTTGGACAAGAGAGAGGTGCAACTCAGGTAGTGTTTGTGTAAGAGGAATTGTAGCAGTGTGCCAGAGATGCTGGCTGATCTGAAGTGACCCAGGTTACCGTGTACAAACCCATCTCTTACCGAGCCCAGGAGATTAAGATACTGTGAACCTTCATGATATATTCCCAAACCCTGTCAGCTAAACGTGCTTGCTTTTAGCTGTTTGACTCATTTTCAGCTGACAAGAGTTTGCTGGGAGCTGCAGCACAGGGATTTGGTGCACTTTGTCCTGCATGTCTTGCTCATTGTCTCATTTTGCAAGCTGAGGGAGTCTGCAGTGGGGAAAAGGAGAGGAGGGGCTGAGGAATTGGAGGGTGAGGGAGAAGCCCAGGCATCGATCACTAGGGCCGTTGTAGATGGCCTCATTAAAGCAGATGCTGATGGAGTCGTGGCAGTAATCGCAGGCGAGGATGCCCCCTCGCAGGGGAGGGAGCATTTTGCGTTCTCTGGTTGTCTCTCAGCATCTCAGTGGGGGATATGGCTTTGAAAAGCTTCATGCAGAATCCTGACCAGGTGCCAGAGTCCTGACAGAGGGGCAGGCTTGGGAGGATGATCCTGATCATTGCTTTTTTTGGAGTGGTGTGTTTGTCAGATCTTAGAAAGCAGTCAGGGTGGCTTGTTGGGGCTGGGCTCAGCAGGCCTGTCCACGCCGTCATTGGTGCTTTGAGGATTCCAGGTGTGATGTGCGGAGGGACAGAAGGGAGCGCAGCCAAGGAGAGGGCTGTGCTGTGCTGGAGGGGCCTGTGAACCTCTTGCCCTGAGATCAGGCAAGGACCAGCGTCCGATGCTTCCCAGAGCTTGCCTTCCACTCCAGGAATCTGCTGGGGGGTGGTTTCTGTAGTTATTTGGCAACAAGAGCTCATCTTTGAAAGAGAAGATGGCCTAACTGACACCACTCTGTGCCCAGGGAGTTGGTGTGTTCGCTCTGTAATAATCCAGAGACAAAGAGTCTGCTCCCAGCACTCCGTGAGGGTTAGAGATGGCTGCTCCTTCCTGTACAGCTTGGGGTCATAGCTGGGTTTTGTTTATGCCTGTAAATCTTTCCTTTTCTATTTATCCTTCTCTCCCCCTCGCCCTGCCTGTGCTTCCCCCAGGGTGACAGGACAGTATGCAGTTTGCATCTCCTAATTGACTGCTCTGGATGCATAATGCATTTTTTATTTTAATGAATCACCAGCTCGCTTTGATGGCTTTTGCATTATTTGTCTTCCCTCACATTGAAATTTCTTTGGTGGTAAGGAAAGAGGGGAAACAGCCCTTTCCCCTCACGTATGGCTTAGGTGCTGATCTCAGTTATCTTTTTTTCCAGTCTTTGCCTTTTATGTGGAATATTTTTCCCCTCTGAGTGCGTTGTGGGGAAGCGTCAAATCTCCTTTGCCAACCTCTTTCCAGCTCTTTTTTCAGGATGCTTTGAACTGGGGGAAGCAGCCGTTGTTAATCTCCCTCGCGGCAGGCTGCGGAGGGGAGGAGCGCAGGTCAGGAGAGAGCACAGGCTCCTTGGCGCAGCCTTCCTCGCTGCTGCTGCAAAAGGTGATTCCCTGCCTCCGGAGCCTCGGCTCCATCCCACCTGCGTGATGTCAGGTGTCCTTTCTGGCCACTGGCCACTGGTTCTGCAGGGCTGAATGGGCTTTGTTCACATTCTGGACTCATGCACATACACTGGCAGTTTCTGCGACGCAGGAACCTGGTTTAATTTCCTGGGCTGGATGAGCGTTCCGGGGAGTGCAGAGATGGGAACAAAGGGAGGGAAACCGTTCGCCGGAGGGATGGAAAGGCTGCGCAGGGAAGGCAGTATTGATGGGTGAATCCTCTTAACACGTGGTCCCTGCTGCCTGCAGAAATGCCTGGTGCTGAGCTCCTCTGCTTCGGGGTTTGTGGGGCGCCAGGAGAGCCTCAGCCCCAGCCTGGCAGCACAGGGCAGTCTGGAGGGCTTATCTGGGCTTTGGGATCTGTTTCCATTCAGTCTGATCTGCTGCATTCTCTTGTTCCCTCCCTTTCTTCCCATCTTTCTACTTCTGTGGTGTTACTTTTTTAGGGTTTTCGCTGGATTAGCTGTAGGTATCCATGTCGTCAGCCCTTTAAATAAGCAAACCAGTGCGTGGAGGGCAAGAGGGGCTGAGTAGCACTGTGCCTTCTGACTCTGAATCTTCCACCCCTTAGGACTACGGAGCAGGCATCTTATTTGCTCACTGCTGCTCCTTCTTCACCACACTTCTCCTGGCTTAGACAGGGAGCCTGTTTAAGATTCTACTGGGGGTGGTCCCTTGGGGAGGCAGTAAAACAGATGCTTTGAGGTGAAGGATGTGCCACTATTATGTGCCAGAAGGAAGGGAGTAACACCCTTTGGAGTGCATGGTTTTTCTCAGCTAAGCCTGGATGCAAATGGCTGTAGAGCTTGGGTCGTCTTTCCCTGCGAGAAGCAAAGGCTTGTGTTTCCAGCTAACTCAGCCCATTCTTGTGAAACAGGAATTAATGAAACTGCACAAAATTGCAGAGTTCATTTGGAAGATGGCGCTTCCTTTCTTGACTGCTACTACTGGAGAGTTTGGGCAGATGCTGGCAACAGAGCAATCACAAATGATCTTGGATGCTTCACACTGTCTTGCAGCTGGAGTCATAGAGCTCCTGATGGCAGAAGCTTTGGAAGGCAAATAGAAATGCCATTAAAATGCTCCAAGAGCAGCCAGTTCTGCTCCCTGGGCAGATCATCCCATTGTTCTGCAATGCTGGTCTTGCAACACGCACACACAAACAAGGAATCATTTTCTTCCTACGCTCTGCGGAAGCCAAACCACCTCTTCCTCACTGACACATGCCAATCCCTGTCTCCTGCTTTTCCCCTCCTCCTCCTGTATCACACATGTTCCAGTCCTTCCCGGGGCTCTCGCCCACGTGCACCACAGGCCTCTGTGTCACCATGTTGGAGGAGCCCTCTCCTCACACACAAGTGAGGAGACGGCCTTTTGTACAGCTGTGAATGAGCAGAATTTTAAATTCCACTTTTTGTCACTTGTCTCACACAAGCTGGTCTTGTGCAGCACTTCCTGGAGTGAAACGGTAGGTGACAGCAGGATTCGTCACAGGCAAACGGCACAAACCCACGGTGGGATGCGTAGGGGAGCGTGCAGGTAGTCGTGAGTTTGGCAGCAGAGGAGGCGGAGATGCTCACTGACAGAGGTAAGAGGAGGAGGAGGACAGGCAACCCAGAGGGGATATCCAAGCCCTGAAGGATACACTGGAAGAGCTCTTTTGTCCGGAGCACTGAGTTGGGTGGGAGGAGCAGCAGGTAAAGAAAAACAGGGCCTAGAAAAGGGACGTGGGACTTACACTGCAGCAGTTCATGAGCTTTGCAAGAGACGCTGAAGGTAACAGTCAACCCAGGCCATGTTTGAGAGATACAAGATGATGCTCATTCACTCCATTATGATACAAAGTAGGAAGGTTTCCCACAGGCGTGCTGGACACCTTTCTGAAGCTGAGCTGAGCTCCTGTGCTGGACACCTGGCAGTCCTGGTGTTCTGCAGAAGAGAAGGGGTCGCTCTGCCACTGCACTGCCACTTTGATCCTAAGCTTGTCTTTCTTGGGGTGCTTAGTTGATGTTTCTGTGGTCTGGATGTTGTTTCAGGGTACTTTAGGAAGTCTTGAGCACCTTTGGTAACCTTAGCAAATAGAGGCAGAGAGATCGTTGCCCACACGTAGGCCATTGTCTGTCCTGTACAGTTGGATCACCAGCCAAAAGACCTCATGTTTCAGGAGACCCAGTTTGACAGGAGGCCACCAGAGCAACAGCAGTTGGTGGCCAAAGTGCCAGAGAAGGCCTGTGTAGCCGAGGCGGCCCGGGGAACCTGACTGACGTGAGTCCTGTCCGAGGGGGCTGCTGGCTCCCAGGTTGGGTGGGATGGGCTGAGTCATGTCGGGAGCTCCGGGAAGGTGCCCTGCGCTCCCTCGCTGGGGAGTTTGGCAGAGATCTGCTGAGGCAGTTGGGAAATCCTTTCATTGTTTCCGTGTGACCTGCTGAGACCTCCTGGTGAGATGAATCATGTGCAACAAAGGCTGTGACCCTCTGCTGGCAGTGCTCCTGCTCTGCTCCACTGTACCCAGCCCTCGGGAAGGGCCTGCCTTCCCAGAGGAGCTGGCATTGGAATCTGACATCAAGCTCCACACTCCTGTGAGGAGAGATTTCCTGACTTGATCCACAGGTGTGTTCTCCTGTCCTCCCCTCCCCAGACACTCGGTTGTGTTTGTGGCAGTTGCCTCCTGCCGCTTGCTGTAGGGATAAATTACCCAGCAGCTCCAGAGAGAGAAGATGTGGAGAAGGAGAGGTCTGGGAAGCTCAGTGTTTTCCTCTGAGCAACCGACAGGACTACATCCCTTTCACCTCTTGACTTCTCTTCCAGTCCAGCTTAGGAAATCCAGCCCTGTCCCTCTCAGACCAGGGCTGATCCAGGGCTCCAGCAGCGCTCGTGGCCTCCAGCGCCTGTGGAGAGACGCAGTGCTGGCCGCACTGTTGGCCTGTCTGGGCCACCAGAGACATGTTCCCAGGCTGGGGGGCTCTGCCTGTGCTCTGGCCCAGCGTGCGTGGGGGTTTCAGCTGGAGTGGCCACATGGGGCTGGGCTGGGGGGCTCAGCTCATCTCATCTCCCCACGCTGCCAGTGCCTGGCAGAGGAGCACAGATGCCAGGTCAGACTGTGCCATGTCCCTGCCAGGTAGGGAGGGGACAGCAGCACATCCTGCTGGGGAGCAGAAATGAGTGAGCTGTGAGAGCATCTTTACACCTACGAACAATGAGCAGAGGCTGAGCTGGCACCAGCAGCTCTTCTCGTTTCCCTGGAGGAGCTGAGCTGATTTGCAGCGTAATTAATATGCACCAGATCTGGAACCTGAGATGAGGGCTTTGGCTTGCTCAGAAAATATCTTCCCATGCTTCATTATTGCTCCCAAATGGAATTCTTTGCAGCTGTGGAGAGTGTTTGTGCTGCTGGCAGCACACCTCCTCCTTATTTCACTGCAAAGCCCAGTGTCCCTGTCCCTGCTGGGTCTGGTTGAGGCAGAGGGGAGGACAGGCACAGACATCAGTACAGGCAGGCACTCTATCCAAAACCACCAAGAAGCCAGGAGGATCCCGCCCACCTGAAAATAAACATTGGCATATGGACAAGCCTTTCTGAGCCTGAATCACTGCTGGATACCAGAGCTGCATGGGCTCCTGCCCAGAGTGGGTGCAGCAGTCTGCAAGGGAGCAGCCTTGCTGCCTGGTGCTGTGGGGAGGGGCAGCTGCTGCTCACAGATCACCGGGGCCTTTGTGTGATGAGGCAGCGCCAAGGGGTGTTGCTGAGGGTGCCGTGTGTGCCCTGGCAGCTGTGGTGCTCGTGCTGCTGCGAGCAGGGAACTGCAGGCTCTGTCCATGCCAGGAGGTGCAGGGTGCTACCGGGCAGAGTGTGGAAACGGGAATTGTGTCTGCAAGGGCATTTCTCAGCCTGGCACCCTTTGCTATGGTGCCTGCTGGGCTCAGGACTGATGTGGTTTGTTTGCATTGTGCAGAGCCGAGGTAGAAGAATGGCAGCGGGAGGAGAGGCAGAGTGGGGAATCTGCGCTCCCACGCCCTCCGCACTGAATGTGTTCAGGGCTGGTTAAGCCTTGCAGCAAACAAAACCCATGGGCATGACCTGGAAACTGAGGCACAGCCTCTGGTTTGGGGGTGCTGGCCTGCCTGGGTTACCCAGTTTGCTGTTGCGTGGTGCTGCACATCCCGGGGCAGCTGCCTCTGGAATGCTTTCACCTCTGCATTCCCAGGGTGGGGATGGCAGAGGTGCTGCCACGTCCTGCAGGAGAGTCAGGAAAGCGATGGCTCTGTCTCTGCTTTGCCAACATGTGCTTCGTAGTGAGGAGGTGGTAGAGCTCCCTGGAGCTGGAAACAGGAGTAAAGACATCAGGGCTGTGCAGCTTCTTTGCATCTTCTGTGTTTGGGGAATGTCTGTATGGGACATGAGAGATTAAATAGACGCGGGGTGGGGGCGTGTCCAGGCCGTGCTGTTCAAACCCAGGCTGGTACGGGACTGCTGAGGAGTTCGCTGGATGCACGTCTTGTGCAGGAATTGTCCCTGACCAGGACTCCTAACAAAGCAGCAGCAAAATTAGCTGTGCATGTTGGCACCTCCCAGTGTGAACGGGAGTGGAGGTGTTGGAGGAGGTGTGGGGTGAGAGCAGAGCGGTGTTTGCTGCCCTCTGCTGGGCTCGAGGGGCTCACGGTAAATCACACTCGGGCTCGGGAACAGGCGATGGAGAGAAGGCTGAAGTCTGAGCCAGAGCCAGGTAAGAAAGGAGACGCGTGGCCTTTTCTGCCCCTGGAGAGAGGGAAGCAGCAGGAAGCAGAGCTGACTGCGAGGAACAGTTCATCGCCTTCTTTCTGAATGAGGCCAGTTCACTGAACTGGCTCTGTCAGGAGTTGTGTCTGAGAAATGCATTGCCCTAGTGCCAAATTCAGGGCTCCTACTGCACTAACTAACCCCTCTTTTCTGTTTCTCCGCCAGCATCGGCAGCTGCTGAAGGACAGTTTTATGGTGGAGCTGGTTGAGGGGGCTCGCAAGCTGCGTCATGTCTTTCTTTTTACTGATCTGTTCCTCTGTGCCAAGCTCAAGAAGCAGATTGGAGGGTGAGGTTTTTCTTGGGCTATGTGCTTTGCATCTCGGCGTTAGCAGAATCCTGGGTTGAGCCAACAATTTTAATTGACGGTGACTACCCCAGACCTGGGAAACCATAATCCACCAGATTTAGTTACATAAGGAATGGTGAGGGAGATAGTACTGTTTATTAGATGAGATCTTGACCAAGTCCTGATCCCTTGGAAAAGGTTAATTCTTCCAGCCCCTGCCTTGAGCCTTCCTAGGAAAATAGGATGTTGCTGGAACTGCTGGTATTCTGAACAAATGTCATTCATTTTCCTACTTCCCCTTTCTTTTAATAGGTTACATTCTTCACTTTCTTTAGTTACTGAGGTTATTAATTTTGGCCTTACAGCTACTGCCAGGTTACAGTTTAGCAGAGGAATAGAAGAGGTACAGTAAACAGGGGGTGTGAGGCAGCCCCACAGGGCAGCTACAACACTTTGTTGGCATTTGCCACAAGTGAGCGGGGAGGAACCTTCACCAACACACCTACCTCAAATGGGCTTCTCCTCATTTGGTGGATGCTCTACTTGGAAAGACCTCTCTCATCTTTTTGCCCTCCTCAAGCAAAAAGTTGTCCCTGCCCCTTTTGAAGCACCTGCTGTGAAGTTATGCCCATTGCTGTATCTTGTGCTCTGCAGTGGGGAAGGACTTATGGGAAGGGGCCATGGGGGCTGCTGAGCACTGGTAACAGTGAAAGGTTTGGACCTTCTGTCTTTCAGCAAAAGCCAGCAATATGACTGCAAATGGTACATCCCACTCACTGATCTGAGCTTCCAGATGGTGGATGAATCTGAAGCAGTGCCCAATATCCCACTGGTACCTGATGAAGAGCTGGATGCCATGAAGATCAAGATCTCCCAGATCAAGAATGACATCCAACGTGAGAAGGTAAAAGGACCCCTGTAGATAGGGATGGTTGTGGAGGGCCTGGCAGTGCTGTGCTGGAACACAAAGCACAGTGTGTTGCTAGGACAGTGGCCACGCACCTCTGCACCTTCACCTGGGGCAGCTGGAATTGGGACACAGAGCCAAGTCTGAGCATAGAGATACTGCTATTATCATCTTCCTGTGCTGCTGGGAACCCTGTGGGTCCTGTGGACAGTGTTTCTCCTGCCTGGGGCCATTTGGCTGCTCACAGAGGAGGGGGACTGTGGCTCTTAAAATGGTTGTAAGTGCAGATGGAGGTAGACGCTGGAGAATGACTTGTGCCCTCTGTCTCCCTCTCTCTCTGGCCCTTCAGAGGGCCAACAAAGGCAGCAAGGTCATTGAAAGGTTGAAAAAGAAGCTCTCGGAGCAGGAATCCCTCCTACTGCTGATGTCTCCCAACATGGCCTTCCGGGTGCACAATCGCAATGGCAAGGTGAGCGGTCTCTGGTCTCCCTCCGTGTACAAGACAGGTCGAGGAGGATGTGTATGTACTCACACACCTGTACAGGGAGGTCTGCCTGCCCTCTGCTCTGGCCTGCAGGTGCTTTGCCACAGCAGACGCCTGACCCTTGCTAACCAAAGGTTGTGATGGCTCCTTGGGAGGCTGAGACTCATTCCTGTGCACCACTGGCATTTAAAAACTAACACTGGCAATGAATTCCCTGGCTCAGCACCAGCCCAGACAGAGCAGCAGGGAGGGCTCTCCTAAGATAAGGGCCTGCACAGCTGCCTTTTGGACTCTCTTTCAGGCTGAAGGCTCAGTGCCCTCAGGGCTGTCCCCACAGGACTGTGGGCAGCACAGGGTGCTGACAGGGTGGGACCCATCTCCTCTGGCACCCTGAGCGCCCCACAGTGCCAGAGCATCCCCTGCTCTACTGGTGCTGTGACCTCTCACGGTGGCCTTTCTGTGCCTGCGGCAGAGGATTCTCCTGTCTCTGCTCAGTGAAAATCCACAAGCTGCTCCCTGCTTCCCCAGCTCGCGTCAGTGTCCGTGCCTGGAGGCTTCTGGGTTTCCTGGTGGTGTGAGGAACAGCCCAGAGCTGCCAGGGACTGGCAGCTGCTCTTCACAGGGTGGAGCTCTGTGAGAGCTCTGACTGCAGGAGCCCGTGTTGGTACCACGGGCGTGGTGCTGACAGAGCTGTGAGGGCAGGCAGGGCTGCTCTCAGGGTCAGTCAGACTAATGTGTACCCCATTTTCTTCTGTTTTCCTGCACAGAGCTACACATTCCTCATTTCGTCAGACTATGAAAGGGCGGAGTGGAGGGAGAACATCAGGGAGCAGCAGAAGAAATGTGAGTGTCCCTCAGCTTTGTGTTGGTACAAATACTGTGACTTACTAGAGAGCAGGAGGGCAGAGGATGAGGTGTGGTGCAGCACAGTGTGGATGTTCCTGTCTCTGCACATCTGAGCCTGTCCAGGGGACTTGTGCTTGCAGCAACATGTTGGAATGTGTAAGGAGCACACGTGGGGAGACTCTCCCATTTACCGTAGAGATCGGAGCTCTGTGCAGTTCCAGGGAAAGAGCTGCACCCTTTTACCTGGCTCCTTGCCAAATAAACTGTCTGACTTTTTTGCATGGGTGTTTTTTGGCTTTGCAAGAAAATGAGAGCACACCCCACCTTGTTTCCTGTGAACCGTCCTGAGGCTGGTTACTCCAGTGGGTGACTAAATGCACCCTCAGTGGAGCTGGGCTGCAGCCACAGCCCTGACCCGAGCACCACGGTGCTGCTGCTGAGCGTTGCCCAGGGGGCAGCTGTCCCCTGGGTGCGGGATGAGGGAGCACACATCCAACCTCTGCTTAGAGTTCTAATTCTTCCCTCTTGGAACCTCCTTGGCAGGCTTTAAAAGCTTCTCACTCACGTCAGTGGAGCTCCAGATGCTGACAAACTCCTGTGTGAAGCTTCAGACAGTCCACAACATTCCCCTCACCATCAATAAGGAAGGTGAGACCTTTGTTTTATGCTTTCACATGGTACGGCTGCAGCTGACCCTACCGCTGCTTTTTGCTACAGGCTTCAACCTGGTGATAAGTTAAACTGTAAAACAAAAGCTGAGACCATATGCACCAACTCATGTAGCTCAGTTGAAGCAGATGACAGTGTATGAGAAGAGGGCAGCAGGAGCAATAGTAATCTGTCATCCCAATGTTACTAAAAAATAGAAACTCCAAATTACGTGGCTACATCTAAATTAGTCAAATATTCCTGGCCCCCCTCTGGTATGGATTCATTGATGGTTAGATGGGCTTTGCATGCAGCCATCATGCCAGGGATCAGAGTGCCTGTTGGAGTCCTGGCCTGGAACAGGTCTGAATGATGCTTGGGGATCCTTTGGAAGAATACTGATTGGCTAGAATTGTGTTGGAGACCATCGTTGATTACTGCTTAATCTGCTAGTAAAGACATTGCCTCGATATTTTACTTTTTCTCCTTTGGATTTCTTCCATGCTCTCTTGCTGACCCTAGAGATTTTGTTGTAAAAGCCACTCATTGCTGGAGGGCGCTACAGGTGAAAACACCACTGGACCTGGGGCAGTGTCCTCTTCTCTGGAGCTGGCTGGATTACTGCTCCTGCTGTTGCTTCCCCTCCTGCACCCTTTTTAGGGACAGTTTTCCCTCTGTGCAATCACCTGTGTAGTACCACTCTCATCATTCTCTCTTTCACTTTTGTCTGCTCTGTGAACGTAATGAAATTCCTTGGGTCTTTTCTACAGACGATGAATCCTCCGGCCTCTACGGATTCCTGAATGTCATTGTCCACTCTGCCACGGGATTCAAGCAAAGTTCCAGTGAGTGGGGTTCTGTGATACAGAGGGTTCGATGCTTCAGGGGCTGGGACAGCACTGGCTTGGGATCCCAGCGCTGGGGCTGATGGGGAGGAGAGGTGATTTGGGGAACTGGAATTGAAACCAGGGCGTTGGTGTGGATAAAGGGGAATGCAGTTCTTTAATGCTGTTAATTCTCAGATCAAGATCAAGGATCAAGCAAGTAGCATTATTTTTGGATGTAGTCTGTTGATATTTTTTAGGCAGTGTTTGCTAATTACCCAACAGTTTTAGGTACAAGTCAGCCCTTATCCTGAATCCTTTCAACTGTGTTTGGGTTTGCAATGAGAGAATGGGAAGCATTCTCTGACATCCAGCATTTTGGGTGTGAAGAAGGAGGTGTCAAAACCCCAGGTGGTGGCTTGACAAGAACAATCGAAATAGGTGAAGCCATAGAGTGCAGAGCACAGCTGTGAAACTAAACAGACCCTGGGTCGCTGATGAGGATACCCAGGAAAGCTGCCAGGCTTACCTCCTCGTGTGGCCGGGGACTGTTCCCGTCCCGGGGAAGGGCTTGAACTGGACGGATGCGCTGTCTGTCAGCCTTCCCCCTGCTGGCTCCCCACTTGTGGGCTGACATCACGTACAGTGCAGCGTACGAATCCGGGCAGCATCTGAAGCTCTTTGCTAGCTCTGCAGACCCACCAGGTACCACATAATTAACCACTTTGTGAAGATAACGAGTTGGTGATGGTTGGCCCATCTGATGCTGTTCTCAGTGAGCTCGGTTCCGATGTGTTGATGGGGTCCAGTGTCTGCTGGGGAAGTTTTGTTTCTCATTGGTGTCCACCCTGTGCCCGTTGTGGGTTGATTTGGGAAACACTGGGTAACAGCAAACATCTGATTGTTGAGAGAGGTGAGTGGTTGGTCTGTGCTGAGGCCGTGTGTGCAGAGAGTGGGGTTTGTGCTGGGTAGGATGACTGGTACTGATACACAGACAATGCAAATGAAGACACAACCTGGAAGTGATTTATGCGAGTTAGGAGATTCTAGATGTCTTTGAAACGTTTGTGTCTCTCTTCCCCCTCAGATTTGTACTGTACGTTGGAGGTGGATTCTTTTGGGTACTTTGTGAACAAGGCCAAAACTCGTGTTTACAGAGACACCACAGAGCCCAACTGGAATGAGGTGGGTTGGATTGTTCTTGGTATGACTCGTTCCCTCTACCAGTCACTTGTTCTTCTGCTCCATGGGCAGGAAACCTGCAAATGGAAGAACTTGCTGTGTGCTCAGCACTTGTGCTGCGCGTACTGCCTCAGCTGGGTCACGGCTGTCTGGGCCCGTGGGAGGTTTTCTCTTGGATGAGCTGTAGTTACACAAGCACTTCAGTACAAAGGAATCTTGTCCAGCACTTCATCATTTAATAGGTGCATGTTTAATTTTTTTTTAAAAGACACAAGTGCAAATCTGTTGAAGGAGGAAGTTTTGTTTGTTTGTTGTGAGGGGGAGGAATTAGCTGTAAACATTTTGCCTGTTACAGCCGACTCAAACCTGTTGGGCAGCAGTATTAAATCCAAGGAAGGCAGGCGAGTTTGTTTCTTTGAGTGATGCTTTGCTGAAAGTCAGCAAAACCTGACTAAGGAGCCAACCCTCAGCCTCTGGTTTGGCCATCTCATTTACACAAGATGCAGTTGTATTTCCAGACCAGCTCCATTAGTGGGGAGGCTTTGGTTGGTCCTTACGTGCTCCCTGCTGCTGAGGTTCAAGATACTGATAAGAGACTCGTGTCCTGCTGTGCTGTATTCATTGCTCTTCCCTTTGCTGGTGCCTTGCAGGAGTTTGAGATTGAGCTGGAAGGCTCTCAGACTCTGCGGATTCTGTGCTATGAAAAGTGCTACAACAAAACCAAGCTGACCAAAGAGGATGGAGAGAGCACCGACCGCATCATGGGGAAGGGGCAGGTCCAGGTAAGGCTGTGCTTAATTCATTGCTGCTGCCCTTACTGTGAAACTTCATGGCATTTTTGAATCATGGAGTGCACCAGGAGGGTTTTTTTCTGCCTTATGATTGTTTCAGCATTGCAGATGTTTCTTCAGACAGTGAGGTGTACACTGTGGTCCATAGGTGGGAAGTCAGCAGCTTCTTCGCTTCTGCTTTCTCCCCTGTGCCCCCTTCAGTGCTCCTGTGGGACAGAGACTTTTTCATGAACCTTCTGATCTCTTATTTACCTGTTGACTTCAGACCTTCCAGAGAGTATGTAGGGACTGTGCTGTCACCGAGCCCTGGGCACTGTGGAGGAGGCTCCACTGGTGACAAAAGAGGAAGCCGTGAGTGTAGCATCCCCTCATGTAAATCCTGTGGGGGAAACGCCACCTTCTGTCCATGCTGGAGGCTGATTGATGTGACAGCAGGGCCCTGGTGCCAGGCTTGTTCTGATACCAGCAGTGTGGGTGACAGCAGGTTGTGGACATTCTCACCACCCGGAGTCAAAGTGGCAGATTTGTAATAAGGCAGGGGAGGTGATGAGGTGGTTGCAAACGGGTGCTGCTCTGCGAGCTGCTGTGTGACAGAGCTCTACAGCAGGAGAAACCAGGCCATCGGGGTGGACGACATGGAGAAACATATGTTGCCCCTCTTCTTCCAGTTTGCTGCACTGTCCACAGCTGTAGAAGGGTGTCTAATGCTTGCTCTGAGGAAATGCTCTGAGTGTTGGCTTGGCTGTGGCAGAGAGCAGAGACCCTGCCCAGCTGAACATCCCCCCAGTGCTGCTCTGTGGACACTTGACTCTCCCTCACTCCACGGGTGGCTGCTCTCACCAGCATTTGAGCGATGTCACACAGGCCAAGGCCATTGTGGTATTCCAGTACCAGCTCTGACTGCAGGCAGCCTGCACGTTGTGTCTCACTGGATTCATTAGGCCCTTCCTTCCCTCCCTCCCTGCAGCCCCGAGGCTGCCATCCCATTTGCAGGGAAAGCTTTTGTCTTCAGACTCACAATGCTGTCTGACAGAAACCAACGGGGTCAGTGCTGGTGCAGGGGCTGTCGGGCTCATCAGGAACCTCTGTCACTCCCACTAATAAAAGCTTGATTTCCATGGAGCTGAGCAACCACAAAAGAGCAAGTTTTCAGCCCTAAAATGCCCTGGGGGTTTGTGTGCTTGTAGTGGAGAGCCCTGAAATCACTGACCCTCTGAATTCTGCAAATATTTCACATAGAATGATGAAAAATTCTTTTAAAGGTTTAACAATTGTTTGTCAAAAGAGGGGGCATTGCTGGGCCCAGTACTTGGATGTTCTTATAAAACATTTTATACTTCAGTTAATGAGTAAAAATACTCTTTGCCACTTGACTGTTAATTGCATCTTGATTCTTCCAGAGAAACCTCAGCAGTGAGAAGTGAAAAAAATCAGTGAGAATGTTTGTGATGACTGTGCAGAAGCTGCATTTGCTGTTGTAAAAGGCAGATGCAGTTTTCTTGCCTTCAGTGAATCCCCTGCAAGTTAGAGAGCACCTTGATGAGTGCTCAGAGCATCCTGCTGGTTCTCAGTGACTTCTGTCCCACCACACGACTTCTTAACACTTGAATAATTGCAGAGAGAAGTCATGAGAGAGATTGGAGAGATTCTGGGGTGGCAGAAATTATTAAACAGGTTTGGTTTGGTTTAGTTTAATTTTTAAAGTAAATACCATTTCTCTATTCAGAAATGATAATAATTCAACAACAGGATCGGTTGCAGCCTGGGGCCCCAGGCTGGCTGTGCAGGGGCTGCCAGTGAATTTCCCAGTCACTGCTTTGAGTCCTTGGTCTTTGGGGTGTTCCCCGTGCTCTTACGGTCAGTGCTTACTTTAGAGGTGTTGGTGTATCCGGAGCTTTCTGGTTGTTGTTGTTGTGTTGTCATTATTCAGTCAAGGTCTCGTCTTGTGCAAAGGCAAAGGCTGTGAAGTTGGACATGGTTTTGTTTTTCCTAAATTCCCCTTAGTTAACAACTCTGGCAGCATCAGAGTCGTGTCCACATCCTCCTCCTGCCGAAGCCAGGGCAACATCCGTGCTGGCCGCAGGGCCGGGTATTGTTAAGCTGTGTGTTATGGTACCTCTGCAGCTTCCCCCTGCTGGGATTTGTGACTCAGCGAGCGCTCCGAGCTGCAGCGCGAGGACAATGCCGCGAGGAGACGGCGCTGCCTGCCCTGTGTTTGTTAGGACTCTCCGTTACATAATGGCACTGGAGGAAGGAAGGCTGGAAACTGGGACGTGTGGTCAGAGGCTTCCAGGAATGGGCAGCAATTTTAATCACTCCCATTGCTCGTATTTTCCCTTCCTATGGAATATTTTGTGTACCTCTTTTTATAGCCACGTTTTGTTTCTTGTCAACCTGCAATTTTTATCCCTGAAAAATCAAGCCACGAAGTTTTAGTATGGGAGAACCTGCTGTGAATATGAAGTCCTCGCCAGAGCCTCAGGGAACAGCGGTGCTGGGTGGGCAACGTTGAACCAGGGGCTTCTGTTACATCTCGGGCATGAGAAACACAGGGAGAGGGGCTGCTCCTGGGTGCACAGTGGCACTGAGACCCCTGGGGAGCTCAGGGAAGGAAGAGATGGACATTGGGGGAGAAAGAGATTGACATTTTGTCACAGGAGGAACCACGATGCTCAGTTCACTTGGAGGGATCAGCTCCTCTCATTTTGAGCTCTATTTTCTTCTCCCTGTTGTTACCTCGCAGCCCACCTCCAGCACCTGGGAGGCCCTTTGCTTTTTGGCCCTGATGGTGCAGGCATGCCCTCGGGGTTTGAGTGCAGCACCAAAGTGAGTCCATGTGTCAGTGAGCCCGACCTCTGCTTTGGGAACCGCCTGCACGCGTGAGCCGACGCTTCAGCCTGCGACCCTTCTCCTCCTGTTGGGGCCTCCTACAAACGCTCGTTCCTTTGTTGTTTGCTTTTCTGCATGAACAGCAGTGTTGGAAAATCGGAGAGGATGTGACCTTAGATCAGTCATTCTGTGTTGGCAGCGCAGCACCGGCCCCTGTTGCCATGCAAAACAATCACTCTTATCTGCTTAATTATCTGACTATCTGATGGCAGCACAGGGCTATTTCAGACAGCAGGGCTGTTTTCCATGTAAAACCCTGTCACATGCTGAACTTCCCAAGTGTCAGCTCTGGAAACTGTCTACACACTTGAGTTGATTTACAGTGCTTGCTCGTGCAGAACAGAGTCCCAGCACTGCAAACGGGGTGGGAATGGAGAAGGCGAATGGGCCACGTCTGAGGGTGATGGTGGGAAAGATGAATGTGTCGGTGGGAAGCTCTGAGAGGAAGGGGGCTGTGGCTGGGCTGGAGCTTTGCAGCATCAGGGAGACCCTGACAACGCGTGTGTCACATCAGCTACAATTAAAAATTGATGGAGTGTGAAGTTGCCAGGGAGATTTAATTAAGGGAGGGAGTAATGGGAATAAATAGAGTAAAACACACAAACCTGAGGAGTGCCTTGCTTCTTGCTCCCAGCCGTTCTATATCCACCCATGCTGCTTCGGGTTTGCCTCTTTCTGTGTTCTTGCCTTTCTCTTCTGGGAGAAAGAAACCCATCAGCCTCAATGATGGTTCCCTGCAGCAGGACACGGGCTTCCTGCCCAGCACCCGGCTCGGCTCATGATGGATCAGCAGCCTCAGTTCGGCTTTGCTCCCAGTTCCCCCAGCTCTGTGTTCTGCACACTCTGCTGACTGTTGTGCCCTGTCTGTCTGTTTGTCTCAGTTTGGTGCTGACTGCTGGGCCCTGTCTGACTCAATTCAGTGGGTTTGGGGCTGCCTTTGTCACTGCAGCTGCTCCAGGAGGGGGATGCTGGCAGGGAAACCCACAGCCCTTGCTCAGTGCCTGAAGAGCCCCAGCACATGGCTTTGCCAGTCCCTTGCAGCCGCGTGACTTTCGCTCATGGGACGGAGTGGTATTTGGTTTGGCTTGTGCTTTTCACCAGCCATTCTCTTGCTTTTGTTCTGTGCAGCAGTAGGAGCTCCCTGCTCATTGCTGGGACATGACCAGTAAAATCTGTTGGTGTAAATGAGCAATAACTGGGCCCTGCTGGACACTGCTGTTACCTTTTGTTGGCAAATATTCAACCCCTTCTTTCCTTCCCTTTCCATCCTGGGCTGCCTGTCTGTACTGTAAATAACGCAGTGGTGACCCCAGGCTAAAGGCACCGTGAGAGCTGGGGGAGGCATGGCTGGCTCTGTCAGCAGGCCCGGGTTGGCAGCTCAGTGCGACAAATGTTTAGGCAGCTGGAGGTGAAGCTTTCAGAAATAGTGAGCACGGTTGCCCTTCATAGGAAACCAGACACTTCAGAAATGGTTTCCTCTTGATTCTGGGAAAGAACGCAATTGTTGAAAGAAACCAAACTTCCAGCACGGAAGTGTTGGCTGGGCCGTGGGGCCTCGTTGGCCACGTGCGCGGGGCGGGGCTGTTCCGTCGCCGTTATAAGCAAAGGCTCCCGGTGCGCGGTCTGGGAGCGGGGTTTGCTCATGCGCTGGGGCGAAGCTCTGCTGCTCGGTGGCCTCCTTGGTGCAGTCCCAAAATGTGGGAGCTCCTGTTCACCAACTATTCCTTACAAGGGGTCTTTAGGAATTTCTGCCGGAGCTGCACCTGCAGACACCACTCCGAGGCGACGGGCAGGCACGCATGCGCTGGCGGCATCGCGCCGTGGGCTCATGTCTGCAACAGAGTGCGCAGGGATAAGGTCGGCCTGGCTCACTCACTGCTCTGGTGCTTCCTGGGATCTCTACAGCGGGAGCAAACAGGGAGATGTTTTGCTCTCTGCTGATTCTCATGCTTGGGGAGCAGGAGGGACGGGGGGACTTGGCTCTGTGGCTCTGAGCAGCACTGGGCTTGGTTGTTGGTGGTTTGAAACAGCGTGAGCATGATTGCACCTGGGATCTCCCAGAGCATCCTCCCAGGGTTTGTAGCTCAAGGGGGCTGCAGGGAGAGCAGTGCTGCAGGAGCTGCTCGCCTTGCGGGGGGTCACTGAGGACACTGAACTCCAAACGCAGAGTTTGGAGCAGTTGTCTCCTCCCACTGTGCCTCCGGGTTCACGAGCTATATCAGGAGGCTCCAAGCCTGCTTGTGGTGGGGTCTGATTCCCAAGTCCCCACACAGACAGGTCTTTGCTCTCTTTGCCGGTATAGCAGGAGCTGTGGGCGTTTGGGGGCATTTGGCCTCGTGCAGGCGGTGCTGGAATTGCTGCGGATGTGTGTGTGCCGTGGTCAGCTGCTCCCCTGCCTCAAGGGTCTGCTCAAAAGTGACCAAGCAAAACTGAGGGTGGGTGGTCAGGGCTTTGCAGACCTTGTTTCTGCTGAATGAATTCTTGCAATAGCAGGACCAGGTGTCCTCTGTCTTCAGGCTGGCATGAGGAGGATGAGGCAGGTTGAAGTAGGACAACTTTCCGCGATTTCTGGGCCTATTTTCTCCGTTTCTCCTCTGTTAGATCCTGGCAGAGGTTGGGTTTGTTTGCAGTTACTCATTTCTGTGTGAATCACTCCAGATCTCTCTTCCTTGATCCCCTGTTAGGGTCATCATGGCTTTCCAATCAGTGGAACATAGACCATCCTGGGAGCTGTCAGGATCACAGCCAAGAGCTGTGAGATTTTCTAGCCTAGCTTTTTATTTCAGTGCAGTCATTTCACACCCATCCAGCCTCACCTGGCTGTAGAAAACTGCAGAGGGAGACAGTCTCCTCTTTTCCAAATCAGAGACAATTCAGAAACCTTTCCTCCCCTTTTGTGGCTCCTGCCCTGTGGGATGGGACGAACTGGCCTGTTTGCATGCCTGGTGCTGCAGCAGTGAGCGCGGCCTGGCTCCTGTGACAGCGGAGGGTTGGCTCTCAAGCCCTGATTTTGCTCTGTAGAGCAGATTCTGCGCACGCGCTGCTGCGTTTCCCACATAGGGTTCCCTCACCAGCCCTGCTTAGAGAGCTGTACAACAGCCGAGTCTCCTATTAGCTGGAACCTGGGAAACCTTGGAATGTGTTTTCTATGGGAAAAAGGTGACACGTGGAAGTGGTAGCGCTCTGCTCGCTCGCAGAAGCCTTTTGGGTGTGTGGATTTCCCTGCAGTCTGTCCAGAGCTCACCAGTAACTCCCGTGTTTTGCAGCTGGACCCGCAGGCGCTGCAGGACAAGGACTGGCAGCGCACGGTCATCTCCATGAACGGCGTAAGTACAGCAGACAGAGGGAGCACCCACCTCTGCCTCTCCTGCTTCGTTGCTTTGCTCTTCACTGCAGCATAGGAAAAAACAGAAAAGAAGATGTTTGAGACGTAACGGTTGGTTTCTTTATTCAGGTTGAAGTGAAGCTGTCGGTGAAGTTCACCAGTCGGGAGTTCAGCCTGAAAAGGATGCCGTCCCGGAAGCAGACGGGGGTTTTTGGGGTCAAGATTGCCATTGTCACCAAGTGAGCTGGGGCCGCGCTTCTCCCTCTGCTTTTTCAGAAGCCGGGTGGCCGGGGGCTCGTGCCTTCACCCCGTGGAGGGCTTTGTCAGCCCACTCTGCTCCACTGGACTGTGGTGTTGGTGCCTGCAGACAGGGATGCTGCACATTCTCTGACCTTGATTTTTTTTTTGGCGGGGGGAAACCAGTGACACACAGGCTTTGAAAGCCGTGATGTTCACTTCCAGCAAGTCACTTCTCTGTGTCCCGGAAACAACCCTTGCCCCTTAGTGCTGTCGTTAACCGACTCGGTCACAAATTTCCAGAGCCATGGAGCAGTGGTGTTTCCTTTCCATAATCGGAAATGTTCAAGTTCCTCAGATCCTGTTGTATTATTTAACCCCTGATCTTTTGTCATGAATCCTTTGCCAGAAGAATCCTGTTTGTTCTGTTATAAAGTTTGGGAAGTGTGGCATTTCCTCCCTGAGGAGAAGCACTGATGCGAGAGCACCCTCTCGGGTGTTAAAAGGAGTTTCTTGGCTCGCTTTCACTGACTGCTCAGATTTTCTCCCCCACTTTTTCCAGAAGGGGCTTGCACAGCTGGTGATGGGGTGGTTTAGCCAGCCTGGCTGGGATAATGAGGATCAAGGGCAGGGGCTGCACTGAACTCTGCTGCCTGGCTTCCTGCAGGAGAGAGCGGTCGAAGGTGCCTTATATAGTGCGCCAGTGCGTGGAGGAGATAGAGCGGCGTGGGATGGAGGAGGTGGGCATCTACCGTGTCTCTGGGGTTGCAACCGATATCCAGGCTCTGAAAGCTGCCTTTGATGTCAGTAAGTAATTGTGTCTGATGGTTTCCTTTCCCCGGGAGAACCTGCGGGAGCTCCCTGTCGTGTGGCTGCGCTATTTTCAATCTTGCGTTCCCCAAGAAGCATTAAGAGGTAGAGATTCTCACACAAGAGAATCGTTTTAACCCTGACCGTGTGCTTTATTGGTGTTCTTCAGCTACAGATGTAACCCCGGAAGCCCAGCGGGGTGGATCCTTGTACCACAGACTGCATTTGTTCTCCTCCCCAGCAGACAGGGAACGGGGATTGCCTGCCTTGCCAGACCTTTGTCTGTGGCAGACACTTCCCTCAGGGGAGGCAGCAGCAATCGGGAGCTGCAATTTCCTCACTGTTGTGAGCTTTCCAAATTAATAGAAGGCCTTAAAATTGAGAATGTTTTGTGAAAGGCAGGCAGCAAAAATGAATTTTCTAAGGTTGACTAGGAAGGTGTTTATGAAACTGAATCTGGATGGTTAGGGCTCTTGAGTTCCCTCACTGATTTATGAATCCTCACTGGTGCAAGTCAGGGCGTTTCACACTTTGAAAAACACCTTTTTTCATTTATATTAAAGCTGGTTTACACTAAGCTTTGTGAAGCCAGCACTGGCCCTGCTGGTCAATCTGGTTGTTCTAGGAAAATGAGGGGCTTTGTTGTTCTTAATAGCAACAGGACTGAAAGGTGAGCCCTGAACTGCCCTTGTGCTTCAGCTGCACCTGTGGAAGAAACAGTTTCAGGCTCTGCTTCTAAGCTGTAAGAGGCAGGGAATTGGAATAATGGTTGTTGTCACCAACACAAGTTTGGAGGGCACATAAATACTATCAGGCAGGGTTTGTTCCAATCAGGCTGAGGTCCTGGCACAGCGTTGCTGATCCTGCGTGGTGTGAGGCTCCCTCTGCTTCACTGAGAGCGCCAGATTTGTGCCACGCTGTCTGTTGGCAGAAGGCAGAGCTCCTCTGATCCAGAGAAATGCAGCCGGGGGACCTCTCGGCTGTTTGGGCAAAGACAAAGGACAAAGCGCGAGAGCAAATGCCAGGCCATCAGCTTCCTTACCCTGCTTCCCTGCCTCCCTCTTGCAGATAACAAAGACGTGTCGGTGATGATGAGCGAGATGGACGTCAACGCCATCGCTGGCACCTTGAAGCTGTACTTCAGGGAGCTACCCGAGCCCCTCTTTACGGATGAGCTGTACCCCAACTTTGCTGAGGGCATTGGTAGGTGGGAGCGGAAGTAACCGTCGGTGACCAGGTCTGTGTTCAAGGCACTGTTCTGGAGGAGGCTGCTCCTCAAGCAACACAGAAACCACATTTATTGGGTTGGACAGAAGCCTGGAACAAGTTGTTAGGGAAGTGAAATGAAGCTCAGAAATGAGCCTGGAATGGCATCTTTGTCCCATGAGCCTGAATGGGGGCAACTGCTGTGCCTTTTGTAAGTCATAGATGTCCAGGTTTATGAAACAGAGGTTCTGAAATAGAACAAGAGCCTGCTTGGGGCTGTGCTTGCTGTTTGCCCTCCTGTCCCAGGGGGGACAGACCTTGTCGTATCTCGATGCAGGGGGGCAACATCGCAGTGATTGAAAGTCAGAAAGCACCTGAACTACTTGAGAGAAAAGGATTCTTTATGTGTTTGTGAAATAAAGGGAAGAGAGCCTGTGGGGCAGTGATATGCAGCTTGGCCTGCGATGTAATTACAGGGCATTCTGGGCTGTTTGTGATTTTGGGAAATTGTGCCGTCAAATTCCCGTTTGCTGCCTGTGCTGATATTCCGTTGTTTTCTGTCTTGTAGCGCTTTCAGATCCTGTTGCAAAGGAAAGCTGCATGTTGAATCTATTGTTGTCACTTCCAGAACCCAACCTTGTGACATTCCTTTTCCTTCTGGACCATTTAAAAAGGTAACGTTGATCCTTCAGACATGCATTTTGTGTGTAAAGCATCATTGTTTAAATAAGAAGAACCTTTTCCTCGAGTTCCTGCTGAATCCCATAAATGAGGCGTTTGCTGTGGATGCTTATCAGACAAATACTCAATCCTGAATTCCATTCCCACTCATACTGAGAGGACTGGAACTAGAGGAAAGAAGGAACAGAAGTCTCAGGGATTCTCTAGTGCAGATGCAAATTCCTGATGCAGTGTTGCTGCAAAATGGCCACTGCATCCGGATACAAAGATCAGGAAGGGATTTAGTGTAAATCATGAAAAATTGGCTGTCTTTAAGGACCTGAGAGCCCTGGCTCAAGAGGTGTCTGCAATAGGATTTATGGTTAAAAATTCCAGCTCTGCCCCTCTGCTGGCTGGAGCTCAGTTCTGTGTGTGGCCTCACCCTGCTGGTTTGTGGCTGTGAACGTGGCTGTATCGGTGCAAGTGATGCCCCGTGTTTGGTGTTAATGCAGTGACATTGCTTGCTGCATGCTTGGTGCTGTCCCTGCAGAGATGGCAGATAACCTTGTGGCTGAGCTTCTGGGTTAAAATCTGGGAAATCTGGGTTTTACCTGTGTTTCTGCTGCAGATTTTTCTGCCCTTATTTATTTTTTTTAAGCTGTTTTTCTCAGTTTTGGATTTGTGAAACTGGGATGAATGATATCACCATATTCCTGTGCTGCCAGAGAGCAGCAGTCCCTTGCCCAAGGCAAAGCCATCTCTGTTGAATGTCTGGAGGCTGGGGTTGTGTCAGGCAGCGTTGTGCCAGATCCAGGGGCTGCTTATCCGTGAAGGTCCTGTGGGCACGTGTGGAGAGAGTGAATACATCTAAAAAGTTTTAAAAAGGAATAAATATGGTTACTTACTTATGGACTCTTCCAAATTCGGAGATTTATAGAGATCTGCCTTGTTCCTTATTTCTTCACCCAGGGTTGCTGAGAGGGAAAGCGTTAACAAGATGTCTCTGCATAATCTTGCAACTGTCTTTGGGCCAACGCTGCTCCGGCCTTCGGAGAAGGACAGCAAAATCCCTGCCAACCCAACCCAGCCCATCACAATGACCGACAGTTGGTCGCTGGAAGTCATGTCCCAGGTAAAATCCTAAATGCGCTCTTGAGTCTTGGGAAGGGGCAGCGCTGTAGCACAGCCTGGGGCAGCCTCTGCGCTCACCTGACGGGTGCTCTGAGGTGCAAACAGCTCTCACCCTTACCCAGGCATTTCAGACTGAGTGTGGCTGCGTTGCTTCTGGCAGCCCTGTTTGTGTCTGTGCTGGTACAGCTTCTGCTGAAGAAATGTGGTGTGAGGCGGTGCCGTGTCTCCTGTTCGCCGTGACGGCTGTCTCAGCACCACGTCGCGAGCCTGGGATGAAAGGAGCATCAGTGGTTTCCCACAAAGCTCCTCAGCACTTAAACTGATGCAGGACAGAATTCTTTGCTAAATTCAGATTCCTTTGGCCGCTGCTGCCTTTGGAAGGCACCACAGAGTTTGAGCATAGAGGCTGCTTTGGCTGCTCAGGCTGTCTTCTGCTTCCTTGATTGAGTAATGGCAAATTATAGATGGGATTTTTCAGTGCTGTGGAACACCAAGCCCATGTTTATTCCCTGGAAGCTGAGAAGTCTCCGAAACTCTGCAGGGTTTAACATTTTTGCTGTTGTACACTGTTAAACCAAAGCCCTGATTGCAAGGTGCTCGGGTGGAGAGAGCTGCAGGCCTGTCTGCCAGCTCCCAAACAGCCATAACGAGGAGGAGTGAACAGAGCTTTACTGTTCCTCTTCTCTCTCTCCAGGTTCAAGTTCTGCTGTACTTCCTGCAGCTGGAGACGATCCCAACCCCGGACAGCAAGAGGCAAAGCATCCTCTTTTCCACAGAGGTCTAGGTGCCCACGATACCAACAGGACACACAGAACTGCTCTTGGCATAAACCCACCACGCCTGGGGAAGGAGACCGGAGTTTTTCAGACATTGCTGGCCCATTCCCATCCTGGGAAACCACAGCCCTCAGTGCTCTGGGGGCTGTTACCCAGGGACCAGCTGGAGAGAAGGGAGAACCATCTCTGCCTGGGAGGCCAGGACTGAACTGGAGAAGAGCTGCACAGGATCTCCACTCGGAGGAGCAATAGACTCTTGGATAATGCACCACCGAGTATGGCTGTGATTCTTGGTGGGAATGTGACAGAAGGTATTCCTCATTTTATGGATTTAATTTATCGTAAAGGAACTTCAAGCTTTCTACTGGACCACTGGATAGGATCCCCATTTGGGTGAGGGGATTAAAGAAGCAATCACAACTGTGTCTTTAATAACTGCTGTTTTTAATGTACTATTCTAGGCCACAACAATAGCATTGCTTTGCAAGAGAGGAGAAAGAAGGGTCTGGGATCTGAGATTCTCTCCTTGGAGATTCAAGTCTTAATTTGAGTAGGGTTCTAAAGAAACGAAACAGTTTTGCGTACAACTAGAACTGCTGGTTTGTTTGGGGCTGGGTTTTTTATCTCCCCCACCCCTTGCCTTGCAGGTGTTTATCCAGCTCTAGGGAAGGAGGAGCCCTGCTCTTGCTCGTGGTGCACCTCGGATGGGTTTGGGTTCAGGGAGCCAAGGCCAATGACGTTACACCATAAAAAACAGAGCGAATTATAGAGAGGCAGGGAGGATGAGAGCCAGGGATTCTGTTTGTGATCCTGTTGGTTGTTTGCATATAAACGCAGGGACAATATTACCCAGGCAGGACTGCTGAATTCCTTAGATCCCACCAGACTTAATGAAAATTAATTGGGAAAGCTGTTAATTCCCACCACTCCAAAGAAAAGATGTTATCACTTCAAAAAGAATTTAAGCATTTGTGAGCAAAAAAAATAGAATAAGCAGTGGCTGTCGGTTTGGCCGGCTGCTTTGATAAAGTTTGATAAAGGTGTCAGAGTGCACTTCCTGGACAATCTAGTGAGCAGCATGCACTGTGTATTCCCCAGAAATTCCAGCCCTGTTTCAGATCAGAGTGGAGAAGAAATTTCTGTGGAACCACAGACAGTGCAGAAGCTGTGGCGAAACACCAGCTTTGTGCTTCCCTGCCCAATCTGTTACGGGTGCAGGGGCTGCACAGGATCATGGGCAGCTGCATCATCACACCGCTGGTTCCAGAGCAAAGTGTTCCGGCTGTGCAGCCGTTGTGCCAAACAGCGTAGGGCGGTGGGAGCCATCCCGTTCCCATCAGATCCTCCAGCCCCTTGGCTTCCTGCCCCGCTAAATGCATCCGTCCATCATCATCCTGGCCAGGAGGAAAGCACAGCCTGAACACAAGGGAAGGAACTGGCATGCGAGGGGAGGGAGAGGCTTTGAAAGATTGGTAGAGTTAGGTTGTCAACATCGTTTGGGGGAAATAAAAATCTTTCAAACAAATGTAAAGAAAAAAATTAAAGGGAAATGATTTTGTAGTCACTGTAACTGACTGCTGCCTAACACCAGAAATTATTGTACTGTGAAGTTGCAAATTCAAACAGGAACCAATATGAATTTCAATTTTGTGAGTATATCTATATTTTGCATGCGTTGTAAGGATTCTTATAGGAATTTACTATTGCTTAGTGCCCCTCCCCTTGTAGGTCTGGGAGCAAATCTCTTCGTAATGTAACGTACAGCTAGAAACCCCTGCTCTCTCCTATGTATTTCCAGTACATTCCAACTCCTGAACCCGGGAAACAGAACGAGTGTTTACTGTAGGAGGTGCTTTGGGGGAGAGAGGGAATGAAGGCAAAGGGAACTTGAAGGCTTCAGATTGTCTTTTGTTTGTTTTTTTTTTGTTGTTTTATTTTATTTTATTTTATTGCCTTTTTGAAGGTAAAAATTAGTCACACTCCTGAAAGCCAGGGACTGAAGAGAAGTCCTGCAGAGCAGAGGAGTGGACGGCGCTCGGGTGTTGCTGTGCCGCTCTTGCTCTCGGTTCCGTGGCGGCTCTGCTTTGCCCCGGGCTGTGCAGCCCCCGCGGGGCTCCGCACACCTGGGGCGGCCGCGCTGCTGAGCACCTGGGGCAGGGGACGGGCTCTGCCCTGGGGCGTTTGAAGTGTTGAAACTGGAAAGCAATACCATAATGACTGTGCCAATGTACTTCTGCCCAACTTTTGTGTTTTTATTTATATAGGAAGTTAATGTTAATATTAAATGACTGATCTTTAGCAGGTAACCATGAGAAAGGTCTTTGCTTTGGTTACTGTTACAGGTTGTTGCTTTTAGTCTCTCCTGACAATGCTCAGTGCTAATGTAACATTATCTAACATGCAGGCATGTGGATCAGGGAAAGAAAAGTTAATTTAACTTAACCCGTTAATTATTTCTGTTAAGTATGAATATGTTTTCCCCAAAGCTGGTAATTTTGGGCTGGAAAAGATACCATGTCTTATTGCTGATGATGGAATCATGGACTGGTTTAAAATAAGAGAATTGATTTCTTGAATTTCCTTTAATTTTGCAATTAAGTTTTTTCAAATAGTCTTATATTTTCAGAAATGAAGAGTTACCAAAAGGCTTTTGTGTTCTTTTCCAAGGGATGTTGGTTGGGTTTGTTTAGCTTTGGGTTTTCTACTTTGTTGTTTTTTAATAAGCCTATAAGAAGAAGGGCCTTGTAAAACCTGGCTGTGGGGAAGGCCTCTGATTTCTGCTCATGTGTTCTTTGCAAGTTGTGTCAGAACACCCAGCTCTCCCATTGAGAAGGTACAATATAAACACCCTCAGAGCAAACTGGCAAAACAGTACTCCTTATCCTGGCTCTTTTGGTTTCCAGTGAATTGGAACTCTAAAACTGTAGCTTCCAGCAAGGGGAATCTGAAGTGCTAAACCTGTCACCTAAAGACATGCAGGGGACTGGGATGGGCCATGTCTCCAGCTTAGGGAGAGGAATGCGCATCAGTTCCCTGGTGTTTAGAAACTACATTAATATTCTCATGGATTTTTTTTTTTAAACTCTAGTTTTTAAGTACAATTTAAGCAAACTATGGGAGAGGTTTCCAAAGGTGGGCAAGAAATAACAGTTACTGGATCAGTTTTGGCTTTGTGTTTGTGTTTGCTTTGTCTGGGAGGGGAGCGTCTGAAACCAAATCAAAACACGTCCATTAAATGCTGCTGGTGTTCCCTGGTCTTGCACAGTTGCACCAAGCTGAAGTGTAGCTAATTCAGGCTCTATGGAATGCTGCTATTTCCCAGTGTATCACTAAGGGCAAAGCTCAGCCGTGGGGTGACTCTGCCAATGCCTCTACTCGACCTTTGTTGCTCACCCAAGGCAACCTGCGTGCACCTGTGAAGCAAAACTGCAACTTTCTTGTTGGCCACAAGGTGGTGGAGCCACAGAGTATGTTCATGGGAGATGCAGTGTTTTTACAGTTTATTCATTTTACCTGTTTAAAATCTGTTTTGTGGTTGTTTGTTTTCTATGAATTTATTTAAACAAATGTACTGTTTTTTAAAGCATACATGGATCTCCAAATCTTTTTGTCACCCTTGTATCACTGGAAGGCATCACAATGTGTTCACTTATTTCAACGTGCCATTCTTTCAAGGAGGTATAAAATGTAAATTGACCAATGTGGCTTGTAAAAACGTTTAAAATCTGATGACAAAAACCCACCCCCCTCCAATTCCTCCCCAGCTGATCCTTTTGTTTCAGTGCTTGGCCATCTACTGGGATAACATTATCACATGCAACATTCTTTTAGGGGAAATGTTTTAAGAAAAAAACCCTCCCTTTTCTCTCTTTATTTGAATTCAAGAAGATGGGACCTGGAATAACAAGATCAATGCATTCATGCTAGATTTAAGGGATTTGCTTCTGTTCCTTGATGAAGAAAATTCTGAAAAGGCAACTCATAAGTAGATACAATCAAACTCATCAAATTCTTGGTGTGGTTAGCAAGTCACTTGTTTATTCCCTCTAAAATTTGTAGTCCAGTTATATTTTTCTTTGTAAACTTTCCTAACATTGTTGTAGCACTGTCATTGGAAAATTAGTCTGATGACAGTCACCTCCTGTAGCCTGAGGTGGGTGCAGCTGGGACAGTGGAGCTGTAGGTGGGCATTAGGGACTCTCCACTCTGATCTGGTATGGAACGAGTGTTCGGATGTGTTCTAGGACATTCCTTGCTGCATAGAATTAAATACATGGATTGCCCTTCAAACGAAGAGAAGCTCTGAAGGAAGCACTTAGTTCATGACTATTCCTTAACAAGGTTTTAGGGAAGTAAAGTAACACAAATAGAAGAGAGAAGCATGAACAGGGATCGCCTGGATCACATGGTCCAGAAGGATAAAGAAGTCCTCATTTGATGCTACAGAAGGTGGCTGACACGAGCAGAGGCTGCCTGGCCAGGCACTGAACGCTCCTACAGGAACACTGGGGATTTAGTGGTTCTCGTGTGCTGCAACCCCTCTTTCTTCCTACTCAAAACTTGCAGCTCGGTGCTAAGAAAGTAAATTGAGCACTTGCTTGCTATGTTCTTTTCCCCCTGAGCCAAGAGACAGGGAGGAGCAATAGAGTCAGGGATCAATGTAGGTGAAACACTGCTGCAAGGAGGGAGAAAGCAAACACAACCAGAAAGCTGGACTTGCTTAAGCTGAAACTGTATCTGGGCTGCAAGGATGAGATGCCTCAGTGTGCTGTGATGATGAAATGGTTGGAACAGCAGGACCAAAGCAAACCAGAGGGCACATGGTGTCTCAATACTTCCCATTCTGTGACTCTAACACTTGATTTAGGCCTTCCAGGTCTGTTGCCAAGAATTAGAAAACTATGAAATTCCTTAGTTTGCCTCCACTGTGGATTCTCTGTTGTGTTACTATCACTAGAGCAGGAGACCATTGTAAAAACGTTCAGGGGAGCCATCTGAGTCTTTTCCATGCCATTTATTTCCTCCTGTCATGTTTCACCTTGCAGTGAGACAAGACCCCTCCTTTGCCATCACAAACCATGTCTCACCATTCAGTACTGTAGGAACTTCCACACTGGAGGTTCCATTTGTAGCAGAGATGTCCCTGGAGACAGATTAAATATTTCCAGTCTTCTGGTGCAGAACAGACCAGGTGCAGCTAAAGCTCTGGGCTTGTGTAGGCCTAAGATTGTTATTTACAGCTGTTGAAGCATATTTGCAAATTAACAGGGTTAGAATCTGCAAGCCCAGCAAAAGTGTCTGCTCTACTTAATTGCAGTCAAATTCAATTTTGGGTAAAAATGGTTCATCAGGATGGAGAAAGCTTTGGTAATTTTCCATTAGTTTTTTTCCCAGCTGTTGCAGCCTTGTTCCCCGTGGTCAGATGTTCTGAGAACCCAGAGCATTCCCCAGATGACCTCTAATCTGTGGAATGATTTGTATGACAAGGCCATGTTAAATCCCTGTGGCTACATGGAAGGGCAGGACTGTGGACCAAAGCACCTCCTGCCTGGCAGGAGAATACAGCAGCGTTCTGCAGATGCAAGGATCACAGCAGCAGAGCCCACCACCAAGCAGGGCCCTTGGTCCTCAGATGCTCACAGCTCCCCTGGGGCAGTCTGAGGCATTTATGGGCAGAGACTCAGCCAGTTACTAGGGATTATAAAAATAGCGAAAAACTGATACATATCTAAAAACTATTTCAAATATATTAGTGGTACTGTAAAAGCTACCATGGCAAAAGGACATTTTTTCATGGCAGCCCCTTCTAATCCCTTCTTCACTGCTTCTCCCAGCCCAAGGGAAATCTTGGCTTGGTCTTCACCGTTAGGTACAAACACTTGGCGGAAGCCACTCAGTAATGGTAATGTATTTGGAATCCTAGATAAATCTTACCTATGCAGGGACAGACAGTTCAAGAGTTGGGATATCAGGACTAACCAAGGCAGCAAAAAGAGGGTAAAGAATTGTGCTGGATGACTGAGAAGCACCTAAATGAAACAGGAATTTAAAAATGATCTGACAGCAGGACACTGAAATGTTGTCCCTTCTGTGTCTGTTCAGCAAAAGAAATCCAATGAAGCCTTCTCTTGCCTATGTTATGTAGTTTGTTCTTATCTCTAGTATTACAAGTGCTTATAATGTGAAGAATTCCAAAAAAGGAGTTAAGACTATTTATTTAAATATAAATACAATTAAATTATATAATTAGTGCTAAATTATCAGCTGTAGAAGATGAACAACTTGTTATTGTTTGGACAATTTTGGGTTTCAGCAGAGTTAACAGCATTGGCGTTGTTTTAACACTACCATGTTAAGGAGTCAGTGTTTGACATTTCACACTGCTGTTGCTTGCGCTTCAGTATCTCCTAGTGCTCTCTTTTGGAAAAGAAAGCAGAATCCCAATAGTTCAGTACTGAAAGGTGTTGAAACTGTACTGCTAAACATCTCTCAGTTCAGGCCCAAAGAGAGGGAAAAAAGACAGAGGGGGGTGGAATTGTCATTCTGGGTGGGGTTTTTTTTATGTTTTCTGAGAAAGGTGGGGTGAAAAAGGGATCCAAAAACTGTATTTGGGGGGAAAAAGTCTAAGGCATTTGTAGCCTTTCTTTGTACACACTGTTAAATAAAATCTCCTGTATCTATGTCAGGTTCTTTTTGTCTTATTTAACTGAAAATTGGGCCTACGTTAAGGGGAATGTGTGAACTACACTGTTGGTTTGCTGGAGGAATGGAATTTAATGCTGGAGTTTCAAAACAAAAGCTGTCCTTGTGTTTTACAGGGTAAGAGCTGTGCTCTCCTCCACCTGAAGACCCTGGGTAACCCTGCCACTGGCTCGAGGTGAATGGCAGAGTGCAGGCTTGTGTGAGTTGAGGCAGCACACGTGCATGGTGCCCCCTGTAATGAGAAAGAACGAACAGGAGTGCATAACAGCCATGGGTGTTCATGCAAAGTGCTGCACAGTCCCCTCCCGAGCAGGGGACTCTCCATTTTCACTGCTCCCCAAGGCTCAGGGAGGTGGCCGTGTGGCAGCAGCTGCCCTGGAGCCCTGCAGGGTACAGCTACACGGATGTGCCCAAGGGCCGGGAGGCATCTGTCTGCTCGTTGTTAGAAGCCTCCAGTGATGGAGAGTCTGTAATGCTCTTGGGCAACGTAACCACACTGAGAATGTTTCCCTAGCAGACAGCTCAACCGCTCTTGCACGCGTTACAGGACAGGATGCTGCAATATTATGAAGGGTTTTTTCCAACACCCTTTTAAGTTCTGAAGTATGGTACCAGCTGTACGCACTGCCAGCCAGCAGCTTGCTCCTTAATTCACTGAGCTGAATGAGCTGTCTTCTGTCTCCTGCTAGAAAACAGAGCCCCTTTGTGGGCTACCATGAACCATACATTGTACAAAACAAATGCAGACATTTTTGTAATGCTGCTGATTGTCAATGAAATGCTGGGTTTTCTTCTGATAAATAACAAAAATCATCCCAAAGGTAGAAATGCAGAACAACATTTTGTTGAACATACGGATCAGAAAAACCTCGTGGAATTGCATTGGTCATGTTGTTAGAAAACACGCGTCAGAAATAATGTGTAAGCATAAAGGAGACTTCTGATGTCAAACAAGCACACGTGTCTGTGCAGCAGCCTTCCAGGGCATCCCTGCCAGCTAAGAACAGCCTGACAGAGAAATGCATCAGGAAGGACATCCAAATAAAATGACTGAATTGGTAAGACACGTAAATAGTAAATTTTTCCCACAATGTCCATCAAGCTATGGTCTAACACATGCAAGCACATCTCCCTGCAGTTTTAAAAGGAACAAAATCTAAATATCTTTTACTTTGATTTACAATAGTAAAAACTGAATTTCACCCCAGATAAGAAAGGGGCTGTAAATCATCCCAGCCCTCACCAATCTGCAGCCCTAGATATTCCAGGAGGGGATGTACCGCTAGGGAGAGGCTGCAATCTGATATTGAAGTGTTTTCTTTTGTTAAAAAGCTGATTTGCTGTTGGGAGGGAGACTTCAACCCACGGTCTGAGCTAAACAGAGACACTGCTGGGGAGGCACTGGCAGAGAGCGGTCACATCAGCACGTCCAGGCACTGCGCCCCGGCGCTTCCCAGCCGGTCTGCCAGCCCGGACCTGCTGCGCTGTGCGGGGGTTACGAATGCGGGTGCTCGCGGTTCAGGACAAGTCATAGCGCTGCAAAGCGACCAGAGCTGCAACGCGGAGCGTGGAGCGGTCGTCTGCAAGGAGCTAGAAGCCTGACAGGCTGCGTTCACACGGTTCTCGTGTCCAAGAAAGCCGTTCGTACATTTAGAGCCACAGAATGGGCTGGAAAACACCTTTGAGACCATCGTGTCCAAGCGCCCCTGCGCACTGAGGGACCGCGGCCTGAGCACCGGCTCCACCCTCCTGAGCTGCAGACGGCGGGATGAGCTCGTGCGGGGCAGGGTTTAGCCAGGGTCCACCCAGACCATTCCACGGCTCTACGCCCGCCGCCCCTCCCCCACCCCCTGCGCGGCGCGGCGCGCGCGCCCCTCACGCGGCCCCGCCCCCTCGGGCCCGCGCGCGCCGCCAGGGCCCGCGCGCGCCGCCAGGGCCCGCGCGCGCCGCCAGGGCCCGCGCGCGCCGCCAGGGCCCGCGCGCGCCGCCAGGGCCCGCGCGCGCCGCCAGGGCCCGCGCGCGCCGCCAGGGCCCGCGCGCGCCGCCAGGGCCCGCGCGCGCCGCCAGGGCCCGCGCGCGCCGCCAGGGCCCGCGCGCGCCACCCCTCGCGCATGCGCAGAGCGGCGCCGCCCGCGCGGGGCGGGGCGGGGCGGTCCGCGCGGTGCCCGCGCGCCCCGGCCCTTTGCGCGTGCGCAGTGCGCCGGCGCCGCCTGCGGAGGGCGGGGCAGAGGCGGTGCGCGCGGAGGGGTCTGGGCTGCCCCGCGCGCCCCCTCCCCTCCTGCCCCGCGCGGGCTCCCCCCCGCCCCTCCCCCCCCCACCGCAGCCCGGGCGGCGCCGCGAGGACGCGGGAAATCGCGGCGGCGGCCCCGGTAAGCGCCGAGCGGCGGCGGCACCAGCAGCGCCCGCGCCGCGCCGCGGGGGGTCCCTGCGCAGGCCCGGCTGGGCCCGGGGCCGGGGTCCCGCAGCCCCTCGGGGGGCTTCTGCGGAGAAGGGCGTAGTGCCCGCGCCTGGGCGCCTCTCTGGGCTCTGGTGCGGTGAGGGGCACCTCTGCGGTGTGCGGGTGAAGCGCTGGCACGGGTCGCCCAGAGAGGTGCCGGGAGCGAGGCCACCCGGGAGAGTCGTGAGCTGGTGGGGTTTATGGTCTGGGGTGACAGCGGGGGTCTCGTGCAATCGTGCCGCTTAATTTGAAGTTAACAGCCCTCAGCACAGGAGGTGCGTGGACCTGTTGGAGCAGGTCCAGAAGAGATGCTCCGAGGCCTGGAACACCTCAGGTGTTTCTCTCCGGTGACCAGTGGCAGAATTAGAGGGCATGGACCCAAGCTTCCTCAGGGAAAGTTTAGACTTGATGTGAGGAAAAAGTTCTTCACTGAAAGGGTGATTGGTCATTGGAATGGGCTGCCCAGGGAGGGGGTGGAGTCACCGACCCTGGAGGGGTTTAAGGGGAGACTGGATGAGGCACTGAGTGCCATGGTTTAGGTGATGGTTGGTGTTAGTGTTAGGTTATAGGTTGGACTCGATGATCTCAGAGGTCCTTTCCAACCTTGTGATACTGTGATACCTTCCCTGTGAAGAGAGGCTGAGAGAGAGCTGGGGTTGTTCAAGCCTGAAGAAGGCTCTGGTGAGACCCTGTTGCGGTCTCTTGCTACTTAAAGGGGACTGATAAGAAAGATGGGGAAAAGCTCTTTAGCAGGGCGTGTGTAGGTAAGACAAAGGGTAATAGTTTTTAACTAAAAGAGGAGAGGTTTAGACTGGATGTTAGGAAGAAAATTTTTATGCTGAGTGGTGAGGCCTTGGCCCAGGTTGCCCAGAGAGGTTGTGGCTGCCCTGCTCCTGGAGGGGTTCAGGTCTGGGTTGGATGGGGCTTTGAGCAATGTAATGTAGTTGAAGATGTCTCTGCTCAGAGCAAGGAGGTTGGACTGGACAACTTTCATGGTTGCTTCCAACCCAGACCTTTCTATGATTTTATGACCTTTGTCTGAAGTCTGGTCTCGCGCTTGTCTGAAATGCTGTTTTTCTGCTCTTTTATTGCTGAAAGATCCTGCAAGTTCTAGTTTTGTGTCTGTTTTCTGCCTTCCTGTGCCTCACAGTATTCCTTCTTGCCAGCTTTACATGACCTGGTAGTGCCAGGGATGGACGAAGGCAGATTCCTACAGCTGAGCCACAGTCTGAGAGCTGCCTGACTGTTCTAAGAGTCCTCTATACTCTGTGTCCTCAGAGAGAAACAATGCAGTGCTGATGCTCAGCAAACTGCACGCTTGACTCCACAACAGCATCTCACCGTCTGTGATGGCGTGAAGTGCCTGTCTGTGCTAGGGGCTGGGAAACAGAGCCCTTTTGTAGCAGAAAATCTGTCTTGTAAATGGTTTCGCTGGCTGAAAAGTCTTCCAAGAGCCATAGGTTCTGTTGAAGGACATAGTCTGTGCAAGCTATACTCACCCCAAAAACAAACATAAACCTTCTGTTGCTGCTTCCTGTTTAGTTAATGGTATGGACTTTGGCTGCTGAAGTGTTGGCAAACTGGAGCCAATGGCTGCTTTTAACAGTCTGTGGATCATAAGAGTTCTGCGGTACCTTAGAAGTACAGTTTCTCCTCACACCTCCAGCCTAGTGGATCATTGATAGGTAGTAGCTAACAAAAATGAAAAGAGCAGGATGTTGTGAGCAGTCTGAGATGAAAGCTGAGACACTGAGACGGCAGTAGTCTCTTGCAATAGTGCCACTTAATTTTCAGTTAACAGAAAAGTCAGATTCTAGGCTGGTAGACTGAAATAAGGGAAAAGAAAACTTGATTTTTTTCAGATGATTTTGTATGTATTTTTCTTTATTGAATATGATATGGAATTGTGAGGAACTAAACACCTCAAACCTTTTTAACTTATTCTGCTATTTCTGTTCAGATGAACACTGGAGTCTTCAGTTCCCTGTTCTTTTATCTGCTTGAGTTGAAGAGCTGTTTGTTGATGTGAGTTTTGGTGTGATCATTGATAAAGATTTGGGTTCTCTCTTTAGTAGCATAAAGGGTTCTTTTATGAAAATTTGAGGATGGTGGAACATCACAGTGGGTCAACCTTCTCATCGACTGCACTCTGTTGCATTTGCAGCTTACCATCTCTGTGGTGTTTTGCTTTTCTTCCGTGTTCTAAGGCAGTGCCATCTCTTGGCCTCCAGGCACACTACCAAAGGTATATGCTGCAAATCAAAGAAAATTTGGGTGCTCGGCCGAGGTCTGGCTTGTGATCGCTCACGCTAATAAGTAGTCAGCATGGTCTGACTGTGAGGTGTAGTCAGTGAGTTTAGAAGTCTCTAAGCGCATGCTGGAATAGTGATTTTCGTGCTGCAAGGATGTCATTGTATGGAATAAATGAGGTGAGGTACAGTTAACATTTTAGGTATGAATAAATGTGTGCTTACAAGTAACATGATGAAGGGGAATACGTTTGTGCCAGTTTTGCATTACTGTTTGGTATGAAAGAGGCAAATATATTCTCAGGAGGTAGAGGCATGCACTGGAATCTCCTGGAGAGATCTTTCATGAGCGTACTTCAGAAGTTCTTTTTTTCTTGCCTTGATCTTGCCACATGGGAGCCTGCCTTGCCAACCAGTATCCAGTTCTGGTAGTGTATAATGCTATTAATGTGGCTGGATGGCTGTTGCGTAGTGGGAAAAACAGCGTAAGAAATGTTACGCCTGTACTTTCTGGCTTTAAAAATCACCCATTTGATCTTATTTTTAGGCTTTATGCTGAAAAAGGGAGAAAAAACGTGTATTAGAAGCCGAGTTATGTATTTAATCATAGCATTAAGTGACTAGTCAAAAGGAACATATTACTTGTGTCTTTTGAGCTTATTCCAGTGGAAATGATTGGAAAAGCTACTATTTGGAGCACTTAATACAGACCACAAGTAATTATAGGATACTAAAATATATATTTAATAGTTAGAATTTTCACACATGCAAGTAAGATTTTCTTCAAGAAGCAGGACTTTAAGTAAAGGCAGTACAAATTTTGATCCTTGTCTTTGTGAGTGAATGTCTCACAATACCTTAATTTTGCAAAGAACTGACTCTGTTGCAAATAAGAGGCAGAACTAGTAGCTTCACAGAAAAGAGTAACACAAGGATGAAATGGGAAGTTAGGTAAAAGGAAACTTTTTAAATGGGATCAATCTGCAAGGTTTCCATACCAAAAAAAGTGTGATTTAGAACTAGTTGTTTGTTATGTATTCAAGGGTTGTAAAGCCCTTTAAGCAAAATTTCAAGAGAGAAAATTCATTGTTACTTACTTCAAGACTTGGTTTGGCATTTATGGAGGATAAGGCTTGCATGATCCTCAGTTAATTTTATTTTCCAGTACCGTGTGCTAGAATGAAGCCAAGCTAATGATTGTCTGCAACCCACTGGTATATATGCAGATTTATTAAGGAAAATAAACTGAGCATTTTGCATATAGTATTGAAATAGCATTAAAACAGAATAAAGCTAGTATTGAAGTGCAGGAATGATGTATTTGGTGACATCAGCCTGAAAGTATTGGTGTTTTTTGATGCTAAAAACTTTCCCTTGACTTTGGTCATTTAGCCAGTGTGGGCTATGTATTCTGCCCAGGTACACGCAGTGCATCATGATTACCTGTGGGATATACATTTGGGAGAGGGAGTGGAAAGCTTGACCAGAAGGCTGACATTCTTAGCACTCTCTGAAACTCTCCATGTTCATAATACGTTTCTATATGCGTTCGTAATTAAAAGCACACAGTGGTTTTGGCAGATGGAGCCACCTTGAAACTTTGGCTATGGAGTTTCCTTACTGTGTGAGGGCTGGTGCTGGAGAGGCTCCTTCAGTGTATTTCTCTGCTCATCACTGAAATGTTGGCAGGCTTCATGTTGACAGGTCTTAGCTAACGTAGGCGATCTTATAAGGGTGATCTATCAGAGCTTGACTTTCCCTTTTGGCCATAGGGTGCTTTTAACTTTTTTCTTTTACTTTTTACTGAGTTGGCAAGTTGTGCTGAGTTTAGTTTCTTTTATTCAGCAAGCTAAATGACCTGAGATTTGTTAATAGGAATACATATAAAGTAGCATCTGTGCAGTGGAAAATCTTTCTTTCTTTGCAGACAATTGTCTTGTTTGTTCTGATTTGCTTTACTCTAAGAAGTAACCAGCACTGTAAATAGTTAATGGCAAATATTTCCTTCAGGTCGCTGCAGGAAAATGGGCTTTTCTGGAGGAAAAAGAAAAAAAAAGTGTTCTTTAGAGATCCAATTCCTTCTGCAGATCTCACTGAGTAACTCTGGTACTTGGAGTTCTAGTTTTGCTTTTATTTTTTCTGTGACAAAAAGATCTTTCTTTGCAGAGACAGAATAATGCAAGGGTGCTTTTTGTCTGTGCTTGTTTTTATCAAATGGACAGTTACTTGTCTCTTCTGGAAATGATGAACTTCCTAAGCAGGCACAGTTGGGGGAAGTTGTCATCAAATTATTTGTGACTGATGGCTTGTGAGATGCATCCATGAATGCAGCAATATTGCCAGGTTTGGCTGTACTGAGAACTTTTCATCAAGAATTAAGGTGTTAAAATGAACACTTTCTGATTAAACTTTCCCCCACAATGGTTACTGTTCTTTCTAGCCTTGTACCAAATTGCAGGAGAGGGTTTCCTCAGGCTCTAAGTGTGGGCATTCCCAGGACTTTGCAAAGTTGAAGTGTGCTGCCACACCTTTCTCCAAAGGTTTGGATAGTTTGTGGTGTTAGATATTGCTGTGATTAACAACCAGGCTCAGGCCCAAGGAGCTGGCTGTCTCAAAGCCATAGAAAACATAAAATCATAGAAACATGCATTATAAGAACTTCTTGACAGTTTTCTGAAAATGTTTCTGATACAGACCTGTAAAATACAAATGGTATCTAGCTGCAGAAGAAAATTCCATTAGGTGTGTAATTTACAGATGTTAGTGTTGCAAGTAACGGGTGTTTGGAGGAAAAATAACTGTAAGGACTTCAGTGTAGCCTTTTTTAGTAGAAACAGTAGATTTTTCTGCAGAGAGTGGGAAAATTATTCCGAGGCCTTCAGCCAAACATCAAAGGCTCACCACGAAACCTGGAGGTGGAGGAGCTTCTCAAAGGAATAGTGTAAGAGTGTTTCAGGATGGAAGGTGCTGAAGTGTTAGGCTTTTGGCGTTCTGTGGTGATATCACATCAGCAGTCACATCGGGTGGGGATGCTGCACTGCTCCTGGGCTTTTAGTGCTTTTCCAGCCTCTGTCCCATGTGGAGTCCTGCGTTGCTCCAACGACCAAACTGTCAGAGGCAACAGGGACTCCATAAACTGGTGAGTGATTCACCTTTTCCTGGAAGGCTTGATATGAAAATGTGGAAGAGAAATGGTATATTATACTCTGATTTCCTGAGAGATGAAAAAAAATAGTGGCTACAGATGGGAGCCTCTATATCCTGTCCCAAGGACTTTTCTCCTGTATGACTCATATGCGTGTCCCTGGGCTTCCACGCTGGGGCAGCTAACTGCTCCCTTAGGGATACCAGGTTGTTCAGGAAGGATTTGCATGCAGTTCTGTCTCTTCTGTGTGCCAAGCCTGAAGGATTTTTAACTGAGTAATGAGTGTGCTGCTAGCAGGTCTTGGAGGTGAAGAAAGATGTGGGTTGTAGCGCAGAAGTCAAACCAATAGACAGCCAGGCGTCAGCCCCTCTGCAGTTGTCTGGGCCCTGTTTTGTCTTGGCCTGATTGCTTAAAATAACATAGGTCATCTATGGCCTCATCTGTCTCACCATGCGACTGCCCGGGACAGTGTGGCTTGGAAAGCAGTGGTGGGTGGGTGACAATAAGCAGTTTGTTTCAATCAGGGCTGTTCCCGAGTGTCCAATAGCCTGAGACTGAATTAAAACAAATCTGGTGCTGCACCATCTCCGAAAGAAAGGGTGAGCCTTCCTTGTTTCCCATTCACAGCCCCACTTCTTCCTTTGCCTAGTATCTAGCAATTAGGAGATGAGTCAGATCACTCCTGATCTGACTGGAAGACCAACTCATCAGAAAATGAGCTGTGATCTCCAGAACTGAAAGAAGGGAGATGGCTGAGGAAGAGGTGGGACTGCATCTCTTGGTGGCAGGGTACAATTAAGTTATTTTTGTGACTAGCTTAAGCAATCGCCAGCAGGCGCTCCCCTCCCCCAGCTTTAGCAAGGCTGGCTTGTGGATGGACCATTCCCATCTGGGCTGTTCCCTTGGTCCAGCTGAGACCAGGGGGCTCCTTCTGCAGCTTGGAATCCCAGAGCTGGGAAGGTTCTCAGGGCTTGTATCTACGTATGCTTCGCCTGTTCTCTATTTTTTTGGTGCAATGCCTTCAGGAATGTTGCCAATCCAGGTCAGTGGTGAGGTGGACGTAATGAGCACCCAGTCACCTCCCAGTTCAGAAATCCAGGCAACAGAAAGTCCTTGAGTTGAGAATACTTTAGTCAGCAACTGGTATGAACAGATTTGACATCATAACCATACTGGGAACAGGATTTGGAGTTTTTGTGCTTTGCATGTACTGAATATGTGATGGAGTGTTTGGATGAACATGGGAGCTGGTTTAAGTCGCTTATCTTACAGGTTCTGCCTGTGACACACTTGTGCTGGGAGCCGTTGGCCTTGCTCCTGGAATAGCATGTTACACTTGCATCCTCTGTCCCATTTTTCTGACGGGAGCTTGTCTGCTGCCTGCCTTTCTTCTCCCTGTGAGCTCCTCGCTGCAGAGCCCTTTGCTGCAGGTGTCGATACAAGAGTTCAGGTGACAATGTTTTGAATGGACAGAAGGGAAAAAGCCAGCCCTGGTCACTGACTCTGGCTGCCACTTTTTGGAACAGCCATACTAGAGACAGAACAATCGCAGTGAAGCATTACCTACTGAGCCTGTCATGTGGGCTCAAAGGAAGCTGCTGTGTCAGTCGTACAGCTTTTGTTGTGCTGTTCTGCCAAATTCCAGGGTCTTAAAATTGTCCATTGCTGGTTTTGAAAGTGGAAATGCAAGGAACATTTCCACGGGTGCAGGGAATGTGATTGTTGGTTAAGGAACATAGTCTATATTTAGGATTATATGACACTAAATTCACCTTGCTAACTGGAGTTACTGATTTTTGTGGTAACACTTACTGTAGAACTTCCTTGGAATGATGATAGATAACAATGCTTTCAGTTAACATGGTTACCTGACCAAGTATCACTTTTTAGATCAGCTGCCTTTATAGCTAAAGCTGCCCAGTCCTTTGGCTGTGAAATCGATTGTGTGAATTTTTTTTTTGCCCTGAAAACCTGGAGTGCCAAAATACAAGTTGGTTCTATTTTATTGCAGTATTAACCTAAGGGTTTTTCGGAGAATGCTGATCAAGTTTGTTTAAACTTTTAAAATCTGCCATAGAGGTGTAATTACTGTCCAGGAAACATGTATGTATTGCGTCATCTGTTAGTGCTTGGCTTAAAATTCGGGTGATAATTTACCCAAAGGAGTGCAAAATGACAATGTAGCCAAACCCAGGTTTTGGTGTCTCTTCCTGTTTATCACACTGATATTCTACATATTATATTCCCTTTTCTGTTTCCTTTCTCATGTTTTGCTGGTTGAGGTTTATCTCTGTTTGTGCTGTAAAGGACACAGATGGCCTTCACATGTAAGGGTATTTTTCAATGAATTATCAACACCAGTGAAGTAAAACCCCTGTTATAGTGATGTGGGTGATGTTCTCTAGCATGAACAGCCCTGGTTCACGGGCAAGCTATGGGTACTCAGCCCACTGAATCTTTGATTCAGCTCTAGAATGGATACCGATAAGGCATAGATTTGCCTGGTCTTTTGTTCTTTTTTCCAAATCTGTGATTCAAAAAGAAAAGCTTCTGAAGGTGCAGTCAGTGTAGAAGTTAGTGCTGAGACTGGGTTGTATGCAGTGCTCCCCTTCCTTATGGAACAGATTCCCCACGCTAGGAACCATCGCTTGGATTTCGTTGATGAACAGTTGTTTTTTCTTTCCTCGGCAGTGGTTTGAAATAGTGGTTGTTTAAAGTAGAAGCTTGAAAACAAGACTACATTATTTAATTTTGTTATGAAAAGGCTTTTAGAGCACAGTTGGTAAGTTTAGGAGTTCTTTAATGTTCCTGTCACTTGTCTGGAATGTTAAGCATTGCAACGGTTACACATTGCTCACGGCAGTTACAGCTCTGGAGTTTTCTCTAAAGAAGAGGTCGATGAATTTAGGTGTGTAACAGCCAATTCTGGCCAAAGCTCTGGTCTTTCCTCCTTTCTGCTTAAAAAAAGAAGTAGCAGTAGCAAATGTGGCGTGAAAACAGTGGATGGATAACCTAACTTAAAGGTAAAATTCCTATTTTTGTGATTCCAGAACTTGTAATGAGAAACTGTAAATGTCTTTTAAATTTTTTAAGATAGAAAGGACTAGGGAAGCCTTCCCTCTTTAAATACCTACCTGCAGCAGTTGTTCCAGCAGTTGTTACAGGCAGAACATGAAAATCATGGACATGTGGATATTTTCCTCATAGTGTAAGACTGCAGCAGAGGTGACCCTGGCTGGAGCAGGGATACATCCCACCTGGTGCTCCAGGTCCAGCTGTGGCTGTGAGCAGGTGCCTTGGGAAAAAACCCAAACTAATGTCTTCTTTCCTGCCTGGACTGCTTTCCCACCCCATAATTATTTTTGGCTCCTAGGAGTTTCTGAGCCCTTTGTGCTCAGCTATTTAGTGTCCATGAGAGAATTTCTCTGCCCTGTGCATGCCCAGCCTCCACTAACACTTTGTGCAACCACAGTATTCTTTCACTCTACATTAAAAGCACAGCTCATTTTTCTTATTTCAAATCCAGCTCTAACTTCCTGTGCTGGTCCCTGCTTTTAGTGCTGGAAGAGATGATTAACAGCCTGTCCCGGCCTGCCTCCGTGATGCTACTCAAGAGCTGATAGGCTTTTGTCAAACTCCCTGTGCGATGTCTCATGGGAGCTGTTCTTTACCTTTGATCTCATTTTTGTCCCTTGATGAACCTTTTCCAAGTCTATAAGAAATGCTTTTGTTGAAGCTGAGAGACCAGAACTGCCCATACCAATGAAAGTATGGGTATGTGGGCAAAATATTGATTTGTTGAGAGTGAAATTTGTGTTTTACGGTTTATTCTCTAATCCTTTCTTTAGTAGTTCTTGGAATTGGTTTGCTTTTGTCACCTTATTCCAGACTGATATTTTGATGAAGCTGTGAATCAAAGCGCTGAAGTCTTGCTGGGCAATACTGATGAGTTGAGAGCACATTTCTGTATGAAGCTGAGGTTGTTTTTCCCCAAGAGAGAAATCACTTTGTGTTTACTTCATTTAATGTTATTTGCTGGTTTTATTGTCCAGCTGGTTTCATCAGGGTCTAATGTGATTCCATGCAGTTTCCTGTTGCCCTCAGTATCTTAAATAACCCTCCAGCATCAGCAAGCTTTCAAGTCACTAAATCTGATGTCTTAATCTTAAGCAATAAAGCAAAAATGCTTCTTGCTCTGGGCTTCTGGAATCCAGTGGTTAACGGGTTATGTTTTTGGAATTGTTGAGTAAGAGGCGTTGTTTTGGAGAGCTTGTGTGGATTGCAGGCTGACAGTTGGGAGCTGTGGGCATTGGAGAACTCTCTCTCTGTACGCAACTTGTTTCCCAGCCATTCCATTTTTGGTGGCTCTGCTGTCTTGTCTGCACAAACCCAGGGAAGTTCTGAACCTGTGTTTTGCAGAGGTTGAAAGTGGCTATAGTTCATAATCTTTTCTTCATGATTCTGCCTTTTGGTACTGTGTAAATGACCCAAAAATGTCATTCACTAATTATTTGGGCAAGAATTGTCAGCCTAAATATATCAAAACCAAAGAACTTGTACAAACAGGCAGTGAAAGTGCACTGACTCTGTTGCTCTTAAATGTGAATATTTCAGTTTTCCTCTGTATTTGGGGTATCCTCAAATTTGAGGAACAGTTGTTTCTGGTATTTTGGAATTCTTAAAAGATAATTCTAAGATTATTTATAATTTTCTTAATAATTCACAATTTTTTAATAAATGAAACTGCTTAATGCCTCTTGATACTTAGTATTTTCAACCAAAGGCAAAAAGTACCTTCTGTGTTGCTCAACCCTCTCTCACCTTACAGACACGAGAAGCTATTTTTAATACTTTTGTAATTGAGCATTGCTTTTGTAACAGCAATATTAGCATAAATAAGTGTATTAAATAATGGACGAGATTTAAATAACCACAGTAAGAAATCATACACCACCACCACGCCCCCCTTTCAGTTTTCAGGGTTCCAGAGTGACGCTGGGAGCGTTTGTGTTAGCTGCATGGATGTCTCATATCAGTTTACAGTTGGGAGCAGAGCCACGCGATTGGGCAAAACCCTTTTAAATTATTATTTATGGAGCTGTGTTTGCAGTTGGTATAAAACACAGGATGGGTTCCACATGCCTCCACCGGAGCAGGGCGAACGCGCTCCTCAGCAAGATTCCCTTTTGTTCCCTGTACTATGTGCGCTGTGGAACGGGAGAAGGCTGGGAAAGGATACAGGTTAGAGAAATAGTTACAGTGAGGTTCAGGAGTGCAGTTTTTCTGTCTGATATTTTGGGCTTGTTTGGACTTTTTTCCACCGTGATTATTTCTATAATTGATACTGTAGTGCTGCATTAATGAAGTGTTTTCCAGTCATGTCTTGTGTGTGTTGACGGATGAGTATTCTCTTTAGTAGTGTGATACGAGGGACCTCCAAAAGTCTCTCTTGGCTGTCTCGTGGAGTTACAACTCACAATTCCACTGCAGCTTTTTAGCGTTAAGCTTCCACTGCTCCTTTTTTTTTTCTCTTGTTGTTTTCTTTCTTTAAGGAGAGAGGAATTGTTTGTAAAGGGAAAGGAGGACTTCAGTCATTCCTTTTTTCTCACTTGAACAAAGTATACACTACAGTTTTAGATGCAGTATTTGCTTTTTGAAACAATAATGAAATAATAGTGTAGCTTTCATTTGAATTTAGCACTGTGTGTTACTCCTCAGAAAGCTTCATTTGGCTAGCAAGCATTTTATTCCTTACTTTAAAATTTAGTGTTGGCCAGAGACAAGTGTATTGTTGGTTCCTAATACTGTGTCTTCCTAAGGATTGTGTTGTTCTTTAGAAGTGTAAAGGTAGTCTTTGTCTGTCATATTATACTTTTGAGAAACTGGGTGAGACAGGGCTTGTTCCACTTAAAATTCAGCAATACTGATGTCTTCTGGTTTCAGTACTGAAACTTCATCCTCTTTTTCCTTCCTGGAGAAGGCGAGAGGAGAGAAATTGGCACTAAGAGGTCATAAATTCACTTTAGGAGCCTCAGTGAGCCGCTGCTTTTAGAACCTGTAATGCTGATTAATACCTTGTCCTCATTTTAAGTTGGACTCATTGCATATCTTTCTCAGTTTTTAAACTCTAATTACACTATCTTCTTTCAGTAAGAAATTAACTACTAGAGCTTGGTTTCTCTGATGGAAAACCAGTACAACAGTTCCTAACCCTCCCTGTCCTCAAAATGTCTTTGAAGCTTCTACCTTTGAGTTCAGTAAATCACAAATAGTGGTTTTTAGTATCAAATTTATGAATATTTTAAAGGTATGCTGTGCTGAAACATGGGGATTATACTTTGTTTAGTTTCCCTTACATCTCTTGCTGTGCAGTTGCTGTTCTTGAGGCAAGCATTGTTCCATGTTGTCTGGAAGGCTTCTAAAACCTGCAAGTGTTTTAAAAGTTCGTTCTGAACTCTTGACTTCACTTGATTAATAAAGGGTTTATTAATCCTTTAGCCTGCTTACAGAGGTGGCATGTGCAGCAAACATCTGGCACGCTGCGAGATGTGTGTGATGGAGGGATGCTCCGTGGCCTGCACAGATGTGTGTTGCCCATGGCCATTGCTGGCTGTGGGCCAGCTGGAGCTGCAGCCTCATCAGCATCGCCAGGCAGGGCTGTCGAACTTTGCCCAGGGTGTAGCATCGCTGTCAGTACGGAACCCCCATCACAGCCCTGGGTTTTTAGCTCTGTGAACTGACAGAAAGCTCTGGGTCTAATTTACTGCAGTTGTTGGAAGAGCATAGTTTTTTCTTTGAGGTGATTTTTTTAAGTGCAGTGAGCTTCACAACAAGCTGTGCCCTAGATATTCATGTGTTCTTTTCTCCAGCACACTGTGGGTGACTTTGTGTTGTCTGTAGAACATCAAAATATCATTCAGTAGAATGATGCCAGTTTTACAAACAACTCGGTCCTCTTTGTTCTTTCAGCTTCAGTTTTAAATTGAATAAAATCAAACACACAAGCAAGTGTTCAGGGCATAAACATGAAAAAGGCAAGAAATGTCAGTGTGGCAACTTGGTCCTACCTGTTAATATTAGCATCTGCTTCTGGAATCTCGTGGGCAGTTGTACCACTTAAAATGATGTGTGTGTGTAGCAAACATTCCCTTCATGGAGCTTTTCTGGTTTGGGTTTCGGTTTTCTTAAGAGTGTCTCATATCAAATTATCTCTCAGATATTTAATCTTGTGCGAAGGCGTTCTGAGTGCAAGTAGCCATATGGCAAGACTGGTGCATTTTTGACATTCTGATGATGAAATTGCAACAGCAAACAAAGTTTTCTATGTCTGTTCATGCCAATACTCAGGGCTAAAGAGAATCTGGAAGCTATAAACAAATATTTTCAGTGTCTTAAAATGGAACTTCCTGTTGCTGTTGCAGCAGTTAGGGGTGCAAGAATTTCTTCACTGAAAGGGTGATTGGTCATTGGAATGGGCTGCCCAGGGAGGTGGTGGAGTCGCCGACCCTGGAGGTGTTTAAGGGGAGACTGGATGAGGCACTGAGTGCCATGGTTTAGATGATGGTTGGTGTTAGTGTTAGGTTATAGGTTGGACTCGATGATCTCAGAGGTCCTTTCCAACCTTATGATACTATGATACTGTGATACTGTAGTGCAAAACTCCTGGGATTTTACTGTTTTTGATGAAAGTCAGACATGAAATGTACTTAAGTGCAGCTGAGGGGCTGGTGGGAAGGAGCATGTCTTAGTGTGCAGCGGTCATTGTGTTGGTTGCAATGAATTTGGACTCCAGATCGCTGGGGTTTGTGTAGCAGGTCTCGTGCACTCGATAGTCTGCTTTTTGTGCCTTTGCAATGCTTCACTTTCTAAGAGATGGAAACAACTGCATGTGTTTCATGTTTCTAAGCAGCCACAGGATATTGGGTTCTGATAAACCTGATCTGCTACTTCTACCAGAATCTGTCAGACTGAAAGGGGGTGGAAGCTTCCTGCCCTTAATCTTCCATCCAATGTCTTCTGACTCAGGGTGATGAAAAGACGCTGCCTCTTGCTGAGGGAGGAAGGTCCTGATGTGGCGAGTCCTGCTGGCAGTCCGTGGTTCATGTTATGGCAGTTGGCCAGGCTGCCCTGTCTGATTGTCTTCCAGAATCTGCAGGTCTTGTGGTACCTGCTGTGTTTGGGGCTTCTACTTTGAGTAAAGTCGCATTTGGTTCTCCAGGGTTTTGTTTGTTTGCTCCTGATTGGAATGACGGTAATGACAGTCGCCTGAGGTTTGAGAGAACCTGGGGGCAAGGCAAAAGGTGCTGAAGTGTCCTGACTGCGGACTGTGGAACGCAGCGGGTTACTTCTGATTTCTTTTTGGAGCTAATCCTCATAATCACATGACTGGTATTAAATTGGGTAAAATCCCATGTGCTTATTAATGTGACTTTTAAGAATAAATGGTTTCAGGGAATCTGAGTTTTCCAATTTCTTTTAATTTTTATGAAACGCTATTTTCTGCAGCTGCTGTTCTTCCCTCAGCAGTTTGGTTACCAAGCTGATGGTAATCTCTCAGCTCCAGTGTTGTTGGTAGGCAGGCTGCTGCCTGAATGCTCCCGCAGTATTTTCCTTCCCACAGTCAGAAATAAAGAACATTGCTGCCGTGAGAAGCCTTTTACTTGCTAGCTAACGAGTGAACTTGGCAACATGGGTCACGTATAAAATGTCCTCAGTTCAGTGCTGTTTGTGGAAAGAGAAGGAAAAAAAAAGTTATAGTTTGAGTGGAGCTGCAGGAAGCAATGAGTTCTTGGTAAAAATTTCTTTTTAAAGAAAAGCAAAACCCACTGGTCAGTCCTGTGTGTTCTGTTTGGCTCTGGTTTGTAGTCTCTGTCGCTGTTCTGAACCTCTGATCTTAAATAGAGCATTATAAAAAAAAGCAGTGCTGCTCATTGGTATTTTATGTTTGAAATATCTTTCTTTCTGCTTGTAGATTTGTTTGTAAATGCATCATAAACAGACAGCCCAGAATGAAGAAAGCAAGCAGGAGTGTTGGCTCAGTGCCCAAAGTGCCTGGAGTAAATAAAACTCAAACAACTGAAAAAGCCAAACCAGAAAACGGCTCCTCAGTGTCTGCAGTAACAAAACTCTCGAAAACTGGGACATCAGCATCTCTTTTGAAGGTAATAACCCATAGAACGTTCTAATTATTCGTATTTTTTACAATTAAGCTTTAAAAAGAGTGGAATTTTAAGGTCTGTGTCTAACACGGCTCAGACTAGAGGCTTGTTCTATGGATAACTGAAGGGAGTTTGGATGGGTGCACTGTGCTGGCCAGGGGTAGGGCCTTTTGTGGCATCCGTGCTGTGTTTTCCCTGTTGCAGCCTGTGATGCGTTGGGAAGCCGTGCTCTGCAGAGCTTGGCCCTTCTGCCGTGGGGGCAGAGTGGAAGTCATGTTCTGATGACACTTATTAGTGGAATCACCTGTTATGCACGAATGGTGTGTCAATGACTAATGGGCTTTGATAAGAGCTATTTATGGGTCTGAAAAAAGACCTAATGAGGTATCTAACATGAGAAACTTTTGGTATTTTGATCTGTGTCAGCTCAGGGCGGCTGCGTTCTTCCAGCTGTTCTGGCTTCTGCTGTGTGTGAGTACTGCATGAGCTGAATTCTCACAAAACAATTCTTGCTCCTAGGACAAGTTTACAAGTAGAGGTTTTCTCTTATATTAGCAAAACAGGACAGCAGATTTTGGAGCACATGGGTTTCAACAGCCAAGAAAAAGAAGACCTACTGAGGTGTGGAGTTCTCACCTGAGAGCAAATGTGTCTGGGTGGGATGGGTGCTGTGAGCCTGCCCGGTCTGCCCCCCTCTACTGCCATGGAAACACAGGCCTTTCTGCAGCCCCGTGGGCAGAGCTGCGGCGCTGCTGCTGCCCTGCAGCACACAAACAGAGCAAGGGAAAGGGCTGGTGGCTGCGGCCAACCTGAGCCACTGGCACCTACGAGGAGCTGGGTGGGTCACTTAGATCACTGGCAAGTCAAGGCCTGGAATTAGAGAGGTGGTGGGGTTGGGGTGTCTCTGTAGTAGCTGAGCAGGATTGCTGAACTCAGAAGGTGTGTTCCCTTTCTCTCTCCTTGCTTTTCTTCTGCGGGAGAATGGTTCATTCTGCTGCTGCTGAACTTGCGAGCGAGGTTTCAGCTGGATTTTCTCCTGGTGCTCCCCCTTTCCTCTGCCACCCAGTGTATCTTGCAGTTTTCTTAGCTTTAATCTTTTGATCTAAGTGTGCATGTAGATAGAGAAAACTTGGAGCAGGATATGGAATTAAAAGCCACTATGAAGGACTAGAGACATATAGTGACAATAATGTACCAGTCAGAACTCGGCGCTATTAGTGACTGACAAAGTGAAAATTACTGTCTAAATATAGCTTTTTTTTTTTTTTCTGTTCTCCCCTTCTTGATAACCAGTGTTCAGCTTTGGGTGGGCTGCTTTCACTGCACATTGTTCCATAGGTTTGTCCTTTATTATTGAATTTTTGAAGTGTGTGGACAATGAGCTCAGGAAGGAACTGTGAGACCCACCCTGCTGTCCAGCTGAGTGCTCTCCAGAGGTTGGTTGGTCTCTCTGCTTTGGACTGCCTTTTGTCAGCTGCTTCTTTGTAGGGTTTTGGCTCCCACTTTGCCCAGGACATTTGTAAATGTTCAGCACACTCCACTGCATGCGCTTTATTACAGCAGGAGTGTAACTGGCAGCCACGTCTAGTTTTTAATCGGTCAAAAGACACCATATTCTTATTTTAAGATTATTATTTTTTTACTTAATTAGCTAGTGAGCTTGTGATCATGCTGATGCTCACAACTATAATTAGATGGCAGCATACTTTATACAAATGAATTGCAAAATTCAAGGTCTCCGAAAAGCCAGGACTCGGACACCAACATTTGAATATTAAATATTAGAATGTGTTTTCAGTATCCATGTGTCTAGACTTCAGTGTTCTGTTTGCAAAGTGCAATAACTTAATTACAGATTGCTGTGAAGTCTGATGTCTGAAGCACTCAAATGCAGCAACAGCAAGCATCAAAGAAAATCCCAGGCCAAGAACAGTTTTATATATATATATGGGATTTGAATGAGGTGCAGTAAATAGGCTATGCATGTTGGGAAACAAAGACATTAATTGTAGGGGTGATCACTCAAATGTCATGTTACTGAAGGAAAGATGTGGGGGAAAACAATATAAATTGTATAATTATAAATTTTTTTTTATACAGAAAATCACAAAAGGTCTGGATGAGCATTTCCAATTATGATGTTTTCTAATTTTTTGTATGTTAATGTAGTTTTAATGCTAAACAGGATTGCACTGCTTTCAGCAAATGGGAAAACTGTTCTTCCTTGAGGGAAAAGCTGTTTAGTAAGCACATGACGTTGATTTTGCTTCCATTAAAAATATGCGTTGCAAAAACGCTTTGATTTTTAAAGTCAGGAATGGTTGCCATTATGGGGCGTTAAGAAGAGCGAGCTGCTGTTTGTATGTTTTCCAGAGCTTTGCTAAAGAACTTTCTTTGCTGGGAGCTTCACATTACAGATTTAAGAAGCTGTTCACTAGTACTGCAGAGAGGGCAGCTGCCCTGGAAATGGTCTTTGGGTAAGGCAGAAGGATGGCTTTCTCCAGTTCGTTCATTCAGCAAGGACTGGAGGTGACTCAGGTCAGAAAGCAGGTATTTTATCTTTTTTTTCTTTGGAGCTGAGTCACATCTTGGCTTATTTCTCTTGATAATGTGTACTCTTAAGTATCTAAAAGCTCTGTCTGATTTTCCCTGCTCTTTCAGCGAGGTAGAGATGCTGACAACTGATGTCAGTTTGAGCTATGGCAGTTGTCAACAGCTGATGTCCAGTTGAACTATTGTGTTTGCCAACTGATGGGTGGATTCAGTAGTGAAGCAGGGAATGGCTGCTCTCTGCCTTTTTGTGACACCTTGGGTTAGGCGATAGCTGAATCTTGAGGTCATGTTTGCCCCTCTGCCCCCGTGCCCACACATTCAATCCAGGCTGGGTAAGGAATCCGATTTGGCTGTCATATGGAGCCATTTGTGCCCAGCTCTGCCCCCACAAGCAGCGTGGCCTTTGTCAGTGTTGTAGCCCTCCAACATTTGTGTTTTCCCCTTGGCACTGACATCACCTGCGCTGTCCCGCGTGGCTGTGTGACATTGCAGATCAAGGGACTGCTCTGGCTCCTGGGAGGAAGGAGCCCTTTGAAAAGGCTTCCGTGTACCCAGCACAGTGGGTCAGTGGCTTTGCCATAGCAGAGATTGCACTTACAACAGTTTAGCGTGTTTTGATTGTTTGAAATTTAAAAAATTGCATTTCAGAGTTGTAAAGTCTGCTAGTTAATACTGAAGAACTTAGTATTTGTACAGTTTGATTTATTCTGAAAGGTTTATTCTCTGTTTGGGATCCAGTTCTTGAGAATCCTGTGTTTGCTGCCTTGTCACATTCCAGCAGCTTTTGTGGCTAAAGTAGTTTCAGGAACCATCATATGAGATCAGACAAAGTCCATCAAACAAATACCCATTGCTAGGAGTGCCTAGTACAGAGCATGAGAACAAGACAAGGATCTGTGGTTGGGGTGACTTTTCCCTGCTCTGAATGCTGTCCTAGTCTCTAGCGACTTGTAGCTTAGTATTTTGAGCTAGAAAGGGTATTTTGTTAATTTAGTTTGATTTTTGTTGTTTGGTTTGATCTATTTGTTGTGAGCTTGTCCACCAGAAAACGCTTGGTGATATCCTATTGAAGGACATTAGATGAGGTTCCTAGTATTTGATGGTTTAATTAGCTAAGAATTGTCTTCAGTGTTGTGCTTAAGCAAATGGTCAGTCTAAGTTGAGAAGTGTTCCATTGTGTTGGGTTACTGTGCTTTTCTTTTTCCTCCTTGCTATTGAAACATCCATCACTTTTGTCTGGGTGGGAAATGACTCTATTTCTGTGGTCAATCATGTGGAATTGAAGTTCCAGCTTACCAACTCTGCCTTGTGCATTGCCATTGTACTTCTCAGCACTCTTCATGGATGCATCTCGTCAAACATGTGCTCCTTACACAAATGGAATCTGTAGCAGAAGAAGCATTGGCTGTATGGACTTCTCGGCCAGCTGTATTAAAGATGCTTTTTCCCTTTCTTTCAGACCAAGAGCAATGATGACCTCTTGGCGGGGATGGTCGGTGGTGGTGGAGCGACAATGATCAACGGCGTCAAGGCAAAGAAGAACACTTGTGTATCAACAGCATCTTCAGCCTCAGGGGTGACCATGAGCAGTCTGGAAAATAAAGCCAAAACGATTGCAGGTAAATTGATGTATTAATCCTTAAATATGGTAGCTGGAGAGCTCTTTATTTTCCTGTTCTGTATTGAGGACCCAGGCTGCCTAATGAAGTGTTTTAAATGAATGTTACTCGCTTTTACAAAACATCTAGGTACAAGTTCCACAACGAAGCGTAGCACTTCATCTGGAAATAAGGAGTCAAGCTCTTCCAGAGAAAGAATACGTGATCGTTCTCGTTTAAGCCAGAGCAAAAAGCTCCCTTTGGCTGGACAGGGAGCCAGTGATACGGTACTGACAAAACGCTCCCGTAGTCGCACCAATCCGGAATCGGATATTCGAATGAGCAAGTCCAAATCAGACAATCAGATCAGTGACAAAGCTGCGCTAGAAGCAAAGGTGAACGATCTTTTGACATTAGCAAAAACTAAAGATGTGGAAATCTTGCATCTGCGGAATGAATTAAGGGATATGCGCGCTCAGCTGGGACTTAACGAAGATCAGCTTGAAGGTGACGAAAAATCTGAAGGAAAAGAGGCCATGGTTGTCCATCAGCCAACTGATGTGGAGTCGACGTTGCTACAGTTACAGGAACAAAACACTGCCATCCGAGAAGAGCTCAACCAGCTGAAGAATGAGAATCGAATGTTAAAAGACAGACTAAATGCATTAGGCTTTTCTTTGGAGCAAAGGCTGGACAACTCTGAAAAACTCTTTGGCTATCAGTCTTTGAGTCCAGAGATTACAGCTGGGAACCACAGTGATGGTGGTGGCACTCTGACATCTTCGGTGGAAGGTTCTGCTCCTGGATCAATGGAAGACTTGTTAAGTCAGGATGAAAACACTTTGATGGACAACCAACACAGTAATTCTCTGGATAATTTAGACAGCGAGTGCAGTGAAGTGTATCAGCCGCTGACATCAAGCGATGATGCCTTGGATGCTCCATCATCTTCAGAGTCTGAAGGTGTACCAAGCATAGAAAGATCTAGGAAGGGAAGCAGTGGCAATGCAAGTGAAGTGTCAGTTGCTTGTCTGACGGAACGGATACATCAAATGGAAGAGAATCAACACAGTACAGCTGAGGAGCTCCAAGCCACCCTTCAGGAGCTTGCGGATTTGCAACAAATAACACAAGAGCTAAACAGTGAGAATGAAAGACTTGGAGAGGAAAAAGTAATCCTTATGGAGTCTTTGTGCCAGCAAAGTGACAAATTAGAGCACTTCAGCCGTCAGATTGAGTATTTTCGGTCCCTTTTAGATGAACACCATATCTCCTATGTAATTGATGAAGATATGAAAAGTGGTCGCTACATGGAGTTAGAGCAACGTTACATGGACCTTGCAGAGAACGCACGGTTTGAACGAGAGCAGCTGTTAGGAGTTCAACAGCACTTGAGCAACACGCTGAAGATGGCAGAACAAGACAACAAGGAGGCCCAAGAAATGATAGGGGCATTAAAAGAACGAAATCATCACATGGAACGGATTATTGAGTCAGAGCAGAAAAGCAAAGCAGCGATAGCGTCTGCCTTAGAGGAGTACAAAGCCACAGTGGCCAGTGACCAGATTGAGATGAACAGGCTGAAAGCTCAATTGGAGCATGAAAAGCAGAAAGTGGCTGAGCTGTACTCTATACACAACTCTGGAGATAAATCGGATATCCAGGATTTGCTGGAGAGCGTCAGGCTGGATAAGGAAAAAGCAGAGACGTTGGCCAGCAGTCTGCAAGAAGAGCTGGCCCACACTCGCAATGATGCCAATCGGCTGCAAGACGCCATCGCTAAGGTACTGTTCAAACAAATTGTTGTGCTGTACCATCCCATGTGCACCCTGACTTACTGCTGGTCACTGGAGCTCTTCTAGAAGTGAGGGTTAGTTAGGAGGCCAATTGAGTTGCAGTAGTGTGAGGGCTTACTGCTTTCTCTTCGTCTTTGTTATGAAAATGACATAGGGCCTTTTTAAAAGTTGTATGAATCTGTTCAACTGCAGGGTAGCTGTGGTGCTAGTGTTAAAAAGCACTGATATTTAAACTCTGCAGGTGATTGCAGGGGCCAAACTTAAACAGAATTGAAGGTACTCTGTAAATTTAGAAATTAAGTTGCAAGAGCTCAGGAGTTAGTGTCATGCTGGGGGAAGAGGGATCTCACTGACACAGTGCTGGCGGTCACAGCTTGAGGTGTGACCCAGCTGCTGGTGACGCAGGGGGCTTTTCACTGGTGCTGAGAGAATATTCTCAAGTTTCAGCTTGTTCAGGTTAGTTCTGTTCACTTAGAATAAACCAGTTACAGCAAAAAAAGTGTCTTCTCTCTCCAGTTCATAATTGACTGATTTTGAGGTACACAGCGGTTTTATCAAATTTAATTTACCAAATACATACTTCAGGTTTAAATGTAAAAAGCCTGAACAATATTGTGATTAGCTCTTAAACAATTATTAATTAATATGGCAAATACACATAGTTTTTTACTAAAAAAAAGCAGGTTGTGTGTTGATGAAACGGATCAAAATGTATCTTTCTAGATCTAGAACAGCTATTTTGACTCAAATATAACTCATTGCTCTAGTAAATATGTCTAGTAAAAACAATTACTATAATTTAATGTAAGAATAATGGAATGTATTTAATAACGAGGTATACATTTTAAGGTATATTTTCCTTTCCAGAAAATTTATGCCAAATTTCATGTCTGAGCTTTGTGTTAGTTGCAAATCTACATGTTGGTCATGATCACCAGCCTGTTAGAGTTAACCTTAATTTGGGAAAGAAAGAGAAAATACATATTTAATTCTAATAATTAAAGTTGGGTAGTGCATTTAAAATAAACCATATTGAAACAGATGATTTAAAGCAGGGATTAAAACTGGAGCCTGGCTGTTCTGACCCACCCCAAGCCATGAGCTCATTTCTCTTGGTTTCTGACACCTTGTTTCTGCATGGGCATGGGGTTCATGCTGCTGTGCCTCTGATTGAGCTGGTGGCGTGCAGGGCAGTTTCAGGAGGCAGGATGAAAGTCTCACTGCTCTTGAAGGGAGAGGTCGGCTTCCTCTCCTTTCCCTGCTCTTTTAAATTGAGCTTGGTAGCTTGTGAGCCTCCTCAGGGAACTGCAGCTCACTGACACATCTCCCCCACAAGGGTGAGTCTTGCTCCTTGGTTAAGGAAATGAATCACCTCACAAGTCCAGCAAGCACTAAAACTGATACAGAGAAGAGAGAAGGCGCTTGTTTTGGCAAGAGAAAGAAGGGGAAAGAGTTTCCCCACCACCCCCTCTCTTTTCCACGGCAGCAGATGTTAAATTGGATCCACTGATCCTGGCACCATGGGCTCAGTACTATAGTGGTGCTGCTTCCCTTCTGCGGCTGCTGGAGTAGCTGAGGAACTCCCATGCAGCTTGGGAATGAGAGAGTTTGACTTCAGCTCAGGAAAATAGTTGCCCTTGAGAACAGTAAGTTTTTAAAGGCTCACTGCTGACTTCTGGTCCCACAGTACTTATGACTGCAGAAGCACATTGTAAGTGTGGTGGTTACGAAACAAAGTGTGGTGTAAAATGCGACCAATTTAGTTACGATAAGATTCGTTCTTTTTCAGGTGGAAGATGAATACAGAGTGTTCCAAGAAGAAGCCAAGAAGCAAATTGAGGATCTTAATGTGACTCTAGAGAAGCTTCGGACAGAACTAGATGAGAAGGAAACTGAGAGAAGTGACATGAAAGAAACAATCTTTGAGTTGGAGGATGAAGTAGAGCAGCACCGTGCTGTGAAGCTTCACGACAATCTCATCATATCTGATTTGGAGAGTAAGTGTTTGAGTTTCTCCTGTGAAGGAACTGATTGTTTAACAGCAGCTGTCTTTGTCTCTTGTAACTTGTCTTTTGAATTCAAGTCAGACTGGGCTTTACACAATCCTTACGCACTAGGGGGAAGAAGCAAGTTGGCTTTGCTTTTCCAGTCCTGGTAGCAGTTGGTGGGGGAGTAAAAACCTGTGAACTGAGAGTAAGTATAAAATGTGATAGTGCTGGTTTCAAGTTGTTTTTCAAAGTAGAACATGTAATTACAGACAGTAATACTATGCTCCTTCTGCATTTTGGAGACTGGATAATTGACTTAGTCTTGTAATTGTTTGTTTTTAAGAATGCTCTCTCTTCCAGGTGATCAAATATTAGGAGTCACCAGGCAGCTTGAAAATGTGTGTAATTAATGATTTCTCCCCATTGAAGAAAGATGTTTTTAGTGGAATTGGGTGAATGGAGGTCCTGACAGTCATGAATGTCAGAGCTGATTCGGCAGTATGGATGTATTACAGATCTCTCTCTGTAGATTTGTTCAAGACATGAAACCAATCTGTGAACCTAAAAATTAATCTGACAAACTTCAAGCCAGTTAGAATAAATCTTTGCCTGTTGACTCTTGCCACCATGAAATGACTGAGGCTTATAATGGAATTCGTATTTCTTGTACCCTTGTCTAGCTCTTTGTGCCTTAGTTCCCTCTCTGATATCCAAGACCTGCTCAGACATTCCTACCACAGGCTGGATTTCTGCAGTTATCTCCATCTAATAAGAACTTGGGTGGCTGTACCCTGGCAGGCTGTGCCTGCACAGTGCTACTTGGGGTATTCAAGTATCTGCTGTTCTTCCATGGTATACAAAGACAGAACAAGAGAGCAAAAACCTGAAACACAATCTGCTGTAAGGGCAATATTCACAGGAAGGTTTTTAAACTGGTCTGCTCTCAAGAAAAGCTGGTGTCTTACACAAGATAAATCGTTTATTCAACTGATGCTCAGTGTCTTCAGACAAGTGGCTGTCTGCTTAGTTTCACTGAGCAACTCCTCTTTATCCTGAGCGGCAGCCACTGTTTCTCTTTACAAAACTGCTTTATGTTTTAATTCTGCATGTTTTTGTTTTGCTCCTTCTGTGCTAAACCCACACACAGACATTTACATGGGAACAGGAGCTCAGGCACATGGTCAGTGGCTCTGACTTTGTTCCTGAAGTCATTTTGTAGCACAAAACACAACTTTAAAAGGCTGAGCACTTTTCTACTTGCATTGTTTTGTCCATTAACTTAGATACATTCGTACAAGAGGCAGCACTGTAGTCAAGAAACCATTGAGGTGTCTGCCTGGTAATGAGAACTTTGAGCTGTTTCCGCTCTGGGTTACAAACCAGCTGTTGGGTATTTTGCTGAAACTGGTAGCAAGCCAGGCAGACAAACCTCTGCCTGCGAGGCCATTTTCAACAATACTTGTGATAGTCTTTGTTACTCCTCGCTCTTGAGATAGCTTGGAAAGTTCAGCTGTGTGAGGGGATGCCCTGCCAGGCTCCTTCCGGGAAGAGATCAGTATTTCAGTTCTAGGCTGGAAGGAGAGTGGCATCTGGTGGCAGCAAGGAAGGATGGCACCCGTAGAGCAGGCCAGACTGACAAAACAGTTTTATTTGGACTGCTTCAAAATGCTGTTCATTATAGGCTTGTTATTAGACCTCGTGCAGGAGTTTTTTGGTGATGGCCTCTGAGCAGGGACAACAAAGAACAGCATCTCAGAATATCTGGGACTTGGAGGCAGCACGTACACTGTATAAAAGACAAAGGTTGTTGTATGAACTGTAGGCGTGATTGAATCGTGCAGTGAAACACAAGCAGCTTGCTGGTTTGTCGTTCTTGATTGTCCTGTTCGTTCATCAGAATGGTTTCCTTGTCCTTTACCTACACAAAACAGTGGTTCCTTTTCCTGTTGCCTCAATCCTCTCTCGTGCATAGGTGGATAATGGTAGAGAAGTACCTGTCCTGCCATACTGAACACTGCAGCCCATGCAGGTGGGAAGGGTTTGTGCTTGTGAGAGAGGAACTATGGAGGTGGAGAGGATGCAGATAGGACAATCGCCACAGGGCATGGGTACGGGGAGTTACTGCCTGGGTGCCTGTTATGGCTGCTTGCATTTTCAGGCTGTAATGTGTGTCACAATGCAGACAATGGAGTTCAGGCTGCGAGAGGTGAAAACGCTTATCTTAGTCTTAATTCCTCACTACGTTTCAAATTCAGTTGCGGTTTGATTGTTCTTTTCTGTTCTTTGTTTCTCTCTTGGGTTGCTTGGGGAAAAGGCTGTTTCCAACAACTGCTCTGAAATGCTCCATATTGTTTATAGTAACTGCAGAATATTCAGACCATTGTGTTTTACCTCAAAGCATAAATATACTAAAACTTAATGGTGCGTTTCGTATCTCACAAAAGCTCAGCACAATGGCAGTGCCCGAGCTTTAACTCTGGATGCCTTTACAGTTTCTGGTTCGTGGTTATTTTTAGATGTGCTATTGCTGGCTTTTAGTAGTAGAGCACATTTTATTTTTAAAACCACATTTTCTTTGAACTGTCTTTACAAGATAAAATGGTCACCCACCAGATTTGTTTCAAACTGCTACTGAAAGCTTTTTAGGGCATGTTGACTTGCTGGCACTGTTGAACGCTACCTGGTTTGCCGTGGGGTTTTTTAGTGTGTTTAAAGGAAAACAGGGTGGGGAGGGGGAGCGGCTTTTATAACTTTGACCTGAAGCTGGCATCTCAGTACTGGCTGCAGCTCAGTCAAGTTGTGTGCACAGACAAGCTAAAAAGTCAGAGGGCTTTGCTTAAATCTCACAGTAGCGCAAGACTGGAGTGACGTGCTCTGTTGGGCTTGTCTTCAAAGCCTGGAGACCCATTGGATACATCCATGCAGTCTTGTAAGGAGGAGATACAGAAATATTCGTCTAATTTTAGTGTTTCAACTTTTCCATGCCTGAAAGGTTTTCATGTTTTCAGGCCAGCTGAGTTTTATATCATTCTGGTAAATAAATTAGTGGTGGCATTAAAAACCTCTGTGCTTTGGACAGTTGAGACAAACCTCGGGAATTTCTTCTAATGAGGAAAGCAAACGGAATTGCATGGCTGAAAAATTGAAATGTTCATATGAGCGTAGTTGGGTCTTCTGAATGTACACAGCAACGTAAATCAGCTAAAATCTGCTCTTAGTCTTTGTTGCCTGTAATTTAAACATTTTGAAATGCTCACTGTTTCCCAGTTAGTCTGCTGTAGCCTCATTTTTACTTAAGAAAAACTCTTTGACAAAACATTGTGAGTAATATAGAAGCTTGTTTGGGAAGGCACTGGTGGATATTGGCAGAACGTTGAACAAACCCTAATTTATAAGTTTCCAAAACAAACGTGCTGGAAAGTTTTTCATTTTAGAAAATGGTAACTGCAAAAACGATACCTATTGGTGCTTCCTGTCCGGTTACCTCTGCTCGTACGACTTTTCTCCAAATTGCTTTGATTATAAAAGTCTATTGCAAGTTGCTTCAGATACTCTTTTTTGGGTAACTAGATCCTTGACCCGGATCTTACAGATAATTTGACTTCCTTTCCAGACACAGTTAAAAAACTTCAGGACCAAAAACATGACATGGAGAGAGAGATAAAGAATCTTCACCGGAGACTCCGGGTACGTTGAACTGTACAAACCCAACAAATTGTAAACTTTAAATGTTATGAGCTACAAGTGACATTGTGAAGAGATAATAGCATGGTATGTAATATCACTAAAATAACTATTTCTGAGAGACAGGCACCATATGGGAATTTATTTGCTAATCTACAGACACCAAAGAATTAAATTGGTGAAGAAATTCTCAGTGTCACCAGGATCTGACATTGAGCTTTGGGGAAAGTGCTCCTATCTCTCTGATGCATAGTTTATTTTTTCCCCCTTCCACTTTCAACATTGCCTTTGTTTCTAGAGCAGAAATTCATTACCTTGGAAGTCCGGTTGTTTACAACAGAACTGCTTCAATTGAACCTATAAGTCAGGTAGTGCCTGACACCAGAGAGGAGGGCCTTTGGCGTTGTGTCTTGTAAGAGCATAGGAAGACTAGGAATAATAAGGATAACTTTTATTTTTAACTTCCAAAATCTTGCCGCTGCTTTAAGTGTGAGGTGTTATGTCCTTCCAGGAGGAGTCAGCGGAATGGCGTCAGTTCCAGGCTGACCTCCAGACTGCAGTGGTCATAGCGAACGATATCAAGTCTGAGGCCCAGGAAGAGATTGGAGACCTGAAGCGCAGATTACATGAAGCTCAGGAGAAAAATGAGAAGCTTACTAAGGAGCTGGAGGAAATAAAGTCACGCAAGTAAGCTGCTTTACGCAGACTTTTGGGGTTGAAATAGGTGAACCTATAAGCTATAAAACCAATATTTGTCTCTTTATGGCTGTATGCTTAAACCATCCAAGAATATTCCGTTTGGTGCTTTTGCAAAACCAACCTGAAGTGGAGGATTTTTCCTGATTACCAGCTGGAGATGGAATAACTTCTCTCCATGTGAAAAACAAGTAGTGTTGGCTTCTCTGTACCATTGTTAATACTTCTGAGCAGCCAGGGCTTTTGGTGTGGTTAAAAAGACAGCTGAAATTTTACCTGAGAAGAAGCCTTTGTCTAGTTCTGCCTATACCTTGTGCTGTTATCTGTCTGCTGACAATTGTTTCTGGAAATAATAAGAGATGCTTTAATTGTGCATTTTCAATAAAAAAATCCAAATTCATGTATTGTGGCTTAAATTAGGTGCTACAGTTATTTAGTAACTGAATTATATGCTAATCAGTAACATTGAATTCCTCAAGTCTATAGAATAGGTCCTGTCCCCCTTACGGAGGGACAGGAACGAGCAGGCAAGAATATGTTGGACAGCACCATTTGAATCCTGTCCTTGTTGGGATTGAACACACATATAGTTTACAATTACAATAGTGATGTTTGTGATGGGTATATGTTAAACAGGTTTTTTTGCACATGTATGGGCATTTTCTAGGATACGTGACATTTAATCCAATAGGATATGAGACAGTACATGTTGTGGACCTTGGGGAAAAGATGATGGTAGGAAGAGAAGAGTGGGTACACCGAAAATGGGAAATTATCTGGGTCAATGAGTGGTTGCTGTGAGGCATCTTATCAGTAAAATCACCAAAGTAATATGAGCAATTCTTATTGATAATTTTCAGGCCAGAATTGTGATTGCTCATTTACTGCTTGCAAGTGAGCCTTTGAGGTTACAGTTGCAGTTCTGAAGGTGGAACTGGCTTTCTGATTCCAGTCAGTATATTCATTATTGACTCTACACAAACGCCTTTTGACATTTAATTCACTGCAGACAAAGAGCAGAGAGGCGACTAAATTGAATTCTGTGGAAGTGGTGTAGCTACTGTACCATTAGGGAAGGAGGCAGGAACATCTGTGACACTGTCTGAAGTAAAAATCAGTATTTAATTATTGCAGGCTGTAGAAAATAGGTTGCTTTAAACAATGCTTATCTTGTGAGTGACACCAAATACAGTAACCACCATAAATACATCCTGCCTGAAGGTGCACAGCAGAAATGTATTCTTATCTCCTTAGTACTCATTTACATTGTTTTGTGTTTAAGCAAGTGGACAAAAATTCTGTCCTCTGAGCTGATTATTTTCATGTGAAATGGTGAAATACGTAGGGCTCCATTTTTTTCATCCCTCTGTATGTGTGTGTGTTTGAGAGATGGGAGCGGAAATGAAGCCTTAAATCAAGTATTGATTTAATAAATTTTCACTCAGTGCTTAAGATCTCTTAGTAAGAACTTACAGTGATAATTTAGGTTAGTAATCTATTTCTAAATTAAAGTGGAAAGAGAACGAGGTTGCTGTAATGACCAGTTTGGACCATAGATTTCAATTTGGTCTCAAATTTCTGTTGATTTTTTTTAAGGCTTTGCGTATTAGAATGTTTTTTAAATGCTTTAAATGGGCTGCATATTGATTTCAGGCAGGAAGAGGAACGCGGCCGAGTATACAATTACATGAATGCAGTAGAAAGAGATTTGGCTGCGCTGAGACAAGGAATGGGCCTGAGTCGCAGATCGTCCACCTCCTCAGAGCCAACTCCGACTGTAAAAACCCTCATCAAGTCGTTCGACAGTGCCTCCCAAGGTAATTGTGTAGCAGCTGTACCGAGTTATGGTCTGCATGTGTCCACATGGACGCTTCTAATGGCTCAGCTCAAAGGAAAGTGGTTTTATTCTGCTATCCTGACCTGCAAGTGATGGCTGAAACAAACCAACCTGAACTGATTTGCACAGATCATTCACTGCAGTCAAGTGCAAGCATCTTTTTTTTTTGTCTTGCCTGTGTGTTTTCTTCTCTGTTGCATTGCCAGTGACTCCTGTGTTGGGTGTTTTAATTCAGCATTCCCATGTATTAAAAACACGTAAACACATCTTACACACAGATTTGTAGCTGGAGGCGGAGCCGATCTCAACCTGACGATTGAAATGTGAACCTAAAGTGCCAAATTAACCATTCTAAAAAGCCAGGGAGTAGATAGAGCAAAAGATTTGTTTTCTTTTAATAATATACATTCTTATGGTCAGAGTGATGACAGAAGTAATGTCCAGCCAGTATCACCTATTAAAAAGATAGAGGATATTTTCTAAACCGAAAAGGCTCTTACTACTGAGACAAGATTTTACTGTAGTTCTCTGATTGTGGAAACAGGTGCTGCTGTCCTACTCTATAGAAGAGTGGAATAAGGCATCCCAGTAATTATCCTGAAATAGGAAACACTTAAGTTTTAGCTGTGACTGCATATGAGACTTAGCATGGATTAAAATGTTTCCCTCGCCAGGTTATTTGGCTTTGAATGTAATTTAAAGTATTGTCCCTATAAGTCTCTGATGTGAACAGGCTTGGCTGGAAGCGAGTTTTATTGCCAGAGAGACTTCAAGCACTGTTGTTGTGTGTGGCAAGTTATTTTTAATAGCTTAAAACCTAAAAATTTGGTAAGGTAAAGATGCATCTCCTTATTATTTGGTGATGCTGTAGATGTGTTCTATTTCCACATTATTCTCTTTGTTCATAGTATTTATAATTTTTTACTTTCCTAGTGTTAATTTTGAAGGTTTTTTTAATCCATTATTGGATAAAGGTGCTTTCTTGGCAGAGTTAGTTTGGTTAAAATGACGAATCACCTCTACCTTCTTTTTGATCTTTTATTTCAAGCTTCTATCTGCCTTCTTCCTCTGCATCTGTGTTTTGGTACATTTCTACATATTATTTGTTTAGTCCCAGTGTTTCAGGGACTGTCATATAATATGTAGCACCTGTGGGCTTCCTTTGGGAGTGAGAGAGGAGAAGGTGGTGATGTGTGTGCTCTCTGGTTTCACTGGCAGGCCCAGGAACCTGCTGCCATCTCTGTAATTCTCTGGCGCTGCCATCACTGACATCTGCCAGGGTGATGGCATCCTGCTCCTTGGCCTGGACCACCCCCAGCAAACTTGGGTTTTTACCATGGCTGATATATTCAAGGCAGACAATGACTGTAATTGCAGAGGAGTAAATGTGTAGGCATGCTTTGAAATGATTTTGCAGTCAGTTACTAATTGAAATTCTGAAAGATGTGATCTGGTAAAACTCAATGTCAAGTGCAAGATGAGAGCTGGCTGTAACAGCCAGGCTCCTGTTCCACTGCCAGACTGTGCAGTGCTCACGGTGGCTTCCTCTCTGTGTTTCCACTAGTTCCAAGCCCTGCTGCTGCCACGATTCCTCGCACTCCCCTGAGCCCGAGTCCCATGAAAACGCCCCCAGCTGCTGCGGTGTCCCCTATGCAGGTAAGTGGTTTAGGACTGCACTGATTCCTTCTGTGTAAAGAGGAGCATGTGAAGCTGCAGGTGGTGATACACAAAGAATGGGCTGACTTTGTGGGGGCAGAATGATAAAATGTTGCCTCAAGTAAGTAATTACTAAAGCATTCAGTCTAAAAAAAGTCTTTCACTGAGAACTGTGTTGTAAATACAAGATTTGGCATCATTTGGAAGTTCGTCTTAAATATTCCCAACCCTTTCAGTTCCTGTACTGCTGAGAAGCATGGGAGGAAAGCTTTATCACATTCCTTACTGTTATAGCTGCTGTTTGTCAGTTCCTGGTAGTGTGCCTGGCATGGGAACAGCAGCAACCCCCTGCAGGCAGCAGCCTGACACAGTCCTCAGTATCAATGTATCCCATGTTGCATGGACTGTGATATCAGACCCAACCAGAGAGGAATGAAATCCCTGTGAGTTTGATATCTTTGTTTGCTTTGTACTGACTGAGAGCTTGGCCAGTTGGTGATTGCACCGGGTGTTCTCTCCTGTCCCAGTGAAGCTTGTCCGTTTGTTCAGCTGCTGCGGGAGCCTGGGCGTGCTGAGTTGCATCATCAGCACTCGAATGCTCAGCTTTATAGATCCTTGCTGAGTCTGTTATCTCGCTCGCTGCGTGAGGTGAGATTTTGGCAAAAGGCAGCAAGTTTAAGGACCAGGCAGAAGGGACCATATTCACAAAGGAAAAAGGCTGTATCAGTTTAAACAGACGCATCAGGTTTAACCAGAACAGGTTTGTACACTCAAAATACAAATGAAGGTGAAAATTAATACAAAGGCTGCAAGAGAATTTGCAGCATTGGTTTGAGGAACAAGTAAATGTTACAATATCCCTGCACAGTCTGTGCACACACACAGAGTGATAGAAGCAAAGGGTGAAGCGGTCACACCCTGATGACGGGATGTTTTCTAAGGTGCTTTTATTCTTTTAGTTATTTTAAATGTATAATAATGTCATATCTACCTAAACTGATTCTGACATTCTATATTTATCTTTGGTCAGATTTTGTTTGACACGAGTTCTTTCCATTTCAGAGGCATTCTATAAGTGGACCAATCTCTGCTTCAAAACCCCTTGCTGCACTGACGGACAAAAGACCTAGCTACGCAGAAATCCCTGTTCAAGGTATGGATTCAGGTTTGTTTAAACTTGGTTTGTGACAATGCTATTAATACTTTTTTGTATGTTAAATCATTTAGCATCCAAAGTATTATCACATTATATACTGCCTATTGCTGTAGTATTTTCATAGAATCAAAGAATATTTCGAGTTCAGGTTTTCATTCCTTGTGTAATAAAACACATGATGATGTATCATAAAAATGCCTTTTTGAATTTTGAACAAAACCATGATTGCATCCTGCTAACTTAGCATTATTCTGGCAGGCTTTAGTGTGTGCATAAACTGAGATCATGTGCAAAATCAAGACGAGATGATGTCAGGGACATGACTTGCAGCCCTCTGCCAGATATTGAGAATACACAACTCTGGGGTCACGTTATGTTCTGTGGTTGAGCCCCCCCAAAAATGAACATTGCATGCCAATAGCAGAATACAAACTTATTAAGTATTGAATCTCCAGGAGCCAGATGAAAAATATGGAATTTATCTGTTTCCCAGTATTTCCCTGTTATGTGCACTTTGTTTTGTCTCTCAAATGCTGCTCACAATGTGCTTTTCCTGTGGGAATGAATGGCCATCGTGCGCTGGGCACAGCACTGATTTGTGCCTGCTTTAGGGTGGGCTCTAGATGGTTCTCAAGATAATCCCCTTATGACTCCAGGCTGAATATTTCCTCTGTTTGCTATTCCTGAGCTCTGATGCTTTCTAAAGGGCTGGGGCTTTTCTTTGTAGTCTGTGTGTGCCAGATTTCCTTTTTGCTTTTGTTGAGTGTACATCGAGGTTATTTGTACAATGCAGCTGAAGTGTTAATTTTAGAAACTTCGATATTTTTAGGAATCTTGAAATGCCTTTCCAAGAAGGTAGTTCAGGATTCTTTAATTGTTACACAGTTTATAGGCAGAGATAAGCTTGAGCACAAAAGAAGTGCTGGGCTTTATATAGTTCCTCTGTTTTCAGTATAGCCAGTTCTGCATTCCAGTAGAGGATGTGCCAGACACAATCCGTGTACACAACTTGTGTATTTTTAAAGTGTCTTTTTAGCAATATATGTTTCTAATATCACCTCTTCAACTAATGAGTGGGGGTTTGCTTTAATCCTCATTCTTCACTTTCATGTTTTTTTGTGTTCAAATTACAGCCCTCTAAGTGCTTCTGCATAGGAGAACGGAGACCTTTTGCTTACAGTCTAAAGGTTTTGTGTGAAGGAAAATTTCAATAATAGGAAATGATTTGGACTTGATGCTGCAGAGAATGAATTTTGGTGTAGTTTAATTTTACTCATTGCGAGTGGGCAGAACTAATATTTCCCTACACAATATGTAAAGGCACCTTTTTGACTCCACTGTTTGGGGGAGGGAGAATGAAATCATGGTTTTATTTAAAAAATAAAAAAACAAACTAAAGGGGAGAGAAAAAAATCACATGAGGCACGAAACAATCTGCTTTACCAATCCACAGTGTGAGTGGCACATTGAATGTTTTTGACCATGTGCTAGATGGGTATTCCTTACTCAGCCTTTTGGTTTAACAATTCACTTTTTATAGACTGGGGCATCTTTTATAGGCCTTAGGGAAAAAGGATTAAGAAGGTTATGGTGTATTCATAGTGATCTTTATTTGTAGTGAGCAAGTTTAGGTCATCTCTTTGATATGGATAAATCGGTTGCTCTCACTAAGCCAGCCAAACCCAGGCGCTGGTAGGCAGCAGTTGTGACTCATACTTAGCCGTTGAACTGGAATCTTCATTAATGATATTCTGTCTCTCTTTGACCAGAACATTTGTTGAGAACATCTTCTACCAGCAGGCCAGCATCTTTGCCAAGAGTACCCGCCATGGAAAGTGCCAAGTCTATTGCTGGTAATATCCCATTTCTTAGATGATCGGTAATATCAGGAGCTCTTGTTGCAACTCTGTACTTACAGATGCACTTTATCAAGAGAAAGCTTTGAACTTCAGACCATCAAGCTCTTGTCAAAAAACTCCACTCAGATATTTGAACTAACTTATTTTTCAGTGTTGAAGTTTTCTATTGAAATATATGGGGAAAGGAATTAAATCCCATTTTATTGCATCGAGTGGAACTGGAGAGGTTTTTTAACTGGTTGTCTCCTTACTGTTGCATGTATGGCTTGCACCAGCACACTGGATGAGCACGAATCACAGGTGTAACAGCTGAGTTCTACATCATCTTTCCTTGTATAGTAATTTTGGCATGCAAGGTATATAGAATCGTAGAACCATAGAACCTTCCAGTTGGAAAAGACCTTTGAGATCATTGAGTCCAGCCGCTCCCATTATTCGCTAAACCATATCCTTCAAAAACTCCTCTATCCTTTTTTTAAACACCTCCAGGAATGGTTACTCAGCCACCTCCCTGGGCAGCCTATTCCAGTGCTTGACCACCCTTTCGGTAAAGAAATTCTTCCTAATATGTGAGGAAAGGAACTGTGCCCAGCTGTTCCCTTTTGCTGTACGCGTGTAGGATTATTTTTTTAAGTGAGTGAGGCAGAAAAGAATATTATTCTTCTCTAATGAAGCAGTTTTGGTTTTGTGTATAGAAATAATTGTTCTCAATGATTTAAAATAGGAGGATTGTTCTCATTAGCTAACAAATGCATCATCATACATAATTGAATGCATATAAATATTTTCATGTATTACCTAGCAAAACTTCTGTTAGTTCTGGTAGAAAGATTTTGTGTTTTTTTCAAATGGTAAATATGTGGGCATTTTCCCACTTAGTCTCTCGAAGAAGTAGTGAAGAAATCAAACGGGATATCAGTGCCCCTGACGGAGCATCTCCAGCATCTCTCATGGCAATGGGTACCACCTCACCACAGCTGTCCCTCTCTTCTTCTCCTACTGCATCGGTCACCCCCACAACCAGAAGTCGAATAAGGTAAAAACTTGTTTGTGGTGCACTGAGATGTGTCCATTCCATAGCTGTCTGTGTGCATATACCTAGGAGGTGGGATCGGCTGAAGCTGCAGGCCCTGCTGCCACCTGTACAATAATCCTGAGAGTTTCAAGAAGGCATTTTCTGCAGCTCAGTGTCTGTTTTAAAAGTTAGACCAGAAACTAGGCTTTTTAGACCTTAGGAGGTTAATACCAAAATGTTATACTTCACTAGAAAACCAAGCTAAGTCATAATAATAACAAATAGCACCATCATATCAGTTCAAAATACCACGAAGCCAAACTCAAGAAATGAGCTTATGGCATGCTGAACAAATCTTCCAGAGTGGTTTGGGCCCAGGCAGACCACATAATAAATCTTAACTTTCGTAATCATAGCCAAAGACAAAGAGCAGCACGGCTAGGTCTTTATTCCACGGCTAGGTCGTAATTCCAGACGTACCCAAGTCTTCTAAACAGCAATGAGTGAGTGGACCTGGGCTGTTTGTTGCACAGGTGAAATCATACCGCAAATCTGAGCAAGAAATGGCCAGACAGCCCCCTTTGTTAGTGAGATAAAAAGATAAGTCTGCAATAAACTTAGAACCTTTCCTATCTGTGCTGTTTTCAGTCAAAGAACTTCAAAGTGTTTCAGCTTCCTGTTACGCAAGTGAAGTCTGCGCTGAGCCCTGCTGCATAGACTGACGAACAGGCAGACAAAGGTTAAATGCCTTTCTCAGGACCATTTCATGCAGAGCTTCCTGACAAAGCTTTTGAACAGCAGAAATATTAAACCTTGAATATTCTGAGGCGTTTGCAGTATGTAATAATTACATTGTCAAACTGTGAAGTTACTCACAGCCGTGGGTGCTGCTGAAACCAGCTGAGGCACACTGGAGTTTGGATCTGTGGGTGCTTTACCAGCAGTGATTAATACTGTGTGTGTTAGCACCAAAGTTTAGACCAAGTTCATCCAGAAATAAAAAAACTGCAACATTTGTATATGGAATTTCTGGTCAGGTATGAAATTGCAGCCTGCAGACAGTAGCATGACGTGGCATTTCCTGGTAGGCTTGTACAGGTATAATGATGATGTCATTGCTGTGCTGCCCCACCATCGGCTGTGATTCTGAGCACTACAAGAAGACTCAGCAGTGGGCGCATGGCAATGAGCACGCTCGTTGGACCTGTCCTCAGAATGTCTCTGCTGGTCTTCAAGCACATTGTTGTGAAGTAAACAGATATTGCTCTTGTTTCGTAAAGCAAATATTTTCAGTTTACTATTCCCTGTGCTAGCTGAAACTTCATTGGCTCTTTGATTTGGAATATGGTAGACCTAATATGCTAACTCGTAAGATTTATATGTCAAACCATTTCTCATTGTCTCCATGCAACTTACGCTAATTTATTTTCTACGACAGTGTTTCCATAACTGTGAGAACCTGACATAAACCATGGGCTCTTATTGGAATTTGAGAGCAAAGCCACACAGCTCCCCCATGGCTAAAGAGTAAAGAGAGGGAGCTTTTAATTTGCCTTCGCTTAAGTTGTCCCGAATCTCTGGCCTGAAGTTCTTGTGGTGTTGTGTGATCTTCACTATAGAATGGCTGTGTGATCCCATTGTGAGTTGTTTCAATCACCGCTGGAAAAAATACCCTGATTTGGGTTGTTGCAATAGGTACTGCCTTAAGAACTGAGGTAGAGAACTTCTTGAAGCATCCCTCTGGCTGTGTGGTACCTGTGAGGTTTAAACACAGTAACCTAGTCAGATAATTTATTTCAGATTTAAGACAACACAACTAGCAACTTCCTCGTCACGTTAAGGCTCTCTGAGATCAGCAGCTGGGTTTGCAGTATCACACCACTGCCTTCCACGCTGGGAGCCACTCACTGTTGCCTCTTCATTGTTAGCAGTGCATGTATGTTCATGGATGTTCCAAATGCCACCACTGATCTCTCTAAGCAACTTTGATACCTTGCCATCTGTGCCTCAGTGAAGACTGGCCAAACAAACTACTTCAGACTGGTGCCTCAGAACCTTTTGTTGTATGTTGGCACTTGTTCTCTTTTGTGCGCTGAGTGGCAGACGCTGACAGGTGGAACAGTCTCTAGTGTTCCATGCACGCATGCATGAAGAAATCTATGTTCCCTGGAAGCTTTCTTTTCCTCTGACAGGACCTGGAGAACTGCTACCTGTAAATCTGCAGCAAAGAATCCACTGAAAATACAATGGTTTTCCAACCTCCCTCCTTCTTTCCAGTCACCAGATGGGTTGTAAAGAACAAAGAGTTAAAAATTTGAGAGTGAATGTGTACAATCTCTGTGTGGTTTTGGGAAATATCCAAAAGGACTAATTTAGGGTATCATCCTTATTGGATGTTGTGAGAATCTTGCTTACATCTCCACAGAAGCCTTTAAAAATGGCAGATGAGGAAATCTCACTGGGAGCTGTCTTATTTTAATATTCCAAGTGGAAATTATTAAAAATAAGAACTGCTGACACACTTTACAGCCAGTAACTGAGCTCCATAAAGGTGTAATATGTGGTGGTTTTGTGGAAGACTGGTCTCTAGACTGTCTATAGAAATTCTGAAACTAGGCCACTACAAAAGTATCGATCTCTTTAATACCCATTTTTTTAACATAAGCACTTATTTCTGAGGCCTGGTAAAGAGCTGTCTGTAATGCAAGATGTTTGTGAAAGACTGGCCAATCTTTCCTTAAAGAAAATATTACTTAGGCTGACTTGACAGACTGGGAGTGTAATTAATTGATGGCTTTAATTGATAATGGAACATTCTTATTTCAAAAAAAGTGTTTTTTTGGTGTGCCAGTGTATCAACCAGCCTGCTTGGATCTTCCCCTTCTTTTGTGAGGACTCCAGGTCTCAGCCCAACATTCTGTTATAACGGCACTGCTAATACACAAATGTGTATTTCAAGGTGACATTGGTAATCAGTCATGAAATGCAAGAGATAGCATCAGTTTATTCTCTTTCTAAATACAAAATAAAGTCACTTGAGTTGGCTTAATGGGTTGAGCAGCAGCTTACCCTGTTGTGTGCTTCATTTTCTGAACTCTTAGGAAAAAAATATCACTGAGGTTGAAAGAAAAAAAACTTTGAATTTAAAGGCGAAAGAAGGATGGTTTTCTATTGGAAGGATTACTTTCATGTGTTCTGTGCTGCAGTCAGTAGTGCTGTACCACACTACTTCCATTGTGATCATTTTTTGTTTTTTAAAACTTTTACAATGCATACTTCTGTTGCAAAAGATATGTTATGAGCTTAAAGTTGCAATTCTGCCTTGTTCTTAGGGAAGAGAGGAAAGATCCCTTGTCTGCTCTGGCAAGAGAATATGGAGGATCCAAGAGAAATGCCTTGCTGAAGTGGTGCCAGAAAAAAACCGAAGGGTATCAGGTAACTGTCGAGGTGCTGAACGCGGCATGGTTGTGGCTGCAGCGCGTGGGAGTCTGCCAGGGGCACAAAGCTCCACAGCTGAGTGCATAGACTGCAGTGGCACTGGCATGTCCTGTACTCTGCTCGGAACACGTGCTGCGAGTGCCAGCTGCTCCGCACTCGCGTTGCTCCGTGCCCGTAACAGCTTCTCTCTTAAGGGGGCAGCTGTGACCTCCTGTTGAGGCATTTTGGAACAGCTGTGAACACATCGTGCTTCTGGAACCGTAACTGGAACCTCAGCAACTTAAGGTTGAAAGGAGTGTTTCTCCCATGCAGTTACAGTGCCATTTCTCAAATACCAGAGGTACTTTTTTGACAGTTAGTTAGTGTTGGGATTTGGATCTTTTTAGTCTGTTTAGGGACAGTTTGTTTTGTGATGGTTGCATTGTCTTGCATTTTGAACTTGGCTTTCTGCTGCAGTTCTGAACTTTTTTCAGTGAGTCCAAATGTTATCAGAAGCCAGAGAACTAATGAGAACTATCCAGAGTTCTCCTGATTATATTATTTTTTCAGAAGAATAGTGGCTTCAGCAAACGACCCCAGGATGTCAATAGCCTGGCCATGAGGTATTTGTTTGGTTAACTTGTATTGAAAACATTTGGAGTTCCCAACACAATCCTCAGTTTAAGAACTTCACTCTTGCCATGACTTGAGACTCACAATGCAGGAGGAAGTTGAGAGCTGCATAACAGGATGGTCGCCCATCCATAGGAAAAGTTGTCTTTCGGTACAATGGACAGGCTTGGGCTAGAAGCCCTCCCCCCTTCCTGTGCACGTCGCACACTGAACTGTGCTCTTGCTGAGGATATGCCACTGTGTGGGAAGAGCCTTTCTCCTTCCCCACACTTTAAAAAAGACAGGATGTTATATTTCTTTATAAATCCTCTAAAACTGAATGCAAAAATATTTTCCCATATTGTCTTGAAAGATGAACTTGACAGCTTCCTTATCTGTTTAGGAAAAGTGATATAAAATATGCCAAGGTTTTCATTCGACAGTTGTGTGCACATGCCAGAGCGTGGTTTCGTTTATAGAGGGCTGCTTAGAATTATGTGAGTTTTACCAACACTGGTAGAAGAACAGGTTTTGATATTTGAGGTTCTTGCTTCAACAACTTTAGTGTGGTTCTCTGTGTGTGTTCACACTGAGAAATCCTAGCGCAGAGCATCTGTAGAGCCAGTGCATGCCTTCTGTTAGAAGAGCAGAGCAATATCAGGAGATTGTGTTAAGGCATTCTTCTCCAGACATGAACTTTTGCTTTCTACACACTCATTTTTCATTTCTTTTTGTTACAGAACTTGGTTGTTGTCAGCATCCCCTGGAATTCAGTTCTGGCTGAACACCATGATAGTCATGTTCTGATGTTTTAAACATGTCTGGCATTGTATTCATTGTGAGTCGTGCTTATTCAGCTCTCTGACATTTCAGCAATGTTGTCAGTGACAGATAATGATCTTTTTTATTTTTAAAAAATGGAAGCTTGGCTTAATTTTAATTTAATTTTAAAACTATGTGGATATAAAACTGACAAGCAGTAAATAAGCACCAGAATAATTAACATCTCCCACCCTCATTCAGTCGTACTTAAGGGACTCTGGCTCTCTGCTTCTTCCCTGGCACCCAAAAACTGACAGGGCACATTTTCTCACCTCCAGCTCCTCCTGCTGTCTTATACTCTACCACAATTCCCTTTTATCTCCCAGCATCTCCCATCCTTATAACTTCTTTTCTTCTATACCACTGTTTGCTCTAAGGTTTCTTTTATTCACAGATACTTGTGGTGAACACTGTCCTACATAACTGCTTGGGCACGAATAATATTTCTTTTGTCTGCCTAAGTAAAATGGAAGAAGAGCTTTTCTCCTGTCCTCTAGGAAATTACTTTTAAGCTTTGAGTTTAAAGTCTTAAGTATCTCTGGTTTAGAAGCTTGAAATTTTGTGAACACTAAATAATTCAGAGATGATGGTGTGGTGAAGCTCGAATTTCAGCCCATTGCAGTGGAAGGGTTTTATTTAAAGCCCATCACATGCATTTACAGACACTTGTGCCAAACTGTGCTTCCCACTTCTACCAAATATTGAGTCCCACATAGAATTTGTAAAGGTATCATGAGGCTTTGTCTTTTGTGAGTGCATTGTGGTAAACAAGCTGATACCTAACCCTGGAATCGACTAAGTGAGGAGATTTCTTGACATGTAGTTGTTAAATAATATGTAGCTGTGCACCAAATCTGCTTTAAATCAAACCTCAATAAAAAAGGAGGTTAAAATAGCCAATGAAAAGAAGAGAAATTCCAACTGATGTGAAAAAACTGCATGGCTTTTTCTCTTACTGTGTCATTGCTGTTAATATCCATGTTCAATATGTATATGCTGGCTGACACTCTGTCTGGGTGTTGTTTGCAAGCAGAATTTCTCCTTGAAGCTCAGGTTTGAGTGGTGATTTGCAGAGGTCACATTGCTACCAGCAGGCAGGTGCTGCATTAACTTCCATCCTGAGCCTGTTCTGTCTGGACAGCTTTGCGCTCATTGACTTAACTGCATTTAATTACACTTAGGGCTGAGCATATCCCTGAGCCCTGAAAGAGACCTGCTCTCTTAAGAGAAGGGTAGGTTTTAGGCATTTAGATAACAGAGGAGCAAATCACCTTTCATTGTCAGATGAACAGGCACAAAACACTTGTGATTTGCTCACGTGTTGGCTCTGCACAGGCTCTGGTGTAGTGAGTCAGAGTACAGGGCCGAGTGCTGTGCTTTCCAGGGAGAAGAGAATCCTCCTGGCTCCTCTAAAATATGTGCAGTGTCATAAAACTGCCAGAAATTCCAGATATCTGTAAGGCACAAAGTAATCCTGTCCAGCTGTTGTGGAACGTTTATCCCAGCTGGAACACAGCTACTTTCGTTTCGAGTAGACAACTGGTAACAGCGCAAAGAAGGATGTGAGCATGCATGTTTCATATTAAGAAGGGGCCAATAAACAGGATACACACTTCCTTACCGCTCTTATCTATAGCAATATTGCCATTTCTTTTCTATTTTTGTCAGCATTCAGAAAGATAATTCACTTCCAGAGTCTGACACCAAAGAGCAGCTGTCACAAGAGAGGAGCAAGAATAGACTAAACTTTTTGTAACCTTTCTTTAGCATTTCTATGCTTCCTAATTAGAGATGCACTAGGAGGGCTTCTTAAAGTTTCCCTGTTGTACCTGTCCTTGAATTCATGCAATGTGGCTTTTTTCTGGAAAGGCCTCATGATTTTTTACTTCTTACCCAGCTCAAAGCTATGTGTCTTACATTCGTAGTCAAGCACTAAGTGTAGAATAACAAGGCTAGAGGGAAAAGATGTTGTGGGTTGCCTTTCTTTTAAACTTGTTCTTATATACTTGCTTCTTCACCAACACTAAGTTAGAGCAGATTCTACTTAAAGTGTTACATTGATTTTTAAGAACACACAAGAAGAGGACAGGGCTGGGTGTTCGGGTAGGGCTCTGCTCCCATAACCATTCCAGGGGGTGCGTGCTCACCCTGTTGCTGTCTGCTTGATTCATCGCAGTAGTCAGGCTGCCAAAACTCTTCTCTCCTTGGTTTCAGCTGTGATGCTTTAGCCAGAAATCACTGTGGTAAGGAAGGACATGCTTCCTTTTTCTGTTTGGATTGGATTCTGATACAAGAGAAATGTCAACTCATTAGATTAAATTATGAAGCTGTCAGTGCTTCAGATGCTGATGTTTGAAGCTGTTATTGGGTTTTTTGAGAATGACTTCTTTTATGGTTCTTTTTTCGTGACAATGCCACATTTTTGGTATGGAAAGAAACATTAACAGTCAACATCGAAGGGTTTGATGGTTTATATTTGCCATTTACTGCCTTTTCAGAAACAGAGGCAGTAGTTGGGACTGCTGTTAAGTCTGTTCCAGATGTACATTTACATTCTCGCCTACTGCCAGAAGTACTGATAGCCTCAGCTTTGATCCAGAGTTTGAGAATCAATGAATCCTTATTCAGTGGAGAGTGGATAGCAGTTATTTTTTAGGTTACCTTTCTAATTTTTCAAATGGATACTCTTTTGTGTGTGTGTGTGTCTTTAAGAGCTTTTAAAAGCTTTTTAAAATAGTAATGTGCTGCCATGGGAAGCAGCCTGCCAACGCCTCTGCGTTTAAACCTCAAATCTGGTTTTAATGGTTTAATATCTTAGAGTACAGAATCGTATTAATGTTTTTGCTTTCTCAGCCCACTTATTTCATTAGCCAGTACACCAGAGACAGAGACACATGTTTTTATTTTCTCCATGTCTGAACTCATTTGTGAGCCAAAATGAGTTAGGCTATGGGAGCCTCTCCTCAATGTGCAGAGCAAGGGATGGAGGAATAGCTGCTGCGCAGCGCACTCCTCTGCTTCGGTGCAGTCTAGAATATCTCTAGTACAGGAGATCCCTCCTCTTCTTTGGGCAGCCTATTTCAATGCTTTTCACAGTGAAGACAGTTTATCTTGTATCCAGACAGAATTTCCCAGGAAAAAAATTGTGCCTATTGCATCTTGTCCTGTCACCGTGTGTCCTTGTGAAGAGTGTACATCATCTCTCTCACTGCCTCTTAACGGAGAGGCTCTCCTTACTTCTCTCTGAATCTTCTTTAGGCTGAATAAATGAAATTCCTTCAACCTTTCTTCATCTGTCAAGTTCTCCAACCATCTCATCATTTTAGTAACTCTCTTCTCTTTATTCTCCAGTGAGTGTTTTGAACTGGGAGGGGTCAAAGCTCTGTATGGAATTCCACGTGTAGGCTGACAAGCACCTAGCAGAGAGTTAAGACTCCCATCCCTTGAGCTGCTGCCTCTACTCTCAGTGATGCAGCTCGGGATGCAGTTTGCTGTCTTTATTGCAGGGATGCACTTCTGATATGTGCTCAAGTCCCATTCATTCAGGGTTCAATCACTGTTGTATTTCAGCCTAAGCCGACATTGTTTTGTTCCTGTTATGTTACAGTTTTGTTTCAGGAAGACTCTTCCTATGGGAGCGTAGAGGAATGCTCATTTTGTGGTGACTGCTCCTGCTCTGCACTTTGTAGTTTAGTGGGAGCTTGAGTCATGCTTGAAAGGGTTTTTGGTTGTGGATCTGTCAGGATGTTCCCCTAACATCTTTTTTCCTCCTCCTCACCAGGGCTGCAGAACACACTGTAGAACTTGGCCTGTTTGGTTACATGAAATGTTATGTTCTTATGCTCTGACTCTAGGAAATTTTTACCAGTTTTTAACTCTGTTTTTTATTCCTGATTGGAAAGTGTCTTCCACAAGTCTTGTTATGACAACAGCCTCTTGCTTAATGCCTTTTGTTAGAATTGCCTTCTTAAAAAGCACTTCCCAAATGCACGGGGTGGCTCCACTCCTATCCCAAGTGTTAAACATTAGCAGACAGGGACTGATCAATCCCCTTCCAGTTCACTGATGTCTGGAAAAGCTTATTCCTTATTTGACAGTTCATCTGAAAGTGCATCCTTCAAGTGCTTTAATGCTTTGTGGTCTGAAATGGCTTGAAGAACAATTCCAGATTGGATTCCAACAGAATTCTCTTAATAGAGCCAATTACTTAATAAAAGCAGTGACAAAGAAGAAATTATGTCAGAGATTTTAGGCTGGTGCTCTGTTTACCGTCAGTTCTCCGAGAAATAAGAGCTTAATGCAAGATTGATTTCATTATCCTGACCAAGCTTTTTCAAAAAAAACCACAAGTAGTTAAAAGCATTTGGGAAATAAAATTGTGCTATGTTTAAATGTGCCAGTTACGTTCTCAAAGCCCTACATAAATAATTAAATTTTCAGTTTCAATGACAGTCTGTCCAGTTTCTAGATTTGTTTTTTAGTGCCTGACCAATAATCTACTTTTTTCAGCTGAGAGGTAATAATAATTCATAATGCTCAGAGCAATTGGAAACAGAAACCTGTCCCTTTTAATTGTTTCCTTCCGTTGTGTTTAATTCAGCTTCTCTGGGTACATTAAGATTCTTGGATGACGGGTTTGTTTTCTACTTGTTGGCTTAATAATAAAAGCAAGACCCTACAGGAAGATTTAGAAAAATAAAGTATTCCAGCTTCTTTTTGAGAATCAATCAGATTTGTAGGTGAACTTGAAGTGACCCTTTTTTCTGGATCTTATATTAAAAATTCAGCATTCTATGGCTGCTACTAATATTGAAGTGAAATTGTTAGTTTATACAACTATGAAGTTTAAGGGAAGGTGACTCTCTCTTGATTTAGTTTCATGTACCATTCTCAACATAACTTTATCCTGTTTTTCTTGCTCACATGTAATGAGGGAATATGCTTACAAAACCATGAAAAACATCTCAGTTTTGGAGGTGAGCACTCCTCCTGTTTTTCAGATCATTGAAGAGTTCTGCTGTCATCCCCAGTTGCTCTGTGGGTCTGTTGGCTGGCTCATCCAGACTGGTTTGATACCTTGCAATTGCTTTCTTCACACATTCTGAGCACAAAGCTTCCTCCTTCACCCACCAGGCCAGACCTCAGGTGCAAGTTCTGATGATCTCGTGCACATCACTGCAGCATTCTCTGCTCTCATTTTGGTGAACACGTGCTTGCCTGCTGGTGTCCATCCTGACTGTTGCAGGGAGCACTATTCCAGCTCATGGCTCTAGCAGGGTTGCACTGTTTGCTTCTCCTTTCTCCGTGCTCTCTCATTCCAGTGTAAGTGATTGTTCTCACTCGGAAGGCTGTGTACCCTTCATTCCTCTCTCAGGACTGAGAGCTCCTTTTTGCTTCAGTGATGCTGATGTTTGGGCTCACACTCTGAAATTTTCAAGTATATGATGCTGTGCTTCCTCTGAAGTGTGTGGAGCAGCCTGACACGGAAGGAATCTTGACTTTGTAAGCTCTGTGAGACAAGTGACCATGAAGGTCTCTTCCACCTGTGCAGTGACTGATGACTGCTCTGGGGTGAACACAGTGCCCATTGGACAGGTACTTGGGGAGGCTGTATCCACATTAAGTCACTGGCTGGGAAACTGGTGTGATAGAAGCTGTTAATCAGATCCAGCAATGCTTCAGCCATCCTGCTTCCTTTAATGAGGAGTGTCATGTCTGTCCTTCTAGTCCTGAGACTTAAACATTGGCTGATGTGTTCACCAGCTGTAACGACTGATTTGTTTTTAACAGTTTGGCTCGACGCGTAGATGCGTGTCTGAGCAGATCGGGTTTACCCTCACTGCGACAGTGCCAGCACACATCTTTGTCCTCCCCTTCCCACGTCACTTGACCGTCCTGGGGAAGGAGGGGGGAATATTTCAGCAAAGGGGTGAAACCAGGACCAAGTTTTTCTCCATCTCCTTCTTCCATAGGTTGTGTAGGAATGGAAAGCAGATCATTCACATTCGGTTCTAGCGCTGGCTCGCCTCGATGGCTGAGACCGGACACAGCTCCCTCCCTGCCTTTATCCACGTTATAGGTACAGATCTGATCCAAGGCCTCGCTGGTTACAGGGCAGGGGGAAGGGGCTTCTCCAAAAGTGACTTTATAAGCTGCCACAAGTGGGAACATATTGGCTTTAACAATCTAGCATTTTTACAGTTTTTTCCTTGAAGCCTTGCACTGCCTGTTGTTTGTTTACCTACTTTAAGTAACAGTGAAGAAGTTTTAACCAGGCAGTAATTTAAATCCAATTTCCTGTCTCTCTTGAGGAAAAGGGAGGGATAACTTCTTTTTTTTTTTTTTTTGACTTTTGCTTTTACATTTTCCCACCCCTGTGGCTTGAGGAAGCTGTGAAGAGCATGTTCCCACAGCCTGGGGGTCTCCGACAATGACATTTCCGTTTGCCAACAGGCACCAGGCCGACCAGTGAGGCTCAGGCCACTGCTGTGGGCATTGTGAGCACGAGCACGTACGCTGACGGCACCGGAGCCTGAACCTGCAGTGGGGGACTTTGTATAGAAGGGGCTGGAGCTGAGCAGGAAACCGAGATTTCCCTCACATTCTTCTAGATATTGCCCTCAGTTTTGTTTTTTCCCTCTGTTGGAGGGGGTTGCAATTGTTTTCCAGTCGTAATCCAGATCATCGGTTTGACGAAAAATACCACCACCTTCATTCCCAGCCTGCGTGGTGCAGGAACGCTGGTTCTGGGTGGGTTTTCCTGCATTAGGGGTGGAGCATTGTAGTGTCTTGTTAAAGACAGGCAATGACTATTAAATGTGACTTGTGTGCTGTGTTCCTGCAGCGCCGAGACTGGAGGTGACAGCTCCTGCTGCTGACAGTTTCAGAAGCTATGGAGGGCAGCTGTTAGCTGCTTAAGCCCAGTTAAGGGAGTTAGAGATATAAGCATGTTTCTATTTCTCCAGAAAGGTCTAAGTGATAAACTGTGAGTCATTGTTACTGGTTGTTTCTCAATTAAAGTTTAAACTGGCTGCTCTCTGCTGTGCCTCTTCACCGTGGTTTGACTGCCAACAGCCGTGTGCAGTAACTGAGAAGGTCAGAGGCAGATTGTCTGTAACTCTTGGACAGGGCTGGCTCTCTTTCTGATAATATATGCAGTCTCAGGAGATGCGTTCACCAGTGCTACCGAGCTTCCTACTGGAACTGAAAGATCAAGAGTGCAAGACTGTGCATTTTTCAGTTTCAGTTCCAATCCCAAAGATAAAGATTCCCTGCCACTGTTGGTTTTAAATCTGGTATAACATCTTTATTTCCAACTGAAACAATTTGTGTTTGTGATCATATTCAGGTACGTTTCTGTATAGACATGGTTTGTTTATAAGAGAAAATACTTGTCGTCCTCAGTTTTGTCTGGATTTTGATGCAGTAGCAAAGAACAATCTTAGGTTATCAGTGATGCTGCCCCAGGGTCTGTTGCAGGAGCTGTAGTCACACATCTGAGTCTTTGCTTTTCTAGCTCAGTGGGCACAGTTGGACCAAATTTGTACCAAAGACACACGTGGTGAGAAGGGGGAGGTTTAGTATGACCTGGAACCAACAGCCGAGATAACTGGAGTCCTTATCACTACATTTGTTGTTCGCTGAAGTAGTCGAGTTTGGTTTCTCGCCACAGAACACTAGTGTTAGCTTTCTGCTTTCTCTGCTCGTTCAGACTCCCACAAGTATTGGTGGATTGGTAGAACTGAGAGTTGTTAGATTATGATTTTAATTCTTTTTTTTTTTTTCCCTTCAAGAATATCGACATAACAAACTTCAGCAGTAGCTGGAACGATGGCTTGGCTTTCTGCGCAGTCCTCCACACTTACCTCCCTGCCCATATCCCCTATCAAGAGCTCAACAACCAGGACAAGGTGGGGTATTGACAATCCCTTCAGGGACTGCAAGAGTGTATAATTAATATGGGTTAATGAAGAAGAATGAACAAATTTGAGTTCTAAAAGAACCAATGTTACTAAGGAATCATAAATTAAACACTACCTGGCTGCTGGTTTTATTGTAACTTTTTACTGTTATTAGATCATTGGGTTAAACAGCACTTTGGGACAGGTATAAGAAAAAAAAATAACAGAAGGTTGTAAATGTAAGTCTGAGGCTTTTAACCCAACCAGCTGGGAAGGATTTTCAATTTGCATTTTGGAACCAAGGAGCATTTAAGCTCAAAGATTTTAAATCCATCAGATTTGTATTGTGACATGTTCAGTTCATCCCTTTCAATATCATCAGGATGCTCTCACTCCAATAGGCGACTGTGATGCTCTTTCTATGGGATATCAAATAGAAGGAAACTAGAAGATGTCAAGACTGCAGAGTAATCTGTGTGTACTGCAGTGTGCTGTAGTTAATGGTGACTGGTGTGTGATCTGGAGGTGAAGGATTAGTGATAATTCCTAAAAAAAGTATGTAAGAACATTTTAGTAACACATAAAATGAGGCTTTTTAAGTTTTACTTTTTAAAGAAATAATATATTCTTTAGGATTTTATAACCCAGTCATTCTTCACTGGCAATGATTTTTCAGCATTATCTTAAGAATGAGGAACTAATTAAAAATTCCCATACATTTTTGGATGATGTTAGGAAATGTGCATTCCTGTTCTTAACACCACTTTATTGTGTCTGAAGTAGTATTTCCTTGGATTCTAACATGTTTTTATATCTTATGCAGAGAAGAAATTTCACTTTGGCTTTTCAGGCAGCTGAAAGTGTTGGCATCAAATCTACTCTGGTGAGTTTCAAATGAATTCTGAGTGAATTATGTCCCATTTGTAAAAATCAAATTATTCTGTTTTGTACTTTTGAAAGATTTTCATGCTTTATACTTAAAAATAGTAGCAAATGAGCTCAGCTCGAGGTTATTGCTGCTGAAGAACACAAACAAGACTCCCTACCTCAGTAGCTTTATTTAATAAACCCGCTGTCGGCAGCAACTTCAGCTTACAAGGGTTTTGCATTAAATAGTGACTGAGAAGCAGACTTGGACTCAGCTGCTGCAGCAGAGGCAGCAACACGAGAGCCTGGAGCAGGTAAACTGTTAAGCTTTGAAAGGAAGATTCACCAAAACTCTTCTCTTGGTATCATAACAAATAATATAAAGGCAATGAATTTCTTGAGAATCGTTTGAGAAATAGTTCTGTCATAAGATCTTCCAGAATCCATTAATTCTGCCTCTGACCAACTTTCCAATGATTTAGATTGGTTGGAATTCTGGAGGTACAAGTCAAGCCATGTAATTTGTTCTTTGCTCAGTGAGATGGCTGAGTTGAGATTTTAACTCTTAAGTTTAGACTTTTAATTGGACATCATTCTAAATAATTGGAAGTTATTTGCAAACGTTGTTTATAATAAGTTTTTTCATACACATTTTAGCTCAAAGAACTAGTTTTCGGTAGTATAGTATTTATAGAACGGGAAGATCTTAGAAGGTATTTGAACTGGGAGAATCCCCAGCTCTTGTGAATCTTCAGAAGAATTCAACTACAATGTCCAGTGTCAGAAATGATCCGTAAGTGATACTTTTGTAACCGAAATTCCAACAAAGCTGCCATAGTTTGCAACAAATAATACAGCAAAGTCAGACATTTTTAAAAACACCACTTTCCCTGCTCCATATTGGAGCCTTTGCCCCCAGCACTGTGTTTGCTGGGCTTTGGTGCTCTGGCTTGGGCAGCAATTTGAACCGTGGACATTTCTTACCAGAACTGGATTGTGGAAAAGAACTGCAGTAATTCTTGCATAATTCAGCTTTAGCCTAAATGGTCGTTGCCTGTCCTTTCTTTTTGTAATGTACTTAATTACAGATGCTCTAAAAAGGCAAATTGAATGGTATTAATTCTTCTAAGAGTGAATTGTCCATCTTAGGGGTTTGGTTCCTCTTTACATACTTACATCTGCAGTGTACACCATGTGTGTGCTTGTGGATTTTTTCCTTGCCCATATTGCAAGGGAGGAGGGTGAAAAGGGTGTGAAAACTCCGCTATGTAAATAGTGAGGGCAAGTTATTTGTTATAAACCCTTACAGTAACCGAACATGAATAGAAACAGCATCACTGTTTTCCTTCGTACTCTGCAGAAGAGGGCAGAGCAGGCTCTGTATACCCTGCTTACCACAGCCAATCTGGCATCCTGTTACTGTGAAATACACCTGAACTGTTCTGTCAGACAGAGCTGATTGCTTTGTCTCTTGGGTCAACCTGAACTGTTTAGGAAAGTAAACTTCCCTCTTCCCTTCCTCTTTACTCAGAAATGTGTATAAAGCGAGCTGAAGGTCAGTTGTCTCCTTTCAAATCAGGTTCAGTTTTTCACCGATGCCAACTCTAGCCCCAACAGGAATTTTGAGTTTTAGCTTCACTTCCATGACTCAGTTCAGGGCGGATGACCCCTCCACCTGCCGGCGTGGTGAGTGCTAGCGGTGCTGTGTGAGGGACAGCCCAGGCGTGCACAGTGCGGTGCGCTGCGATCCTAAGTCAGCAAAAGAACTATCGACAGCCGTTCCCAGCTGGTTATGTTTGCAAGCAGTACAAGGGTGTGTGGAAGAGAACAGGGCTTTCTCCATCAATACGTTAAATTGTGAAAACTTCACTGGTTTACCCTTCCCAGGAGTTTGTAGAACCCCTCCCAGATCCCAAGGTTCTCATTGCTGATGTTGACCAGTGTGTTTTCTGTGACAGGACATCAATGAAATGGTGCGAACTGAGCGTCCAGACTGGCAGAATGTGATGCTGTATGTTACAGCAATTTACAAATACTTTGAAACCTGAAACCCTAATAATAATGCAAGCGATCCGTGGGATAGAACCAACTTGAGCTACCGGATGGAAACCTTACTGAAATGCTAATTCCCATTTCACTGGAAACTGGCAACATTTGAGTCCCCCCAAACTTCAGTGACACTATCCTGGATTACCTTGGATTGCTTCAGCTGCTAAACCTGGAAACAACCGTTTAAAAGCAAGAACTTGTTGCCACAGTGCTTGGAATAACCCAAGTTATTAAGCTATTCAGATTAATTATGTTGCCTCACAAGCCTGGACTACTTATGTGCTGCCTGTCCAGCCATACTTCTGAAGCATTCTTTCCTAGAAGAGTGAGATGAATGGATCCTTTAGTGTGTAGGAGACTGAATGTACAGCTGAAGTGTTGAGAAGGAAAACAATAACATGGCATCGTGTTACTGAGCATTCTGTAGCATCCTGATACCACAGAGTCTGAGTATTCTACCCACAGCATATTGCACCCCGATATGGTAAAGTGCAAACATGGTAACTCTGCCTTTACAGCTATCTTCCCTCCTTTAAAATATGCACAATATTCTAGGAAAACAAGCTTTTATTCCATAATGACAAATCGAGTGGACAAGTGCTCTCGATACCTCGAAAACTTTGGCACAGAAGAACTCTCCATTCTAAACCTTCATTATAAGCCTACCTCTGTCACAGCGATGTGGCTTCCAGCTTGATCTTACGGACTGTGAAGACAAGCGCATACAGCTCCTGGGTTTCAGGTTACGCTGTACTTCAAGGAATCTGTCCAAACTCCCCGTGCTTCCATTGTAACAGAAATTGATCAGTAATCACCCCTTGTGTTGCTTGTTCTTCCCCCCGCTTCATCCTTTGCCGGCGCAGCACACATCGCTAGCCAGGCTTTACAGCAATATGAGTGTGCGTCACGGATTTCTGTGGTAGAATTGTGGAACTGTGACAGCGTTTCCACTACAGACGAGATACTTTCAGTAGGATGTAATGAAGTAGTTTGTCTCAAGATCCAGCTTGGCCATGTTTTCTGTGTTTTCTCCATTGATCTTGCACATCCTCATCTGACTGGCAGTAGGTGAGAGCTACAGAAGGGACCAGTGGAATCCGTACACACCCAGTAGTCTCAAATATTGCTTGGAAATGGCTGTCACAAGAAGGAACTGAGAAACTTGAGTCTGCTCAGCTTCTATTTTCCTAACCTGTACCTGGATTCATGGAACAACTCTTGGGCAAAAGAGTTCAAGTCAGTGCCTTAGCGATCACTGAAGTGATTCATCCCGGCACTTCAGGGCCTCGTGCAGAATGTTCATGGCTCAGAACAATTCCATGCATCCACTTGTCGTGTGCTGTTTGTTGTAATCTTGTTTGTCAGTTCAAGGGAAGACTACGCTGTCATTGCTTCTGCTTCTTATTTTTGTGAGCACTCATCAGCAGTTACACCAGGGCTGAATATCTCGCATTGATATGAAGCAGAAGCCCACGTTAGGATTGAGTTCTGTAATAACTGCAATTTATAAGCACATGCTCTTTCAACACATGAACCCTGATATAAAGAAAATGGATCTACCATTCCCATGGTGCTCTTACGACTGTTAAGGACAGTTTGAATGTCATAGATGTTAACCCAGAGAGCGCAACTGTGCTTGGCATCTGTGAAACTTCATTGTGGTATAAAAGCACAGATTTAACTCAATTATTGCCAAATCCCCAACCCTGTCATCTGAAGAACACAGCCAGTGTGGAGAGTAATAGCTCAGCGTATCTCTAGCATCTGGCACTGTATCAAAATACACGCTTCACTGAGCGGTGCCTGTGAGAGTCAGGAAGGTTTGCAGATAACTGCTTCGTCCACACTGAGGGCTGGGCAGAGCTTTGCAGAGCAGCAGGGGCTCGTGCAGCTGTGCAGTTCTCTAGAACTCCCAAAGAGCTGGGTAAGCTCTGATTATTAATGGGTGCATTTGAAGAGCGAACCTCATCCAAAACCAAGATTGGCAAGAGAGGCTTCCAGTGAAAAATCTTTATCAACAGATTTTAATAAAAGTCTGAAATACAATTTCCTCTTCTGTATATTTCTTAAAAAAAAATTTGTTTACTTCATTTCTTCAGACAAGTTTCAGTCAGAACAGTCTCATTGGGAATGCACATCATTGCTGTATCACATTTCATCTCTTGCTACTAAATTCCAGGTTTTGCTACTTTGTGTTTGAGACCCCTCCTGTTCACCCTCTGGACAGCCATTCTTGTCCATGGCTCTTATTCACTGACTTACGTTTAAGCGAATATTTTCTAGTGAACAGGACAGCGTTTCTTGGTCTAAACTCACTCGTGACCTGTTCTTTTAAGATGATCTGATCTGAGCTTTAAGCTGATTTTTTTTTTTCTGTCCAATGGTCAACTTCATTTACCTGCAATATTGCACCAGTCCATCGCTACAATAACAGTGCTGGCATAACCATTTCTAAAAGGGGAAATAGCATTTTCCAGACAAGTTCTATCCAAAAGATGAGCTACTGATCTTCAGAGAGTGAAAAAATGATAAGTAATTATAAAACTGATCTTTGATCTTGTTTTGAACTGCAGAGCTCTGTAAACTGCTTTGTGTGATCTGTCTGATAAAGCTCTGCTGGATCTGAAAAGGAATATTGGGCTTCATGAAGAGGTTTTGTTATAATGATCTGTCTGAGCCTTTACCTACAAGGTGCTGTACAGCTGAGCAGAGGTAATGAAACAGTGGAGGATCTAAACTAAACACACTGCCCTGCTGCACCCCACAACGTGGTTTTTCTGACCATTCAAACAGTGTTAAGTTTTTCAAGAATAGCTGTGGCCCTGCTGGGTGTGGATGATGCTGTTTTGTGCAGTTCCTACCCATAGTTCATCCTCCAACAGCCAGTGTGAGTTCACACTGATTTACTGCTGATCTACTTTTTTTTTTCCAGAAAATAGTTCTGAGTGTACTTTAAAAAGGACAACTATTTTATCATCAATTTATATTATTGCATTTTAATACGTGCCTTGCAAACGTCTGTGCTGCAGTATCGGGGTTGGTGTCGCCGGTAGGGCTGGGTGAGCAACAGCCCGGAGCTGTCGAGCCCCTGGATGGACACGGAGCTGGGTTGGATCTGCTCACTGAAACACTTCAGAGATAAGAGGGGACAGGTTAGAGCCAGACTGAGGGAACAGTTGTGGGATTTTCTTTACCAAGAAAGGAAGGGATGGGAAGAAAAATTTAATTTTTGTTATTCAGAAAAATTCAGTCAGGGAAGCTTTGCCATGGAATATCCAACAAACACAGAACTGAGGTAGCTTCCAAAGGGTTTACACTTGGTTTTCAGTTGGTTTTGTTGGATCCCATTTGATTTGATTGTCTTGTATATTTAAAAGAAACACTAATTCAGTATCTCCGTTGTGAATCTAGGTGGCCATCCCAAGGGTCTCCCGTTCTCACACCTCTGAAAATTGTTGTCTCTTAGATTTAGGGTTGTGGATAGGTTATCAGAACATAGAACTGAATTGCAGTGTGTGCTGATGTTTTACATGAGCCTTTGTCTCTTTTGCGTAAAATATGTTTCTCAAGTTACATGGAGCGTATCTGATAAATTTCATTTCCAGTTGTGTAAAATCTTTCCACTGTTTGTGTGTTTCTGTAGAGTCGTCACCATAGGGGCCCCTTAGTGTGCCAGAGCAACGTGAGCTCAGCTTTGCTGTGTTGCTGTGAGCTGATATTCCCACCACTGGCCAGAGGCGAGCTCTGGTGTGCCAGGCAGGAGGGAAATAAACTTGTACCTGGCTCTAGTGATGGAGTGCAGTGGTTTGAACCACTGAGGAGTGGCCTTAAGAATTCTGTAGCTGTGACAAAGCACTCTCCTTGGCCTCTCATTTCTGTGAATGATCTCAGTGTTGAGTTCTTGTCTGTTTTTTCAGGTCCCTGATTCAGCCTTTCAGACATTTGGATTCTGTTGCACCTTTTGCATCACCAAAAAATCACTCCCTTCCTGTATAGTTCTGGCCCAGGGTACAAATTTTATAACAGCCTTGTTTTAAACAAGATGATTTGGGAAGTTGGAGATTTGGAGAACTTCTGGGTGTGTTTCTTGCTCTCTGTTTTCCTGGTGGCAGGTTCGGGAATGCTGTCTAGCTTTCAGGTGAGATGTGACCACGTCTTCTGAAGCTGCCCCCTCTGGATGGCTGGCCTGAAGCTGTGCAGGGGCTGAGGTGAAGCCTCTAAACCTGTATTCAGGTGATGCATGAGGTAACTTTACTTCTTATTTGGCTCTTGCAACTAATACAGTCACAGCTTAACTGCCAGCTGCACCGAGCAGTAGTTGTTAAGGGGCAGAATTCTTCTGGGAAGGAATCCAGTTATACGCCTTTACGTGATTGTCAGTAATACTCCTGCTGAGGTGCCCTGAGAAAGAGGATTTTAAAATAGCAGTGTTCATGTACAGCCTGGTTTCACTGTACAGCTCATTTCTGACCCTTCCCTGGACTTGGTAAATATTTATGTCTGCTTTGGTTTTATGTTCTGCTAAGCTCTGTTTCTGCAGTTCCTTTCTTTGAGCTGGCATTAGTGTATGAATACTCACTAAGATTAAGCAGTTTGAGAAATGATTTGGTGAGAAGTGGTGTTACAGCGCAGCTGTCACCCTCGAGCTCTGGAGATGCCACCGTGCGTTCCCCAGTCACTGTGTGTCCCTTGGCAAAATGGGTGAGAGCTGCCTGATGACTTCCCTATCTCCCATAGAGCCTCCACCACCCCAGGGTGTCCCTCCCGTGTTCACGCCCTCAACTGCTTAAGTGACTTAAGGGCATCTCTTAAGTATTTAACTGTCCCTTTAGGAAGGTGTCTCTGGTTATATTTCTGTTTTCCAAGGCGAGTGGCTGGATGGGGTTGGAATTGCTGCCTAGCTTGCTGAGCATCCCCAGTCCTTCCTTCATCCGAGGTTTTTCTGTAGTGTTCCCGATGATTTCAGTGCCGGTGTTGTAGGACGCTTTGCAATTGTCAAAATCAGGATGACTTTGAAATAATTACGTTTTTGGTAATTAGTGCTAACTAACTTAAGAGATCATGGTTTGTGCAGTTCTGGATTTCTGTTATTGTTGGCACGAGTGTCTTTTTTTTCCCTTGTGTTATTTGTGCTTGCCAGTTTTTGGGATGCAAAACCCTTGACCTCAGTCTGACAAGGCAACTCTCCCAGCCTCAGAAATTCACCCATCCTGTGATAACAGGAGTATTTCCTTACGCTAAAACTTCAGTAAAACCTATGAATGCCAGATACTTCCTACCCAGCTAACGCTTACCTTGTTCTGGGAATATTCCCTCCCTTTAGGTCACTTCTGCCAGAGTTGCACGTAAAATTCCCACTGGTTCCAGTAGGACTTGTGGGTGCAGAACGGTGTGGTAAACTTTTAGCACACTGTTCCAGCAGCCTGATGCAATTAGGCTGGTTTTGTTTTAATCCCCTATTTTCAGGGGGTTTCCGTTGAGCCCAAGTCACTCAGAGCTGAGACATGGCTCGTTTTTTCTCCACTGGGAAGTATGCTTCTGTTTAATGATATTTCTGTGAGATTGTATTTATGAAAGCAGAAAGGAAACTGTCACGGAGCTGGTTCTGTTGCATTTTCTAAGGCTTTTGTACTTTGCCTAGAGTTCTAGAGAATGAACAAGTTGTTTGGGGAGGTGGAGGCTTCGCCCTTGCGGTGCCCCAGCGTGGCAGTGTGTTCGGTGCAGCTCCATCCTAGCGATACCTGTGTTACTGTGACGGCATGCGACTCGTGTTCCCGTGGTGGGTCAGAAGCCCGAGGGATGTTCTTGTCTGTGAGCTGCCCTGATGGAGTTCAGTCTGTGTCTGCAATGACAAAGTAGTCCTTTTCTGAACTCTATTTCAACAGATGGGAAGAAGGAGGTTCTTCTCTTTTTGTTCTGTTGTTGGAATTTCTCTGGATTGCTTTTCCTGGTTTGCAATTATTGCCTGTGTTCAGCGAGGAGAATTGCTTTGCAATCAGCTCCTTAAAGAGGGCACAAGTGTACATAACCTACTCAAGTAATTAATCCTTGCGACTTACAACATTTCAGTTAGGAACTTTTGGTTTTGCATATATTGTAGGGTCAGTTTTACTATTTTTAAGTAGCACTTTTACACACATCTGAAGGGGTTTTTGAACAGAAACGTTTTTTTCTGGGTGTTATCTAATGGAAAGGAAGTGTAAAACACTGCTGAAGGAATCGTGGACTCATTTGCATTCAGACTGTAGGTTCACTTTAGGTCAGTAACAATTGGGAGTTGTTCAATGTGTGTGAAATGCATCAGTGATCCTGTCTAGCGTTGGACAACTCTCCAGATCCAGGTCAGAAGGGCATTACTTGGTACCCTCCAGCTCTGGGGTGAGGGTACGTCCAGTCCAGGTGTGAGGCAGAACTGACGGGAGCATGAGAGAACAGAACTGTATTGATGTCTCAGTCCAACCTCACAGCGCCGCGCTGAGTAAAGACTGAGGTGTTTGTAAGGACACTGCAGCCAGTACCAATATCCCCTGTGTAGCCAATCTAAACCTTAGTTTCCATAGCCTTTAAAGATGTTATAAAACCCAGTGATTCTTAAAAGCTCTTCTGACCCATCCAGCTGTTCTGATTTCAGTAGAGTTTATGCTCCCTTGGAACATAAGTGTTGGACTGACCTAACAGTACGTTGTTGGGTTTAGTAATTAGTGTTCTAGACAACACTTTTCTCTTTTCCAGAACACTTTCCAATGGTTTACACACACACACTGACATATATAGAAGTTTCACGTATATAGGGAGGTTTTGCATAAATGTGTATGTACATACACACCCTCACGTGTGTGTACCCGTACGTACGGATGCGGATTCTTGATAAAACTGAACGGAACGTGTTCCAAAAAGTGCTTGCGGCTTCAGTCTTGAGTCCTTAGCTGGTGGTGCATTAGTGTGTACATTTACAAGGTAAGGATGAGAAAACCATTTTGTTTGCTTCTGGTTAGAGCTGAGAAATATAGGTTTGAGGCAAATTTTGAAGTATATTCAAGTTGTATTTCACCCTGTTTCTGGTTTGGAAGGCACAAGCTGGTAATCATTGCAACTTAAAAGGTCAGCAAGCATATTTTAAGCTAAGCCTTTTGGAGGACCAATATGCGTTTAGTTTGCAAGGACCACTAAAGATCTGGGCATTTACTTTCTCCATAATGTATTCTGTATGAGTATTTAGTATGTATGCCTTTAATTTGCCAATGTTGCCATGTTTTCTTCTTAATTATTCATGAAATAAAGATTGCAAATAGCAAAATGTGTGTGTATATTTCTTGAGCGAAGCCACTACAAAAAGGGAATATTTCAATGCTCTTTCTGGCACTCTTTTTTTTCAGGAGTGGATGTTACAGACAGGCATTTGTGGAGGTTTGTCAGCTGTGGGTGAGAAGCACATGCGAATCATTTGCATGCACATAACCTCATCACTTAGTAGAAGTCCTGTCTCTCTCGGTGTAGCAGCGTACGTGGTGGTACCTACCCCACGGGTGTTTCAGTGGTGAGATGGTGAGTACCCCAGATGAGAGGGACACAGCTAAGGCATCTGCTTAGCCTGCGTTGTCCCAGTCTCGAATATGAGCTACAGAGAAGGGAGTTGCAGAGAATATGTTCAATTTCAGCAACTTCTGTAACACGTTGCAGGATTGGAATCATTTAAATGCTACTCAACCCAAGCAAGGCAACGCATGCACGTGCGGTCGGTCGCTCACACCTTCTCTGTGAAGGAGCTGGGCTGGGGAAGGATTGGGGACTCAATCACTAGAACAGTTCAGACAGACACCTAAAAATACAGTTTCCAGGTGAAAATAAAGACTAGAGCACCTTAAGTGTGATTTGGTCTTTGATGATCCTGGATGGTAACTGTGTTGTCATGCTTTTTTAGAGCTTTAATTTCAGGTGCTCTGGGATAAATTGGATCCAGAGGTTTGGTTGGACCTCCTGTTTGTCATGGATTGTCTTCCAACCTGTCACTAGAGAATTGTGTTTAAAATGTGAAGCTAACTCCGTAAAGTGTGATTTAAGGTGCATACAATAAAATCAGTTAAATAATTTTGAAGGTCTTGCTATAATGAAAAGCCACAGATACATAGAAATAAAACCCTGAGGAGCAGCAGCAATGCAATATCGCAGCGTATTAAATCGCCAAAGCTGATACTGGCGCGAGCGTTGTTGTGCAGTTGAGTTCTGTGCTTGAGCTGGGTTAGCGTTACGCATCTTTCAGCTAGAATTCTTACCACAAAGAGTTTCACAATTGCTTTGATCAATGGAAGAGACCTGGGTTGTATTCTGAATGTTGTCAGGAGCTGGGTGTGATTCCATGAAGGGCACAGACGAGCTTCTCCCGCACGACATTCTTTTAGAGCAGAGACCCTAATTTACCCTTCTCCTGATGGGAAGTTATTAACAACCAGCAGCCACTGGTAGGCTTTGAGGGGAAAAAAAAGAAGCCTGGAATTCTATGCCTTCCATGCTTTTCCCCTGTGAGTTCCCTCCCGCTGTTCTGTCTGGGGGCAAACAGCACTGTCTTCCCTTGGGCCCAGTGTTTGTTGTCTCCTGGTTTCTTAAACTGGTGTGTTTTCTTTTCCGTCCTCAAGACTAAAGGCTGAGTGAGGTACAAAATTCTTTGCATTGCTGGAAAAGCAGGGATGTGGAAAGCTCCAGAACCTTCCACACAGATTGGTGCTGCCACCTGGCACCGTGAGCGGAAACATCAGCCAACCAGGGTCTCCATTCCTGGCAGCTCAAGGTTAGAAAATCATTTATGTCTAATTAAATGGGTTTTAATAGTTCACTTCTGTTAGAAAAATTGCCTTGAAACTTCTCCTTTGTGTCTTTGTTTAGAAAAAAATTTTGTCTGTGAATTTGAAAAGAAAAGCAAAGTAGATGGGGGACTGATGCAATCAGTCCTAATCCCAGTTAAGGTTTGTACTGGTCTTTATGTCTGCCCTGGCCCTTTGTATCATCAGGGTTTAACTGAGCTCTTCTCTTGAGCTGTATGTCTGTATATGAAATGCCCTGTTTGGAAAATAGGAGGTTGATTTCTCTTAGATGCTCTTTGCCCTTCAGGATTTTCAGTTCTTTGGAACCTCCTTAATCCAATTATGAAAATAGGGTTGAACGCAGTGGTGTCTTATCACAGCATTTCTACTGCTCCACATTTGCATTGATTATATTGCATGAGGAAATATTTGTGTTTCCAGTGCAGTGCATGGCTCCCTCCCTTGTTTATGCTTCCTTTTCTTAAACCATTTTAGGCTCTTTCCTCACTCCAGAAGCCCAAATGTTAAGCTCTTAAAAATGAAAGAAACTTGAGAAGGAGACATAACAGTCTGGAGACAACTTCACTGAGCTGTTGACAATATCATATTTTTCAAAAATAAATACCCCACGAGCCCCGCGCTGCCAGCGGGTTGAGCTAACGCTGTGTCAGCGCGGGGCTGCGATGGGGCAAAGCCCAGGGCTGAGCCTGCAGTGCACACAACCACAGTTTGCTCTTGGGAAGGCAGTTGCAGTGTTGGAGGGAGAGTCTTGAGCTGAGCATCGGCATTTTCGCAGTCTGAGAGCTGTGAAGTGAGCAGTCCCTTGGAGAAATCTTCCCTGAAAGTGGCCAGTGCAGCACTAACGGGCTGGACCCTCTGTCCAGCAGAGAGGAAGCGCAAAGGGTGTCACAGTTTCCCTCTTGGCCAGAGGTACCACTGTTACACAGGGATGGGAATGGGTGCTGAAACCCTGACGTGACCTTAGGAACCTGTGCAGTTCTGTCATTGTGCACCACCATCCCCAGCACCCACTGTTTCCTCGCAGGGAGCAGAGGAACAGGGACAGGGACTATGTTTTGTCTCCAGTGTGGATTTTGTCAAGTTAGTAAGGGTTGTCCTCTCCTTGCTCCTTAGAATAAAATGAGAATACTGTAAGTGAGGAAGAGTCATCTGACTGCTGCTGGGCCTTGCAACCCCAACAGTCCCTGTATTGTATAAAGGTGATTTCTATATATTGCCATTATAAAAAATAAATAGCTGTTGCTCTGCAGCTCCCACATGATGATTCACGCTACCAGTTTTTCTATTAATAGTCTCCAAAGAGTGCTTAAATTTAGATTGAATTCCATCTCATAGTCTGTTGTGTGGAATAGCACTTAGAGAAGTGAAGGTCTGCTTGGGCAGTGCCGTTTGCAGATCAGCCCAGCTCTTGGCAGGAACTAACTGAGAATCCTTCATTCCTTCCTTACTGAGGTGCAAATGGCAGGGTTTAAACAGTGATGGATGTATGGGTTTGCATTTCCCTGAGAGCACAAATCTTACCTTGGCTGTAGCTGTTTTTCCTTAAGCACCTTCCGTGCTGGGATGGACCAGTTTGTGGGAAGGCTGAGGTCTGACACAGTTACAGTCCTTGGTTACATTGTGAGCAGGGGACACGTCCAGCAAAGCGTTGCAGGTACGACTGTTGGAGGATGCTCTCGTCAGAAAACCTGGCTGCTTTTTTCTTCCAATGTTTATTTTATAATTGTAAAGAAGTATTTAATGTTGAACGGTGTGAGATAAATGATTGCATATCTACATACACATGGGGCTTTTCATTTTTGGCTGTAGTGTTGAGGGATTTGCTGGTGTTCCCAAAGCACCCCAAGCAGCCCTGCCTCTTCCCTCCTCTCAGACCAACCCAAGTGCCTGGCACTGCTCTGAGGAGGTTCAGGCAGCACCTGTGGGAATGGGATTCCATAGAAGCCAAAACATCATTGTAAGTGTCCTGTGTGTCAATATATGCTAAAGGAATACTTAGTTGGATGCTTCTGTGCAGAATACGCATCCCTTAGTGATTTGGCCTGTATTGGGTGATTCAGTCTGCTTAGAAAGCAGGGTTTCATGGCAGAGATTGCTCCAAGACTGGTGAAGAACAGTCTCTTCCTTAAAGACAGGAAATAGCTTTTCTTTCCAGATTCTGTTCTAGGCAACCTGAAGATCTTTTGCATGGAAGCATCAACACATGGGTCTGGTTCTCCCACTGCCTCACTGCTCACCTGGCTGGGTCTGGTTACAATCATTATCTGGGATCATGGCTGTGATTGCAGCGGCGTCTCTGACTGGCCCGAGCAGAACGTCGTCACGCAGCATCGGGGAAGAGAAGGGTGAGTTTCATGACAGGGCTCAATTGTAAAGGTTTTATTTACTTTGCTTTCATCTTTTTGAACAAAAAAATTCAAGGTTTGTTCCTCACAGTCTTTTTGGATTTTATAACTCGAGGTCAGTTGCCAAGAAGTGCAGACTGCCTCCTATCACTGCTTTTTGGCTGCCCAGACCCAGGAGTTTGGCTCATTCAGTTAGGAGATGGACAGTTTGTTACTGCAGCACTACTTTTCAGGAATGAAAAAGCCCTTCTTGGCTGTATGCAGAGAATCAGATAACTTAATTTCTTTCCTTTAGGCCATGGACTTCTCTCAGCTCCCAGCCTGAGCCAGCAGCAGGCTCTGGCGTGGGGCAGTGCCTTCCCCGGGGCTGCTGTGGCTGCTGGAAGCTGGTTTGTTCCCAGGCAGTTTCAGGCTGCCCCTTCCCAAAGTGAGTCTGGCCACAGCAGTCATAGCAACGCCGGTTTTCTTTCATGAGTGACTAAGAAGGAAAATGAAGTTGGCATTCTCTTGTACCACCCCCTCTATCTTACAGAAAGAAAAAAATATATCTAAAAGCCGATTGCATTCCTTACTGACAATTTACCATTGCTGAGGGCACTGGTAGAGGAGGGCACGAGTAGAAATGCCTGCAGGTAAAGACAATACACACTGAATAGGCGTAAGAAGAAATATGGTCTGAAGAGCAGTGCAGTTCTGATACTTAAAAGGGGCACTAGCATAAAAATAATAGAAAAACTATTTCTTAATTCAGAAGAAAAGCAATAGATTTATTCAGGTCTTACTGTAGTAACAAAAGCCAATCAACTGCTAAATAGGATGTGAACCAGCACCTGCTCATCATAAACACATTTGCTTGTGCAGAAGTGGAAACAAACATTCAAAGGTAATAGAGGAACTGACTCTGTTGCTCTGGGAGGTGTTAATATTGATTTTAAACGTCTTGAAACACTGCAGAATTCCAAGCTGCACAGAAAAAATCAGTAGGTGACAGTGGAGACCTGATACACCATCCAAACTGGAGTGGCTGATGAGGGAATAAACCAGTAGTTGGATGGGTTTGGTAGCGGTGTCGGAGCGTCTTTACGGAAAAAAGTAGTTTCTAAGGAACAGCTTGTCAGGGTACTGGTGCCAGCCAGCCCTGCAAAAGCAGCTGGACATTTGCTTTGGATCTTCTATGACTTGCTAATTTAAAAGAAAATAACAGGCTCTGCATCAAATAATCTTAAAACTGATCAGCTGCAAAAATCAAACAAGGGCTATAACTGGGAAAAGAGACATCCATTTCTGGGGCTTTTCAAAGGAGTGTTGGTTGACATCCATGACTGAGGAACCCTGTAAGATGATCTGTAATAGTGGGACAGTTGGAAGAAACCAGCCTGAGAGCTTAAAGGGATCTGACTGCAACAACTTTTGGTTTTAACATATTCAGGAACAAAATCATATTTAGAAACTGCATTCCTGCTCCTTGAAAGTATTTTGATTCCCAGCTTTCATTGATTCAGTGCAAGAGAGTCATTTGGATGTCTGTGAGGCCCTGGGCCAAAGATGAGAGGCAGCCCTGCCCTGGAGAGGAGCTGCACAGCACGGCCAGTGGCTGTAGCGTGGCACTTGCCCCTCTCATGCAAATACAACTGCACAGCACAAAGTTCTGTGTGGTATCAGCTACAAGTGGGAAAACCCTGCCTCTTGTACAGGCCAACAGCGAAACCATTGCAGGAACAGGGCCCAGTTATGTGTCTGCATTTTTCACAAAGCTCTTTAAAAAAAAAAAAAAAAGCCCTCTTTTTCAAAACCCTCACGTAGGCAGCATTTCTATATTTATCAGTATTGCAGTGTGTTTTGATGAAGCCTCTCAGTCTCTCCTACTCTCTCGTTTTTGCTTTTCCTCTTGGTTAGTCGAATAATGTGGTCCTTAACATCATTACATGCTGGTGTGGGGTAGATCACTCCAGCCTTTTCTGTAACTTTCTGGGGAAAATGACTGTTTTTTCTCTCCCCACAGGTTTCCCACTGTGTTTGGAGCTGTGCTCTGGTCTCCGATCCGCGATCCGTGGCTGCAGCAGCCTGTGTGCCAGCCCGCCTTCCCGCCAGGGTAAGAGTGGAGGGGAGGGCAGCGCAGGGGCCGGGTGCTGCTGCCAGGGCTGAGTTCTTAACGCCGAGATGCTCACAGGTGCCCAGGTTGGTGCAGTGGTGCCTCGTGCCAGTTCTGCTGCTTTTCTTACTGTCTTGATACGCCAGAAAAACTTTAAGCATCGTTGGTGCTCTTACTGTTGGAGAAGGCTGGGAGAGCCCCTTGCCTGTGGGTCAAAGTAACACGCGAATGCTTACAACAGATGTGACGTGAGCAAAGCATCTCTGGATCTTTTGTTGCATGGCAGGAGCATCCAAGCTGTGCAGCCCCTGCGGAGGGGCCTGGACTGGCTGTCAGTGAAATGAATGAGGTTTTCCTAGGCTGAGGTTTGCCGTGGGATTGGTGGGAAGTGAGGAGTCGCACTGGTGGTTTCTAACATTTGCAGTGTCCGACCCAGAGGAACAGGCAGATAAATCACTGGAAAAATAGAAATAGAAAAATTGTAAGATCTCCACAAAGAGCAGTGGGTTCAAATTCTAGGGAGGTTCTCTGAGCGCTTCCACATTGCTGCACCGTGATTCATGGCTGTTCCCCAAGTTGGTCCCCAAGGAGGAGCGGGTTCTGGCTGGGGCCAACGTGGTCCCAATGGGATGGCAGGGGTGGGAAACACTGAATGTTGTTACTGAGAGCTTTGAGATTCTTCTAGAGGGCAAATGCTCAGGCTGCCTTGTGCTGGTGGTGCCAGCGGCTCAGCAGGGCAGGAGGCTGAGTTCTGCCTGTCTGTGCAGCCCCTGGGACATCCCTGCACGACCCCGCTGTGCTGGAGTGTGCGGCTGGTGGGTTCCCCAGTCTGGGGACAAGGGGATGCTTAGAACAAGGCATGGAGAAAGCCTTCCTTCCTTTTCTCCCTCTCACTTTTTCCTTCCCTTTTTCATTTTTTTTCCCCTTCCCTTTCCTTTTTTTTCCCGCCTTCCCCCCCCCCCCCCCCCGTTTTTCCCCCCTTCCTTCTCCCCCCTTTTCTCCCCATTCTCCCCCCTTTTCCCCCTCTTTTTCCCTCCCTTCCCCCGCATTCCCCCTTTTCCCTCCTTTTTCCCCTTTACTTTTCCCTTTCCACTCGCCTCTCTCCCCTCCCCTTTCACTCTGTGCAGGTCCCGCACGCCCCTCTCCTGCCGCTCCAGGTCTCTCCACGCCGGTCCCGCACCCCACGCCGCGCGGTGCCCTCGGCGGGCCGGGGGAGCCGGGAGCGCCGTGTCCGCCCCCCGCCCGCCTGCAGGGGGCGCCGCGGGCCCCGCGCTGCCCGGGGAGCGGGGCGTGGGGGGGCAGCGCCCGCGGGGCCGCCGCTCGCCACTCGCCGCCCGGGCGCGGCTGGAGCCGGCGGCGCGGGGAGCGCCGGGCAGGTGCGTGAGGGGGGTGCGGGACCGGGCGGGGGCGGGGTGCGGAGCGGCACCGGGCGGACACGGACGGGGCAGGTGGGTGATGGGGGGCGCGGGGCTCGTGGATTCGGCATCCCGAGCTCCGCGACACCGGGAGCCTCGGGGCAGCCCCGATCCCTGCATCCCTCCTCGTGCTGGGCAGCCCCGGTCACTCGGATCCTTCGGTCCCTCGGATCCTTCCATCCCTCCTTGTGCGGAGCAGCCCTGCTCCCTCGGATGCTTCTCATCCCTCGCGGTGCGAGAGCCCCGGTCCCGTGGCTCCCGGCGCTGCCCGAGCCCCGGGCGATTCCTCTTTGCCAGCTCTTTCTTTTGGGATGTTTTTTTTCCGCCGGGATGTTTGGGGCTTTTTTCCCCCGGGATGCTTTTTTTTTTCCCCGGGATGGGTTCCCCCCACTCCCGGAATGTTTCTCTTCCCCCAGGATGTTTTTTCTTCCCGGGATATTTTTCCGCCCCCCGGGTGTTTTTTTCCCGCGTGTCCCAGAGCTGCGGGTGCGTTGCTTCCCCCTAGGACTGCTCCTGGAGGGGGCGGGAGGGTTGTGTGGTCCAGGGGTCGCGCAGAAGCACCACTGCCTTATTGCTCTTTGATGCCCCGTGAGCTGGGGAGGGTTTCGAGTGTAGAAACGTCGGAGGCTTTGCTGGAGCCTCCAAATAGTGAAGGTGGTGGGAGCACACCTCAAAATGCCCCGGGCAGAGGCCGGGAGGGTTAACTGCGGGAGCAGCGTGACTCACTGGGTAAACAGCAGTCAATAGAATTGCCCTCACTACTGAAAATGATTTTCCTAAGCAGATGGTCAACTCTTGGGTAGCTCCATCTCTGGATATGTTTGTTTTCAGTTTTCTAATCAGACTCGTAAGTCTCAGACCTGTGTAATTCAAGAACTGCAGGAATTGATAAAGTTGTTCTTCTGCATGAGAGAAACAGAGAGGCAGAGTGCCCGGCCAGCGCCCGAGCTCGCTGCCCAAGGAGGTCAGAAAGACTGCATAAAGTGACCAGCGGGGGGGTGAGAAGCATTTCAATTGAATTAGATCTGTGAAAGAGATACCTTACTTCCAATCTCAATAAAAACGTCGATATAAATGTAATCACATATCACAAAAATACCATGAAAATGAAATCCAGCCTAATGAGGCACATGGATTAAATTCTTAATTAACCAGGAAAGCTGTCGGCCTCTGCATTTGTAAAGAAAACACATGGGTACACGCTGCAAACAGGCGTGTGTGTATGGAAAATAAAAGTGACCTGTTCTAGGGTGCGGGAAAAAAAAGAGGAAGGCAGGTCTCCTTTTTACCCCTGTTCGTGTGGTGAGTTTGTGATTCACACACAGACGTGATCTGTCTCGCTTTCCATATGGGTTTTTATATGTAAAAAGAGAAATCGGCATCATCCTGTGCCAGGTCAGGGGATGTCAGCCCAGTGGTGATGTTTGTAGCCTCGTCCTTCTGGCAGAGTATGCACAAGGTGGGAGCTGCAAAGCCCCAGGCCAGATCCACCGTGCTTGCATTTCTATTTTTGCTGATATTTTAATGGGATGTTTCCATAAGGGCTGCTGGCACCATTGCATTTGGCTGTAATCAACTTTTGAAAGCTCTTCATCTTTTTTGTGTAATCTTCAATAATGAATTTTGTGTAGAGCCATGTGGTTAAGCCCTCTTATAAGCTACTGAGAAAAGCTCAGTCAAGCAGGAGGTTTAGAGGGACTGGTTTGAGTCTTCAATACTTTCAGTTGTTTCTCTGAAGGGTCTGGGCTGGCTGGTCGAGTATATCCCCTTCAGTCTTGAGCCTGGCAGCTTTTCCATCTGTGTGGAGGGACAGCCTCCCCCTTTACCACTTCCTTTCTGCCTGGGAGACTCATGGCTCAGTGATTTCTCATCTATACAGGATGTTTAAGGCTTCACAGGTTTTCGACCAAAACACTTACTTTTACTGTGCTTCAACTCTTGGCTTTGGTTTGACATTTCCACTCATGTTTTCACACGTGAGATGGGACAAGGCAGAGCGTGGCTGGGTTCTCCGAGTCCTGGGCAGCTGTGAGTGAGGGGTTTTCCACCCAAAGACTGCTCCCAGCACCTCTCTTCGTGTCCTGCAAGGTTTGTCGTTGCCTTCAGCTCGAACTGATTTCAACTTTTCTTGTTTGTTCTCCCCATCTGATCTGGATGGTGAATTACTCTCTAGGTCTTTGTTTATTGTGTGCATTTCTTCTGAAAGTGGAGATGGGCTATTAAATCTGTCTTTCTTTGGTGGACTGTAAACTGAAAACCAAGAGATCTTGAGCTGTGTGTTGTCGGATTGGGGAGGATTCTCAGAAGTCCATGGAGGGTTACTCCCTGTTTAGGACCAGAAGGCTTAGTTGCCTCATGGATCACCTTCAGGATTTGCATCAGTGCATCTGAACAGCCTTGGTGAATTTTCTTGAACACAGCAGTGCCAGCTCCTTGCTTCTCTGCTCATCTTAAAAAGGCAGAGCAAATTGCCTACTTAGTGAGATGCTCATGGAGCTGAGTATCGAGGGTCGGACTGTTTGGGGTAAAGAACTGACACTCTTTTGCCTTGGGAGGGCAGAAGGATCTGGGCAGGTACACAGAGGGTGGTTTGACCTCTGAAGACTTTGGTTTTCTCTATGGAATTGGAAGATGCGTCTCCCCTTGCACAGATTAAGTCTGTGTCAGGGATAATTGTTGGTTGTGTTGCACTTTTTATTCCAAAGTAAATCTCTGTAGCTCAGAAGGCACAGATGGCACAAACAGCTCTCAGTTATGGGAAACATCCCCAGGAGGTGCTTGGAGGTCATCTACACCATGCCTCTGCCCAAAGACAGGGTCAGCTTCGCTTTTGCCATTCCTGACAGCTATTTCTCCATCCTGTTCCTGAAGACCTGTTCTGGAGACTCTCCTGGTGTGCAGGAAACACTCTGTGGTCCGACTAAGACCTTCTCGGTAACTGGTTCCTCATCCCAGCCACAGTGGGCAACCTTCAGAGAGTCAACCAAGAGTGTTTGGAAGTGTCTCAGCAAGTGCAGGTGGTTGGTAAATGTGGGTGAGTAGATGTGTGATCTCTGTGTTCTATAAGGAGCAAAATGTATGAAACCTGGCTGCCTGTGCCCGGTGTGGCACAGGACCCGGGGGGGATGTGGGCTGTGCTGGGGTGACAGCAGGGGTTCAGGGGACAGCCTGGAGCACGTCAGATCTCGCTGTTCACCGACGCGTAAGCAACTCAGACCTTATCAGTTCAGTTATGACTTCTTCTGGAGAAGGGATGCTTTTCATCCTCTGGGCTTTTGATTGTTAAAAACAAAAACTACCAGGCAGCATCCAACACGCTGGATCTTATGTAAAGTGTAGGCAAATGCCATTGTAAAAGGTACCTGGGAGAAGGAGCGCTGGAGCCTCCTTGCCCACAAAGCAGCAATAAATCCAAGGCAGGAAAGCCACCTTTGAAATGTGACGTTTGTTCTGGGGCTCACGTTGATGGCTTTTTTCAGGCCTGAATACAATAAGGAATGTGTTCCAGCCCCAGAGGCAGGGTTTGAGAAGCAGCACCAGCTCCAGGTTGGACCGTGTGGATCTTGGGTGATAAGGGAAGGGCTGCCTGCAGTCGGTTTATCGCTATCTGACAGGTAACAAGATAAAGTCCAGGTGTTACAGAGGGATGTGGAAAGACCTGAAATGGGAATAAAGAATGCTTCACACAGCACATTTGCAAACAATGCCTCTGAGACAATGGAGAAGTTAGTGGGGAGTGAAACTTCTTGCAGGGATAGCTTGAGCCAGGGGCAGGGGGAGGGAAAGGCACACAGAGGATGAGGGAACCTTCCTGTCCCTCTCTGATACAAGGAGAGGAAAGAAGCGTTTTCCTGAAGCTCTGGAGACGTGAGGAATGGCATGCTGGGCTCCTGGCTGTGTGTCGATTAGCATGTGTGATTGCACTCAGACCAGGCTGGAGGGCACTCAGGCATCCTCGGGAGGCCTCGAGTGCTTGTGGACGGGGCTCTTTTATCTGCTGGCTGCTGCGATACCGCGTTCTCTGTCTCCTGGCCCCGTGTTTGTCCTGGGCGACGCGGCCCCTTGTTCCGCAGCTCTTCAAGGGGAGCAGGAGAGGGACTGTTCACTGTGGTGCCATTTGAAGCTCTGCTGAACCTGCACCAGTGAGGTCCTGACTGCTTGTGTCCTGGGCAGAGCCCTCACGTGCGTAAGAGGTAACGGTGGTGACAGAGGGAAGGGTCAGGTGGGCTAATTCTTCTCATCTCACGCGGCTCTTTGAGTGTGGTGATTGCACTAACAGTGGTTGCACTGTTAGAAATTTCTTTCCTTACTTAGTCTACAAACCTCAGAGTCTCTACCAGTTTTCTTCTGGTTTTGCTTAGTTTTGGTTTCAGACTATTGTGTTCTCCTCTCACTTCTTGTCTCCTATTCTTCCCCCTTTTTCTCCTTACCTGAGCAGCATGAATGTTTCCGCTCTCTTTGCTGGTTCCATAAGGTTGACCTGTTACCACATCCCCCTTTTTGTCCTGGGAAAGTCCTCCATCAGCTGCCCTATCGTTCTGGCTGTTGAGGTTTCCCCTGAAGAGTGTTGTCAGATCCTGGTGTGAATCAGTTGTTGAGGTTAAGGAGTTAAGGAAAGTAGGCTGTTAAATATTGTGTTCTGTGGTGACAACAACTTTGGTTTCAGTGTGAGATCCATATACTCGGGCACAGACTGGCATTTTCCATAGGAATGATTCTCCAGGATAAGAGACAGCTGAGAGATCTGTGGCTCTTTATACCTCCTTCAGAAGAGAGGCACGTGATTGAAATGAATTTGAATAATTACAGTTTCCACATGCGTCTGATCCACAGATCAGTGCCCAGGTTCAATGGGATGATGGAAAATAACATCAGGCTGAGCTGGGCTGGCATCAGCACCACTGCAGCTCCTGGGGCGTGCGCGGGGAAGCACCTGGGCTTTAAAAAGTTTCTTAAATGTTCTGCAACCTGAATGTTTGGCAAAAAATGACCCATGCTACCTAGACAGGGGTTTCTTTCAATACCCTGATTCCAAACAGTGCTTCCCTCCCAGAGATCAGGCCTCTTTAGCTGGGCCTGGTAAAACTGAGGCACCCAACTTTGTCCAATACCTGTAAAACGTTAATCTTTTGTTTTATGTCGTCCTTTTTTGCTGAAAGCTGATCCAAACTCTGCTTGACCACTGGGATTCGTTTAGGGTCATGACGTGGGCAGACATAGAGGATTGTGGTGGATTTGGTGTAGTTAGGTGGTTCTTTGTCTCTGGTACAGCTGCACGGTGTTAGCTCTTGCAGGACATAAGAAGGGAAGAAGTTGCATTCATGGGCTGAAGGCTGGAGCAAGGATTCATTGACAGCTTTCTTTGATGGGAGCGCGAGGTGCCCGATGGGCTCTGCTGCCGTGTCCACAGGGCCCAGGCTGAGCGCTGGGTCACTGCTCAACCCGATAAGAGAAGGGAGCGCGCTGGGGAGGAAGGATGTGACGAGCTGTGTGAGCAGCCCAGTGAGGCACAGCTGCTTTTCCTACTGGCTTGGGTCTGAGTTAAAGCACTAGGGTGGTAACAGGAGCTCCATGGTGAGTCCTCAGCGATAACCCCTGCACAGGGGGTCAGCGGGTGGGCTGAGGATGAGCTCACGCAGCGAGACAGCCTTACTTTGCCTCAGAGGCAGGTAGAATTTACTCATCTGTGTTCCAATTGTATATAGCCTTCTTGAGGATAGGCATGGACAGATGGGGAATCATTTAAATTACATGGAGAGAGTTCTGTTCCTTCTGCTGTAGAAAACAGGGTGTTGGTTGACCCGGTACAACAGCTCTCTCTACACTGGAACAGAGAGAGTTTTGGTTGCACTGGCAGAGCTTGCGCAAACACCACTTGCAACCTGCAGGACGGCGCTCGAAGGAGCGGGAGCAGGGAGCACGAGGCCTGTGGAGAGCAAACCTGGGCAGAAATACAGGAAATTGACAAGTAGACCCAGTTCTCAACTGCCTGTTTGGGAACTTCAGACAGCAGTGAGAGGGAGGGTGAAGTCTGCTCCATTACTTTAAAGCCCCCCCAAGTGGATGCGTTAGCAATCTGGTAGATATTTTCAGCACAGATCCCTGGCTTGCCCATGTTCCTCCTCGGGTCAACTCTTTGTGAGATGCTGTTTCCTTATTTCTCTTATTTTGTTCTTGAAGGAAATGATGCTCCTCATGTATGAGCACAGCTGGCTTTACTCGGGCTGTGGGAAGGCAAGAGTTTGCTTTTGAGTTTTTCCCTCACACAGGAAGGAAAAACTGGCTCCTCAGAGGCATTGCGGACGATGTTGGCAGCAGTAACTTGTTTCTGGCCATGGTACATGGTTTTAATTACGCTTTTTTACATGCCTGGCTTATGAAAGCTTATCCAAATGCTTTATTTTTTTAATCTTTGGAAATGCCACCATAGGTAAATCAGCATCGTCAATGCTGGATACAAATAGTTAGGTCACAAAATCCAAGATTTGAGTGCCCCTTGGCGCTCCGCTATGGTGCCTGCTGCCCAGGGAGACTTCATAGGGCACAGGGGAACCTTTCCCCTCCTCTTTGTTTGTTTGAGCTGGCTTATTTAACTGCTGGTCATTCAGCCTTACTTAATTTTGCCCTCTCCAGCTTTCTGTGACTATTAGGATGGGAATAATTACTGTGGGGTTTTTTCCTTGCTTTTAAACATTTATAACATCCACTTAAAAAAAAAAATAAATGGTCAAATGGATTCTGTTCTCATCTTCTCTTCCGCTGCTGCAATAAAAATTAATCCACTTCTTGCACTTGGAGGGCAGAGGCAAAGCTGAACTCTTGGGTTTGGCTCAGCCCGTCGACGTTACGGGCTTTGCTTCTTGTCCAGTGAGGTTTCTCTTTTTGGGGCATTTTTGCTTTGTGATTTTTCTTTGCGTTGCAAACAGGAGGAGGAGAGAGGCACGGGGCAGGCTGGAAGGGTACGATTTGATTATGGTGTTTGCTGCTGTCACCACCGCAGCAGTGGGGGTGTCTCCAGAAATGCCCAGGTTGGTAACAGCTTCACCCCGGCTCCACGTTTGTTCTCGCTGGGAGCGGAGCCTCCTGGCTTGGGCCTGGATTGCAGCAGAGGTGGAGATGGAAAGCAGAAATGTTGTCCTTCCCCATTTCTGAACTGACAAAGATCAGGGCAGCACAGGTCTCTGAGGAGCCATTTCTTTTGCCTCTCACGGTACATGGAGTGAATGTTTTCAGTCTTGGAGGGCTGCTGCTTTCCTGTGAGGGGAGATCAGACCGCGTTTAGCAAAGTTGAAGCCCTCATTTTACTCGGTGTTTCTGGAGGATTTGGAAAGCCAATCCTGAAGCCTCGTTGCAGCGCTTTAGGGTTTGCAGAGGAGTAGGACTTCACTCCCAAAATGCAGATGAGCTCTGTGCTTCAACAGATGCCTCACCCTGCGCTTTCTGCAGTCAGAGCATCGGTGGCTCAAGTGATGTTTTGGATAAGGTCTGAAATGATCCTCTGGAAGGCTCCAACTGCCGCATGGAGCCCTCAATAGAACAAGGATTTCCAGACAGCACTGTGTTCTGTGCTTGTGAGGGTGTGCAGGACACTGTGCATCCCAAACTCCAGGGCTGGCTGGGGGAAACCACAGGTGCTCCAGCTACCCGAAAACCCAAGAGCATGGCGTGCTGATAATTTTGTCTGCTTTCTTTCACTTGTATCCTTTGTTAACAAAGAGCAGTCTAGAGGGAAATAGTCTATTATTAATATTTAATTTCCTTCTATTACTGTAAGCAGATGACCTTAAAGATCATTTAGCCAGTAGCCAGTTATAAAGCAAATAGGGCAGCCAGAAAAAGTCTTAGAGGGGTGATGCCTCCTTCCTCCTCGTTCCTGCCCCACCTGGCCACATCCCTCCATCCTTCCATCGGAGGCAGGAGTGGGGATGCTCTCTGACAGCTCTGAGCACGCTGGCTTCGTGGGAGCAGCCAGGGGCATGGAGAGCTGCTCTGTGGGAAGTGCTTGTAAAATAGTGAACTTCAGAAAGGAAACCATTGGGCCACACAGCAAAGTGCTGCTGCTGCCTCTGCATCATTCTCCTCAACAGGGCAGCTGTTTCCATTGCATTTTATGGCCTGAATTGTTCTGTAAGTTTGTATGCTGCCTGGGAGCACATTGATTTGTTGTGGCTTGATCCAGAAATGAGGAGAGACAGGATTTCTTGGAGGCTTTGATTTAAAAGATAGGGAGATTCTCTTTGAGCTGAAGGGGTTTCAAAGAGAGGATAAACACTGACAACCATCTCCCCCTCCAGGCTTTGGAAAGTGGGAAACAAATGATTGAGCAGCACTGATTTTTTTTGTTTACAGGCATGTGTGAGGGTTTTCCCTTAGGGAGCTGGGTCGTGTGTCCTGGGAAGGGTCCCGAGATGCCAGATTGTGATCTGTGGAATGAACCGCCTGCTGCCTCACTTCCCCCCTCCCAAAGCAGGCGAGGAGAAACCAATCTCCTCTGGAGCCCAGGGAAGCTGCAGCCTCACCGAGGTGCCTGTGCACTGTGTGGATGCCCCGTGAGCTGCTGAGCCCCTGGGGACCTTGCTCGTATCTGAGAGCAGCTGTCACACTGGTGCCAGACACTGCCATGTGTCAGCCTGGCACCAGAGCAGAGGGTGCATCTTCTCCGAACCAGCATGGGCATCCAAACCACACTGCCTGAGCCCAGCCTGAAGGGACAAGAGTAGGAAATGAGCTTGTTTGAGGTGGATGATTTGAACCAAGCAGTGGCTAAGAGCTTGCCTCAAGGCTTCTGGCCCTAGAGAAGAGGGGCAACACCTTAGTCCAAAGCCAACGGGAGATGCCAAACAAAAGCTTGCTTGGGCTCCAGTGGTGAATTGCTTCATGGGAACGTGTTGTTCAGATGCTTTATTGAATTTTCAAGGAGCAGTTTTTCATTGGAACTGAAATATGAGAGAGAACAGAGTGTTCCAAGTCACTAAAACCAAACAGAGCAACAGCTTTACAGGTTTGAGAGTAGCAAAAAGGTTTATTTAATAATGGGGGAAAGGCCAGAACATAGCCCAAGGTATCAAGAAGGAATTAATCCAATTAACAAAATAAAACATGGGCTTAAGAAGAAATATTAATTGCAGCTGTCCAGCAAGTTGTGTGATACAGAGGATTTGTCTTAGGTTTCAAGAAGCTTGCAGTATTGATCCCTCAAGGGCTCGAGATGTTAAATGTACCCTTCCCTGGGGAGTAAAGCGGGCTGTTAATTAATTTTGTCTTGTCAAACGTGGTAGCTTTTGGGTCCTGTGTCTTCTTCTCTAGGTGGTCTGTATTTTGTTTAGTCCCTGTGCAGTCCGTTTCTAGCTGTACCAGCAGGAAGAGGCAGCCTGTTCTTGTTCTAAAGCCATTTGCAGATACTTCTGCAATTAAAGACTCGTTATCCTGTTGGTGAGAGTCATAGCAGGCTGACAGTGAAAGAGAGGAGTGAGGTGAGGAGGGTGAGTTGGGTTGAGCACAGACCCTCCTGGCTGTGGCACCTCCCCTAAGCAGGAGGCCGGGGCTCCGATGAGCTGGGGTTGTGTGGCTGCTCAGGGCTGTTTCCGTGGCCGCTGCACAGCCCTGGCGCAGGAGCCGACACAACGCGTTCTGCTGTGGCTGGGACACCTGCTCAGCTCCAGGCACTCTTCTGCTGAGCTGTGCTGGCTATGCAGAACTCCTGAAGTGTCTGACCAGCCCATCTGAGGACAGAACATCTCACAGATTGCTTGGGAATAGATGGCGAGGGCTTGGGTTGAGGAATCAGGACACTGTTTGTGAAGGGGGTGGGAAACAAGGGACTAAAACCAGTCAGAAGTGAAAAATTCCATCTCACTTCAGATCGTGAAACATCAGGTTGGTTGAAGGCTAGAAGCTCTGTTCTGTTAGAAAACAGTTTGTGATGTGGTCATGGAACTTCAGATTCCAGCATAGTGCACTTTTCAGGATGTGTGTGGAGCTGGAGGCAATTCCAGCTTTCTCTTTGTGCTGAGGGGTTCTATGTGGGGGCCCTCCAAGTGCAGGTTTTTTACTGCCCCCTGTGTCCTGTTGGAAAATGAGTTTGATCTGAGCCATTGGAAGAGTCAGGGGAAACAAACACATCTGGCGTTAATAGGAATTCAAATTGGTGAAATGGGGAAGAATATCCCGGTGACGTCACTGTGATCTCTTCACCGAGGTATGTGTGGTGAGGATGTGAGGTGCCAGAGCAGCAGAGCAGGACTTGAAATCCTCTCAGATCAGGAGTAATGTGACCAGGTCCTAGGCCAGCTCCTTTCAGAAAGCTGTTCCCTTGTTTCATTGGGTTTTCTTCTCCTACCAACTTTTTCCTCTCTTTTTTCCCCTCTCACATACAGCTTTGTTTGTTTTTTCCCCTTATCCCTGCTGTTCTCTCTCTCTCCAGATTGTTTTTATTTCTACCTTTCATTTTGATCCCAGTCCCTGGAAGCCAGGCAGGGATGTTACTGAAACCAACCTGCTGAGGTTTGTAAGGAACGGCCTGATGGCTGCAGGGCTGTGGGAGCACATCGGGAGCGCATCGCTGGCATCCCTGAAACTCAAGGAAGCAGCAGCAATTGTTAGGAGGCAGGGGAAACCCAGAGGTTTTGCTACAGGAAGACAGACAACACAGAAACTTCTTGGGTCTTTTTGTTTTTCAGAAAAGATTAAATGGCTGATCTTTATCTTCCTCTTATCAACTCGATCACAAACAAATCTCTTCTGTTGATTTCTGCCACACAAACCAAACAAACACAGAAGCAGCAGTGCTGAAGGTGGAAGAAAGGCTTGGGTTTTGAAGCACATCCAAACCACCAGGAATCACTCACTTTCCTTTTAAATGCAGCATTACCAGGAGAGCTCTAAATCAATGAAAAGTCTGAAATTAGATTATATTCCTGAGATCAGATGTGAATCACGAGTTAATCGTATTTGCTTGTATTATCACTGTCTTTACCCTTTTATTTTATCCTGAGAAATTAGGTTTCTGACTTGAAAACAAAGTGAGCTGTGACGGCATGAGCCCCTGCTGGGTTAGAGCACACAGCATCACCTGTGGGTGCAATCCTAAAAGTCTTCTGGTTTGGAGGTTTGTGTCGAATCCAAAACTGAGCTCGAGCGGTTTCTCAGTGCCGTGTCTCTCCTTGCCGGCCCTCTGATGCTTCAGGTAGCTGTTTTCTTAAATTAATGAGAGCATATTCCTGATAAAGCTTGCTAAATAAAGTTTGAAATGCACCTTGGAAGTGACAGGGTGGGACAGCAAGCAGTGATCTCTTGACTAGGGTCCAAAGCTCAGGGAGCTATATTCTTCTGCAGTATTTTTGGCTGAAACTGTGGTGAAATGCACCCACATCTGAAGCAGAGGTGGGAGCTGACCTGCAAGGCTCAGGTGTGAGTGAGACCTGCAGGTGATGTGCAATGGCAGCTGCAGGGTCAAGGTTTTCTTGAAGGTGGCAGCAACTTCAGCCCCAGGTTGGTGTGCGCGATGCTGCAGGAATGTGAATGTGTACTTGGGAGGTGGCGTTGGCACCGTGTCTGTGTGTGTTTCTGGGAGAGGTGGAGATTGGTGATGTGTTCCTGGCTGGTTGTACTTGAAGAGTGATGCTGACTTGAGTCTGGATGTAACGAATGCTATGGACAATGCAAGAGCTACAAAGAAATGGTTTGCTAATAGGATAAGGAATTCTGTGAACAAAACCAATGATGCTGCAGGAGGGGAATCTGCAGAGACCCTTGCGGCGAGTGTGCGTACTCGGCAGGAAAGTCCTCAAAGATGTTTCTGGCTGACATACCTTGAACTGTCTTCCCCCCAACATTCCAGGGTCTGGGCACTTGAGGGAAGGGCTGGGTATGGCAGCGGAGCGGTGGCCGCTCGTGCCAGCACCGTAACCCGTGTCACTGCAGAGCAGGGTAGCGGAGCCTTTGCGGCAGAGCACGCAAGGGTGGGCACCACGAGATTGCTCAGGTCGTGTGTTTGTGACCAGAGGAAGGCAGGGGGTGTAAAGGGGCACCTTCGCCTCTCCTTTGTGCAGCCACAGCACTTGCCAGGGGGAATTAGTGGGGCTCTCATGTTTCAGGGCCGACTCCTGAGCAGCTGCTCGAGTGCCAGCTCAGTTGGTAGCCTCAAAAACAAAACATCCCTTGTTCCTCATCACCACTGAAATGTTGCCTTCCTGGACCTGGGCTTTGGCCCTGCAGCTCTCAGCACAGACAAAATGTGAGGCTTTGCCAATGATGTATTCTTTCAGGTCTGTTTAATATCCATTATCAATTTAATGTGCCACTGTAATCAGATTTTGCTTTTTCCATCTCCTCTGTAGAGCTGATTACTTAGTGTATGTGGTCCGTGTTTGTTTTGTTTTAAGGAAACTACAAGTGAAGAAGTTGAATGTTTGCTTCAGCTGAAGAGAATATTTCCCAAGGCCCAGCTAGAAAAAGTGAAAAAGAGAACTGGAGGATGTTGCGAGTAGGTACGTACACGAGAGGAAGTCCTGACTGGTAGTGTGATTATCAACAGGAAACGGAAGGTGACAGCTGATGTGACACTGCCATACAATCCACTTTGTGTCGTGTGGCCTGAGGAGCAATGTACATCTGTGTGAGATATTCTCCTGTCCGTTCATCTGCTGGAGTTTGACCTGTTCTGTGTTCGGTGAATCCACTTGGCTGGAGCTGGCAAGCCCTGGTGTTTTCTTGACACCTGCTGCTGGAGAGATCTTGGACAGCGATGGGGAGAAACAGGTGCGTGTGAGCAACCTTCACTGGCCGGCAGCGAGCGCGCTTCCGACCCCAGGCAGCTTTGAGGTGTCTTGGCCATTCAGTGCTCTGCAGATATGAACGCTGAGCTTTTCCGGCACGTTCTCACGTTGGCCTGGTTCTCACCATGCTAGTACATGGGAAAGAAGACTTCCTCTCAGACATCACTTACATCGTCCTGGAGCTGGTCATCGCAGTGCTGGCCATCCTGGGGAACATCCTGGTCTGCTGGGCCGTCTATTTGAACAGCAACTTGCAGAACGTCACCAACTATTTCGTGGTGTCCCTGGCGGCCGCTGACATTGCTGTGGGTGTGCTGGCAATCCCCTTTGCCATCACCATCAGCACAGGCTTCTGTGCCTTCTTCTATGGCTGCCTCTTCATTGCCTGCTTCGTCCTGGTCTTGACTCAGAGTTCCATCTTCAGCCTTCTCGCTATCGCCATCGACAGGATCATTGCCATCCGCATCCCCCTCAGGTAAGCGCGGCCTGGGCTGGGCGGATGGAGCGGGGTAGGGGGTGAGGGATGAACAGCAGTGAAAACAGCAGAGCTGGAGACAAATCAAGGAAGGAAAAGGTACAGGGGGATCAGCACTTTTTCTCTTCCAGGTCCTGAAGGCTGATGGGCTTTCTGGTTGCTGCTTCTTCCCGTTCTTCTCTGTCCTCATTTGGTGTTTGCCCGTGGCATTGCAACGGCACTGCCCTGGAGCTGCTGTTCCATCTTTAGAGAGGATCGTGCAGTGCCCATGGTGTCCTGTGCCCTGGGCTGCAGCAGCAGCACCAGCAGGACCGCCGTGGGCAAGGGGAGCTAAAGCAGTGCCTGGTAGAGGGCAGAAAGGTGGGGAGGTCGGCTGTCTCCTTGCCGTGGGGAGGGTAGGGGACGCTGCCTGCAGCTGTGGCAGCAGAGGTGTGGAGAGTGGGGATGGGCTTTTCTCTGGGGTCCATTAACTGTGAAGGGAGGAGAAGCAGGCTTTGAAGAACTGGCCTTAGGGAGATCTGGACAAGCTTCAGCCGTGCCTCTGGAGGCACAGCACACATTAGGCCAGGGCACAGGTTTGTCCCAGCCCTGCAGATGGTCATTCTCTGGTCTCTACTGGAGTTCAGTGGAAGGAAAGGATGTTTCGCTATTAGAGCTTGAAAGTTGAATATGACCACTTGGTACTGGGTGGGACAGGGGAAATTCTGCCAGGGCACGGGGGCTGCACGTTGTGATGGGATGGATCCGACTGTGGGCGTGAAGCAGTGCTGCGCTTCGTGGGCTTCCGAGTCACTCAGCAAGCTTGAAGTATGTAGAAGTAGTCCTGGGAGAGGCCGATGCAGACAAAGTGTTGAAATCTTCCTCCTAGGGACAAGGAAGATGCAGCACGCTCTCAGGGATGGAGAGACTGGCTTCTCATCCTGAGTAACTAATGTGTCTGCAAGAATGAAGCACATTTCTGGTTATTCTGCTCTCAAGTTTGAGGTTTTGGTCATCCTCACTCCTGTTGAGCTGAAATCTCATGTTGACCTGTGCAGTGTAGTTTTGTCTCTCGTGCATACTGTGGTCATTCAGCGCTTACGTCGATCAACACAAACCTCCCATCAAAACTGGCAAGTGCTCCCTTGCCTAGAGCTGCAGGAATGGCCTCTCCGTGTGGGCAGTGCGGCGCGGTCTCTCCTGGAGGGTCCCTCAGCAGGCTGGTGCTGCTGCAGCATTACCAGGAGTTGTTGGCTTCCCAGCCTGTGGCCGTCCCCTTATGGCCTCTACTTTTGATGCAGTTGCAAGGAATAACTGTTCCATGGAGAAAGCTCTGTCCGTCAGTTACGTGTAAACGGGGCTGCCTCCACTCTTCTGCAGTTCTGTGTGTGGATGGTTTCAGTTTATAAACCAAAATAACGATAAATGGTATAAAGAAACATGGAGAACAGCCCTCGGAGCTTGCCTCTGAGGTGGTTTTGGGAAGGGCTAATGGCTATAATCCATCTCTCATGGGTAGCTCTGAAGGCTTCTGCTGACAGTTTAAGTGCTCTCCTTGCTGGAGGATGGCTTGCCAGGAAAAGGGTTTTAAACATCTGGATTTCTGCCCATTTTTGGTGGTATCACTGTAACTATATTGTCTTGAAAATCTGATTTCCTGGAGTAGCCAAGGTAAAGTCTTTTAGAAGAAAACAGACTCATCAGCACTGGGCACAGCACTGGTTTCACTATTTTGTTTATGCAAAAACAGAGCAAAAAGCCACCCCCATTCACCCCAGGAACAGCGGCTCAGGGTGCTCAGAGCCCTCAGGTAGAACCAGGGACCCTCCCCTCCTTGTCCTCTGCTCCTTTGTCCTTTTACAATGGGAGTGAAGAACTTGTCAGTTGTTTCCCCTGAAGAATTTATGGATGAATAAGCATGAGATTACAGCCTCAGACATGCTGAGAGAGTGAAAGCTGATGAGCTGAGGAGGGAAATGTGATCTGATTCACAGTGCTCACATCTCTTTTCTTTTTCTAAGATCTAGTTGTCTCAAAACTGAGTCAAACCATTGGGAGGGAAGTTCTGCACTGAAGGTGCAAGGTTTTCAGCCCAGCCTTTACTGCTGGGGAAAGCCTCTTCTCCTCAGAGGACAGGAATGGGAACACCAGGCATTCCTAATATTTGTTAGATGAATGCTCTTCACAAAATAACCCACCAGGCTTCCCTCGCTCTGATGGAACCAAAAGGGGCTGAACCTATTTTTTCTTCTTCTTTTTCTTTTGAACTGTTTTGTGTCTGGTTCACCCTGAGGAAGGGACCCGCGTGGCTCAGTGGATACTGTGTGGATGTGTGTTCTGACTCAAATCCACTGTCAGTGTTAAGGGAGGCTGAAGAGTGGCATTTCTGACACTGCCTGGGTTTGGAGACCTCGGTCTGTCATTGGAGTTACCTTCAGAACAGTTTTTTAGTGGATGAAAATACATTGGAAGTAATTTGTGAACTCCTCACGAGTTCTGCCTTTCCAGTGACTCCCATTGTGTGGGACTGGCTTAGCTTTCCCGAGGTTCTCAAGCTCTTTCCAGACTCCTGCCAGTGTTCGTGTGGATGTGACGCTCCGTGAACAGCAGTTGAGGCAGCGAGCCCAGGCCATTGCTCGGGCTCGGGCAGGGTCCGAGCTGGGTCTCTGGTCTCTACCTGCAAACCTGGGCTTGCTGGTATAAAACCCCACGTGTTCAAAACAAAACTGGCTGGGAATTGAGCTCCAGGATGAAGCCACGGGCCAAGAACAATTGCTGCTTTCCAGCCTCTTTGGTGCCAGCAAATGTGCGGTGGGAACAGTGCCCATCCACAGCTCTTGTGCCAGCCTTTGTGGTAAAGATCCCCCCAAGGTGGAGGACAGGGAGCTCCGAGGCATGGACAGAGAGGAGAAATTCTTCCTGCAACTGAGAAGTTTTCTCAGGTCGCCGCTTGCTCCACATGCTGGATCCAGGCATCCACTCGTGGCACAGAGCCTTAGGTGGGGCAGTGCCCACCGCAGCCACTTGCTGAAGTGCAGACCTTCCCCAGATGTGCTGCAGAGTCATCCGGCAGCTCCCGGCCCAGTGCGGCCCCTGCCCGGCACCAGCAGCTCACGGTGTCCGTGACTGCCTGAAGCCCTCAGCTTCCCACGCACGGGGGTGCAGAGAGCAGCCTGGCCTGGCTGCTGTGAGCAGAGGAAGATCCACCCAGGAGCACAGGCTCGTCAGGGCCAGCCTGGAGACATCTCCACGGGGATAAAGGAACGACTGTGGGCAAGTCCATCCACCCAGAGGTGTCTCATGTGGATCCTAGGAATTAAGCTCTCCCAGGCGAATGAGCGTGAACACTTCTCAATCTGTACTTGGCCAGCTCGTGCCACACACTGTGTCGGGAGACCTGTGAGCTTTTAACCCTTGGGGATCCAGAGTGAGGCCCTGTGGCAATGCAGTCACCGCATGGCTGGTCACGGCGCTGCGGCACAAGGCAGGGGACACAGGGGCTGCTTGGGATGAGCTGTTCTAAGCCTTGAGAAGTTCGCCTAGGAATCCCCAGGAGGTTGGAGGGAGGGAGAAGTGGGGGGTGATTGCCTGGAGCAGTAATACATGTATTTTTAGTGGAAAGGACATCTCCAGTCGTGGGATAACAGCTGCACAGTTTCAGAATTCCTCTGACAAGATGTGGCCAGTTCCAGGACTGCACCGTTTTGAGGGCTGTTTTTTGATTTCTGTGTTTTCAAGTTTCAAGTGCCTTCAGCCGGTCTCTTGCTCCCAAACGGTGCTTTCAAAGCACAGAAGCTGTTCTGCCTTTGGTGAGCTCTGAATGTGAGGAGCTCCCTGCTGCCATCCATGCTATGCCCTTGGTATCATTGAGCACGGAGCAGGATCCACTGCTGGCTGGAGAAACGTTTTATCTCTCAGAATCATCTGAATCCTTCCCTCATCCCTGGAAGGTGGATTTCGGTGTATTTTGGGAACTGGGAACTGTGTGGTTGACTCCTTCACCCACTCCCTCTTTTCTAGTTGTGAAATGCAGCTGAGAGGTGACCTGAGCCTGCAGGCTCTGGTGTGGAAGTAGTTTTTTCCAAAGCCCATCAGCAGGGATTTAAAGCCTATGTGGGATCTCCACTCTGTACTGAACCCAACAAAGCAGCCTCTCTCAGGATACATAGGGTAACTGTTTCAGTGGGCGATAGGAAGATTTCTATAGTTTGCTGGATTATTTTTTAATGGCTGTTTGCTGAGAGTGTTGTGGGCACAGAGGGAGAGGGAGCACTGGGAAACCCTGGGAGCCCAGTGGTTCTGCTGTCCGATCACACATGTGGAGTCAAGTGCTGTGTGGGACTTGGGCTGGACAATGTGGGAACCTGGCCATTGCCTTTCCAGCTGAGCATTACCAGGGGAGGAGATTGCATTGAAATGTTAAACTGTTGCCCTGATTTACATTTTCAGAGACAAGAGCTGGTGGAATCAGCTCAGGACTCAGAGGACCCTGTGAGGCCTTGGGAACTGGCCGATATTTCAAACGAGTCAAGCTCCCTGGCTGCAGTTGGATCCTTCCTGAGCTGCTTAGTGTCTCTTCAACAGATGTTGCAGAATTTGCTGCTCAGAGCCCTGGTCTGTCAGTGCCTCCAGCCCCGGAGTCCCCTTGGTGTGTGCAGTGCCCCATGCCTGCAGCCAGAGCACTCTCCTCAGCTCAGTTCCTCCTTCCTGAGGCAGAGCCTGGCTTAGCTGGGCTGTAAGGAAAACTGCTGACTGCTCTCACTTATTTAAGGAAGGTTTGTGCTGTGGCCTCCCTGCAAGTACTCTTGTGAGACAGAGCAAGGTGCTGTGCCAGGCAAAGCCACCTGGCTCCTGCAGCTGGGTCAGCAGAACTTCTCTGGAGCACCCCCGAGGGTGGCCATGGGGCTGATGGCGCTGCGCGTCCGGGTCCTCCTGTGCCCTTTGCCTTACGGATCTACTGCAAGGCAGAGCTGGCGGCTCCTTTCCCTTTGCCAGAGAGGAGCAGCCTCCTCAGCCTGCAGCCAGAGAGCCACGGTGGTCGTCATCACCAAGGGCCTGAGAAAGTGGGAGTGAAGGAACACAGATAAAAACTGTATCAATTTCCCTGCTTTTCTGTCGCCTGATCCATGCCTAAAGGAAAGGAGAGGCCCATCTGAAGAACTGGGTGCCTTTTTTGCTGTCTTCTGTCACTTGGGGCCGTTGGAAAGTTGTCTGGGTGTCGGGCTTGTTGAGTGATACTGATGTAACTCCCATTTCCTCTGCTTTATAGGTACAATGGCTTGGTGACGGGCTCCCGAGCGAAAGGTATCATTGCCATCTGCTGGGTCTTATCTTTCATCATTGGCCTGACACCAATGCTGGGGTGGAACAAGCGCGCCCAGATTGAAGAGCTGGGTTCCAATAAGTCCTCTCCCATCAATTGCAGCAACAGTATGGTGGCATGTCTCTTTGAGGCTGTGGTCACCATGGAGTACATGGTCTACTACAACTTCTTTGCCTGTGTGCTCTTGCCGCTCCTCCTCATGTTTGGTATCTACTTGAAAATCTTCATGGCAGCCCGGCGACAGCTCAAGCAGATGGAGAACAAGATGGTACATGGGGAACGTTCTCGCTCCACTTTGCAGAAGGAAGTCCATGCAGCAAAGTCTTTAGCCATCATCGTAGGGTTGTTTGCAGTCTGCTGGCTTCCACTGCATATTATTAACTGCTTTACCCTTTTTTGCCCAAATTGTGCCCACGCTCCCCTCTGGCTGATGTATCTGGCTATTATCCTGTCTCATGCCAACTCGGTTGTAAATCCTCTAATTTATGCCTACCGAATCAGGGAGTTCCGATACACCTTCCGTAAAATCATCAGCCAGCACATCCTGGGCCGGAAGGAGCCGTTCAAGGTGGGGACAGCCAGCTCGAGGACTTCCACTCATGGCGGGGACGCCGAGAACGCCAGCATACGAATCAGCGAGTACGCGTTGGAGGTGTACGCCAACGGGGAGATCCACAGGGATCCCGAAAAGCAGGACTTAAACAAATGCAAAGCTGGCTTGGAGTGGCACCAGAATGGAAATGCTCTGGACATGGAGACAAATGGGCATCTCCCCCATTCCTGTAAAAATGGGATTCTCTCAGACATATGCGTGAAGAGGGAGCTTCACAGTGAAGAGCTTATTGGTGCCCGAGTGTCTTACTCGGATCTGGAAAGAGCAGCCTTTGCAGCAGCTGATGTTTCTTGATGAGGCTTCCAAAGTCTTCCTGGGAGAATTATTATTTTTCCATGGGTGACCTCTGCCAGGGCAGCATGGGAGGCTGGGGGGCGGGGGGAAAGGTGCGCACTGTGGAGAAGCGGGTCGTTGCCTAGGACTGTTGGGATGATCCTAAACACTAGACTGGAGAAAAGCCAAGAGACCACTGAGCCAGACTACAGAAGGAGGGACACGTTCCCCATCAGTGCCCTGTCACCAGGGCTGTGCCAAGATCAAAGCTGGCGTCCCAGGTTGGCACTGGGAGACTGCTGATGCAGGCGTGTCACGACACCCTGCTGTACTGCATGTCCGTGGCTGTGTCGGGTTTGCTGTCCTTACCAACAGAAATAAAAGCATGGCTGGAAGCATCCACTGAATTGCAAAGAGCAGCAGGGAAGGGGCATTCTGCTGCTTTGGCCCTGCAACAAACCGAAGGGGAGAGCAGCGTCTGTTGGTCAGGAAGGATGCCAGCAGCTGCTAGGAGAGGGAAGGAATTTACCTGATGGACACTTTGGATACCTTCAACCATGGCATTTTGTCTTTCAGTTCATGTTTTTAAAGCTTACACTGCAACAGGTTGCTCAAATGGTTTGTTTTTTCTTGTCTTAGTAAGATTACTTTATGTTGTTATAAAAGGTAGGCAAAACTTGCATCCATTCCCTGAGCGCTCCGCGTTCCAGGTGTGCAGGGCAAATACAACTTCACAGCTCTCCACGTAGGCTGACAAATCATGAGAACTGGGCCAGGCTGCTGGGCTGTGTCACCTGGGGCTGTGTCCTGGGGGCTGTGCCCCGCACTGGTGTGAAGAGCTGGGCGTGTGAGCTGTGTGTGGGCTGGTGGTCGCTGTCTGCTTTCCCCATCTCTATGCTTGTCTTCCTGAGCTCCTAGAGTGCAAATTCTTTCCATAGCCCCATGTGGCTGTGAATGGAGCTAATTTTCCACATTTTGGTCATTTCCATGCTGGGTCTGTCTGGGCAGAAGATGTTTCTGCTCCAAGAAGCTGAAAGGCATCAGTAGTAGTGGACAGGCAGTAATGTTTCTACTGGAAAATGAGAAGTCTGATAATTCCAAGGATATGAAGCTTATTCCCAGCTGAGACCATCAGAAATACCATCCCCAGACCTGGCTCCTCCTCACGCCTGCGCGCTAACGTTTCAGAAACCAAATAATCTAATTTTCAGAAAGGAAAGAGGAACTGGATTTTGATATTTGAGGAAGAGCAGGTTAGATGCATGTGCTCATGTTCCATGTTTACTTTAAATATTGTGAGTGATTACAGTGAAAAGTCAGTTTTATTTGAGGAGAATTTTCCTTTTGCCACCTCCCTTTGTGAAGGTGGGGAGTGGTTCCCTCTGCTGACTGTGTTCACAGAGGGAGCTGCTCCAGGCTGGCACAAAGCTTACTGCGCGATGGATAAAATGAAGTGGTAGCCAGAAGACAGGCCAGGCTGCAGAACAATCGAGTTCACGGTTTAATTGGATTTCTGCTTTCTTGGCACAGCTCTTCCACGTAGGCTGACGTCAGAGCGGTGGATTATCACTCCAGCACCATTAACAAACACTAAGCCATTTCCCTGCCACTGACGTCGTTAGTTGGTTCCTCTTAGCATGACCTGGGATCTTGTTACTCTTGATCTTTGGTGATGGAATATTTCTGGAGGGTACTTGTGGGATGGCTCCATTGACCTCCTGTACCAGTGGCAGAGGAACTCGGTCAGGCAAACGGGGGGCTGATCTCTCCAGGCCTCAGCTGGGAGCTGCAGTGTTTCTAAGAATAACACCAGATCGCATCCGGTATTCGTGGCAATAACAATGAGGTCCACAAAGAAGCAGAGCAGGGAAGGAAGTGTGGGAAAATACCAGCATCGCTCATGTGCTGGAACACACGCGAGTGCAAAGGAGTCTCCTACTGAGCTGCAGTTGCCATTCTGAAGGGAGGTTTTATGCCGCATTGCATCAGACTTTCAACAGCTGATGTGGGTTGGGAGCTTTCTATTGTTTCCTGAGCTGCTTCCCACTCAGTTGTGGCAGCTTCTTGCTTGGTGGCCGCAAGAATCAAATTCATCTATATTGATGCGACAAACTTAGGATTGTCCCTAACTTTCCAAACTTCCCTGCCCAACCAGATCACCCTGTGAGCTCACTGAGTTTCCAGCTGTCTTGAAATTAGCTTTTCTGCTGCTGTTTGAGATGCCCCCAGGTGAGCCCAGTTGAGTGGTCATGAGCAGAAAAGCACTGGCCATGTGAAGGGGCCAGGGACACGTGAGGAGGGGGTGAGGAGGCCAAGTGGTTTATAGGGAGTTGCAAGGCTGTAGTCATAGGAAGGAAGGCATGACAATTGCACCGCATGCTGTGTGCCTTCTGGCAAACATCTGGCTGAGATGGACCTTCAGAAGATGTTTCCAAAGCAGTTGGGGTGAGCATGAGCCTTTTGAACAGAACTTTGTAATTTTTATTTCTTGTTTCCTATTCATGATTTCAAGGATTTCTTCTTTTAAAGAAACTAGAGTCCCATTAATGAAGTGTGTTCTTTCCTTCTCCTGGCAGCGCTCTCCACGTCTGAGGAAAGTACCTGTCTTCCAAACTGCATAGAGCAGGGATCATTAGAAAAGTGAAAGCTAAGTAATTTTCTTCCTATCCCTCATATCCCCATTTTCCTTCCAGCTGCAGGATGTTTAGCAGATGAAATATAGCTGTCCTGGATAAACAAAGATAGTACCAAAACAAAGGGAAAAATGAGGTCACCATCAGGAGAGGCTGGAGAAGACCTCCTAGGGAGTCCAAGGTGCAGTGGGTCCAGAGAGTAAGAGCCGGGCTAAGAAGAGCCTAATTTCACTGAACTGGCTGAAAACCCATAGAGAGATGTGGTGCCTTGTTTGGCATGAGGGCGTTCCATTCATTTCACCGTTCCCTGGAGACTCTTAGGCTCCAGGGTTTATTTGCTTTGTAGAGTTTTGGGGAAAGTGAAGTTTGATCCGTTGCCAGGGGTAATTTTATCAAGAGTTCTTCTTGTGGCCATCTCCTCAACAGGGCACCGCTTTTGGGTGTGCAAATAAATGCATGTACAGCTCTGTGCTGCGGAGGCTCTTTCAGACCAGTGATATTTCAGAGCTCTGTGCAAGTTTGGACTGCAGCTCTAGAAGAGAGGACCAGTTTGGTATGGTGGGACAGTTGGAGGTGCTGGAGATACAAAGGGTTTACCACTGATCCCAGTTGGTAACTGCCCAGTTGGGCAGCTTAGCGTGCAGATGGTCTTGGAACTTACATGGAGTGGTCTGAATCAGTGCCCCTTCTTTGAAAGGAGGTTCTGGGGGATGCTGGTGGATATTACAAAGTCTCTGAGGTGTGAGAGCAGGCTGGAGGGTTTAGAGTTAGGTGGGAAGTCTTGGTGACGAAGGAACGCTTGTAGGGTAGGTGTTTGGGAGGATTTTGGGGGAGCAGGAATGTGCTGGGAAGTGCTGGGGATTGCACAGACGGTGTTGGCATGGAACTGAGGTGGGACCTGCTGAGGAAGTATGTGCTGGGAAGGATGTACAGTCTCACAGCTCTCCTGGGGTCACTGCAGAGGGTCAGCCTGGCCCGGTGTGTGTGGAGAGTTGACTCCGTAATCTCTGTGTGACTGAGGCAGAAATGGTTCCTAAGAGTTATCTCCTTTTCAGAGGGATTGTCTCATTCCGTGAGCTTGTCCGGGAGTAGCAAAAGCCCTTCTGCTTCATGAACATGAGCCCTAAGACCAGATCAATCCAGCCCTGTCCAGGGGTACGAGCGAGCTGTCACAGTGCTGGGATGTGTCACAGCTATAGAAGGCTTCTAGCGGTGTTGGTGCAGTTTGGCTGCCTGACAGTCCCTTCTCTCCCGCTTTGTTTGGGCATCAGCCTGCACAGTCACACCAGAGAGGTTTTCTTTCTACCCCTGAGCTTTTGTCCTTCTTTGCAGTAAAACCCATTGAGGGTAACTGAGATCACATCAGTTCCCCATTTGCATGAGAGGTGACCCAGGCTGACAGAGCGAGAGTCCCCCGGCTGGGTCAGTGCTGTGCGTAACTCCCCGCCTCGTTTGTCTGCTGGGCCCTTTCACACCAGGATGCGTTAAAATTGACGGGAACCTGTCGATGCCAGAACATCCTTTGCTTCCCCCACTGTCTCAGGAGTTGGTGTTCCTGCTCCCTGCCCTGTGGAGTGGTTGTCCCTAAGGTCTGCAAACCAAGACACCATGAACACCCTGCTGCACACACTGTCACTAGAAACCAAGTACTCTCTTAATTTAAATGTTTTATGAATATAGTGGTTGTTTTCCCTGTCTGTCAGTTACCAGTGGGAGGGGAGGGCAGGGGTGGGCAAATCTTTGCATGCCAATGTATTTAAAGTGCGTTGACCAAAGGTTTTTTTGAATCTGTGAAGTTTTCCTATCTGTGAAGTCATCAGACTGCTGGGCAGTGAGGAGCCGCTGGTGCTGCTGAATCTGTCTTGGTTACAGTTCTTAATAAGCATTAAAATAATAAAATATATTTGTACAAGAGAGCATGAGTGCCTTTGTCCCAGGCGGAGCCGGCTGGCTGGCCTTTCTGTGCAAGCGTTTTCTTATTATTTTATTAGCTTTTCCCATAGATTGATCCTTCCAGAGGTACTCTCCCTGGTGCTGCCTGTTCTTTTGCAGGAGATCCTCGCACGGACAGAAGTGACAGACCCGGGCAGACTTGAAGAGTCCTCACTCCTCTGACATTTCGGGATCTGCCATCCTGGCAATAACAGAAAATGTTTGTGGGTGCGTACGGCACACAAGGTAAAGCTCTGTTTGCTGTCTCGGGAGCGCTGTTACGCAGCAGGACCCGAAGGGTCCATACCTGCACCAGGAAATGACTTTGTCAGCTGCAGCAGGAGCCACCCCAGCCTGCTGGCTCTGCTCCCACACGGCCCTGCCGTGCGCCTCGGGCTCTGCCCAAGCGTCACCATTTCAAAGCTCTGACCTGTTCTGCCAGCCAGGCTGAACTTGGCCCCAGCCTGGTGTCCCCACATTAGACTGGAGATGGAGGCAGTGACCCCTGATGCTGCTGTGGTGGCTCTCAGGCCAATTCTGAGCAATGGTGACAGGATGGAATCATGTCCAGCTTTTTCCAGCTACTAAATGTGTGTGTGAGGAGTTTAGCGAAGGTCCAGGAGCGTTTGGAATTGGGAAGTGATGAAATGCGAGTTCACCAGAACCATCAGCCAGTGGTCATTCCAATTCTCATTGCAGCTGAGCTGCAGCCTGGCTGGAGGCTCCCTGTGTGGAGAGGTGCTGGGGGCCAGCTGTGCCCAAGCTGCTCACCCAGCTGTGTCAGTGAAAAGCTTTTGGATTTTTCCCTGCTTTCACAAACACGGTGCGTTTTGTTCTGCAGCATCAAAGTCCAGGAGCCTGGAGAAACAATGGGTGTCTGCAGGGGCCTGGGAACAATGGCTGTACCTGGCCTGGGAAGAAAGAGAGCTCTTGAAAGAACAGCGAGAGCTCCCGGTGTAACAACACAATTGGCCTGATCTGGAAATCTCTCTTAGAGATCCACACCTTGGCCTCACCAGCCAGAGAAACCAGACTTTGCAGGGCTTCTGCTGCAGGCTGAGAGTGGTCTGAGTGTCCCAGAGCTCAGAGGTGTAATATTGACTGCAGCACTGGGGAACTGAGGCCGTTTCTGAGTGGTGAAGTAGGATGGGGCTGTGGAGGAGGGTGGTTTCCCTTCTGTGGGTGGATAGTATTTGTGGCTAAAAAGCTTTTCACAGTATCCAGAGCAGCAGGATCTTCCTTGTCACTTCTACCCCCAAACAGGAAGCCTTTGCTGCTAAGAATAGCGCTCACAAGTGTGCTTTGTTCTTGGCCATTATGTGTTTCAAGAAGTTTTGGGGAGTTAAAAGCTCTTAGCACCTTTCTGAGGCCCCGTGTACCTCACAATTTACTTTCACAAGAAAGATTCCCACTGTCTTGCGTTGCGCTGAATTGATTAAGTGAGGAGTGAGATTCCCCGTGTATTCATTCATAGGAGGGAGGGAGACTTCTGCCAGCGAGGGGCGATCCTCCTGGAGATGTTTCCTCAGAAATGACCCAGTGGCTGGGACTGTTGGGAGGTTTTGGCTGTCAGATGCACTGCTCGTAACAAGCAGAATCCGTTCTGTGCTGTGTAACTGTAGTTGTCATTGCTGAGCTCCTGGAGCACAATGGGAAAGTCCTACCCAGAGCTCAGAAGATCAGGAATTAATTTTGAGGATTTGAGTTCTTGCAACAGGTCAAATAAAATGATCTCATCCAAGGAGTGGGAAAAGAGCTTTCAACGTGCAGGTTCAGAATAAAGTGTGTGAGATGAGGTTATGTGGAGCACGGGTCCGTACTGTGTGGTCTGAGCCTGCTGCACTGAACTCCAAATGTGGGACTGTGGTTTTTCGGGAGTGTCCAGCTGCAATCCAGAGAGGTGACTGCAACTTCTAAAGGGCACTAGAAGTTCTTTAGACCTGCCAGCTTGGACACTGCCAGGCTCAGGCTTTGCTTGCCAAGGATTTACCCAGAGCCCTGGGCAGCACAGATTTTTTGCCTTACCTAAATCAAGGAGATAAGAGCTCATAATGACAGTAAAGTCCATGTGCATGGGGTGTGTTGCTGCCTCAGCTGTTGATGAGGTCATGGGGATGTCTTTTGGGCTGGTATTAGTCCAGGATGTTATTATCCTTCTAAATGGGAGTGAAGCTTATCCCAGTTGGATACTTCATGTTGCTGGAGAACTTGCAGCTGCATTATTTGGGCATTTGGCATCATCTGGTCTGTGAAAGCTGGTGCCTGTGCTTTGGGGTCGCAGGGAGGCAAGGCTCTTACGTAGTGTGGTGATTGTCCTAAGAAAGAGAGAACTGGGCAGCCTGGATCAGTTCTATGGAGAATGCAAAACAAGCCTGGGCCATCTCAGGATGAGCTGCACTCATGGTGCCTCTTGAACCCATGTTCTGTTATTGTTGGTGTGGAACGTGAGGGTCTGGGCCAATGAAAATAAGGAAGGCAGCTTGACAGACACAGATTTTATCTTTTAAGATTCGGCATGACCTTTCTGGTATATAATAAATAAAGTTGACTCAGGAATTGGCAAGTGCCCTATAACATGTCGTCCTGGTTTTGGGACTCGGCACAATGTTCTGCTTAGCAATGCTCTCCGTTAGCATTGTTTGCCAGGTGCCTGTTTTGGAGGGGTTGCTGCAGGGCTGAGCCCTGGCAGATGCCAGAGCTTTCAGGTGTGCTGGGCCCAGCATCTCTGACTGCGCTGATGCAGGCTGGGTGAAGGGCGTTTGGAATCCATGCTGATCCAAGCTTTTACCACTGGACCATAAAAGGAACAGAAATTCCCTGCAAAGGAAGACTGCTGTCTGCAGTGGTGGGAGCCTGGGGGCGAAGAGGGCTGCCTTCCCTGCACGTTATTGTATCACCCAGCAAGCAGTTAAGGCAGCGCCGAACAGTATTGCTTCCTGCGCTCATGTCTTCCAAGCAGCCCTGCCACGCCTTCTGGATCCTGTGATATTAAACAACTCCATCATCCAGAGGATGTGGCCAATTGTGCAGGTGACAGGAATGGGAGCTCTGACACTTGTCTGCTGCCAGGCGAGTCCCTGCTGTGCCATCTCCTCCGTTAACTGTGAGCGCGCACAGGCAGGTTTGGTGATCTCAGCTGGGTGGCAGGGGCTGGGGTAGAAAGGGGTCCTTCACAGGCAACTGAGAATCGTGTTCTGCTGAATGAAAGCTGTTCTGTGATGGGAACACATCAGATTGTGAAGTTACTCTGCAGAGCCACGAGGCACTGGGGACAAGAGGGCTGATGTTTGCATTCCCAGTCCCAGAGAAGCTCCAGGGGGAGAGCTCACAAGGAGAGCAGCCAGTGCTGGCCCTGGGGTGCTGGGCTACACAAGCACTCGGCACCTTAAAGTGAAGGACAATTGGTTGCCTGGTTTCTGAGGTGCCTGCCATTTGGGAGCAGTCCAGTATTACAAGTGTTTCCTGCCTTTATATTCATGCCAAAAGCACTAACAGAATAGGGTGGAGACAAAAAATCTCAGACCCTCCTCAAGATCATCCTCTAATTCCAGAAGGATCAAAATGCTAAAGGTTGCATTAGACAAACAGAAACAGTCTTTTCTCCCACCACTGGTAACTCAATGCCACAACTAAAGCTGCGAGTCAGCTGCTCGCTCTGCAGCTGCGGCCTTTCTGAGTTCATGAGAAACAGCATTTTGGTTTCCTTCCAGAGGAAATAGACGGCGATGTCCCTAACTCGCTCTGAGGCCCCGTCTGCAGGACCAACCCGTGTAACGTCCATCTGCAACCAGACTCCAGCCCAGATCCCCACTCCTTATGGACTGAGCCAGTCCTTGGGAATCAAGGCTTTTAATCGGAGACCTTTGGAGTCTGCTTTCATGAGCACTCAGTTCCCATGCAAGTACTCTCCCATCCCCAGTTCCGCAGCTGGTCCCTCCTTCCCTGCTGTGTGCCAGACCTGGGAAACACAAGAGGTTTATCTGAGAGGCAGGGGCTGTTGGTCCCTTTCCACAGTTCAGCACCACCTGGACTTCCAAGGAAGCAACGTTGCTGTGGGTTTTCGCTGTGTGGCTGAGGGTGCTGTGCAGCTCTCAGCGTGCTGATAGCAGTCTCCGATTCCCTGGCAGGAGGATCTTCCCATCAGCGTTTGGTTTGGGAGCACTGTGAGGGAGGACATACAATCCTCCCAGGGACAGTGTGATGCTGTCTTCCCGTCAGGAGTTTGAGGCTGCATCCTGGGGTCAGGAGTCAGTGACAGGGATGACGCCAAACGCTGAAGCCTGTGTGTCAGTCGGACACGTTGTGTCAATCAGAATGTGCTGCCCTGGCACGTTCACTCTCTCTAAAGGGAGCTCCATGTGCACGTAGCCACGAATTTGGTGTTTTCCAGGTGGCTGTGCTCTCTCTATGCCGGATGAATCCCAGTGCTGTAAAACACATGTCCCTGTTCTGCTTCCTAAAGAGATGCATCTGCTGATGTCAGCTCCCAGGTAAGGCACACAGGAACCTGCTCGCTCTCACCATCTGTGGCCTTTGGCCTCTGCTGGGAGTCAGGCATCCTAAGGAAACGAGGAGTGACCCAGGGCTATTTTTTGCTGATCCTTGGTCAGTGTTGCAGATGGAGAAGTAATGGCAGTTTTCCAGCAGGTGAGACCCTCCAGGCCAGACAAGAAAAATAAACACAGGAAACGGCATCCCTGCAACAAGATAACAGAGAAAGGAGAGGCTGGACGGGCTTTCTGCTGCGTGTCTGCCAGGGGAAGCACAGAGCCTGGAGTTCTCTGACAGGAGCAAACACAAAGGAAGGGGTTACTGCCAGGACAGAGAGGAAAGGGGAGAAAAGGAGGTTTCTGCTTTACCCAGACAGGGTTGCAGGGTCTGTGCAACGAACATCTTCGGTCTCAGTGTGGTGTGAGTTAGTGCTTTGCTCAGGGCAGACACTGACTGGCTCTGCTCCCCCTGGTTGTTTTTCTGTCTCAAAAGCAATTCTGAGGATCTCTGTGTTGATGGAAACTCTGCTCTATCCTACCTGTGAAATCCATTCCCTGAACTCCTCCTGGCCTCTCTTTGTGTCCCAACCCCTAATCCCGTGGGGTTATCAGAGCCTCTGCAGTGCTCCGAGTTTATCCCTGATGGTGTGGCTGGGTGGTATCTGCTGGCTCCATCTCTGTGCTCAGCAAGATGGGGAAGCCACCTGTGGTGCCCAAAATAGCCTCGGCCTGGGTGATCCAACCCAAATGGTGCTGATAGTGGTGGGGATTCCCATTCCTCAAAAAGAGGCTTTTGTTGGGAGGATCTAAACTGAGCTCCAGGCCTTGCCAGCTGTGGAGAGGAGCAGATGGATCTGCAGGATAAAAATAGATCGGAGCAGACTTGTTCTGCCCCTTTTCTTCACCAGCTCAAAGTACAGTCGCAGAGGTGCCTGGTCAGCTCAGCCAGAGCAGAGAGCTGGATGCCTGCCTGGAGCCAACAGCCACTGTCAGAGACCGGGATTTATCTCTCTGCAGTCCCACTCCCCTTACAGCTGCCCTGTGGCCAATCTTGTTTACTCACAGCTGTTAGCAGCATTACATCCCATTTCCCTGGGGCAGCACAAGGGGACAATGGGATACATCTGCCAGACTCCGTGTTCCTAAACTGCTGTGTCGTGGGCTGAGACACAGAGGTAGCTGTGGCGCCTGAGGGTGAGGCACTGAGGCAACGAGGCCACAGCTTTGCCCTGGCAGCCCAGGGCTTGTCTTTCTCTGAGCAGGCTGGAGTTGCAGAGTAGAGGCAGTCGCTGTTCCTCTAACTTGGGAAGCACATGGTGGGGAAAAGGTGACTTCTGGAGCCTGGGGGCTTGGTTTTTCCTCACAGATCTAGGAACCCTGGGTTGTCAGACCTGCAGACAACAAACCAGGGTAATGTCCCAATAAACAGAATAGGAAGCATCTGCCTTGCATTTCAATAGCATAAACTTGACATTTCACCTCTGTTTCTTTCTTTAGTTCTTCCACATTTAGGTATTTACAGAAGTGTTCCAGTCCCTGACCTGATGGGATTCAGCTCACCAAATGGCAACGTCACCTCAAGTGACTGTCACAAAAGGTCTCCAGGCGTCCTCAGGGAGCTCAGTGCTGCACGCACGTTTATCAGTTGAAGGCTGTGACAGTAGAGAGGTTGGAGGGAGCCTTCATGGAGACTTCCAGCAGTAGATGACACTGGAAGCTGTTCAGCCTGTAGGTGACTCTGTATAGCACCCATATATAATACAATTAGTGCTGTCAGTATGCAAGGCCGAGTGCCTCTCGCAGCACCCTGTGAGTAGCTCTGCTGGCTTCAGTGGCACTGTGGTCAGAGGGTGGACTAGACCGGGGGATGCTCCTGCAAGAGCTCTGCCCTGATGAGGTGACACCTGTGCTGTGTCATCCTGTGGGAGGCCAGAGGAAATAAAATCCTGGTCAATTTTGGATAGAAAGCTCAGGTCTGTAAAGCATCTTGTTCTGCTGACTTCTCCGGTCATTTACTTCACGCAGGTTTCCCCACTGTCAAACCAGACAATGATGGAGACTCAACTCTCCTCACCTGAACATTTCTCAAGGAACTCCTTGACTCAGAATCAAGATTAAGGCTCTTAGGGAGGTGCTAAGAAGTCAGGTGAGAATGGGGCAACCACGGAGGATTTTAAAAGCAATTAATCAACTTGAGAGCAAGAGTGCTTCTAAATCACTCTCTGTGTTTTGGTTATTAAATTTATTAGCCCAGCTCATTTGTGTTCTGGTGTAGCCTGAAAATGTTCTGGGTGGTTGCCCTGGTCAGTGCCTTGCCAAAGTGCTTGAAGCAAGCTGGGTGGCAACTGAGAATTCTCTTTGCCTTGAACTGCTCAGTATGGCCTCTCCCTTCATGTTTATGAGGCCTCCTTTTTCTTTCGGAGGATCTTTGCCCTTTGCTTGCTTTCTGTTTTTTTCCCCAGCGCTCTGTCTATGCAGACACATTCTGGAATCGTGCTCCAGAAGACATTCCTGTGTTTCTCAGTTGTAACATAATTGATCCTTTGTTATGATATTGCAGTTAGGTGCTCCTGGAGGGTGAGCAGCTCTGGTCAGGAGCAACAAGACTTTCTCGCTCTGACTGTTCACTGGCCTGGCAACTCATAAAAGTGCTGTTTTTCTTCACCTCAGTTAAACTGCTGACGTGTCCCAGCATGCACGAGGCACGGAGGCTCAATACACCCAGAGGGCTCATTGTTTACAAGGTAAGTCATCCTAAGAGGCCAGGCATTAGATGGTCTTCAATGCTCCCCTCTGTTGTTTGTTAAGGAACAGACAGTGAGGTGATGTGGCAGAACAGTCCACAGTGTGAATGGAAAATGCTGTTTGCTGTAAAGGCCTGAGCACAGCTGCCTCGGTGCTTCCCGTGTCTGGTGGCTGCTGAACCACCAAAGAGACATCTTCTCTGGGTTAAACTCAGCTCTCTGCATTTAAGATGGGAAATGACCTTTTTAAGTATTTCTTTTGCTGTCAAGTTTAGCCCTTGTTTTGCTACCAGCCATGCATGTTGATCGAATTAAAAAAGATAGAGTGTGAAAAAAAGTAGATATAGAAATAGGACAAAGGAAAAACCAATTCAGTCGTGTGTCTGAGTTCATCCAGACCACGTGGAAGCTGAGAATTTTAAGCAGGAAGTTGAGAGACAAAATGGTAATAATTTTAGAAGTTTTGTTTGAGTGAAAGAAAGTAAGAACGTACTGACAGGTCAAACGTCCATAGGTGAGGGCAGCTGAATCACTGACAGATCAAAGGCAGGAGGGAAGAGTGGGATGTGGAGCTCTGAACCAAGATGGGTTATTGCCTGGGACATGAATATGTTGTCTAATGCACAAGGAGATGGAAAGGTGAAGGAAGGCCACAGGCATACTAATTATCTGAAAACTGCACTTTGTCCTCTTTCCCTCTGCCGTTGTTTGGTGCAGGCAGCAATCCATCTGCACGCTCCATCCAACCATCTTCACGACAGTGGGTTAAATTGCACAACCATTAAGGGTGCTCTTTGCAGGCAGGTCATTGCTGCTCCCAGCCTCTGCCCAGGAACCTGCGGCTCCAGGGTCTCGGCACTAACATTTTGAAACTGTGGTCTGTCCAAGGGTAATTTTATGCTGCTGCTTCTTCTCTCACCTTTGTATTCCATCATTCTGCTAAGTCACTGTGTTGTAAGTGAGCATTATTCTAGGACTGGTAATTCAAGATCTTGGGATTCAACATGAGTAGAGAATGGTTCTTTGTAAGAAGTGAGGAATCGTTCCACTAAAGATTTTGCTCCTGGCGTTGGGGAGAATTTCCACACTGAAAACTACAGTTTTGTGTACACAAGGCTTCCAGGTAATTTGGTAGTGGTTTCTAAAGAGGGCATGCTTCGGTGGAAAATTTTAGCACATTAGAATGAAGCTTTGAAGACCTGTAATAGCTGACATGAAATTAAGCACATAGCATCAACAGGGAAGCATGGACCAGCAGGTAAGTGTATCTGTACACTCACTGCCAGCCCACCTCTCTGGGGAGAACACAACAGCCCCTGTGGTACAGGATCATAACCAAACTGTAGCTCCTCTCCTCTAATTGCTGCAGGGGTTGGGAAGGCTCCTCAAGCAAGGAATGTTCAGTCCTTGGGGTCATGGAAACCAGCCAGGAATTTCTGCTTTCCCATTCCCAAGGGCATGAGGAGCCTGCAGAGGAAAACCAAAGGTGACCATTTCCTCGGTTTAAATGTCGTTGACCTGAACTGGAGATATTTTCCAAGACGTTTTAAGATCAAGAGAGCAGTTTTGGGAATATGACTGATACCCTAATGGAGGAGAATGATCATTTCAAATTATAGTGCTCTATAATACAGTATAGAAAATTGTCATCCGAAAAAGGAAAGCATCAGGCAATGTTTCTTTCAAGCCTTCAGAGCTATTTTTTCACCCCCTTGATACCTATGTGTGCCTTGTTCAGTGAGACCTGGATATTAAATGGCCAGGTGTCATTTCTTGAGTGTAGGAACACGAAATATCAAGAAAGGCTACAAAGTTAGTTCTATGCTGTCTGATGCCTGGAGGCAGTGTGTTACTTGGGGGGGAGAAAAGAGGTGACAGTGGGACTAAAGCTGTCTCTTTTCTATAAGTCTGATATTTTAACAGCTCTCGAGGGAGGAAGGACATGTTCAACCTAATAGGATAATGGAATAATATGTTGAACATATCGGCTTTGACACAGACCAGCTGGTGGCTGTAGACACAAATAACCTACGGAAAACAAATTTGAGCAGTTTCAGGAAATGGCTGCATGCACGCAGTGCAGTGGGGGGCAGGAGGGTGCTCATGGGTAGCAGAGAAAAGATAAAGCCCCTCTCTGGTTCTGGGAGGAGTGGCTCATTCCTGGAAAGGACTGCATTCCATCCTTAACGATAGCCGAGGCTATAAATTTAGTACTGTCTTCTCCTCTGGACCCACAGAACTCTGCACTGTGAGACTGGACCAAAGGTCCAGGATGGAGTCTGGAGGGTAAACAGAAAAATCCCCCCAAACAAACAAACCCCCTCCTACACTTACTGTTAGAAATGGCCTCAGAAATTATTGGTACATAACTATTGCTCAGCAGGAAAATTATCTCCACCAGTAGGTCCTCCATGATCTCTTCCCTTCATATTTTCAATGTCTTTGTGGTTTTACTCCATCTTGTCTTTCATCTCTGTCCAACTTGTTTAAATTCTAGTCTCCAGCAATGAAAAGGTGAACCCAGACTTTTTATTTCTGTATTTTTTTCTTATTTCATGTAGCCATTCTTTGAGTTTTGGAGCCCAGTGAGATACCTGGATAGAAGGTAATTACTCTCAGAGCTTTGATTTCAGGCTCTCTGCAGACTTCAGCAGACACTATTTCACCTGCTCCATTCTGTTCGCTTGGGAATTATTTTCTTTGAAACCATGAAAACCAGAAATGTACTTTTCTTTCGAAATTAAAGCTGAGATCCTGAGCTGGAGCACATCAGGCAAACCACAGCCAGTTGATTATGATTGTTTCAGCGCCTCTCTTAAGGCAAGAGTTATGTATTGTGTTTTCAGGCAAGATGCAGGTCTGTTCTGTGCTTACAACGCAGCTGCCAGGTTTCACTGTGTTGTGACCACCACAGTAGGTGACTCCAGGTTCAGCCTGTGTGGCTAGGAACAACAGGACACAAAAGACAGCGTCAGCGGCGCGAACGGCTGAAGAGCCTTTGAAAGGTGCCAAAGATAGCTAAGATCTTGAAGAGGCCAACCAGTCCTCCCCTTCTCCCCTTGGTTGCTGGGGATCCACTCTTGCCTTGGCGTGTGCACACTCCCTTTCTCTTTTGAAAGGTTTCAGCTCATGCTATTACAAGTCAGCAAGTGTTCCTGTGGGCTCAAGCAGGACAGTGAAATGTGCCACACTCTTCATACACACGGCTTGCTTCACCTCGTTTGCCAGCAGCATGTCAGCAGCAAGTATCACTTTCTTTTGCAAGAATGGTTCTGGTGAAAGGTAGCTCTAATGAGAGCTACTCCATTGACGAGTTATTTCTGGCACAGACAGAGCTGGAAGGAAGTCAGCATTAGACACAGTCTGTGGCCTGGGAAGCTCCGAGAACACTTTAAATACTTGGCTCAGAAATGTCCCTTTTCCTTTTATCTAGGAGATTTTTGCTTTCCTGTTGTTAATTAAACTTCTGTTTTGTCTTCCTCATGCCCTTTTGCCAGCATCCAGCCTTTTCATGAAGACGCTAGTTCAGTAACCATCATTTATAGAGTCAAGCTTAGGCTACTGCTGCCTGTTTGCCAAGGGCAGCTGCAACCGTCTGCCCCATTTCCCATGTTGCTGTGAGCCAGGGATACTGGCATCCACTGCTGTGTGCTGTTGAGGGATTGTGCATCAACTCATTGGGCAAACTCAACGGAAGGGTTGGAGCCCCCTTTCCTGCTTTTTGCCACAGCACTGTTCTCCCACATCATGACGCAGCAGTCATCCCACAGATGATCCCTTTCTGCTTTGCTTCCCTGCCACCCAAATCACACTTCAGCCTTAGTTACTTCTGTCTGTGGGAACCATGAGTTGAAGAGCGATGGGGAACTAGCGGGGAAACACTTCAATGTGGAGCATGTTCTGTATTGACTGCTGTGTGCAGGCTTCGACCTGCCTGAAGAATCCTCAGGGCCTGCCCTAGGCTACTCGTGAGGCATTGAGGTCGGTGGCCAAGCTGTCTCACCTAGAAAATAACAGGGTTTGGGTCAGCTGATAAGCTTGCCTGAAAATTTACAAAGTAAGGCTCCTTGTGTTCTGCATTTGTTTTAACTCGGATGGCTCTGAGGTAGCTTTCTGGGCTTACTTTACACTCAAATCCTTTATAGAGAACTAAATGACTGAAAATTGTCCTTTTCAGAATTTCTAATAAGTCCCCATTACTCTCTCTATGATAAACCCATCAACCTTATTGAATGCTTTTCCAAAGTTTACAAAATTCACATCGAGCTTCCACTCACAGGGGAAACCTTTGAGGATTTTCAAGCTAGCCATGGGATAAATCCTGGATTATGTTTCTCAAAATCAGATTATTCAATCCCAGACTAGATGTTTGCTAATTCCATTCTCTAACAATATTCTTGCCAGGAACCTGGCAGTATAGAAACATCATTTTCCAGACTCTGCCTCTCTTCTCCAGCTCTTTCTTTTGAAATACCTAATTTCTGCAAAGATTGAAACAAAAGATCTGTCCCCTACTATAAGGGAGAGACATCTTCCTCTTCCCAGATTACACCTAAAATTCATTCATTTTGGTATAGACTACAACCAGCTTTGATGAAGGATTAGAACACTCTCTATTTATAGTGGGTGCTTAAAGACCGGGCTTCCTGAAACCGTGGAAAACAAATGCGCCAGATCTTATTCTTTTGTTCTTTTAATAAACTGTCCGTGAGATTCTTCCCCTCCCCTCCTTTCCTGCTGGTTTACTTGTATTCTTACATGTTCAGTGTTTTTCTCTTCTCTCTTTGTTCCAGTTTATCAGCAATTTACACACAGTTGTTTCCCAGACTCCACGATTTCAACAGCAAAAATAACACTGACCTTTTGAGCCCATGAGCAATCTTGGAGGTGGTAATTTAGCAGAAAGTTACAGTAATGGACAAAAATGCTGCTCTTGAATCTTAGATCATTAAATGTGTTTTATGAGTTTTTATTACTTTTTAAATGCACTTCCTGTGCGCCACAGAGATAGCTATATTCCAGGGAAGAATGAAGCTTTTATTTGGCAGAGTGGTCAATTTGTGAATCTCTTCTGGTTTAAAGGTACATTTTCAGGTCTTATTTAGTTAAAGCAAGCAAGGAGAATATTTCTAGCTGGAAAGACAATAGCGCTTACAACAGAATTACTCTCCAGAGTCACTCCCCAGACTTAGGGCTGGTTGATTGACTGCTTTGGTCCCAGGAATGCCTGAGAGCAGACAAAATGCATTGTCGAGATTAAACTTCCTCAGTTTTCAGCCACTTCACCCAGCCTTCAGAATGGCAGGAAGCCAAAAGGAGATGACACAAAGCCAACTGTATGGGGTTTCTAATCTGGCTCTCCCACTCTACAGGTGGCTCTTGCAGAGTCCATGGGAAAGGCAGGGAATCTACGTGCAGACCAGAATTTTCCATCCATACCAGAATCCTCAACTTCACTTCGGTTTATGTTTGCAAACAGACTAATTTCAAAAAATTGGAGGAATACTTGTAAAGGTGTCAGCAGCATTAGGGAAAGAGCTCTTTGTCTGTAACCAATGCAAAGGCAAAAAAACCTCCAAAATGTAAACCAGCACCCCCCCCAAAAAAAAACGTCAAGTGCTATTAACAAGCGGGCATGGTACCAAGAGTAGCTTTAACACAGAGAATACTGGGTTTCCTTCATCACAGGACCATTAAGGCTTGCTTTCCTCAAAGTATAAACAAAGCAGCACTGAAAGGGAGTTAGTCTTCCTTCTTTTATCTGTGTATTAAGTACCATGAAGCCAGGGTCTTGTCTCCCCCCTGTTTTATTACCTGTCTTCTCTTTCACAACTTCGAGTTTGCTAATTGCCCTTCACTGGCTGTTTCTTACACTTGAAATGTTTTGAATCAGGTGTGTTCCAAGATAACTGGTTTATGTCTCCATATGAAGCAAGGGAATCTGTATTTGAGGTGAAGCAATGTAAAGATCTATTTCAGTGATCTGTTTTGCAACACCATTCAGTACTTTGTGACTACTGGAAAAGGACAGTGTAGAAGGCGATTTTAAAGGATTGATGCAACATCTAGAAAGCAACCTAGAGCATCAGTATCATGTGGACTTGCAGGACACCTCTGGGTCCACATTCACCTAAATCCCTTGTAGGTGTTAATACCAAGCAGCATGACCCTGTGGGTGATTTGAGACAGTTATTGCATTAGGGCCATGAGTTATTCATTTATTTAGCCGCTCTGGGGATCTCTGTGTGACCTATGTCAAGGAACGACAGGAGAAGGAAGTGTCTGGAAACAGGTTTTGCATCTTAGGAGCAGGGTTTGTAAGAAGCTGGATGTTGCAAAGGGAATAGATGTGCGTAACTGCTAATTTAGGAAAGAAAGGCAGAAACGCTGCCTGCAGTCCTGCCTCCTGGCTCTGATACGTGATGCTGTTCAGTGTGCGCTCCTATCTTGGGTTACAGTGCAGAGACTTTGTTTGTTTGTTTAAATCTTTTCTTGGGTCTTTCCCAATTTTAGCCTGATCTCTGGATATTTGGCTCTTAAATTCAGTCTCCAGGGTGCTTCTGACTAATGCCAGGGTGCTATTGTGGGGTTTTACAGGAACTCTTGGAAACAGTCTTGCAGCACAGAGTGTGTGGACCAATATTATCTGAATCCAGTCTGAGCTCTGAGATGGTATCTGTGCAGCACAGGGTTGCAACACAGAAGCAAACAAACTGCTTTCTGTACAGATTACACGGCGTGGTCCTGACTTCCATATCCAACATTCTGGACCACCTGGACTGAGGGCAATAGAGCTCTGAACTTCAGAGCTGTTCCATAGGAATTTTCCCTCGTTCTGAAGAACTTTTGTACCATAAAATAACTGGTTCATACCAAAACATTCAGCTATTTCCCAAAATAATTACTTGGCCCAGGTAATGCAGAATTGGGAAGAAGTTTAAATACTGATGTTTGAAGAAGTCAAAGACAGAGCTGGGATCTGGATTCAAGCATCATGCATAACAGATAATTGCAATGACTGAGGTGGAGCATTCAGACTTAAATCCAAGCTCTGTAATATGCTTTGTCTGGGATATCTTCCTTTATTAGGTTACTTTCCTGCTCAGCATTAACGTTTTGTGCTTTGAAGGTTTATTATGTTGGCTAGAGTTATACCTTTATATACACGTAGTCCCTATGGAATAGCCTGATCTCCTTTCATCATTATTAGTAATTCTAGGCTTGTCATTTCCTCTTCACGCAGTCTGGACCTCACTGTGTTGTTGCAGGATGGTTGATACGGTGCACGGGAAATGTACTGTTTTTTTCAGGTCTTGACTATTCACGAGTATTCTTTTCAGGGGCCTTGCTTTTATTGCCATGGTCCATTTCCTACATGTAGTACGATTTACTAAATTACAAACAACAAGGCACCAATAGAGAAGTCAGTGAAAGTTCACACTAAGAATAGAAGCTTGAAGAGAAAAGTTCAGTTATATGACCTTCTTCAGGAGCTGGATACAAAATAGACCTGCTGGTTTTCCCTTTAATTTGCAGTCTGGGCAGAACACAACTTGAACAGTTCCCAGAGAAAACCAGGCCTTCTGTTTGTTTCTATGAATCCTCCAGAAATGCTTTATCTGTTGACATCCTGAGTATGTTGATATGGAAATGAACTTACTTGGTCTCCTAACTTCCCTCCTGTATCATCAGCTGATTTTTGCATTGATCTCCTGTTCTACAATTTTTAAAGATCTGCCAGCCACAAATAGAACAAAATGTTACTGACACATGCCTTTAAAATTGTCCATTAAAGCAAATTAGGATCATCAGATGAAAAATACCATATCAGTATCAGTCACTGCTTATTGTTGCCCTTCAGAAGTATATTTGGCAAAGGACTGTAATTCCTAAGAGCAAGTTTTTAGGCCCTTGGACATGAACAGGGAGATGCTACACTTGGTGAGTACAGGCCAAATGCTTGCACCAAGTTACCCAGACTTTTTAAACTTCTCTTCTTTTAAATTATGTTTCTTTTCTTCTTCATATTCACCATTTTGCTTTGTAACATATGATTGTCTCTACTTTTAGTTTATCTTGAAAGTTCCCCTAAAGATTACAGGCTTTTCCCCATTGCTGTCTAAAGGAGTTACCCTGCTCTGTAGGAGTGACTCCAAAAGGCTCCTGCCCCTAACATAGCTGCAGAGTGGTGTGTCTGCCCTTGGCGTGTAGAGCATCACTGCAGCTTTCGGGGGCAAAAAGGGTGAATGAGTCAAAGAATCACATATCTCAAAATGCCTTGATGAAACCAGACTATCACTGGACACTTGCTGTTTGAAGTTAAATATTAGACACTTTCTCCCTGACATTCTTTTTTTATTTAGTCTAAAAGGCTTAATGTTTAACTCAAAATGCCTAACAACCACCGATGCTGAGTGATGCGTGCTGTTAACATCCTCCAGGACACACACCACGCAGCACTTAAACACGGTGTGATGTATGTAGGTATGTGTAGCCATCCCTGGACTTGGTAACTGGTTTTCTCGTTCAAATGAGAAATTTGTTGCATTTTGAAGCAATGGGCACAGCCAATAGTTCAGTGTAAATAACTGGTTTAAACAGTTTCCCAGAGCAGTGGTGGCTGCCCCATCCCTGGAGGTGTTCCAGGCCAGGCTGGATGGGGCTCTGAGCCCCCTGACCCAGTGGGAGGTGTCCCTGCCCTGGCAGGGGCTGGGACTGGAGGGGCTTTGAGGTCCCTTCCAGCCCGAAGCATTCTGTGATTTTTAGGGCTGATTTCTGAGGCTGAGGAGTTGGTCCAGCAAAGGCGAGCGGCCACACCCGTGCGGCTCTGAGCCGCCAGAGCCCGTGAGGGGAAGGGGCTCCGGCCACAGCCCCGTGAGGGGAAGGGGCTCCGGCCAGAGCCCGTGAGGGGAAGGGGCTCCGGCCAAAGCCCGTGAGGGGAAGGGGCTCCGGCCACAGCCCCGTGAGGGGAAGGGGCTCCGGCCAGAGCCCGTGAGGGGAAGGGGCTCCGGCCAGAGCCCGTGAGGGGAAGGGGCTCCGGCCACAGCCCGTGAGGGGAAGGGGCTCCGGCCAGAGCCCGTGAGGGGAAGGGGCTCCGGCCACAGCCCCGTGAGGGGAAGGGGCTCCGGCCAGAGCCCGTGAGGGGAAGGGGCTCCGGCCAGAGCCGCTCTGAGGGGAAGGGGCTCCGGCCAGAGCCCGTGAGGGGAAGGGGCTCCGGCCACAGCCCCGTGAGGGGAAGGGGCTCCGGCCACAGCCCCGTGAGGGGAAGGGGCTCCGGCCAGAGCCCGTGAGGGGAAGGGGCTCCGGCCACAGCCGCTCCGAGGGGAAGGGGCTCCGGCCAGAGCCGCTCCGAGGGGAAGGGGCTCCGGCCAGAGCCGCTCCGAGGGCAAGGGGCTCCGGCCAGAGCCGCTCCGAGGGGAAGGGGCTCCGGCCAGAGCCGCTCTGGGGGGAAGGGGCTCCGGCCAGAGCCGCTCCGGGGGCAGCGCTTCCCGCCGGGGCGAGGGGCGGGGCCGCCGGGGGCGAGGGTGTCGGAGCGCAGGGAGCCGAGCGAGTGCCCCGGCCCCTGCCCTCCCCAGCCATGGCAGGGACCCTGGAGTCGCTGGAATCCTGCCTGCAGCAGCGCATCCCGCCCGAGGAGCTGGCCGAGGTGAAGCGGATCCTGTTCGGGGGAGACGCACGGTGCGCGGCCAGCGGGGCTGAGCGCGGGGCTCTCCTCTCCCTCGGGGATCGCGGGGAGGCCCCGCCGGGGGTAGAGGGGAGAAAGGCAGCGGAGCTGGGGAAGGGGCTGGAGGACGAGGGTTGTGAGAGGCGGCAGAGGGACCCGGGGCGATTTGTCCTGGAGGGGAGGAGGCTGAGGGAGACCTCATCGCTCTCTGCAGCTCCTGAGAGGAGGCTGTGGTGGGGCGGGTGCTGGTGTCGTCTCCCCGGTGAGAGGAGATAGAACAAGAGGAAAGGGCCTCAGGTCGCACCGGGGCAGGTTCAGGTTGGACATCAGGAGAAGTGTCTTCACCAAAGGGGTTCTCAGTCCCTGGCAGAGGCTGCCCGGGGAGGTGGTGGAGTCCCCATCCCTGGAGGGGTTGAAAAGCCGGACAGATGAGGTGCTCAGGGATGATTTAGTAGTGAACAAGGTACGTCTGAACTTGATCTCAAAGGACTTTTCCAACCGAGGGAGTCTATGACACAGGGCTGGGCTGAAAGGGAGGAGGACAGGTCCTGTGGAATTTGTGGTGCTGCAGTGAGGTGGAGCTGTGGTGGCATAACTGGGGTAGTAACTGGGATCCTAGCTTGGGAAGCAGGGCAGGAGAGGTTGTAGGAGAAAGTGGCTGTCTGGAATGAGGGAATGGTTGTGGCTTCAGGGTGAGGGAGCTGGAAAAGTGGGGATCTAATGTGAGGAAAAACACATTGGAAGGAAAGGTTTGTAATCTGGGGGTGGCAGATTAAAGTCCTTACATCTGCACTCATTCACTTCTGAAGCAAGGCAATAACATCGGGAAATCACCATTAGAGAGGAGGACACTGGAGTCTGGTGCTATGGAGGAGAGCAGCAAGGGGTGCACATGGCCTGGCTGCTGCCTGGCTGTTTCCATGTCCAATAGTTGTGTTTGAGGGCACAGGACCTTGGCTGTCCCTGCAGGGTTGGGCAGTGTTAGCAATCCTTTTGATCCATTAGCATTCAGAGCAGAGAAGGAGAACATCTCATCTTGAAATGTCTGTGTTTCCTGTTCAATCCAGAAAACTTAATTTGCCAGCTGGTGCCCTGTCAGCAGCTCAGGAAAGAGATTTTGAGCTGCAGGGATATGGATTTGATGCTGCTCCAGAGCAATTGAGAAGGCCACGTATTGTTCGAGTAGGACTGGTACAAAATAAAATTCCGCTTCCCACAGATGCAGCTGTGGCTGCCCAGGTACGCGAAGTGGGATCTGGGCTGTTTGTGTGTCACTCCTCTACTACTGCACAGAGAAATAACACACTTCACTTTTTGATGTTATATACTCCCATCATGAAATGTCTGCTGATTGTTTGGCCATGCAGGACCCATCACTGTCTTAATACAGAGTACTGCGGGAAATTTGAATGATGCATTCAGTATTGTCATTTCCCACAAACATCACTTGTGTTGTGTTTACCTAGCAAATTGTCCAACCTGTTTGCAGTTTTTTTTGCAAAGCTAAATGTCACTGTTTTTGCACATGAAGATCCTTTGCCTCTAAAATAAAACAGAAAGAGTTTCAAAAGAGATGACAACTCATGGAAACCACAGGGGCAGTGCAGTTCTTGTTTTAATTGAGAAATGTTCCATTATAGGAAAATCTATTAGAGTAAACACAGATTAATGAAGCTGTGTTCATTATTCTTTGTACAGCAGCGAACGAAATCTTATTACAAGGCGACCATCATCTCTTAACTTAGAATCATATAATGGTTTGGGTTGGAAGAGACCTTTAAAAACATCTTGGACACAAAAGCACTGAGGTGACATATATCGAAAGTGGCTTTAAAAGTGGAAGAAAATACCACATTTGTAAAATCTAGAGCAGTAGATTTGTGCAATTACAGGACAGAACATTTTCTGAAGTAATTTGGTTTGGAAAGATTATCAGTCACAAGTAATTGATTCAGTAAAATGATTAAATTTCGGGATCCTTTGTAGCATCTGTTGAAAAGACTACCAGTTATATTAATGATTTTACCTTATAAATAACTAGTTAACTATTTCTGTAAATCAATGTACGGTTGTTGAGTTCGTAGGTCACTGTTGCTTTGTCTTGCGTCCTATTTTCTGTTGGCACCTGAAAGTATCAGTGCAAAGTGCTACTCCTGTGCTTATCTTTAAGTAGAATACTCAAAAAAAGTACTTTGAAACAGTGGTTTTTGAATAATTAATAAATGCTTTGATGTTTTTTATTGGTAATAATCTACATAGCTGTTAGAACAGAGGGATTTTGGAGTTATGAATTCGTATTTGCTTAACATTATTCTGTAGGATGTTTACAACAATCCACGAAACTATAATTTCTGCTGATTCTGTTAACATTTTTAGTTATTTGTGAGTCAGTCAGCAATGAGTTGCTGTGTATTTAAGTGTTGTAACCATGGAATTAGGATTCCATTGGATTACCTTTTCTATTTTCAACATCTAAGTGCTTTTAAAAAATCTATATCTGACTCTTTCTATTATCAGTGTTCAGGAATGAAAACTTCTTGAGTTATTCCTCCTGAAAGCAATAGGGCTAAATATAGAACAAGATAAATTTCATGTGAACAAGGCTTGTAAAGGCAGGCTGTTGATGTACAAGCGCGTTAGAACATAGAGCTCTTTTTATAGTGTGACACTTCTTGCAATCAGGTGGTTGCACTGCACAGACGAATTGAGGAGATTGTGGAAGTAGCTGCGATGTGTGGGGTCAACATAGTTTGTTTCCAGGAGGCTTGGAGTGAGTATATTTTGTGATTCCTTCTAGGCTGTCAGAGCTCAAGTTCCTTCTATTGTAACAAGTATCCTCTACTAGAAGTATGTCTTGTAAGTAAATGGCAGAGATCTTCCAAGACAGAACAGTTAACTTTACTGATTTGTAAAGAACCACAGAGTCTGTTAGCAGAGCTGTATGGTAGGTGTCTGTGAAGTCTGTTATACTGAAGACTGGCATGTGCTGCAGCAGTGATATCTGTAGGTGTGCTCCTTCCTGTCATCCTTTGTGATGATTTCCTCATTTTTTCTTCTGAAACTTTATTTTTTTTCTAGACAGATTTAAAAAAAAAAAATCTAACTAATTAAAATGCAGCCTTTGAGACTTAATAGCGGTGAAAACCAAGCTGAAGGCCTGAGTTGTGAAAACAGGTTATTCTCAGAAAGCACACACTCACTAGTGATGGGTGTATTCTTTATTTTTACATCCACTAAGACTTCACCAGATGCATTCTTTCAGTTCTACTTTGCTGTGTTTGGGCCCAAATCTCCTTGCCCTTGTTAAAAATATTTTTAAATAGCTTTTGTTTTTAAACGAGGAGAACAGTTGAATCATTCTAAAGTGTTTAATTTTTTATGTGTATCCATGCAAACAGTGTGTATTTCTTGAGTGACAGGAACATTCTCATAATTTTTGCCTTGCGTTGGTGTTTTTCCAGCCATGCCCTTTGCTTTCTGTACAAGGGAGAGGCTTCCTTGGACTGAATTTGCTGAGTCAGCAGAGGATGGGCCAACCACAAAATTCTGTCAAGAGGTAAAAAGCAACCAAGCAAAAAAAAAAATCCAACATCCAGCGTCCAGTTTCAGCCTGTGACTGCCACTGATGAGCCTAGATTTCTCCTTTATGTACTGGTCTTGTACTATTGAGAAAACTGAAATAATCAGAAATAAGTTTTCATCTTGCTTGACATATATTACAGTGAGTGAAGTAGAAATGAACAACAAATATGCTCAATATTTATTTTTTAATCTACTTTGTGAGAGTGCCTTTTACCGTGGAAGTATGGGAAACTGCCCAGGTAACTATTCCTGAGCTTTACGAGACAGGAGCGATTATTGATGAGGTATTTTTAATTTTAATTTAAAAGGTGTTTCTTGCCTAGAACAGTTGAGCATTAAACAATACTTGTTTGAAGGTGTGATGAGAAGAACAGGTCCCTGTTAAATGACAGAAAGTGTAGGGGGCTTTTTACAGACCCAAGGAGATTTGTTATTGTCATGGTCTTATATTTCGAGGGACAGTTGATTGCAAGGGTGGCAGAGTTGAGTTTAGTTTTGTTTTCTGACAACTTCTTTTTAATAAGGGATTTCTGCTATTTTTTTTTTTACAAGTAATTGAAACAACAAAAGACTGTTTTGATGCCAGATTTTCCCAGATATGCAGTGACCTATTAAGCTTTTGTAGACAACGTAATATCTTTAGTCTGACAGGTGTTGCTTCTCACTATGGAATTAATGACACTATGGTATTTTGCAGAAATAAAGGAAAGAAAAGTGATCTGAAGGAAAAGACAATGTCCCAGTAAGATGGCAGTCAGAAATTGCTCTATTTCTCACTCACACTTATATTATTTAACATTTATATTTAACATCTAATGCTATTTTACATTTCCCCATTTTTTTAAAAAAGCAGAACCCCCGAACCTGTTGTCAGTTAGACACTTGTGATAATACCAGAATGAAAGACTGGGATGAGATCTATCTCCTCCTGTACCTGTGAGTGGATGGAGGTTGGCTTTGGCGTTTGATCGTTGCTGTTAGGATGCTTTCTTCTTGGTAGTATCTTGGATTTCTAGTTGGTGAAGACACTGTGGCGCTGTGGACGTGCCTGTGTGGGTTAAGCTTTAGCCCTTGGTTACAGTCACAGTAATGCACCAGATGAAGACTTTCTAATCCTTTTTAAGGAACAAAAAAATAATTACTGCAGGCTCGTGTATAACAGAAAAATGATGTTCATTTGTGCAGCTGGCCAAAAAATACAACATGGTGGTGGTATCTCCAATCCTGGAGCGAGATGAAGTACATGGGGGAACTCTGTGGAATACTGCAGTTATCATTTCTAATTCTGGAACTGTCCTTGGCAAAAGCAGGAAAAACCACATTCCAAGGATTGGAGATTTCAATGAGGTAAGATGCAGTGTTGTGATTATCAAGCTACTCTTACTTTGCAGCTCGTGTTCCTGTCAGCATGTGTCCTATCAGTCATATTGGCAGGAAATATGTGTTTCTAAAAATAGTGGTTCATTAAGTGTCAAATCACGTTTTTCTCAGGTGAAATTATAGTAAGTTAATTTGTCAAGAGTAGAGAGCGATGACATTGAATCTTTGTCATGAACTCTTCCGTGGGTTGGTGGGAACTACACAAGTATGGAGGACCTTTAAAACAGAATTCTCTAAGTCACAGCTTTGTTCTGCTAGTTGTGCATGATTGCCTCAGGTAGTTTGTGCATGTTGAACTTTGTGTGGAGGGCAGTTGTTTCATGGTTCAAGTGTGAGCGTTACTTATGGCCTTGATCTCTGTTTCTCTGTGAGGTTATCTTGGAAATGACACTTCTTTTGCTTATGTTTCTTTGACTAGATTCTTGTAATTCTGACGGAGTAGCTGTTCTATAGCATCTTGTGTTTACTGCCCACATTACTCCGCCCAGCCCCCAGCAGTTTTCAGGCTGCCTTCCCAAACTGGCTTCAGAAACCAAAATGGTAGTAAAGGCAATGTCAGAAGAAAACTGGTAGATCTGACGTGTTTATCTATCCATCCATAGAATTGTCACAAGCAGAAAGATCAGGATTAAAAATTAACAGAAGTCTAAAAATACATTGTCTTGCCTAACTAAATCTCTCCTTGTCAGCTGGAGTGAGTACCCAGCAGAGGTGTTTCTCCTGAGCACTGGGGGCTGTGTGCCTGCAGTTGCTTTTGTTCCTGTCCAGTGCTCTAGTCACTAAACTGATAGTTCACAATCAAAATTGCTTTTTTTATTAATTTTAGAAGGGCCTTTGTGTCTTGAAACTCAGCATCAAAAGCTTCGGGAAGTTTTGACCTGGGTACCCAGACCTGTTCAGACTGGATTGTGTTTCCTTGGAGGAGGCAGTTAATAGGTTTCTGCACAATGGATTTCTGGCGCAGGCCTGTTAGTCACCAGTGCTGACTTCTATCCTTGCCAATTCTGTTGATATTTAGTATTCTTTCAGTGGCTCTGCTTTTTAGCTAGCAAAACAGTAACTAACAAACTCGTGCAAAATACAAGCACTACTAAAAATGAGTTTTGGTTACTTTCCACATTCTTGATTTGCTTCTTGTGTAATCAGACAAAAATAAATCCATGTTGCTTGTGCTATAATATGTTGTCTTTCCATTTCCCAGACAGTATTTGTGGAGCATCAACAACTTCCAAGAAACTTCTTGTTTCCAGCTATGAAACTGTAATGAAAGGCACCTAAAAAAAGAAAATATTTTTACTTTGCTGTGTGAAGTATAAATAAAGTAACAGTTTTGCATAATTCCTCAAATCTACCTCATTATAGAAGCAAGTAGTGCTTCCCCAAAGAACACTGTCTTTTTGGCTAGTTTTGTTAGCAAAGTGTTTAAGTCCATTCTTCCAAGCTCAGAAACTCTCATAGAAGAATTTAAGAAACCACCAAGACTACAGGGAAGGATTGTGCTCATGTGTTACTTTCATCCTGTTTTTTTTATCAGCACAGTTAACCCACGGGGAAAGGCTGAATCGGAAATGACTTTTTGTGGATTGTCTCTGTAGAACACATAGGGAAAGGAGCCTTGTTATAATCATCTTTGTTTAATCAGTGAGAACTGAATGGAAAGGGGAAAGAGATTGGTCTGTAACCTATTCAGCCACGTGTGGGAGGGCATATAAATAAACAAAAAAATCAATCCTTCTTGAGACACCACAGTTTGTTGCTGTGGAGATGATGGTGACCTCTGGTAAGGAAAAAAGAAATAAGAACTGATGAATTCCATGAAACAACAGCATTCTTGTTTTCCTTCTCATACTGTCATGAAGGAAAACTGAGAATAGGAGAAACAATAGAAATATATTCAATCAACGTAATTGTTTTTAAAAATGATTGTGTGAGTGCCCACCATGTGCTATGCTCTCTACAGATATGAACAGAAATAAAGTGCCCAAAGGACTGTGCGATTTCCTGAGACCTCATAGTAAATAAGAAACATGAGGTGTCCTGTTTGCTGGGTGTGCCAAGCCTCTAGCCCTCCTTGGTTTTAGAAGATGATCCCCTGTATCTATTACGCCACTCTCCTGCACTTGGAGGAGACCTGAGTTTGTTCCCCAGCGGTAACCGTGCCTGGTTTAGATCTGGTGTGGTTCTACTTCCTTCAAGACCACTGGTGGTGGTTGTTAGGATGGACAGTTTCAACAAAAACGGAATTGTTTTACAGCAGACCTTTCTTATCGTTTAGGAGGCACACCCCATTGGGTCAGGCTGGTGGATTATGTACCTTGCTTCTCTGGAGGTCACCACCAAAAGGTGGCATTAGGAATAAGTCTGGCCGTGCGCCCTCAGTATCCACAGTCATTGTATTGGTGGTGGTGGGTGGCATCTTCTGTCTGTTTCACTTCTTTCTTTGGTTGTTTTATCAATGACTTTGACCTCCTCTGAACCTGGTGATAATGCCTGCTTTCGCCAAAAATCACGTTTCAGAAATTTTCCTGCATCAGGAAAATCTACTTTTGGTTGAAAACAGGTACAAGAGTGTCATTTTGGTCTGTACCCACTGCTGCAGCTGCCTTGGGATTTCTGTTTTTATCTGCCTTTGCAGTTTCATAAATCCCATTCATAATGTCACCCTCAGCCTTTTACAGGAACCAGTGCATTTCTAACTGTTTAGAAATGTTGGATATGATAAGATAGAAGTTTGCAACGTATGGTAAATGGGATCTTCTAAGCCAACAGTTGGCTCCAGCTTCTTTAAGGAGTGTTCTCTAGATTTGTCCTGTGGTTTTCCTGGTGTTTATTTCCGGCCTTCTTTTGTTTAGAGTAGTAGCCATACAGGAAATTTAAATAAGCAGTCTTAGCTATACACTTGATATTTCCTTACAGCCTTCATAAATCTATTGCATGTCACTGCATAACAGGTGAGAGTAAAGGAATTCCACGTTCTTTAAACAGTGTTCATCTTTTCTTTAATCAGAATCAATGGATCATGATGACAGAAAAATCATATGTAGTGAAAGCACTGAGAGGTCACTAAAGTTTGGTGATTGGATGTCTCCTCAGCTTCTGCAGAAGCTTCTGTCATTGGCAGAAGCGTTTATGTCAAAGTCAGTCAATGCTTATGTAGCATGAGTGAAGGGGAACAGAATGGGGCCTGACTGAGATCTCAGCTGCCTGGGAGCACCGCGTTTTGCTCTATACCCGTTACAGTGCAGCTGTATACTAAGTGAAAAGTGGTGTGCTCACCCATGGTCTAATGACTTAAAGCAGGTAATCAGAAATGGGGATGTGTCAAAGCAATATTAAAGGCATTTCTTTTTGCTTTTTTAAGAAATCTGTATTTGCAGGTTTTTGTTTATTTTGTTTGTAGTCTACCTACTACATGGAAGGGAATACAGGCCATCCCGTGTTTCAGACACAGTTTGGAACAATTGCTGTGAATATCTGCTATGGGCGCCACCACCCTCTGAACTGGCTCATGTTTAGTATGAATGGAGCAGAGATCATCTTTAACCCTTCAGCCACTATTGGAACACTCAGGTAAAATACAAAGTGTTGTAAGAAGTTGCATGCATTCTGTGTTAACTGAACATCTGAGCCACTTGCCAGGGACTTGGGGCATCTTTCTGAGGTACTGGATTGTGAGGTGTCACCTCCTCATTTTGCCCTCACGAAGGAATCTGCATTCTTCTCCACCTGGAGTTTTGGGCTACCAGTCTTCTCATAGTCACTAATTCTCTTCCAGAACTTTAGTTCTACATCTGCGGGTCTTTTATCTCTGAGACAGAGTTAACCAGCATCCAGCTGGTGTTCTTAAAACTAATGAGAGTGTATTTAGGTTATCTGTGTAGTATTATTGTTTTATGATAGGCAGTAGCAATTTACATTCCGGCTTAGCTTGCCAGCTTGCATCGTCCACCCAGGAGCTGGTAAGTATGGTATCAAATTGCAGTTTTGTAAACCTTAATGTATGAAATATTCAGGCGATACAGACTTCTAAACTGGGCATAGAAGAGTTAGAAATGTAGGAGGAATATCTTTTTCAGCATTTTCAATTTCTTCAGGATTTATCCAGTCCCTTCTCTTTACCTGTTTAGTGTAAATTTGGAGTTTCTCTGAAAGAAGGGCCAAGAGTATTCATCTGATTTTTTGTTGCTGACCAGGTAGAAAATTCTGAGGACACTGAGCATTCATAGGAGGGTAGAAACGTGAAAAGCAGATTAGAGGCATAAAATTTTCATGGGTACATCCAGTTCAAATGCGGAGAACCATGTATTTACCAATTGAAGCTGTGGGTTAGATGTAGTATTGTCATTCAAACTGCCTTTAATAGTTTCTGGTATGAAAGATAATTTAGGTTGAGTAATGTTGGAAAATATCCTTTGGAAAAAGTTGAATGAAAACAATGCTTTTGGGACATTTATGTCACTACTAGAATGATATTTGTGATGTTTGTCCACTTACAACCCATTAACAAGAGAGCAAACAGAAATTACCGTGTTGTCATACAGCACTTCATTGGTACTCTGGGTGCTTCGGGCTCCCCTAATTACTGGCTTTTACTTGATTGGTTTTAAGCATATAATTTTTATTGCAGGAAGAGGACTCTTGAGACTCATGTAAAAACTATCTCTGGGGTCACTTCTTGGCTGTAGTCTTCTTTTCCCTGTCTCTTTTCTTCTGTGAAATTGTAATTTGATGGAGCTTTTCAATAAAATCCGCATTTCTTAGAAGAGGCGGCTGCCAGACTCAGAGCAATTGAGAAAAGAAGCCATAAACCAAGACCTTTCAACCAGTGCAGCGATTGTCTCTTAAGATTCTGGAGATGAATGAGTCAGATGCTCACAGCCTTTTTGTACTCACAATCTGGCAGGTCCGTGTTGTCACAGAAGTGTACAAACTGGTATCACCTTTGTTTGGGAGCTCTGTTTCCAGACCTCCCATTAACCATCTGATCACTGTGTATCAAACTATTTAATAAAAAGAAGACTTTGTTTTAAACATCAGTCAGAATTGAGATCTCCTTTGGAAAAGAGATAGAGACTTATAAAATTATGAGAAGGTGCTTTTTATTCCTCAGTTCTTGATTTTATATACATTTACTACCTGATTTAATACATAATTACTGGCAATTTATCAGGATATGCTTTTGTAAACAGGCTTTCTTTCTCATCAGCCCTCCCAAGCAAAGATGACTTATGGGAAAGGGCTGTCAAAACTGGTTAAAGTAACTAAAGTAGGAAATTTTAGTGGAAAGGCATTTTTCTTTTCCTTTCATTTTTCATTATTCCTGTAATTATTTTTTTATTTACTGCTGTGAAAGATTCTCCTGGAGCATTTGGGGAACAAAGGAGATAACTCATGTGACTCTCTTGTAGCTTTGCTGCAGACAAGGTTTGGTATATTGAAATTTAATGGAAAGTGGAAGCACAAGTGTAATTCGGAAAGTAAACCATTTTAGTCTTTAATTGCTTTTAAAATCTTGACATGTGTAATTTTCATTTCTTTTATTTTCATGACAAAGCCATATTTACCCTGTTATCAGGTAGAACTGTTTATACCAGTATTCAAGCAGAAAATAATTATAGTGCTCTTCTCTGTGGGGAGATTTTGATTGTAAGAGCAAGATCAATCTTAGTAGCTAACTTTGGCTTTTTTGACAGAAAATGCATGGCATGAGACAGTCATAACCTAAATTTAGCTCTGAAGTAGAGGGGTAGTGAATACCTGCCACCTCTTGTGTGTTGCAGTGAGTCACTATGGCCAATTGAAGCAAGAAACGCTGCCATCGCTAATCACTGCTTCACGTGTCCCATCAACAGAGTGGGAACGGTACGTGTCTTCACTTCGGTATTTCATTTCATTTCATTTCATGCTGTAGATATTGTAAGCATGAGTAAATTCAAGGTAAGGAGCCAAATAGAACTCAAATACATAGATTCCTCTACCATAAAACTGCTGTACTTACATTTGTTGTATGATTTGTAGATTGACAGTGATAAAGAGATTGACGGTTGCCTTTGACAGTGATAAAGAGATTGACGGTTGCCTTGTTGCTGGCAGCCTACTTTTTTGGTTGCAGCTGCTTCCTGTTCTTGAATTGCTCTCTTTGAAACGGGCACCCGCGTTTTTGCTAATTTTCATAGTTTCTATGGTGAAATCAGAATTCTTTTAGCCAAAATGACTGAATATTAAATATATCTTTGAGTCAGTGGTAGACAAGTACTTGCTGTTGTGCAGATACTGCCTCTTTCTGGATACTGAAATTCTATAATGAAAATTAATAATGCATGCTCTAGGTTTTTCTTACGTTCAGATTAGTCCAAACACCCTACCAGTGTGTTCTTTTGTAAGGTTCCCTGCAAAAATCCAGACTTGTTCTTGCCATTGCATGAACACATTTGCTGCCTTTTGTGATCTGCAAAAACATGTTTGGTTAAATGTCTGGTCTTTTTCCTCCTCCTTGGAATTGTGGTCTGAGGTGCGTTCCCCAAAGTGTGTGAACGACAGGCAGTGATACAGAAAGATCCTGTTTTATGCCCTATCTGTCACAGAATCCAGCCCCCCCAGTGATTCCCTTTAGACAGTGCTGATAGCATGCCAGAAAAACTTAATAGATTTATTTAAACTTCCCTACTAAATCTGGTAGAAGAGCAGGGTTTTCTTTATTTCAATGGGATTGTACTGCCACCTATGGATTCCTTTTATTTTGCAGGAATACTTCAAAAATGCCTTTACTTCTGGAAATGGTGAGAAAGGTATGTTCAGAAATCACATCCAGTGGTTGCTGATAAAGGTTAACTCAGAGTCGGAAGAAGCAGTTGCTCTCCTCCAGGTGTCTCTCCCATGACAGCCGTGGCAGCCAGCGACTGCCCTGCCCTACCTGAGCCTGCTGGTTTGTAAGCTGGAGGGAAGCCGTGCGTCCTAGCAAAGGTGGTGGTAGCACGGCAGTGTCACCAGAAATCCACACCAAAGGTTTCTAAACACTTCCAGAGGACTAAGAGTTCTGGAGTCAGTGCAGCCTGGTACGATGGGAAGGCAGAAATCCCACATTAGATTAGCCTGTGTTGTCAGTGCACGTGTGGCATTTGCTTTGTAGCTGTGAGGTTACTAACAGTAATAGCTTTAGCACGAATCCCTGGCCAGGCTGCTCTGCCCTGTTGCACATACTTGCTTGAAGTTGAAGAGGAGAGTGCTCAAGGGAGGGCATTCTCAAAGAGTGTGAGGTTTGTTGTACATACTTCACTTCTGTGTTGAAACACTATGATATGTCCTGTGACAATCATGACTGCTTCTGGCTTTGTCTAGAGTGGACCTGAGCCTTTTTTTTAGTTAGTTCTGGGGCAAAGTGTTTGTAGCAGCTGCATCAGAAAGGTCAGTGGTGTTCAATACTGAGTAGTACAGCAGATGTGACTGTTTTTTGGCACAACTCAAGAATTGTGCAATATGAAGTAAGATTTTTTTTTCCTTGCTTCACATCCCAGTGTTTCCACATCTGATCTTGTATTGAAAATTGAAGGGGTTCTTCTCTGTCAGCTGTTTTGGAAATTTATGATTTGACAATTAGAATTCATTTAAATTTTAAATAAAAAACAGTGAAAAAAAAAGCCTTTAGTTTAGTTCAGAGACTGGCAGGGCATAATAGTACATTATTTAAGAGGCAATGCAATGAGTTTTTTCCTGTTAATTAAGATATATGTGAAAGCTGTGCTGCACAGGAAAGTAACTCCTTGTCAAAGCTGCAGTTGCCTTTAGGCCATGCTGTGACTCTTGAGGACGATAAAGCACAGGGAGCGAGCACCCACAAGAAACTGAGCCAGGTTTTAGGGGACACTGCATGTTGACATGTACACTTGTTTGCAGATGGCATTACATGATTTTTTAAAATCTCTTCAAGCGCACCATGACTTGGGCCATTTCTATGGCTCCAGCTACGTAGCGGCACCCGATGGCAGTAGGACCCCAGGACTCTCTCGCACTCGGGATGGACTTCTGGTAGTAGAGATGGATCTAAACCTTTGCAGACAAGTCAGTGACAAATGGAATTTTAAGGTAAAGAACTGAACTTAGATGTGATATTAGAACAAGCAAACTAGCATAACAATCATAGTGAAAATATAATATATCATTCTTAGCTAGAGCTGAATTTCTTTGCTAATGCTGTCCATCCTTGTATAGGGACTAAAGACAAAAAGTTATTTCGGGTTATTTTACAGATGCATGAGGTAGAGATCTGGTTGTTGATGTAATGGAATTAAATTGTGCTGAGAGATTCCCATTTTTTTAAAGCCAGGCAGGCATTTAGTTTTGCTTTGCCACTGAAATCTGAGGCCCTTAGTGCTGAGGTGAGGTTTAGTGTGTCAGGAAGCACATGGACCATTACTTATAACAGTTTCTAGGGATATCTGAACACAGGCAATTGTATTGATTAGGAGATACAATCAGTAAAAGCTGTAAAACACTGGCCTTTAGCTGCTTTGTGTAGAATTGCTTATTTTCTGTTGTCTTCAAGTCTTGTGCTTTCATCACCTTGGTTTTATGTTGATGAGGTGGTTGCTGTTGTTGGTCTTCTGGCACATGAGGCACAGCTGTGGCTTTTGTTTATTTGTGGCCAAGACAGAGGTAGTTCTTGATATGAGGGGAATGAGGAAGTATGAAGTCATCATTTATCCACTGTAGAAAACCCTTGACAGGAAGTAGAACCTATTTAACCTGCTCTGGTATCTGCAATTTGCATTCAGTGATGCCTGAGAGGGACATTGAGTAGAATGACTTCGCTAAACATAGAGCAGCAAAACAGTTAAACAAGTCGTCCTGTTTATAGTCAACGAGAAGGAAGGAGTTCACCCCACTCAGAGCCCCTGTGCACTTCAGAAGAGGATACTGCATGATGTCAGATGCTGTATTTCAGCTTCCTGTCTTACTGTACCACCCACAGCAATTACAGTATTTCATATTATTAGTAGATAAAGCAAGAGCAGCCCAGACACCATCAGTGGCACGTAGGCACCTTGCTGCTGGCAGCAGGGTTTGTCAGGTGTCGAGTCATCGCCAGCAGACGTGACTGGCAGTGCAGGAGAGCTGCAGTGCAGGAAGGCATTTGTTTTGAAGTTTTACTTTCTAGATTGGGAATGCACTTCTGCTCTTTTTTTGGTCAGAAGTATAGTTTTAGGCTGCACAACGCAAGTTCTTACATAGGTTTGTGCTATGGCATTTTAGGTCTTGCATTTTGGGTCAATTATGATTTTACTGTTTGGGGCAATTAGCTAATATGTTATAATAAAATGGTGCATATGGGTGTTTTCTATTGAAGTACTTTCATAGCTTAATAAAAGAGCTGAAGCTTTCTGCTTTCCTTTTCCAGATGACTGGTAGATATGAAATGTATGCAGAGAAGCTTGCTGAAGCAGTCCAGCCTTATTTTATACCCAATATAATTAAAGAGTAAGAGAGAGCGTCTCATTACAATCCAAACAAAGTGAAAGGCACTGTTGGATGACAGCTTTGCTGGGGAGCACAGGTTGTTACTTTATTTTTGTTGGTTTGATTTCCTGTGACCAACTTTTAAACAGTAGGAGTCAAAGATGTGTTAAGTAAAATAACTGCAAAAGGCTTCTTGGGGCGGGGGTTTCTTTCATTTACAGTAATGAATCCAAACTTTTGTTCCTTATTAGAACTACATCCAGTAGGAAGACATGCTATAAAACCATGATGAAATGTGTTCCGTGCTGTGTACTGTGATAGAGTTCGATGGAGATGAGTCCAGAGGGCATAAAAATTTTTACATCTGCTTTGCATTGTGTGACTCTACATCTGCTTTCCCATTTTTACCCTCTACCCAAAGGCATAATTTTGAGAGTAAGGAGGCATAAATTGGCCCCAGTCAGTCCAGTGTCTTTGGTGGGTTCCTTCACGGGGCAGCAGCAGAGCTGCAGAGGCTTTCACCATTTCCCGAGGCTCAGTGCTGTGAGGTGAGGTAAAACAGAACATCAGCTAACACAGAGGCACAAATGGCACAGTTGTACACTTTTCATTGTGAACAAACCCACAGGAATGCTATTAGGAATCAGGATGGTTAATGAAAGCTACTTCCCTGAAGCTGCGTTCCTGGACAAACCAGCTGTTGAGTAGATCATAACAAGACATTTGCTGTTCTCAGCTACAGGTGTAGATTGCAGTTTGGGGTTGTGTGATTCAGGTCAGGCAGTAGGTGTTCAGGAGGTGCAGAGTGAATACGATTTGCAGCCTAGCAACTTAATTCATAGCTGAAATAAATATTTGAACTGATTTTTTTTTTTCCAAATTACAATTTCATCTCTGCCACTTCCACTGTAGAACACATCCTCTAAAGAGTTTCCAACACTTATCGTAATAAACTCGTTAATAAATGCACTTGCTGCGTTGTTACAGGGTTATCTGTGACTTTAAACCTTTATTGAGAATGGCTTAATTACAAATAAAAATATATTTATGTATAAAATCCCTGCATGTAAAATACCCCTTCCTTTGCTGTTGACGTCACGAAGGAAACAGTGACAGAACATTTTCAGAGTATTTTGATAGACAGTCTTGTAACGGGAAACGGAGTTTCAGAAAATGCATATGATCTGAATGCTTGTGCAGTGAGCTCTGATTTCAACTGAACTTGTGTCCTCTAAATAGTCTTTTTCACTTGGCTTCTGCTTCTTCCTTTAGTTTTCATCTCACCACTGTGTTGCATTTGGTGGCTTCAAGAGATCCTGTTGCAGTGGTGGAGCTCTTCTGTCTGTATTAGCTCAAACAGCTCTGTTTCTTTATTGTTCAGTTTTGTTGCAGTATTTAAATCCTGGGTACCAAACACTTAGCAGTCACTGTTGTTGCACCTGTCTGTGCACTTCAGACCACTCAGCAAGCCCTTACCTCGTATTTATGCATAAGCTCAAGATTCACATTTGGATGGGCTCAGTGTCCATCACACACCTTTGTAAGCATTGTTTTTATACAGCTAAGCAAGCCTGCTCTACAATAAATCCTGTGACAGGTCCATGTTATTGAATGAACAGCCTACTTGAAGATGAATGGGTTAAGCACGTGCTCTATCAACCGGTAGTTTACATACTGGTTAATTAGTAACATAACTAATACAATCTCTCTAAATCAAACATCATGCATTTGGACTTGGACATAAAAATTCCCAGATCAGTAGCCTTCTAGTGCCTTGGTTAGGAGTAGTCACAAGGCGCTATCTGTAACAGGCTTTGTACCTTTTTCAGAGGTGGCACTGCTCACAGATCAGCATATTTTTCCCACATTTAGCAAGTGTAAGTGCCAGGATGTGTTCTGACTTTACCAGGGAGAAGTGAATTCTGATACACTGAAAAATCTCGTCACGTACTTTTTGTTCAGAGCTTTTTAAAGGCTACTGCATTCTGAATGCCCTGTGCTACTTTTAGCCTTTGTACTAAAGCCTTTGGAGCACTCCTGGTTATGCTAAGTAGACGTGCTGGACACTGTCCAGATAACTTCTCAGTAAGTCAACAACTGACAGAACAGAATGTTTTATCTTAGAAAAAAATGTTACCATGCTAGAAGTAGATTCCTGTTTATTATTTCCACCATTAAATAACTGTCCTGCTGTTCATCCACACAGTTCCACAATTTGAACAGTGCTTTTCTTAAAACCATGTCAAAGGTGGGATATCTGTGCTTTAAGAACAAGATAAAATTTCACTAGCTTTGCATCAGTATTAATGGTGATTTTTCTACCCACTTCAACACAGGCAGGCCAGGAGATCAAGACTTGTAGGAAAAGGTGATGGATGAATCTGAAATAGATGGATGTTTCCTGCACTTTGCAGTGCTCCTCAGCAAAGTAATCGCACTCAGGTAATACATGAAAGAATTAGGAATGAGCTGCTAACAATTTCACTTGGTAATGTCTGAATACAGTAACTGCAGCTTAATCCAAGTACAGCTGTAGTATAAGAGCTAGAAGATCTGAGGTCCTGCCATTTCACTTGTAGCAGAGATATTGGTATTCCCTCTGTCCTTAACTGATGTCAGCTCTTCTCAGGTCACTGAGAAGAAGTCATAAATAGCAAAATTTGTTATCAATTACGATTCAAGATTTTACTGATAATCTAGTAGATGATGGTATTTACAATTCACACCAAATGTATGCCATTTGTGTGGATGATCATCTTCTGTACTTGCTTCATAAGTTTAAAGTTTATTTTTAGAATGGATCTTGCAGAAACTGGCATGTGTGGGTGGCAGGAGAGCAACAAAGGCTTGTAGGTACAAAGAAAATGTCTTCACTTCAGCTTTTGGGCAATGCAGAGTGCTAAGCAATCATCCTAGAGGATTGAGCAAAGAGATTGAGTTTGTGCCACAGGGGAACAATGCAGCAACTACAATTCAGCATTTACTACAGTGGCATAAATGCTAAATCTGTATAAGGTTTGTACATGGGAAGTTTCCTGGAGTAAATGTGTTCCATTCCCACAACGTAGACAGGACTGATGAGCCAGCAAGGCATTCTGTTATTTAAAAGTGGTTTAAATTAATATTTTTTCTTTGCGTAACACCCTGCTGAACCTCAAATCCCTAGGTTCAGGATGAGGATCAGTCCTTGATTCTTTGACAGAGAGAGAAATTGGTATTTTCTCTTTTTCCCCTGGTTTTGTTCACCTAATCCTACACATCTGTTTACCAACTGTTAAAAGTTCATAAATTTGGTACTTTTTCCTCATGTTTAATTTGAAAATAAGCTCAAAGTGGACAGGCTCTGGGCCTGCAGTTCAAAACTGCTGTCAAATGTGCAGTGTTGAAAATAAGGAGGAAAAAACAAGTGAGACAGACATTGCAAAATCAAATACATGATCAGAAAACAAAGGTGAAGACAGCATCGCAGTACAGTCCTGTCAGAGTCTGTAAAACCTCCCATGTTTGCGATCCCACTGCGATCCCAGAGCAAGTCCGTGCAGGGGAGTCCTGAGTCAGGCGGCCACGCAGGCGGCCAGCAGTGCCAGTGCTGGGCGTCAGCTGTCCGTGTAGATGAACAGAATGTCTTCATCGGTGCCGTAGCTCGTCCTGGCTTCCTCGAAGTTACTGATGCTGGTGCAGCACGTCCCTGTGAAGGAGGAGCGCAACACTGAGGCAAACTCGGAAGGATTTGCCTGCAGGGGGCTCTTACACTGGGACTGGCAGGCTCTGCGATGGAAAGGAATGACTACATAGACCAGACATGTCAGCTCGGGTTAAAGCTTCACTCAGATCTTTCCCCTCCAAGGCAGTGCTCACTGAAATAATCCCATAAATGGGTACTACAGTTGCCATCCTGTTACATTCTGCACCCAGAAACAGTTTAGTAGCTCTCACTCGCCTGTCTCAAAGCCAAACAAGATTGCTAGAATGCCTCAAGTAAATCACCCCACAAAGTGCAGCACTAACTAACGTGGCACCCCCGTTGTGACGAATGGGTTAGTGATGCCTGAAATACAAGCACGCTGTGAGGGGACTGCAGCTGTTACAGACGCGTCAGCAGTGCAGTGCTAAGAACACACCCAAAGGAACAGGCTACTCACGGTCAGCATAGGCTGGGTTGTTGTAGTAAATACTCCCTGAGGCTTTGTTGTAGCCACACAACACAATGAAATGGCCCTGGTAGTCAGGATTCCTGCAGAAGCACTTCTGCCCAATGGGGAGGAAGCAGCAGTACTTGACAGGACTTGAGCAAAGATCACACAACAGCAGGACTGCGTTCACCAGGACGATGGCTACGTGACCTTGGGACAGGTGGTTCTGGATGTCTTGAACAGTTACTGTGCTGCAGAAAAAACAGACATGCTTATTAACAGGTTAAGGAAAGAGGTTGGTACAGAGTGAAGGGTGTGGCGATGGGCAGTGCTGAGGACATGGCTGGCAGGGTTGTGTTTGTATCTCAGGTACAGCTGTTTGCTGTTGAACTGTGCCAGCTTTGCTGCAGACAGAGCCTGTCATGCAAGGCCCTTTGATCTTGTTGTGGTTACTGATGGGCAGAGCAATAGCTCTGGATTCCGCCATAACACAAATGTACTCTCAGGATGTATCAGATGCCTCAGAGAGTTTTAAAGAGTTGTCAACTCATTCAATACCTTGAGAGACTGTTATTATGGGAAAATAATAAGTGAAGTGCTCTCTCCTGCTCTTAGAAAAGCTTCTCTCTGAAGCACCAAATCTTTATTGACTGAGTGGTTACACTGTATGATCACTGAGCAATTTAAGACGTGCCCAAATGTGCCTCTCACACAGGAATACGTTCCTCCCTGTTGCAATTCTGGACTACGTAACTCTCTTGAGGCTTTATTTCTGGAGTCCCTCCTACAGAGAACGTTAACCAAACGGCCCATAATCTCCTCTGTCAAAAGCTGTCCCTCACTGGGGCAGAGGGTGTATTCACACACATTAGAATCTCGCCCCTTGGATGCGTTTCAGGGCTGGGTGCGCTACCTGACTGAACTCGAGGGCTGTTTCATCTTTTCCAGTGTCGCTTCTCCCCTTTGGTGCCACAGCCTCAATGTGGCACAGGTGGATGTGCCTTCTTGTCCCTGCCCTGGGCAAGGCCAGAGTCTTAAGACTGCTAAAGCAAAACAGACAGACTGTCCCTCCTGTCCTGTCCCAGCTCTGGTTAAACACATGGAGCCATACAGACCCTGTGCATGTTGAAAGGACACTTCAGGATCCTGGTAAATCAAAGCTGCACTGCAGTACTGTCACAGCCACCCTGTACTCTCCTTATCTTAATCCTAATTATTTACCCCACTTCAACTTCAGATATCCAGTTCCTGCTTCAATACAACAGGGGTGCAGCTCATGTTGAACATGGACACTTGGTTATTTCCTGTGCAGAAGATCACTATCAGTTGTGGAACAGTTCTGCACTTTCCCCTTCTCCTGGGTGTGCAGTTCTTGCATAGAGGTTCCTGATTTCATCCTCTCTTCAGCAAGTGCATACACTAGCTTTTTTTTTGTACATCTGTCTAGGAACAGAGCTGCAATGTTTGCAGAGTTCTGGGAACAAGGGATTGTGTGCCCACGTAGCACTCCTCAAATCCAACCATAGTCAGTGAGAGTGCCTACAGCTTTCTTAATTACCTACTGGGTAATCTTAATGGGTAATCAAATTCAAAGCATAAATAATAGTCAACTCCTGTCAGCATTTTCAAATCCTGACTCTTCCTTTAAGCTCCACTGTCAACTCTTGATATTCCCTTTTTTTGAGACCAACACACTAAAAAATATTCCATAATTCATACAATAGGCCTGGGGCCTGATTTCAGTCTCTTTCATCCATTTAGCTTGGTGAGTCCCAAGAAAAGCATGGGGCTCACAGAGCCTCCAGAGAGAAAGGAAAGGAAACAGTAGCTCACCACTTCTCCACCAGCACCTTGCAGGCTTTGGCTTGTGCAAAGAGCTGATTGACTCGATTCTCTTCTGTGTCAAAGTGCTTCCTGTAGAACGACTGTGGAGATAATGGAAGTTAGGACCGTCGGTAATGCACCACTTGGACTCCCTGCTAGCAAGGGCCTGCGTAAATTGGCGAGCTGGCTATGGGACAAGATCTCTCCCTTAGTTCACTGGCAACAGGATGAGAATTCCTGCTCTGACTGGTTAAGTTCATTCAATTCACTCCTGGTCTGTTATCGTTGTAACTTCCATCCAGTGGCCATGCAGCTGCCTATGTGACAGGCGCCTGTACTGGGCAGGAGCTTGTGTCAGCAAAGCCATCACCGCTACAGGCCGCTGGCAATCCTGGAGAGGCCAGGCTCTCAGTGGATGTGGAGGCGAGTTCCCCTCTCACCTCTAGAGGTGGTTCTTCCAGGTCAGGGCTGAGGCACGCTGGTGGGGAAAGTGTGGAAGCTAGCACTGCTGCTGCCCAGGCTGTACCTGTTCTGTGGATAAACAGAGCGCTTCAGTCTCCAAGGCTGACAAAGAGGCTGGAACCTTTCACGAGCACTACAGGAAAACTCTTAAAAACTCATATTATGGAATCAAAGATGGAAAATATGTAGGATCGTATCTAGCCTCGCCTGTAGAGCCAATCCATGCCCATTTTGGCAACAGGCAAACCTTGTTTACAGGAACTGTGCTTAACTGTCTCTAACACAGCAGAGCTTTTGTACCATGACATGACACATATATCATGACAGGGCTTTTAGACCTGCCTGCTCTCTCCCAGCAGATACCAACCTGAATACTCACCTGGTTTTTGTAGCCCTTGTCCACGCCAAGTGTCTGGGTGCAAAATTTATGCTTAACACCAAAGTGCCGCATTAGATAGGCCAGGTCAATAGTCCAGATACTCTTTGTTAACTGGAGGTCCTGGATGGCTTTCTGAAATTCATCATTGTCCAAATGATTCAGGTACCTATGGTATTGGGAAAGGCAGGGAAGGGAAGCACAGGTCTCAGGAGAAGCAAAATGTGTGCTGTAGCCCAAGCATCCACATCACAGGACGTAAAAACTGAAACGATGGGCTTGGCTAGGAAAGAACAAAAAAAAACAACCCACAAAGGAGCCACAAACTGAAGGGAAGGGAAGGGTAGCAGGGAATATTTAACTGGATTTACTGCTGACTATGAAATGTAGGGTATCATCTTGGCTGTTTTATAGTGCTAGAAGTGTGCAGGTGCTGTACAACAGGCAAACTACACTGAGCACGTGCAGAACTCTGTCCAGAAGGGCTTACAGGCTGAATGCACAAGCACATCTGAGTGTTAGAGACTAAAACTGGCTTCACATAATGGATGGATTTCCAAAGGAGGAATGGTAAAGGAACTGTAAAAATCCAAAGGAAGCTTGTCTTAGGTAGTGGCACAAAAGGCAGTAAAGGGGAGATGAAGTCAGAAGGAAGCTTGGGACAGGTTAAAGGCATGGGAGGGGCAATTACAGAGTTCTGGGAGTCAGGAAACAAATGGAAGTAAATGGAAAAAGAAAAAGGACTGGAACTGAGGATACAGGGCAAACATGGTCAGATCAGCAGGGTGAGAAGATTAATCTTGGAAGCTGAGTTTTGGGCAGACTGAAGTGGCAACAAGGTAAAGGGAACGAAGAGGCAGAGGTTACAGTAGTCAAGATGGGAAATTACCAGCACACGGACTAACGTCTTGGCAGAAGGGATGGAGAGAAATGAAAATCTTCTGCTTCATATCTACTAAGTGGACATCTAAATAGGTATTTCTCCTGCACCTAAGCTCATGTTCCTCTGTGGAAGGAAAGAGGAGTTCAGCAGGACAGCTACCAGATCAAAGAACGAAAAACCAAACCGAAACCAAACCCCCAAAGGGTCACACAGAGCTTTGTTCTGAAAGTGAAACAACTGGAGCAAAACCTCTCATCCCACCAAGCAGGTGCAGCAGGACAGAGGCAGGACAGACTCATGAGCGGGGCTGTGCCTGCCCAACACTTGAAAACACAGAAAGGAGTTCAGGGAAGTGCTGTGCAAGGCAACAGCTCTGAATTACAGCAACGGGAAAGAGGGGTAACTTGTTCTCAGCATGTGCAGGCCACCTGCAAGGGCTCCTGGCACTGACAGCTGCTTTGCATTTGTCAAAACAGTCAGTTACCCAGAAGGGTCTGAAGTTCATCTGAGTTCCTGTTTTCCCTCACCCCTGCTGAGGGGCTGTGCCAGGCCCAAGCAGCAGGGAGTCTCCAGGAGCACCTGAGAAGACGTGAGCTTATGAGACTCAGTCAGACTCACTGCGGCCCCAGCAAGCCTCTTCTCCCTGGCTGCTGCTTCCCACTGCCCTCTCCCGTGGCCAGGATTCCCCACCCGACCGAGCCGAAAGGGGCACTTACTGAAGCACCATCCTGGAGCAGGCCAGCCCGCAGTCCCAGTGGTACAGCTGCTGGATCACCGGCACTTTCAGCTGGATGCAGTCAGCTGCAGTGAGAGAGGGAAACACCAAACATCTCAGCCCACACAGGAACGGTTCCCATTCCTCAGCACCGCACGCCGGCCGCGGGACCCTGGGCACAGGGCTGGCTCCAGCTCACAGCAGGTGTGGTTGCCTTTCTCAGGGGAACGCGGGTTTGGTATTTCTGTCCTGTTAAACGTTTGGGGTAATCTCAGACTCCTCGATTGCCCCGTACCGAGTCCCTAATGCCGCGGAGTCTGTGCCCTGTTCCTAGGGAAGCTTTATTTTACTCTGTTTGGAGAGTCCCGGGGACCCCCCGGCTGCGGGGATCTGAGAGCCGTGGGAATTGAGACCCAGGGGGATCCGAAAGCCGCAGGGATGTGAGAGCCGGGAGGACTCCAGAGCCCCCAGAGCCGCGGGACCCTGTGAGCTGCGGGGACCCGAGAGCTGCCTGCTCCCCGACGGCCCCGCTCCCCGCGGGCCCCCCGCCCCGTGCCGGCTGCACTGACCTGGCGGCGGCCGCCCGGTCTCGCCGGGGCTCCTCATGACGGCCGCGCTCTCGCTGCCCCGGGGCGGCGCCGGCTCCTCCCGGGCGGGGGCGGAACCGCGGTGCGGGGCAGCGCGGCGCGGCGGACCCGGCGCCCCGCGACACCGGAACGAGAGATGCGCGCGCCTTCCGCCACTTCCGCTTCCGGCGCGCGGGGCCGGGCGGGAAGCAGGAGGAGGCCATCGGGGTGAGCGCGGGCGGGCCCGAGAGGCGGCGGGGACTGCGGGGCGCGGTCTCTGGCTCGCCTGGGGCGAGGCTGCGTTGGGACCGCCGCGCCCGGGAGGCCCTGGTGGGCGCCTCCGCCGGTCGGGGCCTCCTCTGCCCCGGGCCTCGCCCTCCCCCCATTCCTCTACACCCGCGGGCGCCTCCTCCGTCCCGGGCCTTCCCCTCGTTCTCTACCTCGGTCCCCCCCTCTCTGGTCGGGTCGCACCCTGACTCCTCCCCCTCTCTACCCCCTCTGCCCCAGGCCTCATCCTCACCGGGGGCGGCCGCCGTCCCCTCCGTCCTGGGCTTCCCATCCTCTGCCCGGGGCGGCCTCCCCCGCCTTTTCCCGGGCAGCCCTGCGCGGTCGGAGACCGGGGAGGGAAGGAGGGCTTTGCAGGCACTCAGCAGGGCCTGTGACCGATGGAGCGGGCCGTGCCGCCCGCGGGCTGGGCTGGGCTGGTGGGTTGGCCGTTGCTGTGGGTGTGCCAGCTCGTGCCAGTGTTCCGTTAGCTGGTGCTTACAGCTGAGTTTCCTAGGGCAGAAAACACCTGGAAAAGCCTTACAGGTGCTGGGAAAACATTCAGAAAGAGTCCAGAATATTGCAGTCTTTTTTTTGCTCCTCGGCAGCTCTCTGGAGGAGCTGTATTAACGCAGCTGCAAAGCACCCGGTGTGTTTGGGCTGGAGGGAAAATCAGCGCTTTACAGTGGGACAGGTCATAGGCAATGTGGGTGAAACCCCATCTACAGATCCCGCTGTAATTACCTCCTGTGTTTTTCTCCTGTCACAGGTGTGGAGCCGCAGCCCTGCAGCCATGTCGATCGGAGTGCCCATCAAAGTCCTGCACGAGGCCGAGGGCCACATCGTGACGTGTGAGACCAACACGGGAGAGGTTTACCGAGGGAAGCTAATCGAAGCTGAGGACAACATGAATTGTCAGGTACACCTATTCCAGGAGGGGAGGGAGGGCAAGGCTGTCGGATCTGGCCCTGGAAAGGCTGACAGCTCACTTATGGGTCGTGTAATTAATTTAAAGGCATCACTTTTAGTCTTGGAATAAAGCAAGCTGTGTTGCTGCCTGCCCTGACCATAGTGACATGGATTCAGGATTGCTGAGCACTCCAGAAAGGCCAGAGCTTATTCTTTTTGGTTTTGCAGTCGAATTGGGTGTTCTTGTCAATAATGTCAGGGTTCCTAAGATTCTTTTGTGTGAATAATGTTTCTGCTGGAGTTTTTTATTTAAAGCCACTGAATGTAAGAGTAAACAAACCTTGACTGAAGAAATTGAAGCTTTTTAAATGCGCATTATTTCAGGCATCCCAAGGTAGTTTAATTTGGATTGACTTTAGGCAAGTCATCGTTAAAATGCTTCCTGAATAGTTTAGAATAGCTTTACTAAAACTGTTTCAAGATGAGAAAATAAAACTGACAAAGTTAATAAAACTAATTCACAAACTGGGGAGAAAGCAGAAGTCCTGGGCCTGTTGGACAGCAGCAGGGTTAGGAGCATGTGTAAGCGGTGCTGGGTGCCTGGTGTCACAGCTCTAGTTGAGGAAGCACAGGAAGTCTTCAACTTTGGGGCTTGAATCCTGGCTGTATGCTCTGCAGGTGAGAGAAATGGCAACATGGAATGGCAGTGGAGGCCTCTGTAAGCACTGACTGATCTCTGCTTTGCAGATGTCCAACATCACAGTGACATACAGAGATGGACGAGTGGCACAGCTAGAACAAGTGTACATCCGAGGAAGCAAGATAAGGTTTCTTATTTTACCAGACATGTTGAAGAACGCTCCTATGCTGAAGAGCATGAAGAATAAAAACCAGGGTTCTGGAGCCGGGCGAGGAAAAGCAGCTATTCTCAAAGCTCAAGGTGCGTACAGTTTGTTTATGGTCATGTTTACCCCCATCCCACCCTGTTTTGCTGTAGAAGAATGGGAAAGCTTTGATCTCTGTCACTAAGGAAAGGTAAGCTTTACAAAACTGAAAGGTTACTGGTTCGTACGTTGCTTTTCCTTCTATTTCGTGTTAACAATGGGAGTCAAGACTCAAACTGCCCACTTACCTGAATGTGTAAGTTGATGCTGACATAACTTGGATATAATGAGTAGTCTTGTTGAACAGGCTTTGTATCAAGCAGTCTCTTTGGTTTTTCAGTGATTGTTATTTGTGTTTTTGTTGTCAGTTGTTGAGATAAATATGCGGTTTTGTCCAATTCATGTCATTCCTGATGTTTTCTTTCTTCAGTCGCTGCAAGAGGAAGAGGCCGTGGTATGGGCCGTGGCAACATCTTCCAGAAGCGGAGATAATCTTAGTCTTGACTGGCATACTTTTTTATTAGGAAATGTTAACTTGGCTACGTGGTTGGTTGGCATTGGTATTGGTTTTGTTTAATAAATGTTTCTGACAAAAACTTGTCTGCTCTTGTATGACAGGAATGCCCTTGGGCAAATACTTGGCAGGTTGATTTCAAACTGAAAATGGCTTTGTCTGTAAGTAGTGGACTTTATATCTAGATTTGACTGCTTTGTATTTGTGTGGTTGAGTTTTAAAGACCATTGTGTTTCCTTCTTGTTCAGTCCTGTTCTCATTCATTCTCTAAAGAATTAGAGGGTGCTCTTGATGAAGAATTTTTAAATTGTGTGTTTTAAAGTCGTGTCAGCAGTTGCTTTTATGGAACATATGGGCAAGCAGAGGCAGCTTCCTGAGAAGCAAGGCACTATTTTCTGTTTCCTAGGGACCTACGGTAGATAAAGGTCTTGTCTTCAGAGCTGTACATTGCGCTTGTATTCTTGCATTTCTTGTGTTTCTCCTTGGACACTGGGAGTATTTTTCATTAGGAACACACAACTTTGATAGCTTGAGTCTATATTTGCAGTGAAAAATCCTGTTCTAACTCTTAGTAGTTCATGTGTTTGTCACTTTTTCCCATCTCCTCTGCCTGGGAGAGGCAGACAGTACAAACCAGGCATTTTCAAGGATAAATTTGAAATGTTTTGTGAATTTGAGAAGTAGTGCAGGTGCATGGTGAAAGTCGTGTTACCACTAAATACAACTCAGTACAAATGCTGATCTGAACAAAGACACGTGGTCCTGTTGAAGTTCGGTGGATCCACTGAAGCCAAGTGGAGCTGTAACTTGGTTTTGCTAAAATTATGGGGTGACTGACTCATAACAGTTCTGTTCGTCACACACCTGCATACAGTCTGTACCTGTGCGGAACATGTCGTCTTGCTTTTCTGCTCTGATGCTGGGAAGACTCCCTTGTGTGCAGACATGAAAATTGAGCTGATGTATCAGTTTGTTGAATTGTCTGTAAATAAAGCTGTATTTGGTCTTGCATCACTAGGAAAACCCTGCTGCATATTTTTCTGGGTAGTAGTAATCCTAAATATTTGTATTAAAAACCTCCTTAAAATATGTTTAAGATGCGCTTGAGCTTAATTAAAAGAGTATTTTAGTGCCAACTTATGCCTGGAGTGAGGAACCTGTCCAAAAAACAAAACCGTTTTCACAAAGCTATGCTTCAAACCATACCATGAGTCATGTCTGTATGGCAGTAATGATTTCTTAAAGACAATATTTCCAACTTAAAACGAGCAGTTTGGGGCTGTATTGATGGTATTAAACACTAGCTTATGGAATGTGTCACTTCAAATCAGCAGTCCCTCAGAGTGGTGGCTGATGCCAGCTGATCGGGCACTTTTCCTCTGAGTGTGTGTCTGCGTGAGGGCAGGTACACCCACACGGGTCTGTGTGCAGAGTGCAGCCTTTCTGGTCACCAGTGGCAGCCTCTGTTCATGCTGCCTGGAACTCAAAACTATCAGCTGGGTTCTCACTCTTAGTGTGGTGGAGAAGACATCTCGTCACAGAATTTCCTTCCTGTGCTTAAGTAAAGGCTTCTGAATTTCACAAGCGCTTTGAGAAAGACCATCCAAAAATCAACACGAAGCCGAAGCCCATTTTGAGTCTGTACTGGGTGCCCACTGAGACTGGCACCTTGTATCCTGTTGCTGAACCATGAGTTTCATGGTAAGAATTGAGCTGTCTGCTTGTAGCAGGACTGGCACGATACGCGGTTACTTTCTGTGTAAGTCGAGGCATGTGTCTGCTGTGAGATTTTACGGGGTACTTGTTCAGCACTTGGAACTGCCTTCTCTTCCCAAAGAAAATACCTAATGGAAATCTTGATTAAAATCTGACCAGAGTAACCGATGTGCCAGTGTGTTAGAAGGTGCTTTGAAGACCCTACGTGCAGTAAGTGTATTGTCCTTAAGGTGGGCTAATTAGGATCTCACCCACTAGATGGCTCCATCGGTAAGAGAATGAAACGTGAGAAACCAGAACACTCTGGAAAGAAAAAATGCAAGAAACGTCACTTCGGCTGTGGAATCCTTAAACTCTGTGCTGTTACAAACTCTAGTGTGGAAAAAGTCCTTTCTTCAGTGTTCCCAGAGTGCTGCCTCCACACACACCTGGGTTATTCCAGCTGTCCTTCAATTCTGGGTGCTGCCCTCACACTTGGCTAATTGGGCAGGAGCAGCTGGGTGGGCTGAGCTGATTCCTCTAGTTTTGCAACTGAAGCGATCTGTTTCTCTGGAGCAGAGGACACTATGGATAGACACAGCTATCTTTTCAACATCTGACCTTATTAATCACCTTTTTTCACCACAGACTGGAGCATTTCTTTCCATTCTTTGCCCTCGCTTTGTGCATGAGCTTGCAGAGCTCCTCCTGCCCAGTGGGCCCAGGGCTCACCATAGCTGGTGCTTATTTCTCAGCCTCAGGTCAAAATCGAGGAAGAGTTCTCTCAGGGTTCTTTGTTTCCATCCTGACAGAGGCAAAACTTTAGATCTGAGCTTGCCCTTTATTACAGTTGAGGTGGTTTCAGACAATAAGACATGGTGTTTGTCCTCTCACATTAGATAACACTAACTGTATGAGATCCTCCTGCCTTCAGCATTCCTTTGGGAGAAAACATGGATACAGCACGCACAGAGCATTGTCCGGAACAGCCTTGCAACAAATCCTGCTATGGCCATGTGCTGAGGATTGCTCTGCAAGTAAGGATTGCTCTCCAGAGCAGAGGTGATCTGCTCGAACAAATCATCCTGTGGGCAGAAGAGCTACCACGTGATTAGAGCATGCTGATGCCTGGAGTAGCCAAACCAGTGTTTGTCTGCAAGTACTTTCCCAGATCAAGTCGCAATTTAGCTGCTTCGGGTGTCCTGTTGCTGCCTGGTCTAATTAGAATTCTTGTTAGCGTCAAGAGAGCTTTGGAGGTGGTGAGTAGGAAAATGCCATCCTCCTCTGCTCGTGCTAACTGCTCCTCAAAGCCGAGGGAGCAGGATTGTTGAACTCAGCGTGGAGGCTGATATTCCTGTGTAGTTTGGCCAGTAAGTTCGAGGTGGTTTTACTCCCTCTAATTCAGACATTTAATGGGAAAAGTCTTTTGGTTTATTGTGTGAATTGGTTGCTCCTAGCAGACAGGCTATCGTTCCTGGCACAGGACCAGTCATTGCATAAGCAAGTATTGTGCAGCCTTCTGCTGCTCAGCAGAGACTATCGGAGTCTATGAACAGTGGAGATTTTCCAGCATCATTAATTCAGGGGAGAATGCTGAAGCCCTGGCAAAGGAACAGATTGCATCCAGAAGATGTGTAGTTATGCTGGGAAAAATGAAAGGAATGGCAGAAAAACACTATTATTGTTCTTTTGTTTAGTGAACTGCTTGCAGTGAGCATTTAATTTGTTCTTCATTTTCCCTGGCCTGGGGACTTAAAATCTGTTGTCTGGGTGGGGGTTTGCCCTATTTCAGCTCAGTGGAAGCTGCTGGTACATCTGCTCCAGAGCAAACCACTGCTTGTGAGGCAGAGCTCCTCGGTTTGTCCACAGTGCTTAAATGTGAACGAGGGAGCAGGCAGAGCTCTCAGTAGGAATACCAGCAGCATGAGCTGGTTTTGGAGTTCTGCAGCTGCCTGCCCTCAGCACACGTGCTGTGAAGTTGAGAACATGATAATGCATAGACACATGTGGTGGCATTGTACGTTGCTTACTGATATCTTTACATCATCTAAAATCTCAAGTAAACTGCAGGGGTGAATAGGGTGGGTTTTTTTCCCTGATATAATGTCCAGCTGAGAAACCAGAAGTGTGGAAACTTTTACTCTTCTGTAACAAAAAAAGGTGTTGTAGTTTGTTGCTTCGCAATGGGATGAGCTCCTCTCTGCATAAGCCTAATGTCTCTGAACAGTTCCACAGCAAGCCTGTTTTTGCACAGCTCAGTTGTCAGCCAGTGTTGTTCCTCTTTGAAGAGCACTACGTGAAAGTGCACATCAGAGACACCTTCAGAACCAGACAGGAGTGCATCATTCTGCCTGCAGCTTTGTTCACCTCTTGTTTCTGAGGGCACTTTGGCTACAGCAGTGGGGAGGGCTGTGCTTTGGGAGAAGGAGGAGGGAATGCAGGTCTAGGAAATGCTTCTTCCTTTTCTCTGGGTATTTGTTAGGATGTGCTGTCTTTGTTTTGTCTTTTCTCTACAACTTTTTTTTTCCAGTTAATGACCCAAATTTTACATGGAGAAAGTGGATGAAGCTCTAGGGAACTCATTAGAGTTTTACGTGTCAGAATTTGTCTCCGAGTAGATGAAGTCTAATCCTAAACCTAGGTGGAGATTTTATACCCTGGGATGTGCTGAAGCCTCTGGTGAGAGACTGGCAGGAGGGCCCAAATAGAAGCCCTCACTTTACCTCTGTAGCCCCATTTGAGCCTTGCTTTTAGAGTGTTTCAACTATGTCTTCCTTGACCATGACCCTGTCCTTAGGCTGCAACTGATGCCGTGGAACACACTGATCTCCCAGTCTAAGGAGTCCCCTTAGATCATCCCAGCGGCAGCCCCAGCTTATTTTGATGCTCTGATCCCCAGTCCTGTATCTTGGCTATGTCCCTCCGATTTCCTGCACAGGGCAGCCCTCTCTGAAATGATCATATTCACACTGGAGCTGAGGGGTGGGCCAGGTGAGGAGACCTTGCAGCTGGAGACCCTCTGGGCTGGTGCCTCTGCGTATCTGGTTTCATGTCAAAGCTGTCCCCTTGGTGTCCTACATTTCACTCTTTTAGTTGCAGTTTCTGAATAACTAAGCCCCCAAAATTTGTTGGTAAATGAGCAGTTTGGTTCTGACTTACTCAGTTATTCAGTGGCAACAGAGTTCAGACAAAGGTGCACGTGTCAAACTGTTAGCTCTGCAAACCAAAAGATTTCAGGGGATCAAGAGCAAAGCTCTGCTCAGAAGTCTGACGTGGAGACCCAAAGGCAGCATCTGCCGCTGGTCTGGAAGGTGCCTTTCCCCGGTTTTCTGTGCTGTGCTTGTGCCTGATGAGGCTGTTGTACCTGTGGCGCTGTCAGGGGGATGTAGGGACAAGAGTTTGTGTTGAGAGACACCATTGCCTCTTCTGAGCTGTGGAACAAACGGGGTCTGGTGGTGACAGAGTGATCTCTAGAGGCAAAGGGTTAATCCTCTCTTGTTTGCTTCCTTAAGATGAAACTATTTCTATTTTGGCATCTTTGTCAGCGCTGTCTGAGGAGCCTGTCAGCTGCCCCCAGACAGTGCAGACTCTTTTATCTTCCTACTGCTTGTGATGAGGAAGGAGTTACATGCTGAAAAAAAGAGCCTTGGTGGTGCAGAAGAGAAGGGCCTTGACAGGTTTTGAAGTGTGTGAAATAAAAATAGATCAGACAAGCCTGTGTTCCCAGCTGCTTTTTGCACCCTTACCTCAATGAAATGATTACCAGTTATCTAGACAGAGCCACAGGCACGAGGAAGACTTGTGGTGGCCTTGGGGCCAGGCACGCTGCTGCCTGGAGCACACTAAGATGGTCACCTTGGCTTTTGGGGTGAAATACAGGACAGAGCAAGGAAGGTGTTGTCCAGGCAGGTAGGGAGGCATTTCTGCTTGAGTAACTGAAAAGGTCCAGCCTGTTCCTTTTTCCTTCCACTCTGGCACCAATGGCCTCAGTGATGGTGCACTGGCACTCGGTGCAGGGATAGGATGGGGCGGAATGATTTTAAGCTGAAAAAGGGGAGATTTAGATGAGATATCAGGAAGAGATGTTTTCCTTTGGGGATGGGGAGGCACTGGCACAGATTGCCCAGAGAAGTCATGGGTGCCCCATCTATGGAGGAGCAGGGTTTCCTGGGTGTATTTTATAATGCCTGGGAAAGTGAGATGATGGGGGCGCTGAACTTCTGCTACAGAAAACTTCTGAAAGGGGTGCTTTAGATGTCTCACTTTGAGGTCTATTGTGAGACCAGTCACCTGGTGGGAGGTCAGGGTGATACCACCCTGTGCAGCTGCTGCTTGCTTCCTCCTACAGCCATAGGTGGCATCACAGGCTGACCATCTGCATCCTGCATGGAGAGGGAGGCTGGGAAACTGCAAGTGATGGAGCCAGCCTGGTGTGTGTGTCTGGATGCCCAGGTGTGTGTGCTGCTTTAAGCAGCTGAGGTTACATCCCTGCACCAGTACATGTTCAGTATGACAGGAATCTATCTCTCCTGCTGTGTTATTTAGCAGGGGACAGAAGCTCACTGCAGGGCAAGCATCCCCTGATTTAGGAGCGTAACAAAGCCAGTTCCTGTAGATATCAGTGAGGAGACCTGAATTATCGGCTTATCTCTTCAATCCCCTGTGAGAGCCCTGAGCTTTCTCACTCAGTGCAAGGAAAGGCTCATTTGAGTTGTGTCATCTCTGGTTTTTGAACTCGGCTGTTATGAAAAGAGCTTCCTCTGGATTTGGGGCTGCCAGTCCTGCTCCTGGAGCAGTGCAGCTCATCCGTAGGCACTGGGGCACCTCATGGCTCTGGAGCTGAATGCACAGCGCAGTGCTCCCACGGAGCCCTTGCAGTCAGTGCAGTTGGGAGCTGGCATGGAGCAGCTGGCTGTGCTGTGATGATTTCTCCACAGCGAAGCTGCAGCCCATCGGAATTCATCCAAGATGCAGTGGGATTTTCTTAAGCCCCTCATAATTTGCATTTGCATGTATTTATTCACAACCAGTCCCCCATGGGGAGGTTTCTATGGCAAAACATCCGAGTGGGTATGGAGAAATAAGCACAGATCCCACAGCTGCTCAGCTGAACGGGCCTGTTTCAAGCCATGCTTTATCTCCAGCTCCTGAACCTGCCAACTGGCAGCCAGGCATCATCTCACCATCCTGCCACTTTGCTTAGCTCAGACCAAACCCCAGCTCTCAGCAGGGCTGGAAACCAGCTGCACAAATCCCCCAGGGAATGGGCCAGGGGCTCTGCAGGGAAGAGCTGCATCACTGGCAGCTGCACACAGGGGGTCCTGTCTGCTCTCGGGGGGTGCCACGGTCACAGAAAAGCTGAGAAGATGCCTGATGCAGAGCCTTAGAGAGTGCTTGGAGCCAAAGACGGAAGCTCAGCACTCGTGCTCCCCCTTTCTAGGTATTCTACTGACTCACCAGGCGGCTCCGAGCCTTCATTTAAATCCTTCATGCCCGAGTTTTCTTCTTGGCACAGAGTGCTGCTCTGCTTAGACTGTAACAGTTTAAGCAGATCTTGCTGACATTTGAAACGCTTTTCATTTTTTGCTGGAAGGTATTTTGGAAGGAAAAAAAAAAAATATTAATACCATCTCTTTTGCAGCAGCAGAGGAAACAGATCCCACACTGAGAAGGGGAGAAGGAGTTGTGAGAAGAGTCAGGCAGTGACCTCCGGAAGTAGCACGGCCCTTCTCTTGGTAATGAGAATCGCCACTCGAGCAGCTCTGATTTGCCTTTTGCAAACCTACCCCATGCTCCCTGAATCCAGCCTTTGCCAGGGAAATGACTCCAGATTCACTAGAAGGGATGACAATGGGTTTGGGTGGCAATTGCGCAGAAGCACACGCTCCCTTCCCACTCCTGGCTGTGCTGGGGTCTGGCTACATTAACACACCCTGTGCTGCATCCCACTGGCCAGACACCGTATTCCAGCCATATCAGGGCCTTTTCTCTTCCACCCACACTGGGATGGGGCAGCCAGACCCTGGTCCTGGCTGTACTTGGTTTACCTTTTATCTTCTGCTCTTTCTGGTCAGCAAGGAGAGACTTTATCACACTTCTGTTTGCAAGTAAGTAACAAGAAGGTTATAAGGTCCTGCTCCAGAGACCTGAGAGCAAACAGGGCTGGGTGCAGCACTTGCAGTGTCAGGTTAAGACTCGGCACAGAGTTTCTAAACCCAGCTTCCTTCCCCTGGGCACCGCATTTATGTGGGACTTTTGCCAGTTGATCAGAGACACTGCTCTTGGTCCACGGGGATAAATCACTTGAAAAATATCACCTATTTTCTTCTTGCAATGTCTTGCAAGATCAGCAAAAGCATGAAAGAAGGATCTGTTTCATGTGCATTTGTGTGGCTCAGTTTATGAGAGTGCTTAGATGTGCTGAGACTTCCAGAGAGAATCAGCAGAGGAAGGCAAAGTTACCATTGTTAGTTTAGGAGGGCCAAGATTTATATAGGTTTTTTAACATGTCTGTTTTCTTTAAATTTTAACTCTTTCAAAAATGTATTTGCTCTGCTAATTTCAGTGGGGACAGACATTCAGAGGACTTGACTTATCAGCTAACGTCTGATCAGTTTATTTGCCTCAGCACCTGGTGACACGAAGGGTGGCACCAGAGAACATCCCTTTCCTTAGTGGAATGCACCACTCTCGCCCATGGGAATGGTTCCTGCTGCCCTTCTCACACGCTGCCCAGGCACCCAATGAGGACTCCTGGCCCATGTTCTTGCAGCATCCGAGCTGTTGGCCCAATCTGTGAACAACCCAGATACTCAGACTGTGCAGTGCTTCACGCTCAAGTCCAAGAGAACTGTTTATTACCTTTACATAGAGCATGAGCAATGTGGAAAACACCAGAAATATTGCATCAGTGGTTTGGTTTTTGGACACTGGCAATGGCAATGCAGCTGCTGGCGCCCTGGCGCTATTACGAGGTATGCAGTGTGCCATGAGGGGCCAAAGCTTTGGCCTTGAGTTTGGGAGGTGCCCACCTCTGGCACGTTCCCTGCTTGCTCCTCTTGTGGCCCAGTTCCACGCTGAGCCTCCATTCCACTTGGAATTTGTCATTTTAGTACAAAAGCACAGTTTCGAAACCAGTCCTGCTAATCTACAAGACTGTTCCCTCTCCCTCTTCTCCCATCCCACCCCAACTCACCCCATCCCCCATGCTCCCACCAACACATACCTCCTTCCCCTCCCTCTCACCCCGGTCACACAGCAAATATCCTGATGCTGCAGTTCCAAGCCATGTGTCCGCCCCAGCCTATGTGATCCAATGGTCTCTGACCAAGTCCCTTTGTTCAGACATTAATACAAAACACACAATAGGAAAAAAACAAAACAAAAGGAGCCAGACACAAGAGGGAGACACACTGCCGGGCTCCAGCTCTGGCCTCCGAGCCCTTCAACTAAGCTCCACAACAGCTAGGCTCTTGGGGGACCTCCTTTCACACTCTAGGCTGCAGGTCCCAAGGTTTCCAAGGTGCATAGGAAAAGGAAGAAAGGAAGTAAACTACAAGCCTGTTTCTATTTTAGGTTCCCCCCATCCCTTTCCCTCAACCCAATGGCTGCTGGAGGACATTCTTGACTCCGACAGGTCTTTTCCCGTCTTCCAGTGAGACCCTGCCTGGGGACCAGGTTTACTGTAAGTCACTGGTTCCTCTCTGGAACATGGGTGATGGGTTTGGCAATGAGGGGAGGGAGTGGAGCACGCTGGTGGGGGGACAACAGGCTTTTGTCTCACAGCAAGGTGGGGGGAGATGTCAGGGAAGGCGAGAGAAAAGGGCTAAAGGAAGCCAGTAAAGCTGGCCCTTTGGTTGATGTTTGTACTCAAGTCTTCTCCTTGGGGCGGCTTCAGTGTGCCAGCTCTGGCCTGTTGTCCAGTCACCTCTCACAGCCCTGCTGAGAAAAAGCACGTGGCGGGGTGCTTGTTGCTGCTTCATCCTCTGGCTGGCTGCCCTCGTGCCCGCTGGAGATCTCCGAGTCGCAGTCGAGCGCCTCGTAGATGGTAGGCAGCGTGGTCTGCAGGCTGAGGCGCTTGCGCAGGCCCACGAGCAGTGGCTGTGGCATGGAGGAGACATCCACGTTGTTGCCGAGATCAACCCAGGCCAGGCAAGGGAACTTGTTCATGTCCTTCATGGCATCAGTCAGCTCCTTCATGGTCGCCCGTGTCAGTCGGTTGCCATTGAGGGAAAGGTGAGTGAGCTTGGGTAGCGCCCAGAGGAAGGGTAGCAGCAGGCTCACCATGTCATCATTCAGCTCGGTGAAGCTCAGGTCCACAGAGGTGAGGTGGTCCCCGTTGTTCTGCAGGTAGCAGGCCATGCGGTGGACATCCCGCATGCTCAGGGGGATCCCTGACAAATCCATGGAGTCCTGGCTCACCTTCTTCTGCAGGCTGGCCTTCAGGCTAATATGGAAAGGGGGAGAGAGAGAGAGACATCATTAAGGGGACCACTCTCACCTATCTCTCACCCAAGTCATGGAGCACTGGGGCAGGGGAGAACTCATTAGGAACATGGGCTAGAATGTCAAGAAAAGGGTTAATGGAGCTCATGGGGGAACAAGCAGAAGGCTTGCCCTGTGCCTCAGGGGCTTTCCTGTAGCTTTTCGGCACTTCCACATAAACTTTGCCAGAACTGGCTAAACACAGGATGCACAAGTGTCTTCCACCAGCAGTTGCAAAGGGTTTGGATGGGCAGCACAGAGGCTCAAGCATGAAAGCGAAAATAACCAAGGCAAGCAAACTTCCCAAGAGCAGCGGCTTGCACTGCATGGGGGCTGTTTGGGTGCCATCTCTCCAGGTGCACACCGAGGTCCCTTGTGCACGGACTGTGCTGCAGGTACTGCAAAGGAGACCTGTGTTAAGAGGCTGAGAAATGGGTGTTTTATCAGGAAAACATTCTCTATGCAAACTGCCCCCCAGGAGTGGATTTACTGTGTGTCCCTTTAAAAGCCTTCCCGAGCAGCCCTTGGTCAGTGAGCAGCACCAGCCGCTGCCTGTTAGGGTCTCTGTGGTCAGCAGATCATCTGGGATCTGCTGCAGCTGTGAGGAGGCAGCAACGGCTCAAGGATGCTAAAGGCAATCTAGAGAGAGTTTTTGCCATTTCTCTTGTTGTCTGCCTGGTAAATACAGTGAGGAAAAGGTAGGTGAGCTGAACAGCAGACAAAGCTGTGCTGTGGGGCTGCTGGGTGCATGAAGGGAGCGGGAGGTGGAGTTTTACAATGGACTGCAGGTTCACGAAAGCACTGTGGGGAGTGGGAGCTGTGGGGCTATAGGAGCTATGGGGATACATTGAGTGATTAAGTAGAAACATGTTGGTGTAACATAGGGAACCTAATCCCCTAGTGTGAATGGTATCAGCTCCAGTGTGCATTCAGACATGTCTGGCTTTAAGGGTAGGGGAGTCCTAGGAGGACCCCCACTCGCATCACTTATCGTGTGCTCAGTGGGTTTTCATGCGCCGTGTTGAGCTTGGGAGAAGCAGGGTGGGTTAAGAGTTTACTACCACTTTGAGGTCCCCATTCTTCCTGTCTGGCTCTCTGTAGCGTCCTGCACGCACAGCCAGTCCCTGGGAGCAATGGGGACATGGGGACTTGCAGTTTCCTTGAAGGAGGCTGTAGCACCGCAAGAGCTCCTCATGGCAGGTGAGAATGTCCCTACAAGCCCTGATGTTGCCAGGCCCTTCTGTAGTTGTGGAGAGGCTGTGACACTGCCCCTTAGCTTTGCCTTACATCTGCAGTTCATGGCACCCTGGAAATGTCAGTCCTTAATAAGCCCCTGTGAGCACATGGAACACAAGTGAATCAATGTATGCGGTACGGGCAGCAGCCCTTCGCGGACACATTCAGCACTGGCAAGCCTGTAGCTGTGTTTCCTTGTAGGAGTATGAGGTGGAGAGATCTTGTGGTCTGCCCTGTCAATTCTCAAACCCACAAATTCCTGCTTTGGGTTTAGCAGCACTTTTTTCAGGGCTACTTCTGTGTGTGCTTGTGCTTCCCATGGGAATTTGCTGTGGGAGGCTGAGGCTGTACCCGCACGCGTGTGTTTGAGCTAATGAGCTCTCATGGCAGAGAGGCAATAACCAGCATGGAATAACTTATGGTCAGACCTAAAGATTTGCAATGGCCTTATATATTACTTTATCATGTTTCCACTATACATGACCCAGACTGCTCCTCAGCTGGGTCATGACAGGGGTGAGGGGAGCCACATGTGTCTGTGCTGTCAAGCAGCAGAGAGTTGATGGACTGGTGTGTAACTGGTCTGGAAGCACACTAGTGAGCTCTCCAAAGGGCTTTCACTTGAAGATTGTACATGATATCTCTCTAATATCAGAGGCAGGATTGTGAAGAATTAATTGACCACGTTGCTTGTAGCAGTGGTGCAGTTCTCTGCTGCGATAGCTGTAGGAATTGTGAACTGTGCATACTGCATTCTGGATGGCACTGGGCAAGCCTCCTTTTTCCTGCTAATCCAAGGGATGCTTGGTATCAGCCTAGGCTCCTGCCAGCTGTACTTCTTCAGCTGTCCTGGAAAAACAACATATAGTCTGCCAGCAGTCGGTGACAATGGTGTGGCACAATCTACCACAAAAGGGGTTCAAATTGTATGAAATCTATCGAGGACGGGGCTTGGAGCTAGAGGGTTCTCAGGTCTCCCCAGCACAGCGTTATCCTTTAGCTGTGCCAGGTGTGTATCTGGGTGTTTGATAGAGAGTACTTGTTCCAGCAAAGCCAAGCATGGCATGCACAGAGGAGGTTTGTGTTCATATTGGTCAGACTGAGCCAGGAGAAATGAACCCAGAGTGTGAACCTCATGTGCAGGGGAAATAATGCCTCATGTCCATGGTACAAAAGATAAGACAGGAGCCTTTGCTGGCCTCTGTTGGTTTACAAATAAGACTTTGGTGGAGATCAGGGGGAATAAGGGACAAGCGTAGAAGCAAGCCTGTAACTCCTTCAGTGCCTTTTTTGTGCAAACACAGCCTGTGGCTCCTGGAAATTCTCTTTCCCAGCACTGTCAACACTCCCCAGCCCCTGCCCAGCCCCAAGCCTTGTCCAAGTCTGTGCAAAGCCTCCTCTGACCTTGCTGTTGTAAAACTAAAGGAACAAGCCTTGGTGCTCCCAGTTCAGTATGGGGATGGGAACCAGGCTGGAGTGGGGACCACTGGAGGGCACGGCTGAGCCGGCACCGCTCCCTCTGCCGGGCCTCAGCATTCAGGTGCTGCTTTTCCTGCTGCAGCTGCCACAGCAGCTTTCTTAACAGGGGTCAAGTCTTGAATGGCTCTTGGGGTCCCCTCCTGGGTGATTTGGCTCTGAAGGCAAACACTGCTCAGTGAGGGGAGATGTCAGAGGGGCAGAAGCAATGTGCTTTCTGTCTCTGCCTGCTACGCAAACCTCCCCTCCTGTGGCTGCTGGGCAGGGACTGCAGTAATAAGTCACGGATTGCGCTCTGACCAGAGCAGGCTCCTTCTGCTGCTCTCCCCAGCAACAAGCCAATACCCTGAGGAGGCTTTAATCAAGCAGACAAATTATCTTCCCGTAATTGATTCTCCAGACAGGACTGCTCCTGGCTGAATGTGCTTAAACCCTCCTGCCTCCTGTCCTGTGCCAGAGCCCTCCCTCCCTCCTTTTTTGGCTTGTTTTTCTTTCCTTTCCTGTGTTTTCATTGCTTCCTTTTGCCCTCATTGCTGTACCTGCCAGGGTAACTCTGGGCCTCCTGTCTGAGCACTGTGGGCTCCTCCTGTGTTTCAGTTGTTCCCTTGCCTATAAAAACGCTTCTTGTAGGGATGTGTCTGTAGAAGCCTCGCCCTGGTGGACACAGCCCCTAATGCTGCAGCCAGGCCCTCGGCTCTCTGGTAAGTACTGAAGCTTCAGATCTGATGCCCCACGCATGCTGTGAGCCCCGGTAGCTCTCCTTGGTTTCTGTGTAGCTCCCAGAGGTGCAGCTAAACACCATCTCAGAATAGCTGCCCACTCCTTCTCTATTGCATTAGAGGTAAAGATATCTGCTGTCAGAATGGGACACGGAGACGTGGGCAGATGCTTTTCTCTGAATTAGCCGACACTTGGTATTTTTTGGAGCTCTGCTAAGCTCTATTTCTCTTGAGGAGGGCAGCACAGTGCAGAGGACAAAAGGCTCTCAAGCACTTGTGTGGCAGCTGAGAAAATGCCAGGTTTATTTCCAGGGAAATGGCTCATCTATTATCCCAATTTCTGCAAGTAAAATAGGCTTAAGGAAGCTTTTGTCCCCTGTGTGAGACAAAACATCTACTTAGCGCTGTGGCTCTTGGTGCCCATGGGACCTGTGGGCAGAGGACTGCAAAGCACTGGAGGCTCGATTAACCTAATGCTGCTGCAACTGGTGCTGTGTGCAATTTGTAACTGTGGGGACTTGCATCTAATGAGTATCTGGACCCTGGATGTAGGGAAGCAAGCAGATTGTGTTATCTGCTGCAAGCTTAGAGAGGAAACAACCCACTGCTTCACCAGATGCTGGAGAAATGGCTCCCAATCAGAAACTCTGTGGAACTTCAGGCTTGCTTTAGATGCCTCTGATGACGTGAGAAAGGAAAGAGAAGCCTCAAAAGCACTGACCTGCACTAACCCAGCCTGAGCTGTTCCGAGGCTGGGCCAAGGACCTCTGTAAAGATGGAGGCAGTGCACAAACAGGCCACTTCCACAAGCAATTGCGTCTCCAACCTCACGCCCAAGTTCTTTTGACCAACTGTTCCTTGCTGTGGAGAGAAGGGAGCACAAAGGCAGCCTTTCTATTTGCCCTCCCTCTGCAGCCGGGGTGGGACATGGGTGAATACAGGTGACAGTGCAGCTGAGCCTCTCCTCTTGGCTCTGCTGCCATCTTCACTCTGCACTGGAAGGCGTGTTCAAGACAGCTGTAAAGCCCTGGCCTTCCTCCTGCTGCCACTTGATCCACCCAAGACTCTGGTTGTTTCCCCTCGCTATTTAGGTCTCTCCTATGAAAGCAGAGAATACTGCTACATCCTCACTGTAAATGTCACCTACAAGTCTGTGAGACCTTCAACTGTGTAAGAGTCGTGAAGGCACAAGGTCTCTGCTGATTCCTTTTATCTACCATCTGCCACCCAGCCTCCCTTACTTCATTCATGGTCTCTCTCTCTATCAAAGGCTCCTGCCTCTCCTGCCTATCAGTCTTGGACTTCTTCTGCTCTATGCCCGGGCAGTGCCAAGCTGCTGGGTGACCCTTTCTGCCGTCACCAACAGCCTTTGCAGAGGTTCCTGCCTCTTGATACTGCTAGAAATCCTGCTCAGGGGTGGTGTTTGTCTCTCTGCACTGCAAGATGAGGGGAGAGGACAGGTCCTGTCTCTCTCCACAATTTATTCACTAGTTCAGGTCTGTCCAGCTGATATCTCTGTGAGCAGTAGCTACTTGCAAGCATTGTGTGGGGCAGCTCCTGTACTCCCGTATGACTGTTACCATGTGGCTTTAGTTAATGGGCTGGTATTCTCTAACTTGGCTCCTGTCTCTAATGCAGGAATGATGGTGCCTGTTTACGCTGTTGCATAAGAGTGATGTGTAGCTGTAGTTAACATTCACCTCATGCCATATGAAGGCTGGGATCTAATCTTCCAGAGCTGTCATCTGCAGCCCTGAGTGAGGTTTTCAAGGGAAGAAAAGAAAAAAGATCCAAAGCCCTTCAGAGGTGTTTTTCTGCTGTCTGCTAGACACAAGCACTTTCACTGCATTTTAAAAGTGCATCTAATGCCACAGTGTCTGAGGAGTGCACATCAATAAGGGAGAGACAGAGCAATGAGCCCAGAATGGATGCTCTGTTCTCCACCCTGCTTTGGATTAGCGAAGATGAAATTCACTCTGATGAGCAAAATAAAATCGTGGTGAGACTTGTGAAAAGGAAAGCCCAAATGTGTGTGGGTTGGGAGTTATAAACTCCACACACACAACTGCCTTTGCTCTTCCATAGCCAGTTACTGTGTGAGAAATCGGGGAGGGTGTCTGTGCCAGGAACACCCTGCTTGTAAGGATCATTGTGTTTATTGCCTGCATGTTCTGTGGGTTCAGGTGTGACCCTTTGCATTCAGGAAAGGGAGCAGTTACACTGAAGTAGCCAGCTCTGGGGATGATGCAAGTGGCAGACACGTAAGGTTCCCTGCCCTGACTTTGCCAAGACTGCTCAGTGTAATCTGCAGCTTTTTGGTTGCAGTGCGAAGCTGTGCTCCAGCTCTCCAGACAAAGGCTGCCTTCACCTTCTGCCTCTCTGCTCTTATCTGTGGCCCAGCGTGGCTTTTCCCTCACAAAGTAACGCACTCCCTGGATTCAGGGATGCAGATGGTGGCACTGGCACCAGAATATGTAGTTCCTGCACTGCCAAATTAAAGAAGCCTCAAGACTTCTGGAAACAACAATTAATAACATCTAAAAGTTCTGCATCTGTCAAAATACCACAGAAGTGGTGCTGATGGTCTAAAAAGCCTCTGTCTGCAGAGAAGAGCATTTCTTAATCCTTCACTCTTTGTACTGTAAATGTCAATGTAATGGGAAAGCAAAGCTGGAGTTACACACCGCTCCAGAATGTTTTCTCCTCATTAAGTGTGAGTGATCTCTACCACTGTAAAATGCTGCTAAAGCTGCATTCCCATTAGGATATAAGGACTGGCAATTGAGCAGAGAACTCATGCTGGTCCCTGCTGCGCAAATCTTATCCTCCAGCTTTTTGGTTTTAAACCCTCCCAGTAAATCCCCAGAGAGCTCAACCTCCCTTGGTTCTAGAGTCCAAGCAGGAGCAGCTGTGAGGTGGGGTGTGAGATAGTGACTGGAACCTGCAGACCTGAGATAGGATTTGGCAGGAAAGGAGAACTGAACCCCTTGCTTTCAGCGTGGCAAACCTACATGAGTATCAGCAGGGCAGCTGAGAGAGTCTCTTTGGGTGACTGCACAACTGGGGCACTGTGAAACCTTCGCTGCACAAGGCAGGCAGCCACTGTCAGGAACCTGCAGATGTGGATGCAGAGGGCAAACTGCCTCCCAGCATCACCTCTGACTGCTCAATCGAGCACAGAAACCAGACACAGCCTGGGCAGGATCTCTCCTGCTTGCTTCAGCTGTTGTTGCACTGAGGCTGCTGTGCTATAAGAAATGCATCTTAGCTGCTCTGCTTTAGCACTTCATGGGTGGTTCAGGTTTGTTCTTGCTGAATGTTTTGGGTCCCACTGAGTAGATGGGGACTTAACTACAGCAGGTTTGTTTCTGACCTGCTGTTTCGTGGTGAAGAAGAACATCTGATGTGTGACCCAGCTCCAGCATTGCAGGCCCTCTCCATCTCCCATACCACATCTCCCTAACAGCCCAAATGTAATTAAAACCTGGCAGATGCTCTGTGCTCTCTGTAGGGCTGGGCTGGTTAATTATCTTCTGGACCCATCTGACACGCTGCCAGAAAGCGGAAATCACATTTTAGAAGAGAACAAGGGGGTCCTGCATCAGCTCTGAGAAAGCCAGAAGCCAAAGCCCTGGAGGCTACAAAAGTGAGAGAATTCGGTTCCTGAATGTGGTCTCCATGCCCTGATTCCTCCCCACTGTTCCAAATCCCCACTAGAGCTTAGAAGTGCCTTCAAGAGTATTGCTGCTACACCTAGGCTTTTTACAGGACCCTGAAGGCAGAAAGGGTGCAAGCCAAAGACCTGAGTTCACAGATGATTATGACAGCAAAATATTCCCACTAGCAGACAGGGAAGTAGAGAATTCAGATCAGGTGTAAACACCTGACTGGACAGCATTAGGCCCTGGTATCTCCAAAGGAAGCAGCTAGTTCTCCCTTCCTGCTATTGGCAACATCCACTTTCTTGCAGCGGCCTCAGATGCCAACTCTGCAGACGCCTTTTGTTGCAAACTGTGAACCAGTTCCTCTCCAGTCTTAAATGACGAAGCTCTGCTGTTTACTATTTAATCAAAATTATTTTGTGCCTCATGCAATGCCTGTTTTAGACCTGTATTTCCGTCCATCACATGCTGCCTAGAAATCCTGGTATTTGGGATTTTATTCTTAAAGATGCACTGGGGATCTGCCCCTTAGTCAAAAGGAAAGGTAGATGGAAATGTCATTTGCCCTGGGGGATTTTAAGCTGCTGGCACAGGCATCAGAGGCTTTGAAAGTCTCAGGAAAGCCCAAGGCCATTCTCAGAGTACTGCTTGTTTTGCAGTTCTTTTTCTCCAGTCCTGCATTTATTGGAGCTAACATGAGCACTTTTCTAAGTCACTCCTCTCTCTTTTCTTCAGCAGTGGTGATCTGTGTCACAGGAATAGGCTTTGCTCAAGGGAAATGAGAGAAGGGGTGGATCTGGTTCGAAAAGCCAGCAAGTATCAAGGAGGGAACAAGTGTGGGTGTCTGGATGTGTTTGTAGCTGTGGGAAGTGGCTGCCATCCGGCAGCTGGCAGTGGCCAACATACTTTGAGTTGGGTTCCCTGGGCGTGAGGCTCTGCACCCCCTTGGGCCCCTCCCCTGCTCCTGGCAGCAAAGCAGGAGGTAAGTAAGGACGGTCACCTCTCCGCCAGCCTCTCTGAAGTGGTTCCTGCTGAATGGGGTGATCAGCTTGTGGTAGGGCCTTGCAATGGGAGACCTTCCCTGCAGGCAAGGAGGTTTTACTGGGCTAAACAAGGACCAAGCAGGATGCAGAGCTGGGGCTGGCTCCGCTCGGCGTGGGGCTGTGTATGTGCGATGCCGCCAGCTTTGGCCATGCTCCCTGGGCCAAACACCCCACAAGCCCTGCCGGGAGGGCTGTCTGCACCGTGCGAGCACTGGGCTGATCTCTGTGCACTTAGGAGAGGCTGAGGTGCTGTAAGACTGCACAAAAGGGAGCAAATAGCAAACTAGACCAAGGAGAGGGTGCTGGCACTGCCCCTGCGCCGTTCTGCTGAGGTTTCCTAAGGGGCTGAGCAGCAGCTGCTGTGCAGGTTTTCACTCCTGACACTCTCTGCGAAGCAGCAGTGGCAGCCTGGGAGGGTGCTGGGCTGCAGCACAGCTTCTCCTGGCAGATGCCCCCTGCCCACCCACGCTGCCCCTGCCAGCCCACTTACCACACTCGGGACTTCTGCTGGGGTAGGCCGTGCCGATGCCATTTGGAGTGCGGTGTCAGGTGGTAAATGAGCTGCCGGCAGATCCTGTCCGAGGACTTCCAAGGATCATATTCCTGAAAGTAAACAGGAGGCCGGGGTAGGACAGAGGAAGATGGGAAAGGAACAGAGTGGGCAGTGGAGCAGGGACACGTGTGCACAGGAGATGAAAAGAGGATGAAAGGGGAATGGCGAGAAGGCCAGAGATGCTGCAGCCATGTGCCTTCTCCTCCTGGGCGGAGGAAGCGCAGGAATAGTTCTGCACTGCCAGGAAGGACCCCAGCCCAGCCAGCGTATTCCTGCCCAGAGTGGGGCTACAATCTCACACCCACCCAAGAGCAAGGGGAGTTCAGATGAGGGGTTTCCTTTCTAGTGTTGTGGCCAGGTATCCAGCTTTAGGGCAGGCAACAGCCAGGAAGGCTGGGGCAGCTAGCTAGAAGGGCTCCAGCCTCTGCAGTAACTCATTACAAACAAGATGGTTGCTGCCTTCTGGGACATTTCTGCATGCATTCTGTATCGCCATGGCTTCAGACAGCACCTCTCTGCCTCTGGGGAAGCAGAATGGCAAATGGCAGCTGCTGAAGGCAGGGATTTCTGCCTCCTCCAGCTTATTTTCCAAATGCTGACAAACTCCTGCATTGCCATTCCTCAGTGCTCCAGTTGTGCTGCCACATGTGCATTTAGGGGTTTGATAGGTAAACACATAGTAAATCTGTCAGGGAAGATGTTAATTTGTTATTGCAGGCGGTTGCAATGCTGAGCTGAGGCCCAACAGCTGCACGGGGGCTCTGAGCAGGCACTGAATCAGCTGCACTGCCAGCGTGTGGCTGTTCTGCTGTGCCAACTGGGGGAGGTGGGGGGAATCCCAGCTGAGCACGCTGTGGCGCCCCTGGCTTAGGTGCCTTGTTCCAGACTGCTGCTGTGCTGGCAGGGCTGCTGCTGCGCCCTGCTGTCACCCACACCAGCAAACCCTTCCAAGTGGGTGCACGTGCACACCAGGCTTCAGCACAGATCTGGCACAATGCTCTGCAAGTGTCTGTTGGCTCACAACTGAGAATTACCCTCCTGTTTCTTCCCATGTCCTCATTGATTTAATTTCCACTGACAGACTGGTAATTGCACTCAGCCTGCTGGCCCGTAATGCGGTTATCGCCCACCAGATGCTCAGCCAGGGCTGGGGAGGGGACGGGTGGGGCGGGAAGGGGGCTGGGGCTGTAGGGTACTGAGTCTTTCCAACTCCTTCACTAAACTCCTGTTGGCTTTGTGGGGCAGCTCAGGTACTCAATGTCTTCCTTAGGAATGGAGAAAATCTTACCTATATATTGTATGTGTGTTGGTGCAGAGAAGCATGTGCAGAGGGGGGTGGTACGTGCAGCTACCATCATAGTGAGTTATCTGCTGGGTACTGGAACAGGAAATGTCCCCTCCTGCTGCCTCCCTGAAGGACACTGCACAGCGTTGGGTTGGAGCTGAGGTCAAGTGAAGGATGCTTCAGAGGTCACTGCTGCAGCCCACCCCCTTCCTCTTCAGGGGCTTCTAAAATTTGCATGAAAATTACACTTGAAAAGAAGATTTTTTTTTTTTCAGGCTGCATTGCAGCCCAGTGATGATTAAACTTCAGCTCAGTGTAATTTGTCTATGGAGACCTGGCTGGTTAATTGTTTTCAGAGAGCCTCAGGAGATGACACAGCCAGGTTAGAAATGCCACTGAGCTACACCAGGCATTCAGTGTATTCCCTGGGGTCCTGCTGTTTGCTCTGAGCTGTGTGTACTTAATGTCTCTCTTTGAATAAGGAAATGCACTCTCTTGCTCTCCATGTAAAGCAAACAGGACACTTGCCAGGCCTGAGGAGCAAACGGATGTATTGCAAATCTGAGCATTTCTGGTGGCAAAGGGTAACAGCAGTAGATGCTGGTGCTGCAGTGGGACTGTGGTACCTGTGATGTCTGGCTGCATTCAGCTTTGCCTTTCTTTGTCTCTGCGCTCCTCATTCTCTGAAGGGAAGGGCTGGAGCAGTGCAAGGATGCTGTGCACGTAGCACACTTGCTTATTGAACCCCAAATTGCAATACAGATACAGCATCGTTCTTTACTCAGAGCTCGGGGAGGTTACAGGGGGGAAGTAATGCTGGATTAGGGTAGTTACATATGGCAAAGGGCCAGGGAAGAGAGGTCCTCCTTTTCCTGAAGAGATGTGTGTTCCTCTCTGCAGCCCCGCAAGCTCCTCTATAAGCTGCTTTGCACCGCTTGGGCACGCTGGGGATTATGGCATCACCACCCGCTCCATAGATATTTACCTGGCCTGTACCCTCTCATCAAGTTTACTATTGGCACAAAAAGTGAATTCCTGATTTCTGTGCATGTAACCGCCCCCTCCTTCAGCCGCAATCACATTCTGAGGTAGCATTAACTGATTTCTACAGAAACACACACAACAATCTACACACTGCCATGGCAAGGGCACACGCTGGGTGCTCCTCAAGGGCCGCAGAGCTCTTGCCCAGTGCCAGCCACCCCACTGCTGTGCTCTCTGCATCAGTGCTATTGTAAAGCATTCCCGGGGCTGAGGGAAGGGTTCACCTTTTTGGGACACTGCAGATCTCTAGCGAGGCTCATCAGCAAGTCATGGGAGATGGGATCCACCAAGTTGAGGAAAGTCGCGTTTTTGTAGAGCACTTCATTGAGGAATGTTCCTTCCAGTCCTAGGTCCTGCAAGAAATGAGAGAGTCAGATACACAGGATGCCCTGGAGCTGTAACCATGATATGCTTAGAAACCAGAAAGTAAATCCAGTGGTGCCAGTAGTTCAATACAGGAAACTGTCCATCAAGGGTGAAGCAGCTGTGTCAGACCCATCATCACTGTGATGGGGATGTGGGCACCCCCAGTGCTGAATGAGATGCGGTGTTGAGCTGAGCTCCTCAGCCTGGGGACTGACCACCTTGGTTCCACCTATCACAGGAAGGGGAAAGCGGCATTGGTTCCAGGCTGGCTGGAGCCCAGAGAGAATCAGCTCCAGAGAAGCTCACAGTTTTGTCAGCCTCTGTGTCTGAATCCGCTGAGGCAGCCAAGCAGGCTCTAAACCTGCTTCCCCAATCTCAGCTTTTCTGGAGGAATCAAACTTTTCCTCGGGTATTTGGACCCTGATGGTGGTGGCTGTGCAAAAGTCCTGCCCATCAGTAATAGTAACCAGAGTTTAGCTGTACTTTGAATGCCTCAGCAAGCGCTGAGCCCTGGCAGTGTTGTCTTTTGGGTGTAATGGGAAGCGTAAAAGTAGCTCGACACGACAGTTATGGGGAGTCCTCGCCCCATCTCCCACAGTGTGAGTGAGCAGAGTATCTGTGGTCCATGCAACTTCCCTGCACGGACCAGAGCACGGGGCACCTTTGGACATGCTGGAAGAGTGCTCAGCATCCCTGGGAGCAACGAGCCTCCCCAGGGGCCAGATGAGTGATACTGCAAAGAACTAAGCTGTTTCTTGCTAAGTGGCAAGCTAAGATCTAATCTGTGATACAGTTATTGCAATTGGGAGGTTCCACAGAGCTTTAAACAGTAAACAAGCACCTGGCAAAGATCACACATATGGGAATACCCCAAGGGCAGAAAAAATACCCAAGGAGTAGAAATGTAGAACACAAAAGCTTCCTAATAGGAATGGAGCTGGGTTTGATTCCGTTGACAAGGAGGGCTCAGCTGAGGGAGGAAACACATCCTATGCCCGTTCTGTGTGCTGCTGCCAGGAGAAATGAATAAGCAAATGGGTGCCCCATATGTTCATGCTGCTCCAGTGCATGTGTGCCTGAGGCACTACCCAGCGAAGGATGCACTGAGAGAGCAAAGGAAAAAGAGATCAAGGAGAAAAGAAGCTGGGTGTGCACACACATCACCAGCAGGGATAGAGCCATAGCTGGCACGGGTTTGGGATCTTAACCCTAAGCAGCAATCCAAGCCCCTGCTGTACCCACCTTCTCCTGCCTCAGATATGCTTGCATGGAGCAGAGAACACAAAACCAAAGAGGCTCTGTCTACAGATCAGGTGGAGAAAGGAAGAAAAATCAAATACTTTACAGGCCCATCACTGTATGTCACTGATGATCCCTGTAAGCAACCAAGGAACCCACGCAGTGGTCGGTCCTGAAGGACAGGCAGCCGCAGCTGAACGTGGGCCAGGAGCATCCTGCCAACGTCTCCCTTAACCGTAAGGCTTCAGGGAAACGGAGCCTCCCACACCAAGTGTAATATGCACAGGAGAAGGAAGCTGCTGAGAGGCCGGCGCGGCTGGGCCTGCAGCAGGGGGTGTCAGAATAGTAATTAAACTTACCCAATTAGAGCTATACCATTAAGATGAATCTGCATTCCCATTAAAAATCCTGCCTGTGAGGGTTTTATAAATAATATAGCTGTAAATATTCACTCCACGTTGATGGTCCATCAGTTACTAGCCCAGTGGCATTTTCTGGTTCATCTTCCTAATTTCCCTCCCCCTCTCTCTCATTTCTTGGAAAATTCTGTACCACCTGAAGGGTGGCTGCCAAAGCAGAACCTTGTGAGCCTTGCCAGCTCACTTGGCTTAGTGCTGTGATCTTAAAAAGTGTACTTGGCCGTTGTCTCGGCACAGGGAAATCCGACTGTACCAGACGTTTTGCTGGTCTGAGTCTAATGTCTTGCCTGGCTTCAGCTGAGTGTTGTCCACTTATCTCCTGCGGATGGGTATTCCCGAGGCGATGGAGATGGCTGGGTGTTCCATCCCACAGAGGGGTACTCGGCTGGTTTGCAGGTGTTCTCCGTGCAGGCTTCTCAAATGCTGGGATCTTGTATCTCTGCTGGTGGATCTGCCCCTGCCTGGGTTGCTTGCTTCCCTTCATTACATGCTCTCAGCATCTTAGGAGCAGCCCACGGGTCAGAACCCCCTGGCAGACACAGTTACACCCTGCAGGTACATCTGTAGGGCTGGACAAGGGCTGTGCCCTGCCTGTCCCGCACCATCGCCCGCCCATGTCCTCTGCTCTGGATGAGCACAGCTGCTCACTTGAGGAGTCTGCAATTCTGGTCCTACTGTTGCTCTGCCCACTCTGGGGCGTTTGCATCCTGGCCCAGGGCATGGTGATGAGGTATGGTGTTAAATATCCTCGTTGTCCACCAGAGTGAAAAAGATATCTTTCTTTTCACAGGTAACAAGCAGACCCTCACCCGGGACACATTAATCTGTGACACCTGAGAGCACGTTACTGTCAAGGTAAGCCAGTCTGTGTAAGCAGCAATGTGGTGGGAACCATGCTAAGGGTTGAATTTAGTTGAGGAGTGAGAAAAATATGTAAATGAGGACAAAGGCTGATCATTATACTCTTTGAAGCTTCCATTGGACATGTGGGGAGGATGGGTTCTGATTATGTGGCCCCAGTGCAGCTGACAGTTGTGTTTTAGTTGTTGGAGAGTGTGGTTCCTGTTAGTGGCGTAGCCGTCTGTCTCTGAAATTTCTGAGTACGCCATGAACCAGGGGCTTTGGGGTGGTGTTGGGTGGGTTTCTTACTTGGTGGTGGGGTGGGAGGCTGTGCTGTGAGCAGATGAACAGAGGGTCATTGTTTCGATGTGGACAGGCAGAGATGGAGACCAGGAATAACAAGGGGAAGTGGAAAAGCAGTGGACAAACTGAGAGTGTTCAGGACATGATAATTCTCTGTGCAGATGCGGGGAAGCAGAATGTTTTACTGATCCTGACAGGAGCTGGCAGGCTGCATTGAAATCAGGGCTTAGAATGACCCTCCATTCCAGATGGCCCTGTGAGTTAGATCCAAACCCTGGCTGTTCACACATGGAGACCTCCGAGGTCTGTGGAAGATTGCGGTGCTTCAGTTTCAGGGAGAGGTGCTGAGCACTATAGAAAATGACATTCTGTAGTCCTTGCTTCTGGCACACCCTACAAAAGTCTGTTCATGTTAGCTGCCGTGTTCATGAGTGGTTGCCTCTTTGTCTTCACAAGCTTCTTGCAATAACACCTTTCCAAAACTGCCTTTGAAATCTTATTCAACCCTTGTGTGCTGTACCTGTGCACACACACAGGCTTTCTGCCGGGGGTTTATCTGTCTACATATGGCAAGAAGAGTGTCTGTGGTTCTGGTAACAATCCCCATATGAATGCTGAGGTGATGGACAGGAAAAGCAGAGATGTAGTTTTTGGTCCTGTAAATTGCTTATGAGAGTGCAACTTGATGGTAGCTCAGGGCATTGACAACTACTGCTGGATGTGTTGTAAAACCCAGGGTGTTTGGAGCAGAGACTGGGCTGTCAATGCCCTGTAGTTGGTAGTGCAGCTGCACGAGCATCCCAGCAAGGCAGTCCCTGCCCAGTGTACTCACACCCAAAGGTCACTCACCACTATGGTGAGAGATTCAGTCTGTTCTGAAGATGAAGTAGGTCATTAGCTAATGAAGTAATGTGATAAGCTATGAGCTGATGGTGGTTTATGTCCAGATCAGAGGGTGGATTTGTCTCCTGTGCAGAGCTGCCTGCAGTCTAGGGGAGCTGAGTTTGCCTGGAAAGTGATGGTAGCACTGAGCGATGGGAGGAGGTGGCTGTGTTCCAGCAGCAGGGCTCTGTCCTCAGCATCCGTTTGGCACCACGCTGTCTGCACTGGCTTTTCTGTTCCTGAACGGCGGCACACAGAAAGTGGCTCCACTGATACACTGACCCCCTTACCTCTCCTCTCAGCCTAGGCTGTCCCAGAGCTCCTCTCCATCCTCTCCACAACCATTCTGGAGGCTCCCGCAGACAGATCTTGGCTGGGTGGGCGCGCTGGGATGCGATGGCAGTGGGGTGGCAGTGGCTCTTCTCGGGGGACAGCGATCCCGAGCACACGCGGGGCTGGGATGGGGTGTGCGTGGGGGCAACTGAGGCTTGGACGCCCCTTCTCCTGCGGCACTGCTCCCTGCCAACCCCTCACTCTGCCCCGCAGCCCAGCCAGGGGGAACGGGGTGGGGCAGGGAGCCAGGGCGGGGGCATCTTCCGCAGCCGCTTCTGCCCGTCTGGGGCGAGGACCGAGCGAGGGGCTCCCGCACCGCGGGGCAAGGACAGGGAGAGGCGGCATAAAGAGCTCACGGCACTCTGCAAACCCGCCCTGTCCTCAGACCCGTGCGAATAGGGGAAAGGCGGCACAAAGAGCCCGCACCGGGCTGCAAATCCGCACCGCCGGGCGCAAAGAGGGGAGAAGGTGGCACAAAGAGCCCAGCCCGCCTCACACCGCCCTGCGAACCCGCACCACCGCGCACGGAGCGGCGGCACAAAGAGCCCGCAAACCCGCACCGGGGGAACCGGAGCGGGGAGAGGCGGCACAAAGAGCCCAGCCCGCACCGCAAACCCGCACCGCGGGGACACAGACAAAGAGTCCGCCCTGCCCCGCAGCCCCGGTCCCGCACCGCCCCGCACACTCGCCTTGCGCAGCAGCCGCAGGATGTGCTCGGCGCGCTCGCGCTGCCGCAGCCGCAGGGTCGCCTGGATCTCCCGCAGCCAGCGCACCCGCCGCTCGTAGGGCGCGGGCGCAGCCCCGCGCGGGCACAGCAGCGCGGCCAGCGGGGTCGCGGCTCCCGCCCGCCCGGGGCCGCCCCCCTGCCCGGGGCCGCTCTGCCGGCTCAGCCGCGCGCCCATCGCTGCGGCCGCTCCGCTCGCGGCTCCGCGGGAGGCGCCGGGGGAGGCGGGACCCGCCGGCCCCGCCCCGGCCCCCTCACCCCGGCGGGGAGGCTGTCACTGAGTGCCCGTAGGACCGCCTGGTTGGAAAAGACCTTTGAGAGAGGTGATGGAGTCCAACCGTCCCTGTCCACTGCTGAACCGCCCCTGAGCACCTCATCTGCCCGGCTTTTAAACCCCTCCAGGGATGGGGACTCCACCACCTCCCTGGGCAACCTCTGCCAGTGCCTGAGAACCCTTTAGGTGAAGAAATTTTCCTGATGTCCGATCTGAACCTCCCCTGGTGCAACTTGAGGCCATTTCCTCTTGTCCTGTCACTTGTTACTTGAAAGCAAAGACCAACACCTGCTTCACCACAAGGTCCTTTCCAGGAGCTGCAGAGAGCCCCTTAGCCTCCTGTCCTCCAGGCTAAACAGCCCCGAGTCCCTCAGCGACCTCTCATAATCCTTGTTCTCCAGCCCCTTCCCCAGCTCTGTTCCCTTCTCCAGATGTGCTCCAGCCCCTCAATGTCCCAAAACTGAACCCAGGATTTGATGTATGGCCTCACCAATCCTGAGTGCAAGGGCACAATCACTGCCCTGCTCCTGCTGGCCATGCTGTTTCTGATACAGGCCAAGATGCCACTGGCCTTCTTGGCCATTTGGGCCACTGCTGGCTCATATTCAGCCGTTGTCAACAAACACCCCCAGGTCCTTCTCTGCTAATGTACAATTTTCTAAAGTCCAGCCTAACCCTCCCCTGGCACATCGTTCTGCCATTCCCTTGGGTCTTATCATTGGTAACCAGAGAAGACCTCAGCACCTGCTTCCTTCCCTTGTGAGCAAGCAGTAAACTGCTATGAGGTTCCCCCCCAGTCTCCTCCAGGCTGAACAGACCCAGTGACTTCTCACACAACTTCTCCTCTAGACTAGCCCCACTGCCTCCTCTCCCTGAGCTGTCTCCTCCAGGTCTGCTGAGCTGGGAGATGCGGGTGGAGAGGAGTGGATGCTGCTGGCACCGCTCCTGCATCCAAGCATCTTGGGGAGGTTCTTTTTTACCATGAGCAAACTCTTCACAGTGGCTCCAAACACGCCATCTGCCTGGGGTTGCGTCTGTGGGCTGTGTTTGCTACCAGTCTGCTGCTGGACCCAGAGGAGGTGTTTGTGCAAAGCTAGAAAGTGGCAGGAATTTTGCTCACCACCCTAGGAAGTGGCAGGAATTTCACTCACCCACCACCCGTCAACTGCAGCTGCCAGCGCAGTGCTGGCACCGCTCCTTCCCTGCTGCGGGGGGAGGTGTTTTCCTCATTCACATCCCTCCCGCCCCAGCAGTGCAGCAAGTTTGGTGCATGCTTTTCCTCAGACAAAATCATTGCTATCTGACAGGATGAGAAAAAACAAAGCCTGGATCTCTTCTCCAGCTCCTGAGAGTTTGCAGGCATCTGAGTCGTGCTCCCAGTAAAACCAGTGGCTCAGCCTGTCGTTCTGTGAGCTGGAGCCGTGGGCTCGCTTCTGTTCAGGACTGCCCCCACACAGACCCCAGGTGCCCATGGCAGACCCCAGGTCCTGCACACGGAGCCAGGGGATTTGGTGGGCACACAGGGCTACAGGAACAGCCCAGGGTTCCCACTACCTTGTGCATCCATGAGACAAACATCACCCGGTGCATCCGCAGGAGAATCTGCTCTTGTGGCCATTGGGTCCTCGCTTGGGAGGAATGGAGATGGCCACGGCTCTTTGCTGTGCAGAGACAGCAAGGTGCCTTTTCTTTCTCAGCACCCCTCTGAGCTATGAATGGGGAATGAGATGTGAGCGTACTGCATCTTTGCTGTCTCCTTCAAGTACTCAGAGGGTGACCGGAATCTGGCTTGAAAGGATAGGTACAAAGGGGCTGGGCTCTAAAGCAGCCTGGCCACTCCATCAGTTTTGTCACGGTGTTTATACGGGTCTCTAACCATGATAAGTAAAATTCTGTCAGCGCCTCTCAGGGTTTTACTCAGTCTTTGATCAGACAGAAGCCCTGACCGTCCATCTCCCCGCTGTTCCCCTCCCTGCTCCAGCTGAGCACCTGAAAGAGAGAAATCAGCATCGACAGATCCTGAGATAATGCTGAGCCTGAGTCAGGCTGATCCCATTTGGAGGGAACAGGTGCTGAGTAAGGTCTTCAGAATCTGGTTAGAGAGCTTCCAGACAGGCTGAGTCAAGGTAAAATCACTTGCTAGGGTACAGAGTTATGGCTGAGGAGTGCCACTGGGAGCAGAGGGAGGGACAAATAATGCCTGGCAGGAGCGTTTGGTAAAGGTCTCCACAGAGTGTTGTGTGGTGGCCTTTCCCTGCGGACTGGAAGCTGGGCAGGCTGGTTGGGATCTGTGCTTCTCTCTGCTCTGCCCTGGGAGTGCTGCCAGAAGGAGAAGCAGCAACAGCAGGGTTTGTGACCAAAGGGTCACTTTAATAGCAGAATGGCTTTCTACGGCTGAATTGTCTCCCAGCTTATCTCCCAGAGTCAGGAGGACACATGAGCTACAGTTCACACTTAGGCAGGGATGAGGTCGTGTGCATTGTTCCGAGGCAGCAGGAGAACCAGGGCAAGCAAGCGGCTCCAAGGATGGCCCCGTTACCAGGACACCTTCTCCTCTGCGTGTGACTTGAAAACTTCCTGCCACAGATAAACCCTCTTAACAAACAGCTGTGGGAGCAGTTCATCTGTCTCCTGGCTGTGTGCTTTGGAACTGAAACCACTACAATAGCATGAATGGTAGGAGCTAACCAGAGACACACCAGTGCTCTGCTTGGTTTTACTGAAGGAGAACGGCTGGCTGGCAGCTCTTTGTAGGCTGAGATAATCCTGCCCTGTCTGTGTGTGCACTGTCAGAGGGCACAGGACAGCGAGTGGGGGTGTTTCTGTAGCCAAGATGGTCAACAAGGTTTGCTGTGTGTAGGGGGAGGAGGCAGGAGTTTGCCTGGGAAGAGCAGACTCTGTCAGACACTGTTCAGCTTGTGTGGGGTGAAGAAATATTTACTTTGTTCTGAAGCTGTCACTGTTTTCATTTGATCCTTTGTAGCTGAAATATTGGAAGAGGCAGCAGGCAGTCATTTTCTCTAAGCCACTCTTGAATGCTAAACCTCTGCTATTTCCCCTCTCGGGTTTCTGTTTCCCAAGCTGCAGGGTCTTGATCTCATACAGAGGCATTTTGGACCTTAGACCATCCTGCACCCGCACCCTGCACCTCCTCTAGTCCTGCTGCAGTCTCTAGTGAAGGGGCACAAGAGCCGTGGGGATGCAGATGCCCCTTGGTTCCTGGTGGCACAGCGAGCTTTGTGGTTTTGCTCTGTTTGCCTCCTAGCGGTCACTTTTTTGGGTGCTTTTGACAGTCCTGGCTTGCTCTCGCCCTCGCACAGCACACTTGGCCCCCTGTGGCTCGGGTTGACCATCAGTAAATGGGCAGGGGAATTGCTCACCTTTCCCTGTTCACTGTGCCAAAGGTCTCTCATTTCTGCCTGCAGGGCCTGTGGCACAGGTGGCACCAGGCTGGGAGATGGGCTCATGTGTTGTGACTGGGGAGGTTGTGCTCAGCACCACAGCACTCCCTGCAGAGCTGCATTGCTGCAGCCAGAGCTTGAGCCACTGCCCTTTTCCTTGGAATGCCCTGTGGTGTGACTGCAATTCCAATTGCCCCTGCCTGGGAGGAACCAGGCGCACGCCTGCACTCCCGCACGCTTGCTGAGGCTTTTCTGATTTGTATGCTGATCAAGCTGAATTCAAATGACAATCCTAATTATGTTTGCCTCCTGTATGATGAAGGTTACATTTCTGACTGTTGTTGCTGGGCTGGGAATGTAATTGATTAATTTAGTGTTTAAGAAGGGAAAGAGGATTAAGGCAGTGGCGAGGCTGTGCTGCCAGACACTGCGCTGCCTGCCTCACATTTTCACAGCTTCGGCTTTTGTTTGCCTGCAAACTGGCTCCCAAGTTGTTATTTCTGGTGGCTCTGAGCTTGTTGGCAGATCCCTTAAAGCCAAGTCTCCTGCAGGGAAGGGAGCAGTAGCCCTGGAGAGATCGTGCAAAGAGCCAGTCCAGGCTCCAGGGTTAATAACGTTATACCTGGGGCCAAATGCACTTGCTGTTTGGCCATGACCTTTTCCAGGGGAAAGGTATGTGAGGAGATTCACAGCCCAAGCACCTGTAAACTCTTGCCTGAACAAAGCAGCACAGGTCAGGAGAGGGCCTGTCTGTCCACGACAGTGAATTTTCAGGGAAGAAATCCCCTTAATGGGTGTGCAGAGTACATGGAGTTGGGGAGATTGATGATGAATGTGGTATTGGTTGGGCTGTGGTCTCCAGGAGTTCCTGCAGCATCAGTACTGGCAGTCATGGCTGCTGACACTCTGCATTCGGTGGAGAAATGGTAGCAACAGCCCATGTAATATTAATTAGGCATTAAAGCTTTTGCCTCTTGCAGCTGAGGCTCTCCTTGCAGCCCCTGAGGCCCCTCAGCCATGTTTTGGGTCTGAGTCATCTGAGCAGTGACAGGCTTTAAAAATGACAGGGTTCTGCGAAGTAATGATGGACATTGGTCTGCTTGCTACTGGGCAGATTAATCAGGTTCTAGCAGGGCCCATAAAAGCAGATTTGTTTGCCTGTAAATTGCCAGCAGAGAGAATCTTAACAACCTGTGATCTTGTGGTCACAATTAAATTGGACAACGTTGCTGCAAGCACAGGGAAGGCCCCAGTCTGCTCCAGTGATGCATGGATTAACTTGACTTCTTAGCACAGAAGGGTTCTGAGTTTCCACTACTTTCATGGTTAATTAATTAGGTATCTGAGGAACATGGAGCATTTCTGCTGCCTCCATTCTGGGGGAATGCTGCACTCATTTCATTTAGATGAATTTTATCTTGATTAGGTCAAGCCAGACTGTGGAGCTGGATGCTGTGTGGGTTGGACACAGAGTCTTGCACTGAACTGCTGAGAAGCCTTCTGTGGAGGTGGTGGGAGGCCCTGACTCTTCTCATATTCTGCTCCAGGCTCACACTTTTTCAGTCTTTCCCTCCAGCTTCTCCACTCCTCTGCTGCTGCCCGTCTCTGCACGTGCTTTCCAGACACCTTTCCTGCCCTCCCCAGCTCTTTGCTACCCCCCAGGAGAAGCCCTGCAGAGAGGGAAGGGACTCAGGCAAGAGCACAAAGTCCCCTTTGTGGCACCTCCTGCTTTTAAGCAGCCTGTAGAAGGTGGTAGTAGAGTAAAAAAAACAAAGCAAATGCACCCATGGGGCCTTTACATTTCCAGCCTTTAATAGGCAGAAATATCTGACCTTACAATTATGTCCCTGTGGGATCCCTTTTTTGTGTCTCATAAAAAGATCTCTAAAGAGCTTTTAGAAAATCTGGCTTGGCAGGGACCTCCACAGTTTAAGGCTATGGGCTGGAGCTACAGCTTCATAAAAGAGTTAAACCATCTCAGGCTCACACAGGAGAGGCTGGAGGCAGCACCGGGTGCTGTGAAGCTTCTTTTGGGGTTTGAAACCGCTAAGTGTGCAGATTATATTGAGTGTAAACATCTCAGCAGCAGTGCCGAACCACTGAGAGCGACCAGTTAGGTCACCTCATCTTGAATATTGTGTCCAGTTCTGGGCCCCCCAGTTTGGGAAAGATGTTAGGATACTGGAATGTGTTCAGAGGAGGGCAACAAAGATGGTGAGGGGGCTGGAGCACAAGCCCTATGAGGAGCGACTGAGGGAGTTGGGGCTGTTTAGTCTGGAGAAGAGGAGGCTCAGGGGAGACCTCATTGCTCTCTACAACTCCCTAAAAGGAGGTTGTAGTCAAGCAGGGCTTGGTCTCTTCTCTCGGGTGACCAGTGGCAGAATTAGAGGGCATGGACTCAAGCTTCATCAGGGAAAGTTTAGGCTTGATGTGAGGAAAAAGTTCTTCACTGAAAGGGTGATTGGCCATTGGAATGGGCTGCCCAGGGAGGGGGTGGAGTCATCAGCCTTGGAGGGATTTAAGGGGAGACTGGATGAAGCACTGAGTGCCATGGTTTAGATGATGGGTTGGTGTTAGTGTAGGGTTATAGTTTGGACTTGATGATCTCAGAGGCCCTTTCCAACCTTGTGATACTGTGATACTGTGATACAGTTTGAGTGGTCTCAGCATGGGAAGCTCAGGGCTCTCATCATCACTGGCTCTGGCAGAGTGAGGTGAGTCCAGCTATCAGGATGACACATGAGATATCCTCCTGCTGAGGAAGGTGACACCACTGACTCAGACTTTTATGTCTCCAAAGACCTCAGCACTTTTTAAAACATTTCTTTCCAGCTTGACTAGTTTTTCTCCATCTGTATCCAAAGCTAAAAAGACATTTCTCAGCTAAAAAAAAACCCAAGCACTTAAAGAATAGTAGATAAGTGCAAGAAGCAGGGCTTGAAGCAGCAAATGGAGCGTAAAAGCCTTCTCTGAAGCATTTCCTTCTCTTCTGAGGAAGATTTCAGAGCCAGTGACCCAGCATTCAGACCGATGGGTGACGCCAAGTAGATCTCTGAGTCTGTTAGTGAAAGCCCAGTGTTGCAGGGGCTTCTCTGGCTGCTCTGTGCTGCTTACCCAGCCACTGGACACTGGACTGGAGCCAGCCCTGGAGCTAGCATGGCTCTCCCTCCAGCATGTGCCCTGGTCACCACTGTCACCCCTCCAGCCACTGAGCCAAATGGACACACTGCCTTGTTCACACCATTGGATATTCCACTGCTGGCATCTGATTTATGGATTGTCTCTCCCCTAAGACCCCCCTGAGGGATTCACCCTGTGGAGTTCACACTCTGGTGATCCCTAGGCCCCCATCAGCCAGCAGGGCATTGCCATGAGCAGACAGACAGGAAGGTGCTGCCCACCTCAATCTTTTACAGGAGGCTGCGACGTAACCTGTCCAGCACAGCTCCCTTAGCAAACAGGCTTTGCCTGTGTTATCGGTACCTGGCACCACTGAGCTGCTCAGCACAAAGGCTCTTTTGGGCTTTGCCAGGTTCAAGTTTGGTTTGGGTAACACCTTTGTGTGACACTTGTGCCCTGTGCACCCGGCTTGCTGATCACCTCAGCGCCACCCCGCACAGGTCCCTCGCGCCGCGCTGCGCAGAGAGCCTTTCCAGACGGGCTGTCAGAGCCTGTGAGCCTCACCCGCTGCCTTAACCTTTGAAGTAAAGTGAATTTCTAAGGTCAGAGCAGCAGAGGGTAATGTACAACCTTCCACCTTCTCTGACTTTTGCCCTCACTGTAAAAAATGTGTTGGCCGTTTCACAGCTCACCGCAGCAGTTTTACATGGCTGAGCCACGTTTGCCTCATCGCGTCAGTCCACACGGTTCACTTGTTAGGAATTTCATCCACACCTTAAGGAAAATGAGGAAGATGAGGTTGGGAAGGCTCTGGGCACAGGTCCTGCCTCAGGGATTGCAGGTAGCAGTGCCAAGAAGGAAGAAAACCAGGGAGCAAAGGGAGCTGTTGCAGAGGAGCTGCCTGTGACAAATGTTTTTCAGAGCAGTGCCCAGGCACCTCCATCCTTCACATCATCACCTGCAGGTGAAGGGAAGGTGCTGGGGGCCATCCCCAGCCCTGATCTGCTGATGGGGGAACCCAGCCCTTGGCATCGCTCCCCGCACCCTCGGGTGTCAGGGGGTGTTTATTACCCTGTGGGCTGGTGCCCAGGGTTCAACCCCATGGTGGGTCAGGACAGTTTATCCAGGGAGGATTCCCCCTCTCTTTTGGATGTAGTTCAAACTAAATGTAGGGCTGCTCTGTCAGACAGGTGTTAGCGAGCCTGAGGGAGCCGTGCTTGGTGAGGAGGAGCAGGTGTTGTCCAGGAGGCAGGGGCCCATCCAGGTTCAGTGCAGCACAGGATGGGATACAGAGGGGATGCTGTGAGGCAGCAGCAAGGGGTCACGCCAAGGAAGGGACACCCCGTGGATGCTGCTGCTGGCAGCACATCCCCATGGCAGCTGCCTCCTCAGGGCAACCAAGGCAGAGCCCTCATCCCAAAATACAGCTCCAGGCTGGCTGCCTCTGAATTTCCTCCCATCTGTGCCATCTAGTGCCCAGTACCAGAACTGGGACTGACCCAGCCTCTCACCCACAGGGGAACAGCCCGGCTGCTCTGGAGAAGAGGCTCTCCTCTCCCTGGGCCCTGGGCCAGGCAGGGATGTGCTGGGAGGACCCCTGAGATGCTGCACCACCCGCGTGGACAATCCCTCTTAGCTGCAGGTAGGCTCCAGCGTGCAGGTGTGGCCATGGGATGGAGCGGGAGAGGGACTGGCTGGAGCCTGGAAGTGTGACGAGGCTGGGTGAGATGAGACTGTGCTGCCAGGGGCTCCAGGTAGGGAGAGGAGGGCTTGGAGCCCTGGGGAATCCTTTGCTTTCCAGGCATTGCAGTCCCATGGCACGCTCTGATGTGCACACGTGTTTTAAGGGATGAAAATGTTGACCTCTGACCGTAATTCCTTGTTTGGCAAGATTTCAGTGCTGTTCTGAGGGGAACACAGTTGGCTTCGCTGAAGGGAGCACCCTCAGTCGTGAAACACAGGGAGCTTTAATATAAACATAGATTGTTGGGTATAAGCTTTGTTTCACTATTCCTTAGGTAAGTGCCTCATACCAAGTTATTTCTCCAAAAAGCTTCTATAGCTGTAGCTTGATTTGCCAGCTTTTATTCTTAGCTCTGCCTCTGTCCTCTTTATCCCTTTCAAAGGAATACTTTCTCTCTGTACAGACCCAGTTTCATTTATAAGCTCTAAATAAAAAGGGATGAATCAGGGGCTAACCAATCCTTGCTTCTCTCTTGCTGCATTTTTGCCCACAAATCTGTAAAGAGATTTATTGCTGGTGGAAAGAGCTGCTAACTCAAACCTACCCTTCATGTTTGTCTGTCACAGCCAGACATTACTTATTTCTCTAAACTGAATTTCATCTGCTCTTACTTGCCCTGTTTCACAGATGTTTTCAAGTTTTCCACAAGCTCTTTGAAATTCCCCTGTTGTCAATTGCCAGCTCTGTACGTTGTCTCCTGCCATTTCATTACTGGGCTACGAGTAAATACAGTGAACATGCTCCCCACAGCAACCGTAGCACACCCTGCTCAGCTTTTTCCACAACAAATTTTGGTCCTTTGTTCTTTGTAACTTGCGTTGGACTAAAAGTGCTTATCAGATACCTGCTTCCCAGAACTTCTCGTTAGGAATGAAGTGGTTGAAGGAGCAGATGAACATGCCCTTTTTCTCAGATCACATTCAGGAGCCTGTGAGCTCTGCTCTGCTTTGCTTGTGAGCTGGGCTGCTGGTTCGCTCCCTTTGAAGCCCTGCAGGTTTGCCTTTCCAGGATGGGTTGCACAGGCACCTCTTGTTGCTTCTGAAATGTAAATTTTCCTCCTCATTTACTTTTTTTTCTGGGTACTTAAGTCAGCCTGATTGCTTGGGAAGTCTGAGAAGCCTTTTGAAATGGGAAAAGGCAGAATTGCCCCTTTGCATCTGATAGGTAACTGCTCTGGTGATGCCTCAGGATCTGGCATGCAGGGCTCTCCTGGGGCTGCTATTGATCTTGGCACATTGCTGCTTTTGAAGGGACTGATCTTTGAAACTGGGGCTCCAGGAAGTCATTTAAGGATGTGTTTGCATCCTGCCAAGCACTGAAACTGTGAGAATGTCAGTGGGAAGGAAACTCATCTTGAAACAGATGCAGCGTTTATTTGCTGTCCCTAATTAGGGCTCCATCTTCCTGGAGGTGCTGTTCTCCAGAGCATCTCCCTGGCCAGTACTGGTGGCAAGGCCCCACTTACTCAAACCTTAACTGGTCCCAGCTGTGCTCAGGGAGCTCTGTTGCTGAGGGGCCTGAGCTCAGAGCAGGTGTTTTGTGTTTCTGCCCCACAGTGTTTGCACTCCTACAGCTGCTCTTAGGAGAACTGAGTGAGACTAAGCTGTGCAGAGACAGGGTGGTTTCTCCAGTGAGCTCCTGGCTTCTCGCAGGTCTGTAGGTTTCTTTATTGCTATTTCTCCCTTCTGTTTGGCTTATAATATTTAAGGTTTTGCGCTTTCCCCTGTGTAATTTACTCCTAAGGCTGCTGGTGTGCCACAGGCTTTAAAGAGTCTGTGTGAGAGGGATGCCAGCAAGAGTCCTGTCTCCCAGGGCCCCTTATCTGACAGAGAAGCCCAAAATCTCTGTTTTACATGCAAGGAAATGGAGGCTTAGACAGGCAGTGGGATTTATTGCAATCATTTAGCTACAGAAATAGGAGTGAGTCCCTCTTCCCTTCTCCGAGCCTTAGCACTGTGACCCCAGGGGTCTGTGTTTCCCATCAGCCAGCTGCTGAGCAGCATCGCTGTGGGTGCCCAGCTGTAACCTGGGGAGGTTTGGTGCAGGGACTTGTTCCCCTGTGCTGAGGAGGTGCTTGGCTTTCCATGCAAAATCTTCTCTTGTGGCACTGGGGTCCAAGGCCCGGTCAGGGCTCAGCTCACTGTGGTGCCTGAGCCTGGCCCTGGCCAGCCCGGCCGGTTGGAGCAGTGCAGGGAAGGGGCTGTGTGGCAGCTGGGCTCCTGGCTCCCAGCTCCCCCAAACGTGTGTCCCAGCTTTAATTACAGTGACACTGCTGCCTGGCTCTAATTAGCGGTTGAGAAACTCTGAGTATGATTTTAATAAGCTGAGAGTAACGCAATTTGTCTTTTCTGTAAGAGATGCTTTGCAAACAGAAACCGTAATTAAAAAGCACACACAGAAGGCAAACAGCGATGGTGCCCTGGGTGCGTTACCACTGGACGTGCAGCGTGTCTGCCACATGGCCTGACCCAGCACAGGAGTTCCCTTTGGTCTTCTTGATGAGGCTCCTGGGGGACCAACATGTAAAAACTGCAGGATTTGGCTCAGTTGTGGGTTTTACAAAAGGCTCTTCCTAGTCCTCACAGCTCCCCTTTGATATGATGTTGTTCCTTGATAAGGATGAGTCTCCTGGGTGTCGTTCTCCCCATTGCTTCTCGTTCCTGTCACCATTGTGTCTCTGTGCTCTCCCTACCGGCCCAAATTAGCTGAGGCTGGTGGGATCGTGGTGGAGGTGTGGAGGGAGGCAGGAAGCCCTTTCAAGAGCAGCCAGTATCGCTGTAGCCTCAGATCTAAATGGCTGGACTGAGCCCTGGATGCTGCCTCTCTCGCCTGTTCCTTCCTGCTCTCTCAAAAAAGAAGTCTTTTCTTTTATCTCATCTCTGGCCTCTGCACGGTGCCCCCTGCCCTGCTGAGGTTCAAAGCTGAGTTCTGCCCACGGGAGCTGCGGTGGGGCAGCATCCCCACTAGGTCCCCAGGATCAGGTCTGTTCTCCCCAAACCCTGTTACACACCAGCCTGACCAGTGCCGGGAGGGAACTGTTCAGGGGGTCAGAAAGTGCTTCTGCCGCCTCCCCGGCAGCAGAGGGCTGAAAGCGGAGATGTGAGCTTGCCCTGGCCTGTAGGAGCCCCTTTGCCTCTGTCTGCAGGGGAAGGAGAGGGTTCTTCCCTGGGGAGGGCGCTTGCCCCTCCATTTGTGCCTGAATGCGCTGGATGCTATGGCTTTCATAGTTTAGGGGGTGCCAATGATTGTAGCACCCCCTCCCGACGTGTGGGAGGCACCGTGATCTTTGCTCCTGCAGCGCCCTCGGAGAGGGGTGGATTCCCACCTCCGCATCAGCCGCGCAGCCCCGCGGTGGTGGAGGCAGGAGCAGCAGCCTCGGGCTGACGAGTGGGGCTGCCTGCTCTGCTCCTTGCCTCTGCCGCCTTGCCCCGGCCCTCTCGGACAGGCTGCAGCCCTGGCCCTGCTCTGGGCAGGAGCTGCTAAAGGTCTGGTTGAAAACTTGCCATGCTGAGGTAACCCAGCACTGGTCCTGGCTTACCAGGACGTGCTGAATTTTGTGCTGAGAGTTTCGTTTGCTGCTCTGAGAGCAGCAGAGATGATCTTACAGCAAAGACGGAAAGGGACAAGAAGTTCAAGAAGCTCTCCTGGGGCGCAGGTTGGGCTGGCTGCACGCACGCATCGCTGTTGATGTCCAGGAATAACTCTGAGCCTCACATCTCTGAGTGCCACGAAGTCTTGGAATGGACAAAAGATGCGTGGTTCTGTATGGTGGACCTTGGCTCCTCCTGGGAAGAGTCCTTGTTCTGCTGGGTATGGGGCCCTCTGCTCTGGTTAGACTTTAACAGCAGTTAGTGACCCGACAACTTTCTTGAGTCATCTGCAAGTTTTCCATTAAGTGGCAGACACTTTGAACTTCTCCTCAGCTCCTCTACTGTGATCCAATTTGCTGTCATTTTTCACAAGGTGATGGAGCTGCCTTCATGTTTTATTCATACCCTGTTTGCAGTGGGGGAGAAACATGAGCAGCAGCAAAAACACTGGCCCATGGAGCTCCAGGCACCGTGATCATTGTCAGCCCCTGCACTTGGCACTTCCAACTGCACCTGGATTTCCTCTGGATATTGAATTTGTGACAGGGCAGAGAGGGGATGCCTAGCAATGTGCTTAAAGGAATCTGACGGAAGAGTCCTTTTCCCAGCCTGGGCACTGACCTGCTCTGTAGCTCTGGGCAAGATTGTCTGTTGCCCTGGCAGGATCTGAATGCTTTTGTCACGTTGGCCCTGAGAGTAGCTTAAAAATGCTGTTTAGTGTTAAAGATTTTTGTTGCGATGATGATAAGAATTTGCCGATCTGGATGGATGATGGAGTTTGCGGTTTTTCCTGTAGGTGCAGTGAGTACTGGAGGCTGCTGGGTAGGCAGATTTGCAAAATCTCCCGTGTCTGTGCCATGAGTATAGGTAGAGAAATTGGGAAAAGGACCTATTGTGACTCTGCCCTTCCTCTTTGTGGTTACAGCTTTGTTAGAGTTGGCTCTGGCACCCTCCCAGAGTGCTTGGGCTGCCTCCAAACTGTCCTGTAACAACTGTGCCATACCTTGGGCAAAGGGGGAACTTCTCTTGGGATGGAGGGGTCTGCTGTGGCTGTGGTTGTGCTGAAAAGCCCCTGCCAGGGGTGCAGATTTCTAATAAGGATATCGAAACATCTCAGTATTAACTGTTTCTGGTTTGAGCCCAGCAGCTCCAAAGCCAAGACCTCTCTGAAGCAGAAGAACACAAGAGAGTGGTTTCTGAGATGATGTTTGTGTCATCTGCAGGGAAGCACAAATACAGTGAGAAAGTCTTACACATGTAAAAGAAAGCTGGTTTGTCCTAGATCCGTAAGAATGTCTTATGCAGCCTTCCTAGCAGTTAAGAGGGGACCTCACCCTCGTGTACCTGCTTTTGAGTCCCTCAACACTATCAAAGCAGGTCCATTCCTTAGGGTAAATGTATTCATACCATGATTTGGTGTACGGGAACACTTCTTGCAGTGTTTTAAATAGCTCCTAGGCTGGCCCAGTGCTCCATGAAGAGGACAGGGAGAGCTCTGGTTGGAAAATAACCTGGGAAGGGGAAAACGTAAGAACGTTCTCCAGTCCTGTTCCCTATGCATTGCACAAGTACTCTACCTGCAGGAGTCATTCCCCCATCTCCCTTCCCCACCCAAACCTAAGAACTGGCCGTGGAGGTTCCTGGCAGTGCAGGATTTTGATTCTGTGAGCTGGTGGCATTTGTTTGGCTGCTGTTTTGTGATCCTGTAGATCTTGGTGCTGTTGGTGGTAGGCGATAGGAACTCTATGAATTCCACTGGGATGGTGCCTGCCTTTTCCAGTTGTCTCAGCTGAGAAGATGCTCACGTTTTCTGTCAGACTTGGCATCTCTTCTACAGCTCTTCCAGAGATTTCTGGCCAATAATTTACAAGCTCTGAATTAGTCAAACCGTATCCTAATGGCTTTTCATGCTCGAAGAAGCTCTTCAGTGAACGATCAACAAAACTGTGCTGAAGGAAGTTGAAAATGAATTATTTTCCCTTTGGAGAGCAACAGTCCGTCCTTGAGAGATTTCCTCTCCATTCATAGGCTACAAGACTTCCTCTGATGGAGAAGGGCAGGATGTACCTCTCAAGAGCTTCCCAGGTCGGTGTCCAGGACACCACCTTTTATGTGATGCATGTTCCTTCTCCACGGATCTCCCAACTCTCTGGCCATGGAGCTGGGCAGCGCTCCAGCAGCAGCTCACTTTGAAGAGTGTGGGAATATGTTTTTCCCCAACAGAGTAGGGATGGGGGCAACAACTCTGTAATGCAAAGGGTGTCCTTGCTGGCAGGGCTTGTGCCGCTCGCAAACCCAGAATCTGGCCGAGTATTGTTCGATGCATGAAGAAAAGGAAAGAAATTACTTTGCCAGTCCAGATTCACTCCTGGGACCACCCAACATCAAAGTATTGTCTCCATTCACATCCAGTCGTTCCTTGCTCTCCACCCTCTGTGTTGTTCCCTTCACCGTGAGAAAGTACGACACGGGAAGTGTCTGACCCGTGCGTTGTCCATGTGCCCTGTGAGATCCCCAGGGACGGGGAGGGGGAGGGTGATGTGCCTTTGGTGCTCAAAGATACGGCTTCGTTACATCACCCTCGCCTTCTGACCACTCCCGGATATAAAGTCTTGCTGCCACTCAGCTCTGTGTGACCAGTCTCACTTTTGAAATCCCGGTGTCTGAAACCCTTGGGGAAGAAGGCTCAAGGGAGCAAGGCAGAAGTGCCTCCTTTGGTGTCACAAGGAGAAGGTGAGTGGCACCCAGGGAGAGGAGAGCTTTTAAAGGGGTGAGTAAACAGCGTGATTTTATCTTATCATCGCCGTGTTTTGTTTGGATTGGGGTGTGAAGGAGAGGAGTTGTTTCTTTCCCTTTGTTACATACCTTTCCAGCTCTTTAATCACATTTTACTAAAGCGTACCTTTGTTTCACAAGCCTTCAGACTCAGGTTTGGAGAGCAAGTGTTTATAGGGATTGTCAGGTCTGTGTTGACCTTGGATTCTTTCAGCTACAGAATGCGGGGTCAGAGGCAGCAGGGTCTCTGTCCAGGCGATCTGAACAGCTGCTGATTCACCCCGAGTGACTTAACACGGTGGCTTTATAGGGTTGGCAGTACCAAGAACTCATGATTTCAAGAGAAGATGGGTTTTCTGAGAGGCTGAGATAAGACAAAGGACCTGGGATCTCGATAAGGTCACCGGGCAAGATATTTCACCTCTGCATGGCCCATCCAGCCCTTGAAAGGTACCTTATCGACTACCCACCTAATGCTGGTCTTCACTCTTTTTTGGGTTGAAAAGGTCTGTGGGAACGTTGCTGTGGGGTCAGAAAAGTGAGTCACAATTTGGCTGTGGTTTTACCTCTGGTACGAGTGATGTGGCATGCTGATAAGAGGAAATACTCTCAAAATTACCAGAGAGCTCAGAGCTATGCAAACAGCTATGCAGGTTTCATGGGGCCCTGAAGATGAGAAATTCTTACTTAAGTCAATGTCCTGCTGGCAAGAAGTCATCTTCAGGGAAAGCTGGGTCTAAGGAGTGGGCTGAAATCCATAGATCTTGCGTACCTCTTCTTTCCACCTCAGTCTGTGCTTCTGAAAGTTAAGTTGGAAAACACAGACCCTGTTGGGATGGGAGGTCAAGCACTGGCAGGTTTCTTGCCTGGCAGCAAGGGGGAAGGTGAGGAGGCCAGTGCAGAGCCAGAAAAGCTGCAGGAACAATGGGATGATGCTGGGCGTGGAAGGGCAGTGCTGTGGGAGAGAACAGAGCTCCTGATGCAGAGCAGGAGGGGCACAGGTCAGGGGAATAGTCAGGTATGGGCAAGCTGTCCTGTGAAGCAGAGAGAAACATCCCAAAATAAACCAAAAAGTCACATTTAATTCTTGTAAAGAAATTTCTGTTGCAAGGAACCACGTTTATGTGAGAAGGAACAGATCCTGCCCAGCAAAATGAATATTTAGACAAATGAAGGACCAGAACAGCCCCCAGGAGACTTTTGTTTGTTACCAGAACAAAAAGAATGGCCCCTTCCTACACGTGCTTGGAAAACAAAGGCTGAGGGGAAGCTGTGGGGGCTGTGCTGCTGCAGGGAGGCAGGTGTGGTACCTGCAAGGACACGTCCCTTTGGTGGCCTGGCAGAAAGGCTTTGCAGAGACAGGAGGCCTTCTTAAAGCTCATATATAAATTGTAGATTGGTGTAGTTTTTGGAAACTGTAGAGCTTGATGTAAAATTTATGGCTAAGGACTGAGCCTAGGTAGCAGAAAGATAATAAACTGAAGAACAGTGATAGAAGAAGACAGACCTTGAACAGAAAACATACACCCTTATCTGGAAGGGAGGAGTGGAAGGGTTGCATTTATTGCCAGGTAGGACTTGAAATGAGATAAGGCTTAATGAATTGCTCCTTGATCCTGTCATTATGCTCGTGTTGGTGCACAGAGTTACAGAATGTAATTGGGAGAGAAAAGAGGAAATAAGTGTTAACACCCTTTGTTGTCAAGATCGAGAAAGGACTCTTACGAATCAGAGTACCACGAGCAAGCTGTTTCTTCTTCCATGCATCGATCCTCTCTATCTGGCAGGACAAGATGGCACAAGGTGTAGAAAAGTCCTTTCAAGGAAAGCTCAGGAAATCACTTTTTGTGTTGACCCTTCTTGTGACCTCAGCTGTACAAACTGTCTGTCAGCACAAGGATCTGACACCACTGCCCAATCATCCTCTCTTTTAGAGGAGATGTCTCCTATGTCTGGAGTGGTGTTACGATTATCATCACTTTACAGATTCCATTGGGATCATAACAACTTTATTACCATGCCAGCAGCATGCATCCTTGGTGTCTGAAAAGTACAACCTCAAAAGACTAAACACTTTTCCTTCTAAACACCTCCCAGTGGGCTTTCCCAAAGGTAAATCCTGTGCCCTCCCAGAGTGCTCGAGAACGCCCCAGGCCATCACGGAGCCTTGTCAGGTGGCTCCACGGTGCTGGCGCAGGGATACGGCTCCAGCTGCCCCTGGGGAGAAGAATATAACTAGCAATAAATATATTGCTGTGTGGCTACCAAGAAAGGATTAATAACCCTCCCTGTTTACCAGCTGTCTCTAATTTCTCTGCCCTTTGCCCCAGGGGCGAGGGTGCACCTATGGATGGTTGTGGGAAACCAGGCTTGATAAAATGCGAGCACGTGAAGTACCTTTTTCTCTTGAGAGTTTTCCAGGGCTTGTTCTTGATCTCTTCTTGAATCAGTGTTTCTTGTGAAACAAGGGCTGCCCAGTACCTGTAACTTACCCTGGTGGCCCTAGATGTGGCAGAGTGGAGCAAGGGGTCAGAAACTCTTGTCTCATGTGAAGAAGCCTCAAGTGTTTATTAACATCATTGTGTCTCTCAGCACTCAAGGTGTTGTTTGATGCTTACGTACAGGTGTATTGGATTGCAACATTGCTCTGTTAGAGGGGAAAGACTTCCTCATGCCAAAAATAGCTAACCTGCAACCTGAGGACATCTTGAAACAGCTTCTTTTCAAATAATACATTAGTGAAAGCATCAGGAAATGGAAACCTTGGATTGCAAGTTCTGCCATGAAAAGGAGGAGTTTGAACAGTAGATGTGGTTGCGTGACCTGTGTCATGCGAGCTGTTGCTTGTATTGCTTCATGAATATCCTATGTAAAAAAATCAATAGGGGATGAGGGAAGAAGGAAAAGAAAAACTACCCAGAAGTGTCTTCAGGTCGTGTGATGCCTTTTGGTGTCTCAGGTTCTGTTGCAGAGCTGGGAGGGCATTGCTTCACGTGCTGATGGATGCGCTTCTTTAGAAGAAAGAATACCTGGAGGTTTCACTCTTTGCTCACGTTCCAGTGTGGTAGTGCATGCTAGCTTTTGGAGAGTGTTAAAGGTGACCATGGCATGAACATCACAAGTGGAAGGAGGTGGCCTGCCCTGCAGGAGGCACTTTTCTCTTTTTTAGGTAATGGTTGAGATGTTGAGATTAACAGGGCAGCAACGTGCCTGCCTTAACCGTGGTGTTTGAGGGGTGGCTTTGCTGCTTGAAACATGCCAGGCTGAGGTATCACGAGACAATCTGTTAGACTGATGGCCCAGGCAAAGGTACCTGACAGTTCCCAAAGACTGTGAACAGCTGAAATGAGGCAGCTGTGCAGAGCAAGCTCTTCACCTACCCAAACCAGAAACACCAACTTCAGATTTCGTGACTTTCTCTGACCCCATCCTCAACTCTACGTGCATGTAAGTGAAAGAGTAACTTGCTGAGGAACACCCAACTTGTTCTGGCTCTGTGCTGGCCAGAACATGCCCCACATGGGAGTGCTTTGCCCTTGAAGAAGGACACAGGAAGTTACTTGGTTTGGGTGGCTTACTGTTATAAAACTCACTTTTCAGCAGTGGGGGCGAAGAGTAGCAGTTGGGTAATTATGTGGTGACACAGAGACACTCTTCTGACCCAGACCTACTCCAGGGACATAGTTTTATAGTTCTAAAGTTGCTATTGAGCATAAAACCTGGTACCTGTGAGGTTAGTAAATGGAGAAAAGGGTTCAGTTCAGTCAATTGCATCTTAAATTCCCCTATAAAATATTGAACGATGAATATTAAAGGTGTGACAGACTGAAAGTGCAGTTCAGCTTGTCTGGGGCAGAGAGCGTGTATCTTTCCAGAGGGCTTTTGGTTTTGTCTGCTTTTCCAGAGGGCTGTTGGTTTGGAACGGTTCCTACCACAGCCTTTTCTATGCAGCGTGATGGCTCTCAAATCAATAAATTAGAGACTAGGCGTAGCCTGTGTTACGGACTGAATGTTACCTGGACTCTAAATGAGTGCTTTAGGCTGGCCAGGAGACACAACAGATACATCAGATCTCTCTGAGCCTGCAGAATATCTCCTGGGCCAGAACCTACTTCCCAGAAAGCTCCGATTTTGGCTCAGGATCTCTTGGACAGCAGCAACACAATTGTGAAGAGACCTGTCCTGTTGGTGCAATGTCTTGAAAGAGGTGTTTGAAAGTCCTCTTTGAAAGACAGGCCTGTGCTAAAGCCCTTCCAAACATCTCAAGGCTGGAATGCTGCTGTTTCATAACACTGATTTTGACAAATATGAACTCCATTTTGTTGATGTTACAGGAAAGGAGATGGAGTTTGGAGCAGAGGAACGATGGTTCATATTCCCGAAAACGTTTGCCCTTGGAGCTAGGCCAGGCTTTGTTAATAAGTCGTTGCAGCACAGCACCCACCCTTCTGAAGGCAGTAGAGATCCAGCGTATCAAAGGTTGGAGTGGGGTAGAGGGACTGGGCAGCTTTGGAACTGAGACATTAATCATTTGACTGATCCTGGTAGGTCCGAAGACAGCATCTAGCAGTGCTGGCTGGCACCCAGGATTTGCTGCATCCCACGTTTGCAGGGCAGGCTATAAATCAGGTTTGAGACCTGTGGGCATGAATCCTTGCTGTGCCCACGTTTCGGGCAAGCTGTGATTTGCCTGCGCTGCGTTCTGGGTGAGCATCCAGCTCCTGCATGGAAAGGTGAGTCTGAGGTTTCTAGCAATCCACGGACAGCAGCGGTGGCAGAAGCTTTGGCAGCTGAGCCTCAGCGTCCAAAGGCAGCTGGTGCAGCTCTTTGGGTTTGTGCTGCTCTCCAGCAGCAGGTGAGCTGCAGCCCTTGAGCTGCAAATGTGCTGCCAGACCTGGCGCATGCAGATGTGCAGGATTGTTGCTTAAAAGCCTCAGCAAGGTTTAGTGATGGAGGGCAAGTTTCTTCATCCCTGCCTTCCTGCCCTGCCATTCTTCTTGCCAAAAGCTGCTGCTAGAGGAGCTGGAGTGGCAGAGCAGGAACTGCATCTTCTCCTTGCAGATGGAATATTGATCTGATCTAAAAGCAATGACAGTTTAAGGAAGTTTGCAGAGATTGCTGAGGAGCAGCTCTGTGAGCTCCTCGGGTGTTGCTCACACTGGGCAGGGAGGTTATTCCCACCAAATGTAGTTACAGCTGAGTCTGTCAGAGTCCCTGGGTTTAAGTTGCAAGGCACAGACACACTTAAAATCCACTCTCTTTTTGCCCCACAAGGATGACGGTTGGTTGGGCAAGAGAGGTGTGAGGAGATGGAGATGGAAGCATTTCTACTCGAGATACCCACATATTCACTCAGCTGCTGAATCAGAACTTAGGTTAGTGATGAGGAGTGATTTGCACCATGAAGTAACTGAATCCAATCACTCCAGAGAGTGATTCTGCTGGTGATGCACAACTACACAACCTTTGTTGGTGCTAAAATATGCATTTTAAAAGCTGTGAGTTCTTGATTCTTCACCTGGTCAATGATTTCTTAGGCATTCCCCCAGTACTGTGAATTCACACATAATGAGTTTCAATGGGTTAATCTCAGTGAGCAGAGCAGTACAAATATCAAATGCTATGTCACACTTTGAGAGCTTTTAAGGGAAGAGAAGTGGTTGTGCTACAAGGATGCGTTGTCCCTAGGAAGGGGTTCACTGCCTGAGAAAGGGTTTTCAGAGGGTATCAGTGCATAAAAATCTGTGTAAAAGGGCAGGACGGACTTGCAAATAGTTTTGAGAGATAAAGCATGAGAACATCATAGTTTTAAGTTCCAGATTAATACAGGACTTATCTCCTGTCTCACTGTGGGGCCTGGAATTGACCACACCTCAGATATCTGCTCCTTTTGGATTCCAGATACCTCAGTATTCGATTCACTGCTTCCTACAGAAATCTGTGTAAGTCTTGAACTGGGAATGATTTCTTTAGGTACTGGAGCTGGTTAGTAATGTATTCAAAGTGTCTGGAGGGCATCACGTGGAGAAGGTAGAAATATAGTTATGGAGAAGATACCTGCAGGTCCCCATGAAGATCTCCTATCTCGGTGACAGGAGATTGCCTTCTTACGTGGCTGAACCAGGGTCCTGGCAGAGGCACCCTGTTGGCAGCTGCTCTAAGTCACAGTAAAAGGCCTGAGGGGAAACATTTAGCACATAAACTTGTAGATCAGAATCTCCAATGGCTTGTGTTCCTGTCTTCTTAGTGCAGTAACTGCGGGGCAGGGCTGCACGGGGATGCTTGTTTGGGGCCAGAGTTTTGTGTGTGAGCACAAGGCAGCACGTACAGGGAAACCAATCCCTTTCTTTGGGGCTGTTCTCAAGAGAAGGGCGCTCAGGAAGTTTACAGCTCTGCTGACAAAGCCATAGAAGAGCAGGCGTGAAGGTATCGCTAATGGAGTTACAGTTTTCTGCCACCTGGGCTCACTCAAAGCTGTCAGTGGGTGGAAGCCCAGCATCTGAGCCGTTCCCGTTCAGCCCCAAGTGAAGGTACACACAGCTCACCCACTGCTGCTCTGGGACCGTGTGTGGAGAGGCACAAAGACCCCATTGCGACTGGAGAGCTCTAATCTGGTAGTCAGGAAGCAGGTTTGATGTTGCAGCTCTGTAATCTTTACACAATCCTTGTTGTGTAAGGTGTTTATCCCCTGGTCTTTGGGTGATTATGGCACATAGTAGCCTGCCAGAACCTAAGAACTGTAAATTGTGCAAGGAAGGAGTGGCTGATGGGGAATCTGGGCTTTTGATTTGGTGTGTGAGAAAGTTGTCTAAAATGTGGATCTTGCAGCAAGCCAATAAGTCATCACCAAGAGAGACGTTGTTATTCATTATTTAAATATGGCAACATTATTGACATGGATTAGACTTTGAAGTTTGTCAGAAGAGCGTAGGGGGAATCCTATGACAAGAGTCCAGATGCCCGGGCTATCCCTGCATACCCTGGGCTGCCTGGGGAAAGCAGGGATGGGTGCCTCAAAGCCAATGGCCAAGTAGTGGCTGCTGGGCTGGGCAGGTGCTGAGGGTTGCCATGCTTGCAAGATGGGTTTGAAGCAGAGGCCTGTTTGGTTAAAATTTGTGGTTAATCTTTTAGGTGTGGTTAGTAGATGCCTTCTTCACTACTTCATTGAAGAACAAGGCAGTGCCTGACCATACCTGGACTCCTTTGTCATCCTCTGAAACCCCACAGTTCTCTCTCCCCTTCTTCCTGGCTGGCACATCTCCTCTTTCAGTTCTCCTGGTGCTTTTTCCGGAGCACGGCTGGTTCCTCATCTCTGGGCATACCCCAACCCTGGCAGAGATACCAGGTCCCTGTCCCCTCCTGACACCTCACCTGTTGCACTGATGTTCTTTTAATTCAAAACCAGCATCACCTTTAAATAATGTTGGGACACATCTGAATGCAGCTCGGTGGGGTTGCTTGTAGGAGCATAACTCCTGCTTGCTGGTCCTCCCCCTCTCCTGATATAAATGAGGACAGATTGTCAAGCTACATCTTAAATTACATGGCTTGGACCTTTATAACTTTCAGGATCTGAAACAGGGGAAGTAGTTCATGAGGCTGAGCTGGAGGTTAGGGTGCAGAAGGTTATTCTCAGCTCAGTTTGCTCTCTGTGCAGTTGCAGAAGAGAAAGCTGCAGATGTTTAACTCCCACATCTGCTTATCTGCTTCTCTCTTATCAGGATCAATCTGACAGATGCACTTTTATTAAGAACATTTGCTTTTTCTGGCCCTGCTGGGGTCCCAGAGGCCCAGCCCAGCGGGCAGTGTGGTACTGCAGCGCAGCAGGAGCAGTGCCCAGCAGTGCCCAGTGTCATGACTTCGTGGCAGTCAGCACTTTCTCCTGCCCCAGCAATGCCTGTTTCATCCTCAGCCCAGGGCTGGGAGCTGTGTCTGAGGCGTAGGAACTGAGTTGGAGGGCACTCTCTGGGCATCTGGGCTCTCTGTGGGGAGTTCACGGGTCTACGAGATGCTCGTGACTGTCACCTGAATCCAGAGACGAGGTCAAAGATGGGAGCAAGAGGCACTATCTGAAGGTTTTTTCCCCTTCTCTCCTGCTCTCAGCATAACTCACCTGACGAGGCAGTGATCTTTGCAGGAGCCTGGCAACAGGGCCGGCAGCCGTGGGGGAGAAGGGCAGAGCCCTGGGCAGGAGCCCACGGGTTAACGCAGCAGCTCTGGGCCGCAGTCACCCCAGGCTGCAGGACAGCCCGGCACAGAGCAGCCTTCAGAGGAAACAAAGTACCTTCTTCCCAGCCGGGGCGCAGATAAAAGATCCCATGGCATTCCTTGTGAAGCCTGGAGGAGACTGCCAGTGCTGAAGCCGAATTCTCGCTGCCAACAAACAAAACTGTCTTTAAACTCTGAGCCTGTGTGTGAGCTATTGTTGGGGACATAATGGCTTCTCTGTTTCCCTGCTCGGGCATCGCTCTGCAAATGCGCCGCTGGTCTCTTTTTAAAAGTAGGTGAGTGTAAATAAAGTTCTAGAACCTGGAAGGAGGTTTCATATGTTTACCTTTTGCTGCCCTTGGCTGACATTTGTTTACAGAGCAGCACAAGCAGTAGATTTCCACCCTGGTTTGAGCTGCTTTCCTTGGAGATGGACATCTGTAGAGCTCAGGCTGGGACTCAGATACAGGGCTTGGATAGGAAATGTGCATCTCTAATTCAAATAACAGGAGTGGGGGTGAGGCTGCAAACTCCTCCCTCTGAGAAAAGCTTTCCTTTGGCAGGCCTGGCCCCTTTCCTCTGGTGAGCTCGGTGCTGGCACCCTCCCCACTGCCCAACCCGGAGCGTGCGGCTGCTGCAGGTGCCAAGGGCTGCTCTGGCTGCTGGAGCTTTCACAGTTTTGGGCTGTTGAACATAAGTGGGTTGGTGGATCTGCTCTTCACCCACAGGGTCATGGACTCTGTCTGATGCTGGCAGGTGCTGTGAGAAGGGTATCTTGGCTTTTGCACTGGTACAGTAGTCACAGTGCAAACCCAAAGCTGCACTACACAGGGGAGCTGGTCCCTGAAGGCAATAGGGATGGATTTAGGTCTTTTTTGCTGGAACAATCCTGTAATGGGAAAGGAGATGGGAAATACAGCTGCTCAGGTTGTGTTTCATGAACAGTCAGTCCCAACAAGCTGGCAGTTGACTCCCCAACCCCTGGAGCTCTCAGCTCATCCCCGTGTGCATCTGCAGTGGGCTCACTGTGGAGCTCCTGCCCATAGCTCAGAACTCACTGAAACCTGCTGAAAGCAAGGGCTAGGAAATGGGAAGAACTCATCTACAGACTCACCCTGTGGTGATGAGACAGGGAGAAAGAGGCCAATGCGATGGCTGCTTCCCTGGCAAAGCCAGGCTGCTCCAAGGTATGGGCAAGAGGGAGTCCTTGGCTCCATCACATTACAAAGGAGGCAAAGGGCCTGTCAGTGGGCATTGGAGGGGGAATCCGGTAAAAAGTCTCTGCCTGGTATTGCCGACTTGATTTGGGAACAAGATCAAATGCAGTCGGACACTGGGCCCCCGTCGTCTTGAGCAGAGCAGGAACTGAAATGCCTGCTGAGCATCCAAAATCCTTCGAGTGTAGAGTCACAAAGAGCAGCCTGCTGTCGTGTCACCTCTGAGGGGGATCGGGCCGGACATCTCGAACATCCCTCCCTCTTGCTGCTCTACTTCACTTACGAACAGAGCATCGCCGAGGCCAGAGCTGGGCTCACAGCTGCCCTGGCCGCTCCTTCCCAAACTGCCCTTCCCTGTACAGAGCTGTTGTCTGCCAGGGGTGGAGGGGAAACAATCAATGGGACAGAAGGTGGGTGAAGATCTTGTGCCTGATGAGCTGCTCGTTCCCAGGTGGCCCAGAAGCAACAGGGCTGACAATCCTGTTTGTTCCCACAGGAAGATGAAGAAGCGCTATGCGGTGGCCGGAGTCCTGGCTGCAGCCCTGCTGGGGCTCACCTTGTTCCTGGGGCTCTTCTTTGGGCTGCGCCGTGCGGTGGGGGAAGCGCACACGTACCAGAGGGCGGCGGTGGCGACCGACGCGGGGCAGTGCTCAGTTATCGGAAGGTACCTGCTAATTGTGCTGTGGCTCCGGTTGGCGCTGACGGGTCTTGTGCAAGGCAAAGCTGTTGTTCCCCTGATGTCCGGGCACAAGCCTGGCATTGGTCCAGCATAGATCATCTCTCATCTCCCTCCAGAAAGGCGAGGCCATAATAAAACTGGGCTTTCACCGTGCCTGACTGGTGTATCTGCAGCTGCTTGAAGGCAGCAGGCAAAGATTCTCTGCATGAAAAATGAGAATGAGAGGTACCTTTCCAGCTCCTTTTAAAAACCATTTATCAAGCTGGCCTCCAGTTCTCAATGCAAGCGCTGCAGATTTCAGGCTCCTTGGAGAGTTGTCATTTCTCACGTGTAACGAGCGTGTCTGGGATGCCTGTCCCCACACCTACTTCGACAGATCTCAGTGTTGTTAAACGAATTTGGATGTGTCTCTAACAACGGCTGCTCTGGTCTGTACCCAGACCATCAGGATGTGTGCTCCCAGGTGGAGGAAGCTCAAAACTCCCTCTTCCTGAGGAACGTGTAGATCGGGTGTGAGGAAATGGGCACTGGAGAATCTACCATAGCTGCTCTGATGAGATGCCTCCACTGCTCACAGGAGCTGAGGTAGTAATGTGTCACCATGCCATCCCTTCTCTTCTGGTGCAGGGACATCCTTCAGCAGGGTGGATCAGCGGTGGATGCTGCAATTGCAGCTCTGCTTTGTGTGGGCCTCATGAACGCTCACAGCATGGGCATTGGAGGGGGCCTCTTCTTCACCATCTACAGCAGCACAGGTAAGGGACAGGGCCGTACGTGTCTGGAACAGCTTGAGAACTGTTTATCTAAAGCAGGTGACTCATCCTACCTGAGCGGAGGTACAAGACTGACTCTCACAGCCTCAGGAGAAACGTGCTGGCCTCAAAATAATTGCCAAGAAACTGGCTGACATTGATCAGACTTCTCCAGCAGAGACCTTGCCGTGTGTTGAGTCCAGAGCTAAACACCATCTTCCTTGCTCTGTCATTAAAGGAAAAGTGGAAATCATTAATGCAAGAGAGGTGGCTCCAAAAAGAGCATCGGAGGACATGTTTAGGAACAACACACAGCTCTCTCTGAAAGGTATGGCAAAAGCTGTTCCACGGCTTTGGGGGGACCACAGACCTCCACCATTAACTGCTACTGACATGTCTGAATAGTAAACATTCCTTGTGGTTGGGTTCTTGCATATCTACAGGATTTCTCACCTAGAAATGTCCTCTACTTTACACAAGCTGTAAACTCTGTCCTGACAAGGAAGCTAAGAATAATGTCCTTCTAACTAGTTGGTCACCTCACTTTCTGCTTTTTGCTTTGTGAAAATGCAAGTGAATCCCAGGTCCTGAGTGTGATCTGTTCCATATCTGCCATCTTTCCTTTCCAACTCTGAATAAATCTTTGTGGATCCTCTCATTAATAGCTCCTGTCAGTTCACCTTTTGTGGTGGCTTCAACTCACGGTTCAGGGGCTCCAGAGAAGTTATTTCCTTTCAGGGACTTATTTTCTAATAAAAATAGAAAGAAATACTAACAACTTCTCTTCCTGGTCACTCCAGTAACCAAGGAGGAACAGCAGCTTGGAGGGGGGTGAGAAGTGTGTTGAACTTCTGGGAAATGCCAATAAAACCAGGACTGAAGCAAACAGCAGCCTCACTGTGCAGTGTAGTGATCCATTGGTTGCAATTGCAGTTACAATGCGACAACAAAGCTTTTGGCTTAAAAAGCACGGTTTGTGTCCTCTTGCTGCAGTGGGTTCTCCTCTGAAGGACTGGAAACTGCTGGCAGCTGTGACAGCTTCTGTGTTCTGAGCAGCTTTCCACTGGTACAGAGCCTTCTGAGGGGAAATGACCCAAACACCTGAGCTACCAGCAAGAGGACAGAGGTGTTTCAACAGTCCAGAACATGTAGGCATAAATGTTGGCAAAGTAATTCTCATGTGTTCCTGTCTGCTGCAGGAGGACTGTCCATTGCTGTCCCAGGAGAAATCCGGGGGTACGAGCTGGCTCACAGACGGCATGGGAAACTGCCATGGAAAGACCTGTTTCTGCCCAGCATCGAGTTGGCAAGAGATGGCTTCCCAGTTGGGAAAGGCCTGGCAGCAGCCATCAAATCGAGAGAGGAGGCCATTGAAAGCAATCCCTCGCTGTGGTAGGTGCAGCAGTCTCACTGTCCTGGGCAGCTGCTGTTCTGTGTGGAGGAGTTTGGGGTAACTGCATCCAGGCTGAGAAGTCTCTGTGCTTGTGCGACGCAGCGGCCAGGGCTGTGCCTCCCCTCCAGTGACTCTGTCACTGAACCTGCTGATGTTGTTCCAGCTGCCCCAGCATGCTAAATTACGTGACCAATTTTAGGAATGTTCAGTCCTGACCTTTAAAGGGAGATAAATTTTGCTTTTAAAGCCCATTTGTCTGAGCAAAGGTGGAATTGGAGCACGTGCTGGGATAAATCTGTCAGGTGGCGAAGTATTATGAATCTCCAGCTCTTCCTCGTGATCTGAGTGCACTGAGCGGATCTTACCCAGATTTGGGGCAATCACAGAGTCTCCTTGAACATCTCACCTGCTGGCAGGCAGTGGGGATCGGGGTCATCTCTTACTCTGCAGTCAGCCTTCCTTCAGCAGAGCCCCTGACCTCCCCCTTCTGGTGGTGACTGTGAACGTGAAGGGGGTTAAATGCTCCTCCACTTCTTCTTACAGCCAAACCCTTGGTGACTGTGTCCAGCCCTGCTGGAGATCATGCTTAATCTTCTCTTTGCTTAAAACCTCTGCTAGCTGCAGGTTGGTTTCCAGTCCCATCAGGATGTATGGGCCTATCTCCTGTACTTCCACCTGACAGGTCCACAGCAGCACATTCGTGATCCCTGATGAGGGAGCTGGAGAGGACACTGCCTACTTCTAAGTGCTCTGACAAACTGGGATAGAAACACTTTCTCCTGGGCTCAGTAGAAGCTTTGAGCCTCGCAGCTTCATAGTCCATGCTCTGAATTTGGGGACTATGGCCCCTCCTGGGCATCTCGAGGCAGGCAGGGAGGGTGGGCTGCCTGGTGGGACAGAATAACATTCCCTCCTGCAGGCTTCGCTGAGCAAATCAATGGTGAGTCCTGGGTCAGACAGCACTGTTCACTTTTATGTCCCAGTGCAAGCTCTTAGGGCTTCTCTCCAAGAAGCTTCTAGCAGAAACACTCAAACACTGTGTCAGTGGGTGCAGATACAGTTTTGAACTTCTCTCTCAGATCTGATAGTCTCAATCTTTCTCTGTCAGTGAAGTGTTCTGCAAACGAGGGAAAATCCTGCACGAGGGCGATATCATCAAGATGCCTAAACTAGCCAAGACCTACGAAACCATTGCCAGTGAAGGTGCAGATGCCTTTTACACAGGAAGCCTGGCAAAACAGATCATCGAGGACATCCGCAGCGTAGGTGAGAACCGGGACATCTGTCCAAAACAGCGCGAGAGACCTGGCTCTGCGGCTCAGCATCCGGGAAGCAGCCAGTGACCCGCAGAATCCTTGGAAGCAGGGCAAGTGCTGCCTGAAATGCCCCCCTGAGATTTGTGGCAACAAAAGGACAGCCAAGGGAAGCCACTGGCATTTTAATGGATGTGTTTGAAATTCGGTCAAAAATAGATGGTCCATAATGTGCATTTTGGTTGCACAGTCCAGCAGGTCTGTGCGCTCCTGGATACAGCTTATTGGGTAGAGGCTGTTCACAGAGCCTGAACCTAGCAAGTTTCTACCTAAAGCATTCTGTACGTGGTCCTGTAAACTCTGAGCTTGTTTAATCTCTCGGTGCCACTAGATGGTGGTAGTACCCTATCCTGCCCAGGCAGCACTGACTCTTAGGTAGACCCGGTACTCAAGTACTGGGTTTATTTGCGAAGGTTAATTACTCTCTTCTCCCTTCTTGTAAAAAAAGGCAATGAGAACACACATGGGGTAGTACGAAGCACCTGTGCCCAAAGGCTGCATCCTCCTCCCATAAACAGGACGCAATGGTGTTTCATTACCTGACATTGCTGGTGTCTGTTGTGAAAAAGATGGATCGTCAGATTTTTGGCTGTGTTCAATCAGCCCAACTTCAGGCCAGGGCTATGTCAGCCTCAGCTGGATCTACTAAGGAGTAAATTCACCTTCTGAGCACCCATCTTTGCTTTCTACCTTGCAGCTTCTTGGATTTGTTTGTTTCCTCTTGTGCTTGCTGTGACAAGTGGCAATGGAGTGTTGCCTCCTCTTCTCACCAGAGACCCCACAAACCCAGAGCTATAGTTTCCTTCTCTTTTCCAGGGGGCATTGTCACACTGGATGACCTGCGGGACTACAACGCAACGGTGATCGAAGACCCCATCCAGGTCACACTTGGGGAATTCACCCTCTACACACCCAGTGCCCCTCTAAGTGGCCCCGTGCTGGCCCTCATTTTCAACATCCTGAAAGGTGAGAGTTTTGCCAAGCGGTGCCTTATGGCTGGCAGAGCCCCAAAACTAATGCCAGTTTTGGTCTGGGAACTGGGTCTCCCCTCATAGCTCTCCAGCAGGTGAGAACTCTGAGACCCCAGGAGGGATCAGAGGTGTGGGAACATTCCTCTTCAGCTCTAACTCAGGGATGTCACCTTGCCACTTGAAATACAGGTGGAAGAGGAAATCTGTGCTCCTGACTGGGGCACTTCCTGGCACCTCCGTGGGTGGAAACTAACTTGTACTTGAGGGGTTCTTTGGGAAACATCTCTGCAAGTACAAATCCTGCTGATGACTCCACAGTGCTCAAAACTACCAGAGCTCCTCTGTTCTCCATGTGGAGATTAGGACAGTAGAGTGACCAGACCTCTGTAGAGACTGGGCTTTGAGCTGTACTGTTTGATGCAGGGGTTTTATCAGCCCATTAACCGTGTGCTTTCCTTTGTGCTCACAATTGTTTGTCTTCTGTTGCCAGGATATAATTTCTCTGCTGACAGCATCAAAACCGTGGAGGAGAAAGGTCTGACTTACCACCGCATCGCAGAGGCCTTTCGCTTTGCTTACGCCAAGAGGACTTTACTGGGAGATCCAAAATTTGTCAACATCACAGAGGTACCTGGCAAAAGCCTTTTCATTCTGCAACACCAAGGTTGACTGGAACATGGCTTAAAGTTTTTGGGTGACTAAATTTTGTCAGAGATACTCTGTGGCTGCTGCTACCACCAGACCCTGAAACATCTCTGAAACAGAATGTGAAGTCCTGTGTGACTCATGGCTGAGCTGTGAGGGATAGAAATGGAGGAAGCCTTCCTGCTGTAAGGAAAACCAAAATCCTAAATTCACCAGGAGTATTTGAGTATTTAGGGCTAACCCTCCCTGTTTTCATAGTGTTTGAAGTCTTATTCATTAGATGACATTCCCAGCATCCTCCTGGCTCTCTGACCTGCTTGTAGTAAATAGACCAGTGGCTGTGAAGGGGTGAGGCAGGAATCCTGCTTTTCCGTAAAACACCTTTACTTCTGGAACTCTCCAAAAGCAGCAGGATCTGAGCCCAGCCCAAACTGATGGGCACAAATTTGCAGCTTACAGCAGTGGTCAGAGCCTGCCTTGGTCTGGTCCTTTCCACCCAACCCCTCTCCTCCCACCTCCGAAGCAGGTGTACTCTGCTTGCCTACACCCCACAGCAGGCTCATAGCCCTCCTGTAACGGATACTGGTTACCAAGGGGCACTGTAACAGCTGCTTCTGACTGCTTAGAAAGCCCATCTTTCAAGAAGGAGGAAAGCCCCTGCTGGAAAAGTGTAGCCTCACTGCTGGGGTTTGCCACTCGTCAGGGCTCTGCAGTACTGGATGTCAGCCTCGTAACTGCCTGTGTCTTAATCTGCTCAGTAACTGCCTTGGATTTCTCTGACAGGCAATCAGAAACATGACGTCCGAGTTCTTTGCCGATAGCCTCCGGAGGAAAATCACAGACAACACCTCCCACCCCGTTGACTACTATGAGCCAGTTTATTACACTGGAGATAATGCCGGTACATCCCACCTCTCCATTGTGGCTGATGATGGCAGTGCTGTGTCCGCCACCAGCACCATCAACCAATAGTATGAGCTCAGACATTACTTCCTGTAGGCCTTTGCCATCTTCCTAGTGGTGGTTCTGTGGTTGGTATAAACATCACTGGCTGTCATCTCTCTGGTTGGGGTTGTGATGGGTGGCACTGCTGACAGGCGCTTCTCCTGAGCTTGCAGGCCAGTTCTTAGCGCTGAGGCCTGTGTGGTTGGGTCAGGGGACAAGTTGTGTCCTCTCTGTTAGGTTCATCCACCAAGCAAGAATTTGCTCCATCTGGATCTTCTCATAAGCAGTGGTATCGCTGCCAGCTCTGATTTCTTGGGCATCTGGAAGGAATTTGAGCTAATACAGCTGGCCTGGAAGTGCAGAGTTTGGCTTTGAGTGCTGTCAAGAAGAGCTGTGTTCCCTGCGTATGGCCTGGAGCTGAAGGGGTGAAGGTTCTTTTTGTCCGCAGAAAACGTCTCCCACTTGAAACATCAGCAAAACCTCAGTCATTCCCAGACATGCCAGCCTTTGGGCTACACAGCCTCTGAACCGAGTGCGGTGCTGCCCAGCTGGAAGGGCAACCAGTTGTATTTAGCCGATGTGCTGGGTTTTCCCCTGGGTCTTTGCAGGGCTCTGGGCTGCCTTTCCTCTTTGTAGAAACTGCTTCCTTCCCCTGAGGGGACAGAATGATCTTTACAACAGGAGGGAGTGCAGATTTACTGCACCCAGACCCCAGCTTTCACGCTGCAGTAATTCACATGAAGCTCTTCCTGGGTTTGCTCTGGTTTTGACGTGTCTGTGCCAACTTGTCTTGTCTAGCTTTGGCTCTGACGTACGGTCCAGCGTGAGTGGGATCATATTTAATGACGAGATGGATGACTTCAGCTCACCCTACATAATCAATGGATTCGGAATCCCTCCTTCTCCTGCAAATTTCATAGCACCAGGTACTTGTAACCCCCTGCGTGGCTCGGTTTTGGGCTGTATCTCATGTACTAAGGCTGTGGTGTCTGCAGGGTTGGCCGCAGCACTTCTGTGGTTGGGCACAGAGCTGGGGCTTCTGCAGGGGACAGGGATGGAAGCGAGGCACCCGGCATCGCTGCCAGAATCACAGCCAGTGCCCCGTGCGCCCAGCAGGAGGGCTGCCCACAGAAAAACCCTTGTGTGTGCCTCCCTCCAACAACCAGAAATCCCTTCCCAGGAGCTCAGTCTATGTCAAACAAAATTACTGGGGGTTGCAAAGGATTTCTTTGAACTGCTTTAAGAGGGAGGCAGCAGCAAGAGCTGTCTGCAAGGTGTCAGACAGCACCATCCAGCCTTCTCCTTGCTTTGGGTGCTGTAGGGCACCTTCGAGTGGATCCGGTTTGCGTACCTTGCCCAGGTGCCCTGCCGGCTCCACCACCGCTTCCTACAGCCCATCTCGTTCCTGCTAACACAGGCTGGGATTCTGCTGCCTTCCAGGAGCCCACGCTTTGGAGAGGGACAGGGAGGTGAAAGGACAGGAGGCAGGTCCCTCGCAGACAGCCCTAGCTGGGACGGGACTGTGGAGGAAGGCACCTTCAGCCTCTGCGTGGGTTAAGTTTTGCGTTGCAGGAGCAGGAAGGAGATGGGCAAAGGGGACAGTGGGATCCCCAAGGGCTCAGTAAGGAAGGTGCATGCTGGGGTGCTGGGTTTAGACACAGTAGGAGCTGGCAGTATGGAAGCTGCAGGTGGGAAGCTGAGCCTCTGCTGCATCTGTGTCCCCAACAGGTAAACAGCCGATGTCCTCGATGTGCCCCTCCATCTTGGTGGATAAAACGAAAAAGGTCAGGATGGTGGTTGGTGCTTCTGGAGGAACAAAAATAACTACAGCAACAGCACTGGTATGTGATGATATGGAGAAACTGGGGACAAGGCTGAGACTGAGTGAGGTGGGTAAGAGGCGGTATTTGGAGAAAGGAGCTCAAGTCTCTACCTGTGACGTGACCATGGCTGTGGGTCCCTGCTGGGGACCTGAGAGGGAGGTTTGTGCCTGGCCTGAGGTCCAGACCTCCAGTGCCAACTCCTGACAGAGCTACACAGGGTCTGCTATTAAATGGCTTCTGTGAATCCATGCCTTCTCCTTTGGCAAGTCCTCTTTATCATTCGTGGAAGATTTGTGACTTCAGTTTAGGTTTGACTTCTGTTTTCTGGATCTCCTTGAACTGTTCTCCTTGTCTAATTTAGAGCCATTCCCATCCACCATCCTAAACTTTGGATGAAAGTCACACAGAGGAGCTAAATAAGAACCTAGGCCAAGCACTGTGTCAGGGCATCTGGGAGCTCTGAGCTGCTGTGGCAGCCACTCACTCGGATGTCCCACTAGCCCAGAAGTGACTGCAGGAGAAAGCTGTCTCCTGTGCCAGCACACACAGGAGCTCAGAGCACCACGCTGGATTTGCTTCTGGCTGAGGTCAAGGAGAAGTCTCCGTAAGAACCGCTACCAGCATCTTTCTCAGCCCTTGATCCTGAGGCTGTTTTCCCTTGCCAGCAGCTCCAACCTGCAATGTAAGTGTTTACAGTTGAGCAAGGCTTAAGGAAAGCAGTTGCCCAGTAGCAGGAAGCCATAACTGTGTGTCTGAGCCAACAGTGGCTTGGCCCCAGCAGCACAAATCCGACCACAACAGCTTGAGGATCTGATCTTTTTACACTGCTGATTTCAGTAACTCGTGGACTCTGTGTGGAAACCCTCCTATGCAGGCTGATTTGCTGCAGTGTGGTTTTCTTAGCCAAGAGAGGATCCAGAAACTGCACCTTTTACATGCTCTGGTGACCATCCTTCAGATCCCCCTGCCTGTGTGGCTACAAGAGTCAGGCGTCTTTGAAGACAAGTAACTAACATTAAGGCTCTTTGCTTCTCACAGACAATCATCAATTCCATCTGGTTTGGTTATGATGTGAAGAAAGCAGTGGAAGAGCCCAGAATCCACGATCAGCTGTTTCCCAACATCACAGAGCTTGAGCAGCAAATAGAGGAGGTTTGTGGAGCTGAAGCCTGGGTGTGTGTGATCTGCTTGTCTGTGCGGGGCTCCTGGTGCTGGGAAGGCACACAACTGTGGAAAGTCATGAAGCTTTGCCAAATGTCTCTGGGTGAGCAGTATCAAAGCTGGCACAGGCCAAGTACCAGGTCACAGTAAGCTGTTCAAAATGTACTTGTAGCCTCGGTCGCATGGGTTTGAAGCCTGGTGCCCCCAAGCGTGGCGGCATCTGAGCCTGAGGGTGTGTCCTCCTGCAGAGCTCAAAGGACTTGCAAAATAGCAAACATCAGGGCCCAAAGCATCCAGCAGTCCCAGTCCAGTGATCTTTGGGAAACTCTTGTTCTGTTGTGCAATGCTGGCCCAGAGCTGGAGAGGGAGGATGCACAGAGGGACTCAAGAAGAAACTTGAAAATACTTTCCCAGCGGAGATCTGCTGCACTCCACATCCCTCACTCTGGCAGCTTCCTTCCCCCTCAGGAGCTGCACATCCTGAGGCAGATGCCATCTTTGCACTTATCCCATGTCTCTATATTAGGGAAAACGCTCCTACCTAAGGCAGTTTTCTTCATCAAACTATGCAGGAGATCCTCCTTCCATAAGCTCCTCGTTAAGGTAGGAGCTGGGCCATCTGCCTGCAGCGGGGAGGATACCTGCTCCCCACCAGTGCTGTGTTCCCCCTGTCCCAAACGGGAGCCATCAGACCTGGCTGTTGGCATACAAATACCTAAAGCAGAACCCTCTGTGCCACAGCTTCTCAGTTCCACCTCTACCACAGCCAGGCATCCTGGCAAGCATTGTACGTTTAGACCTGTCCAGCACAAGCATGAACACCTGGGCAGCCACGGAGGCTGTGGCACGTGTACAGTTTCTCTCTCCCATTGTCCTCATTCACTTCTGTGTTCCAGGGCATAGAAGAACAACTGAAGAAGAGAAGACACGACACCACGCGGGTGAGCAGCGGCGCGGTCGTGCAGGCCATCCTCAGGACAGAGGGCGGATGGGCTGCGGCCTCCGATTCCCGCAAAGGGGGCTTCCCCGCAGGCTACTGACACGGCTTGGCTCCTTTTTTCTGTGGTCTAGTGACACCAAGGTGTGTTTGGGGGGAAGATCCTTTAGGTCTGCAACTCAGGGACTTCTCACAGGAAAGAGAACAAATTTACCTGTGGTTCTGTTGACAGCTGGGACAGTTCTGCACAGCCGTGACCGAGTGCCTGATGCCACAGCAGCCTGCCAGGACAGGCACGTCCACCAGGACCTGCACCATTTACTTGAAGAGTTTGTTCCCTCCTCTCCATCCCATGAAGACAGGTTGGGTACCCAGGGTTTCTGGGGAAGACGCAGCTCACCCAAGCTGCAGGAAGTCTGTCCCTTGCACAGCATCTGCTACCAGGAATGTCCCTGTCGCTACTAGAGATTTGTTTCTTGTTGAGTAGACGGGAGCCACAGGACTCTGGGGACTGGGTTTTCTAATCTGTGCCATTGTGGGAAGCCCCGCTCTCAGCTGGGATGAGCCTTCACAAAATCACTGCTCTTTCTTTTAACAAAAGCTGTTTCTGCTTTCCACTGCAGTTGATTATTGGAGACGAGTGGGGAAGCGGGGCAGTGGCTTCAAACTGTTTTATGTTTCTGTTGAGAAGGTCTAAAGGGAAGATGCTACCTGTAAAACTCTGAGCACAACTACAGTAAATAAATACGGAGTCACACCTTTTTCTTGCCTGTGCAGCTGCTGCTGCCAAAAGGGATGGTGAGAGTCTGCGTGAAAGAGGTTCTCCCAAGATTGTTCTTCACTCTTTTCATGAAGCTGTGAGTAAAAAAATAGTTAAGTATCCAAGCCAAGCTTGGGTTTCTCCAGTTTGCTTTTTACCACATCGCGCTGCAGGCCTGAAACACCAGAGTCTGAGGAAACAAAACCCCTAAAAAAAAGAGCAAGTGCAGCCACTGTCATTTGAAGGTAAGTTACCATTAATTGGGTAATTAATGGCCTCTCCGAAACCTCTGTCTGATGTGGAACAGCTAACACTGTCTGTGCCTGGGCACGTGGGGGCTTTGGACTCATAGATCACATCAGAAAAACTCAGCCTGAGATCAGAACCGGGATGTTGTGAAGCTCTAGGGATGTTTATGAGGCACCAGTAACTGAACTCATCCACTTGGCTGGTTGAAATGTCCTGTCAGTTTGCCAGAACCTCAGAACACAGAATGCACTGATGAGAAACTGAAAGGCATTGAGCATTCTCTCTTTCCCAGTGGTTTCTGGGATGGAGAAGAGTCCAGTTTCAAGGAGTAAAGTAATAGATTGTGCTTACATCAGAGTGCCAGACTGTGCCGTGTGTTTGCTTACATGGCTGCCCCCAAAGGATTGATTGGAATGTGCTCTGTGCTCCTTCCTGCACTGTCACTGGTGATGTGGTAGGTACAGCTGAGGCTATAGATAACCTAGAGTCGTTGTGTTCCTTTAAGAATGAGATCAGTTTGGGGCCAAACCTGTACCTTTTTATCACTTGAACTGAGACTTTGGCTTTCCCCCTTCTCACCATTCCATGGCAGATGCCATTCGCTGCTGTTGAGATTCCTGGTTTGGGGAGCTCCTGCCCAAGTTTGTGTGTGAAATGGCATCAGCTGCTGGTTGTTGGAAATTGCTGTCCCTATGGATGGAGGAGCAGCTCTGCTCTTGCCTGGCCAAGTGTGATCTGAGAGAAAAAAAAAAAGTTACCACACAGCTCATTGAAACCTCACAGGCGCTGAGTAACGGTTGAGTCAAGCTGAGCTGTCCCATGGGAAGCTGGGGCTCTGAAGCTGGAAGGTGACTGATTTCTGGGAAATGACTGTTAGGCAAAAGTGTGCTTTCTGAACCAGCCTGAGAGACTGCCTGGGGTTCAGCACCCACACGGAGATTCACTCTTCGGGTTGGTCAGAAAAACACCCTGTTATTTATAACCCACATTGCAAAACTTCCCTCGGAGAAAGCTCAGATTTGGTCATAGTTACAAACCCTTCTGTTGAAAGCTGTTCTTATCAATGCATTTGTGTTCTTGACTCTGCACACATAGGGTAGTTTGGACTTGTTTGCAGTATCACCATGAAGGACTGATTTGCTAAAACTAAATTGTGCAAACACTCGCACTTAGGTGTTAGATTTGTTCAGAACACCTCTGGGTGTTTCTGTGTGCTGCAATATCTGCAGCTTCTTGGGAGAGACTGAGAGTCTGGTGCCGTAAGTGCTTCTCCCGTGACAGCTGTGTGTCTGGGGTGTTCTCTGGGCACACCTGGACAGAGGGTATGCCTGCTGCCACCTGCTTTGCTGCCATGTTCCACTGCTCACATTTCCTCAGTCTCTCCAGAGCTGGACTGCCATCTCCACAACAGCTCCTGCTGGAGACCACTGCATAAAGGCCTCACAAACAACTGCTTGGGTGTTAGGCCAGGCAATGGTTTCAGAGGAGAAATTCCCAAACACGTTAAAACTCACTTTATTAAAAATATAACTTAAAGACTTCATTAGAAAATAGAGCAGCCTCTGTATAGTGATGCTTTAAAATTCCCCATAAATGGGCCAAGTACAAAAATAAGGCTCTCCTGTTGCCATGAGGATGAGTGGGAAGAGACCAAACCAAGAGGCTCTTGACCCAAGCACGTTTCAGCAGTGGTTTTTAAAGCTGCTCAAGAGGGCTCAGTTTCAGAGTTAGAAGCAAAGGAGTTAAACTGCTCTGAGTGCTGGGCTACAGAATCCTGTATCCTCGTGGTGGGAAGCAGCTGTGCTATTTCTGTATGGGAGAGGGACAGGTGGGATTGCTGAGGTTTTACTTTTAGGCTTTACCCTAAGGTGTGGCAGAAGCAAAGGTAACTGTGAGCTCCCTCTCCCCATTCTCTCTGATTCTGACAGGGCCCTGTGCTCCCCCATGGCTGGAGGCACTGGCTCTGCTGGAGAAAGCAGGGAATTGAACATAAATTTCACTGCGGGGGGTGGAGGGCTCCATCCAGCTGTGGTCAGACTGCAGTCCTCAGTTTACAACCACCTCTGGCTCCAGTGTGCGTGAGGGCTGAGACTTCAACAAATCAATGGCTTTATGGGCCAGGCTTCATGGGCAATAACATAGATTTGACACCACCTGGCCTTGTCTGCCAGGGCAGTGTAGATGGCTTTGCTTTGGCTTGGGATTTTTTTGGCTCAAATACTTGTTATGGTGTTTACAGAGGGACACTTTTTCTGTGCCAGGAATACCAGGGGCTGTGTGTGAGGTAAGAACCAACGTGCACAGGGCAGGGCTCTGCTGGTGCCTTATTTGGGTTTGGCTTCACTTTCAGAACAAATCAATAGTGCTGTCTGTGCCCAGAGGGAAGTGCAGCCCCTGAGCTTTCAGAAAATGGAGTTGTTGGGGATCATGGGAACTTGTCCCCAGGTATTTCAGAAGGGAGATGGGTTGGATTTTTTTTTTTCTTGGTCATTTTGAGCAGAGCAAGGTTATAGAGTAACTGTAAAAGACATTTTGTGTGCAGGTGTGTGAGTTCAGGTTTCTCCTGCAGAAGTGTCCTCTCTGTGATAGTTGCTGAGTTCTGGGAACGCTGCAGACTCATGGTGGTCAGCAGGGAGTCACAGCCTGGCCTTAGGCTACGGAAGAGAAGTATCCTCTGTGCCTTCTGCTGCGTCGCCTCTCAGTGTTCCTGGTGCCTGCCTGGCCAGGCTGAGCAGGAGGCCACAGGTGAAGCTCTGATCACATCCTCTGCATTCTGAAGAGAGCTAGAATGCTTCCAAACACAAGAGCTGATCCACTGCGATCCTCACCTGCCTTCCCCAAGGACTTATCTTCAGCTGGCGCTGAGGTGGTAGAACAGGCACAGACCAAGACTCCTCTCGCCCCAGGCAGAGGTGCCCCCAGGAACCAAGCAGAAGCCGGGGCATCCCAGGAGCAGGGAATTCCCATCACCCCATGGTAGCTCATTCTCAAAGTCCCCAGAGCACAGGGCTGAGCAAAGCTTTGGTGCAGGAGCTCTGAGCTCGTGGGGCCCTTTGCCTCCCCGAGGCAGGGAGAGGCAGGGTGGCTGTGCCACGGTCACCGATCTCCTCTGCCTCCCTGGGGAAAAGCAGGGCTCCTGTAGATGGGAAAAGCAAGAGGGGCAGTGAGGGAGTGTTCTTGTCCCTTTCCAAAACTTCTCATAACCCAAACAGTTACTATCTCACGTCTGAGCCCCAGTAATAAGCAGCTTATTCTGGCAACAGCCTCAAAAAAAACAAATCTGCTCTTAACTGAGACTCTCCAAGCAGGAATGGAAGATATAGCTTCACAGTGTTCCCAGCAGCGTCTGGAACAACATTCCTTTCCCACTTTGTGTTCTCTTTTTTCTGAGTAGCTGATGTGCTCAAGGAATATGTCTTTCTATATATATATATCACATAAGTAATGGAGGGTGCAGCGCTGAGCAGGGCCGGCCCACCCAGCCGTGGAGGGCCTCGCAGTCTGCTGGAATCAGGTGCAACCACAAGTTCTGCCCATGCTCCAGGAGGCATCCTGATGGGAACAGGCAACACTGGCGGGTCTGAGCCAAAGCGTGTTCTGAATCGGGTTATGGCCAGTGGTTTGGTGAGCTGTGATGGCATTTCCTGCTAATATCCAGCTGACTTCCCCAGCTTCCTTTTATCAGAGTAAGCAGAGATGCATTTTCCTTCCTTGGAAATTCCTTGCACAACATTCATTGCAAATTTAACTTCCCTTTCTTTATGTCTTCTTCCCAGCAGGCCGCTCCTAATCTCCTGTACCGGGAGAGAAGAGGAAATGGAGCAAATGGGGCAGGGGCCTGGGCTCTTAGCATTGCCAAGTGTGAAAATAAAGGATGTGTATGTGGGGGTCAGGCTGAGAAAGTCAGATTTAAGCAAGAAGCAAAATACAGGTTATTCATGAGAGTTACAGAGGGAATCTTCTCAGCAAAAGGAGAAGAAGATCCAAGCGAGGCCCTCACCTCACTGAAACGCTCCTCAAACATGATGCTGTCACCTTCAGCGTGCATGATGGGGGCTGAAATGGCACGTTCCAAGTCATAGCCAAACCACAGCTTGTTTATAATTGCCTGCAATGAAACAAATCCCATGCTGCTGGTTTTCTGCTTTGCTTGTTCTTTCCATCACGTAGCTTAGCAGTTTTGGGCAATGCCTCTCTTCCAAACTGTTTCCTTAACTTGCTATTTAATTATTTGACTTTCTTTCCGTTCAAAAAAAGAATTGAGCAAGTCAGCTGGCACCTTCTGTGGCCTCCAACCTGCAGCCTTTAGACACTTGTAAATTGTAGAGCCCTGAGGAGAGCTGAGTAGGAAGGGCAGGTGGGACTGACCGTGGCTGGAAATCCAGGAGGGCTGAAGGAACTGGCAATTGATGTGGGTGCTCCCACCTCTTCCATCCCTGGTCCCTCCTGGTGGGAGTGCAATTCTACAGCAGAGCTGCCCCCTGCCCTTGCCCAAGAAATGCTGGAGGCAGGGAGGTGAGGGTAGGCTCAGCCTGCAGCAGGCCCTGCTGCCTTCCAAAGAGCACTGCTATTAGCATGAAAGCAATTCCTTTGGTTCGGGACAGCATGTGCCCCCCTTGCTTAGTGGAAGGGGTTACTGTGTGGTACCTCTTCACTCACCATAGCAGTAGCACTGACAATCCAGGCCCCGCCGGCCCCTCCGATCACCAGCATGTCTCCTGTCTTGGAGACGAGGACAGAAGGCACCATTGCTGAGGGAGGCTTCTCTCCTAGACCAGAGGTGTAGAGGATTATTCCTCCCATGTAGCTCTTAAGGAGGTTGGAAGGACACACAAGCTTATCTACTGCACCCTTCTTGCATTCCCCATGGAAAACCAAGCTACTGCTCATTCCTCAGGAAACTCAACTCTTCCAGGCACCTCAGCTTCCTTGTGCTGAGACCCCATCTCACAAGAAATTGGGTCTTTATGGCAGAGGCTAAACAGGAAGCACCTCTTGGCATGGGGCATCCTACGAGCACCCAGGCCTCGCTGCAGCTCATTCAACCCATCCCAGGAACCGCCAGCACCAATCCTGCCCTCATGGCACAGACGTCCTCTCTTGGGCAGGCCCAAGGCAGAGGGTACAGGGACAGCTCATTTCACATGGCAATGGCTGCATCACCGCTGCCGTGTTACAGAATCAGTGCATGCCTGTAGTGCCTGCATCTGTGCACTTCTCATAGAGCAGCCTAAAAAGCCAGCAAGATCATCTCAGCAGCAGCTCCTTCACTTCTTCCCTCCCCATCAATCAATGATCAGCTTCACCTTTCTTTGTCCTTCTTTTTCTTTAAATCTCAGATTTCCCTGGTCAGAAACCAAAACTCCCATGTTCGCAAGCACGGGCCAATGGGAGTAGATGACACTCTACAGGGCTTTATCTTCTGTTATCCTGGAACAAACCTGCTCTCCCCCACACCTGGGATAGGAAGGAGGTCTCAGATAGTCCCTGCCCAGCTCTACGTGGCCTGCACACCCTTCTCCTGGCCTCACTAAGAGGGTGAGAGTGCTCACCTGGTTTAATGCTTCTGTTCGCTGTGCAGAAATCAGCGAGTTCGTTATTCAAAATGATCCCAGTTTGGTTAGAATACACGAAGGAGCCAAACCTGTGGGGGGAGGAAACAGCCTCTCAGCGCCCTGCGCTCTCCCATTGTGGATGGTATTAACTGCACTCGGTGCCCTGTGGGTCATCTCTGCCTCCCCAAACCAGTCCAAAAGTGTCTGTGCTGCTGCACCTGAGCCAGAGGGAAGCTCCTGTTCCTATGGGTGTGGGGATCTGCCACCATGAGGAGGGTGAGACCCTGGCACAGGTTGCCCAAGAGGAGCTGTGGTTGCCCTATCCCTGGAGATGTTAAAGGACAGGTTGGATGGGGCTTGGAGCCCCCTGATCCAGTGGGAAATCTGCCCAGGGCAGGGGAGTTGGAACAGGATGGGCTTTGAGGGCCCTTCTAACCCAAACCATTCCATGATCCTAAGAGCCCTCAGGGGCACCCTGTGAACCTGCCACCTGCCCTGTGGGACTCGAGTACCAACCCCTCGGCTACTCACGGGAAGTTGATGGTGCTGGTGGCAGACACGGCACTGCCATCCGCAGCGAGCACAGAGATGTGGCTTGTGCCTCTGCTTTGGTATCTGTGGTTGTGGATGGACCCCAGCAAGTTGTAGTGGTTGAGTGGGTGGTCACCATAGTCATCGATCCGGCTGCGGGCAAGCTGGACAATCTCGTCAGACAGCATGGCCCCCACAGTCACCTGCAGCCACAGCAAGGACACTGAGCACGAGCCACCAGAGCACAGCCACCTCTGTCTCTGGGCACAATGGAGCTTGGGGGGATCTGGCCCCAACAGGCAGAGCCTGGGGACCTGCACTGTCAGCGTTGGGCTCCGGTGTGGAAGCAGCTGCCCTTGCACACCACGCCAGCTCACCTGAGCTTCTGAGAAGGCCGGGTCCCTCATCTGAGCTTTCAGCAGGTTGCCAAACTTGAGGGCCTCTGCGATGCGATGGTAGGTTTCCACCTTCTCCTTGGGTGTCGCCAGTGACGCTTCCTGCAGTTTATACTCTACAGAGCAGTATGAAACAATTTTGTTAATAGACCCAATGCAATGTTTCTTCAAGACTTGTGAAAAAAAAAAAGTTGAAAGAAACTTAGTTTTCTCATCAGAGCAACACATTTTTGCAAACCCCTCGCTGCCACTCTTCCCTTAGGAATTTACCTTCCAATATCTTTAGGATGAACATGAGCACAGCACCTCCCATGGGTGGTCCAGGAGAAAACACCGTGGTATGGTTGTCCAGGGTAATGTTCAGAGCTGAGGACACCTCTGCTTTGTACGCCTGAAGGTCCTCCAGTGAGACGCTGGACCCTTCAACAGAAAAGCAGAAGGGTGGCTGCCATTAGCGCATTCGCATCCAGGAGGTGCTCAAGGCTGGCTCCCTCAGAGCCTCCCTAAAGCTTGTACAGAGCCATCCCTGGGTGCTCCAAGCTTCTTCCACCAAGCACAGCAATATGTCCTCTGTGTCCTCATCTACTGCCAGACTCCAGGATAGCACCAAGCTTCAGGGAGTTGGAGGGGCCAATGCATGAGCACCGAGGGTGAATGCAGAGCAGGAGGTGGCACTCAGCCCTGCTTCTGGGACAGAGTTATAAGAACTGGAGAAAGATGGCCCCTTCCCATGCCAGGGATCATCACCTGGCAAGCAGACAGCAGGTGTGGGCTTTGCCCTGGGAGACACCCACCGAGAGCCAAGTGCTGGGGAAGGGCCTGTCTGTTAGTATTGACTACAGTCGTTACCTACCAGCCTTGACGAGGTCCTCCACCAGGGCCTTTCCTATCGGTCCCTCATAAAATGCTGTAGCTCCGTGTTCTGCTACAGCTTTCAGTGTTTGCTGCAGTGCTGGCCACCTGAAGGTCTCTCCATGCTTCAAAAACCTTTGACCATTACATATGAGTGGGCTGTTAAAGAAGAACATCCGTCAGTTCACAGCATGGGCCGATTCTGGTCTGGTGGAAGGTGTCCCTGGCCCTGGCAGAGGGGTGGAACTGGGTGATCTTTAAGGTCCTTTCCAACCCAAACCATTCAGTGATTCTATGACTCTGTCCCCAGGGCCAAGCTTTTTTTCCCCTCCCCAAGGCGATCTGGTTTGTGCCTCTTCCACGCTTTCCAAGCTGCTGCTACACAGGGTAAAGATCTTCTCAGCCAGTTGCTCCCCATGAGCACTCTTTCCCCAGATGGAGTTTCCTCTGCAGGACCTGATGCTTTGACCCTGGTTCAGGTCAGCGGGGTTTCTCCAGATGAGCATCTGCTCTCAGGGGCTGGTTTCCACAGAGATGGAGGCAGGCCAAGTAGAGCCAGCTCCTCCTCAGGAGCGAACACGCTCAGCAGACACTTTTGCTGTGCCAAATTGCTCTAAATTACAATTAAAAACCACTGCTGACAGAAAAAAGTTTTACAAAACCCACTTGTGTTACCCCCTCCTTCTCCCCAGGGAGCATCGCCTGTGCTCTGAGTCAGCAGAGGGAACAGTGCTCCCTCACACTGCAATTTAATTCCTGAACCTTACCACAGGTTCTTTCCTGGCCTGGAAAAGGCTGGGTGATGGATAATTTTCTCCATAACCGGGGAAATGGCCAGTGGCTCTGAGAGGAGCTTGATGGTTGGTTCAAACAGGGCTTTCCACGGCAAGCGGCCGTATCGCTTATGGGCTTCTTCGTAGCCGCGGAGCTCTCCTGGCACAGCAATCCAGCGGGGGCCTGAGGAGCAGAGCGGCACGGTCACACCCAGGGAACCCCTGGCCTGTGGGTTTCACCTCTCAAAGCACTCCAAGGGAAGCGTGAATTTGTACAGACACCACTAAGGCATCTAAAAGCAGGTCTGGGTTCTTTCTTTCCTTTTTCTGTTCTCCCACTACCCAACAGAGAGGGCCCAGAGAAGCTGGAGCCATACTTGGAGGTGTGTGGTGAAAGCACAAGAGGCACCAGGCACGTCTTGCAGTGAGAGAGATGCTGCAGGGATGTTGCAGCTGGACATTAAGAGATAAAGCAGCCATGCAGAGCTTGGTCAAACAGCAGGACAAGTGAAGCTGTGAAACTCTCCAACCTAGAAGAGGTTAAAAAATGTGACAGGACAGGGCCGTGAGCAGCTCGAGCGAACTCTGACATCACTCTGCTTTGAGCAGCAGCTGGAGAAGAGACTTCCAGCTCTCCCTTCCAACTACAGTTGTTCCTGATTCCTTTTCTGGCTCATCTTCCAAGGATAAGAACATCTCCAGGAATGAGGACACACCCCAAAAGAAAACGTGCTCAGGAAGGAGAATAAATGCAGTGAGAAATGTGGAGAGATCCAAGATGTGCTGCTAAAGCAAGAGTGCCTGGTAAAACCAGTAACAGCACATGGACATGGAGCCTCCGCAGACAGGAGTGAGGTGGTAGCTGAGCTAAGCTGCAGCCCAGCAGCTCAACTCCTGATGCTGCCAGGTTGTTTCCCCAAGCAAGGACACGGCCAAGTGCCCTGGATTGTTTTCTTTAATTTCCAGAACAACTCAGCAGCTATCAATCAACCTTATTTTTTTTTCTGCAAGAACTTCTGGGAAATGAGAGCTTTGGGAAATCTGGCCATGAAATTCAGGCTTCCTAAGGAGAGAAATCATGTACTGTTTATTCCTTGTGCCCTGCTCCCCACCACCTCGCTGGTCAGGTTACCAGTGCTGCCACAAGACAGGAATTTTATGGCCCTGGTTATTTTTGTCTTACTTTTGCAAAAACAAATCCACAAAGAGCACAAGCAACTGAGCAGAACTTCAGATAACAGCAGCACAGTCCTCATGTCCCCACCCTGAGCTCTGTGTGCTGCAAAGGGCACCCAGCCTTCATGGCCCAGTACGGCCTGGTCTGTGTCCTTACCAATGGGGAAACCACCAGTGCATCCAGACAGCAAATCCTGCGGAAACCCTCTGGGGACTGTCTCGCGGGCATTGATCACCTCGACCGTTCCTAGAAAGGAGAAGGGGAAATGCACAGCATTATCTTCCTGAGGCAGCTGAACATCCCACAACACCCCGCAAGGAGCACCGTGCAGGCCATGAGCCCAGAAACCCTAAACCCAATCCCCACTTCCACTTGCACACACTCATATTTCAGGTCTCGCCTATTATTTTGACTCCTTCTCTGTCTTGTGTTTATCTCTTTGTGTCACAGACCACAGTCTGGTGTCCCTGCTGTACCAGGCACCTGCACCATGTGGGCCACGGCAGCTCTGGGCAGCAGAGTAACTCAGGTGGCAGCAGAGGACTGTTGGCAGGAGACCAAGCTACATGGTTCTCCCAAAACGGAAAAAAAAGAAAAAAATATAGATGTTTTGCCAAATTATGGTCTTGCATAAGATACACCCAAGCATTTCCAGACTCATGACTCCATGAGACTACTTGGCAGGGCTTTTAAAACTACCATATTGTTATTGTGTTCATTGCTGATTTTACTATTTAGATCTTTAAGCTCTGGGGGCTTTTGAGAGCCAAGGCAGTTAGATAAAAAAAAAACATTAAAAGCATAAAAGCAAGAACACAGCTCTAGGGGCCGAGCCAAACTCTGAAGGGCTTTCCAGCAGGCCCTGAACATCGCTAGATATTGCTGGATTTAGATGCCTCTCCTGGGAGAGGACACCAGGACAGCCTGGCAGCAGCTCAGCACCACTCCCACCTTGCGGCACTGTCAGCTTTGCGACTTCTAAATGCACTTTGGGATTGCTTTGGAGGGGAAGGAGTTCATTTTAAATCCAAAGCTCCCCTTGCTATGAAAAGATGCACTCCTTGTCATGGATGCTTTGGGTTGAAAACAAAAGCGTGGTCTGGGACCAGAGGACACAGCATTATATCCAATGAATTACTCAGAGAGAAGATGAAGGATTCTGCCTTCTCCACAGCAGCTGGGAGCATGCAAGGAGACCGGGCACCACGGGGAGGTCAGTGCTGGCCTGTACCTGTGCTGGCATTGTAGATGGTGAACACGACCCCACCACCCAGGCCTGAGCTCTGAGGGTTCATCACCGAGGTGCAGATGAGCCCAGCGATGGCAGCATCCACAGCTGTGCCTCCACTTTTCAGGATGTCCCTGTGGTGGAAATGGAGGAAAAATGACAATGTGGAGCAAACTGCTGAGATTTATCATGTCAACTAGTGCACAACTGAGGCCTCTCCTCACTGCACCTACAATGTGCCTTCCTGGGCTGGGGTGGTATTAGCACAAAAATTCCACCCCCAGCCTGGATCCCCAAAGGAAAACCAAAACCACAAAACTGAAACAGGAAAAAAAACCAACAAACCCTCAGTAGTTTCCACCAAGGCCCAGGCACAGCAGAGAGCACAGAGAGGAAGGCAGCCTCGTGCTGGTGCCAGCAATCAGTTTCTGCTGAAGAAACGTGTCTCAACAACCACTTCTCTCCAGCAGAACTGTAAGAAAGCCCTTCCTCTACAGTGGGACGTGGTGGGGTGGGGTTTCCTTGCACACCAGCAGCAGCCAGCACTGGCATTCGCCCGGAAGGTTTCTGACTGCTTGGGTTGGGGGTGTTGCTTAGATAAGGCAAAGCCAGAAGGGAAGGTGGAACGGTCCATTAATGGGAGAGAAACTGCTCACAGAGGCTGTGACAGGAGCAGAGAGCGTGTACAGGGGCTGCTGTTTATTCTGCATCCCCTGCTGCAGCTGGACCCGCTGGGGAGCGGGATGCTGCCAGCAGTGCTCGCACTGCAGCTCTCCTTTGCTTCTCTAAGGGCCTTGGGAACCACTGCCTGTAAGGAATTGCAGCTGGGGAGAACCTGGAACATCAGACATGCTTTCTCAAAGCCTGGAAAAAAAACCAGATTCTCACCCAAGTCCCCAGCCACATTCACAGTTGTGGAAGCAGCTGCACATCCTGCACTGCTTTTTGTCTCATCACTCTCCTGCCACTCACCTTCTGAAGCCAGGGCCACACCTCCCTCACCAATGTCCCCAGAAATACTTGTGTTTCCCACCTAGAGAGACTGGCAGAGCACACCCTGTCCCACCAGGCTGCTCCCTTCATATGGATCTCTGCTACTGCTCCATTAATTATAGTGCTAAACCCTGGAGAGATGTGTGACCCTTCAATCCATGTGGTGCCTTCATAGGCCTCTCCAGAGACATCTTAGTGCTGCAGCTGACGAGATCTGATAAGAACATGCTTTGTCCTACATCCTTCCTGCTGCTTAGTTTGAGCTTTAGGTAATTTAATGGAGTTTCTTTACAGCCAGGAGCAGAAAACAACCAAGTCCTGAGCCAGCAGCAGCAGCACAGGGATTCACCCTCCCTGCCTGGGTGAGTGAATGCCCTTTGCTCACACAGCCCTCACGGCAAAGACGGGCTGTGCTGGGCTGCAGACCAAGCCTGCTGTCCTGCCCTGGGCTAGAGGGAGCTCCTGAAGTCATTTAAAATGCTCTGAAAATGCTAACGAATTGCAATATATTGATTCTTGTTTTCTGCTGAAGGAAGCTGGGGTTGGGAGGAGACTCCCTGCCCATTAGGTAGGAGCTGCCTGCTGAAGGCTTATGGAGAGCAGAAGCAACAACTGCTGCTGTAAAAAAGGGGTCGGTTGCCAAATGTAGAACTGTCAAAATACAAGAGGAAGAGGAGGAAAATCCTTTGGGATATAAGCATTCTCCAGAAATGCTGCTGGGCCCTCACTGGGCTCTGTTTCCCAGGACTGCAGGTACTTTCTGACTGTACGCGAGCCCACGCTGCAAAAGGGGGATCCGAGGCGGCTGCTGGGCCAGGTCAGGTCAGGTCACCTCGCTGCAAATCCCAGCGCTGGGAATAAGCCCTTCTCCTAAATCTCCCCATGGCTTTACTCTGGCCCTTGCTTCGGCCACCTGGGAAACAATTGGATGCAGATGAGTGGATGGCAGAGCTCAAAGTGCTCGCTGGGAGGGAATATAAAGCTTTTGCCTTGGTTGATGGGAGAAGCCTCTTCCACTGTCAGGAGGAACAAGTGGCTCAGACCTGGAGGTGAAGGTTGGTTTGGGGACCACTTGCTGCCAGGGCAATCACCTCAGGTTACTTTATAGCATCCTGACATAAGGACAAATTACCAAGGTGGACTTTGGTACCAAATCCACATCCCTGCATTATAAACTGCTTTGACTCTCCTTTTAGCTCCCTCTTCAGCAAAGTGTTTCACTTCATCTAGGGACAGGTTTTCTTCCAGCACAAGGCCCCTGTCTGGATCAGTCCCTGATCTCCAGCCATAAAACCACTCACAGCAAAAGCCCTGACCTTGTTCAGCACTGAGCCCCAGGCACTGCTGGCCAAGAGCAAGCCTAGCTCAGGCTGGAGGCTCGCTGAGATTGCTCGTTTTCCGCAGGGAGTCAGAGAGGTGCTAAAGGTTTCAGAAAGCTCAACCTCACACAGCCCTGGAACATACAAACCCCAGCTCCAGAGCTGGAAAACCCACGCCTGAAGAGCACAGCTGAGCACAACTGAAGACAAAGAGCAGCAAATGGAGGTTGTGAGTCTGTCTCCCTCCTACCAAGCTACACAGATCCTTTGCAGACCCTTCCTTCACAGCTGAACGATCCATGAGGGAAACACAAGAAGCCTGAGGTGTTTTCCCCAAGCCATCAACTCGCTTGTTGAAAGACAAGATTGCTTTTCGGGCAAGAAGTTCAGCTCAGTTATTCTCAATAAGTTTCATTCAAGGGTCTATTAGGAGCACACAAAGACTCTGTATTGAACAGCAACATCTTAAACCATCATGCAATGCCCCAGGGATTTCATTACTGTTAATGACAAGTCAGAGCATGTGGTTTGGGTTTGTTTCTTCTAAAGAAAAAAAAAAGGGAAACAAGATTTTTTTAATTAAAGAATGAAATTTATAAGTAGGTCAGAGATTAGGGGCTGCTTTTAGCTTGCAGGACTTTAGGCACCAGACCAGTACAGTCGGTTCCATGCCCATCCTGCACTGGAGGTTCTTCCAGCAGCTCCACATGAGATCCTGGGAGCTCAGGAGCAGAGGAATTTGCAGGATGCAAGGGGTGGCTGCAGGGAGCAGAGAGAGGGCCCAGGGGTCAGGGGGAGGCACTGCCAAATCCCTCTGTGGTTGTACTGACCCCCATGCTCACCACCAGGCGGGAGGGCTGACAGGTTCAGTTCCAACATGTGTTTTCCATTTGAGTGTGGCTTTGCTGTATGAAAGTCACCAAGCCTACGGGTTTTTTTCAAACAATTCACTCTGATTTGGCCAAGTCATTTGCTTTGGGGAAAAGAACAAATCAAAACTGATCATTAAAAAGCTTTGATCATATTGATCATAGAAATTTTTTAGTGATTTTTATATACACAAAAATCATTCATGAATTATTCATCAATGAATTAAGCACTTTGGGTGGATTAATCCTCCTCTGATTTCTAAGCAATGATAGAGGAAAAGAGCCTGTTCCAACCTGGAGCTGCAGAGCCTGAGCACGACTTCCAGAAAAACTGCAAAACATCATTGTAAGAACCACACGTGTGACACAGCCATCCCTGCCACCACAAGGCAGAGCACATGGCTCCAGCATCCTTTGCTGGAGCATTCAGCATCCCATGGAGCTTGTGAAGTTCCACTCTTCTACTTTTATGTGAATGTTTAAGAATTGAAGTAACACAAATATTAAAATAATAACAGTCAAAATGCATGACAGAAGCTGTTACACAGATTGCAGTGTTACAAACCCAGGCAGCTAGAGAGTTTGTTTACACCTACATCCTTCCATCCAAGTGCTCTAAGTACATCTTTGGTACTTACACTGTCTGGGTTGAATGGCAAAGAAATCTGCTCTTTGCAATACAGGACAGAGCGTCCTTCTGGACAGCAGCCACCCTGCTGCAGGTTTCAGTCCAGAAATGTCCACCCTAAGGCCGGGACGCCCCTCACCCTCAGGCTGAAGCCCCCGCTGCAGCCCAGCCGCAGCTCCCTGCCAGCTCCTCTCGCTTCTTCCTTAGTTATGTCTAAGCAATTTATCTTACAGACTCACCAGCACAAAGTAAGCAGTTAATTTCCTGCTCCCACACTTAAAACCAACGCTGCATTTGTACACTGTAAATATTTGTACCTTCCAAAAGGCCACGGATTTGCAGAGCTGCAAGTTTTCGTGACATTGGATAATGATAACAAGCATCGCCCGCGGGGGCAGAGAGAGGCAGCGCTCCATCCGCCCAGAGCGGCACAGGGAGCAGCTGCCGCGCAGCGCCGGGAGCGGAGCTGGGGCACAAACGCCGCGCACTCCCCCGGCGCAGGTACCGGTCAGTCCACGACAGCCCCACGCGTAACCCCAAAACCCGAGAGGCGTGGGCACGTACCGGCCAAGGAGAGAGCAGGTCTCGGTGTCGGCAGCCACGGCCCCGTGCAGGTAACGCTGAGGACCACACCTGGGGTGCGAGAGGATGACCACGAGCACCACCACCACCGCCAGCACCCCGAGGGTCAGCAGCACCAGGTAGACGACCTTCCCCGTAGCCATGGCTATTCCTGTGCCTCGGGAGGCAGCCCGGAGGCTTCTCCTCCCGCTTTGCTCAGGGTGGAAGTCAAGGATCCCGGCGGTTTGGGGAGGGAGGACTCACTGAAGTGGGCTCTGCCCCCTACAGCGGAGAACTACATTCTTTTAAGAGTAAAAGCCGCTGAGAAGGAAAGCATGCACACTTTCTTTCCTGCTCTTTTACTTGTGAGACGCTTTGCACTCTCTTTTATAAAGTAAACTTTTTTCTGGCATTTCCACTATATGTCTTTTTTCCTTTTTTTTTTTAAGTCTCCAATGAAAACGTTTAACACATTCACTGCTGGAGTGAAACCTCTACACTGCTCACGGGCTCCACGCAGCCTTCCTGGCTTCACGTTCTTGCCACACAGCAAATTACCAAACAAAGGTAGCCCTCATGGTGAATCGCTGGGAAAACTACATCAGTCCTGCACTGCAAACTTGGGCTATTTTCTTTCCATAAGACTACTCAAAGTAGTAAAAGCTATACACAAAATCCAAAGCTGGAACCTTGATGTTTACTCTTACTTCACCCTTATAGCTTATATAATCTTGCTTATTTACTTTTTTCATCATTAAATCTTGACAGTGTTCCCACCACACACCCTCTGTAAAGGAAGACATAAGAACACCTTGAATGAAACAGAATCTACAATTCTGCAAACCATTAGACCTAAAAGCTCTGGGTCCAGCCTGTCTCAGCCAGCAACCACAGCACCAGGGAGGGAATGCCTGCAAAACAGGACCAGACCCAACTCCTAACAGAGCCACGATCAGCAGCAGGAATTGCTGCACAGCTCTGGAAGGGCCTCCTCATTACACAGTTCTCCTTGCATTGAAGAAGTTAAAGATACAGCTCCACATCTGCCTGCTGTCTAAGAGATGTTACCTGTGATCCATTTCCAGCTGGATTTGGGAATGGGAATTCATCTGCACTCATTTACACCTGTACTTCAGTACAGACTTGGCACTTGCACCCACTAAGTTTTCTCTCATAGCTGAGTAACACTATTTCATGTATCATGCTTCACAAAATGGGTTTGATAGAATAATCACCTTTCTTGTAGTTGCATCTTCCTGTAAGGTTATCTTGGGGAAGTCGAAACAGTCCAAGAAAAACAGAGTTTTGTCCAAGATAAAACCATGGTCTGTGCGGAACAATTTCTTGGTCTCCACTTTTCTGTCTGACCTGGCAAACATACTTGGCACACAACAATTCCCCACAGCTCTGATGTGACTCCTCATTTCACCCCTTTGCAAAACATTGCTGATCTTGTACAATTTCCAAATCCCTATGTGACTTTCATGTTTCTCTTCTGCCAAGTTATTCTATGACCCTTAAAGAATTGTAACTCTGGTGTTCTTTGGGAAATCTCTTCCCTGTAAACTCAGTACCAATGGACTCAGGTGGATTTTGCCCATCTGCTTGCATTGAATGACCTGGAGAATCCAATCTCAGTCTCCAAATTTCTATCAAATTTGGTTTTCAACTAAGCACATCAAACATCTGTAACTGAAAAACTACCCTTGTGCTGCCAAGGAGGAGACCAGGAAAAGGCAAGAAATGTGAGACAATATCATCTACTAGACCATGTCTGAGAAGGCCAGGACATGGTTGTGGTGCCTCCCTTGGGCAAACCCATTTGTCTTTTATAAACGTAAATGAAGTCTCAGCCTCCTCCTCTCTTTCAATGCGTAGCCCTTCGGCCTGGTTGGTACAGCAGTCAGCTTGGACCATATTATGCTACAAGGTTCACACTGACCCTCCCACACAAGAGGCTGCTTAGCTGTTCACACGCTGGGGCTCAGGACTGGGACCTCTACTTCTCTGTTGCTTTGTTTCTCAAAACTTTCACATTTACCATCATTGCCTGGGAGCACGGTTTGCCCTGGTCTAAATCTCCCCACATGTCACTTCACTGCAAGAACTCCCTGGTCCCCAGCTGCCAGCTTTGTACGCTGCACATAAAGGAGCTCAGGTACTTAACAACCCTTACAGACTGGGATACGCTCAAGAAGATTTTAATTAGAATTGTCATTATTAACAGAATCCCCATTTATTAACTCATAAACAGGCACAATACCCTTAAATTGCCATTTATATTGTTGGCGTCTGTTACATCTTTGTCCAAATCTTCAATCAAGAGACCAAACTTGAAAAGCATTTAGTATCTGAAGTGCAGGCATTGCTAAGATTGATGTGAACACCAAAGCTACGTTAGGGAGGGTAAGAAATCATCAGGGGATAGAAATCCTGAGATGTTAAGAGCCGAGCATAAATACTAAGTGAAGGAGTTGGGAAGAAATTGCCCTTGCAGGTGGATTGTTGCAGAGGTGTTGATGGGTCTGAGTTGGCACGGAGAGCGCGTGGGGCAGTTGGTCTAATCCATCATTGAGTAAGTGGACCAGGGCAGGTGGAGGCACCAGGAGTTTCTCCTTCAGCCTGGCTGGGGACAGCGTGCCCCTTTGCTTCTTTTGGCAGCAGTGCCTTGCATGAAGCCAATGTAATTTTGCCTCAAGCTTCAACGTGTTCTTGACACCCTGAGCCGCAGGGCCTGCTCCTCCGACAATGAAAACGTTTTCAGGCAATGACTGGTATTGGTCATGTTTGAGGAAAAGGAAGCTGGTTGAATGCCAACCCTTGTCACCAGCCTCAAGATCCTGGAGGTGAAGAGACAGCCCCAAAGAGTACCAGCATCCACACATGCTGTGTCCATGATTTTCATTTAGAACAAAGCTGGAGATGCAGGTCAAGGAGCCATCTCCTAGGAAGATGGAGATGTCTGCACTGAAGCAGGATTCACAACAGTCCAGGGCCAGACTAAAGAAAATAGGGGTTGCTGCTGTGTCTGCAGCAAAAGAGCAGGTCTGTGGCACAAACAGCATTTTAAGCATTTTTTTTCTCCATGCCACCTTTTCTTCAGAGCTGCTTTCCTTTGATTGAGAGAAAGAAAAGAACATCACTGGACGGAACACCAGACATTTCTCCTCAGCAAAGAAAAGCTGATGAAGATACTGACCTTTACTTTATATTTTTAAAAGATTAGATTGAGAGTGATAAACTTAAAGAACCCTAACCAGACAGCAGACTCATAAGGCATTCGCATGCTAGTGGCCTAAACATCCTCCTTTGTCTTTGCACTGCCCAAATTGCATTGCAACATACTGGAGAGGCTGCCTCTTTCTGCTAGTGTTTGCTTGCAGAGCACTGTCTACAGTCACCAAGCTCCTATTATAATAAATAAGAAGTGCATTTTTCATTTCCCAACTCTAAATTAAGTTTAAACCATTGGACAAGAGTCTTGGAAAGTTTCCAAGCACATGCAACCAAAAGCCAAACTGGACGCATTTCATACACTGTTCATCTTCCCCTTTTCCAGTCCTGTTTGTTTATAACCCAGGAATATTAGTGGTCTCTATAACATAATCAAATTACAAAAATGTAGGCAATGTGCTGGGACTTTATTGTTCAAGTCTTGTAAGAGACACAAGCTGTGAGCTCTGCAGATGCTAGGGCTCACAATGCCTTTGTCTCAGTACCATTTTTCAGCCACTGAGGACCACTAACCTTTGCACATTGTTCTTTGCACACAATCACGTCTTCTTTACTGAGGGCCATGGGATTGCTCCCACAAAAATCAAGTTTGTATAGTTTGCAGACATCTGGAAAAACAGATATGCAGAAGTCGAAAATTCTGGTCCCGAACAACTTCTCACTCATATCTTTCTTGTCAGAATTCATGAAGAAAATTAAGTCCATAAGCTCCTCTGGTTCAGGAAAACTGAACTCTGCTGTTTTTCTTATGGAATCAGAAAAGGAAAACTTGCTCTAAAATTACGCATGGAGTTAATGTTCCAGGGAGATGAACATTTAAGTACCTTCTGAATCAGGGCTTTTGGTTTTCCTGTTCATTTCCAAACATGCCAGGGAACACCTCTCCTGGCTGTAACTGAGGAACCTGGCACCACTTAATCTCAGGCCTTGAAAACAGACTTTAGGCTGCAGCTGCAGTGGTTAAACAGATTCCTCCTACAAAGCCTGAAAGGGTTTCAGGGTGAAGCATTTCAAGTGTTTAGAGTGTGGCAGAAGGGTGGTGATGGATGACTGGGAAGGGGCAAACCTACAGTGTGGAGAGGACACGGATCAGAGCCCAGCACCCCTCTGGCATTTTCCTCAGCTGCCCCAACTTCCAGTTTCCCACTACAAGGGATCTCTTTGTGGGCTGCAAGCATGAGTGAAGTCAAAGTGCTTGGAAAGGACATGCATCAGTTCTCATCACTGAGATAAGAAAGGTCCCAGCAGAACCTCAGGGACTCCTGAATCTTTGTTGAATTCTCCCAGGTTAAAGACAGAGATGCTGCTTCCTCTTTCCTTTCCTGCCAGCTATAAAGCAACACCTGAAAGAAATGCCTTGTTGAACCTAACCCTGAACATCCCCTGTTCTACAGTTCCATGATCATATTGGAAGTCAGTTATTTGCACAGCTCTGCACAGACAGACACTGCCCAAGGGAAACTTGTCTCCATTAACTTTACCTGACAAGTCCATCCAGGCAGATTTTACTGCACAGCACCAACAGTTTTATTCTTTTTGTAACAGTGCAGCTGTGCTCAAGGTTAGATCACAAGTGAAACCTTCTGACTCAGTCTTTAACCCTTGAGTGCTCTGCTGGAGCCAGTCCAGTAGTTTCCTTAAAGGCTGAACCTTATTAGTACAATTACTGCAGCAGCTGAAAGTATCAGCACTAGAAAACAAAAGGGAGCCTTTTCTGCATCCAAAGACACTGACAGCAAACTCTGCCTGAACTCCGTGTTGACTAAATAAGGCCAAAGGATATCTGTGAAGGGGTTTTACTCATCCGAAAGGACTAAAATCACTGGAAGCACTAAATATATTTACAGCTAAATGCACATGTAATGATATATAACAACCTCTACAGCAGCCATTATGTGGTTTACAGGCCCGAGTGAGCCACAGTCAGTGGGATAACGGCACACTGTGATGCTCAATCCAAGAGCTGCCCTGCGTGGAGTTTTCTTGCTGGGTTCCGTGCAGCCGGGAGGTCCCAGCACAAGGCAGCACGAGTCCCTCCCCATGTACAAGTGAGGCAAATCAGGTGAGGAGCCTCACACATGGTTTTGCCAGGGATCTTTAAAGTGAAGAAAGCAACACACCCAAATCCTGAGCTCTTTCACACCAAAAGCTCTGGAAGGGCACTCAGAAAAAGGTGTGCTGGTGGCAATGCAGTTAGCAGGGCAAGAAAGAAAACAACGCGGGCAAAAATGCACTCTCAGCAAACCTCTGGGCAAGACTAAATTAAGGGGAGTAGTTGACAGGACAAGAAGAAGAGAATCACCCACAGGGACTGTGCTGATCTTGAAGAGAAACCCCATGAAGTTTGGCAAGGAACAGGGCGACAGCCTGTGCCCAGGCAGAATAACATCATGCAGCAGGAGCCAGGCTGAGCCCACGCCACAACACGCTCCTGCTGCAAACCCGGCTGATCCCGGGCTCCTCCAGGAGAAGGGTCAGCACATCGAGGGAAGCTGTCCTCCTCTTTCTCAGACAGCACCTGAAATACTGAGATCTGCCACAAGAGCTGAGCACCGGGAGCTGAACAAAAGGAGTCTGTTAAGAGACAAATTCCTGGTGAGAAGAGGTGCAACAGAGGGGGATACAGAGACCTCCCTGCCTGGGCAGCGTTGGAGCCTCAGGGCAGCTTGCACCGCCCTCTCTGGACTCACACCGAGGATTTGGAAACCCCTCTGATTTCAGTATAGCCATTGAAAGGTCTGGGCTTGGAGCGGGGCTGTTCATGGTGGAGAGGGATACATGTAAATGTCTTCAAATATTGGCTAATCCCACAAGCTGGCCTGTGTCTCCTCTCCCGAGCCCTCTGCCCACTTCTCCAGCCAGTATCACCCTGTTTTCTAACTCCAGCTCACAAAGCAGGGACTCTCCCCCACGCCCTGCCACCCCACACCCTCTGGGCCCCTGGGCTGTGCTCCTGCCCCACGCAGGAGACCGAGGGCTAATGCTCCCCACCCTGTACGTAGTGAGCCCCAAGCAGCTGTGACACTACATCTGCATCAGGTCTTTGTACAGCCCATACAACTATTTTCTACTTCTTTTTTTGTAAAGTTCTTGATGTTCATAAGAGTTTATAGAAACAATAAGGGCTTTTGTCTTAAGACACCATTTGAAAACAACCTCATCCTCTCAGAAAAACGAACAAGGAGGAGAAATACTTTTTAAAAATCCCCTGAATGAGAACTGAAAAGGAAATGAAACCAGACTTTCCTGGAATTCCCAGGTAAATGACAGAGTTGCATTACACCCCTTTCCAGAGAGCTTAATCACACCAAAATCTCTGAGTCAGGAATTGAGACCAGGACTGGCATCTGGATTTCATCTCGTCTCCAAAATGAGCAGGAATGCTTAATCAGAGAACAAACAGAGCCAAACAGATCCCACTTTCCTCTGGAGACAGCAGGGCCCTTCTGTGCCCATCCCGCAGCTCCTTCTGAGAATCCAGAGCCTGCACACAGCATCCCTCCTGGAGATTTGCAGTTCCCTACCATCTCGTGGGAACCCAGTGACATCCACCAGCATCAGATCTGGTGCTGACAGGAGGGAGGGGGGCAGGACATGTGCAGCTGGTGCAGAACAGGCAGGAAGGGAAGGAGCAGGGCACTCCTCTGGGAAGCCACGAGCTGCTGGAGAGACTCACTCCCACTCACCACGGACTCTCCTCTCACGAGTACCAGCTTAAACACCGCCTGCTGCTCTCTCTTCCTGCTACACTTCTAGCTCTGCAGGAAGGATAATTCCTGAAAATACAAGCCAGATGTGCAAGTGCTGCAAGTCAGTAAGGATCTCACAGAAACCAGCACATAAGCAAACAGTGTGAGCTGAGTTTCTCTGCATGGGAAGGGGGGGGAAGAGCAGGTTCCTAACTGCTCTTATGGCCCTCATGTACTTCCAAGCCAAGCAAAGGAGAGGCTGACAGAAGGAGAAAAAGCAGCTCCACAAACAGCCCTTGCCATGTCCCAGAGGGTTATTGCTGATTGTGCAACAATGTAGATGTAGAGTCCTAGCTCTTTCTTCCTCTCAGGGATAACAACATTGCTTCATGATGACTTGCCTTCCTTCTGAACAGCCCTGGAGCTCGTGTGAACAACCATTTGCTCGTGCAAGAACACAAGAGCGTTTGCTTTCTTCTCCAGAAAGTGGAGGAACAGCACGCAGAGCTGGAGACATTCAGACTTCTGGGGTTAGTTTTCTGTCCTTTTCCTTTCCCCTGTTCATCCTTCACTGCAGTTTTACTTCGGAAATTCCCCAGTGCCCAAATCCTTTCAAGAAATGGTGTTTCCAGGCTCTTGCACAATTCCCTTTGGAGCTGTTGTATTATTTATTCTTAACCACTTTCCCACACTGTGATCCCTGTAAATGGCTCCTTTCTTCCTTCAAAATTTTACACCCTCCCCTCTAGGGACTGATATTGCAGCCCCAGAATTTACTCAGCTGGAACATGGGCTGGAAACAGCAAAAATTAATTCTTTCTCATTCATGAGAATAAGCAATGGGAACGAAAAACTCTGCATCCCCACACTCAGAATTGGAATAATAATCTCTGTTGATATCTGAGCTGGAGAGTGCGACATATTTTTATTTCAATAGAGAGTAAGCTGGTTTCAGAATTTCACGCATATCCTGCCTTTCTTTTCTACATTGGGTATTTAATGTTCAGACCTTTCTTTGCTGCACCAGCACAGCACAGGTCATCTCTGCTTTGTTCATTTCTGCTTTATTCACCATGAGCCTTCTCTGGATCCACACCCTAAGTAAGCAAGTCACAGACTTCCACAGAAGTCATCAAAAGAAAGGCATGAGGAAAAAAGTTGACTCAAGAAACTTTGAGATGTTCTCTTTTGCTTGCATAAAAAGGTCGAGCTACTCTCTACACTCTAAGAGGGTGGCTGGGAGGAGCAGCATTTAACAATGAGCAACAGAGCAGTCCCTACATGGTGCACCAGAATCAGCATAGAAAGGATATAAGATAAATAAAGCACACACAAACATCTTTTTGTCTGATACAGATTAAAGGACTTTCAGCAGTGATTGGTCAGTGTGCCCTATTTTAATAAAAATTAAATTAATTTGAAAGCTGCTGGAGTACAGAAATGGGATCTCAGTGTGCACCTCCAGAGCTTCCTGCCAGCAGCCAGAATAATGCTGAAACAAAAACGAAAAGGGCTTGGTCCTTCAGCCTCACACATCCTTCTTTCTAGAAACCAAGAAATCAAAACCCATCTCCAGAGGCCACAGCCACGGGGCTAATTGCATCTTGGCTTCCTTTCTGGCCTTCTTCTCCTTCCCTGTCTGCACCAGCAGCTTTCACAATGCTTCCACTTTCAGCCCATAGTGCAGGCACTCTCTTGGATGCTGCACACCAGTAGTGACCAACTTCAGACCCAGGATGAACTACAGGGGTCTGAGATCCTCAGCTCTCACCGCAGGTGCCTTCAGGGGTTTCTAATAACATAGACAGCATCTGTCCTCCTCCATGCTGCTTTCTTTCCCGAGATCCACACCATGAACACAGGTCATTCCCAGCTGGCAAGCCCTGCAGCAGCCCCGAGTGCTGCATGGCCACATCCAGCCTTCAAATCACATGGAATCCACAACCGGTTACACAGATCCTCTGGGCTGCCCAAAAGCACGGATGATGCCTCTTATTAAAACGTCACCTCTCTCCTTTTTTGGCCAGTTGGTGCCTAGGGTCACTCTCCCTGGTAATGCCCTCCTGATGCAGCAGGGTCAGCCCTGCCTCTGCCACAGGGGCACCTCCTTCCTTTCAGAAGCTGCTCAGCACCTGTCCCTCCAGGAATGAGGAAACTTAGTCCTTCTAAGCCAGGCACCCACCACCAAGGGGTACCCCAAGTCCAAAAGAAACACTTCTTCTGGACTCAGCCCTCAGCATGCCCTGCACTTCTGCCTAAAGGCAATCTGCACTCTTCTTCCACCTCTTTCCACCCTCACCTGGGGTGACCAAGGAGAAGCGATGCTCAGTTCCTGGATGTGAGTCTCTGTATTTGCACGTTATGTGCTGTAAAGGTGCCACTTTTCAGTGTCAGAGCCAACCCATATTTGCCCTTTTCTCCTTCCCTCTCAAGGTCCAACACTTGCCACTGCTGGGGGCAAATCCACCTGGGACTCCAAGCCCAGGATCTTGCAGTCTGTACACGTTTTATAGGTCTGTGCCTGACACTGAAATCCACTCAGCCTGCACAGGGCTGGACACACACATAAATACTCACAGCACACATATCAATGGCCGTGATTGCCCAATGCAGCATTCTGGAGGCCTGTTTATCTGAGGCCAAACAGCCATTTTGGAAAGATAAACTCAGGAAAAGCAAAAGTGTTTACATTCAGAAAACTTTGCTGTTCTCCAGACACTGCTTAGAAAGAGAAAATACACAGCAGCATCCATGCAAACTGACATCAAACAGAGCCACCTCTGCTGTGTTCCTTGGTGTTTAGTCACTTCCTTTTCCTACAAGTAACAGGAACATCACATCCAAATCCTCAGAGGACAGCAGAGAACCAAAGGTTATGGCTGGAACAGGCGAAGAACCACACGACTAAAACTCTACCACAGTGGAGAAGCAATGGGAATGCCTGGAGGTTAAACTGTCAAGGACAGGAAGCAAAGAACATCTCCGCACACTTAGATACACCAGACATGAACACTAAAGGCTGAAAAGCAGAACCCATTTCTGGAAAATAGAGAAGAGGTTTTTTTTTTTTAAAAAAAATGATATAGACTTCAAAGTAGAGTTCATTAGTGAAACTGGAACCCTGCCCTCTGCCTGGACCTCCGCGCAATTCCAAATGTAATTTGATAGCAGGATCCTTTACAAGGATGCAATGAACTTAATCTCTGGGTACACTGGAGAACAGCTCTGTCCCAAGAAAAATGAGCGGGTGCTGAGGTCGTGTTATGTTAACCCTGGTTGTGCAAGGGGAAAATGCTCATGGAGTGTTCTTTTCCTCTCTAGCAGAGGCAGCTGTAACCCTTTCAGCTTGGGTGAATCCCTCGAGGCACTGAGGGCTCCTGTGCAGGCAGCACTTCTGGTTCTGGTTACACCGCGGGCGTACGGTGGGGCTGGGCTTGGTGCTGGCACGTGCACCATCCACACAGGAAATAAACACAACTCAGAAGGAGCCAGAGGGGTACAAAGCTCTGGTTGAGAAGGACCCAATGGTCCTTCATCCGTCCCTAGGCTGGCACTTATCCATGGGACACTTCAGTCCCCCCCACAAGGGAGAGCTCTAGGAGAAGCCCTCGCTTCACTCTGGCATCCCCTATGGATTCCTCTCTCACTGTATGGCTTATGTTTCTCAGAGCCCTCACCTTGACTCTAAAGCTACACTGGGTTGTAAGGCCGGACCTCTCCTGCAGATACCATGGAGCCTGGTCCCCACTCAGCAATTCAGATCAGTGCAAGCCAACAAATCCCAGGAACCATTGCAAGGCTCCCTTTCTAAAGCTGCTCAATAGCAGATTCTGTCAGGGAATATTCAGCTTCCTTAGTCCTTATCTTAACAGGCCCACAGGCAAATTGTTTTGAAGGCAATGATCTCCCAGTACTGAGGTCAACCCAGGCTCTTCCACTGGTTTCTGCAGATCCAGAGCCTGTCCAGTATTTTCAGAAGCTTCTTACATAAGTCTCAAGAAATAATTCCTTTCTACCTCTTTATTTACCCTTTTTTTGCATTCTTTTCTGAGGTCCTGTAACTGCTCCTCCACGAGCTCTATGCAGTTTCCCATTCGAGCACTGTCACATTGACGCACCCAACAGCCAAGGCCTTCAACTGTCACCTCCTGGTCGCTCACCCCAGCAATTCACAGTGATTTCTCTCATCTTGACTGCTAGGAGCTAAAAATTGCATGTTCTGAGAGCAAATGCTTCACATGGGTAAACGGCTACAAAATCAGACAGGATAAAGATGAAAGCCAGCTGGCAGACAGCCATTGGTGGGAGAGAACTTCTGCTTCCCAAGCACTGCTTTCAAATGGGGAGAGGAGATTATTAAAGGCACCATTAAATACCTTCACTGCTCTTTAAGATTCAGTATCTGGTTTTAGCTGGAAGCATAAAAATAACATGAAGTACAGTATCCGTCACAAAACCAGGCAGCTACAGCTGACTCCCTCCATGTCATGGCCTTGAACTGCCTCCCTTCCTGACCCTATTTATTCCTTAATAAATTTCATTTTATCAAGCAGCTTAGAACCACATTTACTTATTTAGGGGTTTTTGAGCACTGGGGTTATAAAAGGATGTTAAACCAATCCAAGGACATCTTGCCATGGTGATGGCTGTATAGGATCCTTGGGAAAACTCGCTAACAACAAATAGGAATGTCAAATTGGCCAAGTATCAGTAGCAAGCACAGCTCTAACTGCCCTCTTCAAATATAATCAATGCTGAATAATCCATGTTTATCTTACTGCATCAGGATCTTGCTTTAGAAACATGGGGAAATATCTAGAGACAAAATGAAACCATTGTTCATCAACTTGAAGTGCCATTTACTTCTAAAGCAACAGGAACACAGTGTTTTTCCCCCTAGGCTAACCCTGCTAAATTAAAAATCAGAATATAGATCAGCAGCAACTAGAACAAAGATAGTACAATAAACGTTGCTTCACTTCTCAAAGCCCAAACTCCAAACTTTATATTAATAAAGCAAAACTCAGAAAGTCATTTCAGTTGTAACACTCGCCATATTCAAACTTCCTTGGACTCTGGATCCAAGAGCTGCTTTAGATCCCTGCATAATGCATCATGTTTACACATTGTGCCATCAGTACTCATATTTCAGCTCAAGTGAGAAAATATTGAGATTATGCCTCAAGCTCCTGGATTCATGAGGAGAGAAATCCAGTTTTAATTCGAAAAACAAACTTCTAGCACTTCATATTGAGAAGAAAATCTTCAAAATGGGACTGCTGAAATTGTAAACCTTGAAGTACAGATAAGGAGGCACAAAATACACTGCTTATTAAACCAGGCTGTTCTTAAGGTACTCTCAAGACTGCAGGAGCCAAGCTGGGGTTGGGACTGCTGATACCATGTTGCCCTGCAACACCCCAAGCAATCTGTGTTTGAGGAACCTGTGCAAAGATGTAACAAATTTGCAGAAATCATTAAGAGAAATTAATGCATTTAATTGACTCCTTTAGAAATTAACTGATTTGTAAAAAACCTGCATTTTTCCTCCCCTCTTATATAAGATGCCAGACTCCAGGGAACACTTTTCCTTGCAGAGCTGCCCTGTTGCTTTCCATCAGCCCCTGGCGATGGCACTTTGCAGCAGGTACCCACTCTAATGCACCACTGTGTCCTGCTCCTGGGCCTTTCAAACCAACAGTCACTGCAGTCTGTGCTTTATATGAAAAGCATAAGAAATGCTCTCTGATCCAATAAAGAGCTGCAACAGAAAGAAGCTAGAGCAGCATTTCTGTGCAGCCTTCCTTTTCTGCCTGCAAGAGTCCTAGCACCAGCAGGGCACAGGGCAAGAGTCCTGTGTTTCTTAAAGATGAAGTGTTGTAATCCAAAGAGATTACAACATCTACAGTTTTTGTTAAGATCCTGCTACTAAAAATGTATTTACTTTGAAAGTGAAATTTAATATTAAAGATTTTTGTCCTGTCCAAAGAGCTACACACTGAAAGCAGGCAGACACGTGGATCCATTGCCCTGCAATGGCTAAGCACACCCTGAGAGCCTGCTGACCCTCTGTTCAGAAGAGAAGCCCTTACTTACCATGAGTGGGTTGATGTTTTCCCAGACTACAAAGGAAATCTCATCTTCATCCATGCAAAACTTTGCAGGTCTGTGCATGCCAGGGACAGTATAATCCTGCTGTCTGCATGAGCTGAACAGCTTTGGAAAGAGAAGTTGCTTCAACTGGACCAGAAAGAATACTGCAGTTCTGAAAATTCCCCTCTCCTTCTCACCTGTGTGATTCCAGACCCTGTTCCAGCTGAATGCTCATTAACTAGTAGTCTGGTTTTGCTCTCATCACAGCTGAACACTATATGTTTTCTAATCATCTCTGCGTCCCTGACACACCCACACCCAAACAATTCTCCAGCCAAAAAGAACACATTTAATAGAGTTATTTGCTGTTACGAGACTCTAACCTGTCCTTACAGGAAGAGATGAAATTAATCCACCACAAGCAACAATGTCTCTCTAATTTATCAGAAAGTCATGCAGTTTCTTTAAATTAGCTATTTCTAATCTGTCTTCTCTCAGATTCATTGATTAACATAATCAGGTTAAAGTTACAGTAACTTTTCCCAGCTGCACCTGAGTCAGGTTTCAAGAGAAGCCACAGTGCCCAGATCTTGTCCTTTTCTGCCTCCAGTATTCACTGGCTTTTTTAAAGGTGGCATCTTTCACTACAAACAGTTTCATTGTGAAGTGGGTGAGCCACTTACTAAAGCCTTGATAGGACCCTACTGGACACAAACCTCCCACTGATGCCTGTAAAACGCAGTGGAGGCCCTGTACAATTTAATTGGGAGTCTTCCAGCAGTGCTTTCAGACCAGGGGGCTGTGTGAGCTCCACAGAAGGCATCACAAGCACCACCACACAAGCCTCATTTCTTACACATCTCTAATGTTTAACCTGAACATCAGCAACGGCGTAAGCTGCCACTGCCAGATCTACAGAGTCCCTTTTCCTAGTGGATTTTCTGGTACCGAGTGCTGTATTAGCTCACTCTACTACACACAGACTGCTTGTGCTCTACAGGGTCACTCATCTTTGTGGCAACTGCATGGACTCAATTCCCTCTGTAGAGTTTGATTGCAGCTGTGGTGCTGCAGGGATCACAGCAAGGTGACAAACTGCTGGGTCACCCTTGGAGCTGCCTGGCAGAAGTGTTGGCACAGCTCAAGCCAGTCAGTTCTGCTCGGCCTAACGGAAACCTCTGAAAGAGTGAACGATGAAAACACAGAGCGAGCACCAAAGCAGATTACTGAATGGAATCCATATCTCCTACTGTCTTAGGAAAACATAGCAACACAACAAAAAAGCCTTTCTTATCACTGTGCCTTAAAGACAGCAGTAATTTGGGAGACTGGGAAAGAGGAAACTTAGGTAAGTGGCATATCAGGAGGTGACAGAACTTTTCTGAGCCTCTGCCTCTCCATCTGCAGAATGGGAAATACATATACAGTTCCAATATATCCATTGAGGAATGCCATATAACAGACCCATATGCAATAACAGACCCATATCACAGATGTCAGTAGGCTCCAGCAGACCTATAAATATGAACAGGCTGTCATTCCAGTTCTCCTCAGCAGTTCTTCCATTATTACAATAATTCAATAACTTTCTCCCATGTAGCTGTTCTACCGACTTGTCCAACTGTTACTGAGCCACGCCTACCAAGCACCCCCATGGCTTACTCACCCAATCATTTGTTCCTTGTTGTTTTCTTTCTCCAAATCTACCATCCACTCAAAACGCATCAGGTCCCTTAACTTCTGGCAACCACATCCATCTCTTTTACAGCTAAATAAACAGCGTTGTGGAAGCTTTGCCATCAAGTCCCAACAGCTGTGTCTGGAGTTAAAACAGCTCTTTAGCCCCACCTGCAGGAGGAACCAACCCCTCAAAGAAAAATGTTCACTCTCCATCTGCAAACGCACCTTTAAATCATGGCCAGCATCCCACCCAGGACACACATTCAGAATACAGATATGTATCACAGCAAATACAGCTCAAATCGTTTAATTCAATCACACTTTGGCACGTGTCAAAGAGCTCTTCTGTATTCTGTTACCAGCTTGCTGCATTCAAAACCCTGGACATTTACCTAAATAAACAAATAATATGCAATACAAAAAAGGAGAGGAGTGAGTAGATTAATTACCTGGCAGAATTCCAAACGGAGTTGTCAGAAAAGCCATTCATTTGTCTTTTCAGCAGCCAGGAAAAGGATTGCTCTGCTGCCACCGGAACTGCGGCCTCCCCTCCTCTCAATGCTGAGATCAGAAATCAGTTTAGAGATCCAGTTTGGGAAAAGTAGATTGGAGTGGACGCATGTGTCAATACCAGGGAGTAATGTAGCATTTTAAATTCTGATTCTGTAAGCATTTACATAAATATTCATAGAATCATAGAATCACTTGTTTGAGATCGAATCCAACTGTATCTGTCCGCTACTGAACCATCCCTGAGAAACTCACCTACACATCTTTTAAAGCCCTCCAAACACGGTGTCTCCTCCTCTCAGGCCTCTTCCAGTGCCCAAGAACCCTTTCAGTGCAGAAATTTTTCCTAATATCCAGTCTAAACATATCCTGGCACAACTCGAGGCCATTTCCTCTTGTCTTTGAGAGAAGAGACTAACACTCACTGTAGTTGTAGATAGTAATGAGGTCTCCCTTCAGCCTCCTCTTGCCTTGCCTGAACAACCATAGTTCCCTCAGCCCCTCTTTGTAGGTACTTGTTCTCCATTTTCTCTATCTATCTATCTATCTATCTATCTATCTATCTATCTATCTACTCATTTTACACTGGTATATGTCTATTAAACTGAATAAATAAAGTCACCTGGCAGGGCCAGAGCTGATGTTACCAAAGGAATCTCTCTGCTGTTCTCTCCAACACAACCTTTTACTCTTTGTTTCAGTGTTAGCAACAGCAGTGAGGCCGCATCCTTTTGTCTGACCTCCGAAACACCCTAACCCAGGCCATTTCCCTTCAAGATTGATTGAGAAAAATCTGCATTTTACCCACAGTCATCCTTTCTAAACAAAACCTGTAAGTTTTGTCACAATCAAAGCAAATCTTGTCTGAGCAGATGACTTTTTGTAATCACATTTGCTACCGTTAATTATACAGCTGTCTTCGGTACTTCATAAAATTAATTACTCTTTTCTAGACACTTGACTGGAATTCTCTCTTTCAGTACTGGCACAACATCAGCATTCCTCCGGCTTGATGGAATTTCCCCAAAATTCCCATTTGTTTTTTTTTAAACAAGCAGTTTTTCTGCCCACGTAGTTTTCTTACACACGAATTCCACCCCCTGCAAGGGCAGGGACACCTCCCCTGGGTCAGGGGCTCCGAGCCCCGCCCAGCCCGGCCCTGAGCACCTCCAGGGACGGGGCAGCGACCGCTGCTCGGGGCAGCCTGGGCCTGGCCTGGGCCTGGCCAGGGCCTCCCCGCCCTCACAGCGAACATTTCTCGCTGAGGTCTCATCTCAGCCTCAGCTCGAGGCCGCCCCCTCGCCCTGCCCCCGCTCCCCCCGCACCGCCGCGGGGCGGGGCGCCGCCGCCATCTTGGCGCCGCGCGGGCGGTGACGCCGTTGGCGCGCGCCGGGGCGGGAGCGCGAGAGGCGCCTTCGCGCCCTTTGCGGGGCTCGTGCGGCTGCCGCGGCCCCGGCGGCGGCGGAGGAGGCGGCGGCATGGCCGGGCCGCACCTGCAGCAGCCCAGCTTCCTGATGGTGGGCGCGGGGCGCCGGGCCGGGCGGGTGGAGCGTCCCCTCTCATCGCGTCCCGTCCCGTCCCCTCTCATCCCCGTCCCCTCTCATCGCGTCCCGTCCCCTCTCATCGCGTCCCGTCCCCTCTCATCGCGTCCCGTCCCCTCTCATCGCGTCCCGTCCCCTCTCATCGCGTCCCGTCCCCTCTCATCGCGTCCCGTCCCCTCTCATCGCGTCCCGTCCCGTCCCCTCTCATCCCCGTCCCGTCCCCTCTCATCGCGTCCCGTCCCCTCTCATCCCCGTCCCGTCCCGTCCCCTCTCATCGCGTCCCGTCCCCTCTCATCCCCGTCCCGTCCCCTCTCATCCCCTCTCATCCCCGTCCCGTCCCCTCTCATCCCCGTCCCGTCCCCTCTCATCCCCGTCCCGTCCCCTCTCATCCCCGTCCCGTCCCCTCTCATCGCGTCCTGTCCCCTCTCATCCCCGTCCCGTCCCCTCTCATCCCCGTCCCGTCCCCTCTCATCGCGTCCCGTCCCCTCTCATCCCCGTCCCCTCTCATCCCCGTCCCCTCTCATCCCGTCCTGTCTGCTTTCCTCTCATCCCATTTCTTCCCGTCCCCTTTCGTCTCATCCTGTTTCCTTTTGTCGCATGTCATCCCAATCCCATCCCCTCCCCTCTCCTCTCCTCCCATCACTGTTCGGCTCTGGGTTTTTTGACCCTGGGGTGGCCTTTGCAGCACCAGACTCACAGACACCAGATGGGAGGCACCTTTCTCAAAGGCGACAGCGGGTCTGTGCTGAGGAGCCTGCAGGGCTCACTGCCAAGGCTTTAAACTCGGTGTGAAGGGGGACAGGGGTAATACTGACCTTGCCTGTGGTGAGCTGCGGGAGCACACGCTGTGGTGAGAGGGACGGGGTGTTTCTGTGGGCCCTCCACCTGCTGCCCTGGGGCACGCTGGGGACACTGCAGCACAGTTGGAGTCCTGGGGAGATGAGCTGGGGGCTCCTGAGGGAGTAGGAACCAGCAAGGAATCTTCCGTGGAACACCTTAAGGGACATAAGGGGTGTCCACTAAGAAGGTGACACGGCCAGCAGTCCAAATGAAGTATAACAATTGTTATTGTGGCGGGTTGCATCTCGTCCCGTTTCATTCCATCCTGTCCCCTTTTGTCCCATCCTCTCTTGTCCCGTCCCATCCTCTCTTGTCCCGTCCCATCCTCTCTTGTCCCGTCCCGTCCTCTCTTGTCCCGTCCCGTCCTCTCTTGTCCCGTCCCGTCCTCTCTTGTCCCGTCCCGTCCTCTCTTGTCCCGTCCCGTCCTCTCTTGTCCCGTCCCGTCCTCTCTTGTCCCGTCCTCTCTTGTCCCGTCCTCTCTTGTCCCGTCCTCTCTTGTCCCGTCCTCTCTTGTCCCATCTGTTTTCATCCCATCCCTTTTCACCCCATTGCACCACAACTGGGCTCAGGTGGCTGGTTGTCTGCCAGCTCTGTTGTGTTTCTGTCAGTGTGACTCCAGCTGTACCAGCATAGATGTGGTACTGAGGGAGCAACACCATGAGGGGATTTTCCTGCTGTGATAAGCGTTATCCTCTCCGGCAACAGTGACCTGATTTCCCCTTTGTCCCAGACCACGCTGAAGGCAGACTGCATAAACAAACCCTTCGTTCAGAGGTGCCACAATCTGGAGACTGTGATTGAGGAGTTTCCTGCCAAGGTGAGCCACTGCTGCCTGCTCAGCAACACAGCCCGGCGCGGCCCAGGGGTATCTACTGGTCTCACATCACTGTTCTCTGTGTTCCTGCTGCTCTTAGGATCACAGAATCATGGAACATTTTGCGTTGGAAGGGATGTCAAATCCCACCCAGTTCCAACCCTCTGCAATGGGCAGGGACACTTCCCACTGGATCAGGGGGCTCAAAGCCCCATCCAACCTGGCCTTGAACACCTCCAGGGATGGGGCAGCCACAACTTCTCTGGGCAACCTGGGCCAGGGCCTCCCCACCCTCACAGCAAAACATTTCTTCTTAAGATGTCAACTCAATCTCCCCTCTTTCAGCTCAAAACCCTTCCCCCTTGTCCTGTCTCCCTGCACTCTCTGGTCAAGAGCCCCTCCTCAGCTTTCCTGGAGCTCCTGTCAGTACTGGAAGGCTGCTCTGAGGTCTCCCCGGAGCCTTCTCTTCTCCGGGCTCAACAAATCTTAGGAAGAGCTTTGAGGATCCCAGGTGAAATAGTGGGAAACTGGTGTTTCCCAAGAGTTAAAAGCCTTTTCTAGGCATTAGAAGATGGTTTACATTGGCAGCACTTCATTAATACCTTTCAGCCTCAATTTACAAGGAAAGCTTTTTCCAGAAGGTGGGAAAATTCCATAGGATGCCGATGAGTATCACTGGAACTTGAGCAGGATCAGAAATGAGGATGAATTTCCTGTAGTTGCCATACATTTTTTGACAGGAAGCTCTGCCCAGTGACAGCCTGGAAACAGTCGTAAATGGCTGGCAGAGGATGTCTTTGTGCATTCCAGTACATGCAACACAGATCGCTCAAGTGAGGAATTGTACACATTAACTATTTGTGTCTGTTCTCTTTGAAGGAACTACATGGCATCTTCCCATGGCTGGTGGAGAGCATTTTTGGTAGCCTGGACGGCATCATCGTGGGCTGGAATCTTCGGTGTTTGCAAGAAAGAGCAAATCCCACCGAATATTCTGTGGCTTTGGATTTCCTGGACCCCAGGTAAACTCATTCATTTCAGCACAGATTTAAAAATGTTTGGTGAGCAAATAAGCAGTGTTTGACCTTGTTCTTCTGCGCAAACGCAAGTTCACAAAAGTGAGACAGGAGAGGGCGCTTACCCTGGATTTTTTTTCTGGTTCTTGTTTGCAGTGGCCCAATGATGAAGCTGGTTTACAAACTCCAAGCAGAAGAGTACAGATACGATTTCCCAGTCTCATATCTTCCAGTGAGTAACTGAAATGACTGTCATTTAGGTATGCAGTAGTTGCTGGTCCACAGCTAAGTGACCCTCACATAGCCATCAGGCAAACACCAACCTTCTGCTGCTCCCACTCCAGCTGGAAGAGTCTTTGTGAAGGCTCATTTTTTGTTCTTATATTGAATACTCATTTTCAGTGGAGAAGTTGGCAGGTGTCTAAAGAGACAACTGTGCATTTGCACAGAAAGTACTGCAATGCAGTAAAATCCCACCAAGCTGGGTGTGGGTATCATCCAGAATGCTGGAATGCAGCAGAGCTTCTCTATCTGCAAACATCCTCTGCCAGCACGCTGGGCAGACAGATTCCTGTTTCATTTCTCTGTCTTTCAGGGCCCCGTGAAGGCTTCCATACAAGAGCAAGTCCTGCCAGAGTGCTCTTTATACCGCAACAAAGTCCAGTTTCCTTCATCTGGTGGTTTGGGTTTGAATTTGACTCTTAGTATCCTTTTAACAGTTGGATATTTACTTCCTTTTAAATATCTAAAACAGCGATTGTGAGCCATTTCTGTTGTGTATTTATTATGTGTCTATAGTAAATCATGGTCATGCTAAACTGTTTGGGCTGATTAGGAATGTTTAGGTTCCAGTGAAAAGTAAATTTTTCCTCCTGTTATAAATCCTTGTGGGGGAATTTCTGGCCTTATTCAAGTCAGCAACAGCAGAGACTGTATTTCACAATTTCTGTTTTCACAACTGCTCACAGTTCATGTGATGTGACAGAAAAAGGGCACAGTAACTTTGCAGCCAGTGCACTTTTTGAAGCACTCTGGCTTCAGCTGCACTGGTTTCAGTTTGAGAAAGTCAGATGTACTGAGAGTAATGCAAACACACCTTGCCACAGAGAGAGAACCTCAGTTACCAATGGTTAAGTCAGCTGGAAAGTGAGAAGGCAAAGCTGAGTTTGCTGTTAAGCTCTAGCAGGTTAAGTTGGCATCAACAAAATAACCATTCAGTGTGTAGTCAGCATCCCCAGACACCCAACAGCTGTACCTGGGTTTTATTATCTGATCCTTGACTCTGTTCTTCCAGATCCGTTTGAATATTACATGTTTTACTTTGCAATTAGTTTGATTACACAGAAGGTAAGGACCTTTCCCAGTTTTTCCCTTTAAATAACGTTAGCCTTTCCTCACAATGCCAAGAGCTTCTGAGGTGGGACCTGGCTGGATGAACAGCAGCTGTAGCTGTACTTTTAGCGCTTGTTATTGCTTTGGTTCAGCTGGTGGTGAAAGACTGGATAACAAACAGGGAGCAGGCAGTGGATTCCAAATGGCTTTGCTACCCTTCTGTCCTGTAACACCGTTTACACAGTCAGAACCACAGCTTTGTACTGCAGTGTTGGGTTGTTGGGTCCCTGTTACTGTGCTATGTGACACTGCACCCTTCTCATGCATGGTTTTAGCAACAGTTCTCTCACAGTTAGTTTCTTACTTCACTCCAAAGCACCTTTGTTGTCAGTTCCCCCTTTTTAGCCACTGGGCTTCTCATTTGTACTGACTGGGTCCAGCAGTGCCTTGAAGGAACAGTATGTAGCTCCAGGTGTATCCTGTGTGTCTGTTGCAGAACTCGCCTGTCACGCATCACGTCAGCCCTTCCAACAGTGCGTATTTCATCTTGGTGGACACATACCTGAAGTGTTTCCTGCCCACAGAAGGAAGTGTCCTTCCTCCTCCTTCTTCAAACCCTGGGGGAGCCATCCCTTCCCCAACTCCCAGGTAATGACCACAGTGCCAGAGGCAAAGTGTGGGAACAGTGCTTACAAAGTGCAGCCTGTTGGAATGAAATCTCCAACAAGTGGGAAATGCCTCTGTTCTGAATGTACTCATATAATTACAAAAATTAAATAGATTTGTGTTCACTTAATTTTACCATAAAGGTTTCATTTGGAATTCTGAAAGGTAGCTGTTAACTGGAGCAGAAAAGGCATGTACAAGCAACAAAAATTCATCCCTCCAGCAGCTCCAGTTGTGGTTTGTGCCCTGCAGCTGGAGTGGGACAGGTTTGACTGTCCTTGGCAGCGTTTCCACTTGTTGGTATCTGCAGGTCCCCGGCGGTGCCGTTCACTTCCTACGGGATGCACCACACCAGCCTGCTCAAGCGGCACATTGCCCACCAGCCCTCGGTCAACGCTGACCCCGCCTCCCAGGAGATCTGGAGATCGGAAACGCTGCTGCAGGTCAGTGGGATTTAACGAGGAAAACACCCCACAACGTTTCTTGCTGCTAACAGAGCAATCTCTTTTGAAGCCAGAGCCAGTTTGCTTTAGCTTGGTTTTGGAATTGAGCAGGGCAGCTGATGTTTTCTGTTAGTGAAAGAAAGAACCATGGTGAAACTGTTAAATTGTAGTTTAGAAAGGCACTTAAAACCTGTTTTTTTAGACCATATCTAACAACTGACCTCAAGCATGTGAGGGATTTCTTCCAGGAAAGTTTCAAAATCTGAGTTTCTCTTTTTTTTTTCCAATCTTTTCTATGCTCAAAGAAAACATTGAGCATGGAGAAATTGGTTCTTTTCACCACCGAGGGAAGGAAAAGGAGAATCTGCACTTAACAGTTGTTCTGAAACATCACTGAGCTGAATCATTGATGCTTAGTGGGTGCTGACATTCTGCCAGCTCAGTCCTTTGCGTTGATGATGACTTGAAACATCCCTAAACAGGCACCAGTCTATTCACCAGTACAGCTTAGTTTTCCAGTTATGTCCTATGGTCTTCCCTGATACCTGGTTTGTGACAACAAGTTCTGGGTTATTTCTCTTTCCCTAGCTGAGAAAATATTTGTTTTGCAGATCTTTGTTGAAATGTGGCTCCATCATTATTCACTGGAAATGTACCAGAAAATGCAGTCCCCTCACGTCAAGGTAATAGTTTGCACTTTGTTCATGAGCATCATCTGATGGTTGAGCTCTTGTCTTGGGGTAAATCTGCTGTTCTGTGGAGAGTTTTTTTGGTGTATTTGTGCAAAGGGAAGAAATAACTCACCCGAGTGCCTCCGTGAGCGTGACAGAGTCGCCTATCCAGTTATCAGTAGCGTTGTGGATACGTGTGTCATCCAGATCTGCCTTCATTGCAGAAGTTGTGGTGGTTTGGTTTTGTTTTCTGTAAAAGGCAAGTCTGTGGGATGGTCACAACAATCTGAACAACGATAATCAAACTGCTAATGACAGGGAGGATGCCACTATAGAACCATGGTGTTAAATCCCTCTGGGGCAACACAGCTGCTGAAAACAGCTACAATTGATTTCCGGCAGCAAGAGCAACTGCTACTGAAATACTAATCAGTAATTGCTAAGATCTGTTACAATTTTTTAATATAAATCAAAATGAAAAAAGAAAATCTTCCTCTACTGCCCCTCAGTGTTAAGGGAATAAGGCATTTTTGCTGTTTCCTATTCCAATACATGGTATCAGAAGCCACTCTGCAGCTGCAGAGTTCAGTGCTTCACAAGTTCTTGCTCAGATAATGCGCTGCTCTAAGCAGTTTGTGGCTGTTCAGAAACAAACTCCTGCACATAAGAACTAGGTAAGTGCTGGGCAGGCTGAGATCAAAGGCATTTTAAACGTAAAGGGAACTTGGAGGAGAAGACGTTGATCCTCTGAATTCCCGCTGGCTCACAGTGGGATTTCTGTATTTCTCTCCCCTTCTATGAAAGCTGCTCAGCATTTATTCCTGTGAAATGGAGCAATATGAGAGTTGATTGACTGAAGTTCTGACCTTTCACTCCACAGGCTATAAAATAGCAAACCTATTTATATTTTGTTGGGGAAAAACATTGGAGAGTGAAGCGTGATGGGTTTTGTGTGTTGAAGTTGAGGCCAAAATGCAAACTTGCTGGTGTTGCCAAGTCTCCGCAGCAGCATGGCTGTGCACCTGTGGTGGAAAGGCTTTGCTTGAAGTACCTGTGCTGTCTGTCTGTCCAGTCTCTGTGCATCAAGCGCTGTGCTTAGGCCAGAAACAACGATTGCTTTAAACTTCTCTCCTCCATTCACCCTCTGTGTTTCAGATGCTCTCTGCTAAGGGTAGGGAGCAGCAGTTACAGACAGTGGCTGTCAGCATTGTGGTGGAATAGGGCCTGGGTAGAGCTTAAAGTTCTCTGAAATCATCACTTCAGGATCCTCCCCATGCTGTGTTGAGCCACAATATGAGGCCATACCTCTCTGATGGTATTTTAGTTTTATCTGTGATGAGAAGCAATCATGGGTGTGTGAAAAAGGAGGCCTTTGCTCTCTGGGGTTAGAACCCCTGAGCAGGTGACTGGAATTCCCCATGACATCCAGAAATGGATGAAGGATCCCTCCTGTGGGACTGAGGAGGGGTTCCAGATCAGCTGGGATGGGACTGGTCAGAAACATGGGGTGCTTAAGCTTTGTAGGCTGGTCTCAGGGTGGGCTGAAGAACAGTCTTTGTCAGTTCCTCAAGTGAGGAGGGAGAGCACGCAGAAACACAGGTTTTGTTTTAAGATAAGGCGAGTTAAAGGGCTTGACTACAAACCCAAGATCACCCTATCTCTTATTCTTAAAACTATCACTAACTGTGCAGGTTCCCTTGATTCTGTCTTGATGTGCATTTGGGAGGAGGGGGAGTCAGCGCACATCCATTCCTGGATCTGGACCTGTTTGACCATCAGAGACCTGGAGTGGTCGCATCCCTGCATGGGAAGGCGGGATGAGGTTCCTCAGAACCTGCTCGCTCTTTGTCCAGCAGCCACACCTGTTTGCTCCGATGGGCCAAGCCAGATCCCAGGGGTGTAACTGTCCTGCAAAGTGCCAAAGGAATGCTGGGTTTTCCTTAAACCTCGCTAATGCCATCACAGACTTCTCTTTACAAGTAGAAGGCAGTGGAATGGCAATAAATAGTAAATAATTTCTTTTGAGAAGATGTATCTGTGCTTCTTTTTTACTTTGCTGCTTTTAATTCTTTCTGGGTCTGGTGTGAAACTGAGGTTGACACTATTAGCTGTGCTGAATTTCACTGTTTTCCCCAGTAATTCAACTATTTTCCTGTTCTTTTACATTGCCTATTTGTTTTTTCTTCTCAGATGATCCACAGCCCAGTGTGCAGCATCTCTTTCTGATTCCCTTTTGCTGTAATCACAATGAACCCTTAAAAAGCAGTTGCTTGATAAAGCTTTACATAATGCTTCCTGGCCTTCCAATGCTGGGTGGCACAGCCCCAGCGCTGCGTGTGGAACACCCCTAGAACACGGGCTCTGGCCGATTCCTGCAGCAGGGGAGGCGATGGTGAAGCAGACATGTGTCTGAGCTGTTGGGGAGCTGGCAGGAACAGTCCTTCCCCTCCAAGTGTGTAAAACCAAGCAACACCAAAGTGGCCGGAGTGAGGCTGGGGTAGGGCTGTTGAAGGCAGCAGAGGTGTGATCTGGAGAGTTCGTTTCGAGGCCTGCCTATGGTCACTGGGGTTTGTGGAGCGTACATTCTTTGTTTTATGTTTCTCATTAATTCATACATGTGTGCCCCTGTCGCTGCAGTATCCTCTTACCATCACATTGCCAAAACTCCTCTGTACCTTACCCATCTGAGAGAGGCTCAGGCTGAGGCTTGCAGAGAGCTCTGTGTTAAGGCCAGAAGCCTTTTCCATCAGTGTCTAATGCTGTATGTTAGATACGTCTCTGCCTTTTTAGACATTTGATATTTCCCTAATAGTAAAAGTAATTCCCTCTTTTGAGGAATTCATAAGACCCACAGCCTTCCCAAAGTGCCATGCAGTAGAGAGAGAAGACAGAGGATTTCTCTGAACTGCAAGCTTTCTGGCCAGTCTTGGGGTGATTATAAAAAGCCAAACTTTTTTTCTTCCTGTTCCTTGGGAAGAAGAAAGTACCAATTGGAGTTTCTTCCCAGAATACAAACCCTGCTCCTCCGGCAGCACAAGGAGAGGCAATGAAGGTTTCAAATTAGTATTGAAAAAGCTTGCAGAATATCAAATGCTTTTGCTCCATTATTTAATAAAACACCATAACAGTGTGTGAATCCTTGTTGCTGCAGGCCAGTCAACTGCTGAAAAGGGGAGTGGATTACCAGTACGTACTCTAAGCATAACAAAATAGCTCTACTTTTTTGACACCTGCCCCCAGTTCTGTTTCCAAGCTGATAAAGAGTATGAAACACTGTGGAATCGATCTCCTGACACCAGAAGGAGGAGGATACTGTGGCTGCAGTTGTTGTTGTGAGATGTCCCTGACTGTATTTGTGATGTTCATTTTCCCCCGCACCCTCCTTCCTTGGGCTCATTCTTACTTTTTTTTTCTCTTGCTCTCTTCTCTCCTTTTTTCCCCTCCCCCCCTTCCTTTTTTGTTTCTATTGTCTCAGCTGGAGGTTCTCCACTACCGACTCAGTATCTCCAGTAAACACCACGGTAGTCCTGCCCAATCCAGCTACCAGGCCCTCCACGCATACCAAGTATTACCATCTTTTCATTTTGTTTCCTTTTGAAAAATCTTGTTCCACCATATAATCTGCAAAGCGTATCGGTGCTGGCTGCACAGTGGCTTTTCCTGCTGGGGTGTGGGTTCACAGCTTGATTGAGAGCACAGCATGGAGATGTACCAAATTCTCAGCCAAAACAGATGCTGAGCGGTATCAGCAAAGGTTAAAATTTAGTGTATTGTGAGGACTGACTGGGAACTCTGCTTTTAGAGATGCATTCCTGCAATGCATTATAGACAGAGGCTTAGCACCTGTGCTGATGTGTTCTGACACCAAAAGTGGCTTCACTGATGGCAGATTCCTGCCTCTCACACACAAATCATTTAATCAAAGTTTGCATGGAAGAGAAGATCAGAACTTGCATGGCTCTCACCTAAAATTAAGGTAGGTAACATCTACCTTCTTTTTAGCCCATGAAATGCTATTGGCTACACTAAATTTGTCACAGCAGCGGGAACTCGGCTGACCAGACTCGCAAAAGCACGAGTGGTACATTTGCAGATTGTTTAGGAAATGTGCATGTGAAACCATTCCTGCTGGAACAGATTGCTGATCCCTCTTTCCCTACTTCAGCCCTTTACTCATTGGGTCTTCACTGTGGGAATGCGGAGGGCTGAGCAGATGTGCTGTAAAGCTGCTGGTAGACTAGAAAGCTTGTTAGCACTACGTGGAATTTTCCTGCTGTTTGATCCTTTATTTTTAATAAAGAGCTAGGAAATCTCACAATTTTGCTTAGAAAGGAAAACAGGAGCTACTACTTGTCTTTAAATCTTTATGATCGTATTTATCTAATTAATATGTTAAGAATATTTTTGTGATGGGGCTGAGCCTGGCTAAGAGGGAATTATAAAAATAAGTGGAAAAAAAACCCTAGAGTCACCTGGAATAATGTGTTGAAGCAGTGGCACTGGTGGGTCTGGAAGTTCCAAAGGCACCTTCAGGGGGGCATAGATATTTTTGACAACTACAGCCTGTGAGAGCCTATTACAGGGTACTCAACCTCTCCAGTTGCTTTTGGGGATCTTTATCCAAAGCCCAGGACTAAGTAATTTCTCAGGTTTCCTCCCTCTTACACAAACTCTACTCGGGACTCTGGGAAACACAGACTTAACCTGGAGTTGAGAACATGAGAGCAGCCTCCCTTAGAGCTGAGAACAGGTTATCCTCTCTCTGAGAGAAGTCTTGGATCAGGCTGCACTACATGACTGTATCTGTCATCAAGCCTCGAGTCTTTTCCTGAAGTGAACTTCGCAGTGTATTAAAAATCTTGAGAGATGGTCAAAGCACCTCTGCTTTGCCTCGGGCATTGCGGAGAAGGGGCACAGGCAGACACCTGCCTCGCCTGCACTGGAAATGCTGTTGAATGGAGTTAATAAGGGGAAGCTTTTCATGTAAAAAGTCCCCTAGAGCATCTTACCCTGGTGCAGCTGCATCGGGCATCCTGGACACGTCTTGCAGCTGTGGCCTGACACGCTCTTCCAGCGCCTTCCGCTGTACTTGCAGCTGTAGCTGTGCCTTCAGGTACATTCTTCTCAACTTCTGAGGAACATGGGAGCTGTGAAACTTAGAACACAATTGATATCTTAGTCTGCCTTCAGTAGTGGATTGAGATTGGTTCACTACTCATAAAGCAGGTTACAGAATCGAAGGAGGGAGTGCTTTGTCCCCAGGCTCTGCACAGCCCAGCGCTGGGGTGGGTGTCCAGGACAACCTCTTCATCTCCCTGCTGTGTTGTGCAGTCACTGGGTTATCAGGGACATCATCATGGCTCATGACCACTGCTTATGCTGCTCCTACCCAGGCTACCTCTGCCCCTAACGATGCCAGAAGCTGCAGGACCACACAGGACTTGAAGCAGTTCCTTTTCTACCATAACATTCTTTCCTGTGAGGCAGATGAGCACCAGCATAGGAAGGGGAAATCAGTGAAGCCAGCCAAGAGCATAAACAAAGCATCTGTTGTGCTGTCCACAGCAATGGACACTTAACCATAGTGGAAAGGCTGAATGTTCTTTCCTCAGAAAGGGCTAAGTTGAAATCTAGAAGCTGTTCTGTTCTTTAATGCTAGCCCAAAATTCACTGCAGTAGAGTACTGCAGATTCCTTCTCTTGCAATCAAAGTATCAAGAATATGCTGTTGTTTCTGAGCGAATTGATGACAGAATTGATGCAGCTTGTCCTGGGGAGCAGGTCTGTCTAAAATCAGGTGGCACCAAACTAAGGCAAAGAACCCAGAAGGAAGGGAGATTTCCTTGTATTTTAATTTCTCATCTAAGAACATAATTTTCTTGAATCATCTGGGCATTAGCACGTGATACTCATTATTTTTCACTTTGAATCTAGGAATCATTTAAGCCCACTGAGGAGCACGTACTGGTGGTAAGACTGCTTGTGAAACACCTGCATGCTTTCAGCAACAGCCTGAAGCCAGAGCCTGTCTCCCCTTCAGCCCACTCCCACTCAGCCAGCCCGCTTGAGGAGTTCAAGAGGTAGGCACAGGAGCAGCCCGGCTGAAACACGGAGAGCTGCTCCATGAAAGGCTCTGTTTTCACCAAGAAGCTGAACTTGCTTGTTTTGATGGCTAAATACATAAGTACATCATTAAAAGTACATGAGAGTGAATAGATCATGTTCCTCACATCTATAAGCTGGGGAACACCTTCAGGAGGGGGGTGTCTCACTATTGCACAGGACCGTATCTCAGCACAAGTCAGAGGAAAGAAAATGCTGCCAGAGGATTCTGGCCAGCGTTAGTGTGGAATTTATGTTTATGCACTTGAGCTGAAATCCAATGGCCAGGAGTAACTTCAGTTAAGAAGGAATAAGTTTGGGTTGCTCCTTTCTGTGTTTTCATTTGTGTAAGTGTGTTGGGTTGTGCGTTGGTTGGGTGAGATTTTTTGGTTTTAAAACTTGCTGCTGGTTTACACAGGTGACTGTCTTTGAATCTGCAGGGTTGTGATTCCCCGGTTTGTCCAAGAGAAGCTCTATATCTTCCTGCAGCACTGTTTTGGCCACTGGCCTCTGGATGCCTCTTTCCGAGCGGTACGTATCCGCTTCTCTTTCCAAGGCTGCACTCAGCCCAACTAGGAAGGAGTTATTGCTGCTTAGCAGGCTGGTTCTTTGGTCTTTAAACTTGAAAGTGCAGTGAAATCCTTTATATAACACGTACGTTTAATGTCAGAGACAAAAGTGCCAACTGGGCATAAGAGGGAACCTGAACAGATCATGGTGAGAATTACTACAGGCGACTGGCTGATTGTCCTGACACTAAATGTGGCTGTTGATTTGAGAAGAAGTAAGTGTTACTGTTAAAACAGATACCTTCTTATAGGTCCTAATTTCTCTAACATGATAGGCCACAAACAGAAGTAATACCATATTAGTTTACAATAGCACAATACTGCAAATATTTCTGCCTGCAAGCAGGAAAAGCAGTAGGGACCATGACTCTGGGTAATTCATGTGCAGTCAGGACTGTGCTGTGGTTCCACAGGGTGGTGGGTGCATCTGCAGGGGACAAGAGCTGAAGGGATATTGATGTAGCATCTTGTTTACCTCAGCAGGGGCTCAGGGACTGCACTCAGGTGTTTGTGTGTGTGGTTTTCCTTAGGTTCTCGAGATGTGGCTAAGCTACTTGCAGCCGTGGCGATACGCTCCGGAGAAGTTGCCCCAAAGCACAGAGCCCTTGTCTCGCAGCGTGTCAGAGAAATGGTAAGGAGGAGCATGGCTGTGAGGAACCTGAGCCAAGCCAGGGTTTTTGTAGATCTGGAGTAAAGCAGCTGGATTTCAGGAAGCATCCACCAACCTAAATCAGTTGTACAAGATTAGAGGGTTTGTTATAACACAGGATTTTGTTTGGGAGGAGGATTTTTTTGTCTTAGTGCAAATAGACTGTTCTTCCAGAGACAATATAAAACATTTCCTTAATGACTCCTTTGGCAAAGGCAATAACCATTACGTAAATAGCTGCACTCACAAATCCTGTGCTTCCTTTCACAGGGCTACCTTTGTTCAAGAAAACCTGCTCATGTATACAAAGCTGTTTGTAGGATTCCTGAACAGAGCTCTCCGAACAGACCTGGGCAGTCCCAAAAATGCTCTCATGGTGTTCCGCGTAGCCAAGGTTTTTGCTCAGCCCAATCTCGCTGAAATGATCCTGAAAGGTAAATGGGTGTTTTGACACCTTACACTCTCCTGTCTCGATCTTTCTTCCCCCTTTCTTTTACCCTGGCAGCACTGAGACAAATGGCCTTGCTCTCCCATTTTGTGTCCTGTTCTGTCATCAAGAAGTCTGTCTCTTCACCACTGTTTGTTGTGTTGCTTTAATGTCTGTGGTTCTTTTCTAACCCACATCAGTTAGATTTCATTCCACAATTTTTCTTTAAAGAATAAAGAACACAATGTTGGTTGTTTACAGTGAAGTCAGATTTTCTTACACTTGCTTACTTCATGATTTACCTCAGGATTAAAACTTCTTAGTGGTGTCTATTCTTAGGAAAACAGGCAGTCAACTCATCATGGATGCACTTCAGGATAATTAGGATTCAGTAAATGTGGGAGAGGCAAGATTTGGCAAGTATCAGTGCTGTACAGTCTGCATTTAAATGCACTCTGATGTTTTCTGCTGTGGGCGGAGAGGATTAAATGAAAGAAAAAAATGTAATAAAGGCCTCTTTCCCCCTGGAAGCACCTGGCTATCTAACAGCAAGTTGCCCAGCAGATGTAAGATGCTTTGCAGCCAGACCTTCCCTGGGCAAAACCAGGAGTATAGTGTAACCGTCTTCACTGCTTTCCTCACACTCTAGGAGAACAGTTATTCCTGGAGCCTGAACTTGGTATTCCCCATCGGCAACACCGGCTTTTTATGAACCCCACGCTTGGTGGGAGCTTCTTCTCCTCGTGGCCTCCAGCTATTACAGACGCCTCATTTAAGGTGAAGAGTCACATTTACAGCCTGGAAGGTCAGGACTTCCAGTACAAACAGATGTTCGGTGCAGAAGTCAGGAATTCGGTAAGCAACAGGGGGCTCGTCCGCCGTCTTTCTCCTTTGGCAGGTGTTTTCTCCATGCTGAGCATCCGCATCACGAGAAAAAACTTCACACCCTGTGAGACTGAGCAGTTCAGTTTACCAGTGGTGCCTGCTGGAACATGAGGGGAAAACACAGCTGGAAAAACTTGCTTGTTCTTTGCTAAGCAAGAAGTTAACGTAGCAGCTCGCTGCCTTGGAGTAGAATATACCAAGTATTTTCTCTCAAACATGCTTAGCATCAGCTTCTGATTCCTTGTATTGATTGGTATCTGCCAGCCAGGTGGATAAAAACAGCAGGAAGGAAAAAAGCAGCTGAAAAACCTAAGAAGCTCTGAAGTTTCTTAAATGTTTCAGTGGCAAAGAGCAGCCTTTGTCCTGTTGGAAACACAACTGACAGTGTTAGCACGAGTCCCTGTGAGCTGAGAGTGAGTTTGCAGCAAGACACAGTTTTATCAACGTGTCGATGCTTCGTGGTCCATCAGTTTTGTCCTTGCTAATTTGGGTTTGGTTTGGTTTAGGTGTTAAAACTGGCTCAAGTTATTTGTCAGGCGCAACAGGCGGCAAAGTCCATATCAGACCACTCTGCAGAGACAGCGACCGGCACGTCCTTCTTCTCGTGGTTTAGATTCACATCATCTGAGATGAATGGTTCCTACACAGGAAATGACCTGGATGACATCGGGCAAGACAGCATCAAAAAAACAGATGAATATTTAGAGAAGTCATTGGAATACTTGTGCCAAATCTTTAAGGTATATAACATCAGGGTTCCTCAGATGCATTCCTGTCACTCCTGTACCTTGTGGGCCACCCAGAGACCCTGCAAGCAAGTTGTGTTGTAAATGTCTTCTTACTCAACCACTTCCAAACCACTTTCAATACAGACAGAACCAGATGCTCTTCATTTCCAAATATTAAGCCCACTTTATTTCTTTAACACTCTCGGACTGCATAGTTTATGCTGAACCTGTCTTTCTACTTCTGTGTCTGTTACATTTGCAAACAGGGAAGACATGGCTTAGAATTTTAACCAGTCCAGGACATTCTAAACGTAAAGAGCTATAAAAGCTTTAACTGCAGTGATAGATGAATTTGAGAGCTGGAAGCAGGCTGTTTCTTGGGTTAAACATTAAAGCACAAGTTAATTTCTGTCAGCCACTCTCCTTTACACAGAACTGATCCAGGAGAAAAGAGCTATTTGACAGTTCTCTAGGAGTAAGGAATACAGAAAACACACCACGTCCAGGGTTTGACAAGCATAGACAAGAAATTTGGAAGCTTTTCTCTCTTTAATGTCTCACTGAGATGCTATGAAGCAGGTTTTTTAATCTGTGATGGCTGTCAGAAGCTGGCACTGCTAAGGAGTTTGTGAAGGAAGAGAGAAAAGGAATAGAAGGGGGAGACACACTTTAATTTAGAGCTGGTTTATTCTTCTGTAGCTGAATGAAGCCCAGCTGACCCAGATGAGGATGAAGTGTGGCACAGCTCAAGATGAGAATGGAAAAAGACAGCTTCCCGACTGCATTGAAAGCGAGGATGGCCTCATTCTTACACCCCTTGGCAGGTACCAGGTGAGGGAAGGATTCTGCGTCGCTACCTGAGATTGTTGTTGAAAAAAACAAATTGTGCTTCTCCATCAAGAGGAATGCATATCTGGGGCCAAGAGGTGCCCAGGTAAAGGTGTTTTGGAGGGGAGCTACACAATAAGGGGTTTGTTTTCCTGTTTCTAGATCATAAATGGCTTACGTAGATTTGAGGTGCAATACCAAGGAGACGCCGAGCTTCAGCCCATCCAAAGCTATGAAAATGCCACTCTTGTCCGCCTCCTGTTCCGTTTATCCTCAGTGCTGAATGAGAGGGTAAGTCCAGCACTGCCTCCTTTTCCATTTGCCACTGCAAATCCCTTTCTTCTTTCACTGGCACATACAGCCCTTGGTTTGTTTTCGCTGTCTCCTTTATTGTGGTTGAGATTGGTATTGCCTAACTGTATCAGATGTGCTTCTCTCCCTGTAGTAGCTACACAAAACAGTAACAGTAACACTATAAATGCATGCTTTATGCTTGCTGAACAAAGGGTAAATCGTTCAGAATGAGCGTGTCTAAAACAGGAAATGGGAATCCTTTTCTTCCTATAGGTAAGACAGACAAGGCAGGTCTGCACTGAAGCAATTCTGCCATTGAAAAATGCGTTTTGGTATTTATTTGCTCCCTTTCCTGTAATCCCCATCCTAGAAATAAAGAAGGTTGTAGAGTAAGTTCCCCTTCCTTTATGACAGCAGCTGCGGAACACTGACACTTAAACTTTCCTTCCCCCAGTTTGCTGATCAGATGCATGCGCTTTGCTCCAGGGAAGATTTTGTTGGCAGACTTTGTCGCTACCACCTTATCAACACCCACCTGGCACAGAAAATGAGGCACAGCCCCGTGGTGAGAGGCAGGATGGGCCAGAACTGGGGGCCGAGGCTCAGCCTGAGGTTTCTGGCCAGCTACAGGACTCTCATCTCTTTGCTGATGATCTACTTTATTGCATCCTGGTTTCACATCGGGCCTGTGGGCTGCACCTTCATTATCCTGATTGGGTATTTCCTTTATGCCGTAACCATGACTTTCTTCTCTGAAGGATGGAAACCACATGAACACTGATTTTCTTCTCTCTGCTCTCTGTAAAATTATTTGTTAAGGATGAGCCTGGGAGTCAATGGCTAAAGTGTCAATTATCACATGTTCCTAAAGCATTTCTTAATATTAAAAGTTAATTGAGTTTTATAATCAATGACTTGGTCTTATGGAGTGGAGATAAAGTGAATTCTATTTTCATAAAAGTGTTCCTATGGAATCGAGTGAATGAGGCTTTGAGATGGGAAAGATAAACCACTGGCATTTGCAATACTGAAATGAACTGTGCCACATACTGGAACAGTGCTGGTGCCTCTTACACTGCTTGGAAGCAGGAATTGGGAACAGGCAGAGCAACTACAAAGGCAGCAGAAATCAGTGGCTAAGAAATGGACAGGAAGTTGCACTGATGGGGAGAAAAACTCTGAGGAGGGGATCAGGCAGCAGGAGTGGTGGCTCAGAGCCCTGTGCTAATTACACACTACAAATTGTGTCAGTGCCACTGGCTCTTCTGCCCTAAGGAAAGAGCCAGCCCTGTACCAGTGGAAAAGTGACCTCTTCCATGTTCAGATGCCATTCCTGACCTCTCGCCGAGGTCCTCCTGGACCATAAGAGAAGCACCACTGACCTTTTGTCCCCCATCTTCAAAGCCTACGAGTTTTCACCTACACAGAACAAAGCAACCGTCACCCAACAGACAAGAGCTCTGCCTTCTGCAGACCTACACGGACAGGGCAGCAGAATGCTGGCATCCAACATGGGAATTGGAATAAATTTATTACAACAGAAACAAACAGGTAATGCACATGATCGCCTTCTGCTGCTTCAGCCAGCGCGTACCAGGTACTCGCTATAAAAACATCCTGATCTGGTGACACCACACAGACTGACGAAGGTCTCAGCCATTTCTTGACACCACTTCAGAGCCCAGTTACTCTTTAGGGCTTGCTGTGCAGCACGGGGAGTCACAGCAAGATATAACGGGAACACTGGAATTCCTCTGTACCAGGAAATTAAGAGTGAGCAAATTATAAGCATGGGGAAATGAAACGATCAAATTGTGTGTAAATTTGGAGTTCCTTGCGGCAAACATCACCCCTGGGCACACACCAGCAGCCAGCAGATCCACTCCTGAGCTCTGTTGGTTTTCCCCATTCTTTTCTAACTGATGGAGCACTGAAGCATTTTCACTGAGCCACATCCACTCCCAGAGGCAGCCAGGTGCCTCAGAGAGACTCTCAGTGAGGAACCGTAGCTACGCGTCTGCTGGATTGATCCGTGTCCCCAGGGCTTTATGCTGGCTCCCCCTGCCTTTCTGTACCGAGTTTATAGCAGAAGTCTGTGTGCACATGAAATCTTTCTCATCACCTCATTCTGGAGCAAGAAACGTGGTCCGTGCTAACCAGAAACCGTTCATACCAAGTATGCATTTAAAACAAGCTATAAATTACCTTTTTTTCCCCCCCTTATTTGGTTCCCCCCTGTATAATTCTCCAGATTTATCTCACATATCTGAGGGATGCCATGAAGCCGCTGTTTGTCCCATGCTGGGCAAAGCCAACGGGCAAAAGGGTTCCTGCAAATACCGAGGAGCTGGTGAGCACCTTCCAGTTGAGCTCGTTTATTTCTGGGGCAGCATCAGGTCACAGAACACAGTGAGAGGAACACTGGCACTGAGTGAACAGAAGCCGATTAGGACATTCTCTCCCCCCTTCCTGTTACACCAGACTCCCTGACGGAAGTCCACAAATAATTTCTTCTCTAAGAAGACAATAAAAACTCCTCCTAATACAGTCTCAGGAACCGTATATACACATTCTGTATCTGAAGATGCTGGCAGAAGTCCACAGGGGCAGAAGATAAAACAGCACGAAAGCTAAGTCTAATGTCAGGTTCTCTATTGAACCCGACACCTAGGAACAAAACAACATACGGCTGCTTCCTTCTGCAGCCCCTCCCCAAAATGCCTGGGTGGAAGAGGCAACTGCCAAGATTTATTTCTTGCTTCATAACTTAGAAAGCGAGATGTTACGCCGCAGAGAGGCAGGCCTGACGAATGCTCTGTGCCCAGGTGTTTAAGAGTGCTGTGACTGAATGCTTGTCTGGAAGTTGCAAGAGTTTGGAAGTCATGTACCGGTACACGGACTGCAAAAAGGGGTTGGCTGCTGGAAAGAAAGAGAACAGATGAGCAGAGTTACAATAAAAATAAAGTAAAATAAAATAGTACTATAAGGTGTTCACACTTCTCCACTGTTGCCACAAGCACATGCTCCTTCCTACCATATTGTCTGGGGTTTTTTATCCACAGAGGGCTCTGATCTGGATAATCTGCTGGAACGCTGAGCTGTAGCGGTGGGACATTCGGAAGGTTCTTGTCATCTAGAACACAAACACACTTCCCATCAGAAAAAAGCATTCCTTGCTGGACAGGGGGGTTGTTGTACTTAAGGCTCTTAATTTCCAAAAATGAGGTGTCTTAGTACTAATATTCAGGACAAAACCAGCTCAGATTTCTAAAAAAAAGGGGAGGAGAGAAGCCATTTTCCCCATTGGAATCCAACACCAAAACAAGTTAACAAACCATAACATACCATTATTCAGCTGATATGAAAAACAAGATACAATCTGGATTTGTTTCCAGAGCGTACTCTGTTGTCAGTGACCGCCAGCACCCACTGAAACAGGCCCTCCCAAAAATTAACATTTCTCTACCTCTGCCCTAGCTGTTGGAGGCAAAACAATTCTCATCTATCAGAACAGGTCTAATCAGGAATCAAGGGTGTTGTTAGCAACAAGTTAGTTTCTAGACACTTGAAACATCAGTGCAAAGAAAGGCCCAATTAGTGTTAACAAGCTCTCCAGGTGTACCCTGAAGCAGGCTGTGGGGGATCTCATGGTTAAGCAGTGCCATGAATCTGCTGAGTACAGACTTGGTGCAGAAGTCCCAGGCTGACAAGATGCAAGGCTGTTAGCAAGAAACTTTAATTTCTACAACCAAGCTCAGTGCTTTTTTCTCAATGCAGCCTTTGTTTTCTTCTTGCTTACCTAGCTTGCATATGAGATGAACTGTGCCGTTATTACTGCAGTGTGAAGGGTCCAGGTTCACCAGGAATTTAGGATTTAATCTTGCAACCTCCCCTTGTAGCACATTTGGTATGGTCTGTCTGTCATCCTCTTCGTATTTCCGTTTTCGAGGGGAAATGACTGGAGCCCTGTGTAAAACACCACCCACAAAAGGACTGGGTGAAAATGTTATGCCAACACAACATTTGTCAAATATTTTACAGGTGTAAAAAGAAAAGATAGAACTCACACCCATCTATAAACCCATCAGACCTCACAGCAAGTTCTTGTGCTGGGACAGAATTAATTTTCTGGTAGGTGGGATGGGCTGTGGTTTGTGCTGGAAATGGTGTTGGTAACACAGGGATGTTTTTATTATTGCTGAGCAGTGCTCACACAGAGCCTTTTCTCCTCCTCACAGCAACCCCCCAGTGAGTGCTGTGAGGGGACACAGCTGGGACAGCTGCCCAAAGGGATATTCCATACCCCATGGCATCACGCTCAGCACATAAAGCTGGGGGAAGAAAGACACAGGAGGGCACGGTTGGAGGGATGGCATGTTTCCTTCCCAAGTAACCGTTGTTTTCCTGGGGATGGCTGAATACCTGCCTGCCTATGGGAAGCACTGAGTGAACTCCTTGTTTTGCTTTACCTATTAAAGTGTCTTTGTCTCAACCCACAAGTTTTCTCCCTTTCACCCTTCTGATTCTCTTCCGCCACCCCACCATGGAGGAATGAGTGAGGCGCTGGGCAGTGCTTCATCACCAAGGGCTAAAACCATGAGATTTCTAGAAGTAATTATTTTTCCCTTAAAGACTGAATGTTTAAGGCCCTCAGGAGGTCAGCGCTACCTACACGATGGGCGGCCCGTGAATTGCAGTCATAGCTGGCATAAATGTACGGTAAAGGGAATGGTTGAAGACCGGTGAACGGATGTTGGCCAGAACAGCATCCAGAAGTGGCTGACACAAGTACTGCTGTTTGGTGGGGGGCACCGGGGGAGGCGGTGGCGTAGGCTGAAACATAAAAGAAGCCCCTTTTAACCATCACCAAAATAGAAATCTATACTGTTGATTCTGAAAAGTGTATAACAGTATTTCCAATGCATGAAACGCAAAGGATGCTCAAAACTGTACCCAGTAACCCGAAAAGATGTCACAGCTTTCATTTCATAAGTCTGTCCTGAAATCAGCTGCAAAAGTTCACAGAAAGAACTACTCAAGTCTTTGCACAAAGCACAAAGATTTGGATATCCAGTTCAAAGATACACACGGGTGACCCACATGAATTAAACGTTTGCCCATTTCTTCCTGTTCTCTTATTTTGTCCAACCTTAAAGCCTTAACCAGAGAGCAACAAGCAATGCAAAACATTCCTCCCAAATCCTACGACCTTTTGGAACAAACTGCTTACTCCTCGCTGGCACAAAGCATTACATACCACGGCCATATCATTTTTCAGCTTTTCCAGAGCAATCTCGCACTTCTGCAGGGTCTTCAGAGGGCACCTGAGGAACAGGAGAATCATCATCCCCAGAGCAGTCACTCGGCTGGAGTGTTTCACTGACAGCTTCCACACCAGCACTGCTGGACACGACACAACACAGTCCTGGAGGACTTGGGGAACCCCATGTCCAGCCCAAAGGAAAGAGTGTTACCGTTTTGAAGGGTCAGTCAGGATATCCAAGAGGCTCTTCATTTTACTCAGGTCCTTTTTCCTATCTGAAATAACATCAGAGAGACAAACAGTGACTACAAAAACAGCTTCCACACTTGCAGACAGAAATACAGCACACTGTTAAAGGGGAAAACAGGAGACAACACTGAATAAAGCAGAAGGATCAAAGGCCTCTCATCAATCATAAGTATATCCATTGCATAAGGTCTACATGTTTTAAAACCATCAGAAGAACTGATGGGAATTTAAGGATGAGGATTTTACCCACTCTTCACAGTAAAATATTTATAAAATAGGCAAGAAAGAGCAACCAACTTTTTTGCTGTCATTTTTAATGCCTGGAACAGGAACTATCACAAAAGGCAAGGCACTGCTTCTTTCATCAGAAGAGATAACTGACAGAGAAATGCATGACTAAATATAGGGAACCTCACCTTCATTTTTATCTATTTTATTGATCATCCTCCGGAGTGGCTCAATGTATTTTGACAGCTGTTTGAGTTTCTCCAGATACTGCTGCTCCTCTGACTGGGTAGAACTGGCTGGGCTCATGACAGAATTGGGATTTCCTGGCAAGAAGCAAAGGCTGTGCATCACAGGGATGATAAAAGACACTGCAGAACAGTACCCTCACATTTCAGAAGCTACATCTGAGGCATGGCACTCTCTAAGAGCTCCTGTCAAATATCCAAATCCACAACTGGATGTCCTCTGCAGTTGTGCTTGTCCAACCTCATGTAGGAATGATGTGTTCCATGGACAGAACAGCAATTCCCATTGCATACAGGTTTTTTTTTTTTCTAAGAAGGTCTAATTTTCTATGTCCTCATTTTGCCTTCACTCTGGTGCATTAAACACTAAATCAAGCCACTGAATTTGCTGCAGTCCCCCTTAGGTCAGTGCCTTCCAAACTGCAGTGCACACACAAGCATGAAAAGGAGCCAGTATGCTTCTTCCATCCAGAGCAGCAGAAACTGCTTATTACATCTGGGAGAGAGAAGAGCACATCTGGGAAGGTGTTTGGGATCCAAACAGCCTGTGATTAAGTGGTTACATCCTTCACAACTCCATGCTGTTGCTAAGGGTCCTTCCTGCACGGAACCAAGGTGTCACTGTGCCTCTATGAACTTGCTCCATTAGGTATCACTCTTTTTTCAACAGACTGGGGAAGTCAGAAAAACCCATTGCCCAGTTCAATGATGAGAAGAGGCTTTGGTTGATTCTGATTTGGGACATCCATGTTGCTGTGCTATGTGGTGTATTCCACGACCACTGCTTTCAATGCTGGCTGCTTGGCAGAGCTCACTGAAGTTTAAATTGTGCCAAACAGTAATAGGTTTCCCAGGAACTACTACAGTTACCAAAACACACCCCAACTCCTGGTCTGCAGCACAGTTCTCAGATCATTTACCTGGAGTGTTTAAAGGGCCTGGGGATGGGACACTGAAGTTCTGAGGTGTTCGTGCAGCTGCTGGGCTCTGGGATGGCTGTGGAGATGGACTGGGAAGAAAGCTGCTGGGTGATGGAGCTGGCCCAGAGCTGAAAAACAAGCATAAAAATCAAACCTGCCAGAATCTGACAAGGAAGCACTATCAGTCTCTGAGCAGATATGCTTTTAGTAAGCACTGCCAGGGCTCTCTGCAGCTCTGCTGGAAGACTGGGTGAGGACTCTGTATGCAGCTTCTTTAGTTAAAAGGTGGGGTTTTAGAGAGCATTAGGCACAATCCCACCTGCGCTCTCTCACTAAGTCCATGTTAAAATTCATTCACTTGAATGGAAACAGAGTGGGATATATTGAATGCTTCTGAAAAGCTCATCCTCTGGCACTGACAAAGTTCCTCAGAAGCTGCAGCCCAGCTCACCTGACGTTTGAATTTGGCTGAGAATTTGGCTGGCCTGGCTGGGGAGATGGCTGCGGCTGTGGCGGCGGCGGCATGGACTGCGGTGTCTGAGCTTGCTGGACAGGAGAGGGGGATGACATCATGGTAATGTTGTTCTGGCTGACCTGAAATGTGCAAGAGGATAAACTCAATAACAACAAAAGAAAGTACGGGGTGGGAACCTAATAAAAGGCTTTGCCTATGGAAAGAAGCGTATCCTCAGGCCTACAAGAAATGGAAGCATTAGTGTCCTGTTCTCCCCCACAACAGCCCCACCTGAACCACTCTTGAGGCTCTTGGGCCAGTACTGCATATCAGCTTTACTAGAAATAACCATTAAAACTGCACATTATTTGAATAACTGTATAATAATTGGTTTTCATTTCCCAAACCATCATGCTGCAACTGAAGTGTCAGAAATGCCACCTGAGAAACCTGTACTTTATTAGAACTGGAGTAAAGAAGAGCAGGGAGAAAAGACAGTTCTAACTTGAGAATCAACAGCTATAAAAACCCCTCCTTGTTTTGACATTTTAATTACAGATCTCAAAGATCAGACTTGACAGCAGCTACCCAGCTGGTTTTCTTTAAGAGGAAGGAAGAAAAAAAATTAAGTAAGCTAAACCACCGATATCTTGTTTAAATATTCAGCTTTGAAACTCCGGGAGGAGATAGAAACACTCCAAACTGAATGGCTGGGTGAAAAAAATGCAGCAGCTTTCTCACCTTTGGAGAATGATGAGGTGTGCCTGAAGGACAAAAAGATGAAGAAGAGCATTTCTAGAACAGTACCAAACTCTGGGTAACAACCAAGTTTATTCTGTAAAGTACCAGAGCCAGATGATGCTTCTCACTTTTATTCTAATGGACATTTTTCCCCTTGAACACTTGAAACCAAACCAAAATCCCTGTATCCCAGACAGGAGCACGGCACAGTGATGCAGGCAGTGAGGGATCGTGTTTGTTCAGGGCACACACAGAGTTCTTACGATGTGAGGCTACAAGTACCTACAAAGATAAATGGAATTAGCCCCCAGAGACCACCCACTGTGACTCACGAGCCCACACATCTGCTCTGGAGTCACTGATTAGCACCTTTATGGACCAACATCTCTGCTTCCCTCACCCTAAACCACTTCTACGTGAATGTCGCAGTAAACGCAAAGTCCCATACACTCATGGGCACTGCAAGCTGGTGTCATCCTTTGCTCACCTGTTAAATATTCACCTAAACCAACTGTTTCCAGAGGACGTGCTATTGTTTAACACAGTAACAAATATGTACTGCTTGGTCTACTTTTGCCTGCATGCACTGAACACAACAGGAACTGTTTTCCTTGGAATATCACACTACTGCTATGCAAGAGGCCACACTCCATTAAAAACAATTTAAATGGGCCAAGCAATCCCCAGCTTGGTGCAAATGTGCAGCTACTAAACTTGAAGATAGCAGTTCATCACCCATTATAACAGTTTAAAATCAAATGCAGCCTGACATACTATGGGTTTTATTTATTTATTTGGAGTAACTTCATTGCCTTCACAACCTCTCCTGCAAAGATAATATCTAGAGCACGTGAGGCTGGAAGTGCTTTACATCACCTATTAGATTTTCCTTTTCTTCACAACCAACACACACTGAGACTGCACTTCCTGCTTTTCATAGTAGGAGGGTTCTTTAACAGCCTGTCACAGCTGGAAAAGCATTTCTGAGATTGGAAACCACGTATCTCACTGCCATGGGGAAGGAAGTGAGCATGAACACTGCAAGAAGCACTCCCTGGCTTTTTCACAATTTCATTTCACATTCTACTGAACAGCAAGTGATTTAGCACTTACCCATATGGACGCTGCTCCCTGAAAATCAGGCCCCTTTAAGTATCTCAAGCTGGTTACACAAAATTACTTCCAAAAACTTAAAACTTTGTGTTTTGGGAAGGAAGCAGAACAATTTCATTAGTTTCGGGTTTTTCAAGCCAGATTTAAACTTCTGAATCTGCTTCAACACCAAGGTCACTTTGCATTAATTTACCAATATTGGAGGAAAGCAAAGAAAAGGATACTCAGCCTCTGCTGTGCACACAAGCACGGTGTGAACTGGTTCTGATCTCTTTGTCTACATTATCCCTTCACAATTAAGTGCATGCACAGGCAAACAGCAATCCTTCCTGCAGCAGTTTGCGCTCTGCCAGCTTCATTTCAGAATTCCAAAGGCCAATGTCTGACACTAAGCAAAACTGGCATTTTCAAACATGTGCATAAAGAAATAAGCAATTCTGAACTTACTGCCTTACATTTCTTTGAGAGCAGTTAATTTGCTATATAATAATTGCAGATGTCTTTCTATAGACCAGACCTACACACTCAGTTTTAGGTTTCTGTACTGTTTGCAGGATATGGATTAAGATTGTAACAATTTAATGACATTTTGACTTGTAGGGAATGCTCTTTCCAACTGACTCCCACTAAAAAGGTTTAAAAAAAAACCCAAAAGACAAAAATTCTCCCTCTCCATTAAACTCATTTAGCTCCTCATCTAACTCCAGTTAAGCCATGGTTATATGGGACACAAATAAATTGCCACACAGTACTGATATCGCTTCAGGTTCTCCTGTTGAAAGAGATTCTGCAGTGAAACACCAGGATCCTTTTCTAAAGAGAGAAGACACTGAACCACCTACTGCCGAGTTTAAGAGGCTTTTGATGTTGCAGTCCAGGAGCTGGCAGACTCTTGAATGAGTAATGGACAACCAGATATCTGCTACAGCTCTTTACTCCTGTTGTGAACAGCTGCAAGGGCGCTGGCGACAAGGGAGTTATAACATATCCAACAGACTATCCTATTTAGCATTTTATGAAATTAAGAGGCATAAATGACACTTTTGATTTTTAATCCATCTGGAACCCAAACACAGTGCCTTGGCACAGCAGCAAGGATTCATGTTGGTCCAGAGTTGTCAAGTACCTGGCATGTCAGCCTGGCTTACTACCACCACCAAACCCCAACTCTCTTGCTCGTCCTACCGCCTGCTCAGGACACATTTTCACTCCAATCATTGTTCGTAAATAAATTTCCTTTCTTCTTCTGCCTCCTCTAGTTGTTCAGTCTTCTACAAGCTTTCTACAATCCTCAACGTGCTGCTGAGAGCATTCCTTGATGACCAGCCCACTCGGTGTCAGAAACCAAAGCTCCTCACTAACCATAGTCAGAGAACAGCTTCACTTCTCTTGGTCCCTGAGGCCATGCTCAGAAGCTGCTCAAACTGAAATGAGCCAAGTTTATTATTAATGAAAGAAGCCCCTCCACAGGGTGTGAGCATATGGTAAGTGAGGCCCCAGGCACATCCAACCAGCACCCAATGCCGAACAAAGCCTAACAGAAACCTCAAAGTTCTGATTTGATACCAATCATGAATATGGAAACATTTTAAATGTTAAAATAAAGATCTCTGCCGCTTTAAAATTGCTTTATTTGATACCCCAAGCTCTCACAAACCCCATTAATTAAAATGAAAAAGGATCCATAAAAACCCTAAACAGCCCAATACCCTGGGTAACACCAGCAAGTCAGCTGTGCGATGACAAAGTGAACTTCCCTTTGCTTGAAAGCCAGTGTGATACAGTCCCGTAGCAAACGCTTTGCACAATTCCTGACACAATGTGCTTCGACTCAGTAAATACCTGTGGCATTTGCTGTCCGCCCAAAGGAATGGAGCTTGGCGGTGTAGCAGACACTGCGGTGGTAGGCGGGAACCGTGGTCTTATTTGCATCCCACCTCGGGCCATAGGTGCGGTGATCATCTTTGAGGACAGAGGGACAACAGACAAAAGTAATCGCAAAACAAGAAATGCAGTGCACTGGCAGGATGAGAAGCACATGCAGCTTCCAGGAATTAGGGGAGAAGGGAGCATGAAGGGTAGGTTAGTCAGCTTTTCACTAAAGGTTAACCTAATGCTCTAGCTTATAGATCAAACTCGTCTTTATACCTTTTCTGCCCATTTTTAGAAATCAAACAACGAATTCTAGGGATCTTGAGAGTGCTGAAGGGAGATTCTGACTCACAGGGCTGACTATGCCACCATGCATGAAGAGTTTTGCCTAAATTTTGTCTTGCATTTGTAGAGTTCTTGGAAGTAACTACTCTGAGACTGCTGTCATGAGTGCTGCAGGTTTCTGATGTGCTGTCCCCGCTGTGGGCTCAAAGGATTCAACAGTATTTGCATTTGCCACCCTTCGTTACAGAGGAGGCTGGAAGGCAGCTCAGCAGGAGCTCTTGGCAGGACTGCGCCACAGCCAGCGAAACCTCACGACAGTCTGACTTGTCACAATGCCAAAGACAACAAAAAAGAATTTTGGGTTTGAAAAAGCTATTTCCTTCCTTTCACAGGAAAACTCAAGTATACCCTTGTAATTCCTATCATTTTGACCAATATCCCTTCCTCTCTTACTGTGCTAAAATCTTCTCAGTCCATAACCTGCCTCGAGCTTGTTCAGACACCGTTTGATTCTCCAGCTGCATAGACTGAGCACACCCTTAAGCACAATCATTTTGGACAAATGATGAGGATTAGCATTAGAACTGGTATTTTAAAATAGTCTTAGGGCAATGCTACTCTGCAGTGTCTGGGAGTGCCTTTCAGAGCCATCACCCTGCATGAGCCACACAGATTTAATCAGACAGAGCTGTCTATACCACTGAAAACATGATATCACACCATATACGCTGAGAATTTACAGTAAACGCAGCATATTTTTGAGGTAGTATTTGGGAAATTTGGCAGATTCACCAATCAGTAAAAGTGCTTCTGTTGGTACTTCAAAGATCTCCAGTAAGTACTCTGGGCTACTTTTTTTTCCAGCATACGTGTTACCAAGAAATCTACACAGGCCCTAACGAACCTACGAGTTAATGAAGTCCTTTCAGTAAATGGTTTGGGACATTCTTGCTTAGTGTTCTATGTGAATGGACTGAAGCAGCCAGCAACACAATTCTAGAGAGTCAGAGAATGCATGTGCTTACAATTGTTAAAAAATAAATAAAATTAAATACAACATAGCAAGACTGAAAAAGGAAAGCCATAACTGATAAAGAAAAGTGTCCAATTCAGCACGGCTGTTAGTTCACAACATCAGAGCAATGTGGTCCCTTCTCCATCCAGGCAGGGAGCGATGGTCAGAGACAGGATTTCAGAAAGGCAACAGATGAGCGCGCTCAGCCATCACACACACATGCACAGGGACACACACAGCATGCAGCAGCCACCACAGGCAAACACAACAACCCAGCTCTGGCACAAAGCACAGGCGGATGCTACGGAGTGCAGTGAGGAGCTACAGCATCAACATGAGCTGGGGAAGCAACACAACCCTCACAATGACAAATTAAAAAAAAAGGGGGGAACTGCTAGGGGGAAAACAAAAACAAAACCAAAAACATATCCTTCCAGGCACAATCACCTCATCTGAGACCCTCGTGAATGCACATGGATCTCCAGAGTGTGTGACATCCGAGGGATGTTACTGTGACCCAATGTCCGGTCCCATCTCGGTCCTGTTTCTCACGCCACACCACCAAAGTGTGAAGATTTAGATTCCTTCCTCGGAGGACAAGGGGACTGGCACCACGTTGACCGGTTACGTGTCTGGTGAACCACTGCCCACCAGTGTGACAAACTCTGGTCCAAAGGCTTTCAGCTCTTCCTTGTGTTGTGGACGTGCAAACATTTACGCACATAAATTTTGGGTTTGATTTTTTTGTATTTCTTTCTAGAAATGTGTGCTTTGGAAAGGATGTGTACTTCTAAAATTACACCAGTTTCACTCTCAACAAAAGTAATCTGTTTTTCCCATTCTCCAGCTGATTTATATCTATGAAACCTATGACCCTTTGACAAAGGAGTCAGAAAAAGAGGTTTCAAATATTGCACCTGTTTTATGCAAAGCAATACATCCATGAAGGAGTCGTTCTTGTCAGTCTAAAACCAGAAGAAAACAAGAGTGCTCAAGAATTTTTGAAAAAGCTTTAACTGCAGGGAAATCCTCCTCCAAAAGTGAAACTGATTTATCTCAATTTATAGAACCAAGAATCTTAACCCACAAAACCAGAGCAAGCAGTGGAGCAGAGCCTCCCTCCACTATAAGGCACAAAACCCACTGTTTCAAAAAAACAAAGTGGAATACAAAAATTAGAATCCTAAACCCGTAATTTTCTTTCATCTGAAATCCTAAGGTTCAGAATTCTGTAAATACATTTGCTCACCAGAAGCTGCACAAGTCCTGGGCCACTGTTCCTCCACTAAAGACAGCCCTGAATTTCAAAGAGCAATAGCCAACTTGCACTCTGAGCACCTGAGGGAGTTTCACCAGAACGGTGATGCAAACATTACTAATACTCAACTCCAGTTGATCACAGGTTTCCTCTCAGTGCTGCAGGCATTGTGTAGCCTCTGTGGTCACCTGGAGACAACTGTTTGTTCATCAGCCTCACCTGCAAGCTACGTGCTCACAAGGACTGGAACCCAAACAGGGGAACATCGACCTGCGCTGTGTATCTCCAGCTCCAGAGAAGAACTTCAACACTCATATGGATCCAAGTTTAAACTTGGCATTGCTTTTACTTTTATGTAGGAAGGATGAACAGAAACTTATGGGAAAGGAAAACCACAAACATATCAACCAAAATTCCCAGTTTGAAAGCCCCTGGGATTAAGTTTAAACGTAACAAGCAAAGGTTAGGAAGGGGTTTATAACAAAAGCTTTCCTGAACCCAATAAAGAAATCAAGGCAGATTTATTAAATGTGCTAGTGCTGGTGAAAAATGTACTAAACACAACACAAACTCTACTCTTAAAAGGAACTTCTTATAAATTAAATCCATATACACTCAACACTAAAGCTGGATTGTTGTATTATACAGAGCTGCAATCTTTAAACTTAAGGCCTATACACAGAATGTATTTAAACAAATACAAGAAACCCATTTAATTATTGGACTTGGCAGCGTTAATTGATTTTTAGCAGATTCATGTTGCAATGGCATGAACATAAATGTCTGGATGTGGAATTTTCTAAGCTCCATCAGTGACAGATAATGAGCCAGCCCGAGTTTGCTACATGTCTCAATAAAGCTGCAATACAAAACCCACTGTCAACCATCTCATCACCCAAAACTCCTCAAATGCACCGTGCTGGTAAGCCACTGGCACGTGAATTCACTAAAGGGGGTGAGAAATCAGTTGGCTCTACACAAGCCAAATCCACCTGCTTAGGAGCTGAAAAGAGCACCATCGAGTTAGTAAAAAAACCAAAAAGGAGTCTGCTCCCAGCCAGCCTAAGTCCCTGCAGCTCCCACCTGGAAATTATTCAGGAAATAAACAGAAGTTTTAATTCACGTTTCAACTGCAGGAAGAGCTCTCTGCGTTGCTGCCGGTACCGCACCAGCTGTACTTACCCCACTCAGCTTTTACACCCTGTGTTATGTTGACACAAGCAAAAGGAACAGAACAGAAACAGAGCTCGGCCACCACACGGATGTGGGCTACGATAGTTATGATGGGACAAGACAGCACTCTGATACAAGTCTGGGAGATGTATGTTGAGAATCAATTATTATCCCAATCCATGTAAAAAGCTTCCAGATGTCTTACTGAATCTGTGAGCTGAAGGGAGAATGGTGCACGCAGACAGGGAGCGGCTGGGTATACGGAAAGATCTCCAATCCTAGCCAGCCTCATTTCACCTGGCTGCCTCAGTCCCTCCATCTCCAAAGCGATGATAACTGTACTTACCCGTGTCTGCAAAATGCCCCAACATGAAACACTACTAAGGGAAGCCACCAAAAACTATTTCATATTCTTGTGGAAAACGGGAGTAGAGGTTCAGCTCAAGTCATTCCCAGGGTTTTTCCCCATGTCTCCTTCATTCCAGACACACACCAAGGAACAATCACTGGGGCTACAGGTGTGTTGCAGGACAAGAAAACGGTGTTAGACAATCAGCTTTCACCCAACACTTTTTTTTCAAGGTAACTCTGCACTTGTGACACAAGCTGTTTCTCCTTCACAATTCACACTCAGAACAAGAGCAATCTATACCTACTGCCCATCTCACTCAGGTAAAGAATGAAAGATGAAAGGAATGAAAGAGGAATGCAGAGATTTCATTGTCTATATTATTTTGCATGGCTGATACATGGAAAGGGAAGGTAAATCACATGTGAGTAAAGACAGCAGGCACAGGTCCACAGTACAGAAATCGGTTCACACAACCAAGCAGTCACCTAAGGAAATGCAACAAAAGGAGAGGTGAAGCACTCCAGGCATCAACAGTCAGACTTGTAGCATCCCCACAGAAGGCTACTTTATTGATGTGCATTCCTGTGTCAGTCCAGACAACAACCTTACCTACTCAGGACACAGAGCATGCACAGAGAGGTTGTCAACGAAATCCTGCCTCTGACTCCAGGCAAAGGAGAAATAGCATAAAAAACCACATCCCCTTTAGAAAGGGGAAGACCAACATCAGACCCCTCATCAGAAAGCCACCAGAAACCCACCTCCATGCTCACCTCAAGCATGCGCTTGCTACAGGCCTACAACCAGTGATCCTGGCTCCTGGGCCCTTACCTGCCCTGAAGCTCCCATCTGAGCAGCTTGGGCCTGGGCTGCTTGCACCGCGGCTGCCGCCTGCTGCTGCTGGACCAGCTGAGCTCTCACCTTGAGTGTGCAAAGAGAGAAGTAAACACACATATCCAATATGGGTATGACTTCCGTAGCAACTATACTGACCACACTCATAAACAAACACAGTCTTCCTAGATTTTCTGAGCTTTCTTTATTACAAATTCCCACATTTACAACAGTCTTCCCACAGACTGTGCACCCAAGACTCAATTTCTTCTTGCAACTTCTTCCCTTTGCTATCAGGCCTTCTTAAGACAACACCAGACACTTCCACTTTCTGGCAAATGTAGTTACCCACACTCATGCTGATCCCCCTCAAGCATAGTGTTAAGCACCTACCGATGACCAAAGCATTTCAAATGTCTATACAGTCATTACAATTGTCAATGTGATGTTCAGGACACCCAGTCACTCCAAACTGGGGCTCATGTAGGGTCAGTAATTCCTAAAGCATGGGTGACACTCCTCTCCTTCCCAGCAAGGCACAAAGAAAAGCAGGTCTGGGGATTGCACCGGAGCTTTTGCTCAATGGCACGTGTGCAGCCCAGAAAAAAACTGACTGTAATGCAACAGTTCAGAAAGCTACACCATCGAGAAAATGACCCAGCAAGAGGTTCAGTATGTTAAAACTGTTGTCTCATCCACATTCTCTTCAAGGCCAGAACTATTGGTATCTTAAACTGTGACCATTCTAAACATGGCAGCAAAAGCAAAGCCAGCATGACTGGGCCCAGTCACACACAAAGCACTTTAAAGCACTCACATTCCAGAATAGCAAACATCGTGGAGGTGATTTTCCTTTACCCAGAATGTGTTTCTTTCCCTTCAATCAGAGTTTTAAGTATTAGATGCACAAATGCTTTTCACAAATCCAGAGGTCCTACTCTTAGATATAAAACTGTCCTCTAATTGCAGGCCCAGACATAAACCTATAAAGTCTCTGTATTCCCAACATGCTAACTACCGATCTCTTAGTGAGCTACGTTTTTTCCTACTTCATTATTCGCAAAAGTTAAACTATTATTTTATTTCTCTAGAGGCTCATAACAGACCAAAAATCAGCTGCTCACCAGCCCTTACCTGCATTGCTTTTAATTGCTGTGGTGTAAGAGTAACAGGCATAACTTGACCAGGAATTTGTCCTGAGATTGCCTGTGACTGAGATACCATGGGCTGGGGTTGAGGCTGGGATTGTGGTGGAAGCTGAGACTGCTGTGCCTGAGCAACCTGTTGTTGTTGCTGCTGCTGCTGCTGCTGTTGTTGCTGCTGTATCTGTTGCATCTGCTGTTGCATTACTTGCTGAGGTGGCTGCTGCTGTATCTGTTGCTGTGGAATCTGTTGCTGCTGTTGCTGCTGCTGCTGTTGCTGCTGAGCCTGCATAGCCTGTGCCGCCTGCAGCTGCTGCATCTGGGCAATTCGCTGGAGTTGCTGCTGCTGCTGTTGCTGCTGTATCTGAAAAGCAGGAAAAGCCAGGATGCTAAAGCTTCCAGCAATGCAATAGCAGCTGTATTTTTATAGCAGAAACCAAGAGCAAACAGAATCCTACTACATCAGGCTGAGGCGGTAAGTCCAAAGGGAAAGCCCAACTTTTTTATCCACTCACTCTTTATGTCCCTCAACTCTGTATAGTGCACATCCTGTGGTTTCCATGTTAAATGCCTGTCTTGCTACTAAACAAGCAAGTCCATCCGTTTCTCCTGTGCCAATGGGCTCAGAAGCCCTTCTTCAAATGTAACTGGCCTGCATCAGCACCATCAGTTACCAGAAACTGCAAGAGAGCTCAAGTCTCCTCCTCTGCTCTTGTGCCCAAGGATGACAGATCCATATGGAGCTCTCAGCACACACTTTTTGAAGTGGCAATGTGTAATTCACACAATGACAAACAGCCACTATTTCTAGAATAATACCAGTGCTTTTAGTTCTTTCCCACATCCCAGTTCCTGTTCAAATGAAAGACTATCCTGATCTTTATAAAGAGAAAGAGACAAAGGTTTTAACTCTACTGCTATGACAGAAGAAAGTAACTGAACACTGTTAAGCCCTGGGATGCAATACATTTATGCCAATTACCTTGCAAGTCTAAACTTGCAGGTCTACCCCAATGTGGGAAGGCATTAGTAACAGGCAGAGCTGATACTCAGTACTTGACAAGTAACTGAACATATCCCTTCAATTGCTGTTTTAAGTGTCTGTCATCACCTGCTGTTGGTTCTGCTGCTGCTGCATCTGAAGTTTCAGCATGTGCTGTTGCTGCTGCTGGACCACTTGCAACTGCTGTTGCTGCTGCTGCTGCTGGGCTGCGGCAGCCGCTGCTGCCTGCTGCTGCTGGACATGGAACTGCTGCTGCATGGCTGACTGCTGAGCCTGGAACTGCTGCTGCTGCAAAGCCACCTGCTGCTGCTGGAACTGCTGCTGCTGTTGCTGCTGCTGCTGCGCTATCTGCTGAAGCTGCAGTTGGGCTAAAAAGAAGGCAGACTGTACTTAAAACACAAGACTCAAACAGTGCGAGAGACTGTTACCCAGTATAACTCACAATAATTGAAGATAATCCCTGAAGTACATTACTGTTCCTCATTAGCAGCACATACTTTTGCTTCCTCAAATGGATAAGGCACATTAACAGCAGAACTAATGACACTTTCTACTACCGACCTCTAATTCTCACGCCTACATGGAGTCAGTAACCTAGGCAAAGGATGTAAAAACGTGCGGGAGGAAACACGTGCGGAGGTCTCCAGCAGGAAGCACCACACCCACAGGAAACATAGGTGAGCTCTACAAAACCAGTTCTGAAGTCGGCATCTTGCATGACAACAGAAGCACTGCTCATACAACAGCCAGACTGTTCCTCACTGTATTAATGAACACATTTATCCCATTAGGTAGCAGTATATGAAATAAAGTCTTCTAGCGTTCCCTTGGCTGATTATCCAGACGTATGGATAATCCAGCACCCTTTCCTCATGGAAAAAGTTACGTTCTGAAAGGCTAATTGAGCAATTTTAGTGGTTGGAGCAAAATGAACACTTACTTGGCTGAGTAGTTGTAGAGACACCAGGCATACCATGAGGGGCCATTCCCGAGGTGCCAGGAGGCTGCTGCTGCCCCGGGAGACTCATCTGCTGTCCCACTGGGCCAAGGCCACTCATCCCGCTCATCGGTGCTCCTTGAGCTCGGGAAGCCAAGCCCATTCCAGGCGCCCCTGCTGGGGGCCCCCCAGTTAGATTCTGCAGGGCATTCATGGGGTCTACAAAAAAAAACAGTTACCAATGTGCAGTCAGCCATGCAATTCCCTCCCCAAATCCTCTGTTCCCTATCAGCCACTCCCTAATCTGTCAGATTCAGACCAGGACCGTCAGATCTAACATTCACTGCTCTGCCTGTGAGACCACAAGAGGCTCTGGCACTTCTTTGCCTCTTTGTAAACAGAGCAATAAAGTGCTTCAGACTTGCAAAGTTGCAAACATATTCTAAATCCATGAGAGAAAAAGAACTTCTTAGCCATCTCTGAGCTTATATGCCAGTCAAAACAAGCTGCCAACAAAATTCCATGAGGATAGCCACCTTGTAATCTCAAAAAATAAGAGCAGAGTCTCTTTGCGCACCTAGTTATCCTCTTCCTCCCAAGCTCAACACGGAGAAGTAGTGCTCAAACCAGATGAAATGCTTTGCTCTACAGCTCCCTCATAACACCACGTTTATTATGCAGTGAGTAAACTCAATGCCTTTCAAAAGAATCATCATAATCTGAATCCTGGGCACACAGAAAAGAGGAGTCAAAGAGGGAATGGCAATTTAAAAGGGCAACACACAACACGAGTGCAGAAGCAATAATAATTGGATACAAAACACAACACCCCTCTTTCTTAAGAATACTTCTAATTTTCAGCTGTCTAGGCTGGATGTTAATCAATCAGAGACACTGGGGGCTAATCCAGGGGATAATCCTATGTGCCTCACAGGCACTGCTGTAGGATGAACGGAGAAGCCGCAGGCGTGATCCACTCTAATCTCAGGCAAAAAGCAGGGTGTGTAACCCCACAAACACAGCACCTGCCTCTGGGGCCACACACTGGGGAACACAAAGATGGGGCCAGGGAGAAACCTGGACTGCTCAGCGGGGACTATTTTCAAGCACTCTTGTTCTTTCAAGGATCTTAGCGTTGTGAGATAACAGAAGTGTCAACAGGAAACAAACTCCTGTGTTACATTCAAAACAGTGCCCAAGCCCATCATCCTCACCACGGACCAGCTCCACTATTATCACACTACCTTTCCTTTCCTCCAGCAGTACTTAATATTCCAGCCAGGGAATACACAGCCACCTAATTCTTAGCACCCCACAGCCCTGACTTCTAAGCTGTTCTGTTTAGAAAGAGGGGACGGGGGAAAGGAGCACTTACCACTGACTGAGGCTTGAGACTTCTTATTGTCTGCAAAGGAAGAGAATTAATGGCCTTTGTTAATCTCATCACACAGAAATATGGCCCTTCAGCTATGTTCTCTACAAGAAACACATTCACATAATTCTTTAAAAAATTAAAGTTTCACTGTCTGCTGTAGTTCTAACAACATATGTTAACCTGAGCACGTCAGATAACCAGAACACTACAGAAACAATGGAGAGAGAACAAAAATACTAGAAAAAAACACAAAGGTGGAAAATGTAGTAAGCTTAAACGATTTCTCAATGAGTTTTCAATTACAGATGGATGTGTAAAAGAAACTGTATTTAGAAATGAAGAACACAGAGTACAGGAAAAATTTTACAGCTACTTCTAAAGTCACATGCAGAATCACAAAAACAAACCCTAGCATTTACTTTCTGGGGGAGGATGGGATGACCAATCCCATCACTAAGAGAAGAAAATGATCAAACAATTACTTACGAATATCTCGAAAATGGATAATGAGTCTGGCCACAAGAGAAAGATACTCCTCCTAAAGGTGAAAAATGAGTATTTTAGCATAAGAAACACAAATATTTCAACCACTGGCTCTTCACTTTGGCTCCTCAACATAATGGATTTTACTTCACAGTGTGGGCTTTTCAGAGCAGTTCAGTCGCAGGAAACAGTCTGTTCATTAACCAAGTGACAGTATTTTTACTAATAGGTCACTGTGGTTGATGGTATGAGGAGGCCAAGAAACCACAAAATTCACTAGAAAGAACCTCTGTGACAGTGGAACTAACAGGGTCACAATATGCAAACAGGATTATAAACCAATACATCCATTTAGCACTACTTATCCACCCTAATTCCTTTTTCTGAAGGATGAGCCTGCTTACTCAGTACTCTGACTTTCTTCAGTCCTTGAACCACATCACATTCTTACCATGAGAACTTTCTTAAGCCAAGTTAGTATTGCAAATATAGGTAAGTTAACAACTTTAAAGTGTCAGAAGTGAAAAGACAAATATTCTTTGCAGCATTTTATTTGTGTGCTTCATCCCATGTAAGAGAAACCACACAGGGCTGATACAGCCTTCCTGCCCCTGCCTCTACCAGCTCACCAGTGAGGGTGCCATCAGCAGGCATCAATTCGTGACATCAGCATTATAGAGTTTTTAGCAAGACAAGTTCTATCTCACACGTAGCTTTTCTGGAGACAGCAACAGTACCCAGTTTCTCATAACAGAGTTCCACGGAAGAAGTTTACATTTGGTTAGAGTATGGAACTGTACATGATAACCAGACTTCCACAGAGACCACAGCACTTCCCCTGGTCTCACTCTTGACATAGCCTTTTCATTAATATCTCTGTCTCTCCTGACAACCAAACTGGTTGTACAGAATGGTGTTACTCTGTAGATAAAGGAAAATCCACTACACACATGAAGTGTGGTCCCATATACATATTAAATGCTGAAGCATCAGCAAAGCCTTCTTTGGAAGACTTAAGTCCAGTCTGATGCATATATCGGATGCAGAACATTCACCTCCCCTCAGGGTAAAGCAGCACACCTAAATAAAAAACTGTGCACAACCAGGTACTCGAGCAAAGACAGTTAGTTAAGTGCACTGGGTTTGCTATTTCAGCAGTTGTTCCAAACTTTGACACCCCAGTAACTTCTGGAAACAAAGAGATGTTTTACCCTTGTTTTGGCCTTCATAAACACATGACTCTCCATATCTTTGCTGGATTTATTATGGGCAACACCAGCCTTCCTCATAGCATCATCACTGAAAACAGAGAAAGAAAACAAGGCTGGATATTAATTGAGAGCACCAGAAAATACTTCCTGCTGTTAGGAAGGTCTGTAAGCCAGTTTCTACCCCTCTATCATTCATAGATTAAAAACCCACCCAACCACCACATCAATTGAAATCACCAGCCTCTGAATCATCTTCAAATAATGGAGAAAAAAAGGCAACTAATTTCTAAGCGGCCACACAAATGCTGTTTGTGAAATTCAAGCACAACTGTTAAGCAAGTCACTATTTTACCACCTGACATATTGTTTAGTCAAAATACCAGGGCCTATTCATTTGAGGGAAGCTAAATGACAGGATTAATGTAATCCAGGTTTGATTTAACAATGCCCAGCATCAGACATTTCCAAAAGAACCCTCTAAACATCAGATGGAAAATTAAAAAGATTGCCTAAGGGCACAGAGTTTGCATGAGAATAAGGGTGGGACTGGGGCTGAGAGCAGAAGTCCAGCCGGTGCAGGGCAGGGATGTGACTACCAACAGAAAACAGGAGGTGAAGCAACAACACGAGAAGGCATTCAACACCAACACCAGCTTCAGGAATTCCCTCTCCATTCCGAGGAACCTTGTTTCCAGCCCAACAACCTGCAGCCTCTCACTCAGGCCAGCTAGTCTTGCTGAAAAATCTTGCAAAACACGTTCTCCCTCAGAACTCCACAGCTCCCCTGTCCAGTTCACACCGTGCCTCCACAAATCAGTTGTTCCAACGAAACACAAAGCAACGCATTGCAAAGCCAAGACTGCCTTAAGCTATGCAACATTTCCAAATGCCACTGTGTGAAATAGACTATTTGATCACTGTAATGCTCAGTTTACCAAAGCCTTCTTGCTAAAAACAACAATAAGGGGCAGAGAGGAAGCAGTGCTGGTAAGCCAACAGCCGCATCTACAAGGTCTAAAACCCTCCAAGTAAACACCAACAAATAAACTTTAATCACTTCATCTTTTGCACATGATGCTGTCCCACATGCTCTGGAAGTGAGAAAACAAATCCCTACCCAAATTAACCCAAAAATTAAATCACAGACATCTTTATTTCATTTTTGCCCTAACAATGTCAGCGGCTGCTCTAAGCTGTCCCCAGAGCCTTCTCTTCTCCAGGCTGAACAACCCCAGCTCTCTCAGTCTGTCCCCACAGCAGAGGTGCTCCAGCCCTCGGATCTTCTCTGTGGCCTCCTCCGGACCTGTTCCAACAATTCCACATCCTTCTTATTTTGGGGATTCCAGAACTGGACACAGGACTCCAGGTGGGGTCTCATCAGAGCGGAGCAGAGGGGAAGAACGCCCTCCCTCACCCTCGGGCAACAGGGAGGGAGGACTGAGGAATGAAACAAAAGCACAATTCCCCCCTCCGCACAGGCTGCGAACACACCCTGCCACGGAGGTACCTTCAGAGACGGGGAGAGGAATCACCAGGGACCACGGGCGAACGCACGCAGCGAGGGGAGGGCCGGGAAAGGGGGAAAGGCCTGCGGAGGAGCAAGGCCGGGGAGGGGGGGGGGGGGGCGCGCGGCCCGAGGGCAGCGGGAGCCGCGGGAGCCCCGAGGCCCGCGCGGGGCCCACTCACATCTGGCTGACGAGCTTCTGCCGGAAGGTGGCGCTGCGCCAGTCGGTCTCGGGCCCCGTCACGTCCATCGCTCCGGCCGCCACTGCCGCCGCCGCGCGCTCCCTCCGCTGCCGCCGCCACACCGGAAGTGCCGCGCTCCCACTTCCGGCGCGCCGCGGGAAACGGCGCCAGCACAAGTCTCGCGAGACTTGGCGGGCGGCGCGGGGTGCGCTGGGAAATGTAGTTCCCCCCCCCCCCCCGCTGCCCCCAGTGCCGCCCCGAGCCTCGGCCCCGCGGCGGCGTCACGCGGGGGGCACCGGGCGCAGCCGGGGGGTGTGGGGCTGCCGGGAGGCGGGGTGTTGTGGGGGGGCTCCCCCGCCTCCCCCCCGGCGCCGGGCGGGCGCGTCACGCGGCGCCGCTTCCGGGTGCGGCTGCGGGCGGGACCGCGGGCCGAGACGCCGCGCTGGGTAGGTGCGGGGGGGCCGGGGCGGTGTGGGTCAGATTGGGGCCCTGACTGTGAGAAGGACATTGAGGGGCTGGGGCGCGTCCGGAGAAGGGGAACAGAGCTGGGGAAGGGGCCGGAGATCAGGGCTGTGGGAGAGTCGGAGAGACCTGGGGCTGTGCAGCCTGGAGGAGAGGAGGCTGAGGGGAGACCTCATCGCTCTCTGCAGCTCCTGAGAGGAGGCTGTGGTGAGGTGGGTGCTGGGCTCTGCTCCCAAGTGACAGGTGATGGGATGAGAGGAAAGGGCCTCAAGTTGCACCAGGGGAGGTTCAGATTGGACATCAGGAAAAATTCCATCACCTGAAGGGTTCTCAGGCACTGGCAGAGGCTGCCCAGGATGAGGGGGATGGAGTCCCTCTCACTGGAGGTGTTTAAAACCCGAGCAGATGAGATGCTCAGGGATAGTCGATTAATTGACAGGTACGGTTGGATTTGATGATCTCAAAGATCTTTTCCAACCAAGCCATTCTGTGATTCCCCAGTGTGGGAGCCAGTCCCAGCTTAGCCCCAGGACCGGGTGCTGTCCCCTCTGCCCATGCTCAGAGTTAGAGTTATGAATTAAAAGGCTCATATTGTTCAGGTTATGCCTCTGTTAATGGGAAAAAAAAAAAAAATCTTAAAAATCTCTATGTATTTAAATATAGATGCATTTCACGGGAATTTTTCCATATATGTATTAAGTGAGACGTTTTATTCATTATGTGTCTTAGCAATAACTTGAAATAGCCTTGGAAAAACCCCACCAGTGTTTGCTAAAAGGATTGAATGCCAGAACTTGTGAGACAGCATAGTTCGAACGTGCCATTTCCCAAACCGTACCTTGTGAGTTCCTCGCACCCCTCAGGTTCCTGGGAATGTCAGGAGCTGCAAACGGCCCAGTAGTTTGGCCCGAGTTGTCTGCTTGGCTGCTGCCAGCAGTGGCTTAGGGAAGGACAGTGTGCGTGGACCTGGCCAGAGCATCTCCACATTTGAAGGATGTGACGTTGAGGAATTCTGTGCTGCTAGATGCCTCTGTTGCTTTCTTTTTGCAGGATATCTGTCCAAAGGGGTTGCTTGGGTTGTTTGCCACATTTGTAGACATTTCCTGAGGTTAAGTGGGATTTCAGGAAGATTTCCTTTGCCTAATTAGGAATGTAAAGAGGGGCGATTCTGAAAGCAGCACTGCTGAGCGAAGCTGCTGCTCCTTCACCCCTCACTCTGCCCTTGTTCTTCAAAAAGCATGAAATTGCCCAAGTCCCATCTACACACAACACAGTGCTCAGTTCTCTCCAGTCTTACAAGTGCCCACCATATATTACGATATAGTGGTGAATTATTCTGGTATTTGCACTCCAGTTGGAATGAACAATAGTTTCGCTTTTCCATTATGTCGTTGGTGCCATCACATCTGTTTCTGCTTGGTTTTGGCAGGCACTCAGCTACCTCCCGATTCTGCACGTTCCCGGGCTGGTTGATCCATTTGTTTGCATGCCCTCTGCCCTGCTGGAGTTCTGGTGCACAGCCAGGCTCTGCCTGTTTGCCTTTGTAGCCCCTCAGAGTCAGCAAAACTAGTGTTTTGCTCTTCTTCTGAAAGCCTGTCTTCTTCCCAGGCTTTCAGCTGAAGTCTGGCTTGGGTCCTGATTCCTATTGCTCCCTAGGGAAAGATGAAGTTATGGGAAGACCCAGGGCACAGATTTTAAGCTTCCTTCAAGGAACTACAGCTTTTAAGGGTCTAATCCATTTGGATCACCATCAGCAGGCCGTACTGGTCGCTCTGTATTAGAAAAATGCTATGAAGAAGGTGGCCTGTGAGAAAGGGGACAGAGTTGCAGCTGAAGGGCATCAGTGAGCTTTGAGAATAGACCAAAAGGAACCACATTAATTCCAGTAGCAAAAGTGAAGCCACGCACCTGGGTCAGAATAAATTCGTGTATCAGAGCAGGATGGAGTTGAGTCTGGACAGGAGTCAGCTGTGCAAGAAGGGAGCCTGGGGGTCCTGGTGAGCAGCAAGTGAATAGGATTCCTCCAACAGGGGCCAGCTTCGTACTGGGCTGTTTTAGCACAGCATAGCCAGTAGGTCATGAGAAATTATTATTTCCCACGCTCTTCAGCACTTGTCAGCCCACAAAACCTGACTGCTGTGCCCGGCTTTGGGCTCCGTGCTGGAGGAGAAGGCCTGTGAGTGCAGTGGAGGGCTGAGGGGAAAGCCGGCTGGCAATTTTTAAGCTCTCTGATGGGTGCAGGATGATGTAGAGCTGAGCTCTCTGTGGTGCACAGTGCTAAGAATAAAAAGGCAAGTGCCACAAATGCCAGGAAAAGGATTTCACAGAGGATACAAAGAAAACAGACTTGATGGTGAATCACTCGGTTTTCTGACTGTTGACATGGATGGAGTTTCTGCCCTCAACTAGACAAGGCTCCTCACATCCTGTCCCGACTTTGGAGATTTCCCTGCTTCCAGGAGGAGACTGGACTAGAGATCTCCCAAGATTTTTCTAGCCTAAATTACTCCTCACCTCTAAGCAAGCATGGAATCCCTCAAGCTCAAACTGCCTGTCCACAGGGCAGTGAGCTAAACAGGTTTGGATACCTGATACCAGCAAGCTCTGGTTTATTTTGGGCACAGCTGATGCACCAGCAAATATCACTGTCGGCATGGAACACCTCTTTGTGGAAATTTAGCTGACAGCCACAAGCTCTTCCAAACAAAAATGTCTGAGTTTCCATAGAAACTGACTTGTATAATCCTTCCTGTATCCAGCCTTTTCTCTACACCAGAGAATCGAGACTGTCAGCGCAACTGCACACAAAAACCCCAAACTGCCACACACACCACACCCCAGCAAGCATCGCTGTGCGACACAGGTGACAGTCAGAGCAGGGGTGAACTCTTGTCTGGGGGTGTCTTGTACCATCAATGCCCATAACAGACTGCAGCAATTAAAGGCATCTGTGCTGGGTATAAAGCACAGGATCAGTGCACAGCCTATCCCAGCAAGGAATAGAGGCTGAGTGTATCCATAATGGCAGCAGCTAAGGGAAATGAAAGAGCAAAGACAGGGAGAGAGGAGAGTTTTCAGATTCCAGGGTAAAATAACAAGAAAGACAGAGGTGCAGTTTATATTGCAGCAAAGTTACCTGAGGGTATTGGGCAATTTGGGATTTGGCAAAAATTGTATTTGTTCTTCATTGTAAACGATACATAAATGCAGAAGAAATGAGGTTCTGGTAATGGGCTGAGAAGTGAAACTTGCTAAGGAGAAAAAATATTCCCCCCGTGCTACATTCTCTGACTGTTGGACTGAAACTCCAGGTCAGAACGCTTGTTTGAAACAACCTGTTCTGCTGCTGTGGTGCAGGAATGGACCCCACACACGCCCAGTATTGTCAGTCAGAGTCATTTCTGCGTGGGCAGAACCGTCTCTCTGCTGATGGAACAGTTCATTTGAGTTCTTTTCCACAACAGGGGACTCAGAGGACCATTCGTAAAGGGAAAGGCACAAACCATTGCTGATTCTGTTGTCTCACAGATTTCCTTCTGCTGCAGCTGAGCATTCCTGCCTGGGATGGCGGAGGATCAAGAGCTGCCTCAGCCACACAAAGCCCAGCTGGAGCCCTCCCTGCAGCAGCGCACCAGCAACACGTACCGCAGTGCCGAGCACTCCCAGGCCTTGCTCAGCGGCCTCGTATCTCTCCGAGACAGCAGCATCCTCTTTGATGTGGTTCTCGTAGTGGAAGAGAAACCCATCGAGGCTCATCGCATACTTCTGGCTGCGTCCTGCGACTATTTCAGGTATCCTTCAGAGCAGCAGTCACGAGCACGTGTCTGAGTGTTACTCCAGCCTGCAACATCCAGGTCTGCCTTAGCTGCTCCTGGAGGTAAAATTAGACCCATAAGACAGAGCTGAATGTGTTTCAAAATACTAAGTATGGATTTATTCATATCTCTGCTGTGTCTCTACAAAAATAAAGTACACTGAGCTTACCTCCACTGAATTCCTTATCAGTGATGCTTGGAGTGATATAAAGAAAATACACTGTCTTCACAGGTGTCTGCTGGGTAAATGCACTCTAGGTGGCTTTTAACATGTCCTGAGCATTGTGAGACTGTGCCCATTGTGGTGATCATTTCAGAAGACACAAAACATCACTGGACATGGGTCTGTGTTTAAGCCCTTCAGGTTTCAGATGGCCCCTACTGTTTTCCTGCAGAAGGGTGTCCCTTTTTTAGGTCCTAAAGGCTTGTTCTCTTTGCATCATGGCTTAGAGAAAAGGGAATCCCATAAAAGTGTCTGCCTAGGTTTTTATCTTTCTAAATATTTTCTCTGTTCCCAGGATGACATAAGATAAGCTTCAATACAAACCTGCTATAGCATGTGCCATTGTCTTTTTTACAGAGGGATGTTTGCAGGAGGACTGAGAGAGATGGAACAAGAAGAAGTTCATATTCATGGCATCTCCTACAATGCAATGTGTAAAATCTTGAACTTCATTTACACTTCTGAGCTGGAACTCAGTGTGAACAGTGTACAGGAAACCTTAGCTGCAGCCTGTCAGCTTCAGGTGAGGTACTGGGAGAGTGACAAAAAGAAGAAACAACAAAAGAAACAGAAAATGTGGCTGTCTGGTTAAATGGAGGGTTAGGGGTGAATAAGAGCGTGGTACTGATGAGAAGAATTTCTCTGGGATGCTGTATGCCCTGGCACTGGCTTTGGAAGGGTAGGAACAATGAATAAGTACTCGCACATCTAATTTTGTGCCGGTGGTTTTATTACTTATAAACATTTACCATCTCATCTCGAGCACTGTGTTTTGTAGCCCTCACTTCCACTGACCTGCTTGTGAAAGCTTCCCTAGAACAGAATAGATCTGGGCCATGGTAAAGGGCAGGGCTTGCTGCTCTGAAGTTGTGCCGCTGCTCCAGATCTTCCCCAGACTGAGCCCACAGACACATAAGCTCCACATGACCTCCCCTGACCCCGTAACTGCAGGGAATCCTATCACTGTGGTTTCTGCACTAAGTGCAGGTTTTTTTCTCTAACTTGCCTTGAAGCAAACTGCTGCAAAAGGCTCTGGCACTCATTCTTAAACTTCCCGAGTGCTTACTTTGGTGGTTTCCTCATGCCTGGCACTGCTGTGCTAGCAGAGGGGCTCTTGGAACCAGCTGGTTCTTCATGTGCCAGTAGTCCCTCCTGCCAGATACCACTTCAGATTGTATTTAGAAGACAACACTAAATATTAATGTTACTTTCAAATGGCTTCCTGTGCTCAAGTGATGCAGGTCTATTTGTTACCCTTACAGCCTTTGATAATAGTGCGTCTACAGTGCTCTGAAAGAACATTTGTGGAGTGGCTGTAAACCCAGCTTACACCATGTCCTCTGTGCCTTCCATGTCCACGACTGCCTCGAGGCAGCCAGCAGCTCGGTGCCACGCTAACAAACCCCACAGCCTGGCTGTCCAGTGTCCCCCGTGTCTTGGGAGACTGCTGTACCTAAAGCCAAACTCATGGGCTTGCAATACAGTGTGGCTGGAAGATCGATATGTATCTAAAATATCCATGTTGAGTTCTTTTTCTCTGGAGGAAGGTGGATTGGGTGCATGTGAACACAGTGATCAGACTGGGAGGAGGGCAGTCGTCTTGTGGACAGTGTTCTTACAGCCATCCCAGGCTTCTGTCGCCTGTCTCTTGAGTGCAGGGCAAGTGCTGTCTGAAATGAAAAATCTCTCTTTCTTGTAGATTCCAGAAGTCATTAAGTTCTGTTGCGATTTCCTCATGTCCTGGGTAGATGAAGAGAACATCCTCGACGTGTACAGACTGGCTGACCATTATGACTTGAGACATTTGAGCGAGCAGCTGGACTCCTACATTTTGAAGAACTTTGCTACTTTCTCAAGGACACAAGTGTACCGACAGCTGCCCTTGCAGAAGGTCTACTCCCTTCTCAGCAGCAACCGCTTGGAGGTTAATTATGAGTTTGAAGTTTATGATGGAGCACTCTTTTATCATTATTCTCCAGAGCAACTGGAGACAGACCAGGTCTCCCTGATGGAGCCCCTTAAGCTACTTGAGACAGTTCGTTTTCCTCTCATGGAACCCCAGATTCTGCAAAGGCTTCATGACAAACTAAGTCCATGTCCTTTAAAAGATACAGTCGCAGATGCATTAATGTACCACAAGAATGAATGTCTTCAGCCAATGCTTCAGAGCTCCCAGACACAGCTGAGATCAGAGTTCCAGTGTGTAGTGGGATTTGGAGGGATGCATTCTACTCCATCCATTGTCCTCAGTGATCAAGCCAAGTATCTGAACCCCTTGTTGGGAGAGTGGAGGCACTTTCCAGCGGCACTGGCCCCCAGAATGTCCAACCAGGGGATTGCTGTTCTCAATAACTTTGTATATTTAATTGGTGGAGACAACAATGTAAGTGGTTTTCGAGCAGAGTCGAGGTGTTGGAGGTAAGAGAAGAATAACCCTGCTATTATTTTTATTCCCACCCTGTTGCCCATCTGTGAGTCAGTAAGCAGCCTGTACACTTGCAGGCCCAAAGAGCAGGAGCTGAGCAGGGGCCTCACTGAAAGAAACACAAGGAATAAAGAAATGAGCCTTTAACAGGAAGATTCCAGCAGTCAGCAGTGCTTATGAGACAAAGCCAAGCCTGGAGGGTAGAGGCAGCTCCTTGCTCAGGAGGATTGCCTGTGCTACTTTCTGCTTTGTTGGAGAGTGAAAGTAGTAACAGTGTGAGAAGCAGCGACGAACTAGCATTCCCTACATCCTAGACTGTCTGGATGCTCTTGGAGTAGGATTTTCTAGAACTCTTCTTGTGGGGTTTTGGTCCCAATACAAAGGGATTTAGCTACCAAAAAGGATTTTTAAATAAAATGCTCTTACTGGTTGATTATTAAGGCTTTATGTGCAGCATTCCAGGGTCCTCTAAAGTGCTTCTGTGCCAGCGAAAAAAGCCAGAGGAAAAATCAGTTTCATGCCGATTACCTTGCAAAAGCATTGCTAAATCTTTTGCCTTTATAATGTGGTGGGTTTTACTCGTTTTAGCTGAGTTGCTCTTATTTTGTGGCATGTATAGTCTTTGTGCTATTTTTAGACTGCTTTACCTTGTAGAATGGCTTTGTGCAAGCAGAGATTCTGATACATAACCTGGCAGCAGTGCAAAAGATAATGGAAAACCTAGGCTTTTATAGCATGATTATATCAGCTACAATACATCAGCTAAAAATAGATTAAAACAACTTTGCTAATAATAAAATGCTGACAAAGCCAAATTTCACTCTGCTTACAGCTGAGCTGAGTTTCAGCCAAAGACAGTGCAGTAACCCACATCTGTGCTGCTGTCTGGTATCCAGCAATGATTCCGTGCCTGTAGGAATAACTTCCTTTGATACCATTCCTCTACAAGGTATGACCCACGACACAACAAGTGGTTCCAGATCCAGTCCCTGCAGCAGGAACACGCTGACCTCAGCGTTTGTGTTGTGGACAACTATATCTACGCCGTCGCCGGCCGCGATTACCACGAAGACCTGAGGGAGGTGGAGAGGTATGACCCTAAGAGCAACACGTGGGAATATGTTGCACCTCTGAAGAAGGAGGTAAGGAGTGCATTCGCTACACACAGGACTACAGTGCCCTGATTTCATCTGTTTAGATGCTTTTCTCATGCGTTGTTTTACATTTGCTGATATTCAGATGAGAAGCAGGAGCCTCTGTATATGCGATAAATGGATATCAAGAAAGCAGAATAATATATGCGAATTCCATTTTGAGGTTAAATGCTTATTTTTCTTGTTTCCTTGTTGTTTTCCCCCCACACCTTCTTGTGCTAATCCTTAAAACCATTTAAAATTAAACCCATAGCCTTGGGGAACAGGAAGTTCCCGTTTCTCTTAGGTAAGTAAACTCTGAGTCACAGGAGTACCAGCTTCTCACTTACATCCTGTGAGGGTGCTTTACTCAGGTGAGAAGAGATGATGTTTCAGCAAGGAGGTGCAGCAATTTCTGTAGACTTAATCAGTTCCTGGACATAGAACTGAGATTGGGTGATGAATTCTAGTGACAACAGCTGATGTGATGCAGTCCCATCTCAGGCAGCTGACATAAGACCAGTGCTCATTTGAAATATGTGAGCAAAGAGCAATCTTTTGTCACCAGCACCGTGTATTCTTCTGCAGCAGCAACTGCCAAAACAGCAGTTGTGACCCTAGGAACCAGGAGATTGTGTAGGGACATGGGAACTTGGATTGTGAGTAGAAATGTTTGCTCTTATTTCTAATACTGCTAAAAAAAAAGGCAAGAATTTCTATTGTCAGGTTAAAACTGTTGCAAAGGAGGAAGATAAACACAAATAACTGCTTGATGAATCTTGATTAGGGAAGAAACGAAGTAACCTTTCAAACTGTGCTGATTCCTGCTACACCTTTTAAAAACTTTGGGTCAAGTAACAAGCACAAAGTAATATTTGTGATTTTACAGTGCCTCACAATTGAGAATATTAGGAAGTATCACTATTACTGCATTTCACAAAAGGGATGTAGAGGCAGAAGAAGATAAACAGCTCGCATGAGGTCGCAAATAATAAATGGGTTCCAAAACTGAGAAGATAAAAAGCCTTAAGATCCAATTGAGTGCTACTGAGTGGGGTATCTTCCACTCCTGATGACACTGCTTGTATGGGAAAAACCTATAATGGAAAGGCTTCCAAATATACTAGGGAAAAAGGAAGTATGTGAATGATTCTCATAATCAAGGAGAGAGATCCCAGTGCAGTTCTGGAAGTTTTAGAAATTCTGATGTACTTCATTCAAAAAATCACACTTACAGCATAATCACTAGAAGGGAACTGTCTGTAAGAAAATCCTTCTGGATGTTCAAATCTGCATAGCTCGTGGAGAATGTCTCTCCCATAATGTCTATTCCATACATAAATCCAGACCTTTACCTCTTGCTTTGCCATGTGGTGACACAGGTGTATGCACACGCCGGAGCAGCGCTGGATGGGAAGATGTATATTACCTGTGGGAGGAGAGGAGAAGACTATTTGAAGGAGCTACAGTGTTATGACCCAAAGACTGACGGCTGGGAAATGTTAGCGGATGGTCCAGTGAGACGTGCATGGCACGGGATGGCTGCACTGCTGGGAAAGCTCTATGTAATTGGAGGAAGCAACAATGATTCTGGCTACAGAAGGGACGTTCACCAGGTGAGAACATGTCACACCTGAGTCTTTTGGACACTTGCACTCTGTGGTAATGTTTTCCTCATGTTAAGAATGCAAATGAAACTGTCTGCCCAGCAACAGCTGCTGCACAAGCTCACCTGCAGGACTGGCAGTTGTTTATTTGCTGCTGTCTGTTGTCTAACCTGCAGAGCATTACAGCTCTAGCACTTGATTTTAAGACATCTCTGAAGGATAATTTTCATTGCGATGCACACACATCAACCAAATTTACTTTGCATTTTCTTCTCATGTGCATTTATTTCTAAGCAAGGACTTTTGAATTACCAATGTTTAATTGCAGGACAAAGTTGTTAAGGATATATTGGATGACAATTGCATGATGCAATTAAATATACAGGACCTGATGATAAGTGATGGCTGGAGAGAATTCTCTTGCGTCTTATTCCAGCTTCTAGAACTACTAGTGACATGAAAATAAGATGCAAAAAGTAACTGCTCTTATAAAAGCAATGAAGATGGCAGAATTAAATCTAGCAGAAAAGTGTGCCTGAATGATGAAAAGGTGCTTACCAATAAGAGCAATTCATCAAGTAGATATCCCGTGAAATCTAAAGCTTCTCAACGTAAGGTACTTATGTTGGGAAGCTTTAGAGTTAGATATTTGTATGTTCCATCACATTTTTCCCTAATGGAAACAGATGCATTGTGTCTGAGCTTGGGTTAGCACGTGTCCCCATCTCTTTCACTTTTGTGTACGTTTCTGAACCACCTCCAGCTGTTACCCAGCAGCAAGGCCAGAAGTTGTGAGTCAGTTTTCTGTGGAGCACTGTACTCCTGCTACACAATGATGGGCTCTCTCTGTTACCAACACCCCATCAGCAGACTGGTAATAACTGCATGGCTTCTTAAATAGTTTATAGCCATACGGCCAGACTGTCACTAAGATACAAGCTTGATTTTGGCTGATCTCTTTGTTTTTTTCACAGGTTGCCTGCTATACACCAAGCACTGATCAGTGGACAAATGTATGTTCACTTCCTGCAGGACATGGGGAGCCAGGCATTGCAGTCTTAGACAACAGGATCTATGTCTTGGGAGGCAGATCCCACAACAGAGGAATCCGCATGGACTATGTCCACATTTACGATGCAGAGAGAGACTGTTGGGAGGAAGGACCCCAGCTGGAAGATGATATTTCTGGGATGGCTGCCTGCGTCCTTACTTTGCCCAGGGCTATTTTAATGGAAACAGAGAAATGGGTTTCAGAATGGCATGCAGACCGCGTGAAGTATCACCTCGACTTTCCGTCAGAAGTTATGAGCGTATCAGACTGGGAGGAATTTGACAATTCAAGTGAAGATTAGAAAATTTTAATATTTATTTTTTTTGCCAGTGGATGAGGAAAAAAAAGGCTTGGAGAAAATATTTAGAGATTTTATATGTTTTTTTCTTATATATATAAATCAGTATTTAAAGGTTTGAAGAGTTAATGTTCTGCACAAAATGCCATTCACAGTCAATACCTTCCCATCTGCAAGTGTTCTGCACAAAACACCACTGACAGCCAGTGTCTGCCCACCTGCCAGAAAGCAGCAACCACGGAACCGCCACCTTCCCCCAGTTAAAGCATCGAGGTGCATTTCCTTCGAAGGAGACTTATCTCAACCTTCAGCATGGACAGAAAGAAAAGGCACAGAAGGCTCAGCTCAACCAGCTTCTTTCCTTCCAGCTTTTAGCTCGAGATAGCTTTTTGAGATTTCTTTTTTCTTTTCTGTTTGGTAATAAAACTTCCCAGCCAGCTTCCACAGGAAGGTACCACCCCATGTCTCCCGCCTGTGCTGCGTGTCAGACAGCTTGACTGGTTTCTAAGCAAGATTGAACATGCAGGAACAGGAATAGGAGCAAGAAAGGCTGAACCTTCATCTCATCTGGGCATGCAGCCGTCTGTAACTGCGTTAGGGTCTGTGAACTGACATCCACTCCTGAGCTTCTATACTGCCAGTTCTGTCAGCACGGCGGAAAGGTCTCCTGAAAAGCCTGTCTGAACAGACCATGGCGATCTCCGTTCAGCTGTCAGGCACGTTTGTTCACAAGCAGAAATTAATAAATCCTTGTCAGAACTTTTTTAACTATTGTCTTGGTTTTATTAACCTTGATATGGAGTCTGAATGTTAGTGAGTTCTGTAAGATCATCCCATACTACATCAGTGTCAGGGAAGTTACACCAGCTTGGGAGATGGGCAATGTTTTGTCGTTCTTTTGTTATATGATTTAGAAGAGCATAAAGAGAGCAGAGGTTGGCTTGCCACAGCGTTAGGAAAAAAGCAATAAGGAGATAACTGGAGGAACTGAAGATTACAGTGGTCCAAGACCCTGCAGTAGCTGAACATAATACCGAATTCCTACAGTTCAGAAAGATCAGGCAGAGTAAAAATTATCTTTAAGGTCCCTTCCAACCCAAACGATTCTATGAGGTCTTAAAATAATTGGCTGCTGACTACCATCTTGCTTAAGATTTGTTCAGGAGTTGATGTAAAGTCTGAATCAGTGTGATACCTAAACAGTATGGGATCCTTCCTCTTGTGAGTAATCAATGACACCAGACAACTGTGACAACTACCAAGGGCTTGTATGTCTCTTAGCAATGATGGGGTTGCAGAATAACAAAACGAAAGGGACAAATCATAGAATGACAGAATGTTTTGGGTTGGAAGGGACCTCAAAGCCCATCCAGTCACACCCCGGGCAGGGACACCTCCCACTGGATCAGGGCCCCAATCCAACCTGGCCTTGAACACCACCAGGGACGGGGCAGCCACCACTGCTCTGGGCAACCTGGGCCAGGGCCTCCCACCCTCTGGAGAATTTCTTCCTAGTGTCTAGTGGGAATCTTCCCCCTTCCAGTTGAAAGCTGTTTCCCCTCATATCACAGTATCATAAGGTTGGAAAGGACCTCTGAGATCATCAAGTCCAACCTATAACCCAACACTAACACCAACCCATCATCTAACCCATGGCACTCAGTGCCTCATCCAGTCTCCCCTTAAACCCCTCCAGGGTTGGTGACTCCACCCCCTCCCTGGGCAGCCCATTCCAATGACCAATCACCCTTTCAGGGAAGAACTTTTTCCTCACATCAAGCCTAAACTTTCCCTGACCAAGCTTGAGTCCCTGCCCTCTAATTCTGCCACTGGTCACCCGAGAGAAGAGACCAAGCCCTGCTTGACTCCAACCTCCTTTTAGGGAGTTGTAGAGAGCAGTGAGGTCTCCCCTGAGCCTCCTCCAGACTAAACAGCCCCAACTCCCTCAGTCGCTCCTCGTAGGGAGCTCCTCATCCGTCACTCCAGGCCCTGGTAAAAAAGCCCCTCCCCAGCTTTCCTGGAGCCCCTCTCAGTACTGGGAGGCTGCTCTAAGGTTCTCCAGGATGAACAACCCCGGCTCTCTCAGCGTGTCCCTACAGCAGGGGGGCTCCAGCCCTCGGGCCATCTCCGTGGCCTCCTCTGGACCCATTTCAACAGTTCCGTGTCCTTCTTGTGTCGGCGGTTCCGGAACCGGACGCGGGACCACGGTGTCTCTCGCGGTTCTCTGGGCGAGACTAAACCCCCTTGGGCAGAGCGGCACTGGCAGCTCCCACTTCGCGCGCATCGCCCCCCCCTCCCCGCAACGCCCCCCCCCCCCGAGCCAGCGCTCCCCCCGCCCCGCGCCCTGCGGGGCCTCCCCCTGCGCCGCTTCCCCCCCCTGCGCGCGCGCGGGGCGGGGCGGGTCTCCCGCGCGCCCCCTGCCCCACCTCCCCTCCCTGCGCACGCGCGGGGCGGGGTCTCCTCGCCGGCGCGCCTTCCCTCCTGCGCATGCGCGGGGCGGCGCCTCCCGCCCCTTTCTGCCCGCCCGGCGCGCCTTCCCTCCTGCGCATGCGCGGGGCGGCGCCTCCCGCCCCTTTCTGCCCGCCCGGCGCGCCTTCCCTCCTGCGCATGCGCGGGGCGGCGCCTCCCGCCCCTTTCTGCCCGCCCGGCGCGCCTTCCCTCCTGCGCATGCGCGGGGCGGCGCCTCCCGCCCCTTTCTGCCCGCCCGGCGCCGCCGCCATTTTGGTGCTCGGCTCTGAGAGGGGAGGAACCGGTAGGAGCGAGCGGCAGCTCCGCGTCTCCGCCCGCGGCCCCCTCGTCCCTCCCGGCTGCTTCTGACGCGGAGGCACGGTTAGCGGGGCGCTCTCCCTGGCCGCCCTCGCCGTCTTCTCGGGCCGCCCGTCCTCGCCGGCTGCCGCCGCAGGCCTGAGGGAGCGCGGCGGGAAGGATGCCCCGCACGCCCCGGCGCTGAGGGGCCCCGAGCAGCCCCTCTCCGGCGCGGAGCTCTCTTCTCTCCTTTCTCGGGGCTGAGTTGGGCGCCGGCCGCTTCCCCCGAGCCGCCCCGTCGCCTCGCCCGGGCCTTCCCTTCGCCGGTGTCTGCCGCCTGCCCCCCCCCGCCGCAGCCATGTCCTCCGCCGCCCGCTTCGACTCCTCGGACCGCTCGAGCTGGTACGTGGGCCCCGTGTCGCGGGCGGAGGCGCAGACGCGGCTGCAGGGGCAGCGGCACGGCATGTTCCTGGTGCGGGACTCCTCCACCTGCCCGGGCGACTACGTGCTCTCCGTGTCCGAGAACTCCCGCGTCTCCCACTACATCATCAACTCCCTGCCCAACCGCCGCTTCAAGATCGGCGACCAGGAGTTCGAGCACCTGCCCGCCCTGCTGGAGTTCTACAAGATCCACTACCTGGACACGACCACCCTCATCGAGCCCGCGCCCAGGTGAGTGCTGCGCCCGCTGCCTGCCCTGCTTGGGGTGGGTCTCTTACCCATGGGGATAAGGAGAATGTGTTTTACCTCGTTTACTTACTACAGACATCCTGATCCCTGAGATGCACGCACTCAGTAGCCTCTGCAGACATCCCGATAGCTGCCCAGAGGTGCACGCACTCAGTAGCCTCTGCAGACATCCCGATAGCTGCCCAGAGGTGCACGCACTCAGTAGCCTCTGCAGACATCCCGATAGCTGCCCAGAGGTGCACGCACTCAGTAGCCTCTGCAGACATCCCGATAGCTGCCCAGAGGTGCACGCACTCAGTAGCCTCTGCAGACATCCCGATAGCTGCCCAGAGGTGCACGCACTCAGTAGCCTCTGCAGACATCCCGATAGCTGCCCAGAGGTGCACGCACTCAGTAGCCTCTATGAAAATCGTGGCCTCTGCTCAAGAATTTAGACACCGAGTCTTAAGAAGATGCTGGAGTCTGTAGTTAATTGACACAAGGTTGAAAACCTGTGATGAAACAAGGAAATGCATATCAGATAGGGAGAATTCCTGATTGTAGAAGGATTGCCTGAAGGGTGTCCTTATCCTAACTAAGGATGTAGAAAGGAAATAAGCAATTTCGTATTAAAGTAGAATTGTGTAACCTAAGGAATATCTCCGTTAGATTGGTGTAACAATTGTATTAGCTAGATTTTGAGCATTGGTTTTGTATCAGTAGGCATTTGGGGTCTCCAGGAGGTGTTCTGGTTTTTGGAAGATCTTGCACCCTGCACAGAATAAAAGCAGTGTTTTCTCTCTAAAAATATTTTGTTTCAGGAGTTTGTTTCTTTTTTTGATTTCAGGTAACAGCAGGGGTTGCAGGGGGGAGGTACTGGTCCAGCCAGGATCTTGGCGTGGATGCAGAGCTGTGCTAGGTGTGCTAAGGAAACATTTGTTTATGGCTCTTCTTTGAAGCTGCTTTTGCCAGTGGTGGTTCTTGGCACTCTGGATCTCAGTGACCGTTGTGGGTTGCTCTTCAGTCAGATGATCCATGTAACGCATTTGGTCTGTCCTTACAAGTGCGAGTAGGCACATGGAAAGGTACCCTGTGAATCTCTGCCACCGACTGTTATTGCCTTGCAAGAGGGTGTGGTCTTGCTTTGTGCCAACCTTTTCTTCTGGCATTGTCCTGCTATTCCTAGGATGGTTGAGAATCCTAGAATCACAGAATGGTTTGGGTTGGAAGGGAACTTAAAACCCATCCAGTTCCAACCCCCTGCCATGGGCAGAAGCACCTCTTACTGGATCAGGGGCTCCAAGCCCCATCCAACCTGGCCTTGAACACCTGCAGGAATGGGGCAGCCACCACTGCTCTGGGCCATGGCCTCCTCACCCTCACAGGAGAACATTTCTTCTGAAGATCTCACCTCAGTCTCCCCTCTTTCAGCTTAAAAGCCGTACCCCTTTTCCTATCCCTGCCACTCCCTGATCCAGAGCCCTTCCCCAGCTTTCTTTTAGACTCCTTTAAGTACTGAAAATACTGAGAAGCTGGTTGGGAAGTCTGTCTAACCAAGCTTAAGTTGTTGTCTGCTCCTGCATCCACACTGTTGACTATAGGACAGGCTTTTATGTGATTAGGCTGCTTCACTCTGTCGAGTCAGCTTTAATACATCCTAGACAGCATTTTAGTGGCATTTCCACCCCCTAAAAATGTAAAAACATTGATTTCCCACAGTTTGGTTATGGCACTGTTCATCTGTATCTGCATGTGCTGTGCTGAGAAATGCTCTTCAGGGAGGATGGGAAAATGTGACTTGGCTGTGAGCTCGTTCTTTGTCTTGTTCCCAGTGTGGGACATACCTGCAGCTTGCATCAGTAAACTGCTTATCAAAAACTCTAGAAAGTACTCCTTGCTTTTAATTAATAAAGCCTTTCCTAGTGTCTTATTTCAAAGCTTCTGGGCTCCCTGAATAGAATGAAGTGAAGTAAAAGCTAGAAAAGTAATAACACAATGTGAAAAAATTCATATTGGTTCATTTAAATTCTTCTGTTTAAAATCTTACCGTGTTTGGCAGATTAGCAAGGTCTTAGAGGGGAAGAATAATTTGAGGTTTATAGTCCCAGTTTAATCTTGGCATAGGCTGGTTCCTAGTGCCAGTCATTAACGTGGGAAAGACTTGTCAAGGTGAAGAACTTAGATGGTCAAAAAAAGTCTTTCTGTAAAGCTGTCAGGTGATGGAGGGCTGTGGGAGAAAGCACCAGCTTCAGGAACTCTTAAAGTAGCTGAGAGGTCTGGTGGGTAGCAATTGTGCTGTGGCTAGAGAGGTGGGCAGATGAATATAAAAAATCACTCTTGCTGTTCCAGGAACGTTTAAATGGAGCTGCCCAGTGTAGGTGCATGCTTCAACTTGTGGATGGTTGGGAAGAAAAATGTCTGCACTGAAGCAATCTTTTTATGCTTATCTCAGTTCTCCTTAGCCTGGATCCTGTGGTGCCTTTCTGGAAGTGAAAATGTATTCTTAATCATTGATGGCAATGTCTGACTTGGCTTTCTCAAAGCATTTAAACTTAACTGATCCCACTTGCTCACTTGGTATTCATTATGAATTTTGTGAGATGGTTTTTGAATATTTTCCAGTGCCACCTTGTTTTCAGGTTTGGATTTCATCATGTTCTGCCAGCACACAGAGGCAGAGGGGGCCTGGCCTGCCCTGAGCTGACAGGCTTTGTTATAGAGCAGCAACTGGTATCCACTGGGTGGTTTTCCTTAGCATGACTTTTACTCTAGATTCTCTTAGAAAAATCAATGGCATGGTTGAAGTAGAGTTCCAGTGGCAAGGGGAAGAGTGAGAAGTAGTACTTCTGGATTTGTTTTTAATTTTTTTCTTTAATAGACTCAATTTAGAAGTAGGGCTGGGCAGGTGTGTGTGCTTCAGAACTGTTACCGTGAGTTCTTACTTCTCCAGCATTGTCATGGGAACATTGCACACAGCTGCTTCAGCTGATGAAGGCTGATTGTTTCAGTTTCATAAAGTGCAGTATGAGAGGTGGGGTTTGTGCTAGGATTAAGTAGTTTGTTATAGCTAAACAACGCTTAACTCTTGTAAATGACATTTTAAACTCATAGAACAGTTGAAAACTGGCTGTTTTAAGCTTTATATTTGTATCAATGATGAGCTCTGACTGTCATTGTTCTGAGCTCTTGCTTCTGCAGAGCGACTGCTCTCCAAGGTGTTACACTTTCTCTCCTAGCTTTGGCTGCAGCAGAGTGACTTAAAGCAGCATAGATATTCTTGTTAGGGCTTCTGGCTCAGCCTGCGAGTAATCGTAGGGATCTGACTTCCATTTACTTTGCAAGTAGCAAAAGAGAATTGAAGTAGGCTAATGACATGCATTCTTGCTATGGTAGCTTAGATAATAATATCTGCTGTGGCCTATATTTATTAAGGTTTCTGGCAGCTGCTTGGAATAAATGTATAAAGTTTAGAGTAAAAGTAGAATGCAGTGAAAATAGTTTCGTTTGATAAGTACTGTTACATATTGTCACAGTCAGTGAAGGGACTGTTGGACAGATGATGGGCGAAGTAATAAACAGTGATGTGAATAAATTAAAGGTAATATTATGGTTAATAAGGCAAAGGAGTATTTCTAGATGGTTAGCTTATTCATTTCTTACTCCATTCTTACAGGTGAATGTATTTAGTGTCTGTTACAAAGATGTCACTTTTAGGTTAAGTGTTTAAATATGCAGTAAAGATAAGCACTTTGAAACAAATAATTTTTCTGTTATAATCCAAACAACACTCTTGAGAATTGAAGTTGTGAAAATAAGATTAGGGAACTCTCTTCCCTATTACTTTCCAGAAAACAGGGGAACAATGTTGTCTCCTAAAACCATAGATATATTTCTCTACAGAGAAAGGAGTTTTCAGTGTAGATGTGACTGGCTGTCCCCAAAATTCTGCATCAAAGTAGTAGGGCTTGGTTAGAAAGATGCTGAGAGACAATCATTGGACTTTGAGCTTTTAGTTAGAAACCTAAGTTTTGTTATACTCTCCTCATAAATTTTGTGCCCTTTTGCCACTGTGCTCCTTCCAGTCTAGCATTTAGAGTTACCAAATTCTTTAGCAGTGGATGCTGAAGTTAGGAATGCAGATGTGATGAGTGAGGAGGATTGTTTAGCTCTCCAAGAGTCCCTCTACTTCACGTTACTCAGATATTTTTTGTTTATTTTTTATCTCTCCTCTGTCCAAATAATTTCAATTTGGTTTTATGTATCATGACTCTCAAATTAAGATATTGAATTAATTATATTCTCCCAAAGACCCTTGTGGCAATTCAAAACAGGTGAATGAAGATTTGGCATTATTTCTCCCAATTTTCTGCATCCATGATTGCTTCCCCAAAACCCAATAAAAATCTAATTTGGGTATTTAAGTAATGACTTGACAGTGTGAATTGCTCATTAAATGCCTCGCAGTGCTACCAAGCCAAAACTTTTGTTACAAAGCTGAATAAGTAATTCTCCTCTAATTGGTATTCCTACTATAAACTGTGTGCCTAGCCTTGTTACTGGAAGTACAAAATAATGGCTTGTTTATATGAAATCTTTTTTAAACCTAGGTATCCAAGTCCGCCAATGGGATCTGGATCTGCCCCTGCTCTGTCCGCTGCAGAAGAAAACGTGGAGTACGTTCGGACACTCTATGACTTCCCTGGCAACGATGCCGAGGATCTTCCGTTTAAAAAGGGTGAGATTCTGGTCATTGTAGAGAAGCCAGAAGAACAGTGGTGGAGCGCCAGAAACAAGGATGGTCGGATTGGGATGATTCCTGTTCCTTATGTAGAAAAGCTAGTCAGATCTTCTCACACAAAGCATGGAAACAGGAATTCCAACAGTTACGGTATTCCAGAACCTGCCCATGCTTATGCTCAGCCTCAAACCGCAAGTCCCCTTCCCTCGGTATCCAGTACCCCCGGAGCAGTGATCAATCCTCTGCCATCAACACAGAACGGACCAGTCTATGCCAAAGCTATACAAAAGAGAGTACCTTGTGCTTATGACAAGACTGCACTGGCGTTAGAGGTAAGTGTTTTATTTTCAAGTATTCTGATTTCCAGTTCTTCTGTAAAAGAAGAAACTGAAAATTGTTAGTGACTCCATATGTCAAGGGACTGAGAAGTGAGGTTACATTCTGAAGAAAGATCTTAATTGCTTCATCTATACCACTTCCTTTGAGAAAAGTGACCAAGTCACTTCAGGACCTGCGTTTACCGTCTCTTCTTGCCTGTTTAGCAGCGCAGTGTGCTGCAAGAGTGGTGGAGTGTATACAGACTGCTGTGGGAGTGAGTGCTAGGGAGAGGGTGACTTGGCTTCTTCCACCTGATCTTGGGGAAGGAAAGGGATGTTTCATTGAGAATTGGCAGAAGCATCCTGCAGAGAAAGGTAAGGATTGCTGATAAGCATGGTCTTTCTGATCATCAACTGTAGTAGGAGAAGCACTGAAGTATCTGGAGCTGAGAGCTGAAATCTAGTCAGAAATGTATCGGGGGTACTCTAGTACCTTTTACTTGGGTTTTCAAAAGTGGAATTTGAGAAGCCTTAAGACCTAAAATGGGGGCGAGTGCGTGAGATGAGACACTAGAGTGTAGCCTCTAAACTTGTGCTGAACTTTTAGTAAGTTCCTGTGCTTGCCAAAGCATTTTTCATTTTATTTTTATTAGGAATGACTTTAGATCTTTATTCTCTAGATGGTAAAGCGTTCATGTTGCAATTCCAGTAATGGATTGGAAGAAGTTTTTAAAGCTGTATCCAGGATACCCAGGCTGTTTTATTTGGATTATACTGGAGGCTAGTTAACCTGTAGCTGAAAAATGTTTCACCTGGAAAAAGCGCTGGTCTTGTAGATGAAATTTGAGTGTGCTACAATACTTCAAGAAGCAAATGCAGGGAAACAAGCAAAGGAAGCAGCAGCATTTTAGCAAGGAAAATAATAGTGGTTTTCAAAAGACTTCTGAACTTTTCCTGTTGCTTTTGCTCAGTTACTTTACAAGTTAAAGCTGTTATCTGTAGCTGATACTTTGACATTTGTAAGGTTATATTTGTGACTTCCAGTTATTCATAATAAGCCCCAAGTGTTTTTCCCCTGTATTTGTAAAGCCTATACAGGTGATTACTCTTACAGTGTTACAAGTTAATTATGTATCACTGGATTTTCCTTGAGTCTTGTGAAATCTAGCAGCTTATTTGTGAGCAATGTGTGAAAATTGTCATAGAGCAATGTGTAAATCTGTGCCAGCTGCACTGTAAGAAAGATTCCTGCCAAAACAACTCATACTCTGCAAACAAAGCAAGGCAAACGATTGATTTTGTGATGTTGTCAGTGTGTTATGGAATTACTTCAGGGAACTTGCTTTGCTGCAGGATAGCAGGACCACTTGGAAGGATGGCCCTCACACAGATTTTTCTGGCGTGCTCTTTAGTCACATAGTTGGTCCCATCATCTTAGCTGCTGTAGTATACCAGTAGAATTAATTTTCTGACCAACGTGTGGTTTTGAATTGGTTTGAACCTTCAAATTGCTGAAGTTTTGTTTGTGAGATTCTTCTCTCCCACCGAGTTCTGATCACTCACCACCTCATGTCTTTGTCTCCCACCACTGGCATATTTTGTCTTCCTGCATAGTCTGTTTTCTTTGCAAGTGCACCTTAGCTGCACTGTGACTTTTCAACATGCTTTGGAAATAGGATTCTGGGAACTGATCTACATTTTCATTCAAATCAGTGATTACAGCTTCTCCATATCTATCCACGCATAGGGAACTTTAGCAATCTCATTATAACAGTATTTTTTTGTCACATGTACTAACCTTAAAGAAGAAAATCCAACTTCTTTTCATGGTCTTCCTCCAGATTGCCTAATGCTCCTAGGCCCTGATGATGTGTTTAATTCCAGCCTCGTCAGGTGTCACCGAATGATCCATTTGAAGCTTGTTTCGTTAGAGTGTGAAAGTAGGTAGTGGTAGAGAAAGAATAGGTTGTGGGAATGTTTTGGGCAAGAAAGCTGGTGTGTTCTTTCAGACATAAGTATTTGACAGTACTCCACCTCATACAGGTGTACTCCAATTGCAATTCAGCTTGTACAGGCCAAACACCTTGTTAGTGTAATTATGCAGTGCCTGATTGTGTGATCTCATTTCAACTGACAAAAACAATACAAGAGCAAAGCATCTGTTTGCTAGCACTAGTGTTGTGTGGTCAGCACACAGTGCTTAAAAGGAAGAGAATACCATCTGGAGTAAGTAAAACTATTGCGTAGTAATCTGCTCGACTTCCTTTTAAGTGGAGGGATGTCATTCTGTGCTCACTTGAGAATGAGACAAGCTCTCTGCTTGCCTGTCTAGTTCTTCTGTTGCACACTATTGTTTATATAAGCTGCCAGAAGTTGTCTTAGATGAAAGATTCATAGTCTGTTACAGAGGAGTGTGTTTGGTAAGGAAGGTATCGTTATTGTTTTAAAAATTCCTCACATGAAAAATGTAACTTGTGAAACAAGTACGTATTCTGTTGGAAATGTGAAATGATCTGTTTGGTTGGATAATGATGGAATATTTAAATTGTACTTAAAGTGTGACGGTTTAAGGCCATCTGCAGTGTTATTTTTGTAAGGCTACTAGTTAATATGGCATTTATTACAATTTGGACCTTGCTGGGCTACAATTGTTTAGCATTTGTGCTGATATTATTGAATTGACTATTTTCTAAATGTTGACTTGATCCTACTGCATTATATGCTCTACTTTCATTTTCTAAAATAAAAAAAATAAATAGTAATCTGTTTTTAGGCTAAAATGTTTTAAGTATCACTGCTATGTCAAGACATACGGTTGGGATGTGTATAACTTTGAGCATCTCTCTGCACTAGTGAAGGGTTAGTAAGGGCTCTGGTAAATTGTATGTATTTCTAAGCTTTATATATGCTGGGTCAGTAGAGCAAGTTACCTTGGCAGTTCAGAGTTAATGTTTTTAATGAGATTGAAGCCTACAGTTTCTCACTACAACCAATTCTACTTCTGATGTGTGCTGTGTTTTCATGGATGCTGCATTAAAAAATAAAAACAACTAAAAAAAACCCTAAACAAACCACAAAAAAAAAAACCCACAAACCACACTTGACTTGTGTGCTTTCAGCCAAGAAGCAATTTCCTTCCTTTCTGGTGCTCCAGAGGAAGGAGTATGAAGGACAGGGGTACAGTGTCCTGTACTTACAGGGGCTAGAACTATACATTGGAGTCATGCACTGCTGTTCTTCAATCCTGCTTTTCTTTGGGAACTAGCAGGGCTATCCTGTGTGCAAAGGTTATTCAGGATAGTGCTTTAAGGAGGGGATGAATTCTGTAAGAGCAGAGATTCTTGGGCACAATCAATGTGATACAGAGCAGCAGGGGCTGCCTTAAAATTCCTCAGCATTTAATTCCCTGTAGTTCTACATTCAGGCTGCTTATATATACTATACTGTATTTTTATAGTAAAGTTTTTATTGTAATGATGGCTTTCTCTAGGCCTGTGCCAGCATTACAGTATTAAGTAATTGATGTGTTGTTGATATATCACACGTATGTTTTCTAGTACAATGCTAATCTGGCACTGGAATGGTTTGAAATGAATACCCCTTCCCATAATTACATAACTGACAGTATTTCTCTTGAGCCTCTTACAATTAGGTTACAGTTAACTTTTTTCCCTCTTCAAAGAAAAGTTAGGACAAGTAGGCCAAAATGTGCTAGTAGGAGAACTTTCTTAATTAGGAAATTAGGCCTCTGCTTTCACTAGACAACAAGCATTGCTTGTGGTAAGCCACGGAAGCTTAGTGTTGCTGTGTTAAACATTAAAATACATCTGACCCACAAGGATTGTAAGCAAAATATTGAGCCTGTAGTTGTGCATTGTGAAGTGTTGATCTGGCAGCTGTAGTGCTGATAACTGTAGGACTGAAAGTGATGTTGGCAGCAGGATGCCTGTGGCTGTACTGCTGTGCACCAACTTTTCCATATGCTACCTTTGAAAATAAAGCAGAAAATTACTTCAAGATTTTGTCTGCAATCTGAATCTTTGTAACTTCCTTTTCCAGTCAGAGTTATTGATGGTTCCCATCTTGTAGTGCTGAGTGCCTCACCATTTCATACACACTCACCTGCAGAACTGTTTGCAGAGGTGGTTTTCTGATGGAACTGAAAGCGACCTGGATAACCTAGACAAGGTCCTGTGCTACAGTGAGTTCTGTGTGGCTCAGGAATGCTGGTCTGTGGGAGCTTTGAGCTCTCCACAGTGTGACAGTCACCTTGATCAGATGGAGACAGGTTGCCATCATTTAAGCACACACATACACAAAGCACCAGCTACTATAGCATCCGTTGTCCTGTTTGCTGTGTGACTGGACTCTGCTTTGTACTGTTTGGAGAGAGTGGCACATGAAGCAATTTCTTAGGGTTGAGCCTTGTTTATTCTTCAGAACAGGCAGCTGGTCTGAACAGTTGTTTAGTTGTTGTTACAAATGTGTTACCAAAGAAGGTGAATTGTGACACTCATTAGGATAATGACTGAAATTGGCCACTCTTTGAATTCCAAAGGGTAGGATGTTTTCTATAGTTGTTGACCCAAGAGGCTATAGTAATGATTTTGAGTTTTAATGCATTTTTATCTCCTTAAACTTGTATTGCAGAACTCATGTCAGCCATAGAACTGTGAACACAAAATTGTTGGAATAGCTGTAAAACATTGAATTGGTTGTCTATGTGACTAAAATGGCATGCAGGAAAACTTTGCAGTGTATGAATCAACTTCACATGGGAGACAGGTATGGGACTGCTGATAGGGAATGAAGTAACCTTTCCAACTGCCATGTCCCACAGCTTGTGCTTCCCCAGGGCTTTGAATTCATGCTGTAACAGGGACATAATGAAAGGATGCCTCCTAAATACAGTTTGATTTTTATAGTTTGGGTGGAACCAAATGGCTGCATTTCAGAAGTATTACTCATTTCAGCAGTAGGTGCTTCCATCCAGTGATGCTGGCGTGCTTTATTCACTGATCTGAGATGCTGAGACTAGGAAGCAGTTTCCTAATTTATAGATAAGGGCCATGAGCTGTCCAGATTCACAGAGGAAGTCTGTGGGAGAGATGAGAATAGAAGCAGGTCTCTTGACTCTTGTCCTGTGCCTCATCATAAGACAATCCTTCTGACTGGCCTAAAATGCTCTCTGGAAACAAGTGTTACAACATTTTTAGTGGAGGATCGCACCTCAGCTGGCCATGGTACAGGTGCTTTTAAGAGTATTTACCAACTACTGCTTTTAGTTAGTACTTTGGGGAAAACACATGGAGAGACACAACTTGAGCAGATTCTTTGAGGGGTTGTCAAATGGAGGTCTTTAACACAAGATCCATGCATTATTCTATCACAACATCAAAGTTCCTCCTCCAAAAATCTTGTTTCAACATGTTGTTTTGTTTAACCTCTTCAGGGGAACTTCATTTTTGTTAATAACATAACACAAGAGGGTAGTCAGAAGCTTTTGTTAAAAAAACGCCTCTCAAATAATATAGAGTTATTGTGAATTGATTTACTATTCCAGTGGTTCTTGGCAGATGGGAGTATTGAGGAGCTTTTGTCAGCCAGCCCTCTTTAATGGCAGATGTTGATCTGTAGCACCTTCACCCACCGGGCAGTTTGAAGGTTTTACACTGTTCATCTCCGTGGCAGCCTGTGGCAATGCAATAGACTGAGATTGTAAATATATTTTTCAACTCAACTGAAGCAAGACTTGCAAACCTTATGTTGTAGAAATCATGGAGTCAAATTGAAGGGTATCTTTTTCTAGAGTTTCAAAATGAATAATGTACTATTCTCTACAGCACGTGAGCAAAATTAATTTGTTGAACTCTCAGAAAATGCAATCCCATGGCCCTGAGCCAGCATACTGCCATTGGTTTTTCTTCCATAAATAGGACAAAAAGTGAGAGCGGATTGGTTTTAGTGTGGTGCAAGTGCAGTTTCTTGTTAGATTTTAACTGTTGCGATGTTGGCTGTATCTCCTTGAATTTGGGTCAAAAACTTGGATCCATCTTCAAGGGTTATTTCAATCGAGCAATGTAATGCTGAATATTTATAGATGTTATCAGTCTTTTCCTAAAGATACATTTGTTTGGTTCCTGTTTAGGTCATCTTGTTGCTATTTAGAGCTTTCTCTAGACTTTCTATTCAGTGAAAAGCCAGGCAAACTGTATTTTTTAGCAAATGCATATTAAAGCATGCTGCAGTGGCCTGTGAAGAGATGAAAACCAGTCAAATCAATACTGTGTGTGCTGCCATGGGAAGTGTATAACTACTTAACAGAATATGCTGGCTTCAAGGGTATTTAGGAACAGCATAAGTAAAGATGTGCAGACAGACAAGACATGGACAACCCTGCAAGTAGTGGAGAAGTAGTAGGGGAGGAGCAACGTTTTGCTTAAATGTCTACTTCATTCTAATATGAAAATAGAGCTTAAATTTCTAAAAAGAGCTTCAAAGTTTGAGAAAGCTTATTTTAAGATATATAACACTGAGTGCCTGCCAAGGAGTTTATGATAGTATCTTAAGCTTCATGTAAATGGTTCTTACTTCTGAGTGATATTGAAAAAATATCTAATGGAGTAATGGTAACTGGTTTAAATGGGCTTCAGATCAACTCATGACATGCACACAGTTTGTAAACACAGGGTTCTTCCTTTACTGGAAAATACACAGATCTTCCCTGAAAAGTTTTAATCTTAAGGTCCTTGGCCAGGATCCTTAAATGTTGTTAATTTCAATTTTAATACTATTCAATAATGTAGACAAATTGTTACACGTAACATCAGGACTAAAATCTAGTTTTTCCTTAAGTAAGAAGATCAAAGCTAATTACCTTTTGGATTTCACAGAAGTAGCTTGGTAAACTGAGACTCAGCTACAAGGAGCTTGGTCCTAGATCAGGGAAGAAACTTAGGAACTGTTTGCCAAGTCGTTGGCTGGGTGTGCTTTTTTTTGTGAAATTAGTCATTAGCTGCTACTGTCCCTTTTCTGATATTTACTGTAGTTACCACAGAGTAAATGGAGTAAACAGGAAGGGAGGTGTAACACTAGAGCTCTGCAGCAGACCACAGGGGCAGCTATTCCGAAGCTTTTGAGGGAGAAATGACAGTTGAGCTGGTCTGAAAGGCTACTCAACACGTGGGATGTTTTGCTTTGTAAGTTGCCCTAATCCAAATTAAATACAGGCACTGAGCAATGATAAGAGTAGAACAGCATCATCGGGGTGATGGTTCTCATTTGATTGTAGTTCAACTCTTCTCATCTTTAGCTCCCAAATAGGAAGAGACACAGTTATGGTAGGAAGGGCCTGATGTGTCATCATTGCTGTTTCAAATTCTTGGGCAGGAAGTAGAAGTGAAAACAGCTATTAAAGCTAGAATCTGTACATCTAATGCTTAAACAAAACAGTTCGAGATTCCTGTTCCCGATTCCAAAGGATACCATCGTTGTAGAACCTACAGGGGTTTCTTAGGCTCTGATAGTCAGAATTAGAACTTCAAGAAGGTGTTCTTTTGCTATAGGAATCTCTCTTTGAAGAACTGAATTTAATTTGCAATAATGCAGCAGGTGTTAAACCACGGGAGTACTGTGCTCTTTTGAGATGGGTGTTTTATCTCCTTGCTGATGGTAGCTTTAGTGATGCTAATTTATATCTGCACTAAGTACTTACTAGCATGGAGTTGCGAGCTTTCCTGTAGGAAAAGGTGTAGTTCAGCAGTTTGTCTGAATATGGAAATATATGTTTAGTTAAGACTGTAAGGAAGAGTGCAGACAGCATTATCATGTTTAGCAGCAAAATGTTGCTATTTTACTTAAGTGGAGTAACTTTTCTTTTCAATTGAACCTTATGCGAAGATGAGTGGGTTTTTTTCTTCCCTGTAATGTGCTTGTATTTGTTGTTCCTCTTCATTTGGTTTGTGTTTATATTGGAGGTGATTCCCAAGTGGGGTAACTTTTTTCTTTTTAATTATGCAGGTTGGAGATATCGTGAAAGTTACGAGGATGAATATAAATGGTCAGTGGGAAGGAGAAGTCAATGGTCGAAAAGGGCTCTTTCCATTCACGCATGTCAAAATATTTGATCCTCAAAACCCAGATGAGAACGAATGATTCCCTCTGCCTGATGCACACTGCTGCTTCATTTTCCTGGCTATCATGAGCGTTCTTTGAGGTGGGATGATGACTTAATGGCACATTGCTAGCGTTGCCCATTTTCCAGCTTGCTGCAGTCTGACGATTCTTTTAATATACACGTGGAGTACACAACTGAAGTCACTGCCCAACCTTCATACCATAGTCGTGTCATCCAGAATTTAATTTTGCTTTTAAAACTCTGTTGGGCCTTAAGCTGGAGGACACTGAACCAGTGTATAGCAGAGAATTGTGGGAAGAAATCCTTTCCTGTTGAGCCTTCCATGGACTTTTTCTGGCTTGCTCAGTAGGAAGAGCCCTAATCTTAGATAAAACATGCAACTCGTGCATTACTGTCCAACAAAAAGCAACAACAAAAATGCAATTTTAGGACTGAAGAAGACTTAGTTTTAAGAGAACCTATCCTAAGGTAGTACATTTTAAATGATGGTCTCTTTCAAGGACAATAATTGAAGCTTATGTATTCTAAGCGGTTGTATTACAAGCTGCTCTTTTCTGTTAACTCTGAAGCTTGTTGTTGGCCTTCCTGAAACTGTGTATGTTAAATGCAAATAACCATTGATTGAGCTGCATTGAAGCTGAGGCGTTTATTTATAAGGAAACTTAGGAGGGGTTGATACTTGTAACCTGGTTTTGACATACTGAGGGCATTTCTGTGGATTTTTGCAAGCACTAACTGTAGGAAGTGAGCTTTAAAGGGAAACACCTTTGGCTATGTACAGCTCTGCAGTGTGTAAAGTGGTGGTGTACTAGTACACAAGTGCTCATCACCAGACTGCATTTGGTAGACAGCTTGATCTGACTGCTGTGGTGTGGAGAGGTAGGAGAGGAGCAGGACAAAAGAACTTGGTAAATACTAATAAAACTCTCTCATTTGAACATACAGCTTTAACACCCATTTCTTTGTAGGCTTCTTCATCTCTCCAAAGTTTCCCAGCTGTGCCAGCCCCAGCTTGTTGAAAGCTCCCTTTCCAACACAGTACCTTCTTTCTAGGGTGTCTAAACATTGCTGTGCTTCTGTTCCAGAGCTGCTTTCATCTTCTTTTCCTCCCTGTTTTTCCTTGCTTGCATCCCAAGCCCTCTGCATGCTTCCATCTTTTTTCACCCTCCTAACTGAGTTGGCTCTGGTTTATATATGCCCCAGATCCCTCCCCTCCCAGCATCATCTAGAAAATGGTTAATTGCAGTGAGCTGCCTGGGTTCCCCCATGTGAGGTAAATGAGTGCTCAGACTGAAGGCGGCCACAGAGGTGTCTGTTGCCAGCAAAGCTTCTTCCCTTTGCCTGTGTGTAAGCTGTACTGCTACAACTGTGCTTGCAGCAGGGAACTCCATGGCTGCAGCTAAGTATGTACAGTTCGTGCCATGCAGGTTCTATCTTCAGCCTGGGGACAGGATGGGAAAGCTTAGGTACAGCGGTATCCTGTACCGCCGCCTTTACGTGTGTTTTGTAGGTGAACTGGAATGCTCTTTTAAAAATAATTGAACACTGAATTAACAGGATATATGTCTGCAAAGACTACAACTACACACCCTCCCTTTTCAGACATGCCTGTTGCAGAAGCTGACAGGAAGAATGCAGCCCCCATTTTTTCAGCTTTTGAAGGCTGTCAGTTGTAGCAAAACAAGAAACTTCAGACATCTGCGGAATCTCATCGGTCTTATAAATGTCACATTATATAAAAATTGTTGTCTTAAGTTCCAGCATGTGTTCTTGTTGATTTATGTCGCTTGATCCTAATAAAAGCACGTTGTTCTTAGCTCATGTGCAAGTGCCACAGGATCCTTAGTTGAAAGACACTGAAGAAATGCAAAACTGGTGTTGGCAACAAGACAGTCACAATGCCGGGGCGGTTTGAAGAAGTCTCTCCGTTCATCTATAGCTGTTCTCTGTAGTAGTGAGCGAGTGGCTGACAGTCTAGAAGTTCTTGTAGAGCATTTTACTACCAAATTAACTGTGAAGTAGAGTAGCATTGACTGAAGTATTTGGTGCTGTAAGAGTAATTCTTGACAATAGGCATTGACATTTTGTCTTGCAAAGAAAAGCTATGCAGCTCTCTCAGCTAAAGGAGGTCATGCTTTTTCTATGCCCCAACTGTACCTGTAAGTTTACTACATAGATTATACTACTGAAAGTCATCTTTGGAATACAGAAACTGCACTAAACTCAGTCTACTGCAGAGAAATCTTACTTCGGACCTGACCTAGTTACAGGCAACTCTTCAGAAGACTGATTGTGGAATTCCTTTGCATGGTAAATAAATACTGTGAGATTTTGAGATCTTGAGCACAGCTTTTGACCTGGATTTCTTCTAATGCAATAAACGTCTCAACTCATCCCCTCATTGTAGAAGGTATACACTTTGAACACAAGCATTGTTTGAGGTTTAGTTACGTTCTGATACTGCAGAAAAAAAAGTATTTTACCTTCAAAACTATGCAAAATTTGCGTGTAGTGGCTTCTGATGCAAAGACAAGAATTCTTAAATGTCTGTGAACCTGGTTGTGGGCCACGGATGAGCAGTGTTTCTCTCTGAGTCGCAGTGGTGTGGTTCAGTTATGTGACATCTGGCGTAAATGTAGCATACTGACCAGCCCAAGGTGATTGTAACCTTGCTCAAAACATGTCTTTGCTGTTTTACTCGGAGACAAGTATTTTCCTATAAGGACTGCATTTCATCAGTTTATGTTTCTCTCTGAAGGACTTTGGATTCTCAGTTGCTTGTCGCTTGCTTACACGTGTGCTGTCTGTTGCTTTATGAAGCCTCCCAAACTTGAGTGATAACTAATGGGTGTAACTGTTCCTTGGGCCTGTCAGGTATCCTTCGTGTGAAGCATGAGAGCCACAAGCGATGGCTTCAATCTATGCACCATTACAGCTGATCCTGCTTCTGAACTGGGAGCTGGTTCAGTGCCCTGGTGCCGCAGTAGTTAACTATCATGAGAGGCTTCTGTTGGACTTCTGTTGTGTACATGTGTATATAGATATGGAAGCCTCTGACCAGTCTGAAAGTTTAAATGAAAACTGTTTTAATCAGTGTCCATCACTGGATAAGCGCTAACTTAATTCATGATTGTTTACAAATTTGGAAAGAATAAACAAAAGGGAATATCCTGTTTGGGTTGGGGCTCTGAAGATCCCGAGCATTATTTTTGTAAAGGGAAAAACAGCATTCTTTGTGCCATTTCATGTGCCTGTAAAGTACTTTTTATATTGTATTCACATCCTGGGAACGAGCGGGCTGCCTTTGTTTTCTAGTCAAGTTTTCAAATGTTTTCCTCAATCCCTGCATTGGAAAGTGAGACCTGCCTAACAGACTGCCTTGGGGACCAGCGAGCATCCTTGTAGAGCTGTCAGCTCCTGGTGGCTTGTGGAAGTGGTTTGGGACAAGGATACAGTTACTGCAGTGGGAAAGGTGGCCTTGTATTTGAGACAGTCTTCACTGTGTAAACTTCCAAACACAAAATGTAATTCAAAGACCATGATCTTCAGGCAATAATATTAAAGTGTAAGCTTTTAAAGTTTATTTTGGGGATCATAGCTTGTTTTATTTTTTGTGCTACAAGATTAACAGTATTAAATGAATTATATTCTTAGAATACATGGAGTGTCTTTTCTTAAGATTAGTGCCTTTTTAATTTCTTACTCCACTTATTTCATAGAACTGGTCCCAACATCAAGCCATGGCTTTTTTTTTTCCCCCAGTGCCATCTTTGTACAGTCTAAATAAAACTTGCCTCAACTTACAGTATTTGTTGTCTTTAGTCTTAAACCCTTGACACTACTGGAGTACTTCAGCCCTTGCTGTGTCACTCCAGTGCACCATTTCTTGGGTGAATGACAGCCCAGGTTTTCCAGAATCAAGTGAAGAGTCAAGCAGGAGCAAATGCTGTTGCCAGGCTGAATGATACACTCCTGTTCCATTCTCGTCCCTCTTCTCAGACTCGACTGCTGTGCTCCAGAGGGTCACCTGAAGATGCATCTCTGGTCATACAGCTGATCGCTGTCTCCGCCACCTGACAGACACCTCGGTGCTCTTCCTGGCAGGGTGCTTAATGCTGCTCTTTTGCCATGGCTTTTAACAGTCTCTGTAGAAACCACGATCACCTTTGACTGTGCTTGTAAGAATGACTGGTTTATGTGTACAGTTTGGTTTTAGCTTATTATGGTTTGTGTAAATAAAGTGTGAACAGTGCAGGTACTGGAGTGTGAGTGGTTGGCATGCAAGCTGCTGTGGCAAGTCAGAAACAGGAGGTAGTATTCTGCCTTTCTGTGGTCAGTCCAGGTCAAGAACAGCACTCATGAGGACTTAGAGGTCTTCAATATTTAGCATCGTTCGGTTAAATCACTAACAATGTGTTGAAGCTTGAGATGATCTTATGTAGGAGAGACTTGGGAGGAACATCAGACACTCAGCTGCTGTGAAAGAGAAGTCTAAACAGCTTGCATTCTTTCCCTAGGCTCTGTGGGGATGTTCACAGCCTTGTGTTTGTCTTCTGGTGTGCAGCTTTCCCTGCAATATCAATAAACATTCACTGCCAACTCTGCACAGTCTCTTACCATCGGGTGGTCACAATGGGCAGGTTATTTTCAGAGTAAAGGATTGTATTGCAACTCCAAAAGCACGAACAGGTAACTTGCCAGTGCAAGGCTGAGTAATCCTGTTTCTAATGTCATTGTATGGCTTGTACTGTTTAGCAGAAGCGGGCAGTGCCAGCCTGTGGTGCAGCTGCTCCTCTTGACATCGTGCTTTGCTGTTTATGTAATAAAACCAAGCAGCCCCTGCTCTACCAGTGTCTGTTCCTGTACGGATGTTTCCCTGTTTGTCATCCATTTAATTAAAAGTTTTTGTTTCTTAAACCAGTGCAATAACAAACTCCTCTTTAGATTCAGCCGGTGGTTTGCCTGCTGGAGCTTTCACCAGTAAGAAACGTGCCTATAGATGCTCTGATGAAATGCTGTCACAGCCAAAGAACGTGTTTCTGTGTGATTTACAATTGTGTGGATTGTGCACGTGGGAAAGCTGTCCAGGGTTGTGTTCCCCAGCAGGGATGGCTCACCTTGGATCTGTCCCTTACTGTGTCCTCTGCCTTGTTTTGGAGGTTGGATCAGCTGCTCCTGCAGCAGCTGCACAATCCCCAGCCACAGCTCCATGGGGTAAGGTAGAACAGCTCTGACTTCAGGTTACCTCAGTGCCCCAAGCTGCAAGTGCTGGCAGGCACTGTGCAAACAGCTGAGCCCTCCTGCAGCAGGACTGTGAGTCCAAGGGGGACAGGCAGGCAGCAGGGAATAAAGCCATCACAGCTGTCCCAAAGTGAGCCTCCTGCTCTGAGATTTGAGCCCCAAGAGCTTGCCCTCAGCCAAAGCTGCCCCCATTAGTGTAACTCATTAGCACGGGCTGGTGTATGCCCACCTTGAGGAACGTTATCAGTGCTGCTACAGCTGGACCAGCCTCCACAGGAGCAGCCTGGGAACCCAGTGCCCACGCCTGTGACTCAGACCTGAATCCACTTTGCGAGGGCTCCTGCTCCACACCAGCACAGCACCTTGGGAGCTAAAAGCTGAGCTCCTGGCCCTGCTCCAGGAGACCCCAGCAGCACCTGTGGGAGACACACAGCCTCACGTGCAGGAGGTGCCACCCGTGCTGCTCTAGAGACAGGCAGGGGAGCGAGAGCCAGGGGGGTTAGTGCAGCGCTCGCCTCAGATAACCTTCCCAGCACCTGCTTGCTTCATTCCAGGCATTTTGTAACTAGAACCCTCTCCTGCACTCGTCTAATGCTGCTGATGCACCAGACAATCGGGATCAGAGCTAAATCTGGGATCCACAGGGAACCGGCTCCTGCTCTGTACGTCCTGGCTGGTCCAACAAGGGCAGCTGAAAGTCAGTGCTGAAAAAAAAAAATCCTTCACTTGTAATCTTGCATTTGGTTGAGAAATTAAGCACTAAAGCACAGAGGAAGCGTGGATCCCGGGGACTGTTATCACCCCCTCCAAGGTGCAGTTTCCTGATCTGTGCTATCTAATGGATCCTCTCCAGTCCCTGGACAGCGAGAGCTCTTGCTTGCTCTCACTCACATGGCAGAGGATGGAGGGGGCAGAAAGGCAGCACTGGCCATGCTGTTTTGCCTTCCCTGGCACCAGAGTCACTCGGAGGGAGCGGTGAGTCAGAGGAGAGATGCTGTTTCAGAAAGACAGAAGGGCCCCTGACATAAGCGAACACCAGGAGCTGCTTTGAAACTCTTGGCACTCAACTCCTGCTCAGCCCAGCACCACTTGCCAGCCAAGTCAATCAATGAGACCTCCAGGTGCTCCTGACAGAAAGGACAAACCCAGCCAGGCCTCAGATCACAGTCCCCATTCTTAACTTGTCATTAAAAAACATAAACATCAAATTTACCCATTTTTCATTACTGTGAAGCGACCATGTTGATTTACTGTATGTCCAGTCTCTAATCCCAGGGGTTTTAAATGTATTTTATGTTACTTCATTAATTTGACCTGGGTTGTGAGGTGGTTCAAGGGACTCTTGCTAGAACTTCAGCACTGTAGTCTTGGACTGCCTGCTTTGTGCCCTCACCTTGTGCCCAGTGGTATCAATAATCCACTGACCTTGAAGAGAAATAGCTTTTCTCTTTCCACTTCCCACAGCGGGTGATCTGGCTCCGAGGCTGCAGCAATGCCTGATGCACACACAGCCCTGGGATGGCCACATGGTGCAAAGGAAGCGTAATTCATCAGCCTTGGTCTTCTTAACCTAAGAAAGAGCCCTATTCCTCATGGGCAGTGCCTCCCACTGCCCCGGCTACCTGGAATAGCTGCGGCTACTCAGCACTTTGGAGAATTAGAGCTAAAATTAACAAAGATAATTTCTCTGCAAGAAATAGCACCTTGGCCTGGACATGGGACGCATTGTGGGGAGCCTGAAACAGAAAGGCTAAAACTGGCTCTGGCCTGGGATTCTGCTGATGCAGGCCTGCCTGAAGCATGCAGGACATTGGCACTACTGGAACCTCCTGGCCAAGATCATCCCGAAGTGCAAGGACAAGGTGCTGGCTGTTTAGCAATAGTCTGTGCTGCACAGCAATGGTAGCTGCAGACTCCACAGCAGCATTTGTGGTACCAATGCTGGCCTAAATTTAAGTAGACAAAAATAAGGACAGGCTGGAGAGCAGACTAGGAACAGAGAGCGTGCTCCGGGCAGTACGATGTAGGACTGGCATCTGGCAGGCGTGCAGGGCTCACACCTCCCTCACGGCACTGCCTTGGTTTCAGCAGCACATGGCAGCCCAACAGCCTGGCAGCAGTGCAGCATCAGAACTACTATGGAAGATGGAGGGGAGTGGAGGGAGGAGACAATGTACCTGGGGAAGGACGAGCTGCTTGAACACCCTCCCTGCTGCCAGGCACTCTATGGGCTCTTCAGTCATCACCCAAAACAGAGCCACAGCCTGCGCCTCCTCCAAGACCATTCCTGCTGGAAACAAGTCAGGGCATTGCTGGGCAGCAGTTCACAATGCAGGGAGCCACCGCACCCCACCATACCTGGCTGCCTTCCCTTTCTCCCACCAGCCAAGCTGCCTGTTCATGCTTGCTACAGCTTGGGAACCTGCCACAGGGCTCAACCCAACAAGGAATGTAGGCAGGGGCTGGGCAGAAAGGAGGAAACATCCTGCATCAACATTGGGGTGCCCTGCTTGCTTTGCTCCTTCAGGCCTAGCTTGCTCCACACTCGGCCTCTCTGCCTGAACAAGCCCAGCCACACAAATCCCCACTCCAGGCACTGTGACAGCACGAGAGCTTCACCCCTCACACACGTTAGACACGAAGCAGCAATGGGGCTGACTGCTTGTGTTTCTCTATCTTCAACATCGCCTTGGAACACCCTAGCTGGGGCTTCCAGGCCTCAGACCCTTGGCAGCAGATGCCCAGACGCCTGCCTGGCTGTCCCCTTGCCAGTCCCCTGCTGGCACTGGGTGGCACTGTGCCCCTGTGCAGCCATCCAGCTCCAGCCTTGGGCAAGGAACTCTCAGGGGTCCCCAGGCTCCCCCAAGGCTCTCCTCTCCCAAGCACTCCCACTACTGTGCTGCATTGGAAGTGAGCAGATGCCTGGGAACCCCGGGGAGCTGCATGGAGCTGACCCCCAACCCCTAAACCCGGGGTCCTGCTGCCTCCCTGCAGGCTCTTTCCCCACTGTGGTCAAATTTTCGTTACCATGGCAAAAGGAGATCAACTGCATCCTCACGATATCCCCCTCCATAAACTGATAGGGCAGGCAATTGGGAGAGCCCCGCCAAGTGATTTATAATCTGGGCTCGAGGAGTTCGTGCCGCGGCGCACACGCTGACCCCACCTTGCAGCAGCATTCCTCCCTGCAGTCCCCATCTCTGGGTGGGAGGATACCCACGGTGCCCCCTGGCCCACCTTCACTTGTCTCCTGCGCCCTCACCCCCTCCCCCCCAGGATCCCCACTAGGCTCCAGCGGCGCAAGGCTGCTGGGAACACCCATAGGCATGAGGGTTCCTTCTTTCCAGGGCACTGTGACACAGCTCTGCCCTGATTCCAGGAGATTTTACACCACCAGGGTGGTCAAGGGCCAGGAGCTGCACCCAGCTCTGGACCAGGGAGGTTTCTTTGGAGACACCTGGCCCTTCGTTTCATTTGCAATTGAAACTAGGAGGCCAGGCTCTCCGGGAGGAGCTGAAACCCCTCTTGACACCATGATGGCAAAACCCCCTCAGCTCTGGAACAGGCCCTTCCCTTCATGTTGATGCCTGGGTTTTTTTGGGAAACTGGAGGTGACACATGGGGTGTAACCAGAGCCCTGTTTGGAGAGGACCTGGTGGGGTTCAAGGGACTGGGTTTGCTTCGCACGTTGCTGGGACCCAGCAGATCTCAGCAGCCCTGACTGAGTTGACAACCCTGGGGAACGCAATAACCAAACGGAGCAGCACCTGCCTCCCTCCCTCCTTCCTGTGGTGTAAAAGCAGCCTGAGAAAAGTCTCCTTTTATCCTTCCCCTGCATTAGAGCTTCCAGGGGAAATGAGCACAAACACAACAGTAGCAGCACCGAGGGGACAGACCCTGAGCAGCCTGGAAGGGGGTTAATTAGTTTGCTGAAACCCTTCTCTCTTCAGCTGCCACCTACAGCTCCAAGCCTTGACAAACAGTTAGGAATAGGGATCTCTCTGCTGAAAATCAATGTTCTTTGGAGACAAGAGCTACAGATCCTCCAAATCTAGTGGTGGAGACTGTTCTTCTGCCATCAGGGTAGAAGACAAATGGGAGATGGGAAAGCAAAAGGTTTCCAAGTCTCCATAAAAGTCAAAATGGAGACAAACAGCCCCTTTCTCCCTTCTGGAATTACAGTGTCTAATCTCTCTTTGCCTAAATGTCCCCACCTCCCCTGTGGGACAGAGTCACTTTTAGACCTGCTGAAAATCTTCATTAGCACTTACAAAAATTATGCAAGATCCCCAGATACCAGAGACGGGCAAAGATCTCCCACCATTTCAGCACCATAACCAACACTGCAGCTGAGTGACCACCACAGGCAGCGCTTTGGAACTAACATTTCCTTGAGTACTTAGATTTGAAGCTGGGACTAACTTCACTAGGACTCCACATGAGAGCTCTGTGCCACCCTGTGGTCCCGGGATGAACAACTGCAGCTCCATAACCAATGTCCCCTCCTTTCAGCCAGGGACAAGATTTCCTTGCCAGGCACACGACGAGCTGCCCTCCCTCCTTTCCGCTTCTACTTCATCTGATCCTGCCCAGCTGTCTAAAAAACTGCCACATCCTGAGTACCGCTGGGAGCTCTTGGTGAGAGGCTGTGAACTCCTCTCCATCCAGCACCAGGATGGATTGAACACACTGACGCAGTATTTTATTGCTGAAGCATAAAGCAAGGGAATAAACAAGCACTGAAGTGCTACTGATCATTAAAACCAGATGGGAGCCCATTTACTGCCTCCACCAGCGAGGTGCAACCACTCCTCCACTGGGGCCTCATTGAAATTGGAAACCCAGGGCTCCATCTGGGAGGTGGAGACAGCAGCAGCTGCAGGCAGTGCCCACAGCTCAGACCTGGATTTGTCCTCTCACCACTAGCCCCGGGACAACCAAGGGGCGATGGAGCTTTTGGTCCTGGCTCCAGAAACTCAGTCACCCCAGTGCCTACTTGAAAACACCTTGATGGGGACAAGCAACCCATCCAGGGCCATTCCTGTTGCCCGGGAAGGTGGGATGGAGAGAATCACAGGCCAAGCTGTGCATGCACCAAGCAGGGACTCGGTTGCATTCCAACAATGTTCAAACATAGCCTAGAGATCCCCACAGGCTCTGGTCCCCCTGTGTAGTTCAGCTCCAGGACAGTGGCTTAGCAAAAGCAGCCCAAGTCTCACCTCATTTCCTCACCACTCGGTCTCTTGGCATGAGGAGCCAAGGACAACAGTGCGAAGGAGCCAGGGCCTTTTCCCCCTCATTCCACATCAATGCATCCACCACAGATAAATGTGCAGCAAGAACATTCCCAAAGTCTGCAGTAACTGGAAAGGGGCCTGCAGGAACAGCTCCATCCTGAGTATCCTGAGTTCAACCTCCACCTAGACTGAAGCTTCACACCTTTGTCCTCACGTCCCATCTCCCCGTGGCACGGAGCCCCCTTACACCCAGAAACCCAAGCGTTGTGTGGGGCTGGGGTGGCTTCCCAGGCTGTCCCTGCCAGGGAGAGGAGACACAAAAGGAGAGGAGAGACAGGCAGATGCTTTTACATTTCAAAGGAATCAGAGCCCTGCAAGGCTTTCAGGACAGCACGGATTGATGGGCTCCTTTTAAACACCGAACACATTTGCTGCAGCGTGAGGCAGTTGTTCCCAAGGATGGGGACAAGGCCATTAACAGACACATGGGATGAGAACCATGCAGCAGGGCTCCACATGAGACCACCAGCTCAGCATGAGACCCCTCTGCTGCTCAGCTGTTCCCTGGTGTTATCCCTGGAGATGCCCAGGAGGACATGGGAGAGCTCACTTATGCTTACTGGGTCTGCAGCAATTCTCACTCCCCCTCAGCTGGGTGCTGCCCACGCTGCTTGGACAGCTCTGTCTCCTCAGAGCCAAACTCAGATTGTGGGCGAGCACAGGGCTGGTGGCTCAGCCTGAACAGAGCCAGCACAGGGATGGACCCTGCAGTGTGACAGAAACCAGGCCCAACTCAGCCCCTTCCACTCAGCACCAGCGTTTCCACTCAGCTCTACCCTTAACCCACTGTCCTGGGAAAGAGGCAGGAACAGGCACCCCACAGCTACAACACAGCAGCAGCAGCCTCTGAGCATCTGGCCTCCAGGTGGCCTTTAGAGTCAGCATCATCAAGGGCAGAGGGGGCAAATCCAACATCCCACCTCCTCCCTGTGCTCTGGGAACATTTGTTCTCCCCTCTTTTCTCCTGGCCAGCAGGCTGAGGGCGGGAGTGGGTAAGCGCGGACACCTGCGCTGCACATTTGGTGCTGCTGAGCGGGAGAGGCGCCGGCAGCTCCCGGGCAGGAGGTGTTGGCTCTGTGAGCTGCTCTTTGGTGTCGGCAGCCAAATGCTGCACCCCCTGCTGAGAGGCTCCCTATGAGACCCCAATGTGGGGCTCTGAATTACGTGGCTTTTAAGCTCTGCAATAAACCACCATTTGACTTGAAGAATATTGTTGTTCCTGGAAGCGGATTTGCCTGCTTGAGGCCGCAAAACCCAGCAGGAAAAACCAAAATAAACCAGGATCTTTATTTCCCAAAGGAAATTTACCTGGATGCCATTTATAGTCCATTTGCCCTCATCCTTATGTAACCCCTCTGCAGGAGAGGAACAGAAAACGCAGAGAAAATAAACAATTTGCTGCAAAGAATTCATGCAAGAGCCTGGGTCCAATGTAGCAAAGCAAGCAGCTAACCAGGGGCTCCCAGAACGTGCTCCGAAGAACCATGAACACCAAGATCAACAGCGTGTCATGCATGCACAGACTGGCCCCAGGTACCACAGCTAAAGTGGAGCCACTGGTCTGCTTGAAAGAGATGCACAAACCCCACACCTCCAAGTTTATTTTATTGCTCTTAACAGCCTGCCTTCTGCACATCTCGGTGCCTTTTATTGAAGCTGTCAGAGAGGCATTACATTATCTCACACGCGTGCAAGAACAGCATTTCAGTTGAGCTCAAACAGACTTTCTGATGCCAGAGCTGAAGTAAACCAGGCAGTGGGAGCTCAAAGGGAAGAGGCGGCCGCGCAGTGCAGAGCACACACCTACGAGCAACCTTTGCAGCAGCTCCCCAAACCAGCCAGCTGCAATCTCCAGCCAGAGACGGCAGCGAGGGAAGCACAGGGACCCCTCTAATGAGCTGATGATTCACTGAGGAAGGGCACAGAGACCTGCTGCAACAGAAGGCTGGTGAGTAATTCATGGCTCTCCCTAAGCACGAGGCTGGGCCTTTTACCCTCTTGCAGAACTGCTGCCAAAACCAGCTCTGCAGCAGCACGTGCAGCGCTGTTCTGGAGGGCTGGAACAAAGAACAGGACATGGGTATTTGCACAGGAGCTCCTTGTGCTGCCTGGCTCTCCACCGTCACTCATACTCACCCAGCAAAGCTTTCATCCTCATCAACACCCTGCGACAGAGGGAAATGCAACCCCACTTCAAAGATAAAGAAACAGGTCTAACAGAGTGGCCCAGGGAGGGGAAATGCACTGCTCTCTGTTGTCTTGTTCATGTGGCACTGACAGTGGTCACACTGGGGTTCCAGCACTGCCTGGCAGAACATCCTTCCCCAGGGTCCCCACACATGGGGCTCCAGACACTGACCTCCCTACCCCACCTTCTCATCTGATTTTAAAGAATGGAAAACAGCAGCGGCAAAATCAGCTCCTAATGGTCAGAGATAGGATAATTCTCTCATCCTCCAAGGAGAGGCTTTCGCAGCCCACCTGCCCTCACACAGCTGGCATTTGGACAGCAGGAAATCAGAATGGTCTGGGGTTCAAAACAATCATCTCCTCCACTTTTTTTTTGCCCAGCCACATTCCACTCTGGAGTGCCTTGCACCCACATGCTTGTCCTGCACGGGGGTACGAAGGCAGTTGGCAATACACTGTTTAAATAAGGAAGGAGTCATTGTAGTTGAGGTTCACAAACTTGCAGGGTTATTTTTCAAAGGCATTTTAACAATAATAAACACAACTCAACAGCTCTATGCTACTCACGTGCACGGTGCTGACCTGGTGACCAAACTTGCCCAGGTCTGCTCACAGACAACATCCTCCTACAGGTGTGCACAGAGAAAACCACCAGGCAGACAGGAACGGTCACGCCTCGCTGCCCACTGATGGCTGCAGCCCACATGGACCTTTATTTAAAGTGTTACAAGAAAACATTCCCTAAATAACACCTAGGAACATGTCCATCCTCCCTGAGAAGCAAGGAGCCCATCTCAAACCAGCCCCCACTCCTAACACAAAGATCAAATGAAATCCTGTTTGGAAGATGGCATGCAGGCTGCTGATGGCCATGGCAGCTCCTCCCCATGCAGGACCACAGACCTAAGGGAGGGGAAACAGCTGATAACTTGAGATGGAAACAGATCCCTGCAGACCCCAGAAAGCGGCCAGATGACCTCACTGCCCAGGCTGGGAGGCAGTGAGCACACCCCAACACAGCTCAGTGCCTACAGGGCATTGATCGCAGCATGCGCCGGCAGGGTCAGGCTGGGGGAACGGAACGGTCCTTGGGCAGAGCTCACTCAGAGCGTGGCACAGCAATGATAAATTACACCCTCCAGGCAGGGGTGGAAGAAGGAAGAAGTTCACAGTGAGAGATTTCCTTTCCCTCGAAAGGAAGAGGTCGGAGTGACACAGCCAACACTGCTGCTCATGGCCCTGTCTGACAACCTTTGGGAACCCCCAGAGCAGCACTCCCTGTGAACAACCTCCCTGCATCACTGCATTTTCTGACTCCTCCTGGGAAAAAAGCACTGCAGAACACATTGATTCAGCCCGAGCCGCTCTGACACGGCCGTGGCAGCCGCCAGTTTCACCATTGCTTGAGAAACAGGGCAAGGGTTGTGCAAGGAGACAAGGAAGTGAAGGTGTCCCATGTTACTGCTTGCAGCAGTAGCTCTTTGCCTTGCGTAGGCACAGCTTCAGAAGGTCAACACCCCAGAGCAAACCTGATCAAATCTACAGTGTTCTTTCGGTTTGTTCAGTGGGAAGGGTCTCCCTGCTCACCAGCAGGCATAGGGGAACAGTGGGTACTGGCTCCACTCTGCCATGGTCCCGTGGGTGTGTCCTGGGGCCCCCTGGGCATTGTACTCTGTGGAGAAGGCTGAGTAGCCCATGGCTCTGTACTGGCTGTGGGGAGGCACCATCCACTGGCCCAGCCCCTGCTCGGTGCCATAGGGACTGTACATGGGTGCTCGGGCCGCGGGTTTCCCAACAGAGTCTAGAGCCATGTTCACCACTCCTGTGTAGTCCTGGGGAGGAGGCAGAGGTGGGGGCAGTGGTGGCAGGTTGGTGAAGCCCTCTGGGAGCTGTTTGGAGTCGTGCTCGGGCACCATGGCGAGATCCAGGGGGTGGCACCTTGCCCGGAAATCATTCAAGGTTGTGGCATCACGGCTGGGAAGCTGCTGGCTGTCCCCAACTTCATGGAACCTGAGCCCCGAGGGCAGAGAGAGTGCCAGTCAAACTTACTGCAATGGAAACCACTGAAACCCCACACAGATCCCCCAGGCAAGGCAGGCAAGCTCTTAGCATCACGCTCTCTTCCCCTGATCTGCTGCCTCATCTCACTGCTAGTGTGGGCTTTAGTCCAAGCCTCAGTGCTGCTCACCCAGCAAATTAAATGCTAGAGAAGGTCAGCCCAAACTGCTCTAGTCCTGAGTCAGTCCTAGTCTGGGCTCACTAGAACTCAGGTCTGAATTTGCAGTAATAAAAAGGAGCGGGGGAAAAAAAAAAAATCACTGGGGTCCAGCCCCTTCAAGTGAGAGCACCCCTGTGGCACATGGAGTTGGTGGGGGGGAGCTTCAGGCCAGGGAAATGAAGAGCTCTGTGTGGCCATGAGTACACCCAGAATGAGTGGGTTTGAAGAAACAGCACACAAGGCTTTGTTGAGGAGCTGTCTCCATGCTAATCGAGCACCAATCACTCAGGTTTCTGCCCCACAGAAGGGTGTCCTCCCACGCCCACACATGTTCCCTTAGGACATACCCAGCAGAAGAGGAAGAATCCCATCAATGAAAGGGGCTTTGGACACGAGTACCGGGAGGTGTGACTCACCGATACGTCTGGTAGGATGGCGTGGGCACTTGCTGCTCCCTGGGCAACCCCTCCCTCTGGTCAGGTGGCACTGGTGACACCACGGGGAAGGCCTGGCTGCTGCTCTGCTCGGTGACCCAGAAGGGGAATCCGCTGCTGACCACCACGGGGTTGCTCTCTTCCTTCACATCTGCAGGCTCCTCCTTCTCAAAGTCTGACTCATAGTGGGGAAAAGAAAGAAGGGGAAAAGATGAGAATGGTGAAGAGAGCCAGAGCTCGCAGGGTTAACACAGCTGTGTTAACCCAGGGGGTGGAAGGACACAAGCTGACACCTCCTCTAGGGCCACACTGCTCTGAGGGACCGCAGTGTTGTTCTGCCCTCACACTGGTGTTTGGCCCTGCCCTGTCCTCTCCTCAGCCGTGCTACTGCAAGCAGCACTGGCAACTGGAGCAAGGAGTGACTGAGCTTGAAAACAACGTAACAGAGAGAGTGAAGAGCCCTTCTAACAGTACCAGTTGCCCAACTGCACCACAGCCCCGCTGCAGGAACAGCACTGCTGACACAACTGCAGCAATGGGAACCAAGGAGATGGCAAAGGGGGAAACTGCAAGCTCATCACTATTGAAGAGAAACATTATGAAAGCCCAGCCTGCGACCACCGCGGTTCCAAAGCCGTGCTGGGGGCTGGCGAGAGAGCTGGGGAGTGGTCAGTAATGGCCAGTGACTCACGAGCCAGCTCCTGTGGCTCATGCCCAGACATTCAAAGGCTTGCATCGCGCTCTTTAGGGACTCCCAGGCCACTCTCCCCAGAGAGAGGACTATGTTGCTGCTTCCTTTCCTTCCTGTGGCACTGTTTGGAACCAACCCTCTGGGTTTGTTGGGATCAATATTACCACGTTCCTCAGCTCCGGACTCCTTCTCCTCAGGCAACTTCCTCTTCTGGCCTTTGGCTGGACTGGGCTTCTGGCACTTGGCTCGTCCTTCCCTGCAATGAAACAGAACACGGGGGCAGCCTGTACGTCAGCTTTTTGCTGAGACAAATACGCAAGGGGTGCTGAATGAGCCCTGGAAGACAAGAAGATGGGATGAGCCTCTCTGACGCCTCTGCTAGCAAAGCCCTCCGCTGAGCTATGCTGGATACACACACTGTGCACACAAGGTACCTGTACAGGAGGGTGGGACTTCCACTTGAAAGCAGCTTTTTCCTAAATGGAAAACGAGTCTCAGCTTAGACAGAAATGATCTCATTAGTAGGAGAAAGAAAACCCAAGACATCTTCAAATTTTAAGTAAAAAGCCCTCAGTTTTGGCCTTTTTCATCAGGAAATGAGATTTTTTTTTTTCAGGCATAAAATAACACAAAGCAAAATCTCAGATATTTTCATAGCATTTTCTGTTTGGAAAAAAACAAAAAAATTTCCACCTCTCTATTGTCAATTTATGGCTGCATTTAAGATATTTTTTTCAGTCTCCTCCACCGGCTGCCCTCAGACCAGAAAGAAAATCTCACTGGTGTTGGCATCCATCCATCCATCCATCCTGCAGACAAAATCTCCTGTTGGAAAAGATGCTTTTCCACATGTGAGGAAAGAGGAGGCTGCACAGGGGACACCGTTCACTGACACAGCCCCACGCAGCGTGCCTGGCGCAGCAGGCTCTGCGCAGCCTGCGGGTCCAGCTCTGCTCAACAGAATTGACAAGTGAACTCCAGTTATAAATACATGAAGGTGAAAGAACAGTTTACCTTCGGGTGTTCTTCCCATGCTCGCGGAAACCTTTTGCAAATGGGTTGTTGTCAATCTTGAGCTTTGTAATCTTAAAACAAAAGGAACGAGACTCAGTATCCTGGTGACTGATTGGGATCTTTCCTGTTTCAAGGCCCTCCCTCCAGTATTTATCACTTGGGGTTTTGGGCAGGTCCTGCCGCAGCACCCAAGCTCTCTCCACAGATCCTGTTATCGATTTGGAACTGGCACATGGAGAGAATTGACCTTGCCAGGGTCAGTGGGAATTTGTGTGGGATTCACCTGCCTGGTGCAGGCTCAGGATCTATAGCTGGACTTTGGCCCATTCTTTTTACTGCATTTAGGGTCCTGTTAAGCACACTGAATACAACTGATGTGATTCATCTCATCCCAGAGCAGATGTTTCCCATAGGAACTATAGCATGCGCATTCCTTTCCTCTGTTCATCACAGGTCCAGCTTGGAAGGAGACACCTTCCTCTACAACATTTCTAAAGACAGAGCATTTTGTATCATGTCCAAGGGTAGCACTTGCACACAGTACCTTCTCGTTCTGGTAGGCGGTCACCGAAATGAAGACAGTTTCAGGAAAGCTGAAGACTTGGAAGATGCTCCAGCGAACGCTGAAGAGGTCATCTGCCTGCACGATGTGGAAGCGAGGCTTGTAACGGTGCATGGAGTGGAGGATGATCTGGCACAGACAGACAAAGGGGTAAGTTCCCATGTGCAACCACACACTGTGCAAAGTCTCCTGTGGAGGCTGCCGGGACACTCACATCAAACCAGGACACTTGCCTGGGACTGGTGTCTCCACTGAGCCCCTACAGTGCCAGCACAGCCCAAAGCCTTCCCTCACCAGGTGCTGGAGAGCACAGGGGCTGGGCTGAGTAAGGCAGAGGGGACGCTTGGACAGGTTTTAATTGCCATGTGATCTAATATCTCATGAATCTCACTTATGTCTCTTAAAATCTATCTGCAATGAATTCCAGGAGAGAACAACACAAAGGGCAGCTACAACCTACGTGCCCGTGTTGATCCAGAGTGTTGTTGGTGAGCTTCAGTTTCTGGAAGGAGACAGGTTCCTTCATCCAGTGGCTGCCAGGAGCGGGGGAATCGGGATGGACGTAGGTGCGACAAGGGAGCTGCGGCTCTGCCTTTCCAGCAACTTCCCACTGATCTTTATTCCACTGTGAAGGGAAAGATGGTAATCTAGAGCTTAAAAACAATTACTTTCATTACAGGGCAACCCCAGAAACTTTGCTCCACTGTTGATTTAGTGGCTCCTCCGAAGCACAAATAACAAATAACTCCAGAGAGGCAAAAAATCCACCAATTACTTCTGAACTTTGGGAAAAGACAATTATCAACCTGGCATAAAGATTAATCAATCTCAAATAAAGATTGGAAGGACAGCGTAACTTCTATTATTTGAAGTCTTACCTTGTACCTGAAGTTGTCCATTGGAACAAAATCTACCAGCATGAGGTACTTGGCGTATGGGATTAAGCCAGAGACTTTGATTTTGCATTGTGGAAACATTCGCCTGAAGGAGAAATGAAACAGATGGGTGGATTTCTCTGCAAAGTGGGTATGGTATTGCCTAAAGATATTGCTCTGGCAGCAGCATTTCTCCAGCCCAGCTATTGGCTATCGTTACCATTTCACTGATATATTGTCTAACCCTACAGCTTAGGTGGGACAGGCACTAACAGGGCAGTGGGCACTGCTGGCCTGACACTGGCACTGCTTTTGTTCTTCTGATTCTGGTAACATGACAGTGGGGAACTGAAAATACTTAGAATTTTTCTGTAGTTCCCAGCCTTCTGCAGCTACCACAGACCCGGAAGAGAGATCAGAGCGTGGGTAGAAAATGTGCTTTCACCTAAGAGCACATCTAGCTTTCTGTTCCAGCACTCCCTGCTGCCACTTCCATCTTCTGACTCTGCAAAAAAGCTCTGACACCTCCTTTCCTGCCCAACAGGATGATCTCTGCTCACAGCAGCTTTGACAAAACACAGTGCCATTTGACAGTTCCGTGTCCTTTCAGTGCACGCCCCACAGCGCGTGACTCGGCTCAGCGATGGAGCAGTCTGCCTACAGGGCCTGGTACTGCTCTGTGCCCTCTTCCTGGCTGCAAATGCAGCCTCAAACCTGGGTATTTAGGGAGCAGCTGCCACTGGTGACCGAGGCAAAGGAAGCCCAGGGCACTTGCCAGCGCAACCCCGCAGCGGCAGGAAGGACATCAGTGCTAAGTGCTGAGATAAGAGCACAGACATTTTTTCTCAGTGCATCAGCCCCACGGTGACCTTCTTCACTTCACAGTTTGGATTTCTCTGACATCCTGAAAGTGCAGTTCTTCTTCCAAAGGCAGGGACATGCACATCATTGGCAAAATGAGCACCCAGCACCAAGCCTGGAGGGGTGTGATGCAGGCAGCCACGCTACTCCCCTCACCTGCCAGATTTGGTGATGATCATCTCCGTTCCTATCTGATGGAACTTCATCCAGAGAGCCATGTCCTCGAGGGTGACAGCAATGGAGCTCTGCGGGTAGGGCTCCAGGCTGGGGGAAGGCACTGCCTCACACGGCGCTTTCACGTCTGTCAGGAGAGAGACAAATGGTAACATCAGACAGCAGGACGGGAGCTGGTGGGAAGCAGCCTCTGCTGCCCTGAGATGCAGCACCCACAGCAGCCCCTCCCCTCCCAGCTCCCTCCAGAACAGGGAGCAGCCCCCATGCTGCTGTAACAGAGGGGTCGGTACCTCTGGCCGATCCCTCCTCCTGCCTGGCCATGGCGGCCTCAGCCCCAAACCCCCGCGCAGCACACGGCACGGGTTCAGCTCAGGGAGCCGAAAGCTGTGGTTGCACCCACCAAGGTCCCAGGTTCTGCCAAGAACAAGGGAGTCTGGGCCACAACAGATCTCCAAAAGAAGATCAATCATTTGTTTTCAAAGGTTTTTGTTAGTAGGCTCAGAAGGCAGAGAGGCTTTTCCAGCAGGTTTGGGCTTAGCTGGTAAGTTCTTTGGCCATGGTCCTCTGGAAGAGGAGAGGGAACCGATCCTGGAGACACTCTGGTGTTGAAGGCACGAGAGAAATCAGCTTTGTTCAAAAAGCACCATCTCCCCTCCCTGCAAACCAGTGCGAGTCCAAGGGCTCTGCCCACAGCATGAGGGAGTGAAAAACACTTAAATGGAATTCTGTCAGTTTGTAAAGGTCTTCAGGCATTTAAAAAATATCCTCTATCCTTTTTTCTGCTTTGATCCAACATTAATGAACTGACTAAGAAGTGACACCTGGTTTGCTCGCCAGGATTAGCCTGTTAACATCTTCTTACTAAAGCTTCCCCCATATCCTCTTGCAGAGACATGAAAGGTACAGGAGACGCTGCGAAGGGGAGCTCTGGGCAGCACATGATCCAAAGGAGTTACAATAAAATCGGGCTGATTTCCCACCGGAGCCATCCAGTCGCAAGCACATGCAAACAGATTGGGATGAGCCAGGCAGACGCATGAATTTTACAATTAACATTTTGGTAAGGAAATTGCAATAAGACCACAGCAAAACAGATCCCAGGAGTCCTCACCGAGGGGAGGCTCCCAGTGGGATCCAGAGGAATTTAGGAGAAAGGAACTCTGAATTAAAAAGCAAAGGCTGATGCTATAACCTATTCTTCACCCAAAGGGGCCCACAGCACAGCTGATGCTGCAGGAACCAGGGAGAAGAGCTGCACAGAGAGCAACCATTGCAGCAAAAACTAAACTGGAGTTGATGCCTGTCACCCTGCAGGGTTTGTGTCCTCAGTCAGAGGGGACATTCATAGCCTCAGTTTTTATTTCAAGTACTATTTGGAACAGTTTTAAACATTTCCCAAGAATTTTAGTTCTAAGCTATTTTAAAGATATTATTACCACTGTGGTGGTAACGCTACATATGGCACATTTTAAGCCATATTCATTATGTCAAGATGGGGTTGAAAAGGAAGATACCTGCTGTAAGAGATCCTCAATCTATTCCACACTTGATTTCAAAGTCCTCATACAATTGTGAGCAGTTTGTCCCTAAGTTTCTGTACCTAGAACAGGCTGTAAGTATCTTTTTCCTATCTTGGAGACAGAAAGGAGCAGAAGAGAAATACCAATCAATCCAGTAACGCATGCAGGGGGGATAAGATCTTTGGGCAGAAGGTGCTGCAATACAACCTATCCACACAAAGCAGTCCCTCAATTAATTCTCAGTTACTGAGACAATGTTAGGATGCCAGAAAATTTGTCACAGCCTTCCCAAAATGTACAGGATCGGGTTTGCAATACTGGGAAAACTCCAAGAAAGCAAAAGGTATGCTTGGTACCTTTGCTAAAACCAGTTATTATTATTTTTGTTGCTGTTACCTTCCCAGTGAATAAGTCCAACACCAACAGCTTTACAGTGTCCACGGGGCAGAAATGCACATCATTACCAACAGCCAATAACCACCTCCCCCACATTCTCTGACTGTATGAATGTCAGTAGAAACCCCCCAGCCCTCGGGAGGAACCTCACTTCTCAGCACCCGAAGGCTTTTTGGCGATTGGAAAAGCCCTGTGTGTCTGCAAGTCCAACGGCTTCTTCTTCCCATGCTCCCAGACACTACCTGGAACATTTCTGCTGTGTGGGGTCACATGCCAGGAGCAGCCCGGTAACTGAGATGCCTTCTGCAAGAACTGGAATCATTGACACCACACAATTCCATAACACAGTCTGTGGGTTTTATGTTGTCACTCTTTTACTTTTCAAGTCCAAATTCTCTTGCAGTGGCAGCGCCCAGCGCGAATCAGACCAACACTTTATAGAACCCAAAGCAGTGGAGAAGGAGGAGTTACCAGAGTCATTGCACATGGATTTTACTTATGAATGAAACAACACGTTGCAGAGGGAGAGAAAGGGGGCTAAGAACACCCAGCACCTCTAACAGGTACCTAGCTGGGTAAAGAGCTGTTTCCTTCCACGAGGGGTAAAACCCAGGGCTAAGCTCGGGTTTCGGTTACAAACAGAACCGCTGGACCTGGCCTGGGTTGCCTGAAATGTGTGTCGGTCACTGGGCCCCATCCAATCAGGCCCCACACAGAAGAGGTGAACCCTATGTTCTGAGAAGGACTGACAAAGGAAAATATAAATAAAACCTTATGGAAATCAGAAAAATACTGTGTGTGGGCATGGATGCCAGAGGGGAATATCTGCTTGAGCTTTATCCTCTTACAGGGCAGAAATAAGGCAAGGACAGACAAAACCAGAGTTTGTACCAGAACTGTTCTTAGCAATATAAAAAATATTTCCAACCCTCCCCTGGCCTTCAACTCGTGGGACCTTTGCAGACAACACACAAACATCAGCTCTGCCCTGCAGCGACCCATCGCATTGCACAACGAGGTACAGATAAGGCAGTCATAGGCACAACGGGGAGCAAACCTTTGCTACCTTACAAAAGATCTTCCAAGGCTCACAAAGAACACTCAAAATCACAGTTTCTCATCTATTCCTTAAAACCCCCCTGCATTTTAGAAATCCTCTCCAGCCACACACAGCTATAAATGCTGGTGACCCTTGAGGAGCACTCATTCCCTTTCCAAAATGATTGTGCGCTCTTGGTGCAAGCCTTGGACCTCTCGGCGCACGAAGGAGGGAGTCCATTACTGACCTGGTAGAGCCTGCATTTTTCCATGTACTGTGGAGTCCAGGAACTTGCACGGCTGAGAGAGACACCAGAGTTCTTAGGAGGGGAGCCAAAATAGTCCAGTTCCAAAGCAGGTCTGATTTCCTGAGCAAGGAAAAGCCCTTCCCTCTGAGATCCAGTGTCAAGAGTGAGCAGGATGAGGATGGAAGCCCAGCAGCCAGCCAAGGTGAGCTCCTGTTTTATGGAGGCTAATGAGCAGGGAGGAGCTTCTCACCAGGGCTGTCCCCTTTTGAGCCTTTGATGTCCAAAGGGACAAAGAGAGGAAGGATCTGCAGCAATGGCTGGGGCTGAGGGAAGAAAATCAAAGAGAATTAACATGGCTTTGACATACAGGAAACCCTACAGGGGAAATGCACCTTGATTTACTGCTAAGGCACTGTTAAACAAATAGAGACAAGACCAGAACCATCAGCTCAGGACTTACCTACCAAATAAAAAACTCCCTTTGACAGCAAGCAGGAACATCTTCCTTCTGTCCAGTCCAAGGATGTGAACTAGTTTTCACTTCCAAAGCACAGAACCCTTGCACTCCTTATCTCTGCTATCAGAACCAGGCCTGCATCGAGCTGTTCCTGCCGTAGAGGGTGATGAACAGCCTGTGGTGGGTTTTGTCCTCACAACTGAGATGTTGCAGCTACCAGATGTCTTCTCTACTAACAGAAACACATCTGATGATAGAACATTCCTCACCTACCCAATCCCTGCATCCACAGCCTCTAATGCCCTGTTAATTCTCCTGTCTGTCTCTGACAGGGTCCTCACTCCATCATGGTAGTTCCGGAGCTCAGAGCCAAGGCTGCTGTCCACGCAGGAGCTCTCCAGCAGAGCTTCATGCAGCAAAGCTGCCCCTGTTCAGTGATAGAAGCCTTGCCAGGGCGTCACTTGCTGGCACTGCACTGCTCCGGCCGCAACTTCCCAGGTGGGTGCAAGTGGTCCAGGAATTCCCAGGGGATCAGAGTCTGGTTTAGGCCTTGTGCAAGGCTGTGCTCTTGCTGAAGGCTGAGCAGGAACTGAAGGACTCGAGCATTTCCCCTTAATTAGTTTATTCTGCAAGTGTGACCATTAGCTTTTGTACTCACCAGGCTTACAAGTGCTAAGAGACAGCAATCAAGTCTGGTGCTCCAGGGCACAAAGAGCTTGGTGAGGAGAGGACTTGTGGGCATCCCCGTGCAGAAATGGCTACACTAACATTTACGGGTCAAAGCTGTGCCAACAGAGGGGTCTGGAGCAGGACCTCAGTCTCCCTGGGCTGCTGTGAGATCCTGCTCTGCTCATTCACCGGGCGCTGCTCTGAGGCTGCAGGGATTCAGGTCTAGATTTGCTCCCAATAAAATAAACGATTATTTCATCAGCAATGTTACTGGGACATCATATTTTTAGACTGACACGTAAAATATTCTGAATTTCTTCAGTCAGCTTCTCCAACCAAACATTCCTTGAGCTCTGCCTTGTGGAGCCGACAATGCAAGGACAAGCAAAGAGGGCAGAGGAGTCTGATCAGAGGGGGCCCAGCTGCTTTTCAACAGCACATTGAATTGCAGACATCCCAGTAGCAGGCAGGGAGAGAAAAGCCCGTGCTTAAGAGTGGCAAGGAAGAACGTTTCAAAGAAAGAGAAGTCCTTGAAGAGGATTTTACAGCAAGAGATGGTCCGTTGGCTCCTGGCACCTCTGAAGGATGACATCCAGCCTTCCCAACACCCCTTTACAACTACTGGATAATCAGAAGACCACAGGCTCTGCTCCCTCAGCTGTCGGGACATCCAGGGCTGTGGAGTCTCAGTGCCACTGCCGAGGAGACCATCAGGTGAGGGAGCAACACCAACTCAAAGCTCAACTGGAGTCTATTAATTATATAAGTGCAAAACCAAATTATGTGGGAAAAGCTCAGCTGCAAGTGGTATCGGGGTCAAATCTCCACTGCCTGCACTTGCAGAGCCATTACCAGACACAAACAGAACAGGATGCAGAAAAGCTTTTCTGCTTTGCTACGAAAGGAAAGGCAGCATCACATCTGCCTCCTCCACATCCCATTTCTCTAATGCTAGCGTTTTAATTGTAGAGAGTGGAAAAGACAACCATAATCAGAATCTGCAAAGGAAAAATAGACCAAGAATTGGGTCAGATTCAAGCTAGCAGCAAGCTGGATCAGCAACCCACACAGAACAAACTGCACAACAGCAGCTGCAGCACTGGGAATGTCAGACTTCACCTGAGGACAGCGTGGGATGTGGATCATGACTTACTGCTTCTTCTGAAAGGGTAGGAGATGGCCTCCTGCTGCCACCCCATTTGCACACTGAGATCAGCCTGTCTGGAGAGCACACATTTGCTCCAAGTACTCAAATCCTTTTGGCTTTTCCCAGCTGATTGATGGGGAAGGTGGAGTCATTAATTACCCGTGACTAGTTAACAGCCAGCTTTCTCCAAGCTGTTCTGTTTGCACTGGAAAGGTTTTAAAAGTGAAAAGAAAGCAAATTTGTTACTGGAAAGCCTGGCTAAGGGGAGCAATCCCCATGAAATTCATTACCAGCACAGGGGGAACTTAGCACATTGCCCTCCTGTCTGGCTGCCCATGAAAGCCCCTCGGGCTGTTTGTGGGCAGCCAGAGGTGAATGCGCTGGTGTCTAACAATTCACTGGCAAATTGGAGGCTGAGGGGGTGGAAAGGGATGGGAGAGATAGTGGATCTGTGGAAGTCAGTGACATGCTCTGCTGGTTTACAGCAGCAAGTACAAATCCGCTGTGCCCAGCTCTAACCAGCAGCCAGAAGGGAGGGGATGTGATGACAAAAGCAGATGCCAAAAGCTTTTGCTTTGCATCTCTTTGAGGAGGCAATTAGAAAGAAACATTCCCCTCTGGGCTGCAGTAAGGCAAATGTTTTCTGGCACTTCTCCCACATGGGAGAGAGCTTCTCCTTAAGCTCTCCACAGGACACTGCAGGGTCTGCACACACCATCGATGCCCCATTCCTGCCTCCCAACCAGGAGCTCTGGGAGAGGATGTGATCATCTCACCATCTCTGGCTGCTGGCCCAGGCTCTTCAGGAGAGCAGATAACGTAGTTGGTTAGCAGGAGGCCACTGCTATCAGGGTCTGAGTCTGCGAGCAGCCGCACAGGCTGCACTATCTCCATCCAGGCAGAGCTTCCAGGAGCAGGCTCAAGGGCAAGACCTCGAGTTCCTGTCCAGGAACCTGGTGAAATGCAACAAAAATGCAGATTGCTAACAGGGGTCTCTGGACAGAGCTGACCTTGGAGCAGCGCTCCAGCACGGTACCCAGTAATCTAGCCCCTGCACGTGGGTCTGGGAAAGCATTGCCATGTCAGCTTTAATAAAACCAAGCTTAAGAGAACCACAAACTGCACTTAAGAGGCACCTGCCAGTGACACACGAAGGAAGTTTAAACTGCACTCAGTGAGCAGATCCCAACTGGCACGTGCAGAGCACAGTCCCAGGGCAACATTCCTGCAGGAAACTCTGCCATCCCCAGAACACTGAAAACATGGGAGGACAGTGAGTTACTACCAGGACCCAAAATAAAAGCCCTATACTGACAGCCACTTATTTTCACACTTAATTAAAAGCATGAAGTGGGCTCAGACTCTCCAGATGGCTTCAGAATCCACGAACCCACCTGTCTGACACAGGCTCAGAGCTGCGCAGCAAACGGGGCCTCATTGTGCACACAGGACCATGGGGAAAAGCCATGTGTTTTTCCAGAGAAAAAACAGAACCCAGCATTTTTGTCTTATGGTGGGAAATGGCACCTTTTTTTCCCCACATTTTACAGTTGAGTTTGATTGCTTTTTCCTGAATTTCTTCCTTTTTTCTTGTCTCTTCAGGCATAGTCCATGTACACTGCTACACAGACAGCCCTGCCCTGGGACACAGGAAAGGGACTCCAGGGAAGGCAGACCTGGGCTGGAAACCCCATGCTGAGCCCCAAAACGTATCGCCCCACCAAACCTTCCTTGTGCTCTCAGAAAGCAAAATTTTGCCACATTTGGCAAAACAAACCAGTTGGTTGGAGGGGGCCTGTTGGTGACAGCTCACTGCTAACTCCCACCAGGATCCCCAGCCCTGGTGCAGGGAGCCTGCAACCACCCTGAAGGAGGGTGGATTTCAGCAGCCATGGGATCTGGTTTGGGAGGAAATGTGTGAAAGTGGCTCATGTAAATGAAAAGTTGCCTACTGCAAGTTTAAAATAAGGCTTTTCCTCTCCCAGGTTTGTGGATTGAGGTACCTGGCCACAAAGCTGTGCTCCTGACCTGGAGGGAAGAGGATGCTCTGTCTCCCCTTCACCACATCCGCCCCCCAGCCTTCCTGGAATTGGAATATGCACCCTTCTCCCAGCAGTTTGTTAGCATCGAGACAAGGAGGACAATACTTAGCAGCCACTTAACACCGAAAGCTGAGTTTGGCCTCAAAGGCTGCAGTCCAGAGTCAAATGCAAAATATTTCTGTCTAGAGCCCTTTCAAGTTTTCAGACTCCCGATGTTAGGTGCAGGGCTTTCCTGCCAGCCCATTGTGCTCCCCAGACACAGCTCAGCACCCAGTCCTGCTCAAATCCACAAAGAGGCCGTCCTGAAACGACTCTGCAGCACAGCCCAGGACAGGGCGCCTCTCCTGCCCTGGGCAGGGTCACCCCCTCCTGCAGCCTGGGCCCAGAGCACCCCTGGGGGCAGCAGGAGGCACAGAGGAGCAGCCGTGGGTAACAGCAACGAGCAGCTCTCTCAAACCGCACAGAATACTTCTCTATCTACACACGTGCACACACTCGGGCAGGGAGAGGCATCAGGCAGAGCCTGCAAACTGCTGGCAGTTTAACCATGAACAACCACCCGAGCAGAATGGGTTTTGCTGGGTGCCCCTGGTGGGAGGAGGGCACTGGCCCCACAGGAGCCTGACCCCCTGCAGAGCTGGAGCTGAGCTCTTCAGGGCATCTCCCATAAAAAAAGAGATGCCAAGCCAAGATCACGCAGTGCATCCCGCGGGAGAGTTTGGTACAGAGCGTTATGATGGGAGATCCAGCATCTGTAGGATGAGCTCTGAGCTGCACTTGGTCATCATCCAGTAGCCAACCCATACTGGTGTCCCCAGTAACAACACCCAGGGCAGACTCCTCACCATACCCAATAACAGAAAGCAAGGATCACTCAGCCCCGCTGAGCTCAGCACTGACAGGTCCAACCACAAAGGTTTACAAAGGCCTGTAGTGATAGGAGGAGGGTGAACAGCTTTCAGCTGGAAGGGGGAAGATTCACATTAGACACTAGGAAGAAATTCTTCACAATGAGGGTGGGGAGGCCCTGGCCCAGGTTGCCCAGAGCAGTGGTGGCTGCTCCGTCCCTGGAGGTGTTTGAGGTCAGGTTGGATGGGGCTTGGAGCCCCCTGATCCACTGGGAGGTGTCCCTGCCCATGACCAGGGAGTGGGACTGGATGGGCTTTGAGGTGCCTTCCAACCCAAACCATTGCATGATTCTACACTGCTTGCCCTGCACCCCTGACCTGGCTCCCTTTTCCCCCTCCATTCTTCTCCTACCAGCTAATTCCCAGACTTTGTTCAGCCAAGGGGATCCCAGTGCCCTCCCTCCCCCTCCCCACAGATTGTGAAATGTTTATGGCCTGGCTCTTATGGCTCTCTTGAGGTGCTGAATGGCCTTTTCCCCCCTCAGCTCCCATCTCCTGAGGGGCACCTCGAGACCAGCTTCCAGCGGTTTGGTCCATTGCTGTGGATTTTATTGCCCAGTTTGTCTCTCCAGCTCACATTTGGAAGCTCCAGAGTAGATTTTTTCCCTGGGTAACACTCTGCAGCTCAAAGAACTCTTCTTGTTTTTATTGCATCCTTAGTGATTAAAGGGATATTTAAACCCCACAGTGCTCCCTGCTGTGAATATAAAAGCCCAGCATCATTTTGGATAGATGTGTTTAGAAAAATAAATGAAAAATTAGCCCTACTAGAGCAGAAAAATGCTTTTAAGTTGTTAAGAACTTCAAGATCTTCAATGACTTGAATACATTGGTTGCAAATCCTTGCCAAACCAAGCAACCTGAGTCCCTGAGCTGTCTGTGCAGTTGCACAGACAAATTCCACCTGAAAGGTAAGACACAGCGAAGAAAAAAACCCCACGTCATGGGCCATGCATGGTTCTGCCTTTGGCTCAGGCTCCTCCATCAGCTTTTGCATCCAGCTGAGGACTCACAAAACTAAAATCCTGTATTTCCACACATCATAACTCACATAGACACAACTGCCTCCCAGGGGAGCCCTCACTGTGGGTTGAACATCACTGAGCACTCCTCTTCCCCACTCCTGAGCTTAGGCCAGAGTGATGGGAAAGGTGACAAGTTATCGAGCCACCGGGTTTCACTTCCCACGAAGTGCCCTTGGTGACAGTGGAGATGCACTAAAGCCATCAGCCAGCGCGTTAGGGCTGACAAAAGATTGATCCATGGAGGAGCGAAGCAGTTTCAATGCAATTCTGAAGCACAAAGTTCACTAGATATTCTCCTCCCTGCTTTCAGAGAGCGTCTAACAGCCCTCGAGGGAGGACTTCACTTTACACAAACCATGCCTACTTAGTGTATTTAACTCATGCACAGCCTTCAGGAGTCATCAAGTCATTTCCCATGTCCTAACAAACTCCTCCCATAACACCTCTTTTTTACACCCTGTTACCCTGGAACAGCCCAGAAGCAGAACATCCTCTGTGCCAAGGAGTCTCCTCCTTTGAGGACTCCAAACCAGGGCTGCTCTTGTGACAAACAAATGGCACGGACAATACGTCTCTCTCTTCTTCCAGCCCTAATATTCATGGCAGTGCCAGGTTCAGCTTATCAGACTGAAGTCCTTTTTTCCAGAACTGATTCAGCTCTGGTAGAGGCAGTGGGAGCGTCATGTGGATTAGGGAGAGGGATGTGCCCCTCTCTGCCTGCTAAGTGAGGTCAGCTTTGAGACTGACTTCCCACCTTCCAGTACTGGATTGGTTATGGTCTCCGACTTAGAAACGCAGCAAACCCTTGACTCATTGTTTAAAGGTGACTGTGGAGTCCCCAGGGGTACTTAGGAAGGGAACTTGTCAGATAAAAGGCTCTGGGTTAGCACTCAATACCTGCATTTCTTCTTGCCTGAAGACAACGAAAACACACTTGCAGAAATACAGGTTCTTCTTCAATTTGCAACTGGGATCACACAGCTCATAATAAAGGGAATCATTTCTGTCATCTGCATGTCCTACCTGACCTGCTCTGGCTCCTGCAGCACAGCCATTGTCAATGGTTTTGTGACACCAGGAATCCAAAACAGCTTCTGTGCAGCAGCCACACCAGTTGTGTCTCTCTCGCACTCGGTGACACGAGGACAACGAGCCTACAGTGGGACAAGTACAGTTAAAAAGTTACCTGACCAGCCTGGCCTCACAGTTTGTTTGCCATCCTCAAAGTTAAAACCAGAACTTGCATCCTACCAACACTTTACTCATCCACACCCCATGGGGCTTCAGCCTCAGCTGATCTCTGTTCGCAGCTGTAGGAGCTCTGCTCACGGCTGAAGCTGGTGCAGGAGACAATTACCCCTGAACAAACTCTCCCCTGGCTCAAGACCCCTGGCTTTCCTGAAGGCAGCTCTGCCCCAGCTTTTCCAGAAGGTCTTCAGCAATGGAATCAGGCCCTTAAGAGAGCTGGCACTCAAATGTATTTGCCAGTAAGAGTCAAGTTAAATAAACCTCCACGTCCTTGTTCTCTTGTTCCATGTTTGGCCAAACAGTGTCAAAGATTTTCTTCAGCAAATAAACCAGAATTCGGCAAAAATAAAAGCAGCAAAATCAACCTTTTTTTTTTCTCCCATTCTAACACCATTCTCCACCAAATCTACAGCAGGATTCCTGCTGTAAAGAAATAGTTTCAAACCAACAGTCTCACAGCAGTCATGTCTTCTGCCCTGGCAATGTGTTACCTTGGTGTTTGCACAGCCACAGGGGAGCACTCAACAAGGGCAACGTGCTAATTCCATTGACATTATTGCTCAAATTCAGTCACAGGGGTTGGCGAATTCTTTTTTTACCATAGCACTTTCATCTAAAAGAGAGTAAGGCAGGACATAATGGAGAGTTAGGAACGTATTGTGAAGTGGTTATCAGACAGGAAATTTCAACTAGTGAATCAGACACACATTTGGGAACACTACCCTCTCGCCCTCTTCCCCAGCATACTCTACACTTGACAATAACATTTCCATATTTCCATAAAATGGCTTGGTTGGAAAAGACCTTTGAGATCATCGAGTCCAACCGTCCCTGTCTCCTACTGAACCATCCCTGAGCACCTCAGTGCCCGGCTTTTAAACCCCTCCAGGGATGGGGACTCCACCACCTCCCTGGGCAGCCTCTGCCAGGGAATGAGAACCCTTTTGGTGAACTCCTGCCCTTCTCTTTGCAGCAACACTTTATGATGTGCAATCCCAAGCTGTTATTAGTCAGAAAGCCCAACTGCAGAGCCACCCTGTGCTGCTGCCCCCAGCTGCTCCGTGGCACTCCCAGGAAAGCCCAGCAAGCATGGGAAGCCCTTCCAGCAGGGCCGGCGTTTGGGAAGTCAAAAGCAGTGCTGGTATTTGTTTGAGCTCCCTTGGTGGGCAGATCATTGCAAATGGATGTTGTCAGCTCAGAAACTACCACTAGGATTTTCTAAACCTTAATTTTTCTTCCCTAACACACTCAAACTTAATTGAAATCTGCTATAAAGTCCAGACATTGCTAAGTGACAAATTTCCATATCCAAATGTCTGTTTTGTGACATTTCTGGGTTTCTACATTGCTGAATCAACAATAAAGCTGTTCTTTCAGAATACACCAGTGCCATCTCTTAAGGGCAAAAGGAAATTACCATTGCAGTCCTACTGATGAGTTACATTTTATACATGCAATGTGACTCCATACTTTTCAGTGTGTAACTTCAGGAAGTGAAATCTTGGGTGTCACTTAGAATCATAGAATCATCTGGTTGGAAAAGACCTCTGAGATCAGAGTCCAATCATAAGATCATCGAATCCAAGGGACTTACACTACTAGGAATCAAAGAATACTTGTAAAGCAGAAGTTTTCTGCTCATACAAGAGCCTTTACTCATTATCAATCACTGAACAGCAGGTGTTCAGTGCTGTATTAGACAATGGCTCATGCAATGCACATTTGCAAATAAAGCTCAGTTACACATCATTTCTGGTGAAGTGCCCTCTGTATCTGCCAAACGCCTCGGAGAAGTAAAAAGAACAGAGTGTGATATGTAGGTCTTTAAGCTGACTGTAGTAGGTACAGGTAACAATTAGGCATTCACAACAGGAAGCATTTTGTTTGAAAGGCCTTTGCTCTGCTCCATGGCCCGGCACTTGTACTTGGGATAACATCACTCTGACTAAAATTAATCAAATACCCACTCCAATGTGGTTCTTATATGGTTACACCATATCAGAACTTCATCTAGATTCCATTTAACTGGAATGTACTGCTGTCCACAGGGTGTCTGAAAGAGATGGGAGAGAAAAATGGGCTGAGAAATCAGGAAGTGGCTCTCTGTGTCTGATCTGAGAGCAAAAAGTACTTCTTACTGTGCACGCTGACTTGGGTTTCGATCGGCAGCTTCCTCCAGCACTTGGAGAGACACTGCCAAGTGTTCGTCCCGCTGGGGCTGTATAACTGAACACTTTTGTACCAAGCCACACACACCATCACTTAATTGTGCAGCTAAACCTTCAGTGCAGGCCGAACGTGGTTTTACCTTCCCCCTCAGCAGCAGCGGGGGCGCTGACACAGGCCTCGCTCCGACCTCCTGGCTCCTGCGGATAACTCAGGCTGCTGGGTGAAAGTTAATCCACACTTGAAAGCTCCGTAGCTCTGCCAGCCTTTTCATACACATTTTCATCCCTAATTAGAGTTTTACTTTAATGAAACTATCTCATAATGCTGCACAGTTCAGAGTTACACGTGGATCACCTCCTCCTGGTGAACCTCACGGCACTGCCGTGAGCCAGGAGTGACTTAATCCATACTCACACCAACAAGCTGGAAGCACTATTTGTGTCCTTTTACACAAGATTAACTGTCAAATCATGCTTTCTCCTCTGCCCCATTATAATTGCTCCACATGAAGAGAATGGAAAACGCCCAGCAGGCTCCCAATAGGGTAATGGAAAAGGGAAAAACATAGTTACAGGGCATACATGTTGTGTGAAATACAAGCACACAGTGGATCTGTTCTCTTGCTACGTTGCAATATTAATGGCCACAAAGTGACCTCTTTTTTTTTTTTTGCTAGGGCCAGGAACACAGGGCAGAATCCTGAGGCTTCCCATCCCCTCTGCTTTGACTCGACTGTGTATTACGGAAAGGACACACAGTGCAGCAGCAGAAGGCCCTTAGAAGTGAGTGAGGTCAAGCCCAGCAATGTATTTCAGTCTTGTGGAAGTTTGAAGACAGGTCCTGTTCACCCTCTGTAGGTTTTCGGTGGGATGAGGTTGGATTTGCCCTCTCCCCCTGCTGTTTTCCCTTTTCCTTCCCTGTCCTAGGGCCCCCTCTAGCGCTGCCAGAGGAGCTCCCAAGGGACACAGGAGGAACTTGGGGCACACAGCTAGAGATGCACCCACAGCCCTGGGGCTGTGCTCCAGCCAGCCCTGCCACATCCCTGTTCTTACACACAAACATTTTATCAGGAAAAAATCCATCCATAGGACAGAAAGATGAAGAACGTTGTGCAGCACCACGAGGCTGCTCCCAAAATCCTGATACACTTCAAAGCTCAGCATCCATGGATTCCTGGTCATCAGGGGGGAGACAGGGAAAGATGGCAATTAGCACTCAACACCTACACTGAAGTTCTTGCCATCACCTTCAACTGCAAGAACAAAGCTTTCTCATCCCAGCTTTACCCAACCAAGAGATCAGAAGATTTATGGATGTTTTCTTCTTCTGAGTATCCCAATTAATCTACCCTGCCACCTTTTCACTTAAGGAACGGGAGAAACACCTGCAGGAGCAGCAATGAGCTGTGCTCTGTATGTAACACCGTATGCCCAAGCTACATAATACAACGGGTGTTTCAGCTTCACTGAAATACCAACACCACTGCCAAACCCTGACTGTCGAACTGGAGAGGGTGTGATGTCACTCTTGATGGGAAGGCTTTGTCTATTCTCACCCTGGCTCCTCAGTTTCCATTCAGTCTATTTTGTCTCCTGATCAGCTTTGGCTGCCACGCCTTCCTCATCTTTTCCTGGTGCCCTTCTCCCTGACCATATGATGTTTATTTTGGCTGCAAAGATGTTAATTTCATTATTCATGAGGAAATCTCATTCTAATTAAAAAAAAAAAAAAAGAGAGACAGACAAAACCTGACAACCTGACGAACCTCAGGAACACTCTCAACATCTCCCTGGATCGGGGATCCAGACTGTACCAACAACAATCAGTGAAATGATCTTGCCCCGAGTAAAACCAGTGCCAGCGACAGCCGGGACAGCGCAGCGACTGCCCACAAATCACTCGCAACACCCGATCCAAAATCATTTCTTATTCCTATTTGCTTTGGAACAGAAACGGTTTTGCCTGGAAATCTTAACAGTTTGGCTTTCAGTAGCCAAAACGGATTTGATTTTTAGTCAAATACTGGCAGGGAAAAGAAAAAGAAAAGAAAAAAAGAAGTCAAAGGCTCCTCCTCCCCGCTGTGGTCACAGATCGTACCTGTGAGTTCACTTTGGGCACCAGACATTCCTGTCCCTGCAGATTCACAGGGAAAAAACAAACCCAACCCATCCCACCAAACCCCAGAGCAGTGGCCACCAATTTACTGGCACATCCAAAGGACACCTGGAACATCAAGATCTCCAAAGCAACGTGACCCAGTCCATCCCAGAGACAAAGGCTGCATTTACATTGATAGGGAACTTAATAAGCTGGATCTGGCCTACACTCAGATTTCAAGCAATTACAACCAGCATTAGACTGAAAACAAAGAAATTACTTCAGGTAAACTCAGAGCTACCTGCAGTTCTACCATAAGGCTTTTTTTCCTTGAAAATTCCTCAAAAATCTATTGCCAGACTTCAGAAGATGCTGTATTAAGTGAACAGGGCTTGGAAGGAAGTTCTTGCTCCAAGCACCTTTAGGTGCTTCACACAAACATTAGATGTAAATGCATCCACTGATCGTGACATCTTCAGTCCAGAGCACAGCTCTGAGAACCAAAACACCACACGAACTGCACTTACAGAGGGACGACTTCACACGAAGAGAAGAATGGCTCCTTTAGTGTCCACCATCACCATCAGCTGCTGTGGAAGATGGGCCAAGCTGAGCCACACACGGCTTTGTCAGAAGCAGCAGGTGGGACTTGAATGACGTGGCCTGTCCAGTTCAGCCTCAGTAACTCCTTGAGACTGAGAACAAGTCCTTGAGCTACTCAGAGCACAATGGAAATAACAGATCAGAGATTTTAAATAAGTGAAAAACAGGGAAGAGTTTTGAATACAGGATAAAACAAGCTGCACGTCGTGTAGTTTGCACATTAAGAGTTTCAAGGAGACCAGCAAAGCTCAGCTCTCTCTGCTGACAGGAGCAGCTGTACTTACTGTTGGAGCTCTCCTTAACCAGAAAAACATGAAATCCTCCTCAAAAAGCAGGACTAGGAGTTATAAGAAAGCTCAAGACCAGGCATTCTAGCAAGCTCTGGAGGGGAAAAAAAGACAGACTGTCCAACATCAAGGAATACTTAAAATAATACAGGAAACCAACGATTTCCAGTGACCAAATCCAATTAAGAAAATCAAACGCTCTGTCTTCATATAAACCCCTGCTGGAAGTGCAGCCCTAAGAATTTAAATGTGATCTTGAAGTTAGCCATACATTTCAGAAGGTACACAAGCCAAAAAGCCTCTGTTTGGGTGAAAATGTTTGGTTCCTTTTCTCACGAGCAGCTCACATTGCTGTCTTCTAAACAAATCAAGATGATGCCTGATTATCTCAAGCTGCCTCGGCCTGTTCCAGGCAGTGACTGTGCAGCATGCCAGACACTGGATTTAGACCCACTTACCCCAAATCAAGAGCACACAGAGACGACATCGCTATCGGAAACACCCATTGCTTCTACCATTCCGCTACCTGAGCTCTGCCACGTGGGTTGCATCACCCCATCACCTGCAGCAAGGCAACCAGTGACACAAACAGTGCCCAACACAGACGTGCTCACTTGCTTATAAACTACATTTTGTTCAAAACAAATAACCCAGAACATGGGAACAGACTTGCAATACAAAGTTTGGCGTTGCTTTTAATCCACGCCTCACCATTCATACAGTGAATGAGAGCAATCCCTGCAGCCGTGATGGAATGCTAATTTCTAACCCCACTGTTCCATGTGATCCAGTTCCTCCTGTGTTGTCTCACCCCTAGTGCTGTCTATCAGATTCAAAGGTGAAAAAAAATTCAGATCACACCTTGATGCGGAAGTGAATCCAAGCTCTGGGCGAAACCCATCTGAAGAGTTCCAGCAGCTTTCAGAAAAGGCAGAGCCTTCCCTCACCCTGCTTCCTCCACTGCCTTCTCATCCAATAAATGAAAGGAAGGGAAGATGGTGCTGTTTCCAGACTTGTGGCACCTGGCCCTCTCAGACAGACAGAGACAATAGTACATTTTGACTTTATTAGAAAAAAACCCAAAAGTTTATACAAAGCTCTGCATTTTACAGAAAATCACCTCCCCCAAACACACAGAAAGCCCACACCGCAAGCCGTGTGCATTTCCTTTGCCACAGACATACATATGTATGTACATACACATATATGTGTGTGTGGGGCTGCACCCAGCTCTATATATTGTGTGATGGATTTTTTTGTATGGTTTGCATTCATTATTTTACAAAGTCAACATTCAGTAGAAAAAAAAAAGGATCTTTGTTACCATTATTTTCTCATATAAATAACTGCGAGCAGTCCCTTTGCAGAGTTAAAAAACACCTTTTCATGTCATTCTGTAAAAAACAGACATTACTGAAACAGTATTGAAATCTTCCAAGTCTTTTCAATACCACCATAAAAATATCACCTAGCCCCCAATTCAAAATGCTTGGCCAAGGCATCAGAAGAGAAAGGACTGTAAGACAATTCTGGAAAGATCAGTTCTGTCAGCCAGCACTCAGGTAGATCAGTCTTCCTGGACCTCAAGCACTGGTGTGAAACGAGCATGAACAGGAGGCCAAACTCTCTGTGTGCTTGGAAAAGCTGGCTCTTTGCCTACTGTTGCCGAGTCAAAAGCCAACAGAGCTCCCAGAGGGGCCAAAGGAGCTGGCAGACTCCCAGCTCCCCCTTACTGCCCCACAAAGCCATGGATATTCTTGATGCAGTTAAAACCTCCACCAGTTGAGCAAATTTCTCCTGCTCCATTCGCCTTAAGAGGAGCTGCTGGGCTGATGGTGGCACGGTGAGACCAACACCAGGCTGATGAACTGTAGGGAGAAAAACTGGCCCAGTGGGGAAAATGCAAAAAGACAACTGAAAGGAAGAAAATGCTGTAGCAAAGAGCTACTAGAGCGACTCCCAAGGCTCTGGTCTGAAGAAGCAGGATAAGTAGAGAGATATGAATTGCAGCTCAAAACATCCTTGTGTTACTGAAGTTAAAGGTGACAGCTCGGTCTAAATTAACTTCCCGGTACACAACCATTCTTTCCATCAAGCACCGCGAGCAGAGAATGACGAAGATTCTGAAGGCAATACAAGTGGAAGTGGTGACAACAAAGGTAATGAGAGTGAAGAACACAATGAAGCAGATCAGATGCAGAGTAATGCCAACGAAGATGTTTCTCCCGCCAGAGATGCTGGCACAGGAAGGATGGTTATGTGGTTGGTGTTGATGATGGCCAGAATTCATTCATATGTCCATGTAGTCATCATCTTCATCAGTATCGCTTTCCAGTGAGGACTCCTGGCTTGAGGTCTCTAAGATTTCCAAAGCTGGCTGACAAAGGCTCTCCTTCTTTACATTCGCTGCAGACTGAGCAGACAAAATAGCAGACTGATCCCAAAAAGAGAGAGAGAGAATATATTGCTAAATAGTCAGGATAAACCCATGATCACAGGGACAAAAGCCAACTGGTTGCTATTCCTTCACATTCAACAGCTCTCTTAGTCCTATAAAAGACACAGCTCCCTAAGGTGACACAACAGAACACTTATCAAGAGGCTCCCCCACCACTGATATTCTGGTTGCTTCCACTGCCCTGAAAATCACAATAGCTGCTCCAGCTTCCTCACCTGGTTTTGTAATCCTGTTTCCTTCAGAAAAGGACTAGAATAGCCACAATTTCACCCACAGCCAATATTCCACCACTCCTTTAAAACTGGCTCCTGCTGATAACATCTAGCATCTTCTTCCACCACTTACTCCATCTCTGGTTATGAACTGTGGTCAGTTCAAAATACAAGTATTTTATTGAAGGGAGGATTAAGATAAAAACAACAATCTAACCAATTACTGTTTCCTTTTCATTACCTTTAATTTTTGCTTGGTCTCTTCTGAAATGCTGCCCTTTGGAGAAAGGAGGGTGGGAGTGGGTGGAGTGACAGTGATCTCAGGTGGAAATTTGGTGACAGATGAAGGTATGAAAAGCTTTGGCATGTTGGGCAGAACGCGAGTTTTCACTCGGGTGCCATCTGTCTTGCTCTGCTGACTTCCCAAAGTCTGTGAACTGGTGCTGAGTTCGGGCTTGGAACCAGAGGCTAAACAGAAAAGAACAAGGAAAACACGTTAGGAAGCTGTTCTATGATTTCAGATGGCAAAGAGGAGGGAAGAGCGCATTGTCAGACACATGGCTGGTTCAAAAAGCCTTTCTTTGATTCTTGCTTTACTTAAGGCTCAGAAAGAGAAGGAAGTGCTTCAACGTTCTGTACTGCAACTGGAAACAAGTAATGATGTAAAACCCCATCTCAGTGGACAGCAGAACCTGTCTGGCAGAGCCTGACAAGCAGCAGCGTAGCTCTCACCCAGCTACACCTGCTCCAAGCACCACTGTCCCTCTGGTTCCAGGTGCAGACCCCTCACCTCCACACGCCCTCACTGCCTCTGCATTTCGTAATCCAACAAATAAAGCCCCTTAGCTTTACCCAGGAGTCTTCATTTTCTCCATCACAGCGTTGCCTCTGATTACTGAGATAGCAGCTCCTCAGCAATTTAAGAGAAACAGATGGTAACAGCAGTCAGAATTCCCTCGTCACCCTCTCCAAGCCCTGCCATCAGCCCCTCCCGCTGCTGCCGCCCACGCTCCTTAGCGTAACCACCCCACACTTCCCCAGTGCCCCAGCTCGTGGTCATTACAGCGTGAATGAACTCAGACAGGGCTCACCTCCAGAGGGGCAGAGGGATCTGGCCCTTCTGTAAGCACTGGCACACCACAAACCAATGTCTACACAACAATATCCAGAGAAGTCAACGCCTCACATTAAAAACTGAGATTCTGTTAAAAGCAATTTCTTCATTTCTTACTAATAATGGAGTCAAAGCTATTGCTTTAAAAGTTGTCTGAATGGGACCAGCAGAGCCTCTCACAGCCTGACGGTAATGACAGGAGCTCATGTCCATTTCTGCAGATTCAGCCATGCCAAACCCTTCTCCTGCAGAGTTCTGGAACTGCCAGGGCTGTTTAAACACAAAATGAGCTGCTGTCCTGATGCAGTCCTGGAAACCCCAGTGGATGAACTCCCTGCTAAGGGATGGGAAATGGAAGGGTTCGCTCTCAGCTGGATGGGAGAACATAGGAACTGCCTCAGCAGCCCAGGCACAGCCCCTTTGGGTCAGGGCCCCATCTCGGCATCCCAGCCTGGAGCACCAGGACAGTGCAACAATCTGACCCAGGACCATCTGCTTCCCACCAGTGAGCAAAACAGAGAGACCCAAACACGAGTATCTGCATTAGGGCTGTCTGAAAAAACGAGTTTTACATTTATTTCAATTAAAACACAAACTCTTGCTTCTCTTGGAAAGGGGTCAGAGGAGGGATAGGAAGCACTAACCGCTCTAATGCTGGCTTTAGTCAGCTTTGTGAAAAACTGTTTCCTTCTGCTTAATATTCCAGTGGTGCAATGCACAGGGTTGTCATATTGCCCTGTCAAAGCCCTCAATTTAAAGAGAAATCATACTTCAAAGGATGCACAAACGCTACAGCACGATGTCAGCCTGGTGCTGGGAGGTTTTTATTTGGCTTTGCTGCCGTGGCGTTCACCACATGAGTCACACATCAAGAGAATAACCATAAAGAGACAACAAGGCACTTTCCCAGGGAGCGGCGACATTGCCAGGAACACCCCTGAGCTTTGGAATACCTGGCCGGAAGGCAGGGAAACTGAGGAACACACATCCCAGCTATCCAATCGATCCCTACCATTTCCAGAATTCTCTGAAGCCCAGCAAGCTCCCACCTTGGGTACAAACGTGTCCCGTGTTTGCGCTGGTGACGGACTCCACCTGCCAGCACGTGGGCTCTGGCAGCGGCGCAACAGTGGCCATTTTCATCTGCTGGCAGAGCCGCGTCTCCTGCTGCTGAAATCCAAGCCCCTCCAAAGGCACTTCGAGCTCTTCTTCCTCTGTATTAATGAAATATGATTCCCAGATTAAAGAGGCATCCTGATCTCCCTCAGCCTCAATCCTTTAGCTGTATAACCACCTGCTAGGAATGAGTTTTAACCCTTGCTCTGTTTCTAACCCATAACACAGAGGGAAACTGGATGCTGGCAATGTGAGGCAACAATGCCAACGTTTTCATACTTGCAATCATCAATTCAAACACTTAAAAGAAAACTAAAGGCCATTAAAAAGCGACAGAAAAACTTCTTGTATATGACACTCTGCACATGTGCAAGGAAAGTCCATGCAAGGGACCATTCTTCTCAAACCCCATCACCCCTAATGGGAGCCAGCTGGCACCCGGGGTTCCTCTCTGACCCCACAGGTACAGGATACACTGAAGCACAACCTACTTGTAAGGTTAATTACTGTGAATGTCCAGTAAAAGGGCCAAATCTGCTTTTAATGAAACCAGTATCAAGTTAAAACTAAATGCTGACTTTTCCCTGCCATGCCCTGCTGTGCCTCTATAAATACATCAGAATCTAAAATTCCCATCTTCTGCTGTTGCAGAACTGGGGATGTTTCTAACTCAGAAGCTGTGTGTGCACAATCTCTTCATTACCTATCAGCCGTACCTGCTTTTAAATTAATGCAGTTAACTCATTTTCTCACACACTGAGCCGCGTATCACACGTAACAGGACTGATTGCGAGTGGATCCTGAGTGGTACCACTGCCCTTTCAGGAACGGTGGCCTGGAACAGCCTTTCATGGCTACACACAAACACACTCTTGATCTCTGATAAAAATGAAGATACTCTTCAAAGCCAAAGGGCCATTCAGTTTAATTCGAATCACCTTGTGTTTATACAGCTAAGGTGTGTGCAGGCAGCAGTCTCAGACCAGAAGATGCAATGTATACTCACAGTCTAACTTGCTCTAAAATTCTTTGTATGTCCACGCTCTAAATTAATTTAGGATCTGGACAGTATGATGTCTTAAAAAGCAGTATGTGTTTCAGCATTTCCTCATTGGAAAAATACTCCCACCCCCTCAAGTGTTGCAAACGCTTCTCCATCTCTACCAATGTAGATAAGAACTCAGACTTTACCATGGCAATAGTCTCCCATATGAGAGTTCCTCTTGCAGAAAATGCCCAAGACAACATTACTGTTGAACAGCTCGGTAACAATCAGGTCAACGCTGCTTGAAAGATGCATCTTTTTAAATTAAATAGATTTTTTAGGGTTCTTGAATAATTTGTAAAAAAAAAGGCTTACCACAGCAGGCTCTTCCATCATCACTGATTTTCATTAGTAAAGAAAAGAACTCGGTCATCTAAACATGTAGCTGAAAGCCAACCTAAGCCTTGGGATAAATGAATGTGCTTGTAGAGGATTCCCCCAGAGCTGCCCAAAAGGCAAGGTCACACAGCCCAGCCCGCAGGCGGGCTCTGTGTGGTGACGCTCCACTCGCTGCCAAGCGCCACACGGAAAGGGCTGACGTGGAAGAGCGCAGATCTCGTTCTTGGCACTCTCTGGCACCTTTCTCCATGGAGAGGGATCGGCCTTGGTGTGGCCCAAAGCCAGCACACACACATCCCACCGTGCTCCTTGCGCCCGGCAGAGAGCTGGAGTCTGAACCCAGGGGGCTCTGGCTGCAGGACACTCGCTCAAAGCCAGAAACATTACATCGGCATCCGAAGCGGAACTGACGCTTTCGCAAGATCAGCCTAAAAGCCAAATCCTTTTTCACTTCAGCCCTCCAGACTCACAGCCTTGAACTATCTCGGGTAAGTACTAAGGATCTTTCTCACCCAGTTATTAACCAAGAACACAAACCCTGTCATTAATTCAGCAGACACAACACTCTACACAATAAACCACAAACCCTACAGCCTCGACTCCAGCGCTAACTGCGAACCCTCCTGTGTGTGCACGACCACAACACTGCCTTAGGGATTACTGGTGCACCACCCAGAGCAATAGCTCTGAATCACATTGCTGGTTAATGACAAAACTCTACTCCTTATGCTGATTATAATCTTTGTTTAATTATAATACATATCATTGCTAAGCTGATTTGCTGCACTTTAACTAAATTATACCCCACTGGCAACAGCTCTTTTGAGCAGCCTATCTCTAGGAAGACGCTGCAGGACTGGCACCGGTCTGTGCTCTTTATGAGCCGTCAGCACACACAAAAGCATCTCCACCTTCCACATATTTGGCTTTGGTAGTTTTGAAGATCCAGTTTACAGTGTAGCAAAATTAGATCTAGTTTCAATAAAAGTATGTGTCAGTCCTTTTTCCTGTAGAGGCAGATGGAAACGGAAAGGCAGGAGCCTGGCACACTGAGAGTGTGTTCCTATTGCTGCACTTCTGGAAACAACACTTGTTAATATTCTCTTGGGCTGCATCTTTCAGTCCATGAGAAATCAAGAGCTGCTGCCTGTTCATCAGTCCCTTGCTGTCAGAGGGTTAAACACCCAGTGACTGCGTTCCATCCCCTGGCTGGGTCACACACTTCATTCTTCCAGGACTCTGCAATTTATTTTTTTGGTAACAAGTCCCTCCGGTGGCACGATTGCTAAAGCAAAAATAAAGATAAATGCAACAGTTTTAAAAATGCCTGAAAATTGCAAGAATTGGTTGTTTCAGGTGTATATGGCACAATTAATAAAATTTAGTATAGATCAGAGATATTTATTGTATCTTTTTTCATTCCAAGCACAAGGGGCAAAAGAGAGAAGGATAATCGAGGAGAAACATACAATTGGATCTCCTGTTATTTGCCTAAAACAGATTTCAGAAGAGAATATCTTGGTATTTGTCTTGTGGAAGATGCTGTTATAGCCCCAAACACAATGTCCTACTTTTGCTAATAAAAACTTTCCCCAGGGAGGCACAGATTCCGCTAACTCAGGAGCCACCGTATCCTGCACCAGAACACAAGTGCAGCCCATTCTCAGAAGCCCAGGTTTAAGCTCAGTGAACCCACCTTTTGTAATCCCTGGTACTTGCCCTGTGCTGGCAGCTTTTCAGACCGAGCTCCACAAAGCCCAGTTCAAATCCAAGCAGTCCCTGCAGGCGTAACGTGCCACAGCCCCTGTCCCCAGGCTTGCAGGCGGGACGGGGGCTGCGCTCTGCAGGTCCCTCCTGCACTCCCCCCTTACAACACAAACTGAGCACAAGACAAAAACACAGGTTTGCATCTCATCTGATCATTTACACGGAGAAGTTCACCCAATCAAGCTAAATCACAAGGGTTTTTTAGCCCTCCCTTTCCCCCACAGCTGCCAAGGCACAGAGAGACCAGCACAGACACAGAGAAGGGACATCATACCTTTCCACATCTCCCTGCTTCAGTGAGAAGGAAACAAGCCGAAAACAATTCAATGCAACAACCTACTCCAGCCCTCCTCTCCAACCTTTTTCCCTTGTTGCCAGGGCAACCAGTGTTTGCAGATGCCTATAGCGGGCGCCTGGGTTCATGACTTCATCACAGTTAATATTCTCAGGCTCTTCATACAGAGCATACAAGATATCCACACATCACACACCATCCACATAGCTTATACAACTCCTGCAACCCATTTTATACTGAGACAATTCACTTTGATATCCTGATATGCACAAAATAAATAATTACACTGCCAAAAATACTCCCTTGGCAATTTGCAGATGTGGAAAAAGTTTCAAGCAGGTGCTGTAGGCAGTAAACACCGCTCTGGTCTCTCGGCACCGCTTGGTCCTGTCATGCTGGCAGGTAGGAGAGACACCAGCACTGCGGTGTTTGAAAACATTTTCTGTGGAATTTCAAAAAAATCCGTTAGTCATGCACTAAGCCTCTTTCATGATAAGTGAAAGACAGGCCAGAAACTGTGACTGGCACCTGGAGAAACGTTCTCCAGTGTGAGGGAAGCAGTCTGAAGCAGTACAGCACAGACATGTTAAAGGATAAAAGCCATTCACAGTGCATGCACAACAAATCATTCTACTACAAGAAAAGAAGGGAGCTTGGAACTCCAGGACAGAAAATTAACATGATTTCCAAAACAAACGCTTGAAGAAATGAACAGACAACAGCTTCAAGCACTTAAATAAAGCACTTGCACCACTTGCCTTCACCCCTCTGCAAACACCTTCCCCAGCAGCTCTGAGTGTCAAGACAAAACGCCTGAAAATGCATTTCTGTGATTTAGCAAATCTGTTCTGCTTTGCCTCCCAACCACCTCCAAACAGTGGGGATTGGATTCTGTGTGCAGGCAGACACTAGGAAACACTTATTTCACTCGTCCCAGTAACAACTGGTTTGCTTCATGTTAACGGCTGCCCCCAGCACACACAGTCGTTCCTGGACAAGGTAGATATTGTTATGTCATCTTTTTCCGTGGTGATGGAAATGAGTTTGATCCTTTATTCCCTGACCCACTGGAGTAAATATCTCACCATATTTCCAAAGAAGAGTGCAAATGTGAAAACAATTCATTTTCTGTATTCCATCTGCCTCGCCCTCCCAGGTGCTGGGAATTCAGGCAGCTTTTTTGCCTCTGCAAAGCAGCTGCAAAGGCCATGGAAAGTTGGAATCTGAAGGAGCTCAGATTTTCCTCATACACTGCACTTTCTAAGTCAATGGAAAGACTGCAATGGAACACAGGTCGGTTCAGCTGAGCATGGTTCACTTAAGGATGCTGGACAACAAAAATAATGGGGCATCAGCCCTCAAACTGTGCCTGCTACACCATGGTGGAATGCAGGAGCGGGATGCAGGAGCTATACTTGGTATGCTTTCCTTACACGTTTTTCTGCTCAGTCCTCAGCTGGGCAGGAAGAGAGGGACACTTTGTGCTGCTGGCAGCAACCTAAACCTAATGAGACCGAACCACCCTGTAACAACACAGCATCCTCACCTGTTCTCTTACAACTCTCTTTACAGAAGGGCTCTACAAGATGTGCAAGACACTTGCGGGCCAGCAACTCCCTGGGATCCTCAGGGGAATCTAAGGGTGTACGTGGCTAAAGAATCTCTTGGACCACAAACTGAACCCCTGGCCCCACATCACCACCCCACAGGCCACAGCTGGGAAGCTGCCATTCCTGGTCTGTTCCTCTCACCGACCTCACTCGGGGACATAAAAACAGCAACAGTTTTAATGTCAAAGAATTTCCACACAGCGTTGGATTGAATAAAAAAAACCTTACGATATGTGCAGTGAAAAGATCCACAACAGGCATTAAATGTATTGAAAAACTCTTCTGGAATGAATTATTGCAATAACAAAGCAGTGTAATTCCAGAGGGAAGAGGAAGAGACCCGACAGATTGGCACTGCCCAAGCACTCGGCACAAGGGGGCCAAGAGCCATTCACAAACAGGAAAGCCCTGCTGGCACGCAGCGGGGGAGCTGTTTTCAGTGCACACCCACTGTGAAAAATAAAAAGCTTCATGAAAAGCAAGATCAGAGAAGGGGAAGCGAGAGTGGCAACGAGGAGGCTGAAGGGATGGGAGAGCACAAATGCAGAGCTAGCTGTGACCACCGGGCTGATCTCGGTCAGCGCAGGCACTGATAGGAGGGTAGGAGCAGCTGCCCAGGATGGTACAAAAGGGGTTACAGGTGTTGAAAGAAGAGTTTTCAAAGCCTTGGAGGAATTCAGCCTTGAGAACTGAGGAAGACAGCAGGAGAAAACCAGGATAAATGACATGGGAAATGAAGGAGAAAGTAACAAAAGGCAGGTTCAAGTGATGCAAGAGAATGGAGCAGAACACGTGCATTTCAGAGAGAATGTTCATGCCAGGGAACTGCACTAGGAATGTTAGGTACTCCTTATCTAATGAAAGCCATCAGAGCTCTCCTCCTCTGTCAGGATTTCAGGCTCATGTGAGGCCACAGTGCCTGGGCCAGCCGAACCTCTTGGGCATTCCAGGTGGGTTTGACAAGAGACAAAAAAGATGAAATCAGCTTAAAAACGGGAGGACTTTTAACAGAAACAGAGCTAATGGAAGGCAGGAAAGGGTTATAAGAGAATTATAAATAATTCTTTTTAGAGGAGGCGGATGCAGCGGTAGGAGAATGAAAAAGACAAGAAAAAGAAAGGACACAGCAGTACTTGGTGTCTCTCTCAGCTGGAGAAATGACCTGGCAGGGAGGTGTGTGAGCCAGAACGCGCCTGCATTCAGCACTGAAAGGAAGCTCTGCAGAGAGAGACTCTTGATCTTCAGACACAGCTCCAGCAGCACAATTCTGGCAGCTAAGCCTTCCGTCTCCCTCAATCGAGACAGCGTTAGAGCGCACGAAAGAAGTAAGAACAGTGGTAACTTCACAGCCCTGACAGAACCTGGGGAGTCAAAAGACTAAAATAAACGTTCCTGTCACTGCTGGGCAGCCTGGGAAACTGCAGAGAGGAAAGCACGGCTGAAATACCACAGAGTTTGGTTTGAAACCCAAAAGAAGGTGTGAGCTCTGCGCTGTCATTCCTACTAGTCTCCTTGGTAAGGGTATGGCAACTTCACACAGGACTCCCCTGTTGTCCAGGCACAAACCTGAATCACTCCCTGATCAGCAAGCCTGCCAAGATATCTTACAACAACAGGCAAGCCCCTGCTTTAGCTTCACAGGGACAATAACAACCATGGTTTACACACCAAGTCATTCCTTCCTCTTCACTCCCCTTTCCTCTCTTCCCGTCCCAAGACAACTTCTCTCATAACGCAGCTGTTAATATTAGATGTCACATTTCAGTTTTGTCCTGTACTCAGAGATTGGTAATTGGGAAAACTGATTTCTCCCTAATTTTCTCTTCGTTGCTGATGAATTCAGGAGATTATGTGCCTTCAGATGCTAAGGCTGATTACACATGGAAAGAAATTAAATAGCAGAAGTATATGGAATAAAACTTCTGAAAGGCAAAACATCCAGACTACAGCAGAGTCTCTTCAGTATTAATATTAGACACCACTAAAGCTCACAAATCTGGGCACCCTTTCCCCTGCAACTTCACCTGTCGCAATACCTGCATGTATATGGCTCATTCTTAGCTTTATCTGAGCTCCTGTGAATCTGCCTGCTGTTTTGTGAGCAGATGGAGTGAGCAAAGCTGGCAGCAGCAAATGCTTTTTGAGTGTTCCTTCTAAGACTGCAGGGAAGGACAGGCTCTGGCAGGTGCTCTGCTGCCACCATCATGCATGCAGTGTCCCACAAAGCAGCACAAACATGTCCTTGGGCAGCTAAGGCAAGTCTGAAACTGGGTCTAATCTTACTTCATTCCCCAAAGTGGATCAGGGCTGCCTCGCACAGTGGTTTTGGCCCCTGCCAACAAGCCAGCCTGCCATGAGAGCAGTGAAGATAAAAAGGGCCTTCTCCTAGGATTCTTTCCTCATATAATATTTTTATGCTACTAGAGACTTAAATTCTCTGTTTAAAATGTGACTGTTTTTAGGCTGCTATTCTGTGGTTTCACACGCAAGTTACACAGACAGTGGTCACTCTTTGAATCTATCCTAGTAATTAAAACATGTATTAATAGTGTAGATGTGTCCAATTCAGGACCAAGACAAAATCTCTCTTTGTGTAACTTTTTCAACACACTCTAGTGAGGAGAAACCAGTACAGAATCAGAATTCAGGTATCACTTGCCCAGTGGCCTTGGCAAACTGATTAGAGAGGGTGAAAACACTCTGTCTCCCCAAGACTCACCACGTGTGAGATCAGTCATGCTGGGAGCAGGCTCTGCATTTTGACTCCGGAGATGCTCAGTATCCCTGTGTGAGTCCTGGGATGGAGGTACTGAAGACGCTGAGGAGGAGGAGGATGAAGAGGAAGAGGCTGGTTTGGATTTGGAGTGCAGATCGTTCAGTCTCAGGAGGTTTTCAGGAGTCACAGTGTCTGAATTCACTGGGGCAGGATGCAGAGCGGATGGTGCTACTGGGAAGAAGCTCTCTCTGTTGTCCTTTGTGTGCTTTGGAGTTGTGGGTGCTTCTCCTGTGGACTGCACAAAACAAAGAAGGGCAGGCAGAGACAGTGAGAAATGGGGTGCCAGTGACAACCCCAGGCAGCCAAGTTTGCAGACAGAAAACTCTCTAAAGCAAACCTAAGGATCAATCACTATTAGAAAGAAATCTTTCTCTTTTACAGGTTATTTTTCTGTTCTTAAGGTCTATTTGTCAAACCAGCACTTAAACACTTATCCATACTCACATTTACCATGCTTTATTTGACAAATCCCTCCCAGAATACCATACTTTCCTGAACTCCATCATTAAGCATTCATTACAAACTCTTGTGAACAGACACATTCCTTTCATTTAAAATCCATTGGTAAATGCTCAACCTGAACAACCAGATCTGTGGTGCTTTAATAGAAGCTGCAAATTATTAAAAGAAAGTGTTCTTAGAGAATGAGGTGAGAAGAAATGGAGAAAGCATAAAAATGTATTTGCTTGCAAAATAAAGGATCAGTCTAACCCCAAAGCGTAAATTCCAGTAACTGCAGAACTGAGTAAATCCAGCTTGGAACAACGGTCAGGAGGACCTGTAGGCCTTGCGGGAGGAACAGTGGCAGCAGGAGTGATGCTCTCCTCCAAAGCCACAGCTAAGAACTGAACGTAGAGTCGTTAATTATACAGAGAGAAGGGGGACATAAATTCACCAAAAAAGGGTACAAAAGTACCCATTAAACGAGTACCTTCTCTGTAATTTTTATCAGCAATCACATGAAGTATTCTTCCCTGGGAGGCCACAGAATGCATTTATTTCATGCTCTTCCAGCCTTCACTTAACGGACATTTACTGGACTGTAAAAGATAGAGCTGGATGGGATCCTCAACTCTTTAACTGTCTGTCTCGTACCTCTGCCTCTCATACCCCTACCATGAAGAGAACTCATTTGAACCATCGTGATAAAAGTATGAGTGTTTGAATCAGATATCAAGAGTTCTGCTGTCAGAAGTAAAGTCAAATCAGGCCCTGATGTTCAAGATACCCAAAGATTTATTGCAAAGCCAGGACAGCAGAATCAAGAGAGCAGTGTAAGAGAAACAGCACCTTTAAAATTCAAAGGTGGAAAGCACACAGGTAGTATTTTTTTGAATAATTGGTGGAATGTATTTTTAAAGTTCCTGAAGCTGATTAATCAATCTCTAAGAAGCATACAATTAAAATCTGTCAGATCCTATGCACACACGAAAAATAAAATACAGCAGCTGTATCCTCAACAATCAGCAGAGTGGATAAAACAGGGTCTGTTCTGCTTCTGTGAGCTGCCAGTTTCTGGTGATTAAAGCCTCTGTTCCAAAACCAAAGGTCTCAAGATGCACAAACTGGATCACACAAACCTGAGGGAAATGAAACTGCAGAAGAAAGCCTTCAGGCAGAAATGAGCTCACTGGAGGGAACGCTCTGAGCTGTGATTCAGAGGGAAAGCCCTTCCCCACCCAGGCACTCCAGTCAGTCACAGAACACATTACAGAGAACCTGGAATTTCTCTGCCTGTATCGTATCCACATTTTTTTCAGCAGGAACATGTGCAGGCACTACTAGTCAGGGACAGAGCAAGTAAAAACACAACTGTTCCTCAAACTGTGTTTAAATCAGGTTTTATTTTGCATTGGTTCCTCCAGGTGAAGTTATGGTTGGGCAAGATTATTATTTTTCCCAGAGAATCAACCTAAAATGTTCTATTGGTGCAAAAGAATAAAGCTGAAACAGCACATTGTCTCTGTCTCAGCAACACCAGGACTAAAAACTCTTATGTGTAGCTAAGAAGTGCAGCCTTAGACCAAAGAACAGCAATCAAAGAAGGTTCTTGTGCTTATGCTTTAAAGGGAAGCTTCCAGATGTGACCTGGGGAAGAGCTGCACAAGCCTTCTACAACAAACAGGTTCTTTTTAATCCCACAAACAGAGAAATCTTGGAAGGAGAAAAATATATCTTGATTACTTTCTTTTTCTCACAAGGAAGGGGGGGGGGGGGGGCGGAGTAGCAGAAAAAGGAGGAGAAAGCTATCTCTAAAATAAGAGTCAAAGCATTACAAAACCCCACTGCTGGCTACTGGGAATTCTGCCACTCCCACAGCCCTAAGAAAAGGGATTAAAACCCGCTTTGGATGTTTTACAGGACCCAGGAATTGAAGAAAACCCACAAGCCACAAGTAGAAAACCAAGAGGTACCCTGCAGAGGCATGGATTGTTTTCTCTAAAATATTAGTTTTCAGTGTAAGGGCAAGAGTTGCAGCCCCTCTGGCCAGGAAGGGGATGCTGCTCACAAAGCCCAGCTCAGGGCAACATCACCATCTATGCTGCTCCAGACTCACAGGGCCGCATTTCCCACCCTGCAGGTGCCTCCAGGAAACCACGGCTTGGTCACTGCAGTGCAGAAATAAACCCAAACTCCTCACAGGTTTTGCCAGAAGCACTTCGCATTCATCTATTTGTACTGTGGTACCAGATAATTTTCCACAATCATAGCAGGAAGCAGAGCAGCAGTGATGATCCTTCACCAGGGTTTCGTGTGGTTTCTCATTACGAGATTTTTTTCTAGTTTTTACTTTGTTGTGGCACCAAGTCAAAGCTACAGAAATTCTCCTTCCCCCTCCAACTCACCTCACTGTGCCGAGCAGCTCCACTACCGCCACCGCATCTGAAACACGGGAGCTTATGACAAAGTGGCTTTAGTCACCAAGAGGAAATGAATCTTTGCTTACATCGATGAGGACAACACTCACAAAGCAAGTGCACGTAACTGAAATAAGATGAAAACTCATTTATCTGCCTTCTTCCTATCTTTCACTGTCATTGCAGGTTCATCGAGTCACGACTGGCCTTCCTTCAGTGCCTTGGTTTGTTTATAAAAGCCCAGAAGACAGAAGTGTGCAGCCCTGCTTTTGTCCTGACCACTGTGCCAGCAAAGTGGATGGAAGAAACATTATTAATATCCAAAATATTAATACCCCAAGGCTTATTAATAGACATACAAGATGTCACAGATGGTGAGAAAAAACAGTCCATTACGTATATAAATATCCAGTATCTTATTTTCTCTTCTTTAAAATACTTATTAATAATGTTCTTTGTTATGAAGTCTGTATAAAGCCAAAATTGAGATGAATAATTAGCATGCGTGTCTGGTGACTCATGACTATTTCTTTCTGACTTGTACAGGGGTCCTCCTGACCTGCTGGAACCACGGCCATTTCAGTGTTCTCCTCCAAGAGATGACACAGTGGCAACGGGGGCTGGGGACAAACCCTGCCCACGGTGAAAGCTGATGGGAAAAAACAAAGTAAAGCAAATGCAGGACAGGCAGCGTGGGACAGTCCTCCCTGTGGAAAGGAGGGGAGAAGGGCAGAGGTTTTCACAGCTGTTACTGGAAAAAAATAACTCCTTGGAGTTTCCCAGTGAGGCCTCAGGGCTGAGGGAGAGCAGCAGCAGAAAGGAACTGAGCATTAAGATAAAATAGGAGAAAACGTTCCTTTGCAGACTTCCCGCAAAGCCAGACAACCTGGCCAAGGCTCTGGTTTCACCTTATTCACTGCTGTTTTCAAAACGCACTTTAGAAAACACAGAACTCCTCCGGGAGCCTTGCTGACACTGCTTCTGGAGGCTTCCCTGCCCGGGGCCGGAGCGGGGGAAAGGAACGCTCAGGTGTTCCATGCACAGGGAAAGCGAGTCTTCCCCACAAAAGGGTCCTAAGGAATGATGCTGGCACTGCCACCGGGACCCAACACTCCCCTGTCCACTCTTTGAGTTCCGCCCCTTCTGCCCTGACCCCTCGTGCACCTCTTCAAAAGGGCCCAGCACAGCACCCAGTGTGGTGGCCACCACACTGCCCAGAGGGACACCATCCCAGCCACATTCCACAGCGTTACCACTCCAGCCTCTGTTGCTTTAATTAAACTATGCCTATCCATATTTTTTCTCTCCATCTCTCTGCAGCAAGTTTTGAAAGAAATCACTTCTAGAAATCTTCTTCAAGGCACATTAGACCCAGCAGCAATATCCAGGATCCAGACTCTGAAGAACCTTGTACTCCCTGAGATTACAGGTTGGTACACAGACAATAATGCAGGTTTAGATAAGACATGACTGAGCCACGCTCCAGCCCAACGCAATCCTCCATTCCCACTGATGCAGGCAGGGGCTTCGTGTCCTGCCCTGCACAGGCAGCCACTCCAGTACTGCCTCCAAATACAAAAACATCATTACTGGGCCAAGAGATAAGGGAGCAGGATGAAAAACATTGCCAGACAAAGTAAAAGATAAAAAGGGACTTTTCTTTCCTTCAGATTCACTTAATGATTGCTTTCTGCAGGAGACAGAAGGAGGAGAGCTGTTAATTATATCAAGAATACACCTCCAGGATGGAGTGAGAGGGGGATGCCATGGCAACTGGCAGCTGCAACCAGGAACAAAATGGTCACCCCTTGGTAGGAGTGTGACCATGAAAGAGCTCGTCCCTTTGTCCCCCCTGTCCCCACCTCCTCCTTCCCCCCTTCTCTTCATCTTTGCTGCATTAATAAAGCACACACACAACTCAGGAAAAACAACTTTCTGTGTGAGCAGCCTCTGACGTCTTGATGTGCAGGAAGAAAAGATGAAAATTAGCAGCATGTGGGTGGAACAAAAAGGGGGGAAACACACAGAAGGGAGAACCAGAGATGATTATTTTCTAATTATTTAATAATTTACTTATCTCCTCCCATGCCCAGCAAAGGGCCTTTACAGAGGGCTTTTAGCTGCTTCTTGAAGAGAACAGCTTGGTGGTTTGCTGTTCTGTGCGCTGCGTTTTTAAAAGTGAGAAATGGAGAAGAAAATGCTGCAGACATTCAGAGCCGTTCAAACAAGTTCCTCTCGAGCTTCCTCCTTGAAGAAAAGAGCCTCGGAGCCGGTGCCTCTGCAGCGCTGCCTGCACTCAGCAGCACAAGGGCAGAAGCCCACTCAAGTGCCCTCCAGCTTCACTCACCCAACACAATCGCTCCTGTTCCAAATGAAATGCCGCATCCACTCTAAGGCGCAACACGGAGCTCGTAACAACCCCAGGCTGATGCTCCAGGGTCAGCTCGAGCCCTCCGGAGGCTGAGAGCGTTCCAGAGCAGACCCCGTTCCGCGAGCCCAGCACTCGCGATGCCCTAAAGCTCCTCAGCCCCAGGCTGGGGTTTAACACCACTCGTTACCAGGACTGGGAAGAGTGAAAGGACACAACCAGACCACAGTTATCTGGTTTGGGTTACCTGGTCTGGAACTCATGACAGCAGCAGCACTACAGCAAGGGCCTTTCCTCGGCAAATCCTGCTCTCCCACTCCGGAAGCAACAGAACTTTCCCCAGCGCAGGCTGGCAGCGTGCCAGCACACGGCTCATTTGCATAACCTGATTGTGCCTTTATGTTGATAATAACATTTACTTGTTTTGATTCTGGTGGCAGCTTCTTCATGAAGCATCATGTTTAATTAGATGTGACACCAAGAGCTGCTGAAGAGTTTTGACTGCAGGTTCAGAACGGGGAATGAGGAGCGCGTTCAGCGCTTGGCATTAGCTGGGGGTCAGGGATGTGGCCCTTTGGAAGGGGCAAGGGAAGCCCAGGTGACAGCGAGGGTTTGATCAGAGCGGCACAGGGAGAGCTCGAGGGTTGGCAGTTGGGGCAGGAAAGGGTGGCTGGAATTTTCTTTCCTCTTCCTCACTCTTCAGGGAAGGAGTTGGTCCCAGAGCAAGGTTTTTTTGGCAAAGGCAGCACTGAGTCTCAAATAAGGGCGATGTCGAACCGGTCACTTCTCATGACATTTGGCTGCTGCACTGCGCTGCGAGGAGCCAGCAGGCATCTCAGCTGCTGCAACGCTGCCCGTTCCTAGGGCTTCCCACACACAGCCCCACATTCTCTGGGGTCACAGCCCAGGGCCAGAGACTCAGTGGCATTTTGGAACTTTGCCTTTGAACCCTCCTCTATTTTTAGAGATGTTAAATCCAGCTCTATGTGCACTGTGGATGTCTGCAAGGTTCTAAGCTATTTGTTTTACACAAATTTCATTCTCCAGACTGGAGACACACAGAAAACCTTAATGCACAACCATGGAGTGTCACCTTTAGGCTACCCATCATTACAGCTTCAACAGTGGTGAAAGCTGTAATTTTACTATTAAAGCATTCAATATTAAGTCCACAGTAATAAAAATCTTTTCAAATAGCAAAAGACAGACGTGTTCTCAGACTGGGGGATCTCCACACGCATTAACAGAATACCCTGTACAGTATGAAGCCTCACCCTAGCTTGTGCTGCAATAACTTCCCAATGCCGACATGTCCATAACAGTCTCACAGACATCTTCATTATATATAAAATGAAGAATTTAACATGACCAATTTTAGGTAGGCAGTGGAAAGGCATATTAGAAATTCTCTAATTATCTAGAAGCCTCACAAGTGCTTTCTGCCAGCACATCCCCTCCTCAGTGCTCAGGACCACACACTGCAGTGTGGTGCTGTGTCAAGGTCAAACCAGCCTGCCTCTTCATCTTTCACTCTCTCTCAACAAGGCCTCCTTGGTATCCCATTTCCAAGGACCATTAATTTCACATGAAAATCATAGCTGGCAAGACTAAAAATATATCTTATAACTCAGAGCAAGAGCTGACTGCTTTCAGGATCTCTGCAAATCTTTTTGATAACATTCTCAGACTGAGAAAATCAAAGAGAAGAACAAGCATCCTTCAAACCACTGCTATCGCACCTTAACATTGCAGCAGCCACGAAGGCTACAGAAGCCTTCTGAAACCAAGGCACAGGGGCACAGCACTGCCAAGCTCTTCCAAAGATGAGATCTCATCGCAGAAGTGCCCCACTTTGTCCAACGCCATTTACTGATTGCTGGGTTGTTTCCTGCCTGTGCCTGAAGAGGCATGTGAAAAGATTTCAACAGAGCAGTTAAATATCGAGGTTAAAAACTCTGACTGGTCTGGAAGAAAGCTGAAAAGCCATAATAATTCCTAATTTTAGTAGCAAGTGAAACCTTTCAAACCCAAACCATATACAGTCTGGATCTATAAAATGTGTTTCTCTTCTGGCTGCTGTATATCTCAAGGTGGGGGTTGTATTCTCTCTTTTTTATTGGGCTGCCAGTTTCTCGAGATCGGGGACTGAAGGACCCCAGGCCCCATAAACCTTCTGAAACCACCCAATACCAAAGCACTTCTCTGGGCCGCAGCAGTGCCTTCCGTGACATCATTTGCTTACAGAAGGCAAACGCTTGCCAATTTTAAATAAAACGGGATTCAGTCTGTTGAAAACAGAGAGAAGTATCCAACAGTTGCTGAGTCTCCACACTAACTCACAGCATTAAAGCAGCAGCAGGGCAGCTTCACATGGTTACAGGATCCTGCTGGAAACAGGTAAAGCTGATTCCCCGTGCTGGGATGGCTCCCTCGAAGGGAATGCTCACAGCCTCAAAGTGCATCCCCTCAAGAGGTTGGATTTCCAGTGATCTAACAGGAAATCTCACCACTTGCAGTGCAGTTAAATAGCAGCTCACCCATCACATCCCCTTCCAAGCACAGGTTCCCCCACACACGCCTGAGGAACCACCAGCACAGCAATCACAGCCACAGAACCTTCATGAACACCCAGCATGGGACTGAGCTCAAACATGGGAGTTCGCTGAGCAGCTTTTAAAAAGGTAAACACATCCAAAAAGCAAACAGTAACATCACTTTTGAAAGATTATTAGCAAATTCTTTGTATTTTGAAGCTCTAAATCACACTGTGATAACACCTATTTTACTTCCCCCCAAACAAATAAAAAAAAGGAATGAAGTGCTGAGCCAAGATTGCCTTATAAAAAAAATGAAAATCTTAAATACTTGACTTTGGGAAAGGAGCACTGCTGGTAAAACAGCTCTCCTGACGTTCCTGTCCACTTCTGTAGTTCAAAGGAAAAACGTAATTGACTTCGGAAGAGCACAAATTGGACAAAGTTACTCCCATGAAAATCTAATAAAGCAAAACTCCTGTCCTCTCACATCCTCTCCTGCTGTTCTGTAGGAGATGCACAGACGCACAGTTCAACCACATGCACTGTCAGATGGTTTATATCTCAGTACTAACAACTGGCAACCTTCATGCATGCTCAAGCCTCAGACTTTCCACACAGCACAGGGAAATCAGAGGCCGCCAAGTGCTCCGACAACTCAAACTAACACTAAATATTTCAATTTGAAGATTCTTTGGGGTTTCCCCAAAAGCTTTTGGGCATGCAAACTGTCCCTTGAGCCTGCTATAAACCGTGGCAGTGCCCTTGAACAAAGGGGATGAGCTCCCAACACTACGGAGGCAGCACCACTCTTAGATGTAAGCACCCACAAGGAAAGCAGATATTGCCAATTGCTGCAAACAGAGACAGCCTCAATCGTACAGACTAAGGAATAAAAGCCCATTATGAGCAGCCAGGGACTTACAGAGCTTACCTGTTTCTGGGCTGATGCTCCCATATGCACCTGGCAAAACTTGACTGCCTGTTCAAGCGCCACTTCTTCATCCACCTGAACACAGAATCACAATTAATGAAGTCATAATTACTTAGCTCATCTATAAATCCAATTAAATTCAGATGAAATGGGGAAGCACAGCAAGAGACTAAGGGGGAGAAGCAGCACTTCTGTGGTCGAACAGTGATCTTAAGTTATTCAGGAGTTTATGTTCAAAGATACTGAACTCTCTCAACTAAAACTAACACGGAATGTGCACAAACCCACAGAATTTGTATCACAGCTCTTAAAGGATTTCAGAAATTCAGTTCCAAAACACAGAGGATCTTGCTTTCCCCTCCCTCACAGCAGTGCTCTTGTCAAGAGAATGTCTTCCAAACTTCTGAACAGATGTAGGGACAATTTATACTGCTTGGTTTGGCACATATTGTTACTCTATAATCACACACAAAACTACTATTAATGATAAAGTACTTCACCTGTTTAATAAGCATGTATGTTTCAGACATGATCTTCTCAATTTTACCCAGGTCATAGGCCATAACTTTCTGACCTTGCTGCCACACTCGGTAAGCATCGAGCAGAAGTGTCTTCCCAGACTCTACATCCTCAAGTAATTTCCTCTTTCTGCTTGATCTCTGGACAGGTTCTTCTGTAGGTACAGCTGGGACGATTCCTTTAGTTGCCTGCTGATGATGTTTTGAGCTGATACTTAGCTCTTCCAAAGAAAGCTCAGGAGTCCGGCTCTCGGCAGCTCTTTCCTTTGAGTTCCTGCCAGTCTGCAGACGCTCTGGCTCGCTGCGTTTACATGAAGAATCCATTTTTTCAGGGTCATTGGAATATCCATCAAGATCCATGGGCTCAGCTGAGCTAGGCCTAGGCAGCTCTTTAATTTCCCTGTCATTCTTGTCCTCCTGTTCCAGTATATCCATAGCACTGGGACTTTGTCCCTGGGTCACCTCCTTTACTCCGTTCTCAGCACTGTGTGCTACTGCATCTGATAAAACTGGCTTTTTGGGGAGGCCATCCTTCCCCTCTTCAGCACTGGTTTTATTAGAGACGTCCGTTGTCATCCTTCCTGAAGCAAGGTTAGACGACTTGGAACTCTGATCTTCTGAAACCTTAATGAAAGAAGTAATTTCTGTTATCACTGAACTCAGTGTTTAAGCACAGCTCTGACTACTGACAATGAATACCTTTACATTACTGCCCATCTTCTTTGGTTCCTCTTACATAACTTTCTTCTTGTTATAGGATTAAGAATGATGCTAAACCCTGCTCTACTTTTTAATTTTTGTACCTTTGCTCTGGTGATGGCCCAAAGGTATAAAGCCTTAGTACATCACCTCTTCTTCCAAAATTTGCTAACGATACAATTATTCCTTCTGGATTGACAGACAAACTCTTTCATACACAGAGTTCTGGTGTTCTTAAGGATGTTTTCATTTAATTTGTTAACCCTATACTTTATTAACTTGGAAAATCCTCGGGGACAAATTCTTCCTTGAACTTGTTTACCAAATTAGCTTCCAATTTCCAGTTATCTTAATGTGGAAACCAAATAGTCTCTAAATGACTTGTAAAAATTCAATCTAAATCACAATTAAAAGTAATAGCCAGCGTGGTGCTGTCACTGGCAGTTAAAAGTGGCCAGGCATGTCCTATCCAGTTGTCTGGCTTTGTTTTGCAACAGGAATCTTAGTTCATTCTGAAAGGAAGTTTCCCAAGACCCCCTGAACACGCAGCTGCTCTTACACTCTGTGTAATGGCCATCAGTTAAATTGAAGGGACAGACAAACCAAACTCACTGCAATCCATTCTCAACTGGATTTTGAAAATGAAAACCAACAACGTCAGAATAAACCTTTCTGTGTAGTTGCATAGAAACAAAGCTGTGAGAAATAAGGAGTAATAACATAGCCCTTCAGCCTCCAGAAACCTAAGAAATGAGCAAACTGAACCCAGAAAAATGGAATTACTAAATCAACATAAATTGAGGGCGCTGCTCTCTCACCTGGGTCAGATCATTCAGAGTGTCCTCCAACACCTTCACTGTAAGCACGAAGGCTTGTTGGGCCAGAACCTGGCGATCTGCATCACGCAAGTACTTCCTGTGCCCCAGGGAGAGAACAGGAATCAGCCAACCACGCGCAGCCCACAGGGCTTTGAAAGCAAGAACCAGGACATAAAAAAAATCCCAACATCCCCCAAAAAACCCAACACAATTTTCAAAGGAGTCAGAAGAAAGCAAGCAAATTCTACCCAGTTGCATACCGAAATGCAACACTTGAACTGTGTTTCCCTCCATCTCTCCCTCCCCCACAACCATCAAAGCTGTCACACACAAAGCAGAAGACAGCACGACCTACAGAGGGGAGGGGAGAATGGGAAAACAAAGCCCAAACCAACCCCAGAGCAAACCAGAGAACCAGAACAACAGTTCTCTTACACCAAGCCTTCCGTGGCCCTCAAACACCAGCTTTGTATTCAACCCTTTCCTTGAAAATAGAGTGAGCCACATAAAGCTGTCCTGAACTGTCAGTGATGTTCACGTGCACGTGAGATTAAGGACAGCAGCAAATCTTCTCTCGCTGCTCACATCAGCTGCCTTTGAATCCAACGGGTTCAGAGCTAAAACACTGGTGTGCCAATATCTTTCTTCCTATTTAGTATTACAAAAAAATCCCATTGTATGTTTAAAACTTATTCCCCCACGAACTTCATTTAATTCAGTAGAGCACTGTAACCTCAGCATATTCTGACACAACGCTTCAGTCCACTTTCAAGGAAAACATTTCCAGCCATTAATCCCACCTAAATGAGTTTGATGGAAAAGTGAACATTTCAGAACTGGCTGGTTTTAAGGAGAGGGTTAAAAAAGCAAGTAAATAATTTTGAAGGGTACTATTTCAGTCAAAAAGCCAATGTTTTGAATACATAGATTTTCTCTCTACAGAGTTACATTAAACTGGTAATTTCATGGTTGGTTTTTCAGACAAAAGGTACAACAACCTGACCCCTCGTTAGCCACAGTAATAACTAAAGTTCACCTAAATACGCCCTGTTTTAAAACCCAGGGTTGATACAGGCACATAACAGACACACCCGGAATATCTGCATTTCTAAGTTCCTGCAGTGATTGCCGCGGTTGGCACCGTCTGACCCACCATGTCAAATCACTGTTTGTTAAACTCAGTCTAGACTTATAAATAACAGAATATTTTTAGTACAACTGTGGGCTTGATCTGGACAGAATTTAAACCTTCTAAGGTCCAGTACTTCTGATACGCTAAAAGTCAAAGTATTTTTGGCTTCAAGTTTGCTGAACATGTGCTGACAAATTCCCAGACACACCACAATCCACGCAAATTCACACGCACTCACACTCACAGACAAAGGAGAAACCTGCAGTGCCTCCAACTTATCCCCAGCAGTCATCCCATCCAATTCCTTAAGCATTTGCAGAGACTAATTCCAACATTCCCCGCACCATAAGCATTTTACCTCAATTGCTTCAGTGTTTCCCTTAGATGTTTATTTTGGTGCTCACACTGAGAGGAATCTGTATATAGCTCTCATTATATGGCTTCTTTTTTCTTAAATAAGGTTAATGCAATTAAAATTAGATCACCCCTGAATAGGATAAGCTTTTTAAACAGCATCAGCTGCCAACAGGCACATAACCATTGTTCAGTCCATCAGGGATTATAGGAAGGCAGGATGCCTGGGCCATGACCTCCCTCTTATGCAAGAGGCCAGTGGAGGGGAGCAGAAGTCAGGATGCTCTGTTCCACCAGTGAACCCCTCCGAGTGACAACAAACCCCTGTGAGTCTGTGTGGCTGCTCTGAGTGTCAGAGAAATGTAGAGAAATTCCAGACTCTGCTATGCAATTGTAACCCTGAGAAAAATTAACCATGATCCCACTGCATTCCCCAGCAAATCTGTCTGAAGATTTCTCTCCTAAACTAAGAATGTCTTTAAATAAAAGAGTTACACAGTGAACAGACGACATGCAATGCTTCACAAAGTAATGGGTTAAAACAAGGGTGTCGTACTTTCCCTGGTCCGGGGTCCTCTGCAGCATGGAGGAGACTTTGAGCAGGGTGTTGTAATCCTTTAGCTGGGACAGCACATTGAGCAGCAAGACGATAGAGCGGTTCATATGAGATGCAAAACTGCCCGGGCGGTCAATCTCATCCACGGGGATGCGCCAGATTCCCTGCAGAGAAAGGAAAAGGGGAAACCTCTAAGGAGGGATTCAACTGGAAAGGGTACAAATGTTACAGTGTGAGTTGGATCCACAGCAAACCGAGTTTCACCGAGGGTTGGGGGAACAATTGACAGAAAAACACCGTGATCCTGCAGACACAAAGAGCTGGATTGAAAGTCAACCAATTCCTGTCAGCAGCAAAAGAGGGCAGTTTGCAGAAGCCACCTTCTAAACATGTTTCTGAACCATCCCAGAGAAAAGCAAGCAAAGCCAGAATCACACTGTGCATTTTTCTTAAATGCCTATGAACAGACTCTCCTAAGCTAAAGCTCAGCTACCACCCACAACAAGGAGTAACTTAAAGTAAGCTCTCCCGCTCTGAAAGCTGCTGCTCCTGTTGCAGCCACAGCAAGCTTCTATCTTTAAATAATCTTCTACTGAATGTCTTAGGAATTTTAGGAACTTGGTCACTGCCTCAGTAGGTCTAACAATGTCTAACACATCTACAGAGATGTTTTTTAGGAGTTTCACAAGGATGCTGTCAACACACGAGTCCTCTGTCAATAAAAGTATGTTTGATGTTGGTATGTAACTTATATTAGGATCGCTCACAAAAGCTGCTGTTTCATCAGTGCAAACCCGTCCTTTGTGCTTTATCCAGTTCTGAAACTTTTCCAGCAGCAGCTCTTCCACGATGGGAATCCTGTGGCCATGCCTACCATTGTGTGACAGAGCAGGGAAGAATGGTCTCATTGACAGGAGTCCCTGGCTGAAAATCAATTTTGCTTTCCAAACCTGCTCAGAGAGCAGGATCCACAAATATTTACTCTCTTATCCTTGTTCAAAGGTCTTGCTTTGATATTTTTAGCTTTCTTTTCAGCGTGAGCAAAATTCTTCAGAACTTTATGCAAGGTGGAAGCACAGAAAACGATGACTGCAACCACACACAGCGTGTGGCCACAGCAGAAGCGGATACGGAACCGGCCTGTCCACCACAGAGCCTCCCCTGCAGAGACTCTGCAGTTCTGCTCCATGGGATGTATAGGAACTTGGGGAAAACACCACCAATATCAGTGGTTTTCAATAGGAAACACTCACTTCAACAAGATTGAACACTCAGATTGTTCTGCCAAACTCTTTTCCTCCTGCTTTTCCCTCATGCTCTCTCTCACTCCCTAGGGATCACAGATAAAGCCATTTGTCCCCTTGAAACTTTCTTTCAAAGTCTTTGTAGCTTCCCTTTTCCAGAAAGCACCCTGACCGACCCCTGTGGCACAACCACCACTTCCTCTATCCCCGACAATCCAAACCCAGCACCTCCTGCGACACACTGGCACCGATCTTATCAGCTCTGCAGCGCTCCAGCACCTACAGATCGTGTAGGTAACAGACCTGTAACACAGCACAGGCCTCGTCTGAAGCTTTTTCTTCCCCCAAACGACACAACAACTCTCCTTTTAGGCTGCAGATGACACGTGCACATGCTGGAGCTGGTATTTTTTTGCTTCCCCGTAAACAGGGCTTCTGCCAAACCCTAAACCAACCGATGGCCTCACCATGGCACCGCGCTGCACCAGCCCCCTCCGTCAGTTTAACGACACAGAACAGCGGATGGTCAACGCAAACACACTGGAGAAAGGGAAGCCACCACCAGGGTGGAGGTAACTGGTCCTTTCTGGCATTATCTTCTCCTTCATTGTAACCAGGCAGATCACTTGGAGGGAGCTTTCGGATACCCAGGAAGATGACTTTGCAGCTCCTTCTCCCATGTCCCAAGCACACATTGCAACATTACCCCAGAACTACAACCATGCAGCAAACCCCTGTGCAGTGACAGAACATGCTGGAAAGCATGAGAGGGACAGAGTCCACCTCACAGACACAATATGGCGTGTTTAAGGGAACACTGCTCCTCTGTTGTTCTACAAAAGGGCACATAGGAAGAGCTGCAATGAAAACCCTAATTAGAGATGTTTATTTATCATTGCAATTACAAAAGAAGATTTGCTTTTAAGAGGAAAGTCACAAACTGTTCATGTGTTGACTTGCAGTTTCACAAATGCCAAACAGCCATAAATACATCACTGTCCTGCATTACAAACCTGCAGCCTCCAGCCAAAAGCAGAGACAAACCTGCCACTGGGAGTCAGCACCGTCTTCATTCCACCCACGAAGATTTTGTTGAGCAATATGTAAAACACTGATCTTAATGTGAGTTTATGAGAATTGTTTTCACGAGTGATGCTGAATTCTCTTTAAGACTGCAACTGGAGTCAGAAACTCGAGAAACAGCCCCGCTCAAACCTCTCCCGAAGAGAGGTTTAACCAAGTCCATCAGGCAGGAATCTTTCCTTACTTACTGTCAACCATCTTCAGAAAGGTTTCTGAATTCAGATTGTATACTGCAACTTTTTTTAAAGAACTAGCCTAGCATTCAGCTTTTTAAACCAAACAAATGCAAAGCTTGCCATGCAATAACTGGGGAGGGTCCCAGAAAAACATTTCACTAACATTAAGGTTTTCATTTCACCATCTGAAAACTGAGATTAGTTGGCACAGCACCCCCCTTGAGTGCACACACACAGGAGTGCAGATCCTGGCGACAAACCTTTGCAGTTCTGTGCAAGGTTTTGTTACTGCTCACCACCGCTCGGACCTCCTGACTGTCCCTTGCTCCGGCCACCAAAGGATCCGACACCCAACACTCCACCCGTTTGCTGGTCGCTGTCCCCACAGCCCAAAGGTTCTCCTCCCAGCATCAACAGCCAGCAAAGCTGTTTACACGAAACCAGAGGAAGGAGTGAGACACTTCCAACAACTCCAAAATGCCTCTCAAGGTCCAAACTACTGAGCTGCTCTCTTGGCTAAACAACCCCTGGAAGACCCGGGGGCCGGGGAAGCAAACCCAAGCCACACTGCTAGGAAAACACAGCTGGGAATACATCAAAATCTGGCAGGTAGCAGAATACTGAACCTACATTAAACATGAAACTGAATAATGAAGTCAGCATACACATTGTAAATTCTTTCCAGCTTGAACCTTCCTGCACGAGCTCCCCTGGCACAACCATGACTCAGGGAGGGGTGAGAGGAGCAGAGGACCAGGCAGTGCAGGGCTGCGTCAGCACAGCCACCGCAGTAGTGGATGCTCTCTAATTCTGCCACTGAAAATAGAAAGGAAGGAAGTGCTTATTATTCCTCCACGTTGTTTACTCCAGAACGTTATGGGAGGGGATTCCCTGGGGTTTAGGAATGCCTCTCCGAGGAGGAAAGGCGGATGGTTCTCAGCAAAACCCAAGCTGCTCCGGGGATGCTGCTGACCCCACGGACCTGCAGAGAAAGACATTTCCAAGCAGAGATCAAACTTCATTCTCAGTGCTCCAAGATTTCTCTTCCTAACAAAAGGAGAAACACCAACCACAGTTCAGATGATCCCATTCACACCTAACAACCACTGCTACGAAGACCTCCAATCACTTATAATTCAATTCCCTCTTTTGTGCCTTTTCCTTTTTCCCAAGTGTCCCAGAAGTGACAGTTGCTCCAAACACAACAAACTGGATTCCACTGCTGCCTTCAAGTGCCCAAAGCAAGATCAAGCACTTCTTCAACCAACACTTGTCAATCTCAGTAACATCCTACTAAGAAGAGCCTTTATGAAAAAAGACAATGTAATTAAACGTTATTTAAAGATTGTTATAAAACCAAGACAAAACTAACGAACCAATCAACACAGTGGAGCAGGGAAGGTGCTGAGTAACAACACAAGAATGCACACAATACTTTAGAAGTTGAACCAAGTACAATCACACAATCCCTAGAAAACCCACATTTTCCTAAACATTTTTATTATTCAGTCTGTTTCACTCAGGGTTGAGCACCACACACTGCAGCACGGCTGCCTCTACTCCTACCCTCTCTTCCCAGTTATTTGGGTCAACGGGAGATCTTGCACCAGAGGCCTGAAAAGGAAAGGCACACGGCTCAGGCTGAATGGTTTCAGCACCCAGGATTCAAACCTGACTCTTTTCAGCCAACAAAGTCCAGCCCAGACCCTTGGATACCCCTGCTCCTCCCCATGAGCATCGCTCTGCTTTGGGTTCAGCCTCTGCCTTTGCTTAACTCACGACTTCCTGCCAAATCCTGGTGCAACCATCAAAGCTGCTGCCTCCTCCCCCATTGAGCACAACACCAAACCACCTTTTCTCACCCAATCTGAACATGCCCTGTATCTCTCGTTATTTTACAGTCACTGATAGGGGTTTTTCTTCTTTTCTACAGATAATTCTATTACTTCTCTTCCTTGATTCCTCATTTTGTCCACACGGCTGCTCAGAATGGAGTGAACTGATCCACCCTGCCAACAGGAACGCGAGCAGGTGCCAAAGTATTAAGAAACAAAAGCAGCTGTATTCATAATATTAAAACTATTAGCTGCAGGGAAACATCTCTCAAGGGAAAAAGAGCACCCCCTGCTTTCTGTGAGGAACTTGGCCAGTTTCAGAAAACTCCTACAAACTCTTCCAGAGCTTTAAGCAGTGCTGCCCTCGCCTGCCTTATTTTACAGTAACAATGTAAAAAATAGTATGAAAACAAATAAATTACATTTCATCAGCCTGGAAAAGGGAACAGAAATAAGGAAAAACTGTAGCAACTTCCTTTTAATAAGCCAGAGCTAAGCAAGGACACAGTTCCTGGTCTGCAAGGTAAATATTGTCTATGCTTTTTCAAATACCCACACACCTGGAAGTGAATAAGCAGCAGGAATGCTTTGTGGAGGAACTGGGGAATCCTGCACAGGATCTTAGCAAGAGAGCAGCAGGACAAATACTGAGAAATGGAAATGATCCACATGCTGCAATTACCATGCATTTATAAACATACATAACGGACAACTTTCATTTCCTATTTCTCTCTTTAAAATAGAATGCATTTTCAGAACCTTAAGTTTCAGGTTTTTCAGTTTCTAGAACACCCCTTTTACAGCTGACTTGATGTTAAATGGTTTTAACGCCACGAGCAGGACACCCCAGCCAGACCCACCTGGAGAAACCATTGCGTGTGAGGACTCAGGGACACACGCCCCTCCCAGGCAGAGAAAGGGAGTCATCTCCTCGCTGCGTGAGTGATCACGAAACCAGAAATGCCTTGCTCAGATGATGAGTTACCAGTTCAGGTGGAATGTGTGAAACGGAAACCAAGGCCTCCAGATCCCCTTTGCAAAACATGGGGTTTGGCCGCTCGCCAGGCAGCGTCGTGGGGGGTTTTGCTCACTGGGTCAGGAGGCCGGAGGAGCTTTCACTCTGATGGTTCCCATGCACCATGTGATCTCACAAGGATGTCAACAGAAACGTCACAGTGCTTCTTTTTAAAGGGAAATGGCTAACTAGAGTGTAAAAAAAAAAAAAAAAAAAAAAGGAAATACAGAATCCATTCTATGCTGCGGCTGCAAGGGAAAGGAAGACAGAGAAGAAAGTGAGAAGGAATGACAGGCTCTTCTCCTAAAACCTGTTTTGAAGATGCAAACCTGTTCAAGCCATGATGGTGCTGCAGAGCTCCAGAGGGACCACGGCTGTGCGCCGCAGGGGGACACGGCTGAGGAGAAACCCAGGGAGCACAGCAGGAGGGAGCACAATGCACCAGCCCCGCGGTGAAGATCATTGCTCCCTGCACTATTCCAGGTGAACCTCAACAGTCCTTTGGAAACATCCTTTCCCAGAGCACTCTACAAAACAATCCTCAGATTCCCTCGTCTCATCCTGCACCCCTCCACCCCGCACATCCAGGAGGATTGAAGATACAGCCATGGAACACTGACTATTTTTTATTTCTGTTGCCAACATTAAAAAAGTTTCACTTTGGACAGTTGGACATTCCTCAAGCAGCAAGGTTGGTTATTGATTAGAACAGTTTTGGACAAATTAATGATGTATATTTACTGTCTTTCCTCCAGAATTTGCTCCCTTTTACCAGCTGTATTTCAGGAAAGAGAGAAGGTATTGGCTGGGAAAGGAATGAAAAGATCAGCAGCAAGCTTTGCTCATGGTGTCTTGCAGCCGATTCAGGGTTTAAGGAGGAGAGGAAGAGGCTTGCTGAAGGGATGCTGAGGCACAGAACTCATCTAGAGACTTTGCCGGACTCCTCTACCTATTCAAAAGAAAACACCAAGAAAGGGGTCTGCTTCCTCACACTGGGATTTCCAATGCTGCCTTTGTTACTTCAGTACATTTTGGGGTACATTTTGGCATATTTTTCCCTGAGAGAGAGAAATGACAGCAGGAGCTACTGGAAAAGTCTTTTAATCTCAAATCTGAATCTTGTAAGATCTGCCTAGGGCTCCCTGTTCCTTTTCTTTAATGCCAGTTTCATAAAGATATGTTTTTGCAAACCTATGACTGAGTTTGTGTTTGAAGGTCACAGATCCATCTGAGGTTCCATCCTGGCTTAGGAATGACCAGGAGCACACATCCTGGATTGCAAACTGCTTGGTAGCTGAAGCCGAGGGCAGGAAGCAGCTTATTTAAAATAGGTAATAAGAAACAAACACCCCTTATTAGTGGTTGTGGACCAGGAAAACATCTGCAGAGGTAAAAATGAGTCAAGCCTTGGAAAAGACAGACTTCTCTCTAACAACTGAAGTTCGACATGAGTTTGCACATTTCATCCTCACTAATTAAGATCTTCAAGTTACCAGGAGGTGACAGTGAATTCATCTCACTACCCCTTCTCCTGCTCCTACAGCAGCATCTGCAGAATATTTCCCTGCTCTGTCCGGCACGCAGAGGCCCTGACTGCTATAAAAGGCAAAAAAATCTCTCACTGTTATACACCCCACAGCTAACCTCACAAGATCTTTCCTCCTCTGATACAGGAATTCATGCAACAAAAAAAGAATTTCACTACCTCTGTTATTTGAGTGTCTTACCTTTTTCTTTTTGGGAGGGTGAGGGAATGTGTTTTAACACTGAATGCTGCCCTGCTTTCATAGGCTCCAAGGCTTCCTCGGCAATACAAGGTTTAAAACCAAGAAAAAGCAGCACAGTATCTGATGCTAAGAGTTAGTGGCAATGTCTAATTCAAGCAAACATTTTGGCAGCAGCCTGCCTGCACCCCAGCTGAAGTTGGCTGAGCGCTGGTAACCCCAGAGGAAGGAGGCGTTGCAGAAAAGCTGTAATTCCATTGCCCTATTTACAGTAACGTAAACCAGAGCGTACACAGGGGATCTTCAGTACCCAGCCAGCAGCAACACTACAGCAGCTCGATCCAGCTCTCGGCACGGCGGTGACTCAGTCAGCTCGGCACAGGCACCATAGAGCCTGCTGGGGTTTGAGTCCAGGGATACCAGGAGGGAGGAATTACTTGTTTGAGAACAGCCAGGGTAATTATCGAGGGAGGAAGGCCTCAACATTTAGAGTATTCCAGACTCCAATAAAGATGCTAAAACCACACAAAAGACCCATGATTGAAAACAATCAGAACAGTATCTGGATATTCAAGATGTCAACCTGAATATGCTCCAATAAAAAAGTCACATCCTGCAGTTTCCTGAGTAATATGAACTTCCCCAGCATCTGCTTTAATTCCTATCTCTGCTTCATGCAAGATACCCACAGCATGCACAGAAATCTGCTGGTGCACAAATAAACACAAGCTGCCCTGAATTAAAGAAACAGAAACATGGAGCTTGGCTGCAAACAGTGCGTGGCACTGGCTCTGTGCACAGCACCAGGATCCGCTGAGATATGGAGATGCACTCGGAAATTATCAGTGTGTGAGCAGGCCGGGCTCTAACACACCACTAATTACACCGGAATCCTCTTACCCTCCCTCTCCAACTGAATGAGGCAGCGACTGCTACAGCAGAGCAGCTCATGCAAAATAGATTATGAACAAGAGGCTCTTCCCTCGGTCAAGGTGCGAGAGGAACCTCGGCGAAGGGGAATCTCCAGTGGGAGCCCAGATGCTGCAGGCAGCGCAGCGCACACCAGGACCACAGCTGGGCTGCTCCAGACCAGACACGGCTCTGACAGAGCCATCAACTCTTTTCTTCTCAACACGAAGCCTCCTCTACGAGCTCCAGGGTTGAATTGAGAATGAGGGTGCTGAATAATTCACTCGGCTGAGGGTGGAGGAAGGAGACGAGAAACCCCAAACGATGCAGACAGAAAACAACAAAAACCCTCACCCTTTACGCCCCCCTGCCAAACTTCTCCAGGCTCCTCCGTTTCCCATCGCTCCCGTGGTTCCCCTCTGCGCGGATCTGTCCCAGCCCTTGCTCACGGGAGAGCCGCCCCCCGCGGCCGGGATTCCCCAGCTCCCGGTGTCTCTGCCCGTGGGGAGAGCCTACCCGTCCAGTCCCGCGCCCGGCTCCCCCGGGCACCGCCCCGCGTTGGCGGGAGGAAGGGGTGGGCAGGGCTCCCCCGCACTCACCATTCCCGAGGCCGCGGGACGGCTCCCCCTGAGTTGCCCGCGGAGCCGGAGCAGCGCCCGCCCCGCCCCCGGCTCCGCCCCGCCCCCGGCCCCGCCCGGCGCTGTCAGAGGCAGCTTTTTGGTGTCAAAGCTAAGCTCTCACTATGGGCACCACCATTCATCATTAGCATTAATAATCAATACATCTATAACCAAAGCCTTCATCGCCTCTCACATCTTGCTGCCAAGCGCAACGGCCCCCATTTCGCTTACTAACAGCGCCGTGGTGGCACTACCACTTCAAAAATCCGTTCACTTTCGATCCTCTGGCTGCGTAACCCGGATTGGTGTTGAAACGCAGAACTGCAGTGAACGCTCACTCTGTGTTCACGCACACTGGCTCCTCCCCGCCCTGCCCGCTCAGTCACTGCCACAGCAGAGCCCCGGCTCCCCTGCTGCCCGTATTGTCATCCTGTGTATTGTCATCTATTTAGGCAAATTAAATAGTTGTACCTGGAATTACCTAGATGACAAAATGTTTCAAGTTAATGGATGATCACTACATTACAAATTATGCCATAGGAAAGTCCTGCACAACCGGGTGCCTCGGAGCCCTAAGCAGGGCAAGGCAAGGAGGCTGTTTTCTAATTAATATCCCTTCATGTTACAATGAGCAGTCACGGGTGCCGTAAAAAGCAGCGAGACCACAGACATCTTTAAATGATAATAAAAAGTAAACAAAAATTATAATCATACTTAGTTATTAGATTTCAAAGTGCTTTCCAAACAAGCACATTTTAAACTATCACTAATTGTAACCCTGACTGCACAATTCATTATTGCTTTAATACAGAAACATTTGGTAAAGGTCCATTACCAACTGAAATGAAGGAAACAAATTTGTCTCCTTAGAGTTTAAAAGGATATGGTTTTCACCACAGATAATCTTAGATCCTGTCCAGTTCCAAAAGTTTGTTATATTCCCTCTCAATCAGCAATTTATTAACCACCACCAAGCCTCTCACATTTACATTGCAGACTTCTACAGCCGCGTAACTCAGCTGCTGGAGCCACCACAAGCAGAGTGAATTTTGCTCTATTTGCACCTAGGCGCTCCTCAGCAAGAAAATTCCAATTGGGTCACCTAAGGCAAAAAACAGAGGCCCAGTGCAGCGTGCATGGCATCTACCTGCAAGGAACAGCATGGGAACAGCTCTCCCAGGTGCAACAGCTCATTGTCAAAGACCATGTCCTGAGCATCAGATATTTCTGATGGGAGTACATGGGGGCAAAGCACTATTGCAGCCCATTAACAAGCGTCAAGTTTACATTTCACTCTGTGCTTTGGTTTGGGGGTTTTAGAGTTGGTTATTTTGCTTTTGGGTTTTTTTTTTCCATAAATCTTCTATAACTTTAAATTTAATTCAATCCCTTCAGCTCAGAGGACGTGCACTGTAAAGCCTACCATGAACTCTTATTTCCACTTCGGAAGAGCAGATTGCATCTTCTGTTTTTAAGGAAGCAGGATATTGTTTTCACTTAGAAATGGCATTTTTTTTTCTTGCAGAGATAAAAGTAATCTCGAGTTTCCAGTGCAATGGAAGTCCTTCAGGAACCAGAATGCATCCTTCCTTCAGCAGCCGTATTTGCTTCCTTTAGCACAGATATTTTTAAACTGCTTGCAAACATCCAGATAACAATAGCCACCGGATCAGAGCAGTTGCTTAGAAAACCCAGGCTAACCCAGAGTAGCAAATTTTGTGCTTTTATATAAATCCCAGGTGAGTTTCTCTGTTCCATCAGTGCTGGCACCACTGCAAGGAGAAAATGGATGCTGAGCAGCAGCCCTGGCTGCTGTCCCCAAGCCAACAGTTCACCTGCATGGCAGGTAAACCCACCAAGAGGACAGCAGGAACAGAGAGAGGCTGAGGAGAATAAAGAGGAGGAAAGGGAGAAAACTGTATTCCACATCTCATACACGCACCAACTTTGCTATCCAAAGGTGACATGCTGTTTATATTTCTTGTTTAAAAAGAGGTAATTTTATTCCCTTTGAATTTCAAAGAGAAACACAAACCAGTAAGTGTCAAATACGGACCTTCAAAGCACTTGTATCTTTTTTCAGTAAGTAAGAGGAATTCGACCATTTCTGACAATCACTATTTTGCTTCAAAACCACAACTTTGATTCTAAAAGAACACTTTAACCAATTCAATATCACTTTATCGCTGACAAACTTACTCTTCTTAAAAACAGGAATTTCTAAGGATAAGGCTATTATTTGGGGAATTTCATATGGACTTATCTTGCCTTTGTCTAGAGACAAACATGTAAAATAATACCTAATTATTTGTCCACACACTACATCGAAATGGCTGTTCTTAAAACAGCAAACAGAAGAAGGAAGCATAAATGCAAATACAAAAACAGGAGAGGAATATGCCACAAGGTAGCAACAGGAAGAAGAGAAATTGAATAGAGATTCGGAACAGCAATCTGTGGTAAATCATCTTGCTCTGTTCACCTTGCTGCCCACATGCTTTAAAGGTTTCAGATTCAGACTCCTCTTCTGGCAGGCCTTTCCATCAGCCTCAGCCTGCGCTCGCGACAGCTCTCAGACGAAGTTTTCAGGAAGAAAGACACTTTGCTCTGCTTTACCCTTATTGACTTGAGAACATACAGAGGCAGGAAATTTTATTCTGGCTCAATTATTCACAAAAAGCAAGCAGAGACTTGTCAGATGTTGAAGGGAGAAAAGTGACATATTGAAAAGACAGTGACAAAATAACCCAGAGCACGGGCCTACGTGGGAGCAGTTTACCTGCCTACATTGTCACTGCAACACCAGGCCCAGAATACACTATGATTTCTAGCACAGACTTCAGGAGGAGAGCAATAGTTGCTGATTCCCGATATACAAAGCAGGAACCTACCCTTCTGCTTAAAATTCTTCTCCTCTCTTCTCCCACACTTTGTCAGCAGCATCATGTGGACTGATTGTCTGAATCCCTGGGCTGAGATCTCCTTGGGCATGGGATGTGTAAGGCAGTTGTCCTGTCTGCCTGCCTTCCTCCTCCTTTATTCCCTAATTTAAATCTTTTTGCTTCCTGAGTGCCTGAGTGCCAGGCAGCACAAGCTGAAATCATAACTTTTATGATGTGGTAGTTGATATTTCTGTATCTCAGCATGGGAACGGGCTTTCCAAAATTTCTCATCCAGACCCTGACGATCTCTAAGCCAGCCAAGCCTGGTTTTGTGACATTTCTTCCCTTGCAATTCTGAACACAACCTGGCAATGCTGAGAACTGGAGCCCCTTTCCTGAGTAAGATCCATCAGACTTCCTCCAGCGCAGTCCCTCGTCAGTGAAGTGCAGCAAATGCAAGCTAAAATCCTGACTTCGTTACTTGCACTTACCCACTCAATCATATTTTGTTTTAATTCGTTTCAAGAGACTGAGAAAGTCACCTTGTTTAAGTGGTCAGCCCTGGCTGTCTGTGCACACAGCAGCTATCGCACAAATTCTAAAAGTGTTCATGTTATGCCAGGAAATCCCACCTCCTCCACAGGAGCCAAACAGTCTGGAACAATAATACACTATACAATATTCAACATTTTTACTCCTCTAACTTCAGGAATTTTGCCAAAGATGGAGTACTATTACTCAGAGATCTCCTGTTTCAATATCTTCATCTGGGCCCCGCGGGGTGCTGCTGCAGTCAGCCACAGACTGTTCATCACACACGAGCTGCTGAGTAACAACAAAATATGTTCTGAACCTATCATCATCTGCCATCTTATCTTCTCCATCTAAACCTTTCTAATTTGGCCAATTATATCCTGCTGTGGCCATTACATTAGAAATATTTCTCTGTAAATGCTATCCCCTTGCACAGATGTACACACAGAATTGTGTCGAGCTGCCCTCGGCCCACGTTCCCATTTTCATTTTCACGCTAAGGCAATGCATTTCCACAAAAAACACTCGGCACCTTCTGCTGACAACTGTAATTCCAGGAATATTCCTTGTGACACATGCTGCTTTAATAAGATAAAGTTAACTTCACTATTAATTCTCTTCTTTCTATAAGGATGAAAGTTAGAACACATCACCATAATGCCAGGTCAATTAAAGCCATCACAGGTGTGGAATTAAATCATCCCAGGTCTTGGGAAGGCAGTAGAGCCCTCTGGTGCCGGTAGCTGGCTGTGCATTCACCTACTGCCATTTGGCTCCTTTAACCTTCAGAGAGAGTGGTATTTTTACACCAAGATAGAGGAATTAAACAGTATGTCATACCTGGAACAGGGAACAGACAAGTGCTGTGCTGAGCAAGAAGAGATGCAGACTGGTATCTCCCCCAAAAGCAGTCCTGGAAATAGCGACAAAATTAAATATACAGAAAGAGGAAACTGCCTTGATTAATGTCCCAGAATCCTCTTAACATACAACGGGTACAAACAGCTCATCAAGAAAAAACTCTTCATCTTGGTTATATCACAATCAGTTTCACCTAAGAAGGAAGCATCCAAGAAAATTGCTCTGAATGCCTTGACTCTGGCTAAACAGCCTTTAGGTAAATTTTCCTGCAACGCCATTGGTTGCAGAGCAAAAGGAGAGGGTATTTAAAGACAATGAGGTATGACTTTGGATCACACACACAACGTCTGCCTGTTCAACTCTTGTCTGAACTCTGCACAGAGGCTCCAGGAGTTTTCAGAGGAACAGAAAATGCCAATACCAGCAAATTAAAACAGGCCAATTTTATGTCTTAGATTTTCCTCTAAGATTCCAAATGTACTTGTTTCTGGGTTTGTTTGCTTTGCTTTGTTCATGCAGCAGCCTCACTGACGTAACCACTCTTGCCATTTCTTTTTATGATAAAACTAGGATAAATAACTCATAGGAAGAAGCTGCAGAAACCAGGCTGATAACTGGATAGCAGACGTATAAATACTTGTATTTTAAAGACCCATGATGGATCGTCATCTTTAAAACTCTGCTCTCCTACTGTATTTAAACATCTATTTAGTTTTTTTAATTCTATTTTGTACTTTTTTAAAAGGGAAGAACCTAACTCACGTTCAGAAGGAACCCCACTAAGTGTCTAAAGGCAGCTCTCCTATCCACATCGATACAGAGCTGGCAGAGAGAAAAATGAGGTGCTGGGTTTACTCCCTCCACATCTGTAGGACATTCAGCACACAGCACTGCAGCATGCCTGCACCTTTCAAACATTGCCTAGAGTGGGTGAAGCCATTGCTGTTAAACTTTTAAGATCCAGTTTTAAAACTGCTTTATGTGCTGTAACACACTACAACCTCCGTGACAATTTCTCTTTTACACCTTCATTTATTTCAGGGTTATTTCTTTCCTATCTTACCTTTGTCTAGAAACTCATCTACTCAACAAAAGAAAATTTTTTCCTGGGGAAACAGAATGGAAAAAAAGAGCTATTTAATATCCCCTGGCACAAACGACAGTTCAAACCCCCATGCTCATATCTCCTGGGATTTAGATTTATTGGCATCTTTACTAGCTGGGTCTTGGAAGCCTGCAAAGGGAGCCAGAAAGAACAGCGTGTATATATTGAGACAGAAAACCCTGTGAACAACGGACATTTTTCGCTGATGAGTTCTGTTTTTCCAAGAGGATGGAGTGAAGAACTGTAAATAACATGTTGGGCAGAGGTTGAAAAAGTTATCTGGCTTTTTATAGGCAACTTTAAGACTTCACTACTTACTGAGTTTCTGGTCTTAATCCAATCACTCCAAGTTTCACTTGCAGAGTTAACTCCTTGTTTCCCTTTGTTTTCAGAATTGGCATTACTGCTGTGTAAGAGAGTGAGCCGCGAGCTTGTGAGAGGGAATGAGGAACTAAACACCTCAGTACCTACTGAAATCATTCCTCCAACTCAAACATTCAAAAATCTGGGCAGGAGATGTTTCAGTAGAATTACATTAATTTCACAAGTGAAAAAACAGGGCAAAAAGGAAAATGGCTGGTGACTGGCAAAAGAACAACTATCAGGGTAAGGGCAGAAAATAAATCATGACATTTTAACTCTTATTGTAGAGGCAACTTGCCACGCCAGACAAGGAAAACAATGGAAATTAATATGCTTACTTGACTAAAGCATGCACATTCCCCAAAAGCTACTGTTTCCCACACAGAAAATGTCTGCCTGCTTCAAACACAGACATTAATATCAGCACATGTAATGGAGACAGAGAAAACACTCCTTCTCTTCCACATATTCACTTTTCTAAAATTGACTTTCAGATGAAATTTGAGAAGAGCTCTGGAACCACCAAACCATTGTAGAAAGTAGCTCACTCTTCCTAACACATGAGGAAAACACATAGCAGGGAGAAGTCTCTTATCTAACATCAGAATACTTCAGAGCCAGACGAAAGCAGCAAGATCCTGCCTTTACTGGACAGCCCTTTCAAAAAGCAGAGATCTTGCTCCTGCAAGGCCTGTGTCCTGCACAGGGAAAACAGAGCTATTTCACGGCTACAACACAGCCATCCCCTGAAAAGAGTGAAGACAATTCTACAGTTTAAAGCAAGCAGGGATCTAACCTCCTCTAACCATTTAACCATCCTCTAACCAGATGCCCCCACCTGCCTACCAGAAGCCTAAGAAAGAACAAAAAGCAGCCTAACAATATTAAACTATTGACATGTGCTGTCATTATGATATCAACATTATTCTGTTTTATGCAACCCCACAGAAGGTCACTGGTAATGGTGAGGTCACCTTGTCCAGATACATTTTTTTATGCCACCTATTAAATGGGACTGAGCCTGACCACTTGTTTCGACCGTTATCTGGTTGCTGGAATCAAAAAGTGTTTTTTTAAATGATTCTTTTATGGCATCCAAACCACTCAGAAGGAAGAAGGACAGAACTGATCAACCAAATCCTTGTGATTTCTGGGATGTCACTTGTGATATTTTTTTTTCTTTAGCCTGAGCTGGCAGCTTCTCACACTCATTTTTAAGTGTTAGAACCACTAGAAAGACCAACATTTGTTCAAAAAGTTGCAACAACTCATGATCAAACTAAAACATAACCATTAATATCCTCAGAGCCCCAGTACATGATTACACTCAAACCCTCCCCATGCTGAGACACAACCTCAATGCACAGGGCTTCACAGTAACTTTCCTCAAGCTCCTTGCTTTCCCCCCACCCGTTTTTCTCAGAGGACAGACATCCACACAGCAGATGTCTGGGAGCTGGAAGCACTCTTGCCAACTGAAGAGACACACCAGCTCGGAGCGGGAGGAGAGTAACCCAGATCTATCAGCAGCCAAGGACAGGAAGGAAAGCAGAGCAGCAAAAGTGCTAGGAAAGTGATTCTAGGCGGCTGTTGCCTCCAGTTTCAGGCTTTTCCAGTACATGGTAGGAAACAGTGGACCTGGGGCTTCAGTCAAGTTGCTCTCCTTTTCAGAACCAGCTCTCTTCTGGTCAGACAGAGACAACCAACCCCCAAGCTGAAATGCAGCTCAGGCAAGAACCATCTGCCCAGGGAGTGCCGCAGTGAAAGCACCCGCTGGTGACGCCCATCCTGTAACAACATTGCCTCTAGAAACTTGCAGCACCAAACTTCTGGCTCCCAGGGGATGCTGCTACATTAAAGTGACCCTGCTCCTTCAGACCACAGAATGAAGAGCTTCAGGCTGCAGGGAATAAACAAAGTGACTTTCTTCTGCAATTAAAAATGGAACAACACCCTTAACTGTTTGCAGCAAGACCTCATGCACATGAATGTCTGCATTATATAAGGGTGTGCTGTGTGCACCCACAGCCCTCACATGTGGGGAGTGGGTACCAAAGAGGCACGTCAGGGTCTTTATTGCAACAGATCGTTATCATCACAGAAGACGTGCCAGGAAAATACAAATAGTGTACATAAATCCATATGGAGAAGTTACTGGTGCTCTGTGCTTAGCCATCGAAACACTTCTTCCACAGTCACCACCCACCCACAGGCTGCTGAACACCCATCATCTGTGCACAAAGTTTAAATTTGCTTTATTATTAGTGGCATGAAATCGGAATCTATTAAGAAAAGTGCCCTACTATATAAAGCAATGTTTGGAGATTTTTTTTTTTTCTTCTGGTGAATTAATTTCTAATTTCGTTACTATAGAAACCGTCCTGGAGCCCTCTTAAAAAAAAAAAAAAGAAAAAAAAAAAAGAAAAAAGGCTCTCTCTATATTTACCCCCACAGAGATAAAGGAGAGGAGCAAAGCAGGAGCGCACCTGCATGTGCAGGTTATAGAGAAATGTGTAACTGGCCAAAGCGAAACAGCCTTGGCTCTTCATGTCCAGGAACACAGCCAGAGCTCCTCTAAGTCCAGCTGCAAGAACCATTCATACAGCAAGTGCCCTCACCAGCAGGGCTGTGAGCGTGAAAAGCCCTCTGCTCCCACAAAATCCAGGCCATTCTTTTCTGTTTGGGAAACAAATGGGTACAATAATGCCACATGCTTTTTTTTTTTCTCCTTAGAACTGAAAAAGGGAAGCTCTGTGCATCCTGACATTCTTCGAGTGTGGCAAATGAGAAGAAACTGGGGCCAAGTGAAAAGAGCCTTTTGGGCTCCTTCTGAAGGCAGCAAAAAATGAATGCAAAGAGATCTCAGTGCAGCTGAGTGACAGCCAACAAATTAGACAGTGGCTCGTGACACACAGAGCCATACCAGCAGTTCTGCAGCACAGTTTAACAGGAGACAGCTTTACCCAGCTTTATTTCTTTTTCACAGAGTGCTGTCATAAACATTTCATAAATAATTCTACCCAGAAGATGCTTGATTTATAAAACACCAAGGAGGAGGAGGCTGACACAGTCCCTACTAGTCTCTGACCTGCTGTCTTTCTCTTGCACGCCGTTGTTTGTACTTGTAAAATTGAGTCAGCTATAATTTCAACAACCCTGAATCTTTACAAGAGACTCAACCCACCAGTGCTACTTGCTCCAGGAGAAAAGGATATTTCAATAGCAAAGCACCTACAGAAAGCCTCTTCAACATTCACTTCACTCTTTTGTATCATGAAGGCCAAAGAGTTCTCAATAATAAAACCAAATGCACTACATGGAAGCAAATAAACACTTGAAGCAAAGTGTTTCTGTACAAAATAACCCTGGGGAACATTAATAAGCTTAGAAAATCTTAAAGTCGGCCATTTAATTTCTAAGATTAGATGCAACTACTTCTGTAGAGCTCTACAACTTCTGTTTTATCACCCAACCCTGTATGTGCAGACACGAGCTGGGACAGTGGGCTGCAACACCATCTGCACATGACGGGTGCCACACGAGGCTGCGCTGGAGCGCTGACCCAGATGGGGCAGTGCTTTCTCTCAGCCACAGCCGGGCTCGGGAGAACAAACTACTTGAGGTTTAACCCAAACAAGGTCAACGCATTGTGGAGGGATTTGTCTTCCCAAGTTGTTCACTGATTTAGGTTTGTTCATTTCTGGAAGGTCCAATGACAGCAATAGCTTTTTTTATCATGGGCACCTGTAGCCCCTTCTCCCCAGATCTGGATTTTCTCACTGTGCTATGTCTGTGTCATCCGCACTGGATTGCTGCCACATTCCACAGTGTGGTACTTGAAGAGGATTTTGAAAATACAGCCGGGTAGAAAATGAGCCCACCAAGATATTTTATCATGCTAAGCTCACAATGTACACTGTACCTCTAACAGGAAGACAGAGAAGTTCTTTTCCCATGATACAATTTCAAACCAGTCAGCATTCTGTAGTTGTTTACCCAGCCAAGGGGTTATAACCAGAGAAAAAGCACTTACCTTATATCTAACAGGAGCTCGCACAGAGGTGCCAATTAACACAACATTCAGCAAAGGTTAAGATAGATGTTAACAGATAAAACGGAAATCCATTTCACAACAATTCAAATACTAAAACTGAAGCACTGGGTCGGAAAGCAGAGACGTAAAATTCTGCCACTGCAACCACAGGTGATCATTTAACAGATAAACTGCGCAGAAAGACCAATGGAACAAGAAAGTCTCCATGTTGTTGCCACACATTCCAAGCCACAAACCAGCTACAGAATCCTATCACAAAAGAGCAGAAGGTACAAAAACACAGAACGTTCCACAGAAAAGCCGGAGATGCCCAAGACAACAGCAATGTGTTAAGATGCAATCACAGCAGGGATGCAACAGATGAACACCCGTGTCAGTCATCTTCTGTGTCCCATATTACTGTAAGGCACAGAGCCCCCTGTGGACTAGAAGATACCACACACACAGGGACTGCTCACAGGAGCGCTGCTGCTGCACTGTGGAACCTGGAGGTACTCTGGGCTGAGCCCATGCTTCAGAGGCTGAATACAAGAAAGCTGTTTCCAACTCTGGAGGTTTCTTAGAGAAACTAGCATTGTTGTTTTGCCGTGAGGAGTGCAAGTCTCATTGAGAAACAGTAACCAAGAGGATAATTAAGATGAGCAGAATTAGAATTTTTATAGAGAGTTCAAGCATTGAGTATTTGGCAAATGATGCATAACTGAGAGATGCTGGTGCTTCTCATCCCATGTTTTCAAACTCATCAGAAATAATCCCTCTAATGTGGTTCCTTTCAAGAGAGGAAAATCCCCATGAATATCGCTATAATACAAGTCTGCCTTTCCTTTAGCTGCTCTCATTGCTTGTTTAATGCACCTTTGTTGAATTTCACATTAGCATCTCTTTCCAAGCCTTTCCAGGGAGAAACAGATTAAAACACTGGCTGAGAAAGTACGAGTGTGTACAAACTTACATTGAAGAAATTGGTCTTGTTCCTCTCGCAGAAGAGGCCCTGGGCAGGCATGTGCTTCAGCTGCTGCCAGGGCACACCACTGCCCAGCAGCACGTCCCGGGCCCACTGCAGGTTCTGTGGACAAAACAGGGCAAGTGAACAACAGGCAGGGAAATACCACCTGGGGCAAATGCACAGGTTCTCGCTAGCTTTGGTTTGTTAACCTCCACTGAGGCTGGGGAGGCCTTGGCCCAGGTTGCCCAGGGAGGCTGTGGATGCCCCATCCCTGGATGTGTTCAAGGCCAGGTTGGATAGGGTCTTGAGCAGCCTGCTCTGGTGGGAGGTGTCCCTGCCCATGGCAGAGGGGTTGGAACTGGATGGGCTTTAAGGTCCCTTCCAGCCCAAACCATTCAATGATTGTCAGTTCTCATTGTCCACGTAGCTGCTGTTCCAACAGGGTTTGTAGAGGCATCTGATTTGGAGAAGACATCTCTCCAGCTTCTCTTTCAGAGAAGGCCCCAGCAGGGGGGTCGCTCACTCCCCCACAGCTGCATAATCCTGACCCATAACATCAAGTTTTCCTTCCTTGTCTTTTTTTTAAAAAATATTTAAAAATCAACTCAATTTCAGACATCCATCTCCCATTTCCTGTCACCTACAGGAACCTAACCTCAACTATGGGTAAATTTAAGAACAATTTAACTTTCTGTTAAAAGTTGAATTTCAGTGCTTCATATAAAATAATCAATATATAAAAAGATCAAGCGCTCAGTGTCAGTGCCTTTGTCCTAATGACAGAGACCAAGCAGAAATTTCTGATGTCTCCCCAGGACTGAAGCATGCCCTTGAGCCAAACACTGACTTTGGATTTATGTGCGAGAGAGCCAATGCTGGGAATTCTACCCAGCTATTTATGGATGTCAAAAACCCTTAATTCAGAGCACTGAACCAGGTGCTTATGCAGGACCTTCATGATTCCAGTGCAGGACGGGCAAGGGGATGTGGATCACTTTATTTGTATAGGACAAATACATGTTCACTCAGAACTAACACAAGGTGCTTTCTGGCTGGCTGGGGGAACCAGGAGACTTAATTATTGTCACCGAGTGTCCAATTTAATTAAGACTGAAGAAAGCAAAGTATGTAACCTTAACTGTATGCTAACTTTCTCCTACAGTACTTCTTTTGTAATATGTATTTCTGTAATCCTATTAACCTAAGCCCACAAAATACTTTGAAATACATACCAAAGAAAATTAAAAAAAACTACAAAAATCTGCTCTTACATGACAGTCATCCTGGTTTGAATAAAATCAGAATCCAGCAAAAATAAGCCTATTTAATAATGCCCAAAATCCAGGCAGATGAATGCCTTATTTTACACCAGTCACTATCAGAAACATCAGTAAATTCTGAGTGTGAAAACATTGCCTTAGGTGTGGCAATCAGTTAAAACTATCCCATAAAAACTAAAGGCAGACAAAACCCTTACAAAAGCTGCCACCACAAAGCTTAAATAGAAAACCCAAGTCTAAACCAATTTTAGCTATGGATGTGTTCCTGAATCCAAGTGTTACGTTGAAAATGTTATGAAACCATCAGGTGCAGTGTCGTGCGCTGGCGACCTGCTGTGCACAGATCCACTGCGTGGCTTGAATGTGTTCAGGGGTTTAACTCCTACTGAAGTCATTAGTGACCATCATACTACAGACACTGGACACTGCTCTGCAAAAGAGCCTGAAGGATTCAGGGCAGTGCCCTTCTCCTTAAATCAGCCCCATCAGCTCTCCCCAGCCAACACGCCCGAGCAGGTCCCAGCTCATCAGATTTCACGGAGTCTGCCCTGCCCGGTTTTCAGCTGATGAAGTTATTCGGAGTGGGTGAAGGGATCCAGGACACAGCAAAAAGAATTTATTCTTCTTGGCACAGAGCTTGCTAGTCTGAAGTGCTGGATTTAGCTGTCTGACTCAGGGCAATTATGAAATACTCTTTCCAGTTCAGCTGTTGCCTCCTACATCCTCATCACCCCAAGATTCAGAGACAAGATGACTGACAGGGTACAGTAGCTGCAAAAAAAGTTTACCAGCACTGTTAAAGTGCAAAAGGAAAATCTCTTACGGTCAGCCAAGGGGAACTCAAACTCACCCGAGACGGATACCATCTCCACAGTGTCAGAAGCCACCTTTTCCTAACTTGGAAACTCCATGAAGTGTTGCTGAGAGGTGCACAAAACATCCTATTGCACCTTAATCCTTCCCTCTGTTTTCCCTTCTGGCCTCTCAGCAGGCTTTGTCTCAACACACCTCATGCTACAGCATCAATTAAAAGCAAAAGGAAAAGCCTACTGCCCGTGAAGGGTCGCCTTCTGGATGAACTGGTCTCACCAAACTGCTGTTATGTGAAATGCTCACATCTATCATGTTTGCAGATTATGTGCGTCTCTAAGTATGTATTAAACCTACAGATATAGAATCTGGTCATTCTGACATGCAGTTGTTACATCTAGTTTGGATAAATTGTCATGCTACTGGCATTATGGGACACCTGATGGTCATTTCCCCACGGACATAATAGAAGGTACAAACTTCAAAACCCGAAGTCATACAAATGATACCTGTGAGTAGAATCTCCAGGAGTTAAGAGTATTTTTTAAGGTAAAAAAGCATGTAATTAAATATTGTTATTTTCTGACAGTCTGCTGGCTGCACAGTATCAGAACAGCTCAACATATGCCCTAGGGACCACACGGCAAATAGGTCTCACCAAATTTTTCAGTCATACTGACAAACAGCACCTTGCCAAGTCCCATCTCCTCCTTCCAAACTGTGCCAACACTCATTTGGGAGGTAAAGATCACAGAAGATGAAGACTTGATTTCAAGACAGAGAGAAGGGGAACGGGAAACTAAAACTCCTGCGTGTATTGGTAATGCCAACACTTCTGAAAATCCATCCTTACCTTCCTGCACGTTCATTCCAATAACACACATCTATGTACAAATTTGCTCCGATAACAGAATAAAACAAAGAGAAACAGCCTCCAAACAGTAAGCAGGATTTTGCACAGGGAAAAAAAAAACAGAACATGCAGCCAAACCAAATGTTGAAAGGTTCTGAAAAGGATGGTAAAAAAAGCACTCAACAACTATTTTTACTGATCTTGCAACAGCAAAACCAGTAATACTGTAAAATGGGAGAAAACAGATTGCATATGGAAAACTTGTTTTTCTCTGTGCCATGGAGGCGTGCCAATCCACTCCTTTCCCAGCCAACCATGAATTCTGGCCATCAGTCTAAATTCTTCATACCAATTCCTGGCACTGATACCTAAATGCTGAATTCTCCAAGATGGTTCTATGCATTTAAAAATTAATTTCAGCTTTCTAAAATTCACCAGAGAACCCCTCTGGCCCCACAGAAGTTCAACCTGCTGTAATTGATCTCACTTTTCAAATCAGGCTTATCACCAGGATAGCTAAGTATGCTTCCTACTCCTGTTACTGCTGAAAATGCACAGATCCATTGCGTGGTTTGAGTGTGTTCAGGGGTTTAACTCCCACTGAAGTCATTAGTGACCATCATACCACAGACACTGGACACTGCTCTTTAAAAGAGGCTGAAGGATTCAAAGACAGAACATCATAGGCTCACGAAAGTATGCAGCACACAGCAGTAGGAAGAATTCTGTTTTGCAGTGTAGAGTAGCTGTTTGTTATGCAGAGAAGTAATAAAACAGGACAGTAAAACCCAACAGAGCAAGTTGAAGGCAGCCTGGGAACTGCTAGGCTTGAACAGGCACCAGTCCACTTTTCTGAGTTCTAAGAGGAGACAGATTTAGACAACAATGTGTATTTCATACAGAGAAGCATTGCAAATCATTAAGTTGACAATTACATAGGAAGAGATACAAAGAGCAAAAGAGAAGGCTTCATCATGAAAAAAAATAGCAGAAAGTATTTTGCAAGTAGCTCCTCTGGCAAGGCTGTGCTATTTGCACCAGCAAATACAAACCAAGCAGCCTCTTCTGTTAACGTTGATACAAACTCATTTGTCAGCAGCAGATTGCAGGAACCTATGGCCCCATTAGTGATTAGCTCCATGGAAGAATTAACAACTGGCACATACAAACAGCACATGACTGTTTTCAAAACAAGCCATCTTTACAAAAATGGCACTATTTTTCTGGATAATCGCTGCGCAGCCAATTCTTCATCTTGCAGGGGATGGCTGAGGCGCCACTGCTCTGCTTGCAGCAGCCCCGCCAATGTGTTTGCTACCAGGAGGAGAGGAGTCTGATTTGTTTCCATTCCCTTCCCTTCTCTATTATTCACACAAGCCTCAGCGCTGGCGGGGAAAAGAATTCCAGAAGCCATGCAGTGCAGCATATGACACAACACAAGGCTTCCAAACACCAAATCTGAGAGTTCCAAACTCGATGATGACAATTCGTGAAACAACACGGATAATTCCAGCCTAGCACTCACACACACTTTATGAAATGACACTTAAGGCAGACAAAGGATTGTAAGAACAGAAGTACGCACAGGTAAAATCAAGAATGACATGATTTTAAACCCAAACAATGATAATTCATAGCAGAAGTCTTTTGAAATTAATTTCATTATGAAGAACGTGCTGGAGGAAGCAAGTTATTCTGCCCTTGCCTCAAAGAGGAACTGATGCTATTACAGCCACCAAGACGTTATTATTCCTGTTAAATCCAAAATCACCAGCTCAGGAGCAGGAGGACCTGACTGAATTTCACTCACTGATTTCTAAACAGCAATTAATTTTGCCTTACTCAAGATGACATCTATGCTCTGACAGCAGGAAAACTGTCATTCTACAAAGACTCAAGATACCCAGAAAGTCTGTGTCATGATGTGTTTACAAGAGTACCGATGAATTTCTGCTTTCAAGTCCACTTCTTCAGTAAAATAAATAATTGCTATCATTTTTATGAGAACAACCTAATTTATAGAATCAGGGAATCAGAGTGGTTTGAGTTGGAAGGGTCAAAGCCCATCCAGTTCCAATCCCCCTGCCACAGGCAGGGACACCTCCCATTGGATCAGGGCGCTCAAAGTCCCATCCAGCCTGGCCCTGAACACCTCCAGGGATGGGGCAGCCACCACTGCTCTGGGCAACCTGGGCCAGGGCCTCCCCAGCCTCACAGGAAAACATTTCTCCCTAAAATCTCTCTCAATTGCCACTCTATGTGACATACCTAAAAGGTAATTCTCTGCTGAAAAACAAAAAAGTACATAGTTCAGTAATAAAAAAGACATTTTCAGCCCAACTGGCCTCACACATGTGAATCAGACATTCCAGGAGGGCAAGGCTTCCCAAAGCAAAGTTCCAATCCCATCTGCATTAAACAAACTTATCTGCTGTATTTTAACCCTGAGATTTCTCAGTTAGTACAAAGGACAATGCAGTTGTTTCCTAGGGCAATGAACACAGCCCTCAGCTATGGTATCGCTGCTCACCTTGTGAGTTTTGCTGTAGGTGTACAGGTAGGCCAGTCTGTAGAGGCTCTTGTAGTGCTGGGGGAAGCGGCTGAGGCACAAGCAGAAGGAGGTGATGCACTGCTCCGTCAGGAACTTCCGCTGCTCCTCCAGGTCTGCTGGGAGCCCGTGAGGAAATTCAGACGCATCGCCACAAGGTTCAGCTTTCTTTCTGCAGTCCCACTGCGAGGGTGGGGGCACTGCAGCTTTGATGGGGTTGCCAGAAGCAGACTGAGGATCCACCAGGATTTTCTGGCCCATAGGCTCAGCAGGATGGTAAGATTCTGAGCTCTCCTGCAGCTCTTCTGACTTTCCTGCAACTGAAACATTAAGAGAAGGCAAAAGTGACAATGAATATTACAAAATGGTAAGTGAAATAACCAAAATGACAAAAATTAAATACCACAAATGGTGATCCTTTGCTTCATTAAGCACAGACAGAATTATTGACTAGTTCCTGAAAAAATTATGTCTATTCCTGATGCTTAATGAATAAATAACCTTCAGTTCATTAACAGGCAGAGCCACACACTGAGCTCTCCATTTGGGTTTTCACCTGAGCAACAGCAACAATTCCACACACATTACACGATGCAGGCTTTTATATCCTGCTGAAAGACGGAGGGAGAGGAAGGACATGACAAAATAAAGTGTAAATTCACTAAAATGCTGTTGCAAAGAAAGGAAGAAGAAACAGAACATTAAAGCCATGCTGCCAAGTGAAATGTATTACACTGAACAACCTACCAGAATACAATTTAGGCTCGGACAGAATCATTAGCAGCAGCTCACCCAGCCCTCTGGATAATGTAGGACCCACAGTTCCACCCAAATAGCTTTGTGATTAATTGGTAACTCATAGTTTAATTGACCCATTTTTTCTGGAAGGATTCACGTCACATGTCTGTGACAGTGGGAGCTTCTCTGCTGCCTCTCAGGCAGTCATTATTGCTAAAAACACGGGTGCTGGGGGCAAATTCATTGCTTTAACTTTGATTTTTAGTCATGGAAGTTTACTGTGCTTTTGTCTTTGCTACGATAAAGAGCTCTAACATTAGATCTGCTCTCCTAGCAGGCCAGAGAGATACAGAAATAGCTTTCATCCACAAGTATGAACCTGCTCTTCACTTTTTCTCCCACAAGACTCAACTTTGAGTCAAACGTCTTCCAGAACAGAAATTTTTCAAGATTTGCCTAGACAACCCATGTATCCATTCTAATTTTCCTCTACAAACAGTTTTATGGATGCTATATTACATGTCAGTAATCCACAACATTCTGGTTCTACCGGGGAGAAGTCCGGCCTCTCTATCTACTGCCATGTGCAACTGGACAAACATTACACAGAGGGAAATTTCAGCTCATGGATTTTGAAACAATTTTTCCACAGAAATACAGAATACAGCACTATTATATTTGGAAAAGTCTGGCAGAGAGTAATTCCACTTCTCCACTGAAATAAAGTATCCAGTGGAATAAAACATCTAATCCTACTCCTTGGGCTCTTGCATGTACTGAATATCAAGTTGAGCCAGAATAAAATGAGCATCTGTACCTGGGGAAAAGAAACAATTTCTTGTTTGAGATTACCTTCAAATAACTATTCCTTAAATTATGTAGAGATTTGAAATATCGAAGGAAGAGTAAACAATAATCTAAAAGAAGACAAGCCAGTCACAGGGCCACCACAGGCAGCAGTTACCATTACTCTTTTCTTTGTCAGGTTTAACAGGAGCACAAACTAGGATGACGGCATCCTAAGCAAAGCACGATTGCAGTTTAAGCTAAGCACAAACATGCAGCAATAGCTCCTAGTTAAAATTCTCAGTCACAGTGAATGCCAGAAGAAACACTTCAACAAGCACAGAGCAGCTGACATGATCTATTAAATCAGGCATACTCTTTTCCTCGGTAGGTCCCACGGTCTCTTTGCTGGGCATCAGTGTATCCACACAGGTAGAAATCCTCTTCTCTGCATAAGGCTTCCGCAGGCCGTCCTGAGAACTGGCAGGCTCATTAAACATATCCTGCGTGGAGCTGGAGTCAGACAGCACCGCTGCAGTGCTATCCTGACTCCTCTCTGCAAGAGAGAGAAAATGGGAATGCACCATTTCATACTCATCAAGCTGTGACTTGCATCTCACTAACAGCAACCTAAAGCTGCAGCCACTCTACAGCATCCTTAACAACCACCAATTCCATTGTCTAAAAGGCATTTATTTTCTTTTAAGTTGTCTACTTCAGCTTATCACTTCCATCTCAGCTCTTCGTGCTAAGAAATTAAAGCCTCGCTCATCTTTCACCAGCTATTACTTAACGCTAATGTAATGGAGCTCCCTGCCACACCACATTTCCTAGTACATAATCCTGGAATTTGATTCAAAAGCAATGATACTCAACTTTGGAAAGCAGTTGGGCTGAGGATGCAATATTTCAGCTGGTACAGCCCTATAAAATCACATGGCTTACTGTGCCATTTAATGTACCCAGTACACTTTTGAGTCTGACCCAAGCAAAGCTCAACTGACAAGAGGAAACCATGAACAAGACGTAAAAATCACTCCTGAAGGATAGAAAAATCCAAACCATTATAGGGCAAAGACTTACAGGAGTGATCACTGATGCCATCTATCCTGCAGGTGTTAGATGCCATTCACCAAACGCTCTGCAAGTTGATCTGACACAGCAAAGAAACATCCAGCCCAGAACCAGGTCTAAGACAGACAGGAAAACTCTTGGACTTCAAGGCAGGAGACAGAAAAACAGCAGTGACTTTGCTTTGACAGAGTGAAGTCGTGTGCGTTGGCTGCTGACTATGTTACAGTCACAACTGAGCTGTGAATCTGCTGACAGCTGGCACAGCACGGGAAAAGCTGTACGGGATCGTGACTTTAACTGGGGGGGGGGACAGAATTCACACCTCAGAACAAACAGTCTAGTGAAAATCTTCCACCCATCACGGAGATCTGCCTGACAGAACCCAAGTTCTACATCAGGGGTCAGCAGAGGCAACCCTGCAGGCCTAAGTCACACAGCTCAGGATGTCCAAAGACATGGACATATTCCCTCTGAGGTGGGAAATCGGCAGTTCTCTGCAATATCATGCCAACATAATTCAGTGTCCAACATAAAATTCCAATACAGGCAATGCTCTCTAAATCTGTAGATCAAAATATTAATTTCCAGTTCCTGCTGAAGACTCAGGAACAGCTCAACCAAGAGGCATGTCACAGCCATTGGCAGGTACTTCTACTGCATTCTTAGCCATTCATTTTCTTGATAAGATCAAGAAATAAAATTTAAAAAGCAGAAGTCCTTGCTTTGGGATGAGCTGATAATTTAATTAGATTTCTTCTGTTCCACCCGAATTGCACTTGTGCAGGCGAGAGCTCAGGGCCTCCTAGGAATTTATTTTATCAAGAAAAATTCCTCTGCAGTCTTTCAGCTCACAGATCCAGGATTCCAACAAATTCAAACCCAATTTGATGCACTCTATAGGCTTTTCACTACCACACAAAGAAAACCTTCTCTTTCACTGAACAGATCTTAATAAAAATGTATCTTGAAAAAGAATGGGGGAACAGCATTTTCTTCCTAATTGGAAGTTATGTAGTTGGTTAATGATGACAAGTTTTATACAGACAGAATATAATTACAAAGAATGGGAAGAGAAGGACTGTGAAGAGAGGTCAGTCAAGCTTTAAATGACTCATTTATAAAGCTTTAATAACCTTCTGGGGTACAAATGGATGCTATTGAACTCCCAGCTGGCACCAGGAAAAACATTGACAGGACCTCCCTTGGTAGTTTTTTTGAAAGGAAGTTTCTGCATCTGGGGCAAAGAGGCTGCCTTACTCATTGAGGGAAGGGAAAAAAGGCAAATTTCCAAATGCTGCCACCAGCCTGGAGCCCAGCTCTGATGTGTGGGCTACGACAGATGAAGCACTACAATTGAAATCCCGAACTGCTGTGCAAGAGTGGTATCGGATCCCTGGGCAACAGCACCAACCCCTCAGCATGCAAAGAGGCAGCAAGTTGTGTTTCAGATGTGGGACTGACAGGGAAGCTTTCCCTTATCCTATCAGAAATGAGTGGCACCAAAAGCTTTTCTAAAGAGCTATATATATAAATAACTCAATTTACAGTAAAAAACAATCCTGGTGCTCAGTTCAGAGCTTATGAAGAACTAACTACGCATTATCAAACAAATTTCCTTGTCTCTTGCAATAAAGGTGGGCTGTTCACAGGGGTGGGTGTACGCACTGGCTCTCTTTGTCCTGCCTGCCTGGCACCACCTCTCCCCTCTTCTCTTTACTTGTGTGTGCGAGCATTTGTCTTTACTGATCTGTAGTCAGAAACACGACATATCACACAATTCTCATTCTTAAACAGATTCCACCCATAACGAAAGACAACACTGAGCTCTGTATTAGAAGGCACCTGCACATTACCAGAAACAAAAGCATTGCAGAGACTGGCATGGGAGCAGATTAATTTCTTGAGGACAGCCAAGTCCTCGGAATGCTTCAGGGGGATTCTCTTATAGCATGAGTCAAAGATGAGAGTCTGGCTGCCCTGAGCACCGCATAGGTTTTGGTAGCTCGCAGTCCTGTATCGCTGCTCAGCCCTCAAGTGCAGAGCAACAGAATTATCTCATAAATGGGCCATTCCTTTAGTCAAATCTTTGTTATGTAACCTCACACTAAATGTCTGTGTCATTTACTGATCAGAGAGAGGTTACATTTGGGAAAGGCAGAAATGCAGCACAGCGAGTCATCATTCAGAGTCCAGCACGCAGCCCCCATGAGCATCCAGCACTCCAGGCTGGAAAAGGATCTGGACGGCAGAGCAACGGATTTCATTTTAAACTGATGTCGAGAGAGAATTTTGAAGGGTAAGATTTTAATCTTCCAAAATATAAGGTGGACCCTCTTTTTATGCACAGAAACTTCCACTCCATCTTTGAAGCTTATTTACTTTGGCAGGAGTGACAGCCTGGTGCAAAAGGTTTCTCCGCGATCACCTTTGTCTCATCAGGATGTTGAGAACCCCCACTCACAAAACAACTGTGCATCTTCATACCATTTGCAGAATTACAGACCAAAGGACCATGAAGCCAGACTTCTCCCACAGCGTGAAGCGAGTAGCCTCTCCCAGTGAGCTGATCATGCAGGTTTGGCCAATTACTAAAAGCAAGCCGTGACAGGTAAAAGCAGGAAGAGAATGCCTGGGGAATAAAGGTTAGAGGCAGCACGGGCAATATTGGTTGCAGAAGCAATCAGGCAAAGACAAATACAAAATAGGACGATCACATCTAACTACACACCGTGTGCTACATGATGTGGATGAACACTGGAACAATGTGACATTTCAACACTGCAACAGCAATGGACACCGAACACACCTTGTGCGTAGCACCACAACAACATGGAACTGAACAGCATCACAACAAAGGCACAGAACAACAAAACAGACCTCACAACCAGTCCACTTTTTGGGAAACAGATTTCTCATTCATTATTTTAATTTTAATACAGCTTCCTGAACTCAGTTTAATGCTTAGCATGGAATTTAGGTGCTTTTAAAGCGCCTGAAGCCTGTGTTGTGCCTGGTCTTTAATGACTCCATACAACCGGCATGCATAAAGGAGGACAATGAGCCCGAGTGTTTCGGTCTATAACCCTGGCCACTCAGCTGTACAAATACAGTGACATCCCAGGTTTTGCTCCCTGCTGAATTCCCACTTTTTTTAACCGTTTCCTACTTCATTCATGGAAAATAAAGAGTCTAAACCTCAGGCATCTACTATCAACTGCAAGTTTTCATCTTGGAGGGCTATAAACCAGCAACTGGCAGGGGTGATGATGGGAAAGACAAGATTAACTAAAGATTAACAGTTGCTGACTGGAAGGATGAGAGAAAGGAAGCTGCCTGTTTCACCCAGATGACAGCAGCCAGTCAGCCAGCAAATAACAGCTGCCACTCAGCAACGCTTCTGTCTCCTTGGAGGAGATATATCCTAGCAGCTGCCACAAGGAAAAAAAAGTTTAGTTACTTTACAAGCTGTATTTACTGGTTCCTTTCTTCCATTTCCATTAAATATATGACTTCAAACTATTATCACTAGCATTTATTGGGTATAAAGCCTTTCGATGGTCTCAACTTTATCAGTGATTTCTACGCACCCTCATCTTTCTCCATCAGCAAAACGTGCTGGGGAGCTACAGAATATAGTGACACCTTTAAATATAACCTATCTGAAATAAGTCTGTCTGCACAACTTTCCCTACGTACAGATGAGTGCTTGAAGATCAGAGTCCCAGTACATTCAAGACAAAATGCCAACAAATAAGCCAAAACCCCCATAAACATAAATTGATTAGAAAACACAGGGCTCAGAGGTTCATCTAATCCACCCCTCCTTCCCTCAGGATGGATCACATGACCAGCACTCCTGGCAGGTGGCCATATCACTGCTTTTTAAAGATTTCCAGTGCCGAAGTGTTGCTGTGTTGTAACATTCCCAGGAACACACTCTACTGCTTCACTCTTTTCTTGCTAAATAGCATCTCCTAATCCTACTCTAAGACTATTTTCTATTGTCCAGATTGAAAATGCAATTTAAGTCTCATCCCTTCTGTTCCATTTCCACAGACATGGAAATCCTGGTGTTTTGCCTCTAACAAGTACAGACTTCAACACTATTCAGGTTACACCTCTGTTATGTCTCCCCTTGCTCTCCTCATCCCTGGATGAGCCATCTGACTCCTTCTCTCTTTGCTCACGGGACATTTTCTTGAACTGCAGCACTCGCAAACGGTCACAAGAGGTCTCCCAGATCAGCAAGGACTGGGATCCCAACTGGCATCTTTGCTCATGGTAACACATGGAGAGAAAACTCTGTAGGCAAGACTCTGCGTAATGCTCTTATTTTGTTTATGTAACATATGATCAACGATATCAATACAAGAGTAAGAGTAAATAAGAGTACTGTCAGGCCTCAGAAAGAATAAATATCTAGGCTGAATTTAGGCCAAATTATTCCTTCTGTGAACAACAGTGTTCTGTCTGCTGTCAGAATGGTAAAAAAAATTATCTAAATGTAGCCAAACGATGGATATTTCTTTGCTGTTCTTAGGAATGGTACGATGGAAATGCAGACACTCGTTTTCTTCAGTGATGTGATTACGTGTCAGATGCGAGAAGCATTTTACTTCAAAAGTATATATTTTAATACAAGTAAAATGCAAATAGATGCAGAGGAGCAGAGTATATGTAATAATATAAAAGGGAAAAGCTTCTCAGCATTGCTCAGCCTGTTCACTCTCCCTCCATCTGTGACAGCTCCAAGGCAAATATTTCCATTTCCTGGGGCTCTTCAGCGTGCTGCATCCAGAGCTCAGTTGTGCCAGCAGCTTACAAAACATTATGAGTGATGCCGTGCTTTGCAGTTCTGCTCATCACAGTTACACAGGGCCTTCCCAAGGCTCACCCCAACTCCGCTGCTTTCAGCAGCTGACGTCTCCCATGACTGTGGCAGCAGCAGAGCTCAGTCCTAGCAAGGCTAAGCAAGCTGCTTCCTCAGCCCTGGCAGAGGCACATGTTCCTCACCTTGCACCTTCAGCCTTTGTTGAGCATCCCCATCAGGCAATTACTGTGCTACAGTCCATAACACCCTGCTTTGAGTGGCTGTACCAATGACACATACTGCAATATTTATCTAACCCGTGCACCTCCCGGGAAGGCTTCTGCAGTCTGCAGGAGCCAGGCAGAGCAGCCTTCGGCAGAGCAGCCTTTGGCAGAGCTACTTCTCACAGAGAAAGTTATTTAGGAAATAGTGAAACTTGCTCCCTTCTCTGCTTGCTGTGTCAAAAGGTTCAGGTAAGAGCCTGGTCACTGCAGAACCAATTCACGCTAACACATAGGATATCCCAATGAATTGCTTCTGATTGAGATGTAAGCATGAATCAAATTAATTAAATTCTCTATCCAATTGTGAAAGAGAGGAAGGATCTTCTGCCTGTTTCATCAAGAATTATTTGTTGTGGAAAAGGAATAAATTCACCTTGCAGAGTTTCCAGGAAAGTGAGCATCTGTTTCAAAACTGTGCCAACCAAGTTCTTTACAAGTTACCATTCTTCAGAGAAGGACAACAGGAAGCAGCCCACCCTCTAGAAAAAAATTCAGCTCGAGCAGAGCATTTCCGTGGCGCCTGCCACATTCTGCCAACACTGAGCTATGCACTGCACACATTTTACTCCTCCTTGAGTGCTGATACTCATCGCTCCAGATGGATAAACAAATGGCCAGAGTAGAATCAGAATAAAATTCCTAGCCAAATAATGATGTCAGGTTACTTAAATAGTAACTTGATTTCTACTGTATATGTATAATGCAAAGTCTTCAATAACATTGTGATACCACCCCTTCCTTCTGCTTTTATAAGCCGATTATTTATGATACCACATTTTATTCTACAGAGATGAGCTGTTAACCAGTCATTATAAATGATAAACTAAAAGATGAAATCTACTGGACTGTCATGCAAATCACTTCATGCTGATATTCAAAAGAGTTGCCACCTGCCTCCTTCAAAAAAGGATAACACTGTTTTGGTTTGCCTTTTTAACAATTTGTCTTTTTTCAGCTACAGCTCAAATGTTCAGTCGGTTGTTTCACATGGGCACTGAAACAGCGTTCAGTCTTGCAAAGACTGAACCCACACCTTTTCCAAAGAGCTCCAAAAGACTTGTAGTTCTACAGGAAATATAATTTAGAAACAAAATCACTGACAATTCAGTCAGCTCCGTATTTCTATCGGCGTTCCCATTTTGAGCAAGAGACAGATGCCAGTGGTGGCAGGTGACAACCCTGAATTTTGTATTTAATTTTTGTATTAAAGATAATTAGCTTCAATATTGCCCGTGTTACCACAGACCCATCACCCTCCTTCAAATGAGCAGTTTGATCATTCCTGGTCAAACCCCCCATCATTAGAGCACCTCCCTGTGCTGCCAGTATTGAGAACAGGGACTGTACCGTCCGGCGTTGCCTGCTGACGGGGTTTTTTACATTTGACGTAATCGTGGTCAACTGGAGTGGCTGTGTAAGGTGGGGATGTCAGACCTGGACCTGAGGAGGAGGGGAGGGAAGTCCCAGGGCCTGGCAATGTTCCAGCTGAAGAGTGAGAGTCTTCATCAATCAGGCAAGTTTTTTCCCTGGGAGGGGCAAAAGAAAAAAAAAAAAAGGTGTTAACATGCTAGGGACATAAAGAACAAAAGGCAACTGGGTGTTCTTAGGCCATTTCCAATGCAGTAATCAGATGTACAACCAAATTCTAAATGGTGGATTTTTAGTAGAGAATATTCCTCCCTCGTCACTGTTCAATAGTGAAATATTCTTTATTTTGTAGTCGTTAATGAGACCAAGTACGAGGACTAAAGTCTCTTATCCTTTAAAATAAAGGCCGTTTGTTTCACTTCTGTTAATAGTTGACAAAAAATAATATTATTAATAACTGGATTACAAGATCAAAATTGTTCTGTGTTGTTCCCTCCCCATTTACACTGTGCCAGATGTTGGGAAGATCTCAGAGCAGCGTCATCTGACAACACCTGAAAACTGCAAATGTTTGAATTCATTCTAACCATTTGTTTTACTAATTAATTAACTTTAATAATTTATTAGCCAGTAATATATGCTTTCTGAGGATACTCCTCTAATTAGCACTCACTTTTCTGTAACTTTTGGGGTGTTCTTCTCCTCACCCCTGGCAAAAGGTCCCTCAGAAGCTTCTTTCATGAAACTAACCAGGATCTCTGCATCTACCCCAGAGTCTGGTTTCCCCACAAGTTTCAAAATAGAAGCATGAAGTCGAAAGTATACCTAGAAAACATCAAAAGCCTGCTTGGTCAGTAGAGAATTCATAGCTCTGCAACCTATTACAAACAGTCTGGTCTCTGCAGGAGTCAGTACAGACAGGCAGCTGTTACCTAAACTTACCCAAAAAGGATTTTTTCTGCCTTTGGAAGCTGCTGGTAAATTACAAGATCTCAACACTGTAAAAGATGTACCTGCAGCCTCTGGAATACAACAATGACAACAGATGGGGTCTCCCTGAAAGCAAGTTCCCACAGCGGATGTTCTAGATCCACTATTTTTCCCAGATGACACAGTGAAAGCAAAGGTTTTACAACTACTAATCCAACTCGTGCATGAATTACGCTTTCATAGGTACAAGAAGCTTACAAAACTTATCCACACTGGATTATGATGACAACTGCCTAATGAACTGTGTGCAGCAAAATCCAGAAGTGGAAATTCTGCCTGTCTGTTCAATACTGAGATTGTAAACATTAAAGAAACATAAAGCAAAAGCAGCTTGAGTAACAGGTTCCACGTTATACTCCATGATCCTCCTATGATTCTATGATTCTCCAGGTTAGCCTTGTACATGTTCCCAGGTGCAGAGCCCATGGATTTGTGCCTAACAACACGAACAAACAGGAACTGCTATGCCCTTCTCTGTAGAGAACACTGCTTTCAAGCCTACGTATTCAACTTTCTTTACCTCCAATGCTTCCATGGCAAGTTCTGGTGGGTTATGGTAGTGAATCTTCTTTGGATATCGGGCAGCCTCCTCATGCAAGTAATGACCGGCCTGTTTGTAATGAAGCAGGTAGACAACAGGAGGCTGCTTCTGCTTCTCGGCGATCTTGCCCAGCATGTAGTGAATGAGCCACTCCTCCTCGTCGCCATCGCCCTCACAGCGAGAGGCTGACGTAAAACACAGTTTGGCTGTCTCCAACATGCTGTCCCGACGCTCTTCCATCTGGGAGTGAACAGAGGGTTGAGAACATATGAATTCACTGCAGCTGGGGTGGAAAATTCTAAAAATACACTTCCGCCTATCTAAAAGCGCATAAGCAAGGTATTGCATTGAAAACATTTTCAACCTAAAGGCAGAGATCTATCCAAGCGATCAGACAAATCCTGTCGGCCCACAGAATGCGTTTCTGGATAGGTTTGTGTTCATTACAGTAACTGGCTGACACAACCACAACAAAACAGGAAGACACAAGTATAAGAATATGCATATAAATACAATCTGAAAAACAACAAAACCATATACATGCCTACAAAAAGTAACTGTACCGCTTTTTCAGCACTATCACTATCTTAACTCTTCAAAGAAAAGAAAGTATCTATTTTGTTCTGCAACTGCGAGAGCTGCTCTGGAGCAGTATCGCTTGTGAGGAAATGTATTCCATTTCGCTTGCAATGCACCTACTTTTAAGCTGAGTATGGCAAGAATATTCCCTCCCCTCAAAGAAATTAAACCCAGCAGCATAACTTAAGGTTAGCTGCAAATACAATCACATAAAAACTAGGCCAAAAGATGCATTAATGTAATTTTTTCTCTTTGAAAAAGATGTTTATCAACTTAAATTTTTGAGCTAAGGAATTAATAACAAGTTTTTCCATGTAAATTCTAACACTCTCCTCGTTTTCATCCATTGAGTAAAAAGCCCAAAAGCATAGAAAAGTGGGAGGATGCTTTTAGACACACAAGATGGCACATAGACACAGACAGAGTAATTCCTGATCTTTTCACTATTTCAATATATACAGACATTTCACCTTTCCTGGAGACATTGTATGACATTTACAGAAAAGTAAGGTAAATATAATTCCTCTTTCCAGAAGGTTACAGAAATTTTGTGTCACCTCCAAAAGATAATTCAAAGATTAGGGTTGAGCTAATTTAACACAGGAAAAAGAAAGAAAAACACCCTTTAAATACTGCTTGACATCAGTTTATACAAACGCATACCAGAATTTCCAGTAACCATACAGTATAATATATGGCATACGGCATCTAAATACTTAATTTAAGAAGTTATTACGTCAGAAAAGATCATTTAAAATTTCATACTGCTCCTACCTGATGCACAACTTCAGGAGGGAGTTCAGATTTCCACTGCTTAAGCTGTCGGGATGCAAAAGAATGTAGGGCATAGGAGATGGTGCCATATTCAATCCACAGTGAGAGATTCGAGCTGTCAATCTCCAGGGCTCGCTTGAAGCAGTTCAGGACGGGAGTCGAATGCTTCCAGATCGGGCCGTCGCTTTTCAATTCATTAGAGTTCAGCTTGTCCTGAATACGGCTCGCCCGAGCCAGAGCCATGCCAGCCCACGAATCAAACCTGGGCAAGCAAGAAAGGAACAGCTGAACAATTCCCCCATACACGTTACACTCAGTGGCACGGACAGGATTCCTTTTGCTATAGCTATAACTTTCTTTAATCACGTGCTCTGTCAGAACAAGTTCCACATGTCCTCCTCTCTTCACAGTGGAACCAAGGCTGCAGAGCCTAAATCGCATTGGTTTTATTAAAAATGGCTTCCTAATAGAGCACTGTCCCCAGGAATTGTCACACGTGACAAACAAGGTTTATCTGCCATGCAAACCCAGTGTATCTGCACTTGTAATGGCATCGCCCCATTGATTCCTCCCACAGCGACCATGCTGTCCTGTCCATGCTGATTCTCACAGGCCAGCAGCCAATACACGCTGCCATCCGTACCGCTGGACTGACCTGTGAACGGTCTTTACTATCACCATCATTTCCCAACACAAAAATCACAAAAAACAAAATGCCTTCACGCAGAAAAACCCTGATGAATAATAAAGACTGGTTACTGAGGAGACTGATCGGGATCTTGTCCTGTGTTCACCCAATCACTGACAATACAGCCTGAAGAGCAGCTCCCGTATTCCCTAATCTCACGTTAACATCAGGGCTCAACAGCTCTGGAACTTTCCAATTTTACCATGATTCTAAGACCAAAGGAATAATCATAATCATCTCACATTTTTGCTTGCAATTTCTTGCTGATTTCAACTGAAAACCCATTTCTGGGTCAAGTGACCTCAATAGATGGGATTCCTGAGGAGGAGGGGAACTGCAACACAGTCATTTGAAGAAGGACGATCTCATATGGCTAGGGTAAAAATACTATGCTACCAAATAAAGCATCTTCTGAGCTACAAAATGTTACATATTAAAGTAAAAATGCACTGCCATTAATTAAAAAAATTAGGTTTTAAAATATCAAAACTATAGAAAAAGTAGTGGTGGTAATTTCTTTATCAGACTGCAAACAAAAGCTTCAGCGATCCGCTAATCAGTTCCCAGGCCAGAAGATTCAATAACGTGAAACCACCTCTATTTCCTCTGTAGATTTCACATGTAAAATTGCTCTGTGCCTTCGCCGCCCCTTCTGTCTCTGCCGTGACTACATTTAGAAATAGTTTTCTTGTCTCAAGTCCATCAAAATCGCGTATTTATTACTCACTCTGATTTTTCAGGTCCAAGGAGAATTAAAATGATAGCCATCATCTAACATGCAAACCCAATATTTAATCAGGAAATTAAAGATTATTTAATCTCTTTTTAGAAAGCTGTGACTCAAAACACACTATATTTTTAAGATGCTTATCAATAAACAAGGTGGGTTTGTTAAATATCACTTAAATATTATATTTGAGCTTGTATTCTCTGAGTAGCTCTCTAGCAGTAAGATCAATGAATCTCAGAAGGAGGTCAGCCTGAACGGTTAATCCACTAAAGAATGCTATTTGTGCTACAGCTTATGCTATTAAACAGTGACAGCCTTCGTTCCTTGTCATATAGGAACATGCCAAAACAAAGAACAAAAGGTGCAGAAGAGAAATAACAATTTGGTCCTTTCTCTCCCAGTTATTCTTGATTTTAATTTGCCGCCCTCCCTTAAGTTTTTTTGTTTTGATTTCAAAACAATAAAATATTTAACATCAGGTTTTGAGTTTGGTTTGGTTTGTTTGTTGTTTTAGAGATGCCCTTCATTATACAATCTACATAGGATAATGGATTGCAGGTGAGGGGTTTATTTTGTTATTTTTTTAACTCCTGAAACCAAACTAGAATCTTTGGTTGTCTGCTTTTCAGTACTGAAAGAAGTGAGAAGAATAAATGCTGTGAGGCAGGATTCAATAATACTGACCTGTTTGGACAAATACAAATGTCGTGCATGTAAAATTTAATGGCCTTAGACTGTTCTTTGTTCTTGAAATGGTAGTCTGCCAGCAGATAGTACAACTCAGACACCACGGGTGGAGAACAATCTGCACCATCCGGGAGAGACGGTGCCTGAAAATAAAAAAGTGAAAGTTTGTATTAAATAAAGTTGTACAGTTGCTTCTTCCTTGTAGCAAAAAAGTAACCTTTTCATTACAGAATATAAAGGTATTGAATATGAAGACAGTGAAAGCATTCCACACATACACAAAGCACTTACAAATGCTAATGAACATCTCAGACTAATGCCACATTAATCAATATCACATCTTGCTATTCCAAGATGAAGAGCTTTGGTGGTGTCATTCTTATTTCATATAAATGCAATTACCTGAGGAAACCCAACATCATGAAATAAACCATTCCCCTGACTATCTCAAAGTCAACATAAAATAACAACAGCGATTTTTACTCCTTTCAGGTGTTTTTAAAGCAGTTCCTGTACCTTGCTGCATGTTCCCTCGATGTAGGCAGATACAGCATCCAGGCTCAGCACAGGCTTCTCTGTTCGAGGAACAATCGTAGCAGTCTTCTTCAGAAGGTTGGCCAAATCGGCAGACACAGTACTGGTTTTGTAACTATCAAATTCTGGAAGAGTTTTAGGCTTAAAATATTCAAACATGAACAAAGCATCTTCCCAGGTTAGATCAACCTGAAGAGGGAGGGAGATGAGAGGGGAAAAATAAATTCCAAAATTCAAAAGCCTACTAACAGCGAGTTTCTCTGGCTTTTCTAACTGGTCAGTGAGTACATACTGCTGTAGCAGGAAACAAACCAGCAACAGAGCAACCACAGGTGCCATTAATTTCTGCTGCTCACAAATTTAACTGCTCACTGATTTAAAGGAGTAAGGGACTGGGCTGTAACTTCGTGTATGTCATCGAACAACAGTCAGTCTACCTGGTTAGAAGAGTTGCTCGGAAAGGTTGTTCATAAGCAGGAATGAGTTGCAGGCATCCTGAGTGCCACTGCAATCATGGGCAAGACATGGAGGGAAAACACTCTACATGTTCAATTTCAAGCTCAAGTAAGAATACATGAAATGGAAATCAGGCAAAATTCTGAGACATTTCTCAAATGGCTACCAGATAGTCACTGTCACAGATTTCAAAATAAGCTGTAATATCATTTACTTGCATAAATTTTAACTATTTTCATATTCCTAAATTGCCAGGCTGGCTGCTAAAGCTTTCCTCTCTCAAGCTGACTTTTTTCCTCTCTAATTCTCAAATTCAAACTTCTCTGTTAAAACCAGGAAAGTCAGAGGTCAATAAAATCAATTTGTCAGTAGTTTTGAAATGGCAGAGTACTGTGAAAAAGACTACACAGAATCACAGGATTATTTAGGTTAGAAAAGACCATTAAGATCATCAAGTCCAACTGCAAACCCAGCCCTGCCAAGTCCACAACTAACCTACTTCATGATATTCCACTGACATTAACTAACACATAGCCTACCTGCTGCACTGAATGCTCTTCTAGATATCTCGCTTTGCTTTTTTTGCTAGGGAAACCATACAAACAATAAAAACACTGTTCCAGGGCCGTTTCCAGCTCTTCTTTGTACGGATGTGTATCTTCAGAAGTAGATGCTGCAAGTTCTTTTTGCAGTACCCGAACCTACAACATCAGAAATATTAATGTGATCTTCAGCTTCCTTTCTTAAGTCATCTTATTGTCTGACAGTAGGTGATGAAAACTGCATTAATGAACTACAAGTATTTTTTCCCAATTACAACCAAATATTACCCATATTCCTGTAAATGAGTCTCTCTCAAGTAATTTTGATGGCCCTGTAACAGCAATGAAGTGCTTCTACTTTTTTCTTGTTAATTCATGAACTCTCAGCTTTCACCAGTGAGAACAGGTATTAGCTTCATGTTTCAGACTTAAGATCATTCAAAGTTTTCCACTACGCACCAAACTGCTCCTGCAAATACAAGCAGTACAGTTTGTCAACCCTGAGAACAAGGAAAAGGCACAGAATTTCTGCTCTAATACACAAACACCAGTTTCCTCTGCATGGAAAAAGGGGGATAGAAAAAAGACTTCTCAGAGAAAGAAGGGACAGCTAAGGAACATCTGGCGAAAAGAGATGCAGAATTGCACAGTATGAATAGCATTGTTCAGATGGCTACACACCAAGGGAAGTGGCTGGATTGATCCCAACACACTCGTCTCAGAAAACTAAACGCTCGTGATCAATAATAGCATATCACATTTTGGTTTAAAATTTGGGCAATTTGGTGACTGAAAACTGAAGATTTTTTTCAAAGCACCTGGTGACGTTTGCAAAGATCTAGCCGTGGCTTCACCCACAGCTCTATTATCTGTAACGTACCCAGGTTCACAGGGCACGCTGGGGGACTCCCCAGCTGCAGGCTCCTCACGTAACAGCGCTGCGTCGCAGGCCGCGCCCGGGCCGCGCTGCCCATTCTCATGAAGCACAGGGCCTGAGCTAATAAGGCCTCTGGACCCACTGCAGAGCCATGCAGAGCAGCTCGGGTGCATCAGCATGCAGGGAGACCGAAGAGAGCGGGATGCAGAGATAATCTGATTACCTCAATCAGCCTCAGTTCAGACACTGCTCATTAGCATCAGCCCCGTCGGGGTGAGCCATCTCCTGCACAGCCCCACAGGCTCTTCGCACCAGCCTTCCCAGCTGCCTGAATTACTGCCCGGGAGGCACAGCTGCTCAGAAACAGAGGGAGATGAGTCTGGCACTCAGCTGTGGCTAATGAACTCCAGAGAGCGCAGAGAAGGGAAATTAAGGGATTCCTGAGCAACTCTACGCAGAACTAACAGTGATTTTCTCTTGGCTGAAGGTAACAAACCTTAATGAAGTCAGGCTGAATCTGTGAGGTGCCTACTGCGATATCCCTGTGGGCACTGGGATTTGGAAGAAACAAACAACGAGGTTTAAATTCAAAACTGAATTTCCCCAGCTGACAGTGAAATGTACTTTTTTTTTTACAGTGAAATAGTATTTACCTATATTGAAAATGTGCAAACTCTATGTAACACTTGACAAATTCAGTTCTGTGAAGTGAGCAACCGATTTAGAATCACTAAGACAAGATGAATTTGGAATCCCACTGGGTTATTTTAGCAGCAATTTTAAAGCAGTAACACTACTGTTTTTTTCAGCTTGTGAATGTGTGTAGTACTATCAGGCCATGTGCTATTCCTACTGCTTTTCAAAGTCTTAGGAACAAAATAAAATAGTACCACAAGAAGCAAAACTGAGGGGAAAAAATCAGAAGAAACAATTATTCTTCCCCGTGAGGTAAGTCCACAGAACAACAGGAATTATGACAGGAAATAAACTGTTCTCAGGTTTGTTTTCAATCTATCAACACGCAAGAGCTCATTTCTATTACTTGCCAGATTTTTGAAAACTGACTTCCCAAAACTTTTTATTCCAATGTTCAGGTACACTGTCATTGTTCGTACCTTCCCTATTCCTGATTTTTCTTTAACATAAGAATTCTCACTATTGAGAGCTTTGAATATCATTTTGAGTACTGAACATAAATGAGCACGATTCTTGACTTCTTGTCTTTCTGAGAAGAAACGACCTTTGACTGAGATGGGGTCTGGCCAGATGACTTTCAGAGCCCCCTTCCCTCCCTGTGTTATTCCGCGATGCTAACACTTACATAGAACTTCAGAAGAGCACCGTCTGAATTGCAGCACCAGGATCTTCTTCCCAAATATTCATGAGCAGTGTTCAGCAGCATCAGTGAAGAAGGCAACATAGGGGTATCAGGACTCACTGGAAGAAAGACGTTACTAAGTATTTAGGTAGCCCAGAACCGAGTTAAATTCAACTGGCCAATGCAAAAGAAGTTTCCTCTGTGTTAAGTGAAGTTTCCACACCCCTCTGCTCCCTTCAGCCAGCAGGATAAGATGAACAACAAGTATTATTTATATTCCAGGCCTAGATGGTAAGGAACTCAGGTCCAACATGTAAAAGTGAATAATTTACTCACCTTCTTCTCCCTGGTTCTGCTGTTGCTGGCAGCAAAGAGATCGAAAAGCATCTTCCTCATGCTGGATGATCCTGTGCAGGATAATCCATGGCAGCACAGAGGAGACATATGGTTCTTTTGGTTCTTCCTGGACTGCCATGCTGCAGTCTATGATCTAGTAAAGAAACATACATTATTCAGACAAAGTGATATGAAGCAAACATCAGCTGTGGATCATTTCCAAACAATCCAAAGTTGGTAACACATTTTATCCTCAGGAAATAATTTGAGTCTCAGTTTCTTACAGGGAAAACCCCTCAGCTTGGCCAGCAATTGCAGGCAACTCCACCAAGTCCGTAAGGCTTATGGGACACTGGGATCTTGTCTTCTATCCCAAAGCATACAGAGCCAAAAATCAGTGCCACAACTTATCAGCTGCACCCAAGCCAGCTCCATTAGCCTTCGCATTATCAGCATTTCAAACAGCATTAAGAAAACAGTGCTATTCCTTGGGTTATCTTACCACCGTTCGCTGATTATTTGGGGCCACTTGGTGTTTGAAGACACCTGCTGTCACTGATTGTACCCCAGGTGTGCTTGGTGCATGCCTAACACACTGATATGGTAATGGTCATCTTCCCCCACCCAAAACATAACCCAGAACATCACTGCTTGTGGATGGCAATTCAGGTACAGCTGTCGTGTCTGAAGGTCTGTGACATACAATAGCGCTTTCCTAGTGGAATTAAACAGACTACCTGAATCAGGTTGTTTGTTAATCGAACAAGGCTTGGTGTTATGGAGGAGTCTTCCAGGATGCTACTGACTGATGATAATGAAGTATCTATTCCTGTGAGCAGTTGTGTTACCGTGGCAACCCACTCTTCTTTAGCAGAGGCCGCTGTCATATTAATCATCTGTTGAATTGCTTCATTCAAGGCAACTTCCGAGCATTCAAAGCATTGCTTGTAATCTTTCAGTTTGAGCAGGGAGTCCTAGGGAATGTAAACATGAAAAAATCTATTATAAGGATCAAGGGTTTATTTTAAACCACAAATGCACAGCAGAGTAAAGCAATATAACTTGTAAAGTGAACATGGTACCTTTAATGAAATGATAACAGAACGCATTTAAACACGACATGAAAGAAGGACAAGAGGAGGTGCAATAGCCCTGGATGACAAATACACAAGTAGGATCTAAAGTTCAAAAAACACCGTCACCAAATCTTTCTGCTTTCATAAGAGATGCAATAAAACCTTTAAGAAAGGGATGGCCATGGGTTTAAAATTCTAACAATACACAGTTGAATAGAGGCTCTACAGAAACAGGGTTTGGATCTTTATGATCTTGTGCTACCATTTTATTACTCCATAAATAACAAAATAGCATCTGTAAGGGCAGCATTACAGGAACAACCTCCTGCTTCTTTCAACTCTGCCAGTCTGGGTCACAAGAGGCACAGAGGCTGTAGGATTTGGTTCACTCCAGTTAAAGGCACCATCTATTTTCATACAACCTTTTTTACCCAGAGAACCTGACAGGCTCAAGTTGCTCCTATGGCTGAGCTCATTTGTACGTTATTGCCGTAGTGTCTAATGAACAAAGCCTATAACAATTTCTGACTTTATCTATCAGCAGTTTGTCATTCACACAGCACAGATACACCAATAAGAATCATCCATATGCTCGGTAACTTCTAAGTTCCAGAATGGTAATAAATCACCACACAGCCAACACCAGCAAAAGCAGGAAGTGGCCACAGCAGATGCAGGCAGCATGAATCCGTCCAGTAGATGTCTCTGCAAATGATTCAAGTTTATCTGCATTTATAGTTTTTCTAGCTATTTCATACAGGCCTCAGACACCTTAAATCTTCAGCCACATTCTCAGTTAGCAAAAGCTGGCATATTTGGTTCCATGTTTTTCCTTTGTAAATAAGACTCATTAACAATTAACACCCACTCTAGAAACCCTTTCATCCTGTTTTCAGGAACAAGCCTTAATCCCTTACTAAACAGGATTCTTCAGGAAACAAACCAAACCTGTAGGAGAAGCAGCTGTGCTGGTCTCTCTGGTATGGATGTCACAAACTCCAGATGCTTCGCTCTGCCGTAACCATTAAAGCACAACGTTGGACGCAGCAGATGCACCACTGCACTGTAATCCCCGGCCTCGTACAGCCGCTGGATCTCTTCCAAAGACTGGCATCTCTCCAGAGATTTTAGGTTCTTTTCAATCTGCGAACATCACAGATGGCACAATCCAACTTTCATTTTGCCTCCACACACACTTGAGTACTGACACTTCTCCTGGCAGTTTAGCTGTAAAGCTCTGAGAACTCTACAGCTACAGCCAGGAACACAAACCAGGAAGAAAATCCCTGCTGTGCAACACTTCACCCATTCCCCAGATTTCCAATTATAATGCAGTATCTGATCTTAGTACCATCATGATTTTAAACTTCTTTTGCCTCAAATCCCAAAATCACACATTTCGACACTGCATCCAAAATGGATTCAAAGTGAAGATGGCGTCTCCTGTGTTGTTCATCCCCCAAAATAGAAACAGAAATAATAAAAGGTGGACATCTCTGTCTAAAAGCACACACAAATTTTATGTGGAAAACAGACTGCTGAAGCAAAGAGCTCATTTAAGCAAAGGTGAGGTTTATGTTTAAGAACAGAAAATAAAACACACTCTGATAATCCACCGTTCTACGTGTGGCTGCTCTAATTTTGCATAAAAGCAATATTAACTTGTAGAAGACCAACAGAGCCAAAAGCTGTCTTTTTTAAAAGGGGATCATCATTAAAGTATGAACATTCGCTCTTAGAAAAGCCCTAGGACAGAGAAGGTAAACTTCCACCACAAAAGAGCTAATTCACAGACGATCTTGGAAACCAGGAGGCATGGAGTGGGGAGAATACACTGCAAATTAATTCTTACCTCTTCTAAAGAGACAACAGAATCCATATGTAGATTAGGTAACCTTATTACGACACTGCTCTCATTACCAGTGTTGGCTTGTGTTGTAGTGGAGCTCTGCAGCATTTCAGTGCAGATATCATAGTTTTCCAGCGCCTGCTCCATGTCTCCCTACAGAAACAGAGCAGAGGAAAACAACCTAGAGTTCTCTCTGCAGCAATGGTTTCTAAAGCTCGTGGAATATGTTTAAGTCAGCACAGGCACTGCCATGGGATGACTGCACAACCTCCCAAATAAAAAATAAATCCAACTGAAAATCTCAAATTAAAAAAAAAAGCAGTATACCTTACCAGTGATTTTAACAACAGGTGAAACAAACTGAAAAAACAGAACTCAGCTTGCAGAAATTTGAAAGATTAATTTGGATTGCTAAAATACCTTTCCTTGAAAAAACATGGAAGAGTAAAACAGTAGAAATAACTCTTCTATTCATGCAAATAAAAAGACTGAGTCAAAAACCATTCCTGTGTTCTACAAAAGGAATGCATTCTACTCGTTCTGTCCAACTGCAGCAGATGATGAAGCTGAGTGGAGAACACAGGCTGCACACACAAAATAGAACTCTGTATATCTAAAGCCATATCAGAACCATCATTTTTCCTCAAGTTTATTAGAAAGCAATGCTTAGATGCACAAACTAAAAATGGAAGGAAGTGGTTAGTTCACATAAAAGTGACTCACGTTACTGGATGTCAATAGACTTAACTGATGCATAAACAAATTCTTTAATGTCCTGAGGAAGCAATGCTTAGAGGGAAAAAAAAGTCTAGGATCAAATAACATTTCCTTCATATCATTCCCTTAGTGGCAGGTTTAAAACCCTCTGCTTCAAAATCTGTATATTACATTCAATGTCTCCAAAAGGAGGAGTACACTTCCTTGAGAAAGCAGAGGGGAAAGTAATGAAACACACAGTCTGCTTCAGCTGAAATCAGCATTTTCAAACTGGGACTTTGGTAATATCGACTAGCTGAGGTCCCAAAAAAATCCATGTTTGGCAGCTTTACAATACTGCTCCAAATATCTTTGGTCCAAATACAGTTTTTTAAGTTGGACACAAGATAATTGAAACAAAGACTTACACATTAAATATATCAGACTATTAGCCTAGCATGTGAGACCTCCTACTTCATCTCTACCTCTACTCTTAGGCATAGGTAGTTACATTAAAAAGTAAAACAAAATCCCTGTTTTGAACTGATTTTATCCATGTGCTTAAATGAGAAGAGATTCCCAAATCAGCTGTGGTGTCTCCAAACACTGATTTTAATTTGGGAAACGTTTTCTTCATTGAAGTATTTGTCAGAAGGAAACCAAACCTGCAGGGCCAGAAAGCGAGCTTTCAGCCAATACACCCGAGCGACAAATTCCATCCAGCCTTCCTCAAACAAATCTCGCTGTGAGGATGCAAACGACAGCTGCAACAGGTCTCCCAAGAAATGAGTTCCTGGGAAGTCGGGACCAAACTTTCCATTCACAGAGGCAGCAGGGCAATTGCGCGGTGAAACTGCAAATCAATTAATTACATTTGATCATAAAGTTACTGGCACCCCACAAAGAGTCCCACATACCAGTATCTCAAAAGTACTGATCTACTTTAAGGAAACAATTGACAGACCAGTTAAAAACAGATCCAAAAGATATTCATTAATAAAAAATAGCTCCAAAACCCAATGAAGTCCTGTAAATATTTCTTCATATTTCTAGAGCACTTTCAGTGTCTGAAGAAAGTAACACCCAGTTCTCACCTGTCGAGCTCTTCCTTTTCGTCAGCAGCCACTGATCTAACTGCAGTTCCATGCACGAAAGGCTCATCAACATCATATCCTTCCAGAAAAGTATGGAAACATCAAAAAAAGAGTATAAAGGAAGAAACATATTAAAAGAAGAATAAAAAACCTCACCACTAAAATTTGCAGTTTACTTCAAAGAAAACCTTCAACTCGTCCTCTTGGGCTTTCTTATTCCCAAGTTACAACTTCTTCCTCTCTCTGAAGGTGCAAAATAGCATTTACAAATCAGTATGTACAAAACAAAACTAAACACAGAAGCAGTATTTAAAAAAATAAAAATCTCAGCTCATAAAATAAGGTAGTCAGAACAGTACTGCCTGATGTTAGAAAAAAGTACATCCTTATTCCTGTAGCTGGCTGAAATAAAACTATATTAAACTGCTAAAGTATGCTAAAAACATTTTTCCAGAATATAGTAGAAGTACTAATATTTGAGAAATAAAAAGTCTATATCCTATAATTTTTTCAATATTTATCTCTCTGAGATTGAGTATGTACTCTAGTCTTATCAGCTTATTAATGTTTGCTGGATAAAGTTCAGGAGTAGATTAAAAATCACATAACCATAGACCTCTGCCAGGTAGTTTTGTGCAGTGAAGGATATACTATTTTCTGATTATGTTCATAGGAAAAAGAGCATCAGCCCAGACGTAAAAAACAAGGGCATGTGAAAAGGTTCAAAAGTTTCCAGAATAGCCCTTTACAGTCTTAAAAACCCAAATTTTTTATACTCAGGATAGACTGCAGATCAAGTTTAAAATAAATTCAAGGATGAAAAAGAAAGGACAAGCATGAGGATAGTGATTTTTAACAGTAGAGCTTACGTCTTGCCTTTTTAAATTTTACCTACAAGCAAGCAGTTATACAGCCATAATGAGAACCAAGGAAACACATTCATAAATATATTGACATTTGTTTAAAAAAGTGTATGTATATATGAGAAATACACAGAAATACATGAGTCACGGGGTGTATAAAAATTTAACATCTGCTACATAGGCTTTTTGTTTGTTTGTTTGTTTTGTAAACAAGGAGTAAAAGGAGTTAAGGAACACAAAGTACTTATGTCTACAGTATCTATGTCTCTCTGCAGGTGTGTTTGTGCAGATCACGTGCAGGGTTACTTGCAGACAGCACCAGCCAGGCACAGGCAGGAGCTCAGAACAGTTCATGAGCTGCAGTACACTGCATTTACGAAAGATGCAACAGCCAGGAAAGCAGCTCCCCAGACAGAGCTAAGGAAAACCTGCACCTCACTGCAGGACTCCAAACAGGTACTTTGGTGTGCAAAGCAACAGTGGCAAAGAAAGAGAAGTACCAGGAAAAGTGTTCCATTACCCTGATGTGCTGATTACTTGAGTCCCTCAGTAACGGATTGGGAAGACTGCTGCTATGCTTCCTCCAGCTGTTGTAGGTACTGAGCACCACCTCACACAAGCCAGGCGGCCACTTCACCAGGAACTTCTGGCTGATGACTTTTAGATATCTCATCATCAGCTCCAAGATCCCACCGTTGTTCAGGTTATCCAGCAGGAATTCATGAACGTCCTGTTTTTCTAGAAAGCAGATAAATACAAAGCCATAGAAGGCAGACAATAACCTGAAATAAGTAAATTTCAGCAGCATTTTATGCACTAATCTTGCAGCAGCCCTCCTGTGCTGCATACCTGGAGCGCTGAATTATAGTACTCCAATTGTTTTAAATGGGAAAATCCACACAGCAGAACCCCCGCACACATCTATTAAGCAGTCCCCAAGACTTAAAAAAAAAATCACCAAGATATTTCTATGCCATAAAATTATACATTAAAAAAATAAGGTATCTTGTTATATCTTTTAGATATAAGATAGGAAAATACAGAAAATAAAGCATACAATACGGAAGAAATAACAAAGGAAGAATGAGGGTTATGAAGAAATCCTTACCAGATTCCATAAATGTTGTAGAATCAAATGACATTCGATGTGGTCCAACATGCTGGAAATTCTCTTCTTTGATCTCTGACTGCACCTCGTAGTTACTGAACGGGTCCTCCTCCTCCTCTGGATCTAATTTCCTTAACCTGTGTGAAACCAGGGCAAAACCCACAATATCAGCAAAGTCCTCCCTCGTCAGTGGAATCTAAAGACGGCACGTTGGGCAAATTTGAAGCATGGAAGTACATTAACTGAAGCACATTCAGAGATTTATATTCAGTTTCCAAATTTTGCAATCCAAATGTGGTTTGTTGATCTTATCCAGTTTGACATCTGGATTGCCCTCTAACTCAGTTTCACGTTAATAAAAGCTTTCTTATTTTTCAATTTGGTTTTAGCTATTTTCATTAAAAACACTTTCATTAAATGGATTAAAAGACAATGCATCACATTTGATTCAAAAAATAACAGAGGTCTAGTGGTTTTAAGGTCAGGGCACATCAACCATATGAAAGCCCAAACAGCTTCCTCTGCTCAGCTCTCAATGCTCTCAGAACAAAAGTTACTGCTGTACGGTACCTGGAAGGGAGGAATTTCACCAACAGCTCTTGAAAGTCAACCTTCTCCTCTTTTTTACACTTGGTGTTCCTGACTCTAGCAGATCTCCTTTTTGCTGTTTCACCACTATCCTCCAGAATCCTCCTTCGCTTCACCCCTTTCTTAGATTTATCACCTGTAGATATGTCACCTAGACACAGAATCAGAACAAAAAGAAGAGAAACAGATGTTGACGAGTTAAGTAGCCAAAAAAAAAAAATTTTTTTTTATTAAAAAAATAGTTATTTGTGGTTGATGCTTTATTTTATTCTACAGCATCACTTGAGATTCATTGGTTTCCTTCTGAAGACAGTGCCAAAAAATTTAAAATAATAAAAAAATCAATTTAATATGAACTGGTTGTGGAATGTTGCATAAAAATGCTGCTCTGAGGCAAGAAGCAGATTTACTGAAAATTCTGCATTTCATAATTCATTAGAATTCACTATTCTAGCTTCAAAAAGTTTCTAGAATGGAATCAGAAGAGTCTGCCTTTACCTCCATGAACACCTGCACATTCCCATGGATATCAACAAAACGCTGGTAACTCCTCGATAGTTTTAGATACGCAAATACCTTTACACTAACAGCATAAAATACTCAAACCTCTTGCTACAGTTTTCAAATGAACACAGCTGTCTCTTTGGTTCTCTCAGGTTCTTAAAATTACACGAGCATAATCTAATCATCTTCTGTAACACCTCATTCGTTGTAAGGAGCTCAAGACTCTTCACAACGTTAAAAGTTTTATACACATCACTGCTGGAACAAGGTCAGGACTCTTCTAATCTTAAAGACTGAAAAACTGAACTATGAGTCGAGAGGTCAGACACTCCTGGACTGGAGTAACAATTAAAACCAACATCCAATCTGACTCCTAATTCCATTAGAGAGGGAAGTAAGTCCACCACCCTCATCCCATGTTCCTTGTCAGGAATCAATGATTTCTGGCAGTTTAGTTGGCCTTCCTTTTCTAACGTGAGTAGTTAACAGAAGTCAATTTTACAGAGCTCAACTCTACTTTTCTACCAGATATCACAGATAAGCTGAAATTGGTTATGAATCCACCAACATGGAGTTTGAAGACAGCATTTCCCAACAAATTCTGTAGTGCTTTTAATACCCAGATACATAGAAAAGATATCGTGAATCTTAGACTGAAGTACCTTGCTCACCTACAGGAGCTCCTGGTTCCAATGAATTCTGACTGTGACTTGCAAAGTTGGCTGTGGCTGAAGTGTAAGCTAATACAGGATCTGGCATTGTCACCACTGGATTTGTGTTGACAGGAGTTGGCTGAATAACACTGACAGGAGCAGAGGTAGGAGAAAGAATCAAATGTTGAACTGGGTCTCGGTATTCTGAGAGATCAATTCTCCTTCCCAGGCTGGGGCGAGGAGGATCACATGTTGTGAGGTGGTGATACATAGCAAGTAAAGCCTCTCCTAAACACTTCCACCTGCACATGAAAACACAATGGCATCACAGCTTCATTAACTCTTGTCACATTATTTTCTAAATAATACTTACAAACCTAACAGCATTCAACACTGTTTTTCTCCAATAGCTTAGAGGTTTTGTTTGTTTTCATAAGAAAAAAAGTGTTCCAAAGCAATCTGAAGTGCAACAAAATTGTCAGCATAAGTGGTTTCAGAGAGATCTTTTAAAAACAGAAAATACAAAGACATACGTGAAAAAGGGAATTGGCTGCACCAGTCTGAGGTCTGGCTCTCTGTCCCGCACTAGCAAAGCTTGTCTTTTCTTACGTAGCTCCAGCGCTTCATCTAGGATCCTTCCTGTTTCAGCTGCACTCACATTTACGTTATGGATAGACATATCACTAAGAAATAATAAGAAATGAAGATAACTTTAAGTTTTGCAGGTTTGGTTGTTTTCGTTTGGTAGGTTTTAAAGCATTATATCTCACCAGCTTTTCTGAGCTACCTGAAGCCCCCAATTTACACCACAAATGTAACAGATACTACAAGATGACATCTACCATTTGAGGAACATCCTTAAGGAATCTTTCCGGAGACAAGGCTGCTCCTCAAAGATCCTCTCCTTCAGAACCAATCCTTTGCTATACAGACAGTCTTTTTCCAGAGCTTTGCAGATAAAGTACAGACACGCTGACAGGGAAATAGAAATTGAAAGTCAGTTGCTATTTTGGCTAATTCAAAAGCTCCCATTTCTGGGTTTCATATTAATCACTGAATTCCAACTAAATGTGACATTTACATAGACCATTAGCTTTGCAACATGTCAAATAATTACACCCAGTTAAAATAACCTATTATGTCTCCCAAGCACTAAACCCAGAAAAAGAATCTAGGAAACCACAGTGTTATTTTGAGGGTGCTAGAACTGATACAAATTGTCACACTTCATCACAAAACAAAAAAACCTGTATCATGAAGTAAAAATCTCCATCACACTCTCCTGTACTGCTTACACAAGACAAACTTTCTCTGATATGGTTGTACTGCTACAATTTTTTATTGACAGTAAAATCACCAATTTCTTCAGAATTTTTTTTGTTGTACTGTACTTACTTGTGTAGTCACTGAGTGTGTACAATATTGTGATAAGATTATCTAAACACGGCCAGTGATCAGGATTACACCTGAGGCCTTCTTCAAAAGCATGGCGAGCCAAAGGCAGGCGGATTAGTTTGATTGCCACACGACCGATTTTATACCACAGGTTGACATCGGTAGAGTCCAGCATTACAGCCTGAAGAGCATAACAAACAACACCATCATCCACATTTCAAACACACAGATCTGCTTGTCTATAGGATTGGCACTGTTTTTGTTTTCAACAGGGACACTCAGTGTGAGAATTGAATGGCAGACCAGTTTTATATCACGTATAACAACAGAAGGTACCCTGTACTGTACCTCCAAATAGAACTCCATGGCTGTCTCCAAGTCATCCCGTTGTGCTGCCAGTTGTGCCAGGTTTTTATAGGTGGAATATTTTAGCATCAAGCCTGGATGCTTCAGCCCTTCTTTCTCATCACCAGAAAGAACTGCCTAGAAATGAGGAAAAAAGGATCAGGAATTAGACAAGTAAACAGAGCAGCAAAAAACTTGCCAATTGATAGAACTGGCATTTTTAATCAGCCACTAAGAAATTAAGTGATATAAAATATAATAAAAATAGCCTCTACAATTCCATTCTCTAAAGGTCACTGACCTCTCGCAGAAGACGAATCTCAAGCAGCTCATGATAAGCTTTAGCAGACTCTTCGAATCGGTCATGTTTCTGAAGGTCCAAAGCTTTGTGGTACAAAGCAAAAGCTTCTGCTTCCTGTGGTTTAAAAAGTTAGAAATTATTATGTTGGGTAACTTTATTAATATACTTATTACAACATACTCAGATTCACTAGGAATATCAGTGGCTTCACACTTGTAATACTTTCTGCTATAAAGCAGTCCCCATCCAGAGTGTACAGCAGAACATTCGCTTTACGGACCTCACATAGCTCATCTGAGTGAGCTCTAAAGAAGGGTTTAAGAGATAAGATAGTAACACAACCTCCTTAAAAACAAAAAATGATGGCTGAAAAATTCCTGCAGCAGGAGAGAACAACACTCCCACCAAGACAAAACTCCATGAAGAAAACTGCGTTTACTCACTTGAGCTTCCTTTGTCTGTGTCTTATGGCTTTTGAAGGTACCTTCGTAGTCATCCTCAATCGTGGAGCTCGCGTTCAGCGCTGCGATTCGAATCTAGAATGACAGGCAAGATGTGACAAGAAATGTTACATCTACATGAGTCCAATTTCCCTTGTAAACTGGGTTTTTCCCCATTTTCTTACTTTACTCGGTAAGTGGCCTCTATTGAGAGCTCTCTATGTGAAGTTACAAGAACAGCAATGAATTTAGTCATGACTATTATCAAGTAATAATGCATCAAAACCATTTCCCCTGCCAAATCAGCTGATAGAACAAAATTTCAAGTGTCTTTCAAGCAGAATGGACATGTGAACCACAGTAATTCTTTTCAAATTGTTAATTTACCATTAGCTGTAACCACTCCAAAACCAGTGTTCTCATAATGCCAACTTATTCTTAGTTCTGGGTAAAGAGAAATCTTTCTATTTCATTTCTACCAAAACATTTCAAAAACCATCTCAATAAGCTCTTACCATGTTCACAGATAATCAAGCCTTCTTTCTCCAGGATGAGAAGGAAGGGGCTAACACAAACAGGTCTGGAAAGCAAACAGAATAATTTAGAATAATTCAATGACAAGAATAAGTCCAGAATTAACCACAGCAGAAAGCAGTGGGAGTTTTGAACTATAAGCAGAATTAACTCATACGTCATCAGGATTAGCTCTGCACACAGGGAAAACAGTCCTTTGGCATGAATTTCACTCATTCCACAATACTGTTTTGCTTGCCCGTGTACCACTCAGCTTCTTTTGCTTGCAGCTAAATCAGACTGACAACTGCACAGCAATAAAGCATTTCTCCTTTAGTCACTAACTAAACATTTATAAACCCTCAAATCTCTTTCAAGACAAGGATTCCTTGTCTGCTTGGCACATGGAGAAAATACACACAGAGATGTTACTTTTCAGAAACACTAAATGCTCTAGGTTTGATAGAAAGTACAGATGCTGATGACATTGAAATAAATAAGGCTACATGAACCCAAACCAATTACATTTTTAAAGTGAGTGCTTTTAAGTTCACTTACAAATATGCCTGTGTTCAGAAACAAGCTCAAATCTTTCACTGAATTCACATGCTCTTGCACAAGGCAGCTACAGCCAAGATTTCGCATCCATGGTGAAACTGCAGCTACAGAAAAAGTGGTGAAAAAATGTTAACTTTATTTTTTATTTATGCAGAAAGTTTGTAACTAATATTTAGCACCTCTGCTCTCTGTGATCAGAAGTTAGGAGAGTAAAACAGAACAGTGCAGACCGATTATTTTGGAAAGCAAGACGAGGTCATTCCCTCCGCACAGTTTTTTTTTTTTTACGCTGCCCTGCCAGGCAGGTCAAGGGTGTTTTGTTGTTTTAAACTACAACAGTGTCCTGACACCCAGGAATGATGTGTGTTACTACAAGAACTTTCACAAGAGCACTGCCACATCAGTTGGGGGCAGGGGGGGAAATCATCTTTAATGTAAGGTACAAACCAGGCTGAAAGGTTTCAGTTACAAGAACGCAGGACACAAATCTGTGGCTGACGGGTGAACACTCCTCAAAAGGCAACAGGACCTCTTTAAAGTCTTTTTGCCTTCAAAATCTCACCTCCTTTGTCCCTTAGGAGTTTAAAAGCTTAAGCAGAAATTCCAAATGCTGCTGTCCTTCCCAGTTACCCACAACTTATGCTTTGTGGGATTCCCAGCTTCAAAATAGAATCATAGAATCACAGAATGGGTTGGGCTGGAAGCGACCTCAAAGCCCACCAGTTCCAACCCCCCTGCCACGGGCAGGGACACCTCCCACTGGATCAGGGGGCTCAAAGGCCCATCCAACCTGGCCTTGAACACCTCCAGGGATGGGGCAGCCACCACTGCTCTGGGCAACCTTTGCCAGGGCCTCCCCAGCCTCACAGCAAAACATTTCTTCCTAACGTCTAATCTCAATAAGAAACACAGGGAGCAACTGGGGTTGCCCCAGCTGTTGCTGCTGCTACGTTTGGGATGCGCGCACCGCAAACACAAATTTGTTTACAACTCCACCTGCTTTCTTGTTTCGTTTCGGGGTTTGTTTCCAGGTTGACAGCCCCTCTCCCCAATACCGCCCCCACCCCCTGCACCGCACCGCAGCCGGTTTTACCGAAACACGGCAAACTTTCGGCAGCGGGGGAGGGGGGGGGGGGAGCGGTAGGAGAGCCGAGGGGAGGTGGGAGGCGATGAGTGCCGGGAGGGGGCCGCGACTGTGCCAGGGGAGGCGGGCAGGGGAGGCGGGCAGGGCGGCGGGAAGGGCAGGGGAGGGGGAGGCGGGAGGGGGAGGCGGGAAGGGGAGGGGGAGGCGGGGAGGGCCGGGAGGGGCCTGAGGGAGGCGGGGAGAGGCGAGGCCGCGCCGGGCCGGCCCCACGGGCGAAGAGCGTAAGGCCGGGGCCTCACGCAGTCCCGGCCCCTCTGGCGGGCAGGACACTCACCTCGCGGGGCCGGGGCCCCCGGAGCGGCTCCCTCAGGCAACGGCGCCTCCCTGATCGGCGGCCACCCCGGCCGTCCCTGCGGCAACGCCCCCCGGAGCCCCTCCCGCCAAGAAAGGGGGCGCTGATTGGCCGAGATGCCGCGCCGCAAAAAGCAGCCAATGGGAGCGCGGGGCGCGAGGAAGCTCGAGGGTGGGCGGGGCTGAGGGGTGGGAGGGAAGGGAGATGAGGGAGAGGGGAATGGGGGAGCGGGGAAGGGCGGGGAAGGGCGGGGGGAGACGTGAGAGGGACTGAAGGCTCTCTGCTCTCTTCATGCCCTTTCCAGATGGGTTCAAAATCATCCCAACGTTACTGTTTTTCCCTCAAGCATTCCATGGTGCTGCCTGGCGATAGGAAGCCGCTTTTATAGCCCTGGGAGATGTGGAGATGTTCCTGAGTGGTGGCAGCAGGGTGATGCGAGGGGTTCATCCCAGCCGAGCAGTAACTGCAGCAGCTTTATTTAGCTGTTCCGTGACCATATTGTGCGAGGCCCAAAGGCAAGCTGTGCCGCCTGCAGCCCCACACCAGCCGCGCTGTTCCACGATGGCCCTGAGCAGAGGCTGACTGTGGGAGATCAACACGCGTTTAAAGACACCCCTTGTCACAACTGGTCCCATCACACTGCTGAAGTGAAGCTGTGCTCAACTCTTGCGTTGAATCAGCATTTCACACCATAAGGAACAGTCCTGCCAGGCCTGAACGGATGAACTCCCGTTTGTGGGGCAAAAGAACTCCCATCTTTCCATCCTGACAAACTAAGAACAGGGGTGCCATCCACACCCATTGCAGCACCATCCTGCTGTGCTTGTAGGGTAACTCCCAAAGCTACCGTGCTTCTGTGGCACTTCCCTGTCAGCAGTGCCCTTCAGCCTGCTCAGGGCCTTGCTGCTCTGCTCTTGTGTAAAGACTCAGAGATTGTCCTCACTTCAAAAGTTTTACGCTATGAAATGTTTGCAGAGTGCTCAAAATCAGATCCTTACCTTTGAATTTGCAAACACAGCTACACGGGGTTCTCAAACAAACCCAGAGTCCAGTTCTGAGAGCAGAAACATTAGTTAAGCACAAGGCACAAACAATTCATCACCGAATGATCCTTTGATTAATGTTTTAACTGCTTTTATAATAAAGCTCCAAGTCCATGAACCATGAAATTCTCAGGATGGTCCCTGACCCAATGCTTTTGCCTTAACTTTGCATTAATTCTGGGACATTTTGTCTGGTAACACCAGAACACAGGCACAACACGGCAACAGGTGGGAAAGTCACCCTGAGGGTGCATTTCATTCAGACATCTTTGCATGGCAGCCCTTCCTAAGCTTTCCCTCTCCTTTCTTATCGCTTCCTGCTCAGCTCTGCAAGCTGGGAAAGCTGCTCCAAGGCAGAAGCCCCGGCAGGCAGCAGCAGAGGGCGAGGGGAAGCCATGGAGACTGTGGCAGTGCCCAGCATGGCCTGAAAAAGGAAAGCAGGGAGGTAGAGAGGGTTTCTATACAAGAAACAAAGGCTTTGGCAATGGCAAGTGCACTCCGGAGGCACAGGTGTGTCTGACTCAGTTCACAGATCTGTTCTATCCCTCCCCCCAGTTTCAAACACTCCCAGTGAAGAGACCTCCTGAAGAAGTGCCAAGACCTGGGCAACCACGATTCCGGTCTCCAGACACCAATATTGCCCACCATGCTGTAAGCCAATAAACTGACACTGATCAAAAGAGGTTTTAATGCATTTTTTTTAAGGAGATGAAGTGTAGTCCCTCCCTCGCCCGATACAAATTTGTATTTGTGTTATATTCCTGACAGATTTGACAAATATAGGAGACGATTATGCTGCTTAGGGACCAATCAACTTCAAATGGCAATTAGAAACAATATTTTCAACTATCTTGAGACCTCAAGCCAAAACCAACTAAAACTGCAATTAGAATGACCTGGCCAAGCTATAAAGTGGAAACTGAAAAAAGTTCTCCTTATCAGTGGAAGACAGAGGTAACATCATACATAAAAAGTACCGTGCTTTTGTTTTAATAAAATGCCCATGTGCATTCCAGTCACAAAGTGAGGGAGCATATGGGTCCCAAAACCCAAAATCACTTCCCTGCAGGGACAGGGAGTTGAAACACCAGACACAGCACACAGTGAGATGCTGTCCCGGCCCCAAACCCCCTGTAACAGCAGGGAGTGGAAAGGGATTTTGAACAACTGGGTGAATAACAGGAATTAAAGCTGGCAGTAGCAGAACCTTCCAAATATATTGATGTGGCACAGTGCAACTCTTCACAAGTGACTCCTTCCTCTACACGCTGCCATCAGCACTCAAACATTGGGCCATGAAATTCTTGCAGACAAATAACACTTTTAAGAGCAGCCACCTGGGGTGGCAAGTGTAGAGCACAGAGCACAAGCTCTGACATAAGCCTTAAACAAATGACAACATAAATGCATAAACTTCCCTTCCAATAATTACATCCCTTTCCAGAAAGGGTTTTTGAGGAGCCTGAAAAAGAGAAGGATTTGACTCCTAGGTCTTCTTAGCCAGCCTGGGACCCTGCCACTCCCACAGAGAAAAAAATATATTTCTGCCTTGCAAACTATGAGAAAATCTGGATAAACCTAGAACCTCTCTGGTCTTCAATAAAGCCAAATGTGTTCTGGAATTAAACTGTTTGCTGTTACAAGGCAGCTTTGTCCAGGCCCATACACGGCCACCACCAGACTACAAAGGCTTAGTCACAGGCACTGCGAGAGCTTTTGGGCTACAAGACAGGCTTGAGACAAAGACCTTGAACTGTTTTAGTAAGATCAGTACAGCTGACTGCCCCACTCTTCAGCTTTGTAAGCACAGGGTGCAGAGGAAGAAGCAAATCATCCAGGTGAAGGTGCAGCACTACGCAGATTTGATCATAAGAAGAATCAAGCAGATGGAGCTGGGTTGTCTTCAGCGTTGTTTTGTTCCAACTGGCTGCTCAAGGGTTCACAGGAACGTCATGACTGTTCCCTTCTTGCCAATCTGCCAGGGCTCCAGGGGGTAAAAGCGGATGACAATCCTTTTTGGGTGTAAGAGAAAAATAGCAACAGACAGGAATAATTATTATTTTACAATTCAATATTACCCCTGCCCACTTTGCAACAAGGTAGAAGGTCTGCACTAAGCTCTCACTGGCTCACGCTCCACAGTACTCATCTCACAGAAGCAAAGATGAGCTGTAATGGCAGGGTACAAGCAGGTGCCAGACTCCATATACACAGACCCAAAAGCAGACAGATTTCAACACCATTCATGCAAGACACTTGTTCATTTAAGAAGGACTCAAGTAGCTCATGATCTTCTTGGGCATTTACCTGACAGCACCCAGGAGGTAGAGAGATACTATCACTCTCCTTGGAGAGATGGGGAAGAGGGGTGGAGAGGGATGTGGCTTACCTTCAGGAACCTTGTTTCAGCATTGGGCACAGCGACCCCGCTGTGAACCTCTACCAATTCCCACTGTTTTTTGCATCAGTTACACTAACTAGAAGCACTTATCTTCAGAGAATAATAATTCCTGGACTGTTCAAAGAGTGCACTCCAGTCCATTATTTTATCTGGGCCTAACTGTATGTCTGGGATTCAGCATCCAAGCAAATTTAATGTTTGCGATCTAGTCTTGGATAGAATCATGAATGTTGGGGTTGAAAGGGACCTCAAAGCCCATCCAGTCCCACCCTGCTGCCATGGGCAGGGACACTTCCCCCTGGATCAGGGGGCTCAAAGCCCCATCTAGCCTGTCCTTGAACACCTCCAGGAATGGGGCAGCCACCACTGCTGTGGCAACCCGGGCCAAGGCCTCCCCACTCTCACAGGAAAACATTTCTACCTAAAATCTCACCTCAATCTCCCCTCTTTCAGCTGAAAACTGCTCTCCCTTGTCCTATCCCTGCACTCCCTGATCAAGAGCCCCTCCCCAGCTTTCCTGGAGCCCCTTTCCTCCCAACCCCTGCTGGGAGGCTGCTCTAAGGTCTTCTCTTTTCCAGGCCGAACAACCCCAACCCTCTAAGCCTGTCCTTGTACAGGAGGTGCTCCAGCCCTCAGATCATCTCCATGGCTTCCTCTGGACCAGCTCCAACAGCTCCATGTCCTTCCTGTGCTGAGGATTCCAGAACTGGACACGGGGCTCCAGGTGGGGTCTCACAGAGCAGAGCAGAGGGGCAGAACCCCCTCCCTCACTCTCAGGTCCCCTCCTCTGGGTGCAGCCCGGGATGGGGTTGGTTTCTGGGCTTACGAGTGCTCGTTGCTGGCTCAACGTTGAGCTTCTCAGTAGATCTTTATGAGACTCTTACCTCGTGGAGGACCTAGAAGGCTACACCATCACCATCACCATCGCACACACACACCCCCCATCCCCAGTCCCGCACCCCCGCATCTCCCCCAGCCCGAGGGCGCCCCCGCCCGCTCTCACCGCTCGGGCCCGAGCCCCAGCCGCGCCGTCAGCAACTCGAAGAGGCGGGAGCTGTGCCGCTGGTTCTGCTCGGCGGAGCCCACCACGCCGATGGACGAGACGAGCAGCTGCGCGCAGGGCTCGGCCGAGCCCGACACCACCATGGGCACCCCGCTGCGCACTGTCACGTTCACCCGCTGCGGGCACGGACACCTCAGTGACCCCGGCCCGCAGCCCCCACGCCCTGCATCCCTGCTCGCGCCGCCCCGCAATCCCCCAGCCTCGCCACCCCCGGTCCTCCGGGAACCAGCATCCCCGCTCCGCCCCGCCCCGTCCCCGACACCTCCTGTCCCGACACCCCGGTCCCTCCATCCCCCCGGTCCTGCCAACCTCGCCCCGCTCCTGCCAACCCCCGGTCCCGGTACCCCCGACCCCGCCAACCTCGGTCCCGGCATCCCCTGTCCCAGGAACTCCCGGACCCGCCATCGCCGGTCCCGGCACCCCCAGCCCCTCCATTCACGCCGCCCCGGCCCCACCTCGGCGGGTTTCCCCAGGATGTCGGCGGCGGCCGCGCACAGCTCCAGCGGCAGCCCCGGCGGCAGCCGCTCGGCCGGCAGGCTGGTCTCCAGCTCCACGAACGGCATGGCGGCTGCGGCTGGGACCGGCACCGCCCCGGGACCGCCCCCCGCACCGCCCCGGCACCGCCCCCCGCACCGCCCCGACACCGCCCCGGCACCGCCCCGGCACCGCCCCCCGCACCGCCCCGGCACCGCCCCCCGGCACCGCCCCCGGCACCGCCCCCCCGCACCGCCCCGGCACCGCCCCCCGCACCGCCCCGGCACCGCCCCGGCACCGCCCCGGCACCGCCCCCGGCACCGCCCCCCCGCACCGCCCCGGCACCGCCCCGGCACCGCCCCCCGCACCGCCCCGGCACCGCCCCGGCACCGCCCCGGCACCGCCCCGGCACCGCCCCCCGCACCGCCCCGGCACCGCCCCCCGCACCGCCCCCCGCACCGCCCCTCGGGACCGCCTCCCGGCACCGTCCCCCGAGGCTGAGCGCCCTGACCGGCCCCGCGCGCGCCGCAGGCGGGACCTCCGGGCACATAGGAGCATGGAATGGTTGGGGTTGAAACGGACCTCAAAGCCCATCCAGTCCCAGCCCCTGCCATGGGCAGGGACACCTCTCTCTGGATCAGGGGCTCAAAGCCCAATCCAACCTGACCTTGAACACCTCCAGGGATGGGGCAGCCACCACTGCTCTGGGCAACCTGGGCCAGGGCCTCCCCAGCCTCACAGGAAAACGTTTCTCCCTGAGATCTCATCTCAATCTTCCCTCTTTCAGCTGAAAACGGTGCTCATTTACAGCAAAATGTTATCAACCAGCCAGATTAAAAGGTCATCTTGTTAAGGGCACAGCGCTGCTGTGAAAATTGGCCCTGGACAATGTGACTTTTTGCTTTCCTACTGTTCCAGACAATCCTGATGAAAACTGAAGGAATTGTTCATGTTTCTGCTGGGGGAATTGCTTGGCCTTCGCTGCTGCTAACGAAGACAATACTGGCACAACGAGCAGTGTGTACAAACCAGCCAGCAAAAAGGCTGGAAACAGATTTCTAGGAGAGAGGTTGTGAAGGGAGAGAATTCCCGGGAATGGAATTACACAGATTCATATTCCACCAGTTTCTGCATTGTTTACAATTTGTTTTTTTCAACTGAAGAAAATAGGAATGCTTGTGTTCTGTTTTCCCTCATAAATTATGCTGCAGTACAAAGGGGGTTTGTATCTGTGCTACAGCTGACCAGAAATAAACAGCCATGAAATGAGCCCAAAAGCTCCAAAACAACTCTGCCCTTTTATTGTGATCCATATGTTGCTCACTGCCACAAAATCTCTCATTACTTCAGCTCCATAGGCTGACTTGGTGAACTTGCACCCAGAACAGTCTCAGAGGAGCACATCTAGATTGATTCCCCCTCTCAAGAGGAAATGTGGGTTGCTGTTACAGTGATGCTGCAGAAAAAAACAATGTGATTGCTGTCAGATTTAAAGAAATTGTTGTGAATGCATTGTTTCAGTGTATTCCCTGTAGAATATCAACAAAGCACTTTCGGTAGGCCATGATTTGAAGGTGATGGTCACCCTCAGCATTTTGAAGCTGCTTGGTTTTTGCTGCAGGACTCTCCCCAAACAGCCCCTGCAGACTGAGCACCACCAAAACCCAGGCTCTCAGAAACAAAGAGCAGTGATTAAAGTGAGGAATTACAAAGATTCACAGTTGTAGATGAATAGGAAAAAACTTCTCACAGGAACCTAAAGGCAAACAGATGAAATGTGGAATGTACGTGGACAGCCAAGCAAGGTGCCTCAGAATTAAGAAACTTAAAAACCCAAATCCAATGTCTTTTCTTCCCTTTTGTGACTGCCTGTTGTTCTGTGCTGGACTCGCCTGTGCAGACGTGAGCTGGGAAGGTGAGGATCAGGCATGCTTTGCAGTGCTTCCCACTCAAGAAGGAGCTGCAAATGTCAAAGCCACATGAAAACAATGACCCTGATCCTGTACAGCTCTCTAACATTCCCAGTTTGTAGGCTGGCTCAGATTTTGGTAGGAAACACTGTTTGTGCCTCCACGATCTTTGAGAAGACTGACAGTGACATAAACCCTAGATGCATGTTAAGTGATCGGTAGGGCCCCAGCCTTCTGCATACATTTAACATTTCAGGGTTTAAACCTTTCCCAGCTTTCACCCCTGAAGACACAGGGAAGGCCTGGTGAGGCAGAAACAGCCTGCGGTTTCTATGTTAGAATTACAGTGATCTTACCAGTTTCATGTAAAACTGGAGGTCAGAGAAGAAGTTAAAAAAAAAAGGGGCAGAAGAAACACTAAGGTGGGTTAATTCATTTCAACATCTTCATCAACACAGGTGCTAGGTGCTCCTTCAGCTGTGGATCAATTTGAATGTTGCTCAGTTCTTTGATATTGAGGATCATCTCATGGGCTTGGAAGAACAGCTCCTTCCCCACGGCTTCCTCCACCCGCCTGCGCCACTCCATCAGCCTAGGTCGGTCTTCAAAGATGTCACAACCAACTCCAACAGGCTGCAGAGAGAAGGAAAGAGCAGCAGTGAGGCACCAGGCAGTCACTTCACCAACACAACAGGCACCAAAAGCATTAGAGGAAGAAAAAATGAAGAGCTTGTAGAGGAGCACTAGGAAGGTGGGAAATCTCTAGATGGGTGCATCTATCTAGGGGACAGAGAAGGTAGCTTATATTTTAAATGGCATTTACAAGACAGTTCCTGAGGGCCAGACCAGCTGTTTTGAGCAGCAGAGATGACAACCACTTACTCTGAGTTATTTTCAGCTCAAGCTTTGAAGACTTGGTGGGCTGACAGTCCTGGGGACAAGGGCACAGTCCACAGGATGGAGTGCGAAGTTGTATAGCAAAACCACTGCACAAACCCCAAAGTATTTACCTGAACCAATGTCTCAGTTGACATCAACCACCCCCCTTGTACCTTCTGCCTGTGCCTGTCTCTGGAACACAATGCTGCAGAAAAGCTGAACTGCCGTTTTTCAGCCTCTGGGACACAAAACTTGGAGAAAGAATCACTCCAGAGCTCACAGAGAACAACCAGTTTGTAACAGACTTAATTGAATCCCCTCTGTCCAAGATGCAGCCTTTCACCTCCAAGATGTGGCCTGAGCAAGTACCTGAAGAAGAATATTCTCAATAGGATAAAAACAGTCCTATATAATTTTCGTATTTAATCAGACCTGTCTGGTATTGCTTTTCAATTCTATGCACTGTCTCCTTCTCTGAAGGTTAAAAAAAATTCCTCACAACAAAGCATGAAGGAAAAGTGTTGTTAGAGAAGAGCAACAAGAGAGATCTATTGCACCCAGCTTTATTTTTAACTGCTTTTCTGAACCCACTCCCATTTTCTCTTCCTCATCTTAGGGCAGTTCTGTTGAGATGTGCCCTTGCTTCTTTTTCTGGTGAAGCATTAGCACATGCTGCACCCCTCCTTGCTGAGCAGCATCTCCTTCCCTCGTGCCCAGTCTTCCTTACCCCACTCCAGCACTCACTTGCATCAGCTCCACAATGGCCACCAGATCCGCCAAAGAGATCTCGCTCCCAATGATAAAATCCTTGTCCTGCAGAAACCTCTCCTCAAATTGCTTCAGGGAAGTGGACAGCCCTTCCATAACCTCCTGGAGCTTCTCAGAGGGCAGTGGCTGCCCTGTGAAGAGGGGAATCAACACCTGCGGAGAGAAGGGACTTAAGAGTGCAGTAGCCCATCTTCTCCTGGATCTAGTGGCAGGCATTTAAGTTACACCCCATGAACTACTTGTGAACAGAGCTGCAGGAAGGGATGACACTACAACTGCAGGGACTGCTGCGTTCCAGGCAGCTCATGGACACGGGGCACACAAGCAGTCCCAAGCAGCTGATCTGCTGTGACCTCCAGCTAACAGGCACCAATACACAGAATGAAATCAAGGACTCAGCTCCTTTAGTGGCAGTTGTGCCCTCCCACTCCACCTTGGTGAGTTATAAAAGACAAATGGGCAACAGCTGCAGGGAAGACAAATCTCTGCCATGTCCTCCCACCATGCCTTGGGTAACGGGGTGCTGGAGAAAGGCAGCCAGCAGCTTTCTTTAAGCCACCAGAAATTTTTCCAGAGCAATCATGTAAGTGCAGTCCTTGTCTCCCGGCCTGGCTGGCACAGGGGGCAGTTGCCTTTCCGTGAGGTTTGTCCCCAGTCACTGAGGTGCACGCACCGACGGAGCCCGCAGTTCCACAACTGAGCTGCTCCACCTACCACAGCAATGGAAACCCCCATCGGTGGGAGTGGACTGCCAGAATATTCAACAATTCAAGCTGGGATTGCTTAATCCAAGCCAGGATCTTTTGCCAAGTACATGTGGAATCTATTTTATCAGAAAATTCAGGGCCAGTTCTCTTCCTAAGTGGTTCCAATTATGCACGATTGCATCTCTGGGTAGAGTCACTTGAAATAGCACCTCCTTCCTTTTGTGTGCCTGAGGACATTCCATCTTCTCCCAGGTCTAGCTGATGTGTCTCCTGTTACATGATGGCTTTATCCATTTCCCTGTTTTCAAGTATTCTGAGGACCTTTCTGTATCAGAGTTATCTCAGCAGCAATGAGTTGGATTTCTTTGGAGTGCTGCAGTAACAGCCTGCAGAGACTGGAAGAAACTGCTTCTTGTAGAAATCTGACTCATATTTGAATTGCTTCTCTGTGTTCTCCAGCCAAAAATTCAAATAAAATAAAATTTTTGTCAATAAATAAAAAGCCAAATGAATCCCAATGTGCTTTGTCAAGCACAAACAAGGGCAAACTTTACACAGGAAGAATGAAGCTCTTCCCTGTTTACTGGCAACCCCAATTTCATCTGCAATTCCAGACCACAGCTGTACTTGCAGGGCTATGTTTGCACCTGGGTCTCTCCAAGGAAAGCTGTATCAACTGTCTGGTGAGTTGGCTGGAAATAGCTGTCCAGTAAAAACATCTGATATGAAATGATTTTCTGCCTCAGGGTGATTATTAATTTTGCCTAAATGTAACTTGATCTGACCAGAGTCAATAAAGAAATCCCACCATGCCCTGTGTCTCTGTTATGCCTGTCTCTAAGCCCGTTTCAGGGAAGTACCTAAGCAAGCTGGAAGCAGAAGATTCCTCTGGATTTCCACCCTGATGGGACTGCAGGGACTTCTTGTACAGACAAAGCAAGCCCTTCTGCTTCCAGCAACAAAGCACACGCTCACCAAAACTCCCAACTTCTATGTGCACATTCTGCACAGCTGTGCAGAGATGGGGAGGCCCTTGGAGGCGAGCCCTGATCTGTCACATATCTGCTCACAAATCCAGGCAATGGGAGCCTGTTTGGCTTCAAGACCTTTTGTACCAGACCTGCTTCAAGGCAAACCCCAAGATGACCAAAGCTGCTTTTGCCAGATCCTGATGCTGGACAATCAGGACCAGCTCCCTCTCTGACAGCTCCTCTCAGCTAGGAATGGCCTAGAGTCGTTATTTCAGTATCACACTCCCTCTGAATGAGGGCTGGCGAAATACTCTGCTAGGAAAGCATCACTTTCCTTGCATTTTAATATTCAGTCTCCTTACCTTGATCCACATGGTCTTCGGAGCGTTAGCCCGGATGTTTGCATGGTGCCACGAGAGGTATTCATCCACCTGGGCCCGTTTTCGTATGTCTGATGGGTACCAGTGGTCGGGAGTGTTGTACTTTCGGCTCAGATACAGCAGAATGGCTGTGCTGCTCAGAGGTCAGCCAGAGGAAAGAAAGCAGTCAGGGAGCAATGATGCAGAATCCTTTCACCTAAGCTCCCTCTCCTGCCCCTTTTGAACTTACTGCTTCCACTCAGAAGCACTCAGATCACTCTGGGGACCACACACAAGCACCTAACTCATGGTGGCATCAGAAAAGGCACTTAATCCTGTGAAAACTTTCATCTGGAAAACCACGGCGCCGTGCTGTGGTGCAGAGCTGGGCAGCACTGGGCAAACAAATAATAAATCCCCATAACCACCTATCAGCAACGTTAACCCCACTCGTTCCTCGAAGGGTCTGACCCCTCTCTCTGAGACCTGCGCATGTTTCTGCACCTCTGTACCAAATGGAACTCTAACGGGTTACATTGCCGTTTGGTCAGATCCATCTCTAGCCTGCAGTATCCACTGAAGTCCATGGAAGTCCCACCAAGGAAAGCCTATGGAATCTTTTAGTGTTTGTCCAGATGTTTATACTTTCACTAACTGGCAGGAGAAGTCAGATGGAAAAAAATCTCTTAGTCATCAGCAATATGTGGGCTGCTACTACGAGAGGAGTTTCCACTGAAAATCTTGTGCTGACAAAAGTGAAGAAAATGCAGACCCTCCTACTATGCCAGTACCCCTACATTTCTGTTATTTCAGTATTATGATACCATTAACCAGTCACCTTATTAATCTTACAATGTAAAATCTAAATTTTATCTCTGTAGGTCTTTGCTTGGCCTTTATGATCAATTCAGATAAACAGATTTTTTTCCCTAGAGTAAAAGGGATTCTTGTAAGCTTTAAACATTTCCCAGAGATGTTTGTAATCCCATTTTGAGGTAAGTGCATTCAGGAAAGACCAAGAAGTCAAGTCAGCTGTTTTGTTTACATTCTGAAAGATAATTCAAACAGAAAATGGAAACAGAGCAGATGTGGTTACACTATTAAAAATAACCACATCTTCATAAATGTTGTGATCTTTAATCATTCAGTGGGAATGACAGCTCCTAAACACTGCACAGATTTCTGGCACCCAAGGAAGACTAAGGACTGAGCTCTTACCATTCTGCTAGGGTGAAGTCTCCATCCTTCAGTGCTGGTACTTTCTTCAAGAGGCTGACTTTGCCAGCTCCTTCACTATTTGATGGCTCTAAGGACAGGAACAGACAAGTCAGGGGCAAGAAGCACATCTGCCAGTGAACAACAAATTAAATACCTGTAGCCAACTGGAAGTCAGCAAACCATGGTAGATTTCCCCTAAAAAGTCTGAAAAGGAAAGGGAATGGAAGATCAGGGTAAAAGCAGAAGGCAGCTGGCTTGGCCTGGGTGTGGGGCATGGAGCAGTTCACATTTCCATACAGGAATTCTGTTGCTTGCGCAAGTGCCAGTAATACCTGCAAAACTTCATGGAAAAAATCACTCCCCAAGAGTCATTCAGATACTGGGGTAGGGGAGAGGACAGAAATTAGGAGGAAGACAACTGTGCACCTAAAAAAACCCTCATATTTGCCAAGGAAGCAGGGTCTGGAGAAGTTGATTTTGCATGCAGAGCATTATAAGGAAGGCAGATAGTTGCTACTCCTGCTCTTTACCCACAGGCAACACCAGCCAAAGTAATTTCCCTGCAGTTTGTAGATGTGGCTAACTCCAGATAGGATGGAGTCACAATATAAAGCAACCCAAAAGCCTTATGCCCACAGAGATCGCTGCAGTGGATAATTAATGACAGGCTGGCTTATAGACACCCAGAGCAAAATCCTTTTCCTGTTTGTTTGTCTCTGAAGAGCAGAGGGAATTGAGCATTTACAAAGAAAGCAGAGCTGAAACTTCAGCAGACACGCAGCTCAGAGTGTTTCCAGAGTGTTTGCTGGGAAGAGAAAAAAAAAACACAAATGCCAGCGATGCAACAGCAGGCTCAGCAAATAATTCACTCTGACACAGTGGGCATTTGCTGGGGATGGGGAAGCTCCAACACCCCTGCCCTGCATCGCTCCTGGCTCTGCATATTAACCTCCCTCTGCCAGGAAAATGCAGAAATTCACCATAGAATCATAGAATTCCCTGAGTTGGAAGGCACCCAAAAGAATCATCGAGTCCAACTCCTACACCATCCCAGAAGAGTTTGAACTCCACAGTGCCCTGCAGTTCAGGGGCATTAAGAGCTTTCAGGTTTGCAGGTTCCCACTGAGGCACCAGGCTCGCCAGGCAGCAGTTAAATGCCAGGGGATTGTACAAAAGTCCGGGAACACCTACGTAAGAAAAAGTGCGAGGAGTTTGTTCGCTTTGCTTGTTTTAAGTGCTCTCTAGAAGCAGACGTGACATTTAGGGTGTGAATCCAGATCAAATCAGCAGGACCAGCAGGAGGTCTTGTACAAAAATCCCTTCCTTCAACCAAGGGTTATGGACATCCCCAAGGACCATCTGCCCCATTCAGGAGGCAGGGGCAGAGTCTGCTCTACTGGACAAACGTGCAGCAGGAAGCAGCCTCCAAGAAATAAAACCAGCCTTTGGACTATCGAGTTTCTTTGCAGTTGGCTTTGGGAAGGGGTGAGACAAGGGAAGGTTGCCACATTATAAATTACAGGCTGCTTTCCCAGTATTGATTTCACATAATGAGACAAATGGAGCAGAGGAAACATCACCATCCTGTACTCCTTTTGAGCTGATCAGTTCCTGTCTTGATTCTTCTCGAAGAAGTACTTTCTGAAATTCTGGTGTTAGTGAGCAACCATGGAACAATGATGCGAGAAATAAGCAGTGGGTGAATCAAATTTCAGCCTGCTTTGACCGTGCAGCAGTCCTGGCAGGAACACTGCACATATCAGGCCCCTGATGGGACAAACGTGTCGTTACAGCAGGCTGGAGAGAGGGTCAGTGTCTGTCACACTGACTGGAGCTGGCACCTTGTTTGCTTTGGCTCATGCAGGGTCTCTGCACACAGACATAAAAGACCTGTGCCGAGACCCTGTGACTGAGCTGAAAACCAATAAAAGCCTCTGAGTGAACACCAACTCCAGGTTGCTTCATCAGGACAGTGCAGGGAAGCAGATTTACCCCTGGGTAAGAAGAGCACAAGACAAGATTTCACAGAAGTAGAAAGGGACAAAAAAAATTCATCTATTTGCCAATCATGTCCCTGGCCAACCGTGCCCTCAGCCAGGGATTTCTGAGCACTGTGCCTTAGGCAAAGCACGAGCACTGTACCAGGAAAATGCACTGTGCCAATGGGCACGAGCCACCTCACGCAGCAGGACAAGTCTGAACAGCTGAGTGGCCCTGCACGTCCCTGTTCCCAGCGTGCTCCTGGCTGTCACTGACTAATTCCCTAGAAATGGCTGGAGGAACATTCCTTGGGGATCCACAAAAATAGCTGCAGCACAGCTCAGAGACTGCTCTGGGAATAAAAGCCGCACGGTCAAACCATCGCACCAGGCGTCTTGGCAGAGCATGTGTTTGAATGGACTCTGGTTACCTAAGGTCCTCCCTCCCAACAGGCCGAGCAGAGCTTCCAGGGGCTGGGAGCAGATCCTGCTCTGGGCAGGCCTGATCTGTTCCACCCTGACCAGGCAGGATGGAACATGGCTTGTGAGCACACCAGGGTGAGACCACCAATGAGCCTGCCCTGAGCTCTGCACCTCTGCGACCCGCTCCCAAATGGTGATCTAGATGACCTTCATGGTTGGACCAGATGACCTTCATGGTCCCTTCCAACCCAAACCATTCCATGATTCTATGGTCTCCTGCTGCCACAGCTCCAGCTCGGTGTCAATTTCCAGCATTCCCGCGTGTCCTTCTTTGTCTGAGACCAAGCCTCCCCAGACAAGGCCCAAAGGGGATGGGCCACTGACCAGACATCTCCACTGGTCTGGAGGGGCCCAAACTATGCTTCCCTATGGGAACACCCCAATACCATCCAGCCGGGATGGGAGGCGGTGGGACGCCAAGTTGGGGGTGACAAACGGGCAGCGGGATGGGCTCCTGCTCCTCCCTGGGGAGGCCAAAGGGCTCTGCTGGGGCCATGGGTGCAACCAGCCCATGGGCTACAACACCCAGGAACAGGGATGGGACAGCCTGACAGCATGGACACCAGAAAAGGGGACACACACACACGTATACACGACACCATTCTGGGCCAGACCCCATGGACATCTGGGAATGGAAGTGGACACCATTCTCAGCCTGACAGCACGGACACCCAGGAAAGGGAGGGACAGACACCCAGGAATTGGGGGGCTGGGGGGGACAAACACCTGGGAACGGGGATGGGGGCACCGTTCCCAGCCTGATAGCACAGACACCCCGGGCACTGTTCCCGGCTGGACCCCACGGACAGCAGGAATGGGAGGGGCACCATTCCCACCGTGATATCCCAGACACCTGGGAATGGGAGAGGGAAGCACCATTCCCCGCCTGACAGCGCAAACACCTGGGAATGGGAGAGGGGGGAGTCCGTTCCCATGGACAGCACGAACACCGGGAATGGGGAGGGGGGAACGGACACCAGGAATGGAGAGAGAGGGAACCGGACTCCGAGAATGCGGGGGGTGTCACAGACACCCGGAAACGGGGGGAGGCACCATTCCCAGCCTGACAGCACAAACACCCGGGAACTGGGGCGGGGGCGAGGACGGACTCCCGGGAATTGGGATGGGGGAACCGTTCCCCAGCCTGACAGCACGGACACCGGGAATTGCGGGGGGAAGAGGGGGTGGTGACGAACACCTGGGAATAGAGGGGTGGGGGGGGACCGTTCCCCAGCCTGACAGCACGGACACCGGGAATTGCGGGGGGAAGAGGGGGTGGTGACGAACACCTGGGAATAGAGGGGTGGGGGGGGACCGTTCCCCAGCCTGACAGCACGGACACCGGGAATTGCGGGGGGAAAGAACACCGGGAACGGGGGGCACGGACAGCGGTGCGGGGGTGTCCCTCACCTCTCGGTGGCTGCTCCCCGCTCGCCGCCGGCCGCTTGCCCAGCACGGAGCCTGCCGAGAGCCAAGAGAGGCGCTGAGCCCGCCGCCCCCCGCGGGCACCGGGGGGCTCGGGGGGGGGGACCCGCGCCCGTCCCACCTTTGAAGAGCTCCACGTGCCTGACCTCGCAGGGGAGGTTGTTCGTGCGGGCGAAGATGTAGATGGAGCGGCAGGGCTGGGAGAGCAGGTCCAGGTACAGCTCCAGCCCCATCCCGGCCACCGCGCTCTGCCCGGGGGTGGGGGGGGCGGTGCCTGCGGGGCGGGGGCGCCCGGGACAAGGCAGGGGGGAGGCTCCGAGGTGCTCCGGGAGGGTGAAGGGTAGTGAAGGGTGACAGAGTGCCTCGGTTGGGAAAGACCTTTGAGATCATCCAGACCAAACGTACCTGTCTGCTACTGAACCATCCCTGAGCACCTCATCTGCCCGGCTTATAAACCCCTTCAGGGATGGGGACTCCACCACATCCCTGCGCAGCCTCTGCCAGGGAATGAGAACCTTTGGGTGAAGAAATGTTTCCTAATTTCCCATCTAAACCTCCCCTGGCACACCTCGAGGCCATTTCCTCTCATCCTGTCCCTTGATACTTGGGAGCAGAGCCCAGCACCCACCTCACCTCAACCTCCTTTCAGGAGCTGCAGACAGTGATGAGGTCTCCCCTCAGCCTCCTCTTCTCCAGGCTAAACAGCCCCAGGTCCCTCAGCCACTCCTCATCATACTTGTTCTCCAGCCTTTTCCCCAGATCTGTTCCCCTTCTCTGGAAGTGCTCCAGCTCCTCAATGTCCTTCCTGCAGCGAGGGGCCCAAAACTGAACCCAGGATTCAAGGTGTGGCCTCACCAATGCCGAGGATTGTAGTTGTTCAGCCTGAGGAAGAGAGGGCTCCCAGGAGACCTTAGAGCAGCCTCCTAGTACTGAAAGGGGCTCCAGGAATGCTGGGAAGGGGCTCTGTATCAGGGAGTTCAGGGATAGGACAAGGGGGAATGGTTTTCAGCTGAAAGAGGGGAGATTGAGATCTTAGGGAGAAATGGTTTCCTGTGAGGGTGAGGTCCAGGCTACCCAGAGCAGTGGTGGCTGCCCCATCCCTGGAGGTGTTCAAGGCCTGGTTGGATGGGGCTTTGAGCATCCTGATTCAGCGGGAAGTGCCCTTTTTTGTGGCTGGGGTTGGAATTGGGTGGGCTTTAAGGTCCCTTCCAACCCATACCATGCCTTGGCTGACACTGCAGGGGCCCAAGACCCTGCTCTCCCACAGCATCCCACTGCAGCTCTCACTTGTGTTCATAACATATTCCTGCAAGTATGTTATCACAACCATAGCCCTCACACAGTCAGGGTTAATCTCACACTGCAAGATCTCAGCATGGTTTTCGATTTGGAAGGTAATTCTCTGGTCACATTGTCTCTGCCCAGTGCTGCGAGGTGACACCCTGAACTACCGTGAAGTGGGGAGGACTTCACTGCAGGAGTCACCTCTGCAGAATCACAGTGACATTGCTTTCCTTTCTCCCTGGTGGTTATCATTTCAGATTCCCATGCAAGCAGAGGAGAACTGAAGAAGCTTAGGCTGATTTCAGGCCCTTGTTGAGAGCCTGAGATGTTTTGCAGCTGCGTGATTCAGGGAAGGTGACGTGCTGGTTGAGGGCAGGGACTGCTGGGACTCAGAGCAAAGTCACCCCCAGTCAAACCCACCTCAACTCAGCTGACACCTTTTTATCAGTGCTTTGCCAGAGAGCTCGTGTGTCACGCACAAATCCTTGGAAAGAGCCACAGGAACCTCAGGGAGAGGGAACTGGAGGATCAATTAATCTTTTACGTGTGTAAAGATCGTTACAAAGGGTGGTGAAAAGATTAGATACTGAGCTGGGAGCTCACTGAATGGATAAATTATAACTGGAACACTTTCAGGTGCGTTATTTTATACCGCTTTGCTGAACATCTGCTGTGAGAACTCCTTAGGAACAGAGAATTACTGTTAGAGTGGTCCATCTGCCAGAGTCTGGTGAAGAAGCATCTCAACATGAAGTATTGAGGCCGCTGCACCCTGCACTTATTTTCAGTCATTGTTTAGATTTGGAACTGTACAGTAAGGTGCAAGGAAATCTTAAATGCTAAGGGAGTGGGAAAGGAGCTCCACCATGGCTCTGCACAGGAACAGTCTGAGAAGCCTTTGTGCTTCAAATTGGCTGCACGTCCCTATCTGCGACATCACTGAGAAGAGGTCATTGATCTCAGGGTGGGTTCACTGTGCTCCTCTATTTATGGTTCAATTGATCCATTAGTCCTATCTGGACTTCCAAGATCTTTTCACGTGCCTTCCTGAAGTTTTTCTCCAACTTCCTGACAGCCCACACAACCAAAAAGAGAATTTTATATGTCGTGTTATGTGGCATTTGATCACATTATTCCTGGCTCTAGGGTAGTGCTTCTTGCACTGTATCTTCATTTGGCTCCAGCACCTCCAAGGCTGGTTTTCCTCCCTGTACTTTATCAGCTTTTTTGAAACAGGAACAGTGCAACAAAAATGCAGTAAGTTTTGCAGTTTATTTCTTAGTCATTTAGAAAATGTCTCAGTATGTGTATCTGTTTTTAAATATTCCTCCCATTTTGTGTGTCCCAGCATCACTTTACTCCAGAAATCACAGGCTCTCACCTATCTCCAAATAGCCCTTGGCAAGAATTGAGGGAATTGAATCTGAACAGCACATTAAATCATCACCATCCCCCCTCTCTACATTCAGGAGGAATGTATAGCAGACCTTGCACAGAGGCAGGCAGAGCTCTTGCACAACCTGCTGCGTCGTGGCAGGCAGCTCTGGGCCGCTCGGCCTCTGAGCTGGAACCAGCCATGCTCAAATGCCACAAACGAACAAAACGAGGGAGGTGAAAGGCAAAGTACAAGGACGGGATACCTTATCTCCATGATTTAGAGTGAAAAAAATAGCAAAGATCTATCTGTTGCACAACTCTGTTGCCATCCAAGGGTTACTCTGGGAAGGGGCTTTGTCCTGCATGCACAGAAGGGCCCAGAATGCCACTGGTCACTGCAAACAGCTCCACTGGCAGTGAACCTACAGCCTGGAGAGGCTTAGAGCAGACCACGGGGAAATCCATATAAGATCTCCTCCTGTCACCACAGCCGTGCTGGAGTGAGGTGGCAGCTGACCTGGGTGTTTACCCTTGGTGACACCAGTTGTGGAAGAGCACTAGCCAATGGGCTCTGAATAGAGTTCCAACTTGTTTTTGAAGGCAGCTGTGCTTGCAAGAGCACACAATGGGTGAGGTTGAAGGAACTCGTGCATTAGTCAAACAAGCAGAAAGTTGGCTCAAGACTCTCACATGGAGCTCTTGTGCTGCAAGTAGCATAAGTGAGAAAAAAAAATAGAGATACACTTTATTTGCTTTGGCCCATGAATGTTTTTGCATGCACAGCAGCCCTGTCTTGAGATTCTGCAGGGAGATGGGTATCAAGAATGACTCTGCTACCAAGCCCAGTTTAAGGTCTATCAAGATGAGCACTCTAGACAGTGCTTAGCTCTTGATTTTGATGGTTCCCTGCTCTGCTTCTGCTTGACCAGAAACCAAGTGAAGAATTCTTTGTGCTGGTAGGAGGAGGTTTGCTGTCTACAATAAAAAAAGGAAGAAGTAAGGCAAAGCACAAACATGCTAAAAGGAGAGAGTGCAGCTTCAGCGAGGCAGCAAGGGAGAACCTGTTTGATCCCAGGTGCTCGCAGCAGCCTGGCTGGCGGCTGTTGCAGCTCGGGGTACAGAGGAGAGGAAGTGGTTGGCAGTACAGTGTAAACAGCCCGTTTTCCTGATGCTCAGGCACAAACCCTGCCAGCACTAGCATGGCAAGAAGAAAGCTGCTGCCACCGACTTTGCTGTCTGGAACACAACAGCCTTTCCTCAACAAAGGTGCCAATAAAAACATCAGATAAGATGGAAAATATGCTCTGCCTGTTTCAGCACTGAAACTGCGAGTTTTGGGGCATATCTGCCTTTTCACTGCTGACATTTAGGATTTCCTTCAGGTTGAAAGAATAGAAAGTAAAAGGGACTGACCTGCTTGGCTGCTTTAGCTCAGCCCACACGGATGTGTGTTGCAAACTGTGGTTCATGGGCCCGTTTGTGACCTAAAGGGCAGATTTACTCCAGAAACAAATGCAGAAGAGGCAGCTGGCTCTTTCCCCAAAACCTCTGTGTTCAGCTGAAAGGATGTGTGAGACTGGTTCAAGCTAGTTTCACCTTCTCTGAGCACTGTGATAACTTGACATTCATTAAGGTAATGGACATCTCACTCCCAGACACTCTGCAGCCATCTCTGTGGTTGGTGTGATGTCACGATGTAGCAGGGATAAAGAGATTTCCAGGTACAACCAGAGCTTAACAGGAAGTAAAAAGCAGTTCTGCAAACTGGAAGCCTCCTCCTGGTTTGTACCCAGCAATGGCAGGTGACAGGGACAGGAAAAGACAGGAAGGCAGGAGGGTACAAAGGGACACAGAGAGAGGTTACAAAGGGCGCTGTGCATGTGTGCAGGATGAATTAGAGGCTACTTCCTTCCAAATCCTGTTTACAAATCCAGAGCTAGAACACACAGCAAGTGTAACCATGAACACATGGAACATGAGATGTGTTTGAGGCACTGCTTGGCTCACACACCATGTGCTCCAGGCTGGCCAGCACAGCCCTCTGCCACCAGTGCCAGCACAGCAGTGGGGAGAGTCTGGCTCAAACGGGCTCTCTCGAGCTGCCAGAGCTGCTCCAGGGTAAGGACAGACTCCTGGCAAGGTCAGCAGAGGGGACTGGGTGGCTGGCAGCAGCTTCACTGAGAGAAGCAGCCTTTCAGCTGTGCAGGCTTCTCTCTGGAGAGGATGGCACAAGTCTAAGGTTGAGGATCTTTAGTCACAATACTAACCCCATCCTCCCCAGAAGCTGGGGGCCTTGCTGGGGTACCTGCACAACCACCCTGCTCCCAGCACTGTGTCCCTCGCTGCCACTGGTGAGCAGTGGCCGGCTGCTCCAGGAGCCCCAGCAGGGTCCCCACCAAGGGCTGGGTCCTGACCCATCTCTTTTAGTAAAAGAGCAAAAAATCTTCCAGCCGAGCCTGTTGCAAAGTGAAAGCCATTTTCAACACAGATTTTTCCTTGTCTCAGACAGATCTGCCATACCCACAGGAACCCTCTGCCCTTTCTACAGTGCTGTGACCTGGAAAACCCAAAACAGGGATGGAAAGGGCAGTTCTGACTGGCCCGAGCTCCTACATGGACTGAATCGCCTCAAGCACATCCAGTGGTGCTGGAGCAAGAGAGGAAAGCCTTTAGAGCTACAGCTCACATACCTGTACTGGACAACTGAGGAAAGCAGCTCACTGTAGTCTAAGATGTAGTTCTCTTCCCTTCTAAGCTGCAGAAAGGCTGTGATTGGAGTGCATTTTGCGGAATGGTGCTTCTGTATGATTTATAGAAGAAATGCTGAACTATTACAAAAAAAGCCCGCACAAAATAACCCATTTTACTTAGAGTATAACCTCCTAATTCTGGCTGGCCTGCTTTAGGAGCTGGTGCTTGAAATGCTCCAGCAGTTCGGGTGCAATCTTATCAGCGGTCAAGTTCTTGATGTTCAAGATCCCTTCGTGGGCTTCCTGGAAGAGCTGCTTCCCCACCGCATCTTCCACCCGCCTGCGCCACTCTGCCAGCTTCGGCCTCTCCTCGAAGAGGGCACAGCCAGCACACACAGGCTGTGGAGAGAGAGAGAGAACCCAGGCATGAGTCAAACAGCACGTTTGCCCGAGAAGGGAGCAGACTGAATCACGGATGTGCTTTGGGCTCAAGGCAGCTCTCACTTTAGGTGGGGTTCATCTCTGGCTCTTAGCTCATAGGAAGAAAGCGGCGTCATTCTTGGCAGCTGCTGGCCCCTGGGATGTGCAGCGAAGAAGCACTGCCAGCCCAAGAACACAGAGGTCCATGCACAACAACACGCCTCTTCCAAGCACCTGCACTGTCTCTGCCTGGTTGGTAATTTCTCTTTTTTTTCTGAGGAATTTTGCCCATGCTTCTATAGAAGGATCTATCTCACCAAAGTGGGTGTTCCCTGGGAAACTCCATTATGTCCGGAGTCCAAAAGGGATGAAATTTAACCCACTAAAGAGAACTGCAGAGAGAAAGATCAGCTGTTAAAGAGGTGGTGGTGCTGCAGCTCAGCTTCCAGATCCAACAGCCTGGGGTCAATACCCACCTGCATGAGCTCCACCAGTGCGACAAGGTCAGCCAAGGAGACCTCGCTGCCGGCGATGAAGGGCTTGTCCTGCAAGAATTTCTCCTCAAACTGCTTCAAAACAACGTTCAGCTCTTCAGTAATGCCTTCCAATTTCTCTGGAGGAAGGGGCTGCCCCGTGAGCAGAGGCAGCAGCACCTGGCAGGGAGCAGAAACAAGTGGCATTTTATGCATTTCTCTCCAAACGTGGCCCGCACCCTCTCACTGCCACCTCCTGAAGAGAACAACTGGCAGTGCTCCTCTCCTTCAGCAGATTCACATTAATGCCAGTCACTAATTCCTGCCCACCCTGTCTCCTCCCTAGAAAGTCTGACATTTCCACCACGAGAATATCCTCTCAAGGGAAGGCTGCATCATGCAGGCAACTGCACTTTGGTTTCCAGCAGGACGTTCGTTCTTTCCATGAAGCTGGGCAGCAGTCAGTGAGCTGTGTCCGGTGTTGACCGCTCACCCAGGCCGAGTTTGCTCTGGATCTCAGTGCATGCACAGAGCTGTGGCTGCAGCATGAAGTGTTTGAGCCACTTCATTTAGGCTCAGCTGAGCACCCAGAGCAATCCCAGCTCTACCTTTGTTCCTAGTGTCACCTGGCCTGTACATTTGGTTAGAAATGCCCTGCACACCGGGTACATCCCAGGCCATTGCACTCACAGCTCTTAGCACTTCATTTTTGATAGATAATGGTCTTACCTTAGTTAAGAAGAACTTGCTCCCCTTCCCACGGATGTTGACGTGCTGCCACGACAGGTACTCATCAACCCTGGCCCTCTTCTGCAGGTCAGACGGGTACCAGTGATCCGGAGTCTTGAATTTCCGTACCAGGTACAGGAGGATTGCAATGCTGCCCAGAGAGACCACTGAGCTGATCCTCTGTGATTACAGCACCCCATCCTTTCTTCTTCCCCCACATTTCACACTGCTGGACCAGCAGCAATAGAAAACCTGATCAAAGTCAGAGGTCGTGCTCGCTTGACCAGCTGCTCGTGAACAGCCAATATCTGCTGTCAGCCCAGCGAGACAGAGGTGGCCCTGCTGGCACAGTCACCCCATCAACAGATTTCAGCAAGTACAAGCCACAGTTTGTACCAAACCTGAGCTTTGCGTTGCCAGCAGCAGGTGCCTCGTGTCAGATTTACTGCAGAGCTGCAGCCCATGAGCAGGAGGGCAGCTGGGCAGGAATTTCAGCTCAGAAGCACTGCCTGCCTACAGCAGCAGCTCACAGACTCCTCCACAACTGACGCTGTTCGAGCTGCTTACATGAGAAAGCTGCTCTTGAAATGCAGGTTTACGTTACACCAAGTGGAACAGAGAGAAGGGAGCAAAGCACCACCTGGGCTGGAGGCCCAGCAGAGCCCGAGGAGCGTGCTGGCAGCACCTGAACATCAGGACAACACAACACTGCAGTGGGGTTTATTAGAGCCTCACCTCTCGGATAAGGTGAAAGAACCATCCTTGAGTGCAGGCACCTTCATCAGGATGTTCACCTTCTGGAACTCCTCCGTCCTGTGATGCCCTGAGGAGGGGAAGGAGAACCTTTAGTTGGCAGTGATGCTCAGGACCTGTCTGCAAATACCTGAGGAGCTTCTGGGCACCATCTGGCCTCCAGTTCCTGGTTTGATTGTACAAATACACTCTTGTTTAAGTTTATAAGCAATCAGAAAGTGTCACAGGGTGGATACAGGGTTTGCCTTATGATGTCAGCTCGCTTGCTCATTGCCTGCATACCAAAACCACCTCTTGATGGAGGCTGGAATGGCCAAGAGTCCTTTCATACCAACAGCGTTGGTCAGCTCAGGGCTCTATCAGCTCTGAGTCTGTGCCTGGAGGCACCTGTCCTGTGTAAACCCAGAGCAAACACGGAGCGCTTTGGAGGAAAGGGATCTTAGCAACAGAACCATGAACCACGAGGACAGGCAGAAAGCAAGGGATTTTTTTTCCTTTTCTGGGAGATAATGTAATTTATACTCAAGTCCCTTTTTATTCCTGAATGAATGATGAAATAGTTTTTTGTGATTACATATAAAGACATTTATTACAAATATATCAGCCTGTCTCTGTGGATTTTGCATATCCTTTACCGGAGCAAAAGAGGATTTGCGTTTGTTTTTAAGGTATCTTTTAGCATCCCCCCTAAAAAAGCAGGTAGAGTGAACCTGACAGGAGAAGGTGCCATCTGAGATCTCAGCGTGCTTTGTTACTGTTGAACCCAGTGCAGAAGCACTGTTTTATGTGACTCATTGATGCCACCCTTTACCAGCCTCTAGCTTCAGTCATGTGTGTGTACCAGTATCCAAGCTTCTCCAACATCTAACCCCGTGCCATGTCCTGCTCTGTGAGTCACCTGAGAATCTTTGTGCCAGGGGAAATGCTCTGGAAGTGGTTTTATTTTTCCCAGCACTTAGCAAACCTGATTTGTGACTATTCCTCTGTCACTTGGCTCAGAGCCCGTCTCTCCCACCCTCTTTCAGAAAGACATTGGGATTTTCTACACGTGGATGGCAGATTCCAGGTCCTCAGGTGTCCCTGGGGCATTCTGTGATTTCTATCCATTCTCACTCTTTCCACACATTTCCTTGAGACATGTTTAAGCCCCTGGCTCAGATCTGAGCATGCATTCCCTCCCTTGGTCCTTCTATACCGTGTGGTGATGGGTACAGAGAGGCCACCCACAGCATATCCCAAGTGTCCCTGGGGGCCCGAGTGCAGCCGGATTCCGCGCTAACCGAGCTGCAGGTACTGGCATGGGAGGGGGGCACGGTGGGAATGGGCTGCACCTTCAGCATTCCCATAAGCCAAATTCCCCATCTGAAATCCACTGGCCAAAAGCGAGCGCTGACGCCACGGGACACGGAGCACTGAGGAAATTGGGCTGAGTTCACTTTCCTTCCTCTCTGTTCCTGGTTCCTGCATCTCATTCGTTCTGTTCTCCTTGATGCTCATTGCTTGCCTGCCACTCTCCTCTCCTTTGCACCACTCTCACCTCGAGTGTTTATTGGGAAAGAAGGGGAAGGACACCAGATGGGCCTGCCCCCATCTACAACCAACAGCAACAATTTTCTCCTACCTAGACAGGTCGGAAGAAAACCACAGCCCAGCACAGCCAAGGCACACAGGGGAACACCCAGATCAAACCACAGCACGATTAGGTTTCTTTAAGTCACAGGCTGGAGCTTCTTTTGTTCCTTTATCAGTTTCAACCCCAGCAGCCTTCTCTCCTTCCATCGTTTTTAAGCGTTACCTACTGAGGCATTTTTATGGCTGTTACATGATCTCCATTTCCAATCAGCAGGGCTCTGGAGGGGCTGAAGGACAGCTTTTACCAGCTTTAGTTGCAGAGAAAGGAGATACGGATCTTTGGGCATCCTTTGGTGAAAACATGACACCTCTTGGGCAGGTTCCTACTGATTATCAGTTGGTTTTAATACAAACTAAACCACCTTCCCTTTTTCATTTTTCAGCTGTGGCTGTCGCGCTCCGCTGCCTTCCCAAGCCTGTCCTCAGCCCTCTTAAAGCAACAAGACCACCAATAGATGACCTGATAAAACCCCCAGAGGGTACCTGGCTGTCCTGCCCCATCTGTACAGGGGGACACAGCAAGCTCTGTGCATGAGGACCCCTCCCATGAGGGTGTTACCCCTGCTAGGAGGATAAAGCTGCTCGGTAGCAGCCGCTGCTGCCTATTGGAGCACAAAGTTGTCTAAGGAAGTTGAATTAGAGAGCAAGGACCGCACACCTCACTGTTCTCACCCATATGTGAACTCCCCATCACTGTTGCTTTTTGTTTCCCAACTAAATCATAGAATATAATCATTAAGGTTAGAAAATACCTCTAAGATCATCAAGTCCAACCATCAACACAACACCAACATGAGACCAACACGCCTACTAAGCGGGGAATGCACTCAGATGTAGTACATCCCAAGCATTTCTTCCCAGAAAAGCAGTCCTTCCAAGGACCCATTTTCTGGTGGAGTGGGGTTGGTGTCAAAGATACCATCACCATCACAGAATCACCATCATGGAATGGTTTGGGTTGGAAGAGACCTCAAAGCCCATCCATCCGTTTACCTACTCCAGGGATGGGGAGCCACAACTCCTCTGTGCAACCTGTGCCAGGGCCTCCCCACCCTCACAGCAAAATATTTCTTCATAAGATCTCATCTCAGTCTCCCCTCTTTCAGCTTAAGACCATTCCCTCTCATCCTATCCCTACACACCCCGATGAAGAGCCCCTCCCCAGCTCTCCTGGAGCCCTCTCAGTGCGGAGTGCAGGTGTCGAGGCTGTGACTTAAAATTCAAGGTTTCCTCAGGAAATCAGGGTTTGTTTTCCCTTCATCTGAGAAGACCCAGGAGCTGGGAAGCCCCCCTCCCAGCACAGCACCCTGAGGATGGGGGAACTGAGGGTGAAAGGGGAGCCCGGGATGCGGGGGGGGAGAGAGGGGGGAGCGGGGAGCTCGGGGTGAGGGGGGAGCAGGGAACCTGGGATGAGGGGTGAGAGGAGCTGGGAATTCAGGGTGCGCAGAACGAGGGGAGCCCAGGGTGAGAGGGAGGTGAGGGTGAAGGGTGAGAGGAAAACCCAGCACGCGGGGGAGCTCTGGGTGAAGGGATGCGGGGTGAGTGGGGAACTCCATGAGGGGAGCTGGGAATTCGGGATGCGCAGAGCGAGGGGGGAGCCCGGGGTGCGGGGATCTGTGGGTGCAGGGTCCCCGCCGCCCCCGCCCCGCTCACCCTTCATGAGCTCCACGTGCTTGACCTCGCAGGGGATGCTGTTGGCGCGGGCGAAGATGTAGAGCGCCCGGCAGGGCTGCGAGAGCAGGTCCAGGTACAGCTCCAGCCCCATCCCCGCCGCTCCGCTCCGCGCTCCCCAGGCGGGGCAGCACCGGCTCGGGCTCTCCCGGGGGCGGAGCCGAGCGGAGCATCCCCGCCCCCCGGCCCGGATCCCCCACCCCCGCAGTGCCGGGACCGGAGGCGGGGGTGGATCCCGGGCCAGGTGCCTTTGCCCTGAGGTGCAGGAGGTCTCGGGACACGGAGCCCCGGGTCGGGCAGGGCTGTGCCCGCTGGTTTCGGGGGACATGGGTGGTACGGGTTTTCCAGGGCGCACTTCCAACCATCCCATGTTCACGCTTAAGGTGCGCAGGAGGGAGACCCTCGCTTTGCCCAGAGCACGCAGCGCTCACACAAGGACTTTCCATTCCGGCTGCTCCAACCCCAGCGCACGCGCCCGGGCTATGGAAAAACTGCTGGAGGAGGGGCAGTCAGGAGCCAGGCGGTTCTCTGCTACAGAGCAGCCCCACGGCGCTCCCCACCTCTGCAGGGCGCGGCCAGCTCTGCCCCCGCCAGCCCTCCGCTGCCCCAGGAATGAATCGCTGATACTGGTGTATGTGCATTGTTTTGCTAAATCACGATCCAGAGCTGGGGCAATTCCCAATGAAGCTCTGGGAAGGTGCTGTGCAGCTGCAGCTACGCGGTAGCTTTAAGTCTTCTGCCAGGGGCAGCTAAAAATACCAGGGGCATGTGTCAAACCTAAACTGATAGCTTGCGGGGATACCGGTAACCCCAGTACGTTCATATTGGGCATCAGACATTCCAGTCTGCATTAACACCGACCTTAGTACCCTGCTTTCACCATTGGTACTGAACATTGGAAGGAAACTATGCAGATAAGAAAATAATGAGAAATGCACAACAACGTGAACGTGACAAATCCTTTCAGCACCACCTCCATCCCTGTATTTAGGAATCTTTATTTTAAATATATATATAGTATTTATTTAAAAGTTGCAGGCACTTCAGCCTGAGCAGCTCCTCCACATGCTTCTGGTAGAGGCACTGTCGAGGTGTTTGTGCATTTGCAGACACAGCTGCCTGTGCAGCAGGACAGAACCATGAGCTGTCTGGGTTCAGAGGCAGGGAGGGCCCAGCCCTCACCTCGGGCGAGAGGCAGTTCCGTCAGGCCCACGCTCAGCAGCTGTGTAACGGCTCTTCTCTTCCTTGGCAGTGGTTTTACATAAGCCAGCAGGACATGATGCAAAGTCTTCTTCAAGACAACAGTATCTTGATTTTTTTTTTTAAACCCATAACTGGACTCTGTTCGCTGTGTCCTTGAAAGAGGAACGAGCCCTGAAACAGTTGATTTTGGATATGATAAGGTTGAGGAGTCAATTGTTCAGCTCCATCCAAGGGCCATGTCTCATTATCACCACGCTGGGTAGCAGGCCATGACCCATCCCATTCCAAGTTTCCGTGCCACGAACATGACCTTCTTGGCTCCCTTTCATTCAGGCTCGTCTCTGTGCTCGCTCGTTCTGTTCAAAATTAAAGTTGAGAAGGTGACTGAAGCTAACCTTGACTTCAGGGAGCACTGAGACAATTTAACAATCCTTTCTGCCCCCATTCTCACACTCTGCTAGTCTGCAACTCAAACCCATCATTTCTCAAGGACAGATGTTTATCAGGATCTCAAATTAGAGAGCAGAACACTTGCTCAAATGCTACAGCACAGAAAATCAGAGAAATTCCTATATGGATCCCTACTCTACCCATCCGGCGAGTTAAACGCTTACCTGGCTTTTGTCTGAAAGCTCTCGGCCTTCCCACTCGTAAAGGAGGGCCCACAGAAAATGCTTTCCTGGAATCCCTACCTTCTACTCAGCATGGCTGTCAACTACATTCTTAAAACTCTCAAATGACAAGGTCTAATTTTTGCATTGTGTTTGCCTTCCTCTGGGTAATCACCAGAATCCGATCTCCAGAGGTAAGGAGAAAGGCAGAATAGAAAAGGAAACACCACAAATCATAGAATCATTTAGGCTGGAAAAGACCTTTTAGATTGAGTTGAACTATAAACCTGAAACAGCCAACTCCACCACTAAACCCTGTCCCTAAGCACCACATTTACACATCTCTTAAATCCCTCCAGGGATGCTGCCTTACCCTTCTTTTAAAGAAAACCTTTTCCCTTTCTGAGTATTTCACAAAGGTGAACCCAACAACTCTGCCTTCACAGCAAAATGGAAATGTCTTGGTTGAAGAAAAGGATCCTGGACCCTAATACTTGTGCCAGCCACGAGGTGCAAGCAGCTGTGCAAGATCTAGTTTGAATTTTCCATTTTCTCTCCCATTTCAGTTACCTTGACTGTCTTCTCAAGCTTACAGAGAGCTGCCTCATACCGCTGCACCAACGGCTTTAAAGAGTTGCCCTTCACTGGGTGCTTCTTTATGTCCTGGATGCCAGCATCCTTCAACATCCGCAGAAATCTACGTTCCTGCACAACAAGCAGAGACAGGAGATGAGAGACCCTATCAGCTGGGAAATGAGCACCTCTTGGAATGCACCACCTAGTCAGGAAATCATCCAAGTTTGCAAGTGCAACGCTCAGCTGACTGGAAAAGGTGGGGAGCACCTCCTTATGTCCCTGCAGGCATCCTTATCAAATGGATGCCACACCAACAACATACCTGAATTCTAAGGACCAAGCTGAAAGCAACACCCACTTCTCCTGCACGAGCTGTTCTTCCAACTCTAAAAATGGAAAAAGCAGTGTCAAGTCAGTTTATCCATGTAGTCATCACCATTATCATCTCCAAGACCCTGATTCTGAAATTCTCCAGATTTAAGAAAGCCCGATTCTGGGGTTTTTTTTGAGGTTGGCACAGTGGAACTGGCCATGTGTTACAAATGAACATTTCCAGGCCTCGTTCACGGCTGCTGCCCTGCTGCAGATTTCTGAACATCAGGAACCCAGTACTGGAGACCGCACAGGACGGTGTTCCCAGCTCCTGTAACACACATTTTCTGTGACAGAGTGCTAGTCCTCTGTCGCAATCACTCTGGGGACACTACAGGCTGCATTTTGGTCAGAAAGCTATTTGTATATTAAAGTAAACAAAAAATCCAAAGCTATCAACTCTTTTTCTAAGTAAACCAAGCTCAAACACCTTCCTTGTGTTCCTGGTTGTCTTACCGGTGAACATATGTCCTGATGAACTGAGGTGCATCATAGTTTATGACATAATTCACTCTCTTAACGTCGATCCCTCGTGCAGTGGCATCTGTGCTGATTAACCTGGTTGTAAATGTACACACAGCCATTTTCAGGTAAAATACACAAGTGAAGCAGGTGGATGCAGCACAATTCCTGCTGATCTCTGTTCAAACTGGGCAGCCTCTGACCCCCAAGCACGATGCAGCAGTGTGAGCCCCTCCTTACTGTCACCCACAGACCCCCAAGCATCGCTACAGGCTTCTCACCGACTGTCGTGCATGAAACGTTAGTGGGTGCTTCCAGGTTCTCCAAGCACGTGACGCTAAGCCAGATACCTCCTACCACTCTGGAGGTTATAAACCTGGAAGCTACCTGAACATTCCATAAAGGCACTGAACGCAAACGGCAAGGTGCAAAGTTCCAGTAGTCAAGAAGTAATTTAAACACCGGGTTGTGATAAAAAGAAAATCCAGAAAATAAACATTGGCCTTCTTTCTCAGGAGACATTCCAGACACAACCCCACAGAGATACTGAAATCATAAAGCCAATCAAACACACAGATAGGTCAATCTGCATGCAGGGATACTGTATATAGTTCTAGCACCACCCATTTTCTTCCACCAAGTGCCAGGCACCAAGCTCACACATTAAACTTCAGATATTCAGAACTGTACGTGTTTTGGGCAACAGTATGAACAAGCATTTACTGTTTGTTATAAAATAACACACAGACATCTAGCTGGATCAGAACAGGCCAAGTTACACACAGGGTAAACAAGTCAGAAGTCAGAATTCCAAGTCTCACACCCATTCTGCAAGCTGGTTCCTGCACACACTGTTTTACAGGGGATCCCATTCAACTGTGCTCTCGGCTCTCCCTAGCTTCCCACATTGGAAACAGCCTATGTTGGGGAAACTCATTTAAGATGCTCACAGTTGTATTTTTCCTTGTTCAAATTCCTTCATGGTTCTCTGTCTCTCCTTTGGAGCTAACCGAGAAGAAAATTCGGCCACAGTGACTCCACCAAAGGCTTGAACCAGCAGGAACAATCTGTAGGCAAGTGGGACAGAAACAGTCACTTCATTACCTCTGTAACATTACCTGACAGACTCCTGCTCTAGTGATCTCATCAGCATAGTCACCTGTGAGAAGCTTCCCTGGAGTTGGTGAAGCACAAAACGCGGGTGAACTTCATTGCCAGCATGAAATGCAAGAGGAGCAAAGGCTTGGAATTGAGGTCACAAGGCACATAACATTGCTGCAGCCAACAGGGGAGAAGTTCAGAGAGGAAAGTTACTTCTTGGCTATCTATCTTCTCCAAAACCCACCACCTTCCCATGACCTGCAGAGACTTTGCAACTAATAGCAGCAAAACAGGGCCCCACACCACCATCCCTTTAGAAGAGGGTGGGAGGACACAGCACAAGGTGCAGACAGCAGACCTGTGCTGTCCTGATGTTATCACTTCTCCATGGCAAGTGATCCAAATGGACATTTGGCAGTGCTGCTGCAGTACATCCCCACTCCCCACTGCTGGTCAACACAATTCTGCATGAAGAGCTTTTAATTAAAAAAAAAAAAAAATCCAGTCTTAACCAAATGAACACAAAGCAATGGGACAATAAATGTGCAAAGGTGGAAAACTCTGGGTCATAAATACCCCAAAAGCCACTTTTGCCACTCTGTAATGCCGGGAATCACAGGGAGGATATATTTGTTTAAAGGGTAAAAACATAACTAGATATTTCAGAGCTGAACAAAGCTTCAGGTGTAGTTTGTTCAAGAGAATGAATGACATACCGATAGCCCCTCAGGGAGTGTGTATTTCTTATCAGTGTCTCTCTTGGTCTCTGCTTCACATCCGAGTGTTGTATTCTCCGAATAGACCGATGTGAAGAGGCGAGGCTGGAACAAGTCCAGCTGCTGCAGCTTCTCTGGGTCCTGGGTGAGCGTGGCTGAAAACAGCAGTTTCTGTAAGGGTATCTGAGGACAGCAGGAGCTGAAACAAACAGCACACAGACACTGAGCTTTGAGGGTGTGGAAAAGTCTCTCCTGATGCTATGAGAGAAGCAATTAACTCTTTTTGATACCCTCTACCTGCTCTAGGCCTTTCCTGCAGGTTCTTTTCCATCTATTTATGGTGTTCACAGACAGAGCTGACCAGCACTCCCAACCAACTGCACAACCCACGGCTGTTACCCCTGCACACATCCCTGCATCCTTGTTCTAGTTGCTTCCTTCCTCGCTCACTGACCTCAGTTTCTAACTCTCCATGTATGAAAACAGCAGCTGCAGATAAAACAATTCCAAGAGTTTTCCTTATTATTCAGCTTGCCAGAGGGCATTACTACAGTTATTGTGCAAACAAATCACTTGTAATGACTTGCACTATTTGTGCATTCCTTTGGTGCTCCTTTAGTCTAGTTCAGAAAAGCCTGGAGAAACAATACTGCAGTCTAAAAGATCCTCTAGTACCAGCTGGCCACTGTCTGTGCCACCAGTTCAAAGAAATGCATGTGGCATTACCTGGCTGCTGTTACAGGCCCTGGTTTGATCCTCTGAAAAAGCATGCTGGAGCCAGAGTTGTCATCTGCTTGGAAAGCAGCTTTGACAATTTGGTTGAGGCAGTTCTGGTGCATGTCATCGATCATACGGTCAGCTTCGTCTACAATCTGAATTCACAAGGATGAAAAACACTACTGGTTAAATACTGTCTAACATCAGTCAGCTTTGATTTTCCTTCTGTAATATAATCATTATCAAATGAAGGCAGACGTCTCTACCCCAAAAACTGGGTTTTGCTTTTATTTCGGTGTCTCAGCAGCCAGCCTGACATTCAAACTGCACACGCTTTCATTTGCACATAAAGCCAATCCACGTCTCTGAATAAGAGATGAAAATCTCCATATCCTAAACAAGATTGCAGCTGTCTCTAACAGACTCACAGTCTGAAAATTCACCCTGACCTTGACCGATAGGGCTTTGCTCTGTTTGTGCTTGCAAGAGCCTAAGAGAGAAGGGGAAGTGGGTGGTGGATGTCACGAGTGGGAGTCGACTCACCAGGAAGCGAAGCTGCGTCAGGCTGAACCCCGGGGTCTGGTTTATGTGGTCTGTGAGCCGCCCTGGTGTGGCCACAACAACATCAGCCAGGCTACAGTAGCCTGTCACTCTGAAAGAACAAGGAGCCCATCACTCATTTTCTCCCCACACCACAAAGGACACAACAGAGATCTCTGGTCAGTAGACCTTAAGATTTTCCTACTGAGAGATAAAATTCAAACGTGTTTTACTTTGGAGAGCACGGAGAGGCAGTGCTGGACACTAAACCCTACTCTCTGTTTTACTGCCTCATTTTAAACAGGAAGTGCCCTTCTTCATTGCTCTTAAGAACAGCTGAGCTGCAGCAAAATCCCCCAACAATCATAAGCTAAATGTCTGTATTCTACTCAGCTGGTGAAGAACCCCTAAAATCTAGTCAAACATAACAATCACCAAGAAGGGGTAGCAGCAGGTGCTCTGGTGAAGACAGAGCAAGCAGTCTCTAACATATAAACCCTCTGTCCAAAATCATTACTGCACGATAGTGTGATGCAACAGCCTTCATTCTGACCTCTGCGTACTGAGATTAAGTAGTTTTCAATCTCTATAAACCTTATCAAACGACCTTTTAACCTACTTTTTCTGGACAAGCATCTCCTGCTCCTTTGCAAAAGGTTTCTGGCCAGTGATCAAAACGACCTTCAGGCCTGTCCCGTCAGTGTAAATGTTGAACACTTTACTTACCTGCAAAGAGATGGACTTTGTTAGCCACAACAAGATCAGTTCAAATAATACTTTCCCACTATGCTAACAACATAAATCACAGCTCTTTTGCCCACTGCTTCACAGAACAGCCAAGCAAAGCACTGCCTGCACCAGCTGTGCCCGGAGAGAAGGCACAGAGCCACGTACCTGCTGTGCCAGCTCTTTGGTGGGCAGGACAACCAGAGCTCGAACCTGGCAAACTACTCGATCGAGCAGAACCTGCCAAAACAAAGGCCAAATGAGTCCCTGAAAGCAGCAGGGAGAGAGGAGGGGCCTTGTGTCTAACCTAGTGAGGAGATGGGCTTGATGCACCCTCGTGGAGTTTTTAGTTTCCATTTTACTCCCCTCCACCCTCCCAACTCTTCATGCTACGCCTGTTGTCTGAGAAAGAGTAGGATGCTGAGACAAAGGGGTCTTAGACAGCGCCCTCAGACAGCTCTGCTCCTTTGCAGCACAAAGCCCTTGCTTTTTGACCTACTTCTAAACTCAGATTTCACTTGAACAAAAGCAACCCCCGCATCTTCCCTACCAATGATTACCTGGGGTAAACTCACCTGTACTATGGGTATGACAAAAGACAGGGTTTTACCACTGCCAGTAGGAGCTGAGACGCAGATGTCTCTGGGGCGGTATCCTGCCGGCCCCAGCAAATACCCACTGGATGCACTCTGCAGAATTGCAGGGATCACCTCTGCCTGAACTGAACAGAAACAAGCATCAACCACAGAGTTAACTGGGCTCAAGCCAGCATATCCCGAAAACCAGTTATATACAGTGAATCTGCTTCCACAGCTGTGCTGTTATTGATAGAGACCTAAGAGAGGAAGAAATCAAATCCCATTATCAGTATCTTCCAACTGTGCTTTCTACTTGTTTAGGAGCTGGTGTTTACCACAACTGTTTTAAAAAATGGTAAAATAGTGGAAAAAACAACATTTTTTTTTTCCTGAACAGTTTTCTGCAATAAGTTTAACAGGTTCCCAGAGAGGCCTGATCAGAAGCAGAGATGACAGGAAGTAAGGAGCTAAGCACAAGCCTGACATAAGGGTGGAAAATGCAAGGACAAAAGTAAGACCTCCCTCTTTTGGCAGCTGTGAGTTATTACCTCAAGCTGTCCTATTCTGTGGAGTTGCATTTCTGACTGGATAACAGGTTTCAATTACTCAGCCTAGATAAAGATTTGAAAGCGAAAGGCTGAAACTGGTGCGATCACTGATCTTGTTCTGTATTTTACTTGCTTTTGTTCTGTATTTTACTTCACTGACTACATAAAACATACACCAACAGACTGCAGGAACTACATCAGTCAACTCAGAAAGAACAAAAGTGCTATCAAGGTACCTGGAAAAAATGACTCTATCCCATTCATTTGCAGCTTTTTCAGCAGCCTGGGATGAATTCCTGGGACTTCTGTGATTGGAATCAGGTTATCTTTGATTCGTTTCTTCACCAGTTTGGGTTGAGCAAGCCACTGCGGTAGGAAGGGCTGAACCTGAGCGTAGGGAAAGGAGAACAACAGAGCATTTCTGCCATCAAACAGACAATGCCAAACACAAAATAAGCTGGTAAGGATGCCTGTTCTTTCCCAACCATCAAGCAAACTCAGTCAAGCTAGTTACCTTCTGCACTGGTTTGCTGTCATAGTCTCCAAGAACTGTTAAGCTTGAGGGCGGAAGCTTTGCCTCTTCCTCTGAGGCTGCTAAGGACACCTCCTCATTTCTGCCTTCATTTTCTACAGCTCTTTCACTGTTCTCATTCTTCCTTGTTTCAGCTCCCTCTGTTTCCTCCTCCCTCTTCTTCCTTTTAGGTGACTTATTTTTAAAATTGCTTCTGTTTTCTTGTTGTTTGGTGTCTTCAGAATCTGGAATTTGGGTAATAGAAACAAAATCCTGCAGTTCAGAACGTGCTACAGAAAAGGGATGTAGGAAACACTATATAATGTAAGACTTAAGAAAAAAATTGCAAGCTCCTCGTTCTTTCTAAATCCAAGTGCAAAAGCCAAACATTCTTCCATTGGCATGGAAGCATCTGAAGATTGAGGTGACATGCTTCCCTCCTTCCCTTACACTAAACTGACCCTCAAAGTTTGCAATATGGGGCTTTCCCTAAAAAATGGATTACTTTGGGAACCCATTAAGTAGAGAAACCCAAAATTTACTATCATGTAAGTTTGGCAAGTTGCTCAAAGGGCACCTTGTGTCTGCTTCTCTGGTGAGAACTGTCGACCACAACAAGCCAGTTCACCCTTACCTGCTTCCAATTGTCTTTTACATCCTTTTTTCTTCCTGGAGGGAGTGCTGCCATCTGTTGCCTCCTCAGCACCCACGCCTTCTTCTTCAGAGCTACGAGGTTGCCGTTTCTTCTTTAGCTGCTTCTGCCCCTGTGCACAGGGCTGCTCTTCCCTCTCCCCCTTCCCTTCTTCTTCCTTGGGGCTGCCTCCTTGGGGCTGCCTGCCCTCCTCTTCCTCAGGCTGTGGCTTCTGCTGCTGCTTCTTCAGCTGCCGAGCCCTTGCCTGCTGCTGCAGCCGCTCCAACAGCAGTCGAGCCCGGTCCTCTGCCTCAGCCCCCTCTTCCTGCTCCTCCTCCTCCCCGGCGTATCTGGAACAGATTCACAGAATGGTTTGGGTTGGAAGGGACCTTAAAGCCCATCCAGTTCCAATCTCCTGCAATGGGTAGGGTCACCTCCCACTGGATATGGATGCTCAAGGCTTCAGAGTTGGGGTTGTTCTGCCTGGAGAATGCTACAGGGAAACCTTAGAGCAGCCTCCCAGTACTGAAAGGGGCTCCAGGAAAGCTGGGGAGGGACTTTTTACAAGCGCTTGGAGTGACAGGATGAGGAGGAATGGCTTTAAAGTGGGAGGAGGAAGTTTTAGACTTTAGGAAGAAATTCTTCACAGTGAGGGTGGGGAGGCCCTGGCCCAGGTTGCCCGGGAAAGCGGTGGCTGCCCAGATCACGGGGGTGTTAAAGGCCAGCCCAGACAGTCGCCCCAGGCGCAACCCCCCCGCGTTAAGCGGCGCCGCAGGAGCCCGTGCCGTGGGGGGAGGCGCCGGGGCGCAGCCCCCACACCCAACCCGAGCCCCGGGGGGGGAGCAGCGCCCGGGACAGGCGGTACCTGTGGATGCAGAACAGCGCCATGGCCGCGCCGCGCGGGCGCACGGAGGTGACGTCACGGGGCGCGCGGTGCGAGCGGAAGGCTCGAGAAGGCGCGAGCGCGCAAAGATGACGTCACGGAGCGCGCGGCGGAAGGCGCGGGGGTGAGCGGGCGCGCGCCATGAGGGAAGGGCGGGAATGACAGAATGGCTTGGTTGGGAAAGAGCTTTGAGATCATCGAGCGCAGCCATCCCCGTCCGCTACCGAACCATCCCTGAGCACCTCATCTGCCCGGCTTAAACACCGCCAGGGATGGGGACTCCACCGCCTCCCTGGGCAGCCTCTGCCAGGGCCTGGAACCCTTCCAGCCCCTCTTCCCCAAGCCTGGAGCATCAGAACAAGGTGTTTTTTTTGTCAGAACAACCCATCTCTGCGGAACAGACAAAGGAAGCCCCAGAGAGGCCACTTTCCTGCCTCACCCAAGCCCACACCAGACAGCTTAGTTTGAAATCTTTATTTGTTTTCTATACAGAGAAAACAGAGGAATGTTGAAGCAGCAATATTTAAACACACTAGCAAGGGGCCATCGATCTGTGAGAGTGCACGAAATGCAACACATTTGTGCCGTGGTCTCTAAGGGGCAGGATGGGGGTAGGTCCAGGCGCAGCCTCTTCAGGCAGACGGGAGAGCTCTACGCGAAGGTGGAACCATTCCAGCCCACATTGGCAGCGTTCATGTCAAAGTAGTTGATGTACACCCTGCAGAAGAGGCACAGGAAGACAAACAATGACCTTATTAACTCATTTATATAAGTTAATGAGCAAGACAGACAACAGGACAGGGGACAGTGCTTCCCATTCCTCAGAAAAAACTTCAAGCTTCATTTTAATTGAAATTTAGCTAACTTCTCTGATAGAGCCTCTGAACAGTCAGTATTCCTCACAGTGCCTGGAATTGTACTTTTTACTTTCTAAAGATACAAGCTCTTCTTCAGTAAGCAACTGTCCAGTCACTGGATAGCTTTTGGTCAGCAGCCTGTCAAGAATTTCCGGAGATCAAACCCTTTTGTTTCCAAGTGCTGCAGTCCTTCACACATGTCCAACAGAAAGGCAGCCTTATGAAAGCCCATCAGGCCCTCAGGGGTTCTCCCTTCCAAGCCCAACACATCAGTGGCAGCAGGTTCTGCCCGTCCATCACTGCTGTGCACAGACACTCTCTCAAGTCTCCACAGCCCGCAAGGGAGCTGGTCATAGTCTGCTGGTTTCTACTTCGCCTTTCAGCTCCAGTTCCTGCTCCTCCCTTGTGCTTTCAGCCTCCCATCACCATAGGGCATTGCAGCACAGGGGCACAAAAACACTTGTTAATCCTCCAGGATTTCTCCCAGCTCTGAAAACAGCAAGGCACTTAACAGAGGACTCAAGAGAAAGATGTAGGCATCAAACTTTTAACCATCACTTTCTATTTTCCTAAATACACGGACATATGATTTTCAATGGACGTTAACATCATGTCCCAGCCTTACCTGTCTGCAGATACATGCAAGTGCTTCGAGATCAGATCACACAGGAGCTTGGTGTAGGTTTTGTTCTGCTGCCCTCCGATTTTGCCAATGCTGTAAAGGCTGCAGAGCGCGCAGGGATCGGTGGAGCCCCCGAAGGACATCATCTGATCAGGTATGATGTGCACAGCAATGTACTGCAGCGAGAGAACAAACAGTCACGGCGCTGCTCACCTTCCCTCTCCTGAGGAAAACCTGCTTGAGGCACCCACTTCAAACCTTGTGGTTGGTTGCCACATTATGGCCCAGGTAGAACTTTAAACCATTAGGCTGAGTTCTGTCCTGTGGCCCAGGGATGCCCCCGGCTTGGTCTTGGTTTCAGGAACGAAGGGAAGGCTGTGTTTGTGGAAAGGCGCAGGCGAGATGGGTACCCCTGCCCCACACAGCTCCGCTGCTGCTCGGGGCAAAGAGCAGGCGGCTGGAGGTGGAAGGCACTAAATCTGTGTGTGCGTGCCAGATTTCACACCCTCCCCCTCGCCGCCTGAGCCACCGCCTCGTCTGCAATCAGCCTTATCGGGGTTTGACTGCTCCGGGTGCAGCCTAGCCCCGGCTGCAGCACATCCCGGGATAACGGGCAGCGGGGGAGATAACGGGGGGCGGGGGAGAGAGGAGCGAGCAGAGCCCCCATTTCTGTTCCGGTGGGTCAGGGCTCCGGGAGCAGCAGGGAACGGGGACAGCATTGTGCCCCGGGGCATCGGGACCCGCAGCCACCTTGCGTTCGCAGCCACCTTGCGCCAGGACCTCCCCCCAGCGCCAGGGGGGTGCGGTCCAGCCCCGCCGGGCCCCAGTTCCCGGTACCCCCCACCCCCGGTCCCAGCAGCAGCATCCCCCCCGCGCCCGGTCCCCATCCCCGCCGGTGCTGGTCCCCCCGCCACCTGCGCGGGCTTGCCGGTGGCCTTGGCGAGCTGCTGGGTGAGGTCTCCCAGGAGGCTGTCGGGCACCGCGTCCTTGCAGACGTTGGTGTGGATGGCGAACATGGGCATGGTGGCGGTGGCCGCGGCAGCACCGGGAGCGGAGCACGCAGAACGGAACACGCGGAGCTGCGGGAAGACCGGGAGCAGCGCGGGGGGGGTGGCGGGAGCGGCGCTTTTAGCGCGCGGGGCCGCGCCCGCCTTAAAGGGGCCGCGCCCGGGGGAGGCGGGGGCTCCCCCCATCCCATCGGTTCATACCGAAAATGCCGGGAATTAAACTCTCTAAGGCTCGTTTTGGAATTTTAGAAAGAAGCATCCTTTACTCCAGCCCTGGGCGCGCGAGGGGATGGTTCCATCAATCACAGGTAATGAGACAAGAGCTGGGACAGAAGATATTTCCCACTTAGAATCATACAATGGCTTGGTTGGAAAAGTCCTTTGAGATCATCATACCCTGCCCACTACTAAACTATCCCTGAGCACCTCATCTGTCCATCTTTTAAACACCTTCAGGGATGGAGACTCCACCACCTCCCTGGGCAGCCTCTTCACCACTCTTTGAGTGAAGACATTTTTCCTAATATCCAATCTAAACCTCTCCTGGCACAACTCGAGGCCATTTCCTCTCATCCTATCACTTGTTACTTGGGAGAAGAGACCAGCACCCACCTCTCCACAACCTCCTAGACAGTGGTAAGGTCTCCTCTCAGCCTCATCTTCTCCAGGCTAAACAGCCCCAGTTTCCTCAGCCGCTCCTCTTTAGACTTGTTCTCCAGCCTCTTCCACTTACATGCATATATGTAATTTTTCTCAGAAATCTTATGCTTATTTTATTACTTTCCAAGGACTCATTTTAATGTTATTATGAACTTCACCACAGCCAAATCTCTACTAATTTGAGCATTGGAGCCAGCTTTCTGTCTGACTTAGCATTTTGGATAGGAAAAGACTGGAAGTGATTATAGAAGAAGACACATGTTCAGCACAGGTCATACTTAACACAAGATGTTATAATTTCTCAATGTCTGTAAAAACACTTAAAAATGTTACAAAAACATCTATCAGAGGGACTGTCTGTCTAGCTTTCATAAAACACAGTTACTTAGATGAAATTTAACTACTTCAGCTTAAATCAAAATATTCTGCTTTTTGTGGCAGTAACTACTTCTTGTATCACACTCCTCTGATTTTTGGAGGGGTGCTGTGTCCCCCCCCAAGCCAAGCCCTGCCTGCTGAACGCGGTATCCACAGGCTTTCGCGGGAGCGGGGCCAAAAAGGGGCTGCAGCCCCCAGCCTGGCAGCTTCGGGACGGGATGCTGGCCCTGATGCCAACGGAATTCTCATCTTTTGCAAAATAGAGGCGGATTTGTGCCTTTTGTTGTTTTAACTGTGTGCATGGCTTTCACGCGATGTAAGCAGAAACGTCTGACTTGCTGGCGTGTTAATGATTCTCCAACGTTTTCCAGTCGAATGGAAAGCGAGCGGCTGCTCCTCGGCATCTCCGTTTTCACATCGTGTTTTTCTACCGGAACAAGGTGGCAGCAGCGATGTTTCCTCGCTCAGGACTGCGCCGGTGCGTGCGCTGGGAGGGAGAAGCCTGCGCTGAGCCCCTGCGGGCTGTGTGATGGGATGCACGTAGGCTGCAGCAGGCGCGGATCCTCACCCTGCCTCCTGCTCTGCCCTTGCGCGGCGCAGCGCTGCTCGGCAGCCTGCAGTGGCTCACAGGGGCCAGAGAGGAGCAGAGCTATCTACGCACCGGTGTTTTACACACAGGAATAGAACACGAGTTTATTTTTAAGAGTCTCCGCACTCCTGCTGGAAACCGTACGTACGTTACACATGTGAGCACACATAGCCCTGAACAAAGAATATGGGGTGGTATTATCTGGGAAAGCTTTGGAACAGCACAGGCTATGATGCTGAGAACTGGAGTGCTCATATTTTAGTGATTAATAGTTCTATTAAGTACTGAAGATACATTTCCTTCCTTTGATATCCCCTGCTATTGTGTAGTGCCACTTATTCCCTCCACCTTCCTGCCTTTCAGATTTGTTGCATAAAGGTGAAAATTCTACCAGAGCAGGAAAAAAGCTTGAGAGCCATGGCAGCACCAACTGCATTGACCAAAAACCATGGTGAGGGTTCAGCAATAAACTTGCTCTGTGGCATGAAGTGACAGACCCTGGCCACGCTGCCACACAATGGAGAGACAATTTCATTCTCTTTTGCCTCCTTGATTAAGGAAGAAGCAGTGCATACACATTCATAGCTTCTAAAGATGCATTTTTAGATGTTAACCAAATACCAGTTACTTGTGCTCCCCTCCCTCAAGTGATTGCTCCGTGCTCAGGCATTCATAATACATTTTCTGGATGCAGAGAATCTGTTTTAAAGCACAATCCCCTGTGATTAAAATAAGAACAATGAAGAAATGCATTCAAGAGCAAAAACCTGAAAAGTAAACTGTTTTAATGAAAAGAGCATTCTAATGATGTGCCAGAAACAGAGGTGAAGGCAGCTTTTGTGTTCCCTATTAGACAGCATAAGGATCGTGAGTAAGTAGAGGTGGTCTGAATTGTACTTCTGCCATGAGGTACACATTTCAGTGTCCTGGTGATCTAAGAATAACTCTGAAAGCATCTGGCCTAGAAAGGCTTCAGAAGACATGGGGCAGGCTGCAGCCTTTCCTGGAGGCTGACTGCAAATAGAAGGGTTTGGGCATTCAGTTGTACATGCCCAACTGCATCACTGTCAGAACTTCATCCATGAGCAGCTGAACCAGGGAGGAGCCAGCAGAACATCAGAGAACGCTGATGCTGTGGCTCCCAGAGCAGGGAGAGGCAGAATTCTTTGAGCGAGTGGCTCTATGAAGAAAGCAGATTGGTTTCTGGAAGCTCCTGATGAGTTTAGGGGCTTAGTAGCCATTCTGCCAAAACAAATACCTACCTCATATCACGTCTTCATCCTCAGTGGGCAGTTCTGCAAGGCTATAAGAGAAGTGAACAACATTTATTAATATCTACTGTATTTAGATGCTAAGTAGCTCATTGCTCTATTGGCTCTGCTGCTTCGATTCACCAAAGCAGCTTCCCTTTGTTGTGCCAACAAAGCATTTTTGCAGGTTTGTATTTAAAGGCTGTGGCTGCAAAGCAAAACTGCAATAGAAACAAAATGGAGTGTTCACGATAGAGCTCAGTACAAGGTGAGAGGAGGTTTGTTCTTCCAGAAAAAAAGGTCACAATACACCTAATTTTAGAGGTTCTGGAAACAGATGTGTACTCAATCTTTTTATTTTACTTTGGAATTGGTCTTAGCTGACCCAGGGCTTGAATAATAAGTATATGTGTATATCTTCCTTTTGTTCAGCACTTTGGCTTCTGGGAATGGCTCCCTGTGCCTCTGCTGCACTTTGAGCTGTCCTCTAATCCTCACTGTCACTGCAAATTGTTCAATGGATGGAAAGAGGAGGGCAGAGCAGGGAGCAGTGGGTTTTTTCCACTTACTGCCTCTGCCTACGCTGAGCCCTGGGAGCCTCACGGCACAGGATTCTCTGCTCAGCAGCTGGATGTCCACGTCATGTTAGATCTAAGGAGGACCTGAACTGTGATGCATCTTTTAAACGAGAGGCAATCACAACTTCTCTCCTTTTCAAGGAAGGTCCACATTGATAACCACATCTGTTGACTTAAATCAGGTCAAGATAGTTCTGTTCTGTTTTTCTAATAGTTCAGCAAAGGTGAGCAGCGACTGAGGTTCCACTCCCTTTTGCATTTGTGCTGGATAACAGGAACGTGACCAGAACTGAAGTGACCAAAAGGCATGGGTGAGTGTTCAGGAATAAACTGTCACCACCCAAGGGCACCTCAGGCAAAGGTGGTGGTGTTCCAGCCCATGTTACCAGCACTGATGTCAAAGAAGCTGGTGTAAGTTATGAAAGGGAAGACACCTTGCGAGCTGCTGAGAGCAGAGCGCTGCAGGCTGGCCAGCATGTTCCTGCAGACTGTGGTTGGTCTCCCAGGGCTCCAACACCTCTCAGGCCTGCACTGAGTCTCAGTAAATTACATTTTCATTTTGCAGGCAGGTTCTACTGTTGCATATCTGATTCCTGCCCACCCCTTAAAGCCGTGTATACTTGTGTTCTGGAGTTCCTGGTGGTTTTCTGCTTCCTGCTTTAAGGAGATCTCGGGATACTGTGTTTTATTTGCAGTAATTTCTGGAGCAGATTGGTGTGCCTTTGGAACAAGGACTGGAGGTGCTTCTATGTAAGTGGAAGCTTTTGTAGCAGACCTCCACAGGGAGTAGGGGAGTGTTTGTATATGTTACTCAAGTCATCAGTTTAAAGACACCAAGTCATTGTGTCTGTACCTGAGCTCTTGCACACACGAGGGCTGTGGGCACCTGTAGTGCCTGAGCCTCACCACTTTAACTACAGGAAAATTTCCAGCCTGGACGTCAGCATTGCAGCTCATGCCCCTTTCCTCGTTTAATTGGAGAGCTGCTCTATTGACCTGGCATTTGGCCTCTTCTGGCAGAATGTTAATGGAAGAACACCAAAGGACAAGTCTGGGATTAATGGTTTTAACAATCTGCAGAAGGCCAGGACAGATGAGTAACTGCCGGAGCTCACCTGCCCGATGGTGTTCCCAGCTGTTTGTTCAGCAGCTCACAAAGCAGTTTGGAGCAGACCTTGTTCTCCTGCTCCCCTATCTTGCCAATACTGTAGAGAAAGCAGATAGCACAGGGGGCTGTGGAGCCACCAAAGGACAGCAGCTGATCTGGAGAGATCTGTAGTGCCAGATGCTGCTGGAAGAACACAAAAATAATATTATTTTCCTTTGCCATATTAGGGAAAGTTTTGATAATGCAATACCTCCAGAACCTCCTCGGAGCCACTGGGCTCTCCCTGCCTGTGCAGGAAGGCCGGGTGCGAGTCGGGGGAGTGCAGTTACATTGCTGCTGCCCTACGTTCCAGAGAGATTTTGCACCTCACTGGCTCCTACTGCAGTCTTTCTTGCTGAGGTAAATGTGAGCTGACATGGCAGAGGTCTAAATCAACATCCTCCTCATTAAACAAAATACAGCCTAATCCTTCTTTTGTTCTTGGTAGCAGGAAAAATAGAAGAAAGTATCTATGTTAACGGTTAATGGCCAGCCTGCAATTTTCCCTGCTGCTAATACACAGTGTCAGATCCACACAGTGGGGAATCCAGGGATCAGTTCCTTTGGCATCCATCTGGCTTCTGCTCTGTTCTTACCCACATTTATTAGCAGCGCATCATTAGAACTCAGCAGCAATTAACAAGCCAGCCTGGGTACCAGGAGCTGTCTGGGTAATTAGCCTTGGCTGTCGTTTATGGCTTGTTTGGGTGCAAGGTGCATCAGACCACGGCAGTACAGGATAAGCCAGGGAGGTCCTGCTGAGGAGCATCTTGCTTGGCTCTGTTCCCCCAGCTGGATGCCCTGTGCTCTCACCTTTATGCCCAGGATAGGTACATGTATGCATTTAACATCTGCCCCAGAAGCAGATTGATTGTTATTTAAAAAAATAATTAATTTGAATTGTTCATCCGCATTATTTTCTTCTTAGTGAAGTTTGGAAGGGCTTGAAGCTGTTTTTCCGTTAGGAAAGAAACCCTATTTTACTGAAAAGAAAAATCAGTATTTTCTTCAAATGGTACCATTTCCTGCAAGAGGAAAGCTCTGCATTCCAGCCCATCCTAATCCTTTCCTTCTTTCTGTGTTGTAACGAAGAGACTCCCTTTCCTATTGCCTGCTTTGTCACGAAAAGCTTGCATGTGCTCCTAAAAAAATATCTTTGTTGTTCCCTGTGTATTCCTCAGTCCAGTTACATATCCCTTCCACGCAGCCACACAAACCTGTTCCAGCTGCATCCCAGCCTTGGCCTCCAGCTTTATATTCAGGGGCCGTTATGCAAGAACCACCAGCTGACACCCCCCACCGCCCCCAACGACAAGTAATGATAACAAAAGAAGGGGTTTTGAAGAGGGATAGAAGACACCAGTTTTGCATAAGAATTTCATTATATTACTGCATGTGTTGGGGGAAAAAAAATCTTACTCCCATTGTCAGTTAAGCCTCCTTTCTTTGGAGACAAGACTTGCACAAGCCAAAAATGTGCTTCTGAGTGTTCTTGGAGATAACAAACTTTCAGAGACTGAGAGTGGGAGAGCGATAAAGTACCTCTTTATACAAGTCATAATTATTTAAAAAAATTAGATGGACCCTCAATTTTGAGGTCTGGAACTCTTTCTGTGGAGCAGATCATAACAGGAAAACCCCAGTGGTACATGTGGAGACCTGCCCTGAACTGTGAGTCAGTCATGACAAAGATGCCCTAAAACCAGGGTCTTGATTTTCCTCTGTGGTGAGAACTGGGTTCTACAGACTCAGAGGAAGCTTGTTTTCAGCTTGCTCTTTTATTGTGCAGTCAACCACAGTCAACAGGATCTCCTGAGAGCCAGGAAATCCACAGGCTTTCTGAACTGAGCAGGTTTATCTGGAGTGGAGCATGGGGCAGAGCTGGGATCAGTTCTCATGGCTCCCTAGTGGAATTGTACCGGAGAGAAGGGATTTGGAAGGGTCGTGTGGCAGTGGGCAGGGGTTGTTCGCAGTGAGGGGTGTAGGGACAGCAGGTTGAAATTGCTGAAGGGAATAAAATAAATGGCTCATTAATGTCTCCATGTTAAAGGTGTTGAGTGTCCGGGAGTTTCTGTGAGTAAAGGGCTTTCCCCCTCATTCCATTCCCCAGCCTGCAGAAAAGAGGGAGAGCTTTCTGTAGCCTATGCAAAATGCTTGTACTGCAATGGTGTAACTCAAACAAACACCTTTAAATGTGGAAACCCTCCGTTTGAACCTGCTTATGAGGCTTGGGTGGTGTATGTGGATATTAAGTGAGTTCCATCACTGTAGGATTTTTGCTGTAAAAAGCCAGGAAGCAAAAAGTCAGGAGGTGAATCACTGTGTGCCACTGTTCATCTACAGCCTGTGTTAGTGGTTGCATCTGCTGTATCCAAAGCATTCTGAAAATAATATAAATCCTGAAAAAAAAATCCAGAAATTAAATCTATTTGTACAAACAGCCTTTCCAGGGCAGGTTTCCTATGTCAAAGCATTAAAACCAACTCAAGCGACCACATCCATCTATAAGGAGAGGAACTGCTGTTTGTAATATTGATGAGTCTGTTCTTCAGTGATCAGCTGAAAGCAGGTGGCATGGCCTGAGACATTTAGTCAGAGATCAGACTATACTTGTTAGTGCTCACTTGGAAAAACTTAGACTGTATTTCCAATGAGCTTCACAATCTATTTTTTCTGCTGGGTACTATAATCACTGGTTATTCGTAGCTTGCTTACATAACAAGAAAAACATTTCCAAAACAAACCCTTTCTTCTCTGAAAACATCTGATGTAATTCCCAGAAGCTGATGTACCAGGTTGGAAATTGTGTCCTAAGACACCACAGATGCTCTTGGGACTCTGTTTTATTTTATAGTAGGCATTTCACTTCCTTTGCTCACAGTATCTCTGTTTGGCAGGTCCTTGTCCCTGCCTGGATTTACTAGGATGTTCTCCATTTAGATTTCCATTACATCTCTAGAAGAATTGTTGCACAGGAAAATTCCATTTTCAGTATTTTGTTCTGTTATCATGGCTGGAACCTTTTTCCCTAACTTATTGTGCTACGTCTAGAATCTGTACCTGCTCGGCTCACCCTGACCCACATCTCCAGCTTTTCCTCTGTTGGCCTGCTAGGGAGATATTTTAGACTTCTGTGTTTCCCCAGCCTCCTGATGGATGATCATTTAGCCTCCTTAATCCTTCTTTCCCTTGGTTTGTCTTCATATTTTGCTTGGTTCTCCATATTTCTGATACTCTTTGTCAGCAGTTTTCTGATTCTGAGGTGCTTAGAGCCAGTGAGGTCCCGTTTGAGAAAGCTCAAAAAAAACCTCTTCAGGTACCTGTGGCATCAGACAGCACCCCTGGGAACAAGAGAGACCAACAGAGGCCTAGGGCTGTGGGGCTAGGGCAGTGAGAAGAGCCTGTGTGTCTGTTCTTGCAGCAGGATTTGGACCCTATGGTCTGTGAACAAAATGCTTCTGAATTTCCTAAGGTAGACTGGCATAAAAAAATGGATTTTTAGAAAAAAAAAATTGTTATATCCAGTAGATCTTAAAACTGAGTGATGAAATTTCCTGTGAAAATATTTAGATAACAGCAGGAAATAAAAGTCCAGCATAATAAATTTTGTATCTGCATTTAAAAAATGAGTAAGACACAGAAGAACTTGCAGTCTGTTTTTCATGTTTCCTTTTTAGTCCCATTGCAACATCATTTCCTGCCTCTTCTGAGAGATGCAAATTTCTCCTCTGAACATTCAGAGTTTGGAGCAGAACAACTGTTCCTAAGAAAAGTTGTTTTCAGTGACAGGTTTCTTTTTTTTTCCCCAAGTTCAGCTTGTTGAGCTCTGCCTTTATTTCCGTGATTGACTTTTACTTACTTTTGAGGAGATGCAGGTAGATGAAAATCACTGATAAAGTGAGGATTCCCCAAAAGATAAGGAACTCCACTCCTTCCCAGCAGCTCCTGCCCTGTATTTGGACCCCTGAACCCCGTGCTCCTCAGGAGATGCTCTTCTGAGCCATGCTTTGCTTTCTGTGAGCACCTCCCATCTTTTGTCTTCCCATGGACTCCAGGCTTTGCTACAGGCCCTCAAAATAAGTGAAGCCCTGACATTTATAATCTATGAGAGGCCTGCCTCAGGCTGCAAGGGTTCTAGGGACAGCTTGGTACTCTGTGGAAGACTGGGAAAGGCGATGAGTCCTCCCATACCCTGAAAGTCACAGAGAGAGGAACCCAATGGAGACACCTTCAATGGCAGAAAGAAAGATAAAGGAGCGCTGCACAGCAAAAAAAGGCAGGATGATGATGATGATTTTGATAGTGTAAGGAAACCAAGGGCCTGGTTGTGGCCAGCAGGTTGAGGGAGGTGATTCTACACCTCTGCTCTGCTCTTGTGAGACCCCACCTGGAGTCCTGTGTCCAGTTCTGGAGTCCCCAGCATAGGAAGGACGTGGATCTGTTGGAATGGGTCCAGAGGAGGCCACAGAGATGATCCGAGGGTTGGAGCATCTCCTGTACAAGGACAGGCTGAGAGAGCTGGGGTTGCTTAGCCTGGAGAAGGGAAGGCTTCGGGGAGACCTTAGAGCAGCCTCCCAGGACTGGAAGGAGCTCCAGGAAAGCTGGGAAGGGCCTTCTTAGAAGGGCCTGGAGCGACAGGATGAAGAGGAAGAGCTTTAAACTAGAAGGGGGGAGATTTAGATTAGACATAAGGAAGAAATTCTTGATGGCGAGGGTGGGGAGGCCCTGGCCCAGGCTGCCCAGAGCAGTGGTGGCTGCCCCATCGCTGGAGGTGTTCAAGGGCAGGCTGGATGGGGCGCTGAGCCCCCGGTCCAGTGGGAGGTGGCTGCTCCCTGGCGGTCGTTGCGGGCGCCTCGGCTGTTGTGCAGGAGCGCTCTCGGAGGAGCCGCAGCCATCCCTGCGATCAATGGCTCGTCTGTGTGTCTGTACAAACTATGCAGTGTCACAGCTCTGGCGCTCTGCCCGGTGACGGGTGGCGTTCCTGGGGGTTCGGTATGGGGACCAGGGTGTTTAACACCTTTGTCACAGACAGACAGTGGGATCGAGGGCACCCTCAGCAAGTTCGCCGATGTCACCAAGCTGTGTGGTGCAGTCGTCACGCGGGAGGGTGGATGTAGAGGGACCTGGACAGGCTGCAGGGATGGGCCAGCAGGAACCTTAAGAAATTCAACAAATGTGCCCAGGAAGGAAAAAACCCTCCCAATAACAGTCCCAGTTTCACCACATCTGTACCAAAGTTACAGGCAATCCAGCCTTTCTTCTGATAAGGTTATCTGGGTCTGAATGGCCTTGCTTCCCAAAACTCCCCTGTCGTTATTCCAGACTCTGCTCTGTCCTTGATTCTTCTACCCAGCTATAATCAAGTGCAAGAAGGTTCTTATCTTATCCACTGATATACTTTACATCCCAGGTCAGTGCAATGCCTTGCATTCTTCAGTACCTGCTCAAACGCCTCCATCATAAGGCTCCTGTCCCGCTATTGGAGCAGATCACTCTGTTGTAGCTCTTACGGCATCAGCTCTGCCCTGCTCCCTTGCCAGAATATCCTTCTGCTCCTGTTGGAAGGCTTCTGCAGTCCATTTTGTTGCTCTGACATCCTTCCTCTGGTTTCAGTTGTACCTTCCCCAGGATCTCTTTGTTCCTCTCTCGTTTACAGCTCTCATGCCAGCCCACACTGTGCAGTAAATGTGCTTTCTCAATGTCTCATTATCTCCTGAACAAAACTGTGCTGTCAGCATTTATTCTTTATTGTTCTTCTTGCTGATAACCGATTTTAGTTCCTCCAATCAAATTAAAATATGCACTTGTGCCAGTAACTCTGTGCACTTGAACTTTGGAGCAGACATGCTTGTAAAAACCCCACACATCTCCTTCTGTTTCAGAAAATGTGTAGTTGTTCCAGTGCTGGCCTCCCCCACTCCCTCTATCTCTTCCTGAATCGGAGATGACCTCTGGAAAGGAGCATCTCCTTCCATTTGTTTTGCTTCAGTAATTTACAACAAACCTTTGAACAGTCAGAATCTCATTTATTTCTAGACACGTGTTCCTACAAAGGGTTTTTCCCGGACAGACACAAAGGCTGTCACAATCAGCCATCCTGTATCTCCTGGACAAAATATGAAATCCATTGGCACAGGTGTTTCTTTCTTCATTCTCTTCACCCTCACTGCTCTTTGGAATGCAGGTTAGTGACTTTCAATCATTGTGTTGCTTTTAACTACACATTTTTTGACTTCTCAACTTCAGAAATCACACCTCGGTGAGAAATTACTAATACAGTTTGTATGAGATAAAGCAGAGGCACCCAAGCTGCCTTTTACTGCCATGGTGTCATTTCAGTGAAAAATCTAGAAAAGTTCAATAAGATTCCTGACTGTGTTTTTTCTTGCTTTAACAAGGAGCTCAAGACTCCTGCTCACACCGATGTGGGGAGCTGCTTGCTACCTGTTCTTGCCAGGTGACGTGCCAGTCCTTGGGGGTTTGCTGTTTGGATTATAAAGAATTTTGTCTTCAAATTTCTCCATACTCAGGATCTCTAATGGGAGGCAAAGACTTTTTGATTGAAAATACAGTTTTTGATACCTCTTCTGTGCTAACGTGCAGGTGGGTCATGATTTTATATTCCTCTGCCAAAGGGGGTAAACCTTTCTAATGTTGCTGTCTGACATTAGGTAATTACTACAAAACAAGGCTTGTCTATACAGGACTGAGAACTTACTTTGTAAAGTTGTCAGAATCCTGAAACACTCAAAGGTCCTGCCAGCATTCACCATCAAACATACACATTGTCTGTGTTTCTACACAGGATCATTTCATTTTGGTCTAGTTATTGAGCGACACAATCATTACTCTGCTGGTTCTTCCCTGAACATATCAAACCAGTGACTTCTCTAAAGCTTCCTCTCAGGACTCTTCGTTGTTAATACTTTTTTAGCATTTTCATTTTGTGAAAAAGAAGTATTCATTTCTTAATCAGAATGAGAATGCAACGAGAGGGAAGTGTAGGTAGGACCTTATCTTTTTTTTCTGTAGGCAAGGCTGTGGATCCTAAGTGTGTCAGCCTGTATCACACTGAGGGACATGTGTCCCACATGCAATACATTCGGTGCCTTGATTTTCACTGACACTGATGCCCTGACATTCTTTCCACAGAAGGTTCTGAGTGAGATTTTGGAGTCATTCCCGTCTGGATAACAGCACCTGAAAATGTTTTTATTTCTTCATTGGGAAAACTTTTGACCCAGGCATTCGTTCTGTAGAACACAACTGGGTGCTTTGAATTGCCTGCACAGTTACATTGTCATAGCCCACACCAACTTCAGTGCAGACAGGCAAAGGCCTCAGCTCCCTACGCTACTTGGAATGGTTACACAGTCACCATACATCAGTCTTGAGGAGTCACGGGTGGGATCATACTTCAGTGCTCTGGGCAAGAGCCCTGACTGGAAGCAGGTGGTTAAATAATGAGCAGTGAGTTCTGAGTTAATCTTTGCAACAGAAGGCCTAGAACAGCATGAAATTACTTTTATTGTATGCACAGAATTTACCAGCAGAAACTCCCACAACACCAGAAATGTGCAGTGCCTGCATATCCTGGTCAATGTTGGTCACCCTGTAATCCCATTAATCCTGTAACATCACCTTTGTCTTCCTGCTGTCCCTTTTGTTATTTGTTGCTAATGTATCATGCCTCCTTCCCCCTGTAATTAAATAGTAAATGTAAGGCTTGCAGATTGCTGTGCATTTGTGCAGTGCACAGCAGAACCCACACTGGTGTAATAAGCACAAAGTACACACGCATTTGTCCAGTTTATATTCACTGCTACAAGCAAAACAGCCATGGGATCTGGAATGACCTACAATGACACAAGGTTGCTTAATGAAACACAACTGAGACATTCAGAGTTTCCTTCTCTTGATGGTGACACTGGAACGTGTTTTCAACATCAACAGGTTCAAGCAGACAATCGAAACCAGTGGATACATTGATAAGGATGGAAAAGGCCACTGCATCTCCCCATTGCTGTATGAGACTGGTTTCATTCCTTTTGAAGTTTCTACAGATGCAGGGCTGACATTTCCACACTCTGGAACTTGGTTATCAGGTTACTCACTTAAATCTATAGTATCACTCTTTATATTCTTGCTGCATGGATGTAAGATGATGTAAACCTTTCTCTTTTGGTTGATTTTCTTCTTCCTTAACAGAGTCTTTGACCACAGCAAAGCCATTCTTTCTGCTCTCGTGTTGATTCATATTTTAAGAGATAAATTTTCACAGCAGTTGAGGTCTACTGCTATGTATATATATATATATATATATACATAAAATTCAGAAAAAGTTCTGCTTAAAAATGAGCTTGATCAAAATAGTTCTCTTTTTATAGCTCCTTCTATTGCAAACAACTGCATTGTGGTGTTGTAATCTGAAGATTACAGACCTAAGTAAGAATTGCTTTCTCTCGTCTTCGGCTTACACTTTCATATCATTCATTCTGTTTGAAAACATGCACAGGGGAAATACTGCTAGATCTAAAATAATAGAGTGGCACCTTTTCAGAGCTGTACAAAGCCAAAGTGAAATAGTTTTTCTCTGTGTGTAATGCAGTGCATCACAGCAAAGTTTTGGATGGAGAGAAATGCACCTTGGTAAATGCAACAAAATGGCAATACTATGGTACCTCCAACACTGGTGGAAACTTAACTCTCACCTGGACACAGCAGGCACTTGCAGCAACCCATGTTAATATAGAAGTCTGGGGATACCAGGAAACAGGTAAAGTGACCCAGTCGCTACTTGAAAGCAAACAGTGACCACATGTGGAGTGTGCAGAGCTCTGCACAGCATGTGATCACTTGCACTGAGGTCTCATGGAGAGATCTGCAAGTGTAACTAACTCATGACAACAATAATGTCAGCTTTCCCTCTTGTTTTACATGTGGGTGGAGACATGATTTCAATCTTGTAGTAACTGTTCTTTTCCAGCATTTGAAACTATTTTCTTCCTGTGTGACAGGTGAAAGTTACTCAGAAAACTGGTTGGCTGAATGGAAATATCTTTATACTTTGGCAAAAGATGTCCCAAATACTGGGGAATTTTCTTTCATTCCTGTACCTGCTGAAGGAATTTACAGTACATGGGACTTTGGAATGTTGAGAATTAAATCCAACAGCTATTCTGATGGGCAGAGGCAAGTACATCACAACATTCATTTATCATAGGTACCTTATTATAGCTTCCTGCATTAAAGCTGCTGTCTACTTTGATGTTTAAAACTGGGACTCAGGGTCCATTTTACATGAAAAAATGGGGAGAGATTTGGAAGGGCAAAAGGGAGGAAAACTCATGGGTTGAGAGAAAGACAACTTGCTAAGTAAAATGGGGTGTGGGCACGGAGGAAGTAACGACCAGGGAACGTTCATCACCTTCCATGAGCAGATCCATGCCCAGTCAGTCACCAGAATGTGCTCCTTTGGGAAAACTCCCTTGCAGTTTTATTGCTGTGCATGATGGTCTATTCTATTCTAATTCTCTGTTTGAAGGTGATTTCCACCTACATGATGGTCTATGGCATGGAATACACCATCGGTCACCTTGGGTCAGTGTCATGGCTGTGTTCCCTCCCAGCCTCTTGCCAACCCCTGTCCTGTTCCCTGAGGGCCAGCATGAGAAACAGCGCAGGTCGTGACACTGCACGCACGGTTTGGCATTAGCTGACCCACTGCTGTGTTGCCACCAGCACCAGTCTGGTCACAACCTAAATCACGGTGCCGTACGAGCTGCTGCTTGAAGGACAGTGCTGCACCCCAGCCAAACCCAGCACCCTCAGCAAACCAGGCCCTGCTGTTTTCTCTTGTCACAACCGTGGAGGAGGCCCTAATTGTGGGAGTTTTGTCACTGCAGCCGCCAAGGCCTTCCTCTACTTTTATTCCTTTTCCATTTTGTATGCAGGCCTTTGCATTCCAGCAAATTTTACACCTGCTTTCTTTCACTTCATTGCATATTTCCTCATGATTTTTAGTGCTCCGTGCGTATTCTGAGCTTTGATAGATGCTACTTCATCATTCTTCCATGTCTGCAGTTTTTGATGTATATGGTGTAGCCCCTGTAAATCCATACATGCCACCTCTTCAGTCTTAGAATGTACTACTAATGCATCAGAACCGCTTTTTAGCATTTAGGAGTAGCTCTCCACAGAAGAGCCACCCTTTCTCTTTCTGGAGAGTTTTTTATTGCACTCCCAGAGCAGCCTTGGAACACTTCAAGGATTCTGAGTGGTTTCTCCCCATCTATTGCCATTAGGCCTGATGCTATTGGTGTGCAGGGATAGGTTTTGTTAGAGAATCCAGATGTTCTTCAATCTGGCCTAAATGGAACTGTGGTGTGAAAAGGCTTGAATAGAAATCCTGTCTCTAAAAGGATTCATGTAAGCGGGAATCACAAATGCTGAAGTGTATTCTGATTATTGCACACTTGCTGCATGCTGTCCTGTCCCCTTCTAAATTCAGGAAATCTTGATTTGCTGAAACTTTTTGCGGGAAAAACAAAGCAGTGGCCTTTGGAATGAAATAACAACTCGCAGGTCGGGAGATTCTTTGTAGTTAGTGATTAAAACACAGTGTTACTGTCAAAACGGTGTTTGTTCAGCTGTCAGATCTATTTTTTGGCTCTTGCTTTTTTCCCCAGCAATATTCCATCAATCTGGAGCTCAGAGCATGCATTGGCTTGGCACCTTGGGGAGGACTTCAGAAATGACCCAAATGCATGGGCAACCGCGAAATGTTTAGAATGGGACAGAAAGGAGGACAAGCTTCCAAACTTCTTAGAAGAGGTTATAGATTGCCCTTGCACCTTGGCACAGGCGAGAGCTGACACTGGCAGGTTCCATGTAAGTTATTAATTGATTCCTCTGGATTATTACGGTTCTAAGTAGAAGTTTAGGGAATGCTACACTCCTCACAGGCCCCTGTTCCCTTTCTAAAAGTCATTGCAAGGAAATGAAATCATATTTAAATTTGCACAAGTAGCAAATGGCAGAGGTTATCCAGGTGGTATGAATAAAAATTTCCTGTAGAACAGCAGGTCGAAATCACTTTCAAATGGAGAATTAAGACAGTGGTTCCAGTGGCAGACAGAAAACACTCTGGGGGCGCAGGGAGATCTGTGGAGCTGGGAGCAGGGATGACTTCTTTGAGATCATACAAGATGCCAGTCTGTGTTTGTAGGCAATGTCCTGTGCCAGAAGGAGGAGGCCACATTTCTGCCTAGTATATCATAATTTGCTGCAGACCCTTCCACCTTGTACTTCAGAGCTCAAGCCCACAGCCATAATCCATTATTTCCTGTCTCCTGCTTCTTTTCCTCCTTCTCAGCATCACTGTTAGCAACTGACAAAAGCTAAAAAAATCAATTGCCATTTAGTCTATGCTTTCACTTCCAGCAAGATCTGAGCCCTGCATGGGGTAACTTCCTCTCCTATTTATGATACCAGATGGCGGCACTATGTTTATGCATATATATAACAAAAAGTTTGGTAAATTTGTAACTGTCCTTTCCTGGTTATAAAGCTCTGAAAGTGTATTTTAAATTATACAGTTAAAAGCATGTGAAGAAAAAAATAGATCCACTGCACTGTCTCCCTATCCCTATCTAAGAATGCAGGACAAAAGTTAAGTTTAGTCTGGCGTGGTCTGTGTTTGTTATGCATTTAGAGTTGAATTCCCCTTCTAGCTCAAGGTCAGACTATCATGTTGCTCCAATCAATTCAGTATTAAATTAACTAGTTTTCCTATCATTCCATGCTTCTCAACACACAGCTCAACCACTTCATTGAGACTTTACAGGTACAGCGACAAAGGGTGGGGAGGGGACATACAAATAGAAAGGACAATGGAGAAGAGCTCCGTTGAACAGGAGTATTGATCTTTTTCAGACAGATTATGGCTGTGACATTGAAAAGGGGAGTGTGTGTACTTATCACCCCGGTGCCGTGCATTGTGTAAGAGGCATTCAAGCCAGGTAAAGAAAATGTTTCAAAACCTTGGTTTGTTATGTCTTGTTCCACCTTGGGATCACAGAGGTGTTAACTCTCAGGTTCACAGCAGCCCTTGTTTTCCTCTTATTCACATATTCACCCTCAATGCTGAGATGAAGTTTAAGGCTTTAGATTTAATAAACAATTACTTGCTCTGTGCTAAACCTTAAGAAACCTAAACAAATGCTAGTGTCTGAAAGAGACTTGGTTAAGCCTAATTAAGCCTTTCCTGTATTTATCTGCTTAGGTTCAACAAGTTACTCTCTGCACCCTTTCTATCAGAACAATTTTAGAGGGTGCAGTGTTGGAGGAGCTGTGTGGCCTATAGAAATTCCTTACTGCCTTGGTTAAAAACCCTTCTCTCCCTATCCCTGATTGGGACTGATTTATAAGAACAGAGATGGGGCAGGGGTAGTCTAACCAAGAGGTATCATCTCTGGGCATCGTGTAAAGCTTGGCAACCAAACCAGTGAGATATAACCATAAAAAGGCAGTAGGTAACCTCTAAATACACAGAGCTGAATGATGAGTTCTCCCTGCTTTTCCCCACCAGTCCCCAGTATGCAGGAGGACAGCAGTGCTGCTACGACTCCACCGGGACCCAGATCCTCACACGTGACTCCACAGGGGGCAGCACACCCGATCGAGGCCATGACTGGGGTTCACCACCTTTCCTGAAGCCTCCCCGGATACCTGGCTTTTCCCATTGGCTTTATGATGTGATCAGCTTCTATTACTGCTGCCTGTGGTCTGATAATTGCCACTTCTATATGGAAAAGCGGGCCTCCAGTGACTGCAGGACATATCACCCACCTCGAGCTGGTAGGGCCTTCACAACTCCATATGGAGCGTAGCTTTTTGATATGGTGTTGGCTTGTGGAATACTTGTGTGTGTGTGCATGTCAGTTGGTAATGGTGAGGGCACAATGTCCTGTGCAAAATGGCCATGGAAGGTTTCTCTTGCTCTATCAGTGGCAAAATCTGGATGTGGGTTTTCATTATCCTCCAAGATTTTCAGCTGTTGAGTATCTCATTAACTCCTAAATAGCTGAAGTTTAGTAGTCAATGTTTATTAAAATGCTAAAAGCTTCTTGGAATATGCCAAAGATGGATGCGGTGCAAAATCAGCTCAAACAAGAAGTCACCTACCTTGGTACTTAGAGAACTCTCCTGGAGCATTGGATGCTGGGCTTAAACACCTCATCTGCACAATGTGGAAAAGTTACTTTAACCTGTCACTCAGGGCAGGCCTTCTTTACTATGATTTTCTGTTGTGAGTGTTTGTTATGTTGTGCATTTTGGTCTGAAGATCCCAAGGAAATGCACTAACTGTTGAGGAGGGAAAAAATGGCCTTTGTTCCCTTGACCTAATGAACCTGTTTCATGGAGGGAACTCTCTCTCTAGGAAATGACTAAGAGACACAAAATACTGAACAATCAAGCAGTTAAGGACCTTCCTGTGACATAGATGTCCTTAGTCTCTGAGAGTCACACCTCAGTTAAGATGACACCAATTCAAGGCTTTTGCTGGAGGGGAGAGATCTAAAAAGCAAACCCAAGGATATCTACTGGACTCCAGAGAGGCTTTGGGGTGAGGATAACTTCCATCTCTGTCTGTTCAGACCAGACGAGACTTCAAAGCCCCATCTTATTTTTCTGACTGTCACTTCCAGGTGCATTTGGAAGTTCCCTGGTGAGCTGCTTCTGAAATAGCCCTGTCTTTGTGTCCACATCTCCCCATATGTTGCAAATGAATCAGGCTTCTAGCCTGACTGTGAGGATTATGGTAGGGGCAAGCAGTGCTGCCCGTAACAGCCTTTTCAGGCGCAGTCCTAGACACTGGCCAATGAAGATGAGCATAACTGGAATGACATTTCTCACTGTTCCCACAATGCTGTTCAATGTTGCCAAGGATTTTCCTCGTGTCTCATTTAACGTGGATCAGCCTTGCATGTTTTCCATTGTTTAAATGTTTAAATAGAAACTTTGGATCATCACAATGAGACTCTTTTTTTCTTATGAACCTAAAAAGAGGAGTGATGGGTTGTGACTTTTACTTGTTCTTATTTCTCTTTTTGTTTTTAAAAACAGCATCTGCTTTTGGGGATCCTCACTTCCTCACTTTTGATGGTCTGAACTTCACCTTCAAAGGTCTGGGAGAGTACACACTGGTGGAGTCTGACCTCACATTCCTCAGAGTGCAAGGGAGGACACAGCAGGCACACTTTTCCAATGGTAAATTGATGAGAGGATGAAGCAAGGATTTGGTACCTCTTGGGTAGATTGAAAATTGCCTGAGTGTATCAGCATCCATGCAGACATGAATGCTTTTTAGCTAATATCACATTGGATAGGATGGAATTGTAAAGGAAATACTTTGCCGTTGACAGATTTTACTGTGTTTGTGGTAGAAGAGGCTTGAGCCACTGAGCAGCTCCTTCTGAAGATCAGTTTCTTACAATTCTGTTGCCTCTGTTTCCTTTGTCTGTTACGTCCTCCCTGAAATCATCTTTGATTTTCCCAGGCCTTACTCACAGGACTGAATGTATGAGAAGATCAGCCAGTCTTCTTACAGAGCTCAGACACTGCCACTGGGATGAAGAATTTAGAATTTCCAGACTTTTTTAGCATTAAGCATTCTGCTTTCAATATACTGTACTGGTAGGAGATTTATACTGTTGGGCTTCATGTGACTTGTATGTTTAGCAATTCCCTCATATAAATAATCATATTTAATTATTTTCAGGAAATATCTGGGGTTTATGTCACCCGTATCATTATAATCTTCCATATTCACTTCCTATCATTTTGAGCATTTTGGGGGCTTGTTTTTTTATTTGGAAGGAACTGGGGCTCAGGTGACAGGCTTGTCTGCAGTGGCCATGCAGGAGGACAACTCCGATGTGATCGAAGTACGCTACTCAGAGGATTTGAATCTGGAGGTCCTGTTGAACCAAAGGATCCTCAACTTCTCTGAGCAAAGTTGGATGGACCTGAAAGGTTAGTGACAATTCTCAGCCTTGTAAGCTATTGTATTTCAATGTAGTTAAAAATATCTCTAGGTGCATATTTTTCGACTCTCTTTTCAGTGTCCTTTTGCAAAACAGGCTGCAGGTCACACCAAAAATTATGTAAGGCACGAAACAAAGATGGGCAATGTCCCAGCTCATTAGAATTTGTTTCTATTGATAGCAATTATTCCTCAAATGGCTGGAAATATAATGAAGAGCAGAGGGAGGGCTACATGGACAAGGAGCTGCAGAGCAGAGAGATGCAGGAAGGAAAAAAAATGGAAGGGACGGTGATGGGGCTTGAAGAAGGGAGGTCTTGACAAGACAACCAAGAAGAAGAGGAAACCTTTGGCTACTGAGAGCAACGCTTCCAGCTCACAGTCACTCCCTGGTGTAATCACCTCATGTCTTAACGCTTCTACTCTGGGACAGGGGCAGAAGGCATTGCAGTTTGTATCAGCCGTGGGCCTCTTTTTGGTAGTACTCTGTAGTAGCCACATTAATGCAGTTGTAGGTTTGAAGGTGTGGCCTCCCTTTAAATACTCCTCAGAATGTCACTCAGAGTGCACGGGAGGAAAAGCTTTATGAAAAATGTTTGCAACTGATGGCACCACAATCTGTTCTCTATGGATGATCCTCTATTTTGTCCTCTTCCTTTCTTTGTTATAGGTCTCTTTCTCTATTCTGCAGCTGATCAGAACATCACGGTGATGTTCTCTTCTGGGGCTGGAGTGGAAATAAGGGGAAGTGATGGAATTCTGGCCCTGACAGTTCTGCTTCCAGAGAAATTTATGAATCACACGCAGGGTCTCTTTGGGGTAATGAATGGCAATTTAGAGGATGACTATACCTTCAAGAATAAAACCACCCTGTCAGTTCATGCAAGTCCCCAGCAGCTATTTGAGTTTGGTGCTAACTGTAAGTCATTTCTCTAGTCTGTTGTTACATTTTCTTTACAAATTCAAAACAGCTTGTGGTTTAGCAAATGAAGTGTGTGCTGAGCAAGCTATACTGGGGGAAGAGAAGGGAGTCAGAGAAGTAGGCTCTCCTCTGCCCAAGGGGGTAACGTACCTAGTTGAATGATTGAGAACAGAACCATGGTGGAACATCCTGCACGTTGTTCCATCAGGAGTCAGAGCTCACATTTCACAGCTTATACTCTGGCCAGATGAACACAGCATCACCAGACTAAAGTGCTGAAGTACAGCAATGGCCAGGGTCAGCTACCTTTATCCAGAATATTTGTAGATGTCTTCCAGCTCTAGCTCTATTTATATAAGTAAACACTTGGATGAGCAGCAGAAGGTGCTGTAGGACTGTAGGCAATGTCACACATGAATCTCTCTTTCTCTCTCCATCTCCCAAGGGGCTGTTGAAAATGGAACTTCTCTCTTCACTTACGACACAGAGTCCTTACTGAACAATTTCTTCTATGGGGAAAAGCACAACACTTCCTTTCTGCCCGTATTCATTTCTCATGAAGACCCTGCTGATCCCCTGAAGAAAGTGGTGGCCTTGCTCTGTGACTCTGACCCGTTCTGCAGATTCGATGTCCTGACAACAAGAAGCATTGAAGTGGGAAGTGCCACAAGAATATCCCATCAGAATCACAAGAGGCTGATAGAAGACCTAGTGCCAGGTGATATGACGTTCCACAAAGCACCCCCCACTACAGTTCTTAATGCAGGACATCTAAATATTTAACAGTGTCTGAGGAGGCTTTGCTCAACTGTCTCATGCACCTGTAAACACTCTTAACAGGAGGAATTCTCCTTGTAAGAGGAAAGCTCTGCACTGGTTGGATACTTAGACAAACACAAAATATTTTTTTCCATTCCTTCCACTGCTAAACCCCTCTGCAGAAGCCTCACCTTCATTTGCTGTGTCTCCACTTGTCTTCCTTGGACCCAAAAATTAAAAATATAAAACAAAAATCAGAAAAAAAAAAAAGTTAGCCTAAAAATCTTGCCATGAATTGCCACTGAAATGCCATTTGAATCATTGTGATGGAGATTTGCTAGTCCAAATCCAAAATACTTTAACCAGATATGTCTCTTTGACTAGTGACCTCTTGTGGCTGGCTGGATCATCCAACCAATGGAAGAAAGAATGGAACTAACTACCTGCTGGGCTCAACCATCAGTTTCACCTGTGATCAGGGCTATGAACTCATTGGGCCAAAGGAAAGAGTTTGCCAAGCGACAGGGGCCTGGTCTGGAGACCCACCCAGCTGTGTCCCGAGAACAGGTCTGTTTTCTTTTTAATGTTACAAATTGACATTAAAAAATCATTATCAGGAACAAGGTGATCTTGGTATAGGGTAACAGCCTTTGACAAAATCAATTTCTCTTACTTGGGGAGACACTGGACATGAGATCCCTGGGTTTCTAGAAAGACTAATATGCAATCCAACTAACAGGTGGTTTATAGTGGTGTTTTGATCTTTTTTTTTTCATTCATGTATCTGCTTTTTCCAAGGGTTTAGGGCTACTTGGTTCCCTCTCTCTAGGTTTGGCTGAGAGGAACTCATAGGCAAGTTTCTTGAGTGGGTGACCTAAAATAAATTTCAAAATTAGAGAAACAGGAAACTGTAATACTGAGCTAAAAATGGCTCTGTAACACAAAAATATAAAAGCTTCAGAAAAAGTTCTTAGTTACACCATTGCTTTCATGTAATTTTCTTAGGTAAATGTAATGTTCTTTTAGCAGTTTTATGAACTTATAATTGTGCACACATGCACACACATAGGGCGCTTAGAGATTATGAAATCCTTTAGTATCCACATGATTTGAGCTATTTTTCAAGTATAAATTATGTCACAACCCCCAACTTTTTATTGTCATTCTTTGTTCTGTCACCACTAACACAGTCTGAAGTCCCTTTGCAACTAAGGGGTAGGTTATTAAGTCACACATTTTGAAATGAGTGCCATAAGAGAAACTTTGCAGAAAGACCTGGGGGCCCTGAGGGTGCGGGGTTGAACACGAGCTGGCAGGGTGCCCTCGCAGCAGAGAAGGTTCCTGGTGTTCTGGGCTGCATCAGGCAGTGCCTGGGGACAGGACCAGTGCCCATGGGCACAAACTGAATCACAGGGAGTTCCCTCTGCACATCAGGAAACACTTTGTCACTGTGTGATCAAACACTGGTAGAGGTTGCCCAGAGAGACTGTAGACTCTCCTTCCCTGGAGATATTCAAAAGCCTTCAGGAGATGTTCCCAGGCAACTGACTCTGGGTGGCCCTGCTTGAACAGGGGAGCTGAACAAGGTGACCTCCAGAGGTCACTTCCCACCTCAATTGTTCTGTGATTTGAGAGCAGACACAGCCCACACTTTTTGAAGGCTTCCACTTTTCTGTTCTAAAGGATTATGTTATCTCAAACCATGCTGTATTATCCTAAAGCGGTAAAATTATTGTGAATGATGTAATATCATTTAGCATAAATAATGTAGATTTATTGCCCCTCTTGTGTCACTGCTATTAGATCACCAGTTAGCCCGGGACTGTTGGCGTTCAGTAGCAGTCAGGCTGTCTTTAACATGTACACGAAATTGCCAATATTTTCTAATAGTTCCAAGTTTGGTTTATTCCTACACCACGTATGCTCCGAGTGTCCTCAAGATGGCAATGTTTCAAAGCACCAGGGCAATGCGAGGCCACAGTACATTGAAGCACTTTTAATGCTGAGTTAATTGTTCATGAAAGTACTCATCAAATAATTCGTATCACAGATTGTCCATTCTGAACACCTTCCAAAGAAATGTGAGAAGTGCACCACACATCAGCAATGAACTCTTGGCCAGCTGACACATTTCATCAGCATCCAGGCCTGCTCCAATCGCTTGTCCGTTCCCAGTGCAGTTCTGCACCTTTAGTGATATTTGAGAGATGAATTGCAGTGGGTTTGGGCAGCAGACTGTGGGTTTTAGCAGAACAAATAATTATTGACCTTTGCACAGACAAAACAGGGAATGTTGCTTAATTTTAAATAGATGAGTGAATATTTAGAGAAGGTTTTCTTGGACCAGCTGTTGTTAGTAATCAATATGCAACTGATGGTGTTCCCAGTAGTGATGCTAGTTTGGAAGGAGTGAAACTAGAGGTATTTCAAAACATTTCTGTTTAATATGACAGGACAGAGCATATGGAGCACTTTAGTTAACTGTTGAAAGTATGAGAGTTAGAAGTTTAGCAGATAATTTAGTGTGCTTCATGCTTCACAGTAATGAGAGATCCTCTGTCGAAAGTCTGAGGAGAATCAAATCCTTACAAAGCAAGGACAGATCTTAAAAAGTCAGTGGCAAAACATTTTGCCAAGCTGAAAGCTAAGAACATTTTTCCATTGCTACCATCGACCACATACGTACTGGATAGGAGCCAGTCAGGCTCAATAAGCAAACTCGATGCTGACATTTACAGAATAGAAAGAGGGGGCAAAAAGCCAGCCCTGAGAGATCAGAGGGAAGGAGCTGGTAGACACGCAGAGATTAACTGCATTCAGAGTGACAGAGTCGTGCCGCAGCTTTGTGGATAAGCAAACAAAAACCACAATGTTTTTTAAGCACTTGGCTTCCTGAAAGATTACAAAGAAAAACAAGGTGTGAAAGAAATTTATGGATCTGATTGTAATGAAGACCTTTCTTACTCTTTCGTATTTGGGGTTGTAGTTCAGTTGTAATGTGAGCCAAAAATGAGTATTTTTTTCCCCTCAGGAAGCGGGAGTGTGGCAGTCCAGCAGGACACTGACAAATGATCAAAACAATATGAAATATAAATTGCATACACAGTTCATTCATTTTTTTTTACTGCTGCGCTCTAATAATGGCATTCATGTAGAACTTTGTTCCTCCTTTTGCATTGTAAGATATGCTGCTGGGTGCCAGTGCCTGTCCAAGAAAGTTGTCTTATTGACAGGTCCAAGACTCTCCAAAAGATAGGCAAAGCTGTCCAAAGTTCCTCTCACTTGTCTAAACTGTCAGCTTTTTTACAGCGTGGACGGCTCCTAGTTCCTTCCCACTAAATACATTTCTGCCTCTGGTCTAAAACACAGTTGAAATCCAGTGCCATTTTTCCTTGTGTTGATTCTGAATTCAGCAAAGCACAGAAAAGCTCTTCGTGATGTCTAGATCTGTTGTGGCTGTGGTCAGTTTGCTTCACCCATTTCCTCTTTGCACAGCAGCAGCTGCTGTTTCCCCGACATCCGCTTGGTCGGGACACAGGGCCTTCCTGATGCCGGGAAAATGCTGACGAAATTAACTGACAGCACTTCCAGATTTCGGGGCGCCTGAGTGGGTGACCACTGGCCCAGCTGTTGTGATTTGTGGTCACATTTTTACTTCCAGCATGAACTACTAAAACACATTTTTTCAAATGAAGTCTCTCATGCCGGTCGGGCACACAGAGCCCAGCATGCGCTTATTCTCAGCTTCCAGGGACAGAACTGTACAGTGCTGGGCCCGCTACACTTGCTGCAAGTTTGTGGCACATCCAGTTCAAGCTCTGTTTTGCAAATCACCAAGGTTTTTTAGTTGCCACATGCTTTTGCTTTTCCAAAGCTCAAACAGGGGGACTATGACAACTGGATAGGAAGAGAGAGGGAAACAAGAAAACTGAACGCCAGTTATCTTGCAAAATCCATTTCCGTATTTGAAATCTCAAATACCAATTATGCTGTTGGGCCTGCATACTGTTGCTTTGGAGTTTTGCTTCCTTGAATTAAAGTTTCCATGGAAATCTTCTGCTAATAATTATTTTGCTATGCTTCTAATTACAATCTCGCTGCAAGTCTTGCCAGTACCACAGCAACCTCCCTTTGCAGAATATCACATAGGAGATGAAAAAGAAACCATCCAGCAAAAGCAAAAAGGAGAATCTAGTAAAATCAGAAGTAAAATGCAGCTTAAAAGTATAAAATCTTAGCAATATATATACATATAGTCTGTTTCTGACAGGCAATAATTTGGTGTTGTTAAATGCAATCTAGCTTTGTCTAGCTTTCACTTTTTTCTTTTTTTCCCTCCATCCTCATCTCACTTTTAGGTTTCATTTTCCAGACTCAGGCTCTGTGTAAATACAGTTCTTTTTGGAAAGTTGTCAGAAATCTCATTAATCTTCTGCATTTCTTTCGGATGAGAATGCCAGAAAACATTAGTTATTCTTATTACAGAATTGTTGTCTATCTATTGTTCCCAGGAGACTGGCTACAAAACACACTAAAATCAAGAAATATAACCCAAGATTAAAAACTAAGTACAGAGATTTGACAATAGAGGCAAATCCCCACTGGACTAAACTCTCAAGGGTGGATTCTCATCCTTTGGCAGAGAGAGGGTCCCTGACTGTAAGGCAATGAGAAAGTTTTGAGCAACAGAACTGGATGAAGGACCAATGCCTGTGAAACTGCTCATATATCCCACTTCTTTCCTTAAACTGCATTATACACTGAATTAGAAACCAAATTGTCTATGCTAAGATCATGGCAGTGCCTGTTACAGGGCTCTGCCATCACTGTGCCCTAGGCTGTAGTTTGGGCAGTTCCTCCTGCAGGCAAGACCAAGCAAGAGATGGAAGGGCTGGCAGAAATGCAGCCCAGATGCATTAAAGCTCAGATGCACCACAGCTCACCCATCTCTAAACAGGCCGTGTGCTCCCTGTACAAAAGTACAGTGCTGCCACCAGGTGCAGAAAAGGGCAGAGCAGGAAATCTCCTTTTCTTTGAATCTCTGACACTGAACCTGGCACAAAGATCGCCCACAGTGGGACTTGCAGTTGTTCAGCAGCGGTACTCCAGCAGGTGTTTTCTTTAAAGGATACAAAATCCAGGAAGCATTGTTCCTCCCAGCTAGATGCTGCATCTCTTAAACTCTTACCAGTCCTCTTATGTGTCACAAAAAATTTACCTGTATGATCTCTTCAGCTTCTGTTGCTCACCACAGCAATACAGCATCCTGCTGGAGCTGTCCTGTGTCAGCAGGGAAGTGACAGAACCAGTAACCTGCAACTCTTTAGCCGAGTAAGAAAACCAGAGGAGATTTGTTATTCAAAACCTGTTTCATAGCCAGTTTATTTCCATCTTTCACGTGTTCACATTATGCAGCTGCAGAATTAACTGACACTTTTAGTGTGTTCATGCCTCCTGACACGGCTCACTGTGCCCCCATTAAATGGTCACTTCTGCTCTCTTTCACAAACAGCATTGAGCAGCAGAGGCAGTTGCAAAATTTTAATGCCAAAATAGGGGTAATTTTTAAAGCAATCAAAACTGTATGCAAAAAGGATTGAAATTTGTCGGTTGTTGCGATTGGCAGTTCTACATAAATATTGTACATTCAGGATGTTGGCTGTACATGAACCACCAGCCTCTCTTTGTCAGAACACCTTCTGAAGCTGCCTGCCCTCCCTGTTGAATGTTGGAATTATGTGAGCTCCTGCTCTACCAGTTTGTTCCACAAATACAAAGAACAGTAAAATTAACACTATGTGTACAATTGAAAAAAACATCACATGTGACTGCATTCACGCAGGTATGAAGAAATGTATCCATGCCTTCCTGTTTTGTTGTGGTTTGTCTCTTTTTCAGATATCAAACAAGTAATTATTCTCGGCTCTGTGTTTGGAGTAGTTGGTCTTGCAGTCCTGGCACGTATGGCTTTCTTATGCAGAAAAGAGAGGTAAGACTGAATTGAACTGAAAACACAGATGAACCTGCTAAAGAAATAGCAAGTGTTATGTCCCTTTTAATCAATTTTTTTTCCATTACAAAGAAATCAAATATGATATTTTCCTATTACTGTATTTTATGAGAACATCAGGTCTGAATAGTCCTTGTGTCCTGCTGGAAGACTATCCAGCAAAGCTGGAATTGTATTATGAGGGCATGCAAACGTGGGGTTGCTTGATTGATTCATTGAGAAGGAACAGGACTTTTGGTCAAAAAGATTTATTTCTTGAGTGGTAAGTCTACCTGATTCAGAGTGTTCTGTTTCAGAACAGGTGTGCTCATGATACCAAAAGGTAAATTTGATGTATGATCTAATGAATGCATTGCATGAAACTGTAACTTTCCAGGTATCTTTGAACATATTCCCACTTTTAGGCATGTGCGAATTTGCCCAGAGAATGCTGAAGTCTCTTGTGTCAAAGTAGTGAAAGAAACTTGCTACTAAAACTCTCACATTTTTAAAACAGAGCTCTACAGAATGTTATGTGGCTGGTAAATCACCTTTTTGAAGCTCTAGCCCTTGGTTTTAAAAGGCTATTATGATTTCATATATTCTGTACCTAACTCCTTCTGCTGGCCAGTGCTAACTAGACACTTACAAAAATATCTTTGGCTCAGTGCCTTTCTATCATTGCTGAGAGTGAATGTGACAGCCGTGTCTGTCCCTGAAAGTACCACCCACTGATTCTGAGCTCAGCCATCACTCACCTGTGCCTGTCCGGGGGACGCTGCTACATTTTGCCCCTTCCCTTTAGACCACGTAAGCGTTGTTTTCTACACTTCACAGAGAACACTCATACCCAAAACAATTTTTCTTCCTCTGCTGTACAAAAATTAATGGATACTTAACCCTGGGTAGATAACTGCAGCAGTTAATGCTTTTTGAACTTGATTGTTGCGTGGGGGCAACAGCAAACTGTCAGTATTCTCCAACTTCATCACAAATTGCTAAAATACCCTTCAGGCACTACTTCTGGTAACTGAAATAGTTTGACTCTTCAGCAGTGAATGACAGGAGAGGGATGTTGTTCTTTGGGGGAGGTGGGCACTGGAATTACATGGAATTGGTTCTTCAAACATTGGTGCAACATTTCTATTCCACATAGCCCAATATTCCTCTCTCTTTGTCTAAGCAATGACCTTACTGTGGCTACTTTAACAGTCATCTCTAGCCATTTTTCTGTTGTTTTTTAACATTTTCTGTCTTTTTTCCAAAGACACAAAGGCAAACAGAAACTTCTTCCAGAAGTTCCAGTTGTATCTGAACAATGAAATTCCAGAGGAGTTTTTAATGAAATACAGAAAAAGCATAGCAGACGATTAAATTGTCCACAGCCACACAGACAGACTTTCCAAACACAAACACTGGTTTTATATTGTATGCTATCATTTGATTTCTGCTTTCGATATAATGAGTACGGGAAATGCTAACCAACTTCCTGGGGTTACATCTCGGTGGGCTCAGCCCGCTGCCTACACGAGCAACGGGGAATTTGCTGAAAGCATCACTCTCAAAGTTATGGGCATTTGTTTCTTCTAACAGTCACATCTCTGCCAGCAGGACCAGAGCTCTGATGAAATCAAAAGCATTCATGATTTCTCTGCAATTTTCTTCTTTTTCTTGCAAGCTGGTGAAAAGAAAAGCATCCCGGCCTCCTCTGCCAGCCAGGATCAGAGACACAATTCCCTTTACTGGGGCCATGCAAGGCTGGTTTAGAGATGTGAATGTGGATGCACAGGCAGAGGGACTGCTGGCAAATCGGGTTTAATTTGCAGATTGTTGGTTTTTTTTTAGCAGGGAAGAAAAGATATTTAAATGTTTAAATATTATATTCTTACACTTTGGCAAGTCTCTGAGTACAGTCTGGAAATGGCATTTTTGTTTCAGTTCTGAACTAATTTTAAAAGGATACAACTGGAGGGAAGTACTCAGAAACCATTTCTTCCTGCTTAACTTATAATGATTTTTTTAAAATTCATCTTTATTCAACTGTCCAATTAGAGTCCACCTGCACAACAAAAATTCTGTACCTGCACTGGAAATATTTTGAAAAACTTGCAATGTTTTCCTTGAATACTGCCCCATCCATACTGCTTCTTTCATATCTAACTGTATGACAGCGTGTTTTGTTACCTTCATTAAAAAATGATTGCTGGACGTGTTACCTTGTACAGAATCCCTTTGCCAAGAAAAACTACCATTTGCTTTTCCCTGCATCCCAAAGGGTTTGTTAAGTCAGTTCTGCATTGTGCAACTCTCTTCAATGGTGAAAGAATCACTAATTTTTTTCAGGTAGTTTGGTCTGATTTTCTGAGGTCTTTAGTTCATGAAGTACTGGTAAATGGTGGTTTCAAAAAGCAAGGACAAACTATGTACCAAATGTACAGGAAAAGTAACTGAGTGAAACAGGACAGATTGTACATTATAAAGGGAACAAGACAAAGGGAAAGAAACTCCTCAGAGCATGTACTAGGAAGTATAAAATGATTCTTTATTTATTATACTTATTAGCTGCCGTGGCTGTTGCCTTTGTTGTTGTTTGTGAACAGAGATTACAAACCCCAAGCAGAAAAATGCAAAATGAAAAGAAAATCCTGAACATAGCAAGTGGAAATAGCGATCCAGTGTAACAGAAAGAAAAAACCTTGTGAAAGAAAAGAACTTTGAAGGAAGGCTGGGGAATGGTCATTGGCCCCACACTGGCTGCCCATTGCCAGCTAATTAAAGTTGCTACAGGTTAATTACAAATAAGTGCAACTGCTGCACATGTCTGTATCAATGTGTGCGCAGTGGTTTAGCGGAGAAAGTGAGAGCAGAATGAACACAGGTGGTTTTGACTGGGAATGCTGGAAGACTGAGTTGGCCTTTTTGAAGAAGGATAAGGTTGATTTTGTGAGTTTTGTTACCGATATAGCATTGACAGTTTGTAAGCCTTCTCTGTTCCAGTGTCCTTAGGGGCCAGAATGCCGGATAAAATGGAATTGAAACTGGGTGACAGTTTCACAGTTGAGTAACACAGTGGAGTCCCAGTCCTTGGAGAGGAGCACTTTGTGGGTCATTAAATCTCAAAGCAGTCGTGTTCGACAGCGCGTACCACAGGGAAGTGCTGCGCGCACACACGAGGACTTGTCAAGGAGCACCAGCAGCACTTCAGACAGTAGCTCAGTCTGGAAGGGGATATGCAGAATAAATTAGGATTCTGGTCCTCCTGAAAAATTTGTATGTGAATCTGAGAACTCAGTCGATTTCTATGAATCAGAATTATTCAGCTTAGCCCAGCATAAACAAGGCAGTGGCAAAACAAACACCCGTCACCACCACAAGGTGTTCCTTCTGCTTGGTCTTGGTTACTCCCACTGCAGTGATCTCTAGAGCCCTAGGTTATACACACCTGTGTGCAGGTGTGCATGCACACACGTGTTCAGTGGCAACAAAATCATATCTTGCTCTTTTGCAACCAAAATTCAGGAGTGTGAGTAGAATTTGTAGAGTCAAATAACCAATTATAGTTCAGAGAGGAAGAACTTAACAGTTCTCCTTGCATCCCCCTATTCCTCAGCGTTTGGGTGCACGTGCGTCCTGGTGTCCCTGCAGATCCCTGTCCACTCGTGTTCTTTGCCTGTGTCCCCCCAGCTCCCGGGGGTGAGGGATGCGTGGCACCTGCACGCTCCCACCTGCTGGACCCCGGCCCTGAGGGACCTCCAGGGGTCCTGTGGGGGCTCCTGGAGGGCTTAAGGGGTGTGAGAGCTGAGGGGTCCTGGGCGGCTGAGGGGTCCTGTGGAGCTGGGGGCTCCCGAGGGGCTCCTGCGGGGCCGGTGAGGTTCCTGAGGGAATGCGGGGGCTCCTGTGGGGCTGACGGGGCTGGGGTCTCATGCGGGACTGACGGAGCTCCCCAGAGGCTGAGGGGTCCTGGGGGGCTCCTGTGGGACTGGGGGCTTCTGAAGGGCTTCGAGGTCCCGAGCGGCTGCGGGGGCTGAGGAGGCACCTGCGGGGCAGGCGGGGGGACACGGGGGGGGGTTCGCTGCCGGGGCGGGGAGGGTGCGGGGGGGTCGCGCATCCCCCGGCGGGCGGTGCCGGCGGCGGGCGCGGCGCTGCCGCAGGTTGGGCTCTGGGTCTCTCTCCTTTCCTGTCACATGGCTGGGAAGGCGATCCCGCGGCGGCCGCGCGGCTCCTCGCGGGCGCTCCGCCCGCATCGGGCCCCGCCGCGCATGGAGCCCCGCGCCCTCGCCGCCCTCCTGGCCCTCTCGGGGCTGGCGCTCGGCTGCTGCCGCGACACCGGCATCTCCGGTGAGTGCGGGGCTGCCGCCACGGAGCCCGGGGTCGGTGCGGGGTTCGGGGCTGCGGGGTCAGTGCGCGGCTTGGGGCTGCGAACGCCTGGCGGGGTCGGTGCGAGGCTCGGTGCGGGGGTCGTGGCTGGGCTGCCCCGGCGAACGCGCAGCAGGGTCGGTGCGGGGCTTTGAGATGCGAACGCGCAACAGGGTCGGTGTGGAGTCACTGCGGGGCTGCCCCGGCAAACGCACAGCAGGGTCGGTGCGGAGCTCGGGATTGAAAACGCGCAGCAGGGTCGGTGCGGAGGTCAGTGCGGGGCTTGGGGCTGCGAACGTGAGGTGCGGCCGGTGCGGAGGTCGGTGCGGGGCTTGGGTCCGGGCTCAGTGCGGAGCTCAGGGCTGCCCCGGCGAACGCACAGCGGGGTCGGTGCGGGGCTCGAGGGTGTCCCGGCGCACCGCAGCGGGGATTTGCGGGTGCTGGAGGGTCTGGCCGAGCTGCGGGAGGGCAGGAGGCGAGGGAAGCAGCAGCGGTCGCTGACGCGGGGGGTCGGCAGCGGGGTTTGCAGAGCGGAGGCGCGGGTGCGGGTGCCGGGACTCGGAGCCGCCGGTGACAGCCGGGCAGAGCCCCGGCTCCGTGCCCAGCACCGGCTCCTCTGACCGCTCGGGTTCTCCTTCGGCCAAGGAATCTGGGAAGCTCGAAGCTTCACTACCTGTGCGTTCTCTGCCCGCTGTTGTGCCCATCTCCGTTGTTACTGATCGTTTTGAGTACCCCGGCTCTCCTCGGATAAACCTTGGCTCTGCTTTGCGAGCTCTGGAGCGGCCGTTCCAGATGATCCTGCTGTCCCAGCCATCAGGTGCATGGTCCTCCTGGATACCTGTTGTGGATTCTAATCCTCATTATTCTTTGTAACAGAGAATTGGCTGTGCTTCCTTTTGCCGTGTACATATGTTTGCTCATTGAGGTTTTGTAGAAGCATTTAAATAGATTTAGAAAATACATAGTCTTTCTCGAGGGGGGAAGCCTTTTAACAAACAGAGAACTCGGAAGGTAAACGTGACAGTTTCTCAGAAGTTAGTAGAATGTGAGAGTGTTTTCAGATAAGTGTGTAGAGAGCCACCTGGACAGGGACATCTCTGGACCACATCTAACCATCTGTGCCTGGTACCATCAGGACACGTGTGGTGCACACAGCACACGCTCCTTCTTTGCTTAAGTTGAAGAATGGCTTCATGTGAGGTTCCTGAGCAGAACTGCAGATAGAACACTCCATGTGTGGCCATGACCCTCACAGCAGTGGGTGACACATCCCAGTGTGACTGGTTCATAGGCTGTTGAGGGGGCTCTACCTGTCTCCTCAGCTGCAGTTCATCCTCTACCCGGTTATCTGCATGTGCTGGCAGCTGCTGAGGGGCCAGAGACCCCTGAGCCAGAGCAGCTGGGGTGGGAGGCCAGGAGGGACAGGGAGTGCCTCCCCGTGGAGTGGCAGCAAAGAAGAGTTGGTCTGAAAAGCACTGCCACCTGTGTGTCTTCTGCTAAAGAACTGATGCCATCTGATATTCAACAAGAAACACCTGGCAGGTACAAAATCTGCAGAGTTGCCAATCTGGGCAAACCAGGATCTTCTTCCTGACCCTTAATCCCACAGGGCCAAACTGGGATCAGCTGGGTCAGGTTGCATTGGAAGTTGGTGGAATTCTGAAATGGTAAATATCACTATTTCCTTTGGAAGATCTTTGGTCCTATAGTGTGTTTGTAATGTCTGCTCCTTTGTTATCAAGTGTGCATCTTAATAAGTTCATTGTAAAATGCTGTACAGACTGTGTGACATCATCATTTGCTGAGATAGGAGAAAAACTTGAACTTCTGGGATGGCCTTACGAGACAGAACTTAAAGTGTCAGAAATCAGAGTGAGTTAATGACTGGTTTTGTGCATAATGCTGCGCTGTAATCCTTTTCACTGTTTCTGCTTTGCTGGGTGATGTCTAACCAGTTTCTGTTAATCCAAATACTGACATTTGCAGCATTCAGACTTCAATTGTACTGCATTTCTCAAGTGAATTAGAAATAAGAGATGGGTGGGTAGATCACCCAGCATTAAAGGAGGTCTAAATTTGGTGAGTTTTGTATTACAAGGCCAGAGATGGAAATGCCTTTGGCAAGTGTTAGATTCAGTGAACAAATGTTATTGTGTGCACTCAGTACAGTAAGTTCTCCCTTTTAGTTTCTGTATTTATAGCATTCATTTAACTTCCCCATCAGAAATGTATGTATTTGTCAGTCTCTTTACATTCTCTGTTTTCTTTCAACTTAGCAATACTGGATCACCTTCTCCTTAGCTTTCTTCCCAGCTGTCTTTCATTTGAGCTTTCCTTTTCCATTTCAACCTTCTCTCACAAGCCTTCTATCTCTTGTCATCTTTTCCTACCTGTGTCTTGCTGGCTCAGAGAAGCTGTTCTACTTGCCTTAAGCAATCATCGTGGAAATACTAGGGAAAAAAGGTGTTTCTAACCAGACAGAAAATTAAATAGTTTGTCTGACACTTCAGCGTATCATGCTTGTACATGCATAGAGCATAACTCTGGATTTTGAGTTATGTGAATGGTTTAGGCACGATGGAGCCAAAGAACAGGGAGGGAGGCATGGATTACATGCTGCCAGCTGCAAAATGTGCATTCCTTGTCATATCCCACTTGTAATGGTTGTGCCAGTGACCGCTCCCTCCATCCACACAGTGGCCATGGCCCATCCTGATAGAATTTCTGAAGGGATTCAGGCTGCCACACTTGACCGTGGAACAACAGTTTTAAGACTTCACAAAGAAAGAAAACAAATGGATGTATTAAGGAACAGAAATTCTTATGGGGACACATCATGCATTCTTATGTCCAGTGGTAAAGAATCACGAGACGAGCAAGCGTGTGTGCATCTCGTGGCTGAGGACCAGGCAGCAGCTGCAGAGCCAGGGCTTGTACAGAGCTTTGTATTGTGGGGGTGAAAGGGAAAAAGGTACAAAATACACACTTCTAAGGAACAGCAATAATGGTAATTGCCTCTCATGCTTGTATCCTAATTCATCTGCTTCCAGCCTATTCCAGAAAGGGTCTCTCTGGTTCAGATCAATGCTGAACCACACTCTAGTTCTGAGCAGCAAAATTATTGCATTTGAGGACTTCAAAAAATGATGTATGTGTGTATGTCTGTGTGGAGATGTAGAATGGGAGAAAGATGTTTTTTAAACTGCACACAGAGGGCCCCTACACTGCTAAGGAGAGATGCTCAGCTTACCATGTGCCCTCATGGCATCACATCAGAATTTAACTGGCTAGTTCACCAGATAGAGAGTTATTTTCTAGCAATTTTGAAAGTTGCAATTTTAAACAGAGATCATTCTTTCCTGAGGTTTTTCTTTAGTTCATATCAGCTGTTGTGTTGTGGCTTTTCTACTGCTACAGTATGGGCTCCCCAGGCCGATAGCTTTGGGAAGGGCTTTTGTGGTGTGAGAATCAGTTGGCACAGTAAAACAGTGAAACGTAAAAGCACTTCCCTGGTTTTTCACTCGGGGAGGTCTGGGCCAGCCCAGCACTTCCCCAGAGCATTTGTTTGTGTCCTTACGTCATAGGGATGAGGTTATTGTTTTCTGCCGCTCATGTGCCGGTATGCAAATGACCGTGTGCTCCGTCGATAAAACTGCTGCTTCAAAGAAAACCATTGCCCTGCTAAAAATATTTTTAATAATGACCACAGAAGCCCTATTTGCCTCTTTGATCTCCTGAGGCTTCTTCTGGTTTTGATCAGTGTTCCCACATGAAGAACTGTGGCAACCTATGATAATAGAATCCCTATTTGCATCCATAGGGAAACAGAAACGTTCTCATCTGATGAAGGTAATTGGGTGTTCTGCCCTTTCCACCCCTGGGCCCCTGCCTCCGTTACTGCTGGGGTATCTTGGCATCAGTTAAGTGGTTTCTGTCCTTTCCCCTGTGCATTACTCTCTCATTGAAGTGTTTCTGCTGTCTAATTATACCCTTTCAATCAAATTAGAGACTGCAGCATCTGGTTAGTGCCTGTAACTGTTGCCATCTGCACCTAGAGACAGTGCTTGCATTTAAGGAGGAGTGCTTCAGTTGTGATCTCCAGCGAGAACAAGGAGAACCTTTTAGGTAGGATGGAGACTGCATAAGACTTGGCTTAGAACACTGTGCAGGCACTTGCATCAGGGAACTGCCACCCAGTCATTATCAGAGCTGGCACCTTTGGTTCCATACCCTTACATTCTGGGTAAGCATGTTTCTGGCTCTTCTGAAAGGAGCAATGAGAGCTGAACAGTTCTAGCATGTGAATTCCAAGAACCTTTATTTCTCCAGCTTTACAGAATGCACCACCGCAGTGAAACCTGGGATTTAAAGAGCAGCCACTTTCATTTGCCTTTCATTAACCTGCAGATTTTTAAAGGAAGACCTTGATTCTTGCTTGGCAGGAGCTGGTGGGATGATTTCTGGCCGGGGTAGGCTGCTTTCTGGTTGATGATTGTTGTCAACCTTTAATCTCTCCAGCCAGCACTCCAAGTAGCTTCCAGAACTTAAGGCAAACAAATAAAGCAAGTAACTTTGGGTTGTTTTTTTTTCATTGAAATAGTGATAAGTTTGTCATTCTGAATTTTCTGTCTTAAAAGCTACCTGCATAGCCCAAACTTAGAAGAGCACTCTAAAATCATTTAAACCACCCTGAGAGCTCCCTCTTTTCAGCCTTTCACTGAATACACGACTTTGAGAAAGATGGACTTTGAAGAATGCTCAGATTTACAAGATTTCACACTTGTCAGCCAGAAAAGGAAGTGTTTGAGAAATAAATCGCTGTTCTCTTTGCTTCTTATTTCATTTGTACAGAAAAGCCAGCAGGCAAAATTCAGACATTTGTGTTATTTCTGTGGCACAAAAGGAGAGTTTCTCAGGTAACCGGGGCTCTTGCCAGCAAGGGATTAAAACCAATATTTGATCTTAGCAAATCGTTAGAAGCCAGTACGCTCTGAAATGTCAGTGCTTCACTTGGTAAAAAAAGTCAGACTTGTTATGTTCTGCACTACCTTAATTTTTCAAATGGTCCTGAAGTGGCGCCCATGTGGAGTGCAGGCAGCCAGGCAGTCCCAGGGTAACAAAGGCATCAATGAGCGTTGTACAGTCCCTACATCGAAGAAGAAACTGAGACAGATGGAAAAAATTTCTACTACAGCTGCTGTTTGATCTTCCAAATGTTGATCTGGCTCAAATAAAACTAATTGTGAACCTGTATCACACACTGAGCGTTTGCTTGGAGTGGACAGCCGTCCTCAGGCTTATTTTCTGCTTTTCCTGTCTCGCAGTTGCCACTCTGCACATGCTTCTGCAGTCTCAGTATTCAGTTAAAGAGCTGATTTTTCTGTCAACCACAACACCTGATGTGTTGGAAACAAACCAGCCCCGACAAGGCGCTGCTGTCTGTGTTTCCTCACTAAGGCTTATAAGCATTATCCTAAAGGGACCTGCTGGAACCTTCCAGTTTTTCCTGGTTAGAACCAGTGTGATGCTTCTGACTCCAGTGAATTCTGTTTGCGGACCTCCCCACAGAACAGTAGGAGCAGCAGGGCCGTTGGGTAGTTGATAGAGTTATTTTGATCATGAACTTGACTGTGTCTGAGATCCAGCTGAATGAGGCCTTGGAAACATGAGGAGGTTGGAGGCATCAAGAGTTGCATGGTCACAGCTTTCTCCATGCTCTAAACCCCTTGTGGCTTAATACAGGCTTATGGTTGACTGGATGGTTTAAACTGAGCCTTGGGTGCATTAATGAAGTGACGTGACCAAGCTGTCCAGCATGGTGGCACTTGGATGCTTTCTAGGAAGCCTCCGCAAAGTGCCTGTTCTTCCCTTGCTGTCTTTGCTGCCTGGAGAGAGCTCGGATGCAGTGCATGTTCGGTCAGAGGATACCGTTGGCTTAGCAAAACTTTAAGGATTAAGGCTTGTTGAAATTCATAAAACCAGGAGTAATTTACTTGAGTCACAGTTCTGATGTTAGATTGTGAGTGAAGGACTTCATAGCCTGAAGTGACATGGAAGTACCAGCTAACAGAAGGCAGGTGGATCCAGTGGGTGCCAGAGCAATAAAGGAGAGCCGGTTGTCCTTGGTGGTTTTATTTCTTCCCCTTCCCTTCTGCATGATTGTAACCTACCAAAGAGAACTCGGGTAATCTGAGTAAGACCAAGAGTTTTACCAGTAGTGTTCAGTTCACGCTATTCAGTTTTATTTAGATGTCCTCTTCTGAATTAGGTTTGTGCTCACGTCTTTTAGGTCATCTTTTCTCAGTTATTGCCTAGTGGTGCAAGGTGAAAAGGACGGAGGTTCTAACCTCCTTTCTTCAGAATTTCTTAGGACTTCTGTCTTTCGAGTGCAGCTTATGGATTTGAAATGGAGAGGATAGCAATCCCTCTGCAGATGGAACATTCACTTTGCACATTGGGAATAGTAATTTTACAGTGAGGTCACTAACGCTATGTCTTGGCTGTCGTGCAGTAAAATATGGTGAAATCGCTATGTGTGACAAATAGAATTCAGCTGTTCACTGCCCAGATAGTGGATATGCTGAGAGATTTGTAGCCATGTTACTAGGAGTTTTATGGGAAACTGTACAAAATATATCTCAACAGGTCTCAGTGGTTAATGTTCAAGGTAAGACTGTAGAGCTGAGGACCTGATTTTTAAATGCCAATATTTACTTGAAAAGATTCCACTCAAACGCTGTGGCAAAACTGTTGTTAACACAATGAGAATTTCCTATCAATGCCCTCTTGCACAGAGGTGTGTAATTCCCTTGGTTGCAGCTGCTAAATTCCATAACTTAAGGTTTTAATTTCAGTTTCTCTGGGGTGATCAGTGATTTTACGTGGTACCTCACTGCCCTTCACATCCTGCTGGAGCCAAGGGAACTGCCCTGCACTCAGCTGGCACATTTCTCCCAAATCTGTGGGTGGTGCAGATGAACACAGGAGGCACTGTCACAGCTACCGATTGTCTTGGGAACAAAAACTGCAGCTTGGAGGAGGAGGAAAGAGAGCTTTCTCCTTTTGTGCAGTGTCCTTAGAGCACCAGTGCAGTGAAGTTTGAGGAAAATCTATTAAAACCAAAAAGCTGATGTGCGAATGCAAGGGAGAGCTCGGGCCAGCCTTGGCAGCTCCTCAGCCGGGCTGGTGTGAACTCTGGCTCAGTTCATGTGCCAGGGTACATTCAGGTATTGTGGCATTCCTTGCATTTCTGGACAGGTGTTCGTACAGATTGAAAAGTAAAACAAGCAACAACACTAAGTTGCAGTAAAGGTCCTTTCTGAGTGCTTCTTTAATCTGTTCACTGTTTTGTTTAACCAACTCAAATTACGTTTTCCTCTCTTTCCTGCTAAGTTCGTCAGTTTATATTTTTCAGCTTTACCTCCAGAGGCAAAAAGGTATTGAAGAAAGTTGCAATTCTGTGGTGATTTATAGAGTTTTTTTCCATGTGTTTATGCAAAGATCTGTGGTGGCTTGAATCCTGGAAATTCAGATTTGCCTTTTCAAGTAAACGTGAGCCTTTTCAAGCTCACCTGCATGGCTAAAGCCGTCAGATAAATTACAGGAAGGAGGAGTAGTGACTTGAAGCTTGTTTTTGTGAAATCAGATAGCTTTCTGTCCAGGGATGATAGCAGCATAAATTAACACTGTGCAGACACCTCTGCTCTATGCCTTCAGCAACAAAATTCCATTTAATAGCAACCCTGACTTGCCTAGACATGAAAATGTGCAGTGAAGGCACAAACACATCAGCTTTCATCTGCTGTGTAATAAAACTGTGAAGTAATCATTATAATTGCTCCATTCTGATATTTGTGGGCCCAGACTAAACTCATTTCAAAGGCATGGTTTTAATGATACATTTTCCCTCTCCCACAGTATTTCTAAATACAAAAAGGTGTGCTGTTAATACTGGGATTAAGCTGGGGGTGGGGTTTTTCCCTCTTCCAATTGCAGCCACACAGGTCTTTCTAGCCTTGGTTTGTGAAGTACATGTTAGGAGAGACACCTGAGCTGAGCGAGCTCCTCTTCAGAGGCTCCCGCTCCCTCGGGGCAGCAGAACGTCTCTGCAGCTGTGGTTCCTACAGAGAATCCATCAGATAAAGCAGAGGTTGCACAGCCCACAGTTAGTGGGGAGCATTTGTGACCTTCCCCAGTAACACTGCTCAGGACAAAGAAATGTTTACAGCAGGTTTAATTCTGTCATAATGCTGTTTTCTAAATCAGGATGTGTTTGCAAGATCCATATCTACAATATCTTCCCCTTTATAAAGAACAAATAGTCACAACTTTACTTAAACTGGTGTGAGATTTTGGGCAATATGCTGAGAAGTGCCTACTGCCAACATCATCTAATTTCATTTTTGGAAAAGGAACAATTTGGAGGTCCATCCTAATGAGTGAAAGGTAAAAAATGTAGTGCGCTTATTCAGAAAATGCATGTTAATTGCATTAACCACTCTCCAGACCTGCCTGTCTCGTACATTGTTTAGTAAAGTAATGAAAACACAATCTCTTCGATAGATGTTTGAGAGAAAATTTACATTGCAGGGGGCAACTTTAGTTGCCCAAACAATGCAGGAAACATGTTAGTGGAGGGAAATGCAGTCTCTTGGGAATGGGGGGATGGCAAGGGAAGAACAACCAAACACTAAACCAACACACATTCCTTCTCTTTTTCCATTTCCCTCTCTTCCCAGAGTGTTACACAGCGAACGGGGCTGACTATCGTGGCACTCAGAACCAGACCTCCCAGTACGCAGGGAAACCTTGTCTTTTCTGGAATGAGACCTTTGAGCATCCTTACAACACTCTGAAATATCCCAATGGAGAAGGAGGGCTTGGAGATCATAATTACTGCAGGTAAGGAATCTCTCATTGTTGCTGCCAATGCCTGGATAGCCAGGGTGACTTGGATTGACAAAACTTTAGGGAACTTGCTGTCATAGAGTGGAGAATGTCAGGACTGTGGATCTCTAACAGGTGTTGGTTACTCTTCACATCAGTGCCCTGGATCTACAAGCACCATGAGCAGAACTTTTTCAACCCAACTCTCACCCAAAGTCTACATCATGTATCCAGTCTATAAATTGGCACGATGGAGAAAGACTAGAGATTGCTCAAATGAAAAGGTGATGATCCCCTTTGAGCTGGAGTGAGTGGAAGGTTAGCCATCTCCTTCCTTACAGTGCCTCACTTGGTCCAAGAATGTTCTCACAGGTTATGAAATGGTGATCCTGACTAACAGATGCTTTTTAACTTCACATTCCATTGAAAAGAAGCTTGGAAATTTACTGGTTTAAGAGTGTTGGAGCATATCTTGAGCACGCAAATCTTGCTGAGCCCTTGTGAGCGAGGATGCTGCTGGTTTAGCTCTTTCTCTGTCATTCATTTGCTTGGTGGCAATGGGCAAGTTGATCTTCCCTTCTCTGAGGCAAGACATATCTCACAAGGCTTTTTCAGTACAGAATACATTGCTTTGAGACTCAGTTTTAGGGACAACATTTGAATGATTTGGGGAAAACATTTTGAATAATCTGATTTTACACTTAAAAGCGTTCGTCAGAAGCATGTTATCTCTCCATGGGTGGTCCTTAATTGGGATACTTTGTTTACTGCAGGACACCCTGTTAGGATGGAAATACCTCATGATGTTCCACTAAACCTCATTTCAGACATAACAAAATTATGCAGACTCATGATTTGGAGATTTTGAAAGACAATTAATTGTTTTCTAATTGTGTGCACTTCTGAGGTTCAAGGCAAAGATTTCTAAAGACATTCATCAAATTTCTCTGCAATTTCCCTGTATTTTAGGGCTTTTCTGTGGGGACTGTTATTACCATACTTCAATGACAGACATCCCATTGCTGCCATGTAGGTGTAAATCTAAAATTTCCTGTGCAGACAAGGACAATTGTTTTATTTCCAGTACAAACTTCCCTTCATTTCAGCCTTCTGCTTTCTGTAGCCGCTGGAAGCTCTGCTGTTACTGCTAAATTCCTACACACTGGTCTTAGACTTTCCTTATCCACTGCTTTTACTGGTTGAGAGCCTAACCAGCAGCATTTTAGTCAGCTAAATTGGACTCAACTCACCAGTTGTCTTCAGCATTCTCTTATTGGTCCAGAAACCATCCCCATCAGTTCTACAGTTGGATCTCCCACAAAGTGTTGTTAATGTCCCTGAATGACAATGTGTAGATGAACCAGTGTAGGGGGGTCTCATGCATCAAATTTACACCAAAGTACACAATAAAAAGATTGCAGTTGGCCCCAGTTGCAAGAAAAGGTCATGTTTCAGCCTGACTGTCCCAAATAACACTTTATTCTCTTAAATTGATTCAATGTGAATAGTTTTTGAAAGTGTACGTAGAGATAACTTTCAATCACCTAATGATTAATTAAGCATGCATTTGGAAATGATGCTACGCACAGCAAAGGGTAATCGTGGGCACTTAAGGAATTATCTCCATCACTTTATCAGATCACAGGAATACATTTATTCAACTTTACACCAGGGAAAGAGAAGACCTCAGTCTTTCCCGGAAGGCTTATTGGATAAATGTTTTTGTCATCCAACATACGGAAAGTTGGAGCCTGGACTATTCTGTACTAGGGCAGAAACCAAATTTAGGAGTTGAAGGAACCTGTACGCAGGATGTGGGCTGAAAGTCTTCCTGTCTCAGTGCTATCCTGAAATAGCTCTCCCCCTTGTCCATTAAAGAACAAGGAGTTATGTTTTAGACATTGCTAGCGTTTTATACTTGCTGTGTGCTGTAATAACCAAAGTTATCTGAATTTCCTTACCGCTTTTTGCATTTTTCTTGCTATATAATGCAACAGTTTAAATATTGAATAGGTGTTTGAGCAAAATAGTGATGATGCTGAAGCTTATTAAGATTTATTTTTATGTTTTTTGAAAATATGCGATGAATTCTTACTCCATCTCTACTTTTCCCTTTCAGGAACCCTGATGGAGATGTCAGCCCGTGGTGCTACATTGCAGAGCATGAGGATGGGATATATTGGAAATACTGTGAGATTCCGTCCTGCAGAAGTAAGAGCCCCAGGCCATTTTTTTTCAACCTACATCTCTGTTGAACAGAGATTGGCACTTGTTCAGCTATGGTACTGGTTTTCAAATGAAACCAGGATAAGGCAAATCAGCTCATTTTCATTTGCAGACTAAGCTATATTTAAAGGAGTCTCTGTAGTTAATGACAAGTGTACTGAATGCTTCCTCCTGCCCTTTTCATCTCATTCCAGAATTACTGAATTATATTATTTACAAATAATACCAGACAGAACCACTCAAAACTTAGGAAGTTTTTTGAAATAGGAAATTATTATTATTCCTATATTATTATTCTTCCTGTTTTTTTAAATAGGAAATTATTAATTTCTTACAAGGTACATTTGCGCCTGTCGTTTGCAATTCCCTTGTAGAGGGGATGGCGTTAGTTTAGTGTGTGTAACACATCGGACACTGAATACCTTAGAATAAATCCAGTGTGAGAGGACACAGGGAAAAGGTGGCTGTTTGTTAGGGACATGGGAGCTCTGGGCTGGAATTCCATTTCATGAAGGTGCTTATACTTGGTGTTTCAAACCCCAAACCCTCAAACTGAATGGGGTTTTATTTTTTCTTTAACAGATAATTCACAAGCTTCCTTCCATATTTAGCATTTTTAATGTATCATTTTATTTACCTTGTCCAGAATATGGAGGTTTTGCCATGCTCCAGAATGTTCATTCCTGAATGCTCCGGGATAAACTGTTAAGAAGGACATATGTTAAAATATGCCTAAATATTAAAAAGAGATTCTAGTTATACATGTTAACAAGCAACCATAACTACACATTTTATTAAGCCTGAACTTCAATTAAGGCTTTACTTGCTTTCCTGGCCTGTGCCATACTCTTCATTTCTAAGGGGTAACTTGCATCTGCTGTTCTGCATCAGAGCAGTGTCCTCACGCAGGGCTACTTCTGGTTGGAGGAAGTGCATTTCTTACTTGACCTAAAGAAAAGAAAACCAAACAAAGAAAAATTGATATCAAGTGATGTTTTACTTTATCCACAGTTTTCTTTTTTTGAATGTGAGCGAGTGATTCACATCTTCCAGTCAGGCACACAAATGCACCAGTGGGACCTTAAGTTGGGTGGCTTTTACCTAGAGTCAAATGCCAGCAGATTAGGGCATCTAATTTAAATAACACCAAATCATTCAACACTCCATAGTCATTGTTTAGAGGACATCTACTCTTATTTTTCTGATATACAGGTCCTATTTAAGAAACATAACCTTCCTAATTAAGAAATTTATCTCCGTCTAAAATGAAAGAATTTGCATTTTCTTTAAAGACCACATATGTTAACAAATTCTGTGGATATGGCACCAGTAAAAAAGCTGAAAGGCAAATTCTCTCCACTCCATTTGTTTTACACAAAGGATCCTTTTAAAAACCAGCCTCACTCATTTTCTCTGTGGTGGGGAGCAGAGGATTTAAACTTGGACACTTACTTGCACAGATAATCCAGACTTACATTTACAAAATGTCCTTTTGACCAGTAGCAGCTGCTTCAGGCATTGCCCTGAAACTGGATACTAGAAAAAGGAATTGCAGCAATTTAGAACAAACTGTACGTTGCGAGCCCATCCAACTCTTAATACAAACCTCATGGTTTATGAAGCTGTGTAAGTAAAAAACCACTTTTATTCTTTACCAGATCTTCTGTTTTCAGTAAGCGTGATGCAGGACCATCAAACCCAATTTGTGAAGTGCAGAATACAAAACTGAGTTTTGTGATGGAGCAAGAAAGCACTTGTGTAACAAATCCTATTTGGAATTTTCAAAGAAGTAAAAGAATTGCCTTATATAATTATGGAAAAGAAGCTTATGTTTACTACTAGGAAAGACAAGTATCTGAAGCATAATTTACCTATAAATTATACCCATGTAATACCCCTACAATGCCAACAGCATGAAGCATCTTGATTGCTTAGAGAGATTTGCATGCAGTGATTCACGGTAACGATAATTAAGAATCTGCAGTTAAGAGTTTTTCATTATGATAATGGTTTCGCGTGATTGTATCGTGTGTCTCGTTCACTAATATTTATATGTAGCGCCAAACGTTTCGTTCAGAACTGTGTTCTGGCTCTCTGTGTGTGTGAACACACTGCACAGAATTTAGTGATGGATGGGCATAATCAGAGCAGCTGCCCCGCCAGGAGCTTGGTCCTCCCTTTGCTCCCTTTCCTCCCACAGCTTTGTCTGCTGAGCAGGCTGGGATGGGCATAAACAAAGTAAGAGACAAGAAGGCAGCACGAAGTCCCGAGAGCACATGTGCATCTCACATGGGGAGTTCAGAACTGAATGCTTTAGATGTGTTTTTTTTTTTGCAGTGTCGCAGCTATTCCTGACTTTTTTGGTCTCTTTGTTAATGAGGTTGGGTTGAAATTTGAATGAAATGACAGCTTACGCTCCCAAAAGGTAAAAGAGAGGCAGGCCTGCTGTCCCATTTAATTGCATCTCCATGTTTATGAGCCACATGAGTCTCTTACCACAAACAGATTTCATTACTAGAATCATATTTCCTCTGTGCATGTTTGTCTTGTAGTAAGTGTATTTATTACTGAAATATTGATACAGTGTTAAATGGCAGAACAGGTAAGTGATGCAGATGATCCCTGTAAGGTTGACCTGTGTAGGTTTTAGCACAAGAACAGAGGGAGGAGAGTGCACAGTTGGAGGCCCTGTCCTGGTGCATAGTACCATGGCAAAAAGCTAGGAGGCTCTTGAAAGAGTTACGTGAGCACAGCTGGAACATGGCTTTGAGCTCAAAAGGATGGATTCCGTGTTTTAATGCATGTGCCTTAACATGCAATATGCAGGAGCTCGTTATGTCAGATGCTGCTTAAAAGAAAAATAGCATACTTGAACAAAAGAGTAGAACTTTTAAGCACAAGAGAACAAATAACAAATGTGGGTGAAGCCAAAGTAATGGTAAGGCATCAACGTGAACAGTAATTGCAGAACTCTGACTGCCTCCTTTTTGCCAAGCTTCTTCAGTAGGCAAAACATGAAGAACAAATTAAGGCAAAAGATTATGTTGGCAATTTTTAAAGGTCAGAGTAACTGAAGAGTCACTACCTATCTAGAAATACTTTTGATTCTTCATTGTTTTGTATGTATATATCTCCTTATACATACACATGGGTTGTAGGATGCCCTGAGTTGGAAGGGACCCAAGGCTGTCATTGGGTCCAACCTCCTGCTCCCAGCAGGGCCAGCTCTGAGCTCAGACCAGGTTACTCCATTTGCCAGACTGAACCAAGTTTCTCCAGCCAGGCCATGACAACCTCCAGTGATGCAGAGGGCTCTCCCTCTCTGGGCCCTCGTTCCCGTGCTTGGCTGCCAGAGTGGTGAAAAGATTTCTCTTATATCCAGTCTGAACATCTCATGTTTCAACTGAAGCTCCTTGCCTCTTGTCCAAAATGTGTCACAGTCAAGATGCCAATTAGATCTTCAAAATCAGTGACAAATGTTCTCTCCTCTACTGTTCTGCTTACACCAGGTACTCTGGTGACCCTTCAGCAGGGAGTCACATTTAGGACCAGCCCCTCAGCAGCCATAGGAAGAACTGGTGTATCAGAAATCACATACTGCACGTACAGAGTCAGTTTTTGTGTGTTTTGCCAGTTCAGAAGAGTGTTTAATCATAGATGTGATGTGGGGCTACTAAAATGCTTTTAGCTGAGCCATGTATCCTTGGGCTCCTGTAGCAGGTTGATTTGATATCAAAGTAATTTGAAGAGCTGGGCACTGGTGTGGAAATTACTGTTCACTGTTGGGCTGGATTGGTGCTGCTTCTGTTTATTCCCAGTCACACGACACTAATTTTGTTTGCCAGATATGAGAAGGTTAAAATACGGCTGGGACAACAAAGACTTAATTAGCTTTAGGCTGCAGCCAAATGCTACGCTTGATTTAGTTACAAAATGTAAGAAGTTTTCAAGTTTACTCAGTCTGGTTTCTTAGCGTGAGACATGTTGCAGTACTAATCCTCAGGTTGGAGGGTCTTGCCAAGGAAGCTACCTTAAAAAAAAAAGTAGTTTTAGGAAATCCCAAGTCTCCTAGGAAAATGAGCTAGGCTGGTTAACAAGGGTGCTTTTCCAGGGCAGTCGAATCATGCACTGTACAAAAACCTGAGCTCTCTGAGATTTATCTGCCCAGCTGCGCTCAGCTGGGGTGGGGCTGCACATGGGGATTTCCAAAGGTATGTTAAATCAGGCTGTGGCTTGAAGCCTCAGTACTTACACACATGTTGCTGCAGGGCATATCAAAATCGTAGCTCCATGCAAGCATTTCTAATTGAAATTGTATCATTCTTAGAAATCAAAATTATTGTATGAACAATATTTGAAGCAATTTTATTTCATTATTCAAAAAACATGCATACTTGACTTTTCTTCTCAGCTTCATTAATTCTTCTTTATACTCCTATAATCATCCTCCCAAAGAGTATAATCCTACATACAGCAGTGTGTTTGCTGTTCATTAATAAGTAGGTTCACTCTCTTCCTCGAAATAAGGAAAAATCTGCCTCAGCCAGCAGAGCCCAATTCTGGGAGCAAGCTCTGGGGCAGACCTGGGAACTGCTCCAGATGTTGGGATGATCCAGATTTTAGCAGTAAGCTGCCCTCAGTTTACAAGCTCAATATATAATATCCCAAAACAATGGGGATGAGGCCATCTGTGTTAGAATTAGACAAATGGAAGTGCTGAATCCTAGGCGTAATTTCTGTGGCTGCTGCACATGAGCTTGTGTGAGGAAATCCCAGAAAAGGGGCCTTCCAGAATCCAATGAAGAGATGCCTTCAGGACTATGGTCCACTGAGCTCTCTGTTGCTGAGGACAACAAGAACTGTTGCTTTCCTGTTGTTTTTATGTGAAAGAACAATAATGGAGGATGATTTATTGTGCAGAAAAGGGCTCCAGAGCAGCCAGTCCATGCACTATCAGGCACCAGAGGCTGCAAAACCCCAAACTCAGCATCCCTCCCCTCAAAAAAAACCCCGCTATTGGTAAGTCAAAAACCTGAAGCAGTGCTGTGCCACAAGATGTTTGTGAGAGGAAACTGAGAGTTTACTGGATGCTGAAATAACAAATGACTGAATGAGTAAAAACCCTCATGCAGGGTGGAGGGGATGAGGTGGGCAAAAAATAATCCTCATCAATCTGGTGCAGGGATAAAAAATTGCCTGACCACAGAGCTGGTAACAGATTTGATTCCAAGTGTGTGAGCAGATGTGACAAGAAGGCAAGGGATAATTTTATGCCATTATCACAGCACTGTATTGTATCCCACATCCTCCTTCCAGGAGTCATGGTTGAATTCCAGAGCTTTGAAGAAAAGCGCAAAGCCAAAACAAAAACAGAGGACAGATTATGCATGGAAGGGGGAAAACTCGCTGACCCCATGTAGTGACCAAGGAGTGTTGAAACGTTGTATTAATGCAGTATAAGTAGATGTTTGTTTAAAAACATAATATTGCTTACTTTGAATCTCTTTGTACACAGCATAAAACTTTGAATTAATATCAGGAGTTTGAAATATTATGAAATTGCCCTGTGTAAGGATAGAGTCCCTCCCACAAAACCTGCCAAACTCCATCCTAAACCAGTTTAGGTTCCATTCCTCAAATATCCTGTTTAGAAAATCTCCAGGACTTCATTGTTTTGAAGATCAGACAGAAATCACATTGTTTAATTTACAGTGGTGGAATATGCATGATCATAGTCAAAAAAAAACCTGCAAAACCTCTGCACCCACTTAATGCCTTTTCTTTAAATTGTCTGTATCAGGAGAAGCGAACCAAGTATTTATCTTGGCTGTGTTACTGCAGCTTAGAGACACCAACCTCAGAGGATTGCAGGTGTATTACTAAAGATCTGATGCTATTTCGCCACCTGCCATTTATCCCAGGGCACATTTGGAGAATGAGAGGGACCCAGCAGAGCGTAACAGGGCACGAACACAGAGAGCTGCTCCGTGCCCGGGTGGTGTGTCAGGTGCCCTGGCTGTGGGTGTTGGGGGCACACCTTTGGAATGACTGCTGTCTGCTGTTCTTGGCAGTGCCAGGGAACCTGGGCTGTTACAGGGACCACGGGGAGCCCCCACCTCTGACTGGCACCAGCGAGACCTCCAACAAACTCACCATCCAGACCTGCATCAGTTCCTGCCGCAGTCAGCAATTTAAGGTGATTTCTTTGGCATAAAAATGTTTTCCAAGACAAAAGAGTGCGATATGCTGAGAGCTCTCCATCACATTTCTTCCCCCTCCCACTTTTTTCCCTTTAGAAGACCTGAGCTCTCCCTCCCACCCTGGGAGACCCAAATTTCTCCCTGCATCCAGAGCAACCTGGGCAGGTGACCCATTACTGATGCCAGGGTGCCAGGAGGCAGTGTGCTTGCTGACTGGTTCTGAGTGATGGGATGCCATGACTGCACTCCGAGCCATTTGTCTTGCTGGTCTTAAGTAGCATCCTGACAGCTCAAACAAAAATAGTTTGTGGTGGGACATCTGACCTCTGACGAATCACACTGCTCCAAACCACACGTGTCCTGCTGCCAGCTTTCTTGCTCAGGCAGCCTCCTGCTGTTACTCCTTTAAATATTGTTTCTCCTTTCCTTATGCGTATTTGTTGTCAAAGTTTGCAGGCATGGAATCAGGTTATGCTTGTTTCTGTGGAAATAATCCCGACTACTGGAGATATGGGGAGGCAGCCAGCACGGAATGCAACAGTGTTTGCTTTGGAGACCATACGCAGCCTTGCGGTGGGGATGGCAGAGTCATTCTGTTTGACAGTAAGTATTGAAACAGGCTCATTTTTTTCCCAAAGGAGAAGCCTCAAATGTTCAGCAGATTAGGGAAAAGTGTTTAAATGCAATGAGAAATGTTGCATGCAAAACAGAAAAAAACATCTAAATTCAGTATAATATAAAGCTGCTTTCCATTTCTGCCTAAAATCCACATCCATCAATAATGTGAAATAGCTCTTCCAAGAAGTGATGCCTGCTGGGGTGACTGACTCACGCTCCGGAGATGGTCTCCCACTTCCCCACAAGTGGCACTAACTCAGCTGTCTCAAACCATGTCACGGAAAGACTCCTTCAGAACTGGTCTTACCGCAGAGGAGATGTATCATTAAGTGAGGCACCTCAAATGAAATTTCAATCTACACTGACTTGGGGTTTTTTTATTAAACCAGATGAGACTTGCTGTAACCCAGTTAACCCAGTGTAGTAGAAGCAGGACAGAGAAGGCGAGTGCCACAGAAGTACAAACAAGTGAGGCTGCTGTCGTGACCATTGCTGATTTTATAATTTCTTATTTATAGAAATCTTCCTTTCTGCTCTTCTTTTCAGTGTACATGTTGCCAGCTGTGTAACTCACAGGCCGATGGTGCGAGTACCCAGTTATCTGGGTGCGACACGGGCTCCCAGTATAGCTAGGAGCACTGGGAGGGCTCCCAGTATGCACCAATGCATCGCTCCTTCTCAGAGCGTGGCTGCCTTTGGTGCAGGAGGTACCTTTTAACTTGAGTTATAAACTTTCTGGAACTAAAAGCAGCATCACTTCCCACCTTTTGAATGTGCAGCTGGAGTCTCCATCTCCTCATTCTGGTTCCCAGCTAGTGAGACTGAAAGACGTTCCAGTTGGGGCAGGAATTGGTCACATCCAGGTTCTCCCCAAGATCCCAGAAGAAGCCCTGGAGCTGCACGTTGCTGTCAGTGTTGAGCTGGTGCAGCCTCCGCTTCCTTCGGCACTTGGCCTCCCAAATCTCCGATGGGGAAAGATTTCCTTTGAAGCTTTCCTTCTGGGCTCACAGGCCGTCGCGCTGGGGCCCTGCGCTGGCCTGTCTGGTAGGGAGCAAGGGGAGAGCTGCATCCAGGTGAAGGAGGGCATCCCCTGCCTGCTGCCTCTTTGCTTTGTCCGATGAGCAGCACCTCCCCACCGCATCCCTCTTCTCCAGACTGTGCTGTACCCCCAGAACCTCCCCCCACCCTCGTGTTTCTGTGCTGCTGTGATGGCCTAAAGCTGTGACGTTCAGACCCACAACACAGAGCTCTGCCAGCTCTAGAAGGAAATGAGAGAGGGAAAGCATTTCCATCCCAGATGGAGCAGTGCTGCACTTTGTGAGGCATCTGTGGAGCACTAGGCACTGCGTTCTTAGTGAACAGTGCTGGTTTGAAGAACATCTTGTGATTCAGTAATTACAAACAGCACAGCCAAATGTAACAATACCTATGAGCCATCTGCGAAGAGCAGCTCTGGTAGCTCGATGCCGAACTTAAATTCTATCAATTTAATCTATTCTCTCTATTCAAACAATTCTGTTTGATTAAATCACCAGCTCTGTTAGCATGGAGTAAGTACCAAACATGAATTCCTCTGTGGGGTTTAGTAACTCAAGGGAGTCTTTCTCATTCTCCCTGTTCTTCTTTCCTGCCCTTTCAGTTGTTCTCCGAAGCTGTCGCAGCGCGGGGCTTGCTCAGGCTGCATCAGCCTTGCTCCAGAGAGAGAGAAATGTTTTCACATGATTTTTCTGGCAGACGTGCTACTTCTTGTTCTCATTCCCCCAGCTCCCTTTTAATTTGTGTTTATTAAAGCTCTTTCTCAGAGGCCTGTGAAAACTGAGACACTTCAAAACACTTCACTTCCTTTCTTTCCATTCTCACAGGCCTCTATTACAAGGCTTTAATTGAGATTTCAGAGGAAAAGGTTCTGCTTTGATTCTTCAGTCCTTCAGCCTATGGGGGAGTGATAACTGATCCAAACAGTTTTGATATGAAATACATTATTTTATGATACACAGTATTTCATAGATATGTATTATGGGGATATGTAAAAATACATCCATAGGCATATATACTTACAATACATTTTTAAAATTAATTTGTGTATAGAGATATGCATCAAGTCAGTTGGCTGGCATTTGAGTTTCTCTCTGGATCACTGGTAAATGAGTTTGCTCTGGGAATCTGGACAGTAGTCAAGGAATATGAAGGTTTACTGGGTGTGTACTTGTTTTGGATATTAAGGGTAGTAACCAACCTGAATAATGTTTTTTTAGGCTTCATAACAGGATCTTTTCTCAAGTTGCTTAGCGAAGGGAAGGTGAAACATTAATTGGACAAGATCAAAAGACAAGAGGACAGAGGATAGCTGTAGTATTTGAGATTGATACACATGTCTCTGAGTAATGGGGCAGAATGAGAGTATCCCAAGCAGAGGCAGCACCGTGGCTGTTGCTCCTGATGCTGTGGAAGGGCAGGAGTGCCCATCTGGGACACTGGAAATCCTGCTGGGGCAGCGAGACTGCACCTTCCAGCCACATTTGAGTATGAGGCTACACCATAGTGCTAAAGCTGTGCATGATCAATGCATAACCTCTTCTTTTTCCTTTCATTTCTCTCCCTCCCCTCTTCTTTCCCCAGCCCTCATCGGTGCCTGTGGAGGGAATTACACTGCTCCTACAGCTGTGATCTATTCCCCGGATTTTCCCGACACGTACGGCACAGGCAAAGTCTGTTACTGGACCATACACGTTCCAGGGGCATCTGAGATCCACTTCAGCTTTGTCCTTTTTGAAATCAAAGATGCTACAGACATGGTGGAATTGCTGGATGGCTACACCTATGATGTTGTAGCTCGCTTTAACGGCAAGAACCGGCCTCCCCACACCTTTAACATCTCTCTGGATTTTGTCATTTTGTACTTTTTCTCAGATGAAACCAATCAGGCCCAGGGATTTGCTGTCAGATACAGAGGTAAGAGGCCAGCTTTGCTGTTCTACCTTTCAGTGAGCTGTTAAAGCACGTAACTCACACAGGAGATTTCTGAGGTGGCAAAAAGAGAGGAAATATTTTAACTCTCATGTCTGCAGGTGTTTCATCCATCTCATTGCCACTGCTCAGTGGGTAAAAGTTTTGCTGAAATTCCTCTCAATTTGGAACACTGCAGTCGGCTACATCATGAATAGCAAAATGTTAATTTTCAAAAATCCAATGCCATATTTACCTGCTTTCCAAACCAGACTGGAAAATTACAAAGCTGAAACCAAGCCAAAAGCACGGTAGTCCTTCTGCATCTTGGTTCATCTTGGCTCTTTTAAACAGTCTGTTCGACTCAGATTGAAAGTCATCAGGCGAAAATCAAGTTCTTGACCTGTACCTGCTGTTATGATGAACAATTAGCACCTAGAAAATTGTGAGACACCACATCTTGGTGAGGTCCAGGCTCTTCTTGGCATCAGGCATAACCTGGTGTTTGAGTTCTCTGAGCAACCCAGAGAGCAGCACATGTCTGTTTGCAAGCACAGAATAAAGTCCAGTTATACCTGTTACTGTAATCATCCTCTTGTGTTTTCAGCTGTGAGGGACAATGTGCATCGAGACAAGATTCCAATGAATCAGACCCTTTCAGAGAAGACAAATGAACAAGCAAATCTCAGCATCAATACAGCCCGGTCATCAAAGATACTTTATGTCATCACAACCAGCCCCAGCCACCCGAGCAGCTCCATGCCTGGTAATACTACAAAAAAATGTGGAAAAAGGAGAAACACTTTGCCAAGGCACAATCCAGAGCCATTATTTCCTTCCCTTCCTCCTCCACTTTATCTGAACTGCTGTGCCTCTTACTAATAGATGAACTTTCATTTAGTCTAATTATCACTAACTGTGCTGCTCTCATTACTTTTCAAAACTCACTTCTCAGCGTAAATGTTGGAAATGATGTGAGGATGGTGACTCCTTGAGAAAGAAAGGATATCAGAGAGAGTCAGAGCAGCCTCCTCACCAGCACCAGCCCCAGTGAGCAGTGCTGGCCAGGGGGATGGAAAACAGGGCTGAAGCAAGAGCAAGCTCTGGGAGAGTCTGGAAGAGCCTGGATAGGGGATGCATCTCAGTTATCCCAGTTCACAAGTGATTGTGTACAATTAGTGATACAAAGCCACAGAGTTACTGTGGGCAGTGTATATTGCAGTGTATTGTTTGGTCTGCTTTTAAATTTCCCTGTGAGTGAGTTTGGATTCCTTGCCGAGGATGCTTGTGAGATAATTTTACTGGTATATGCTTTGGATTTTTCCACCTTCCAGTTTTATAGGGAGCAGTCCTGCATGGGGAAAATCTGACTGAGAGTTACACAGCTTCTGCCGGTCTTTGCAGAAAATACTTAAAGGTTTAAGGCATCTTCCAGTTACAGTTGGGATAAAGCATCAGAAGGCTGTGTGTTTCTTTTGTGCAATATTCTTATTTTAATAATGGTAATTAAATGAAAATACTGAAAACTGCTCTGCTCTTTTCTCCCCTCCCTCTCCCTCTCTTCCCTTTCACAGAGTGGACAATCTACAGTCTCACAGCACTGCTCATCCTAAGTGTGACAGCCATAATAGCAAAGATATTTCTCCACATAACCATGAGGTGAGTATGGGGCAAAAGTGTCCCTGGAGAGCCAACCAAACCTAAGCACTTCATTTTTCTGCCTTCTGATGCTCATATTCAAAACCAAGTTATGCATCACATATTTGTATTCTCATAAAAATACTAAATAAGCACATTTGTTTACCTTTTTGGTCTGTTAGGATAGCATTTGTTACTGCAGTCTCTCTTTTGGTTTTGTTTTGACGAGACTTGTATTTTAAGGAATTAAAAGGTTTTTTATCTGAGTGGTGTTATATAGCAAAGAGGAAAATGTAACCAGACATCTGGCACTGGCAGGAAGAGGTCAAATTCTGATAATACTTTGTGGGAAAGATATTAAAACTCTATCCCAGATTGGGTAACTGGGGAAAAAAGCTAGCTGTCAGCTAGTTCATACTTACTGTCTTACTGAAATATTGAAAATGGTTCTAAAAATGATCACAAAAATGATAATCTTTATTATGGTGTGATGCTTAAACAGTATATTTTTTCCTATTAAAAACAACATAATTTTATTACTATATTTCTGTACACTTACTTACACCATGTTGGTTTTGTGTCCTCTAGATGGACACCTGTTGAATGGAATGGTAGGTGAGTTCTTAACAAATCATAAATGTTGAACATTGTATTTACACACCACAAACAGGCTTGAATACATAGAAAGCAATTAATTTGCATTGGTAGCAACAGTAAAGGAATATGAACGGACCCCTTAGCTTAACATCACTGCTCTCATTAGAGCAGCAGCTCCTTAGCAGCACAGCACCCACCTTCTCCTTTGGACAAAACCGAGCAGCAAACCCTCCACGGGAGGGGCGAGGGGAGGGCTCGCAGGAGGCGGGGGAGCTGCTGGCGTTACCGGGGCAACAGGAGGCAGACACCATCGCGATAACCGTAGCAGCTTCCCGAGCTCCTGAGCACTGACAGTCAATTAACACTTATTTCCCAGATCCCATCGGGTACCAACTGCAGCTGAAACAGAAGAGTCCAGTGAGGTCCCCACTGCTGGCGAGATCTGGAGCATCTTCTACCAACCATCCACATCCATATCCATCTTCAAGAAAAAGCTTCGAACTCAGCACGACGATTGCAACCCATTAGTGGGAAACTGAAATGCTCTTTGTTTTACAAGAGTGAGTCTTCCTAAAATCCAGGTGACTTGGGAATAATCTTATTTTTTTCTCCCAATCTCATACTTGTTTTCCAAAAGGTCCATTTCCCTTTGAGGGATGGTGCCTGTCTGCTGTTCTCTTGGGAATACTAATGACAACAGCTTTAATTGCAGCAATAGTTCTGAAATATCTGGTGCTCAGCAGCTCTGCAGTGCTGTTAATTACTGCCTTTAAACTATGCATTTAAAATACGTGTAAAAACCTGCAAAACTCAAAAGGTCCTGTACCCCTGCCAGCAGTAACTGATGAGCATCTGCAGGTTGAGGACTCGTGACCTACTTTCCTGAACCCCTGCGCTGGATCAGGCTGCTTCAGTCCCTTTGTTCTCAGGGCTGGAGGTAGATGCTGATAACCTGCTCAGCTGCCAGAGCTTAGTGGCCTTGCTGCAAGGATGTCTGGATGGTACCAGACAGTAAAAAGGGAGTCAAAGACACTGAGGAACTGTCATTCTGGTGCCCAGTGCTCTGCTGTTTCTAGATTTTCTGTTTCCACAAGGAGAGGTGTTTACAGGTGAAAACCAAACCCCTTCAGGATGCAGACACTCTGTGGAGCTTCAGCTGACGTGGGAGTTTTGATGGCACAGTGCTCACCAGGTCTGCACGAGCGGTGGAGCCTTTGGAATGGTTGTGTCTGACCCACCATTCCCTGATAATTACGACAATTTAGTTCATATTCACAGAGATCCTTTAAAAAATGTTTGTACTCAGCCTTGAAGTCCTGCACCCATCCTGGAGGTGAGCTGAGGGCTTCATAAGGGATTCTCCAAAGAAACTGTAAATCCACTGAATGTTCAAGCAGCGAGGCTGACTAACACAGCTCCTTATTCTGAAGCTAAAGATACCCATGTCAGCAGCCCAAACTGCTTCCGAAGCAGCTGGCCTCTGCCCGGCCACGTATGGAACACGGAGCTGTGTGAAGAAAAAGCATCTCCTTGGCTGCAGAACTGAACCTGGACTGCTAATGCCCTTATTGTCAGCTAAACAAAAACAGCAGCGGGGATCTGATCTGTGAAACGATTTCTCTTTGATTGCAACAGCCAGCATTAACTATTTGTTCTCTGCCCACCCATGAGGCTCAGACTTCTCGTCCGCCACGGGGATCCCCAGGGAGTTTCAGCCTCAGCCAGTCCAGAGAAGCAAATGGTTCAGAAAAACTGACATTACAGAAATCAGATACATTGACTGGGGAGGTTCAGTGAGTGAGTAGCTCCTCAAACTAAGCTAGAGGAAATTCTGTGAGAGCCATTGAAGCACAGTGATTCTGGTTAAGACAAAGGAATAAATACCAGTTTAAGCACCCGCGGATTGTCTGTGTGTACCTGAACTGCAGTCAGAGAACAACTATCAAATGCATCTGCAAAAGAAAAAGAAGACAACTTCACTGAGTTTAAATTCATTATAGTGTCTGCCCTTGTGTTTTCAACATAGAACTCCCTCCCCTTCAGGAGGTCTATAGATTTCCTTGAAAAATAGGACATCTGAGATTTAAACAATGAAATACTGTGCCTTACTTGCCAATGTAGATGCCTTTTACCTGAATTGAATTCCTTCCAGCTCCGTTTACGTACTGTGGATGAGTGCCAGAGGCTGAATGATACCACAATAAATGCTTAAGAGAAGTGAGGCTTCACTGAGCCAGCAATTATGGAACTGTTTATATAAAAATGGAATATCATGGGAACATCTAGTACTTTCTTGCATGACCTGCTGGAAGGAATACAGGAAAAGATAATTACAGTATTGCCTAAAATCAAGAGAGGATGAGTTGTAAAATAATGCTGGTTATCTCTTACGTGGCATCAGGTTGGACCGACAAACATTATCTGTTTCAGACCCAACAAAAATGTTTAAATTGCGTTCTTAAGAGTCAGGTTTTGCATCACGCTGTGCAGGGAAAGGGTCTGCCTCAGATTCGTAGCAAAACAAATTAGTTTGCTTCCTCAGCATGCTCAATATGCTTCACTAATGGAAAACCAGGAGGAGAGAGTCAGTGTAAAGCTTGATCTTTGGGAGCTGAGTTATGAGCACATTGTGCTGAAGCTTTGTGTGCCTCATCAAATGTTCTTCGGCAATGAAACACACACGGTCAAAGGGATGTTCACAGAGCAACTGGCTAATGCTGATGGACTGAAAATCACTGGGAGCACCCCGGGACTGCCTGCTGCTCACTGCAGAAGGAAAAAATGCAGTGCTGTTAAGCTTCTCATCTTCACTGAAGAATTTAATTTCACTGTAAAATTGGAGAAATCTTATTACAAACAACAGAGATGCTACTAATGCAAAATCTAGAGAATATGAAACGTATTTTTTGCATTGGACCTTTAGCTCCTCAGCTCCTTTCTGAATAATATTGTAAAATGCTATTCCATGGGCCTTTCCTAGGGAATGTTTATCCAATTGCTGTACAGAAGATCTGTAAAACCTGTGGTTACAGCAGTTTAACCGACCGTGGCAACCATGAGCAGGAGGTACTGGACAGTGCACGCGTGAACACACGGATAAAAGCGCAGAGGAGATGTTGTATTCCCTCTGAACCTCTCAGGTTGTCTGGTCTGGATGCCCTTCATACCAGGAAACAGAGCGATAGATGGCAACGCGTGGTCCAGGCCCCTGAAACAGCACTTCTCCCCGCACGGCCCTGAGGCCGCAGAGCGCAGGCAGAGCCCTGCTGGGGAATCTTCCAGAAGGTAGTGTGGGCATGACGGGGCGATGCCGTACGGCCTGCAGTGTGGGAGCCACTCCAGCAGCACCTCACGGCCTTTGCAGTGAGGGACTGGAGAGCAGGAGGGCCCTGACAGCACAGCTGCTGCAGTCCCCGTGCCCGGCACAGCCACAGCCCTGCGGCACTGCCAGCCGGGGACGGCGCCTCAGCGCTCACAGCATCGGCTCCAGCGCCCTGGAAACGACAGCTGGAGAAGGATTCCCCTGCCATTGTATGGGAATGGCCTCCTGAGCCCTGCCTCGCAGCTCCCGTGCCAGGCTGGGCACGCTGCAAACGTGACATTGGCCGTAATACCCAAAGCAGCTGTTTTGACACCAAAACCATGGGGAGGAGCCGCTTCCTCATCCACCCGCATTCCAGCCCCCTCCTCACTCGAGTTGGACCGGCTCTTGGTGGTGCAACAAAGTCAGCGGGTTAAAAATGACCAGCGCTTTTCCTTGCCTGCGTTACCCTTAACAGAGCGGAGGGCGCCGACGCGGACAGCGAGCGTAGGGAACAGAGCCCACCCTGCCCCAGGGCAGGGCCAGGGGTGCCCACGCTGGCTCTGCCGCCGCACGCCGGGTACCGACAGCCTCGGGGACACGGGGACCTTGCGGTGAACGGGGGCAGCCGGATAAGTGACCTCTGGAATCCAAAATCCTCCTTAAAAATCAGTTTAGTTTGGTGACTGAATGATTTTATATGTACTTTTGTCTTAATATTGTTATGTTGTGGGGAAATAGAGACTGTTATTTAAAAATGTGTGATATGTTATCATAGTAATATATTTATATATGTATAGGAAATGCATTATTTAATACAGCATCTTATGCTTGTATCTTGCTAACATTTTATAGGAAGAAAAGATGTTGGTTTATGGCTCTGGGAAAATAAATTTTCTATACACTGTAACCATGGCAAAAACTCAAAGGCAATTCATTGCTCTATATGAGAGAAGAACACGAAGAAGAAGGTAACTGATTCAGTTTTGGGGCAGAACAGATGCTGATGAAACAATTGCTGTAAGAAACACTCCCCTCCTTTGAATCTCATTGTGTTGGAGTTTGTCACATTCTGCAAAAAAGTGAGGTGCCTGTGCTCCCAGGACCAGTTTGACAGCAACGACGTCATCTGCTTTTTCAATCAAGCATTAACGCTTCTTTTTTCTTAGGGCTCATTTGTGCCAGGTTCCCTGCAGCCAGCGCAGCGTTGGGAGGTTTAGCATTGTGGTACTGCAGAATTACAGTCGCTGTATTCCCCACTCCCCTGGCAATGGCATAAACGGGAGATTTTTTTTACTGATAGTCCTAGAAACAGCACTGAAACCGCAGCCCGTGTGACTGCAAACACCTCAGCAGCCACTTGGCTGCCACTGAATGAGTGTGACTAATGATTCCAGTTTGATCTTCTGCTTAATAAGCCTTCTGGGGCAGTGGGAAGGACTGTGAACAGAGTTTTCCAGTGCACCGCTTTGCCTAAAGGAAGGGTGAACTACAAAAACAACTCCTGACAAACACTTGTCCAACTCGTTTGGAAAACCTTGCAGCAAGGATATTTCACAATCTTCCAATGGGACATAGTCCAGTGAGAGTTTCACCTGGGTATTATTCCAGGCCTTTATGACCAACCTTATCATCCTGCTACCTTGAAAGCTTCACAGTGAAAAATACAATTGCCATCAGCCCATCCCATTTTTTTCTGTAACACCCGACACACACAGATTGCCTGCAGCTTGTACTTTCTTGGCTGTACTGAGTGCCTGTGCTTTGGGGTGAAATCTGGCATTCTGAATGTCAATCTCAAGACAACTTACTGTAAATCCACAGGTTATCGCATCAACCAGATAAGGGTGACGAGGAACCAGAATAGATCGACTTGAAATGACTCGCCCCTGAAAGATGGGCTGTGTTTACACATGGGCATCCTGCAAATGGTTATAAGTAAGAATTATAAAAAGAAACCAAACACAGTGAATTTCTGCAGAAGAGCCCAGTTAGGATCACTGCCATGTCAACAAGTGTGGAATGATGGGGGCAGAAACCATTGCCGTTCACCAGGTTACAGCAAGAGTCCCAGCTGTGCAGGGCAGAAGGGACCAGTTGAGCTGAAAAACATTGAGAATGAGTACATACAGAAAAATAGGTCATTGCTGAGAAGCCATTTTTGAGGTAACAGCAGGTTGAAGTTTCAGTTCAGGTGTTTTCAAACTGCTAGAAGGACCTAACAATTCTCCCAGTGGTTTCTCTACAAATTGCAGCTGTAATGTGCTTTCCCTTGCTTGCGAGACTCAACTTTTCTTTCACACATTCCTCCTTCTGACCAAAGTATCACTAATCTCTCACAGAAATCTTTACTGGTAGTGGTGTAAATGGCTGAAAAGCAGTGCCAGGGCCAAACCTGTCCCAGCTTTGCCCAGCAGGGCTTAAATGCTCAATTCTTTCAGAAACTCAACTGAGGAGATTGCGTACCCCCGCGCCCCTTTGTTGCCTTTCAGGTTATGGACTCCATTAACACTCCTGTTTGTTCTGGGAACTGCTGCCTTTTCTCTGTTGTTCCCTAAGCAACAGTTTCATTCCCCATGAGGGAAACGCATTCTTTACTCTGAAAGAGACACTTTTCTCTGAAGTGCTGGGGTGGCAGGGGCGCGGCGCTGCCACGATGAGAGCTCTGGTTTCAGGTGGGTCGGCTGCCCCAGCCGTGCTGGCTCCACGCGGGGACAGCGCAGCCATCCTTTTAAGGACACTTTTCTTGTCGCACAAACCAACCAAGGTTACCCAGCAGCTGTCACCGGGTTTAACAGATGCATCCAGTATCACCACAGCAAAAATGAGATTGGATTACAGAAACACCAAGTGTCACCGTAACCCACAGGCTCTTTTCCCAACAGTTTGCTCCTGCTTTTCTTGCTTTGCCATCTGGAGATTCCGTGCAGGTTTATGGTGGACTCTCATTTTGCCACAAATTTGTTCCTTAAATATTGAACCTCAAGAATGCAAAGAACCTCTCCCTGCCAAATAGCAAAATGTCCTTTTTTTTTTTGTAGAAAAATGTTTACATTTTATCATTAAAAAACCCCACAACAGACAGGACCCCCTCTCCCTCCCCAAACCCAGCACCACATTCAGGCCCAGTGAACAGCCCAGACTGTGGGCTCGCTGATGGTGCTGGGGGAACAGCAAGGGTAACGGGTCACAACGCCAAGTGAAAAAGCTGATTTCTGGTGGATATTCAGCTGCATCACTTGCTGAAAGTTGAACGGTCCTGAGACAGAACATTATGGGCTGCCTCAAGAAAAAAAAAAACCAAACACCACTGACCTGTTCATGGTGATCCCTTTCGTTGGGGTCTGTCCGTGTGTCTGTACAGACACACCCACTGTTCTTCAACCAAAGGAAAAAACGTTATTACAGCTGATCGCAGTGTACCTGGGACTGTACTTGGAGCAGTGCAACCAGCCATGTCCTTCCCCCAACACAAGAACAACAACTTCCACATGTATATGCAATAAAACTGTATTTTTGTGTGTTTTTTGCCTTTTTTTTAATACAGACATTTGTACACTTTCTTACAAAACTGCAGGTAACTACAACTTTTCTTAAATCATTTTTGGTCGGCAAGTACTGTAAAATCTTTGTGTGCAATTATCATGTATTTACAGGGCCTCATGTTAGTGATTTTCAATGATTATTACAATAATGTCACACACTCTCAACATAAGACATGGCTTAAGATAAATATATTAGTAAATAAATATTCTGAGAACATATTTCCATAAATGAAATGTGCTGCTATACATATACAGAATATATACAAGATGTTTTCTAGCTTTTAAAACATTTTTAAAAATGGTAATGAAGGAGAAAGAGCCCTTTGACCATATTACAAATCTTTACAGCAAATTTTATACAAAACAATTTTAAGTGCTATAACTTTAATTAAAAACATTTTAAATAGTGCCTCATGAGCCAAACACAATGACAACCGATCATGGGAGTAGTAGAAAGGCATTTAGTTATAAAAACCACCTCTCACAGGCAGCTATCCCTTGGACACACAGGGAGCAGGGAATTAACTGTTGAATGCAAAACCCAACACCAAGCGTGGGGAGCTCTGTAGTCAAAGGCCAGCAGAGACTGCTGTACTGGCAGACTTTGCCTTCCTCAGCGTGGGAATGACCCCAATACATCCAGGAGACTCAGATGCCTTTTTGATAACCACATCTTAGCACTACAGGCTGTGGAGTTCCACAGTAACAGTGCATCTGGCGTGGCCTTAGCGCCGCACGGAGCACCAAGGTCGTGCACCACAGCTTCCACGGTGGGTTTCTTTTCAGTGGAGGAAGGAGAAAGGTAGGACTTGAAAAAACCAACCAACCAAAATCCCCAATCTATACAATTATTCTCCCAACTCTTTACCACTTACTGCAGTCATTCAGAGAATGAGTAGCTTTTCAATAAGCTTTACACACAGAAAATGTGTTTATTGGAATTTTGCTTTTAATCTTATACCCAGATATTGCTTTGGATTAATTCTCTGAACAGCTGGATTTTGCTTTTTTTTCATTTAAAAAGATTTAATGTGAATTCCTTTAAATGGAATTATTTTTCCTAACTTACTGAGTACAGAAAGTAAACAGATGAATGTATTATTTCTTAGATGTTTGCTTCTTTTAAAATATTTCATTTGGGACTAAAAAGCAAACAGGTGAACTTTGTTGGTTCTCACAGTTAGCCCAGTGCTGTCACAGACATTACTTTGGCAGAAGAACGTAACACAAAGCGTACATCTCTCATGACTTTTAGGTGTCTCCAAAGTGTACTGAACTTTGGACAAATCTTTTCAGAAGACTGGCACTGTGGGCGTTAAATAATCCGTTTCCCTTTAGGAGAATTCCTGCTGTGAATACACCAGACAGGATGACACTGTGTCCTCAGGCACATGCAGCATGACAGGCAATTTAAACCATGCTATGGTGGCCTCTTACGCAGAAGCCGCTGTTTCCACAGGAAACAATTGCTATCAGAAGTGAGGACATCGATTATCTCACGATAACAAACATCCCCACTTGCACAAGAACAAGAACAAAAGGATGTGCCCAGGCTAGCGGGGTACGGAGAGCGCTCCGTACGCAAGACAAAAATGAAGCACAACTGGCTGGGCCCAAGCAACCTTTAAAACAGAGCGATCTGTGGAAGCGATGTCACCCACAGCAAAGGAAACAATGGTTAAACCAAGTCCCTCACTTCCCCACGTGCCCGGAAGGGGACGAGCACTGCTTGCCTCGGGCACGCTCGCAGTCTGTGAGGAAACGAAGACACCTTCCGACCTGTTTCCAAAATGAGTGGCCAAGCTGCAAGCATCTTGCAAGCTGCGCTACCCTGCATCCGCCAGCATTCCTCGCAGCCGTAACAGCGGCTACAGCTGCCTCAAAAACTTCCTATGGAAGGCAAGGCTCGTTACCTACAAAGGTACTGCCCTTTCTAAGCCCTTTTTTCTCGCATCTGTTTGAGGGAGGGGTCCCAGGCACTCTTCTCCAGTCAGAAGATACAATGAGGTTCACGGTTTAGCAGAAAGTGAGGATGAGTTCTGAGCTACCGGTTTCCCTACCCCTACTCTTAAAACTAATCAGAATGGCAGGAGACCCTTCCCAGCCAAATCATCAGAGCAGCATGAAAGAGGGAGGAGGGGCGAGGCAAGGAGACAGTCTGATGCTTGGCCTCCCACAAAATCACTCACAGAACTTGCTGGCTACCAGGATTTGCTACTGGGATCAGTCAGCATCTCAGCATCATTCAGCAGCTGTATCCACTACTATATTTCAAGGTGCTATCTGGTTTCTAAGGCAGGTGTAGCCCTGAGCTTATCGAAGGCTGGACTCCTCAAGTAGGAGGTAACAGCATCTACACATAGCCTGGCTTATTTAACACACCATGTTCGCTCTCAGCAAGAGCTGGCACAGTCACTTCTAAAAAGAAAATATAAATAACACTTTGTCATTAATATAGAAATGGCACAAGAGCTCAGAAATGCTCCACACACGTCCCACATGGGCTCTGCACACAAATGGAGGCCTGAAGGCTTCAGGCAAGAGGGAGAAAGGAGACAATCAAGCTGATGTGGACACAGAGGAAGAGGAAGCGGGGGAGGGACTTCTCCACATTACCACTTTTGTGTGTTTGTCAAAGCTCAAAAAAGAAATAAGTCCACGAGAATCTGGAGTCTGTGAAAAGCTCCGCTTCTCCATCTGGGATCATCTGGGCAGGTCTAGTCACCGATTTGGCTTCTCTCCAAGGGAAGAGATCCAGCACCTGAAGGATAAAGAAAACTAAGGAACATGGCATCTAGAACACTGCATCCAGCTTTAGGGCCCCCAGAACAAGACGCTGATTGTCTGGGGTGAGTTCAGCAGGGCACCAAGAGGGCTGGAGCACTCGCCCCATGAGAGGAGGAGGCGTCGGGGTCCCCCCAGCAATGATGGAGCCAGATCTTAACTGTGACACATTTTGGACAAGAGGCAAGGAGCTTCAGTTGAAACATGAGATGTTCAGACTGGATATAAGAGAAATCTTTTCACCACTCTGGCAGCCAAGCACGGGAACGAGGGCCCAGAGAGGGAGAGCCCTCTGCGTCCCTGGAGGTTGTCATGGCCTGGCTGGAGAAACTTGGTCCAGTCTGAAATGGAGTAACCTGGTCTGAGCTCAGAGCTGGCCCTGCTGGGAGCAGGAGGTTGGACCCAATGACAGCCTGAGGTCCCTTCCAACCTAGGGCATCCTATGATTCGATGAACACCCTCAAAATCAGACCTGGCAAGGAATAACCCCTTCATTCTGCGAGTGGTTCCTTTTTTCCCCTCATATATGTCCACAGAAGAGACTTTCCCACATATTCTTCCACAGCAGTTCCAAGTTTTTCACTCATTTTCTTACCCTTCAGCTTGTCTGTCCCCTCCCCACACTCTCAGCTTTCCATGGCTGGCACAGTGTCCCGGGCCCTGATAGAAGCAATCACTTTTCCCCTCCCCACAAAGGATAAGTATGAAAGCTCTTACAGGGTTAGGCAGCAAACTCTCACCTTCTATTCCTCTGGCCATGACTGAAGGAGCACAGCTAAAGAGAATAACACTGTTGGGCAAAGGATTAGTCAATAACCTGCTCTTATGCAAAGGGTGGCAGTAACCTTTATGGCTGCGATGCCCAAGAACCTGGCAGCATTTCATACGCTGGGACAGAAGGGCAGTGAGCAATCCAAACCAGCACACATACTACCTGTGGCCTTTGTGGTCAACATCAGCTTCTGGGAGTTGAGAGTGGGACTGGGAAAGAGCATTCTGGCTTCCTCCTCCTGAGAGTAGTTCTGCCGCAGGAATGACGTAGCCTCGTAGCACACCTCCCTGTCGTCCTGTACCTCTCCTAAGCCTTGGCAGTGCAGGTAAGTATCCAGCTCAGGTGGTCCATCCCAGGAACTGCAGCCTCCTGTGTGGGTCCCTTGGCACTCTGTAGGTAGGGTCAGCTCACAGTCTCTGTCTTCAGGAATTATGGGAATGCGTTGACCCAGATCACACACCCCCTTACAGCAGCTTGGCAAGGTGTCGTCGGGAAGCGTGTACTGCACGCTCACTGCATAGTCTTCTGTGTAGCAGCCACCACCTCCGCCGCCACTGGTGCTACTACAGGCTACCTGCTTCTCTTCATAGAAGCAGCAGGGCAACCCCTCGTATTTTACCCCATCTGTCCTATGCAAGTGGTCTGAGTTAATACTGTACAAGCCCGGGGTGTTCCCTGACGGCGGTTCTACTCCTGGCCCACACGTGCCCCACAGCGGGGAGCTCAGGAAGAGCGCGCCGCAGTCGCCTGTCCCGTTGCTGGGCTCCAGGGCCGAGTGCTGGAGCTCAAAGCAGCACGCGCACGCTTGCTCCATCAGCGGCCCTGCTATCTCTGGATTCTTCCAGTTCCTTTTAACATCCAAGGCAGCACCAGGAGTGGCCTCATGTCCTCCCTCTGAGGTAGTGCCATTTGGATCCCTGTGCTCTAGCGAGGAATTACTGCTATAGTTCATATCCATGCTGCAGTTAGACAGTTGGTCCCCTGAGGAAGAAGCTGGCACAGGCCGGCAGTCAGCACCCACCAGGCTGTGACCGTGAGCCGGGAGCTCGTCCTGGTGGGGGCCCTCCAAGAGAACGATTGCACCCCTGTTCGCACCACCACCCTCACCCGCGCGGCAAGGGCTCTTACTGCGGTAAACGTACGGGTCGTAGTCACTGCTGAGGGAGCTGCGGAAGGTGGAGCAGCTCCCATACACCCCCTGGTTGCTGACCTCGGTGCAGTCAACCATGGAATCGCTAGAGGAGCAGTGGCACTGACCAGAACTGCTGCTGCTGCTGTCGCTCCCGGGGCAGTCGGCCAAGTAGCCGCTGCACACTGAGCGGTGACCGTGGTAGCAGCTGAAGCTGGAGGTGCTGCCGCTCTCCAGGCGGGACGAGGGCACTACGTGTACCACAGGAGGGAAAAGCATGCTGCTACCAGGCTGAAAGGCACGGGAAGGACCCTTTGAGGAAATGCCAGCTGGAGGCTGTCCATCTTGCTCAGGGTAACTAAGGCCTTGGAAGTAGTAGTGCTGATACATGGTCTCGTACTGGGAGAAGCACGCTGCTTTGGAAAAGCTGCGCCCACCAAATTTGGGTCTTCGGAAGCTGTGGGCTGGAGAGTAAGCCCTGTGTTCCAGGCTGCAGTGATGAGTGTTTAAAGCATGGTCCAAATGAATAGGCTGATAACTTCGGACATAGGCGGGGGACTGGGCTTGGTAGAGGCTCTGCTCACCGTGTCGCTCAACTGTAAGCACGGTGATGGGGTTTCCGTGGGGATCCATGCTCGTCCGAGTGGGATACGCCGTTATCTGGTTTGCTCTGTGCACTCGGCCTGGGTAATGGACGGGCAGAATCACCCTCTGCTGCCGGCTGCGGGCCGGGTTGATGGATTCCAGGCAGACTGGACCTGCATTTCCCTTCTTCTGTTCTGAATGAGAGAAACAAGAGTGGAGAAGTAGAAGCAGGAGGGAATAAAAAGGAATATACTTCATGCAAGAAAGGATATTTGTTCTGAATTTAATTGCATTACGCAAACAAAAGAGTTTAAAAAGAAAGCACGAACTGTTTACATAGAAGGAAAAATACAAACCAAATAAAATAAGCCAGGAACATCTGCCTGGAAGCCTCTGAAACAACTGTATTTGCTTAAGAAGGAAAAGAAGTGACTTTCAGATACTGGCCTCATGCACAGAACCTCCTGTTTACGCAGCATTCCCGCTCTCGCAGCGTAAGAGCAACGCTGGCAGTCACTGTCATTCTCACTTTACACGTTATTGTACACAAATGTGTATTAATAGAAAACTTTTCCAAGACAGAGGAAATGGAAGGGGGACAGGGTGAGTAAGGGAAACCACATCCCAAGCTACAACACCACAGAAAAATAAAAACCAGTACTTTGTCTTTTCTTTATAATTACCAATAGAAAACGTGCCCATCTATTGTATCCGTTTGTGCTCCTCGCACTCAGGCTGACCAACCCTGCCCTCTGCTGGGCACCGCACCCGGGAACACCAGAAACAGGACCTGCTACTCCTGGCACAGCCATCTCCAAGGGGCTCAGTCCTAACTGTATTTCTAGGGTTGAGTTACAACAAAAGGCTCCGGGCTCTGCGGAGATTTGCAAACAGGCACAGTTTCTGGTGGGCTGCCGGGTCGGAACGGATGCCAGCCCATACACAGCACCTACCTATGATGTTATGGCGGCAGTGAGGGCAGGTGTGATGCTGCAGCAGCCACGGATCCACACACTTCTTGTGAAATCGGTGAGTGCAGGGAATGACACGCAGCTCCTACAGGAACAGATGAAGGAACATGAAAACGTACTCCTTCCTAAAGACTGAATTTCTCACAGCTTATTTCCAGTTTTTTCAACCTTGCTACTAAACGGATCAACTGCCAGTCTCAAGGTGATAAGAAGGAAAAAAAAATGCCATCTGTTCCAACACAGCCAAAAGCACAACAGCTAGTGACCAGCTGCCCCTGAAGGAATAGCCTGCAGGCATTCCTGCAGGAACGCAGACGTTCCTTTAGGACACTTTTTGCTATGTCCCTATGACCTAACAACTTAAGGAGCCCATAATTAAAGTTTTCCTTAATACATTAAATAAACTTTTAACAAAAAATGTCCATCGAGTCCATTTAAGGACATATTTTTCAAAATAAAATGTCCTGAAATAGTTTTTTAATATGGAAGTATAAAGCTGTGACTATTGCCTGCCTCTGTTCCCAGGAGCCTATTTTCTACTTCATCCTTTCATTGCTTCCCCTGGGTAGAACGGTGTCACAGAAGGTAAGCACTGGCATCAATGCAGTGACGGTTCCTGACCCTTTTGGCATCTCCTCCTCTGGTTTCCCAGCAGTGCTGTGTACCTGATATTTTAAAGACAAGGTGCCATCAGAGCTTGAGAAGCAAAACACGAAACGTATCCCAAAGTCCAACAGAGCTTGTGTGTCCCCAGCTCACAGTCTGTTAAAAATGCCCTGGAACAAAGTGCTGAGGTAACCCTGGCTTCTGTAAGAGTTCTCCTGCAAAACGCAACCTGATGGCAGTAGCAACTTGCAGAATGAGATCCTTCCCCTCCCACTTTGTAGTACAGGAGGAAAGCCCTTGAGATCTCTTTGGGAGCTGCAGATGCATCTGAGGCTGAGTTGGCTTTCGATGTGATCATACTGGCAAGTGGCACGGCCTCAGTACCCAATGCACCCCACAGCCAGCCGTGTGCTGCGGCACTGAGATAAACCACCTACGCTCTCAGCCCATGCTGAAGGAACCACTGTCCCTTACCTCCCCATCAATGTACTTCTCCAGGCAGATGGCACAGTCAGAGGTGGAGCTGCTGCTGAGGGTGTCCAGTGCTCCACAGCTGCCCTCCCGGTGTCCCTTACTTTTGGACTTAAACTTCCTGGTCTCCATTTTTTCCAGTGCCTGCACTGCAAGCCTGTTCATGGAATTCTACAACAAAAGAAAGGAAAAAAAAAAATAACAAACAGAAAGGGACTACAGTGCAGTAGCAGAGAAACACCACCATATCCAATCGAAGAACCTCCCCAAATCACGCAGACCCAGACCAACACACAATTTCATACAATAAGCAGAGCGAAGAGTTTAGACCAGAAGCCTCAGAAAGGAACAGATGCCACAGGCAGCAGTGAGAATGACAAGCTATTCTGAATTGAAATCCAGTGAAGTTGCTGACAACTGGGATACGCTGCAACTACACAATTAACAGGCAGCAACTCTTCATGGCAACTCGTAAGATTTGGTCAGGAACATTTTTTGAAGTCAATATTGACTGCCATGCCCCCCACTACGCCGTCACCACCACACTGCCACAAGCAATACTTGAGGAAGGGATTACTACAAAATATTACTCGATTAGATGCGTCATTTCCCTCCAGATTTAATCAACAGTTGAAGTTCAGGAAGGCAGTGGGTTGTTTGTGTGTTACTGTGGAATTTACCATCCCCTTTTAATGCTGCTATTGGCCTGTAACATCTCTGGAGTCCTACTCAATCCATCAACAGCTCTTACTAACATGTACAGTGCTCTGGATACCCTTCACATGTCGGTACTGCTCTTACCTGACTACGTCGCTGTTTCAGTTTGATCTTGACAAGAAGAATGAGGCAAACAAGAGACACAACCACAAAGAAGGCCAGGAAAATCCCCATATCAAAGTACTCGGTGGGTTGCTTAAAAATTAAAACAAAAATATTATTTTTCCTTTCTTTAGATCATACTCAGATCTATTGTTCCTTCTCTCTACTTTCCCAGTGGTCACTGTCCAATGCACACAATCAGAGCAGCAAAGGTCACAATACAGACCATTCTGTTCATTAACTGGGTTGTTATGAGACAAAACCGGGGTTTCATGTCAATGCAAAGAATGCTAGTCACAAGAAATCAGAGTCAGAGAGGCTATAAACCCACAAAACACAGGGTTTCTAACACACTGAATCACACGAACACCAATGCTCATGACTTACTGATTTGCTTGTATACTCAAGTGAGAGAAAAATCAACATTTGAATACTCAGCAAATGCCCCATTTCTCCAAGACATCCACAAAAATACAAGCAAACCAAAGTGGCAACTGGGACATGGATGACCTCTAGCTTGGTTCTTCTTCTATAAACTACACATAGAGAGTGTTAAAAATAAACTGCAGAAAACCTATTTTACATTACAATTACAAATATCAGAGATCAAATAATCAACCCACGTTTAAAATACCACACCGAATTATTAGTTGACATGGAGCAGACTACCTCACAAATCTAAACTACCAGGAGTGTGTGATAATTAGGTGATAATTTTAATTAAGAAAAAGGAAAACTTTCATAACATAAAATTTTTAGCCATTTATGTATTCAAAGAATCCTTATGAAAGACAGCAGATGCCACACTGGATTCTACTCTTATATCAAGTGTAGCGGCTTGTCCAAAGTGCGGTTGCTCACCTTATTTAGGTCAACAGAATTTCTCACGTATTAATGCTCATGGAGAGCATCAAACATCTTCACACTCAGTGCCATTACCAAGCACTGCACATAATACCCAGATAAAGTTCCTTAAAGTCTCACCCGTGGGGGGCGATGCTGAATCCTTGCTCGTGCCACTTTCTGCTTGTTAACTATGTTCATGAGCTTGACGGCATCAGCACCCTTCACATACACCACTGGTCTCTTCAGAGGGTCCTCCGAGCCCTGGTTCAGCTGCAACAAAAACCAATCCACTCAAAAGGCACATTTTGAGAAAACTACCTCTCTTTTGGACAACAGAGAGAAAAGTAAAGGAATATGAACGTGGAATTGATTCAGGAATGAATTGTTCTCTTCTAGCATAGACCTTCACTTAAGTATTCCACAGGGTGAAACCTCAATTAAACATATGACTTCAGCTGCCTTTTTTTTTTACTGACCTAAACTAAAAAGAAGGGTAAGTAAATGTTATTTCTGAACAGCAGCTTTAACCTAACCACATTATGTGTCAGTGCATACATTAATACTGTAATAAGGTAAACCTCAGAATGAAGTATAAAAATCTGCACATTCAAAAAAAAATTGGCCGGGCTACATTTTCTGAACCTTTTGTTATTTCAGCTTTGTAGTTCTATTATTCACATACAAATTTCTTTGGTGTTCTGAACAATCTCATGTCAGAGTCCTGTCTTTCTGGGTCTTTGTATCCAGACAATTTAGTAAAGTCTGTAATTTCTGCTGTCTAACTCGGCAGACTCATTCAGTTATTTGGGTTCTAGCAACCACTGGAGCTATTGATGGCAGGACGGGGGCCTCGAAGACTAAAGCATACAAGTAGGTTTAATCCACTCTGAGACTTCCTTCCAGGTCCACCAAAGTTTGTTTGAAAGGCCAAATCGTAGAATCAGTAAAATAATGTAGGTGGGAAGGCACCCCCTGAGTCCAACCTCCTGGTTAGACCAGGATGGTCAGGGCTTTATCCAGTCAGATGCTGAAAACCTTCAAGTGTGGAGACTGCATAACTTGCCTGTCCAACAAATCCAGAAAAAACAATCTGCTAAACTAGATACATAATGAGTCAAGAGAATTGTTCTGTTACAAAATGGCACCGACATGATAAATTCATTTAGCTTATTCCAACCCACAAGAGAAATCCTAGTACAGGGAGATACAAAAGCAGGAAGGCACTGACCAGCAGATGGAAACAGTACAGGGGAAAAGAATGAGATGACAGCAGTGTGAGGAAATTGAGCAAGAGTAGTATATGGCAGAGACACCCTATCTACACGGTTGATATCTGGCTAAAACACGTAGAAATTACCAAGGGACTGTTCCATCATCCTGCTTACAAAGACCTCTCCTTTATCTGTCCCAATGATGGTCACAGATTTCACTAGGACTTTAAAACAGAACCTTTCTTGTATTTTTCTGGGCTTCTGAGAACACTGATAAAACTATTTTAAAGACAGATGAATTCTGCAGAGCTAAGAACTTGCTGAAGTGCTTGAATCCAGCCCGGGGACCCTGTGAGTCTCCAAGGCTTGCTGCCTAAGGTCAAATCCAGCCCCTGTCCCTGCGTTCCCAGACACATATTCGCTCTCAAGCTTTCTTGTCTAAGAAAGAATTCCCCAGATTCCTCAGAAGCTTTTGCCCACAGCCAGACTTGCTAAACACGACGCTCTGGGTGCTGTTACTCCTCTTCAAACTATGCAAAAGCAAACCTAAACCAAATCAGACTTCACAGAGCATTTCTAAAAATAGAAGTTTCAGTCTACAGGAAAAGACATTCAGATCAATGGGAATAAAACCCACAAAATATGTATGTAAAGCCCTTCCATTTGGTAGCGATTCTGCTGCCGAATTGTCTGAGGAAAATTCTCCTGGTCAGGGCTGCTTCCTATTTCTGCTCACTGACTGACAGGAAGGATCAACTTTCACAATACTCTACTCCCCCCTTTCAAAGCACCCTCCCTTAGTTATTCCACTGCTTGGTAACAAGTGTACCTGGAAAAGCTTCCTAAACAGTTCCCCTCAGGGTCTTGGGATACTTCCATTTGAATCAGATACTCCAGATCAACTCATGTCAGTTTTTCCTCCATTGTCATCCATTTGTCACTGTCTTCCCCAATTCCATTGCGAGTGCCAAAAGGGTGTTGCTTTTAAAGACAAATTAATTGGCATCCCCTGACGAAAAGGGTTCTGAAGACTCTGGCTGAGAATGAAAAGCCACGGCACACAAGTGTCCAGAGCAGCATGAGAAGAGAGTCAACCGTAACTCTTAGGCTAAGGAGCCCAAAAGCCAGGTCTAGTCACTCCTCTCCTGTCGGAGAGTGTTTGCATAGGCTGCTGCTCTGGCCTACTTGGTCAGCTGTATTTGTAGGCCAAGAACCTCCTTCCCTTTTACTGGTCCACTCAAAGTATTCATTCATCCTCTAGACGAATTTCCCAGCTACTGGGGACTGTTGCACCCAGTTTGTTATCAAGAAATCAGAAGGAAAGCTATTGCTGGCAGATGGAAGAGAGCAAGACACAGTAACTCAGCTTCATAAGTCCAGAGCAGAGTAACTGAAAGGAACTGGAAGCAGTAATACAGAGAAAAAGAATTGGAAAAAGACAGTTTGCATCTTTGTGCAGATAATCTCTCTGTGCTTAAAGGGGGGGAAAAAATATCCCTGAGAATGTTTGCAAGATCAAGGCTGTAGCCTTGATGCACGTGCAGAACACAGCTCTCCAAGCATCGATTTGCACAGGCTCTGCATTCCTTTGTCCAACAGATGCTCAGTTCAGAATCAAAGCCAGCTTTTTTTAATGTAAACATTTATGGTCTTTCTTTTCCCCAAGAAATTCAGACTGCACTTAAAAACATTCAGCTTCACTTGATTCTACTGTAGTAGAAACAGCAGTTTTGTTTCAAGACAAAACAAAAGTAAACCAAATAGACTATTTTTGTACTTGTTTCTTCTCTCTGCTCAAATAACTCAGAATTGGCTGGAAGGATTTTGTCAAAGCATTTCACAGATCTATTACCTCATCCACTTCAAATGAAAAGATGGAAGTTATACTAAGACCCTAAAAAAAAAGAAAAACCTTGCTTGTCCACAAAATATCTAAGCCAGAAATTAACAGCTGAGAACAAGAAAGAAATGTTCAGAGGTTTTTTAAGAATCTTGTTTAGAACCAAGTTTGAAAGCCATTTTGCAACCTCAAAAATAGCAGATGCCCAGCAATACTCTTGATCACAAGCTGGGCAGGGCCAACACCCTGTGTCTGTACACAGAGCTGGCAAAGAATCCTTGACTAAATGGGTCACAAAAAAGTGGCTTCCAGTCTTTCTCAAAACCTCAGTCCCAGACCTGGATTCTGAATTTTAGCAAAGGCTAGAAGAAAAATATAACCCCCAACTTTTCTCTTTCTACCATAAGAAGAACACCTCCACTGCTTCTTGCCTGTCAGAAGATAAGCAGAAAACCACAGCACCACATTACCCAGGGTCAATAGCTCCATATATTATGGTAGGTCTGCTCTGGGACCTGTATGGTCTCAAGTCTCGCTTCAGTAACCCTAAAACAACCCAAGAGGGGCTGTAATAAAACCAGGCTCCCTTCTTCGTACCTGATCAATGGCATCTGGGTTTTCAGAAACATCAAAGATGACCGCTGTGGCTCCTCGCTGTACTGCTCGCTTTGCCTGCAATAAGAAAGACAGCATCCTCAGTCCCACCCCAAAAGATGACTCCTTACCTCAAAAATTACTCCCTCTCCTCATCTCCAGACAGCAAACGTAACATTTTGTGTTTCTGTGTGGTTAAAACAAATGACAGAATAATCAAACACAGGAGTTCCTGAACCAACACGGAATGTAGTTAAACTTCACTAGAGCTTCCACAATCTCTCTACCCCTTCCTTCTCAAACTCCTCTTTCAACAAGCTGGTAAAGGAATTCAAAAGTGATTTAGACTCTCTAAAGACTTCAAATATAAGGTTTTTTAAAACTACATAATGTTCTTTTTCTCCATAATACTTGCCATAAAAAAAAAATCTTCCTTCTGATTTGGGGTGGAAAGACATGCTCACTAGTGCAGAAAATAAAGGTGGACCAGGTTCTTTACAAGTTTCCAGTGTTGTTCCCATAGTGTTGACAAACTCTAGCATATCCTTTGCAATCCTTGCAAAGAAGTGCCTCAGAGCACACTGCTGTTTCTGACCATTAGAGGTCAGAGCTGCAGCATGCAACACTTCATAGCCAGACAAGATCAGGCCTATTTAAGTGCATGGCTTTTCATCAAATACACAGTGCAAACCTGGAGTTACCAACAGCACAGAAGAGATATTACAACACGTTAAAAACTTCTGGGACAGAGAAAATAGTATTTTAACCACTGAGGCTAAGACAAGGTATTTTTACCCGTTTCTGCCACTGTCCCTCTGTGTGTTTGTACCAATGTTGCTCAATGGCTTCACAGAGCAAAGGTTCCCAGTAACTTTTCAAAGCTGTTACTGCCTTTGTTGGATAGAGAAGGCAAGTAACTATTTCTCCAGCAATGACAGCTACCACCATCACATACCAAACAAGAGGACATGGGCTCTTTATAGTGACTACTCCAACCTGAAATTAAATTGAGATACAAAAGAAATATATGAAAGTGATAAATAACGAAATATCACTTAGTGTTTTCTAAAATGAACTTTAGCCAGCACAGAAATGTGATTTTGAACATCTACAGGTCACTCTCTTTACTCTAGTCTTATCTATTTTAAATCAACCAAGCCCATCAGACAGCGCACGAGGGAAACCAGCTCCCAAGCAGCTCCCAAGTGGGGCCTGTTTCCCAGCCCAGCAGGTATTTGTCCCTTTGAAGTCAGCACACCTGGCTAATCACTAATAGCTGCTGGGGAGGAAAAGTTGAAAGGAATCTGCTACACGTTCTCCACTACAAGGCCCTGAGGAGAAAGTGCATCCAGGTTTCCCTAGATAGCACCCTTCACAGACACACAGTGGGGCAGAACTGTTGAGGACATTCAGATCATTCTTCTGGATGGTCAGTCAACAAGCAAGGCACCTGGAAGGTATGCTTAAAGAGATTTTGCAGGCTGGTTCTAAAAAGCCCTTAATTTTGTGATCAGATAGAATGAGCAGAGTTCAGTACCACACGTCCTTGTTTCCACTACCAGGATGTGATCGGTATTCCTTACTCGGCATTGCAAAACCAGCTGTGGAGGGATGAACTGGACCCAGGACTCCAGACGGGGTCTCACGAGAGCAGAGCAGAGGGGGAAAAAGAGGTGGTGGTGTGCTTTGGGAACACTGTCTTGGTCTCTCCATGGAGTCACGGGGAGTCTGTTTTGATTCAAGAGCCCCCCAGGGCTGAAGAGTCATTGGCACCAGGGGACTGGGCATCGGTCACTGGTGATGAGGGGACCCCTTGGCTAACGAGCCTCGGGCTAACGAGCTCTGGCTCCACAGCCCCCTGCACGGGGACCCGCGGAGCGCCCCGAAGAGGGACCCCGGGAATCCTGCGGCTCCCTGGCCCCGCGGGCTGGCGGCCGCCGCTCCCGGCCGGGCTGGCAGGCGATCAGAGCCGCCGCGGAGCAGCGGGCGAGTGCGGGCACGGCCGGGGCCGCAGCAGAGCCTCCCCTGCCCGCGGCACGAGCGGCCACGAGAGCGAGGCGAGGGCTGGAGCGAGGCTGGGAGCTGGGGCTCGGCATGGAGAAGGCTCCGGGAGACCTCAGAGCAGCTTCCAGTGCTCAAAGGGGCTTCTGAGAAGCACAGAATGGTTTGGAGTGGAAGGGACCTTGAAGGTCATCCAGTCCAACAGCGAGCAGGGACATGTGGAGCCCTGTGTGCAGTTCTGGAATCCCCAACATAAGGACATGGAACTGCTGGAACAGGTCCAGAGGAGATCACAGAGATGATCCGAGGGCTGGAGCACCTCTGCTGTGAGGACAGGCTGAGAGAGTTGGGGTTGTTCAGCCTCGAGAAGAGAAGGCTGTGGGGAGACCTCAGAGCAGCCTCCCAGTGCTGAAAGGGGCTCCAGGAAAGCTGGTGAGGGACTTCTTACAAGTGCCTGGAGGGACAGGACAAAGGGGAACAGCTTTAAATTGGGAGGGGAAAGATTTACATGAGAGTTTAGAAAGAAACCACGGGCTCTTGAGCATTTACAGACTGTCCCTCAACCATTTTTCTAAGAAAAGTGGCCAAAACTTGGTTCAAAAGTAAGGAGACACACTGGGTGAGAGGGGAAAAAACAGTTGTCCTGGTACCCACTTTGCCTTTACAATACCCACAACAAACAGACAGCACTTCCCCAACACAATTCCCAACTAACAGAGTGCAGGTAAGGTGCCAGGCATATCCCTTTCTGGGACAATTTCTCTTATGTGGTTTAACATAAAGGACTATCACCACAGAGCAGTATTTTTTCCCTTTTTGTAGAGTAATAAAAAACAAAACAAACTGATCAGTGCACTTCTAGTAATTTAAATTACTTCCAGCTTTTTCTGTACATTCACAGTGAAAGGCTGCTCAGCTATGGAGCAGCAGATTCCGACCCGCTTGCTCCACGTGGCCACCACATGCAACCACCACCATCCTAACTTTTACTTTTGCTGTAAAGTGCTCCCACACCCTGACTGGAGCTCCAGGAAAGTTACACACACTCTGTGTAGGTCAGACTCCATGCCTGACACACAGAAACATAGGAAAAGGTGCAAACCCACTGCCACAGAGAGTACAGTGTGTGCCCTGGTCCTAGAAGCCGGCTTGAGAATGAGAACAATCTTCAGCAAGCCCTGTATCAGCAATTCCAAAGTTCTCTTGTCCTTAAGTACAAACAATAAAACACAAAATATAGGTTAGCTATAAGTAGGTCTTTATAGGACAGAGACAAGTCACCTGGCATCTTATTTGACAGGCACAACCTTAACTCACTCTCTGAAATTGTTGCAATTTGTGTGGAAGGGAGTTGTGCTTTTTTTTTGAAAAGGGGACAACTGACAGTTATGGGCATTTTCCTCTTCTGTTATATGTAATGATGGTGTAAAAATAACAATGGCTTGCACTTGCAACCTATGCTCCTATGTCTAAGTGCTGTGGTTGGGAACTGCCTTACTTAAAAAAACCCTCTCAAACTATTTCTGGTAGAACACAGCTGGTCAGCAAGGGAGATCGAACACAAATCTGGAAGTATACAGCAAAAAAAAAAAAATCTCCTCATTTTCTTCTTGCATTTTTTAGGCATGAAGTTCCAAATTTGGAAATCCGTTGCAAAACCACGGAGTCCTCCTGTATCCATCTCTTGTCATGATCCTGTGTGGTCATCCCTGCCATATGAAGAAAGGTTCATGCTCCTCACACAGCAGCACTCTCTTCCCTTTTGAGCTCTAACCAGCTCCATAACTGTGTGCTCCCCACACGAGGAAACGGTGCAAGACACAACTGTTTGTTGTATGAAATCAGAGATAGCTCCAATTAAGTTTCCTTTTTCATGCATTAGCCCTGCCTCTAAGCCCTGTCAATACTGACTGAAGTGTTGCGGGAAGGTCCTCACAGGTCTGGACATTTACAGGAGTGAAAAAAACTCCAGTTCTAATTTTCAGATGTTCTGAGCAGTGGTAACTTGTACAGATTCCTTTCACAGACTGGTTCCAGAGCACCCCAATAAGTGCAGCTATGGTGTTGCCAGAGGCACAGGGGCCGAGGAGAAGACAGAGCAACAACAAGCATTTTCAGTGGCTGTAGATAACAGCCTGGCCACGCAGAAGCAGCCTGTGTTGCACAATTAGAGGAGAAGAATAAATCTTTAGAATTGCTGAAAGGGCAAAGAAACAGGAAAAGGTCCATTTACAGCACAATAACATCATGGAGTGGTGATAGAGGCAGAGCGAATCACCCGATGAGAAACAGTATTTGTATTTGAAATTTATCCTATCCATGTGGAGTAACAACAGCAGTAAATGAAGTGCAGGGAATTTCAGTTCATATCTGCACTGAAAGTTTTGCAGCAAAGTACTGAAACTATCACAGCAGCAAATGCTGGAAGTTATATTGCAGTTCACATTCTCATGTACTGATTTTACTTTTATAAAGATTCAGACTCTGTCTGAACTAATGTTTTTGTGTACTGGTTTCAAAGTTCGGTGAGGTTTTTTTTTAACTTCTGAAAGTACATGGTAAATCCACTTAGCTCAGAACTACACATAAACCTGTATTCTTGCTGGTAACAGAATTAAGAGTAGGCACTGGATTTTTTTTTTTTTAATATTAATGCCATTTAAAATCATTATTTTCAAGTCTTCACAGCAGTTTCTATTGGATTTTTTTCTTCTTTGTCTCTGACATGGCATACAACGGCTTAAAACTGGTTCAAAGACATTTCAGTTAATCATAAACCAGGCATGGAACCATCAAGTAAGTCAGTAGTGTTTCCTCTTAGAAAGCCAGAAAACCTCAAGCTTAAAAAAGAAATCTACTGTCTTGTGCATTAATGATACTAGAAAATTAAACATAATAGCTAATATGAACAGGCCGAAAATAAAAAGGACACCAAAGACAAGTGTCTAACCTAGACCTTATTGCAGCATGCCCAGAAGAATAAAAAACACTGCCTTAACAGTCTCACATTCCTTGTTCGATCTACAGATTTGATCAGAAATAGCAGCATCAAAGGACAGACAAAGGTATCCTGGTGCAGAGAGAAAGGAATATGTACCCTGAAACATACCCCCAGCTTCCTAGGTACGTGCAAGCTGGGGCTGGGGGGCCTCTCGTAGCGTGTACGGAGCCCAGCCATGACCAAGGGACTGCAGAGAAAATGCAAAAATACCTGTTTCTTTTGGTCTGCTTATATTGGTAACCCTTACAGTAAACTTTATTATTTAAGATTATCACTTGGATTAAGTCATCTGTTCAGTAGGGAAGAAGATGACAACAACAGATGAAGGCAATCACGTCCAAGAATAATTCTGCTACAATAAGCAACAAACATTTGCATATCTTTGGTTTGGATTCTAATAGAAAAAAACAAACATTTGTACTTGTCTGTATCATAGAACAGAGAGAATATGCACCTTGAGTGTCACTATTATTAAGAGTTTCAGCCACTTCAGGAATCTTTTCAAATAATACCTTAAGTTTTTCTCTGTAGATGAGCATTAAAGAGACCTACTGTTTGCCAGACTTCATTCAAACATGTGGTGGACAACTGACTGTCTTCTCTAGTTGAATTTTGAATGTAGGTACCTCTAAAATCACTAAAATGATGAGGGATACAAACCCACCTTTGAATTTGCCCTTCCTCAGTTCCTTAAATACCACCAGCCTAGGAAAAGTCCTCTGCTGAAGACATCTGGCTACTTTATACTCAAAGAAAAATGTAAACAAAAGGATAAGGTGTCTTTATGACACATTTTTAAAGGATTTTTCTCGCAAATAATAATACTGCCTTCATCTCTGTTTCTGTAGTGTTTTTCTTTGTACAGAGATTGCCATAGCTCAAGGAGAAGGCTGATGACAAGTTATTTTAGAGGTTATTTTAGATACCTACTTGATACGAGCTCACTGTTGGTAACAATTTCCAATAAGATGCACATTAAATACTGTGCCAGGTTAAAATGTAAAAGAATTTACTAGACCCTGAATCCAGAGGACATGCCTAGGACAGAAGTGTGAAGAAAGTATCTCTTCATGTCTCCAGGCCTGAAGAAGTTTTAGTTATCACCTCAAAGGACACCAGACAGATTTGAAGAGCTCTGTTATCCCTTCACGTGGGCCAGGCTAATGCAATAGGGAAGCAGCAACTTCCTTGATGAGACAAATTTTCCCCGAGAGACCAGATGATCAGTAAACAGGTGCTCAGCAACCATCAGAACAGTAAGGACAGCCGCTTGCCAACATCCAGAAGGACCCCACAAGCTTGCAGATATGAACACTGCAAGCATCTCCTCCTCTGCTTCCTAATGTGGCCTCATTCCAATTAATGTCAGTTGTCATGTGACAATGGAGAAACTAACATAAGAAAAAAAGCTGCCTAACAAGGTCCCTGTTCAAGAGAAAAATCAGTCTTTATTCACTACAGTTACTTTGCCAGAGTTAGCATTCCCTCACAATACACAGCTGCATTTACATAGGAGGACAGAAGATTCATGTGATGGTTGCAGAGAGTCAATAAATTACAGATGAGAGAAGGACTGAGGAAGCACAGGTGGGGGAATCAAAATTCATTGATCACTTTAGCCCTGCCATTTACACCAACCTAGTAATGCATTACATATTTATTAAGCCAGCAACTTAATACCTTCTTTTAGCAGTATAAACCCCAGAGCCACAACTGTACTTGCAAAAGTGTTGGAGTATCAGCTACAGGCAAAGCCTCCAGCTGCACTCTGCTCACCACTGACCCCACAGCACTTCAAACACTTTTCACTACAACTGGCACACCGCAAATCCTCTTTTTCTCTCAGAGCTAGAGACATCCCCACCGGAACAATGCAGGCACCCCCTCTCCGCCACTGCTCCCACGCACCAAACCACCTTGCCCCCTGAACCACCTCTGGAGCTGGAAAGGCAGGCCACAGGGCAGAGGAGGAAGGAGAAAAGGACATCACTGGCTTTGCAAACAGCAGCAGTTACTAATTAACCAGCTGATGCCTCAGCCCTGTTAATGTACAATTCCCTCGCAATTCCAGAAACTCCATGAAGCCCAGCACAAGCAGGGTGGTGCCATTTCAAAGCTCTTCCGAGGTAATAAAAAATGAACTTTCAGATTTCTGTCTGAAAGCAAAGCCAGAATATCCCAACTAGATAGTCAGATCCCCCAGTATCACACCAGCATAAACCCCTTTCCTGACTGGAATACTCAAGTCAACTTCTCTGGCACTTTGGGATATGTTTTATACATGTGCCCTGTAGATACCGCATTATATGGCATTATGACAGCTGCTTTATCAATGAAGAAATATAGCGATGGAAAATGCAAAGCATATTTTTAAATTTAAAAATATAAAAAATATAATCATAATTTTAAACAATGTACTTATCTGTAAAAAAAATTAAAACCTTAAAAATCTGTGTACTTCTAGCTTAAGAAAAATCTCACCTCATGCAGTACATAATCACAGCAACAATACCAACTGATGTGATCCAAAGCACTCAGTACTGAGAGGCTCTCAGACAGTTAAAATGAGGGTAGGGGGAGACGGGGGGAAAGAGTGTCTTTCCTGGGGTTAGGGAGAAACCTTGTGATCAGCGCTGAGTCTGCACCAAGTAGAAACAATATGAAAAAGACATTTATTTAATCCTGAACGCAGCGAGGCCTGCTGTCTGCTGCTGTGACATCTCGGAGCCATGGGGCTCTGCTCCCCAAATCCTGCCCTCTGCTAACCCAGAGGAGAGGAGGGTGAGCGCGGGACGGGACTGCGGGGCTGAGCAAGGGAACAGGATTCCTATGTACAGTTCTCTCCAAAATACAATGGTCACAGGAAGAATCATACATTATCAAACACCACCACAGCCAACCCAGATAATTCTTAAACATGTCTTTGCATTGAAGGTATCCAGTAGAATACTGATTCAGTGAGATCCTCCTCTCCCTCAGAAGAGTCAGCTTAGGTAATAAGTTCAGTGGTAAAAGGAGTCATGGTGGGCCAGTATTCCTGCTTATGTAGCAACCTTCCACGGGCTGGCTAACAGAAGATGACCTGGACTTTCTTTCAAGCAGTGATCCCTGGGTTTGGATTAGATTAGTTTCAAGGTTTCAGACTGTGGTGGGGCCTTGTTGTCAGTTTGTTGATTCTTTTAAAAAAAACAACAACAAAAAAAACAGTGAGAGAGAGAAGAAGAGGGGGGGAAAAAAGAATAAAAAAGGTGGAGGATTTTTGTTACAAAGGGAAACTGGAAACTTCTCTGCACACAAGCAGAGACATGGCTGTATTGCAGAGGCCTCAGGGTAAGGATTAAAGAAAAACAAAATAGAAACCCTTCCATCTCTAATTAGGGTCTTCATTTGCCAAAGAGCCATTCCACAGCGGGAGGAATTACATTCAGGCCGTTGCTTGGATAACGTCTCCCAGCAGGTTGGCTCCTCAGAGCAGGCTACTTTGAGCCAACAATTTCTGGTTACTTGGAGGCAAGCAGCCTGCATATTGTTTTAACTGGCCTGGCTTTTGCAGCCAGTTTTGCTGAAGAACAATCTTCTATTCAGAATGTAGAGATAAAAGCTTCACTTGGTTTGAATTTGTCCCCAGCTTCTTTCTCCCCTTCTTTTTTTAAACATGGGAATTATAGGTTCTGGAGTTTGCATTATTTCTCTTGTAGACATCACTGTTTTTCCCCCCTCCAGCCACTTGATTCCTTGCCAGTGAAGGAATCCTTGCCAGTGTCTGGAGTCCAGCCATTCATCAGCCCCTACCTCATCATTAACACTGTGGTGCTGGCGGTCACAGCTCATTGCTGGCGACAGGAAATCCTAACTTGCAAGAGGTTAACCACAGCCCATAAACAGCCAGGCTGGCTCATTAGTCCCTTACAGTCAGCTGAAGGGACCCTCTGGGAGCTTCAACACTGTTCATGGACTTAAGAGTCTATACATTCTTTGCTCTTCACCAATGCCTTTCCTCCTCCACCTCTTAAAAGCTCTGGGCTAAGGTCCATCCTTCCCCTATCCAAAGATAACCAAGTTCTTGGAGCATTTTGTAAAATTCAGTGTCTGTGATGTCTTCTCTTGGCTTACCAAATGAACCAAATGGGCCAACAACTGGGACATCAACACACTAGAATACATCCATGCTTTTGATATTTTCAATAGTTTTGGTGAGAGTTTCATATCCATATTGAGCAATTCTAAGGCAACAGCTATGCAAATGTTGGTAATATGCACCTAGAGAATTATTATCACAAATATGTCCACCTCTAATCTTCAAAAAATAACCTGTTAAAATTGCAAAAGTGCCCCCTATGCTGACCAAAAAGCCCACTTCATATGCATTTTGAGTTCATGGTATGATCACTTGCCTCATTTGGAGTTGATTCCTTGAACTTAGTACAAACATTAAATCATCACATTGCCCAAACAGGCACCTCTAGATAATATCCACCTGGTAATCACGCAGACAAAGTGTTAGGAGCACAGAAAACAGCTTCTGGCAAATTGTCTCAAAGGAGTAGTATATGAAGCACAATTTGTGTTTTATTTTCTCCTTCCTCCCTTTCAATCTTGTGAAAACCATTGCAAAACATTCCCTCTTTATGCCTGCAACTTCAACTTCTTACGATCCACTCTTTCCTACCACTGCTGACTATATCTGTCCATCCTTTACTCTGCACATTGCTGTCACTCTGATGCAGCTCTGGTTACAATCCCCAGTTCTCCAATTTCTTTCAAAGCCTTCTGACTCTCAGTGCACCAAAATTAGGCGTGTCACTCATCTGTGAAGTCCTAAAAAATTCCATTCCCTGCCTCCAGATCTGCTCCTTCTTTTCTTCACTTTCTGACCCATTTCTCCGACTCTGTGTGCCAGCCTTCTTTTGTGCTCGTTTCTAGACTCCCACAGAGCTGCACTTACTTGCCCACACGCTTTTCTGCTTCCAACTCCATTTCTGGAGTTCTCCGAACACGCCTGCCATTGTGCATTTCTCCTGTTTCTCTAAACAGGTAGATTCTGTGTCAAATAAAAACACATCTCCATGTTGGATGGGCTCAAAAGGCACACAGAATCACAAGGATCCAAAAACTTAGGAGACATAAAATATTTACGTATTATTATTATTATTATTTGTATGTGGGGCATGTTTTTAAAAAATTGTTCCCCAGTCTTTACTCAGCCTGGATTTCCACTAATTTCTCTGGGAGCTGTGGCTGAACAAAGGCTGCAGTAACACGTGTTGTGCAACTGCAGCTGCTTCTTCAGCTTAAGGGAGAAGCAGCTGTGCTCCACAGTTGGTTGGAACCGAGCGAAGACGGTGGTGGGGACTGCTGAGGACTCAACACTAAAAGTGGACATGTATTTAAAGTAATCAATCCAACAACAGCAAATCTAAGGAGTGCCCAGAGGGCGAAACACAAGAGACAGCCTTTCTTCATGAATAGCTGTTGCTTTTCATAACTGCGCGGGGAACACAAAAAGGAAGTTGGAAAAATAATACAGTGACAGATCGCTGGCACCAGCTGCCAAGGGAGAGGGTACAACACCCCCGTGCATGAGAAGCTCATAGATCACCTCCTCCTGAACTGCATAACCCAACGGAGTCCCTGTTTGCCCATTCCTTTGAGCACTCCTCTCTCTGGCTTTGATCCAGCTCTTTTCTTCCCTTTTATATCTTTCACCATCTCAGCACAGCACAAACCCTCCCTCTGTCTCCAGAATCTAACTGGCTTGTCAGTTCTCTTACCTGTGCTCTACCTTTCCCTTCTCTCCTCAAAGGGACAGTTGAAATTAAAATGGGAAGCAGTCATGGAACGAGAGGATTTGAAGAGGAAAGATATGAGAAAGGCACATATGAACTCAAGATATCAACTACAGCAAAGAGACTGCTGCTGCGTGCTGGCAAACACCCTCACATGCAGAATTTCCTCCTTTTTCCTCCCCATTCAAACCCCTTCAATCAGTTAAAATAGGCTTGTTGTTAGAACGTGGTCTGTGGGGGACAGAAGAGGAGGTAAGGAGATGGGAGGAAGGAATACACTAAGCTTTTGGCAAAATCATTTCGCTTCATGTGACTTATACTTTTTGCTCAGAAATACACATTTGTCCCTGTCAGGAAGGTTATGAGGACTGGCGATTTCTGTCTGCCATTATGAAAATCCAGCTTCTTCCTGAGCAAACATCTATTATCCTCTCTTCTGACCTCATCTATGCAACACTTAAAACTCCAGAAGTCATTATGTCTGTGTGCTGCAGAGGTCTGATCACACTGCTGGCACTGTGGAACAGGAAAGAAAAATGTCCAAAGATAAATGACACCAAAGATATTTGCACAAGTGACAGTATCACTTTAAATATCATTTTTTAAAGATGCTTTATGGTTGTTTAAAAAGGTTGTTAATATTCCAGGTGTCCTGGACATGACAATGAAGTGGGGAATAGCAAGAAACAATCAGTAAAGTACTACAGCACTTAGGTTCTTCTTTGGTGCTTCAGGAAAATGATAATTCTTTGTTTCTCTACATATTATTTAGAACGAATACAGTAAGGAAAACACACGCATGGCAGAGATTACAATTATAAATACTACTTCTTTTCACAGTTAAATCTAATTTTAGATAGATCTAAGAGAACAGACCATGGAAATGAAAAATTTAAATACAAAGTTAATGAAGGCTCTTAAAGAACGTGACCTATTCAGAAGCTTGGAGTCTGTATCAATAGACAGAATGTTATTCCTTTTCCCTCAAAACACATACTCTTTTTTTCATTACAAAACAATGGGACTGATAAACAATGCAATTTGTGTTTTGATCAGAGTTTTGGCCTGCTTGTCACGTGCAATGTAGATCTATCAATGAGCCCACAGCCAAAGGAGTCTCATTCAAGAACATTCTCCTGCTTCATAACAACTTCCTTCTTAACAGAGCATGTCTGAGAGTTCAAAACAACCAATATTAAGTCTCTACAGCTGAACAACTTCTGTCTGTGGTTTGACATGCACTTGGGCCAGCACTGCCACTGGGAAGAGTGGTTTCTCTGCCCTCCTCCTCTTACTTGTTCCTACCTCTGTGGGACACACCTCTTGTTCCTCAAGTCTTAGAACAGATCCCTCTTTACTCAGGAATTAAACTACCAAGCCTTGTAAGAAACTTTACATTTAAACTAAGTTGTTAGACAAGAGGCCAGGAATCACAGTGTGACTGTTTAATGCAGACTCAGGTTATGATGGCAGAACCTAAGTAGAATAATCAAAATGATGATGTGGCAAAACAAGAGATCCTCTGGTTAGTATTTGTGTAAGTGTTCTTATAAATGAACACTTAAAAGAGAAAAGTGAATGGCTACTGCAAGGGCTGTTAGGAATTTCCTCATCTTACAGATCCCTTTGATCTGAGGAAAACAGGAAGCTGTAGTAGAAGGGACATCCTCTCTTTGTTAGGTTCTACTCAGATGCACATCCTCAAATGAACACATCCTATTAACACAGAAGAAGAGTCCCTGAAGCAGGCCCTGGAAGAGAAACAAGAACAAACTCCTTCCCAATGGATTTTCAAGCCTGCAGAAAGGGAAGGGGTGCTACTTTGAAGGAACTCTTCAGCACTGTCTCACTCTCTATTCTGTATCAGTGGCACTGCTGGGCTGTACTTCACTGTCTTAACAGATGCCATTTGCTTCAAGAATGAGTGGGGCAGGGGAGGAGCAGAGGGTCTGCGTGTCGGAACGTGCAGGAGAGGCGCAGGTGCTGCATCAGGATGCAACAGGTATTGTAGGCAGCCCTGCTCTTCCCTCCAGAGCACAGTTACGCTGCCAGAGGAGTCGCATTGTGGTGAATGCAGAGAAGGCAAGAATTCCAGGAGGGGAAAGGTTCCCTTTGAAGCACATGGCACGGACAGCTTCCCAGTGACCATGGTAACAGCTCAGTGGGTTCCCAGCCTGAGAACCAAGTCACTGCAGCCATGCCTCAAACACAAAAAAAGTCTGAAAGAAGGGAAGAGAGGGGGGCGGTGGGGTCGGGGTGTGGGGGAGAGGAGCTGGAGTAGAATTAGCCTGGCAGAAACTGAGCGGCTCCCTGGTAGGCAAATCCAGCCAATAATGCTGGCCGGGTTCACGGGGTTTCCTTTTCATTTCCAAAGCTTTCTTCTTCCTCTGTCATTCCCCTTCTAGCCCTATTCAGGAGCTCATGAGATCAGTAAAGCCCAGGCCTTTGCTTTGCCTGCACGCAGCATTGCCTCAAACAGGGCTGCACTGTGATCAAAGGCAACACTAAATCACAGCTGCCACACACACCTCTTTCCCAATCCGGGCCCGGTTTTCATGGGCACTCGAACAGGAGAACATTTTTGAGAACTCTTTCATTTCCATTATACCATATAAATCTGACTAAGAGGATGAGCAATCACAAAATCTATATGGAAATGGATACATTAAGTTCTGCACAGCTACCAATCCCACTTAGCACATGGATAAACAAGTGGATTGAAACTTCCGAAAACACAGACCAGGGTTTTACTAAAAACAAAATAAAAAATAAAAATAAAAAAAGCAAAAAACCCAAAACAAGAACAACCCCAATCAATAAAAGACCACAACAACTAAACCCAACAATAAGAATAAAACGATACATCTCTGCACCACATTCATGTGTCCTGGAATTTAAATCTACACACAGCTTTTAAGTAGTCTCTGCATTTTCCTTCACAATACTCCAAACTTTCCACGGTATCATCTCCATTTTCTTTCTTTTCCTAAACAGGACCCCATAATTCATTCCTCCATATATACATGCATTCCGCCATACAGACAATTCTCACTGCTCACCTGCAGTCACCAACCCCACCCCACCAAAAACTCAGCAACTTGAGCCAGGTGGATTTTAAGACACATCCTAGAAATTTCATGCATTTTCAGCTACTCAGGTACTGGTAGAGCTTGTGGCCTGTCCTCTTCTACACACTTCCAACTACTCTAGACTTCAAATGTCAACATATAGTAACCTCAATTCTCAATAATCTTAAACAGAGAACAGAAAAAGCTTTCTGCTTTCCTTTTTAACTTATCTGGCGGCAGTAATGATATCTTACTGACTTTACTCCATGAAGCAAAGGGAAATGGTCTGCAAGAAATCTAGATTCCACAGGCCATATTCTACAGGGAGATTGCAGCAAGATGAGAATTTTTATTTCTTTGACCAATACAATAAGACTCACTTTTTATTAGAGATATCTATTCTGAAATTAAAGCACAGAAATCTCTTCTAGGGTTGAACACTCCTCTTCCCCCCATAAAAGCAAACTAATATATGTCTTCTGAGATAATTGTACCTAAGGAAATCAAATAAAAGCTTTCATTTTGACTGCTTTTGGTAGAAGCTTCCTTTGATCGAGTTAGCATGACACCTGCAGTTCACTCCACTTCTATGCCAACACTGCTTCTGCTTTTGCAGAAGTCTTTGTTAGGTTCCTGCAGAGCTCAAGGAGGCAATGTGTGCACTGAGCTTCCCATCACCATCTTCATCAACTGAGTTCTGACACTGCCCTCCCCTGAAGCTTTTAGTGTGAAAATAGGCAAAATAAGAACATTTGGTGGAGTAAAGAGAGTTTTCTCTTGTTCTGCTTCTTGCTGATGTTTCTCAGAAAGGAACTGAGGAGGAGTTCCGAGTGGGCTGCCCCCGTACCTTTCCCAGCACAGTGAGGCATGGCTTGGGCTCCAGCTCCGGCTGTTCCAGTTTCACCACTCCTACCCAGCCATATTCGTACAGGTCTTCTTCATCATTGCTGTTACACAGGCCGAGTGGATGCATCTGAAAGAGAATCAGAGAGAGGCCTTTAGCCCATCAGCAGAAATCCCAAACCATACTGATTGCTTTGGGGTACCCTGGTTTATAGCAGATACGCTTTTATTTGTCAGGGAACACCAGAAAAACTGGAACGCAAGGATACAGGAAAGACAGTACATTTCTGAAGTGTGCTACGAGCACAAAGTCTTGGAATGTTCTATGAGCTCACTGTCATTTTGCCTATGAAAAATCATGTAAGGCTCACAATTAAATGTGAGTGCAAGTCATTTTCTCATATATAAAATAATTAAATACCGAGCTCCACTTTGTACTGCAAACCACTTTTCCTTGCCAATGGGCAGAAATATCACAGTATCACAGTATCATAAGGTTGGAAAGGACCTCTGAGATCATCAAGTCCAACCTATAACCCAACACTAACACCAACCCATCATCTAAACCATGGCACTCAGTGCCTCATCCAATCTCCCCTTAAACACTTCCAGGGTCTGCGACTCCACCACTTCCCTGGGCAGCCCATTCCAATGGCCAAATATCATAGACTGTTTTGCAGAGTCACTCATACTCGCATCATAAGACCCACACCCAGAGCTCGAGAGGCATTGTCACTTTTTTTTTTTACTATTTCCACCTCATTAACTGTCTGTCCCCCTTTGGAACACACCTATCCTGCAGCTCATAGCAAGGTGCAAGAAACCGCCTAACTATTGCAGAACAGCCACTAGTTTTTTCTGAAACCAAGTGTCAGCCACCCCAACACGAGGCAGAGAGAGCAGAATCTTGTGCCCAACTCTGAATTCAAGCTTCCTCTTTTTATTATGGGTTACCATTACACCCTGCTGAGCTGCCTGCAGTCTCACAGGGATGAGCAGCTCACCATGCTCCATTTAAAACTCTGGGTCAGGCACTGACACTGGAAGGTGAATCTCTCCTTCAACTGATGGTCAAACAGGTCAGCAAAGTCATAAAAACAGGAAAGGGAGTCAGGCTGAGAGTGTTCTCTCAAAACTGCCAGGGCATATATTCAGACATTATTAACCCCAACAGGAGTCCATGGGATCCCTTCAGTAAACACAAAGCATTATGCTGTATTATATATCTGAGGAAACAGAGAACCATTCCCTTCACGTACGCTCTATCAATTCAGCTTTGAAACTAAACCCCAAATCTAAGAAGTTTCTAGTTCAAACTCCTTGAACTATGCTGGGGCACTTTCCACACGCCTGAAAGGGCAAAACTGAAACCACGACTCAGGTGCTTTTATCCAAGGTTACAAAATCTGTACACATTGCTGAGGGTTTAAAATAACTTCAAAAAGAGCCGCTCCAATTCTCAGTGGGTTACTATTACACAGCAGACACACCACAAGCCAACAGAGAAGGAACATTTTACTCTGTAACTCTATCACCTCAAAAAAGTCCTGATGATTAAAAGAAAACTTCCACTCTTTTGTCCTTTTATTTCTCTCTGCCAGGATAAAGCATTATAGCGTTACAAACCGCCGCATAAACAGCTCAGGATCTTTCTATGCACCGTCACGAGATGAAAAAGCTTGGTCTTTTTTTCCCAGCCATACAAAAAGTACTGTCTCTGCTCACTTCAGTCCAGAAAATGTCTTGGAAGAAGGCCAAGGGGAACAGAAAATTCTTTCCGCTGCCACTTCCCTCCAGAACTGTTATTCTGTAACAGCTTCCAAGGGTGAACAGCCCTTCAATCGCAGCCACCAGGCACACTGGGCAGTTATGTCCCTGGAAATCAGGATAAGCCCAAAGCTGAAAGAGCCTCTTCTCTTCCTCCTACAAAGCCTGTGCTTCCATACATTTAACAAGAAATGGGTGAATTTATCTCCTGCTTGATGACAATGTTGGCCAACATCCTGTCTCCAATCACTGCCCCAAGCACCTGAGAAGTCAGCCTTCATGTTTAGAGGCAAAAAAAGCTACAGATTACACCCAAATCTGAAGACAATTAATTGTTTGCAGTGTAGAGTATTAAAGACCTTTGACTAGGGAATAGGTTTTGGATGCCCCATCCCTGGAGGTGTTCACGGCCAGGTTGGATGGGGCTTTGAGCCCCCTGATCCAGTGGGAGGAGTCCCTGCCTATGGCAGGGGGGTGGGACTGGATGGGCTTCAAGGTCCCTTCCAACCCAAATCATTCCATGACTGTGAATTTATAAATGGTTGCAAAAATACAGAGCAAACAGGGACACTGCAAAGTACCAACCATCCTATGGCTCCTGTAAGTGTCATTCCAGGTTCACATCACACAGCAGCAGCAGAGTTGTGCTGCAATAGAGACTGACACACCATTCGATTCCTGCCTCCAGGAGACCATAAGCCAGAAGAAGCTGCCGAGGCTGAAATTACTGCATCATTTTGAGTCTGGCTTCAACCCAAATGGAATAATGAAACCCCTAAAAAGGCACTCATCTCCTTCTGACAAACCGCTAACCACACTCATTGTTCCTGTGGTTCTCCACCATAGAACTGCAGGACTCTGTCTCCTGTTGTATGAACAAACTGGTGTGCAGCTTCCAAGGTTATAAAGGTTGGACACTCCTGTCGTGTAGCTTTGCAGAGCTCCTATCTTACAGTCAGAAAAAGGTAGGAACAGACAACACATCCAGTACGTTCTCCCTTCCAGCAGAGCTTTATGTTGTCCAAAAACTAGAGGAAAACCTTAGAAGAAAACTGTCTCATCTCATTTTTTCCAAATCAGCTTAGAAACAAGACTCTTGAGAAGCTGTATGTGTTACGAAGGATTCAGAGAGCATCGTGTGCTTACAGCTTTCTTGGACAAAACCCACATGACAGTATTGCTATCATCCGAGACGTGTGTACCACCCAGCAGGTACCAGACATGAAGTCTGAAATCCAGAGACTGCATTTTGGAACACCCATGAAACCCAAGAGCACTCTGTGCCACTAAAGGAGCTGTCTTTTTGGAATGCTGCATAAGACTTCAAATGGAATGTGTAACACGAAGCTGGATTGGAGAACAGGTAAGAATAAAGAACTCTGTAAGAGGTCAGAAGTATCAGTTATTTTTCTGGCAGGAGGTGACTTCTGCTCAGCATTTACTGACTGCTATATGGCATTCTGAAACTCCTTTTCCAACCCCTGCTTCTTGAACATAGTTCAAATAACTTGACGAGGCCCTGGCCCAGGTTGCCCAGAGCAGTGGTGGCTGTCCCATCCCTGGAGGTGTTCAAGGCCAGGCTGGATGGGGCTTTGAGCCCCCTGATCCAGTGGGAGGTGTCCCTGCCTGTGGCAGGGGAGGTGGAACTGGATGGGCTTTGAGATCCCTCCCAACCCAAACTATTCTGTGAATCTACGAACTCCATTTCCTAGGAGGTTTCTGAACTCTGTCACTCTGAGGGAAAGAAATTCTCAAATCCTTGTCTGAACCCATGAATTGAGCCCACCTGGAGCACACAGGCGATTGCACTGTGAGCTGGTCACTACAAGAGAGCTGTGCTCTGGCTCGCAAAGAACACCAAGTAGATGTCACAGGAGAATTCTCCTCCAGCACGGCCACGCCGGTTGCTACCAGTGCTGCGCAGGGACAAGCGTGACCACAGCCAGTGGGTCCCATTTTGCCACCCAGTGAGCCAGGCACGGAACATCTACCCCACATTTCCCACCAGAGCATAGAAGGCTGAAGCCAAGAGAAGACCAAAATGTATTAAACCACCACACAACAGCAAAATGATCTCGCACAAGAGAAACCTCAAACCCAAACGCAAACCCCAGAGCAAGCAGTAAGCAAAATGAAGAGTGCTGCAGGCTCTGTGCTGGCACATGCAGAGAACTTACGAGGTACATCTGCAGGCTACAGACTCCCCAGGATTTTGTTGGATCACACTGGAATCTCACCAGAGCAATTAATGAAACAAATTATATTATGCCAGCAAAACTCCCTCAAAGTCCATGTGTTTCGGGAAGGGACAATTGACAAAAACATTGCACTGTTTGATTAAAAACACGTGCATTGAAAAGCCCAACTGTTCCTAGACCATTCGTTCCAGCGAATCTGAAGATCAACAGGACCAACACAAGTACTCGGCTAAGGGATAAGTCAGACACAAAGTCATCAGCTCAACACATCAAGGGAGCTCATCTTCAAGTACCTATTGCATATGAAAACGACAGGTTGTAGTATCTACCAGTTCATTAATCTTATCATGACCAGAACTTGGGAGCATGACCTCTATCCCACCCTCCAGCACCTCTGCACTCCTTGTGGATCTCTGTGACAGCATCCTCCCCATCCTCTCTCTGGGTGCTCTGATCTGTCCACATGAGTCAGATTTCAGGTTTTTAATGCTGATCATTTAAATCTCCACTCAAACTAGCTTCTCCATCAACCTCGTCCTGTCTCATGGGTAAATTACCAATGGTAATCTGATCACCTTCCTCAAAATTCGGTCTCTACCTCACCTCCCAAGAGAAGACATTACATTTCCCCAAATATGTGTTTCTGCAGGGAACGTGCAGCTCTTCTTTATCCATCAACACACCAGTTTCCATCTTACCTACTGCAACCACCTTCTCCCGGAACACCCCAAGCGCTACAGGAACTTTTCTGACAGCACTGTTACAATTATGTCCACGGTGCATTACTCTGAGGATGCCAGTTCCACTCATAAATCTCTTCTCTGCATGAATTTCCCTCTGGCTTTGCATCCCAGCCAGCCGTATTTCATCCACACTTCATCCTGAGCATCCAATGGCCAAAGGACAGCCAGCTTCAGTGGCCATTCCCAGGCCCGGGGTTGTTTTCAATTCACACTACACACACAAATAAGGGTCCCTTTGGGGGCCTAAACAACAACAACAAAGAAAAAGAGTATATTCACACCATGTGAAGATCACAAGCGAGCTTCAACCTTCAAGCCATTAGACCCACACAGTATATCATGCCACCAAACATTTATTGGCTGCGGTGTGGGAGCAGTCATGTCCACACACACCAGGGTGACCCTTTCCTATTGCTCTGAGGGCTGTGCTAGCTTGGATAAAACCAGACTCATTGCTATATCTTACACAGTTCCAGCAGTTTGCAGAGACACAGAGCACGTCAACACTGCAAGCAGATTCCCCAATTCCAGTTCTACCAAAACAGCACAACCCTAACAGACCCCAACTCCTCACTTTTCCTGCCAACACACCAGTTGTAAGAAATACAAGCAAGGTCTGGATACCAAGACCCGGACAGTCTTAAAAACTTCAATATTGTGCCTTTGAGATTCAGCATTACCTTCCCAGACTTTATTTTGGTTGAATTCTTAATTATAAATTCAATTCTTTAAATCCCACAAGCCACAAAACATTGTTCTTTCTCCTCCACCCTTTGGGAAAGAACAGCTAAAAGCCTGCCCATGTTATATCACGCCTTCGCTCAGCAGCTGAGCAGCTTTTGAGCAGGAGCTCTGCTCCCCTCCTGAAAGGCTTCTGCGACACGACAGCGTGGAAACATGGCCAGGCACACATGAAGTGCTCAGCCACAGCAACATGAGACCAGTAACAAATTAAACAAGAACTGGAGAAAAAAAAAACCTTTGTACACTTCTGCTGAGACTTGTGTAGTAAATACCCCCTGCCAAAACAACCTTATTGAACACAAGAGTGGACATGTTTTCTTCAAAATGCAATAAAAATAAGTCACCAAACAGATTTCTAACAAACAACAACTTCTTCATCCACCACTGAAGTATCAGAGGAAATGGAAACAATTCTTCACCATAAGAACAATTAAACAGTGGAACAGATTGACCCCAGAACTGGTGGAACATCCCCCACTAGAAATACTCAAGATTTAGCTTGACAAGGCCATGGATAACAGGGATGCTAAGGGTGTGGTTTCAATGGAAAGCTGGACCAGATGATCTCCAGAAATACCTTTGGGCCCAGGTCTGTCTATTGTGCTTTGGCTGCAGCTTCAGCAAGCTCCTACCAGGTACTCAACGTGGTTCAATATACATGATCCATTAACACGCAACTGTTTGATGAATAAGCATCCCGCTAAATACAATTGTATTTGTATTAAAGTTGGACTTGTTGTACTCTCAGACTAAGCAGCATATGGGAGGAAAACTCAGTAGAGTGAAGATTTCCAGTTCTCCGCAGAGTCAATTCTCATTTACCATCAGTGAGAAGGGGGAAACAAAGAATGATAAAAGTGGCAGGGGCAGGAGTGAGAATGAGTACAAAAGCTTTACAGATGTACAAGAAAGATGTGAGAAGGAACTCAACTGTGGCACGGAACAGAGAGTGGCACTGGGTAGAGAGAGAAAAAGGAGCAATCCAGAGGGGTTTCCATCAGGGCACAGTCAGCCACTCCAGAGCAAGGCAAGACGCTTGGCTAAGGTGCTCCAAGGAGAACAGTGACTGGGGACTAATTACGTAAAGTACTCCAATAGAGCTTAGATATTAAAACAATCAATTTGAGACCACCCAGAAGGCTTCAAAACAGTCAGGTTAATGTTAGCAACTCATTTTTTGCATTTCCTCCGAAAAGTTCCCTTCTTACCTATTAGAAGACGAACTGCTTCTTAAGGACTAATAAAATTCCTTTTTACTCATTCTCCGGGACAGACCAGAGTCATCTCAGCCGACAGAGATTTCCCACTGGTTGTTATCACTGCTGTGATTTTGATCTTCAACCTAATGCAGCTACAAATACACCTGTGTCAGCACAAGACTGTATCTGTTCCTACTACTGACACACAGAACGGAATGAAGAACTGCACTTTCCATCTCCATTTACTCTTCCATATCAGCAGAACAACCTGTTGCCAAAAGAGTGATCTAAGGTTCTGGACTTCAAGATTCCAGCCCAGCAGAAAGAAAAGGCTCAGGTTGCAGCTTCTCTGTCTCAGTGGTTTTTGGAAAAGGCATCAGCAGAACGTGCCATTACAAACAAGCAATCCAAACCCGCACAAATGGAAAAAACCTCTTTTCAAGAACTCAAGGGTAGGGATTTTTTTTTTCTGACGTTAGGAGTTGCTATTGTCTCTGCAGCCTGATAAAACAGGAAGCTTTTATAGCAGCTGCAGCTGAACACAGTAGCCTTTCTGAAGAGTTGAAAGCCAGCAGCATCTCCCCATCACCCTGCGCTCCTCTGGACCACACGGCTTTGCTGTGCAGAAAGGAACATTTGGCCTCCACCACAAGCACAAAACTATATTAAAAGAGCTCCTTTTCACTTTCAGACTTTTTATCTTTTTTTTTTTGAAGAACATCCTGCCAAAAACCGGATCACCACAAAATGTAGCATTACGGGACCTGCGCGTTCCAGCCGGGCGCTCCGCTATCGCAGTGACCGTGCGGTTCGACCCAGCGGTCGGCACCGAGCCCACAAGTTGCTGCCACCAAACTTCAGCTACAGCAAGAGCACCAAGCATTCCTGAAATCCTCTCACAGTCCTCTTTACTCCAGAATTTATGCTAATAGGAATGATGAGAAATCCAGTCCATGCTGCAATTAAATGCAAAACCAGAGAGATGCAGTTGAACACATCCACCATGCAGAAAAGGCCAAGGAAACTGTACCATGGCCAGTGCCACAGCCCACCATATCCATGAGAAGGAGCTGTAACCTCTGGAGCAGCCACAGTAGGCTCTGTTAACCAGGGAATCAGACCTTGGCACTGATGTAGTTGATCAGCACATTAATCACCTGAAACAAGAAGCAGCATCACTCCCTGACTCCTCTGACACAGGGGTACCCAAGCTATGACTCAGGATGTGAAAGGCTTGTGAGCAACTCCCCTGTGCCAAGGCCCAGCTTCATGTCCTGCAGGAGAGGAAGCAAACTACCAGCTGAAAGACATACCTGGCAGTAGCAGCACTCTCAGACATCCTCCAGCGAGGACTGTCCCAAGACACAGAGTCAGAGAATCGTGAAATGGGTTGGGTTGGGAGGGATCTCAAAGCTCATCCACTTCCAGCCCCTGCCATGGGCAGGAACACCTCCCACTCGACCAGGACGCTCCAATCCCCATCCAACCTGGCCCTGAACACCTCCAGGGATGGGGCAGCCACCGCTGCTCTGGGCAACCCGGGCCAGGGCCTCCCCACCCTCACAGCAAAACATTTCTCCCTGAGATCTCATCTCAATCTCCCTTCTTTCAGCTCAGAATCGTCCCCCCTCATCCTATCCCTGCACTCCCTGATCAAGAGCCCTCCCCAGCTCTCCTGGAGCCCCTTTCAGTACCAGATGTGCACACAGCAGTGAATTCAGCACATCTGCACCAGGTCCCCTGCACGGGCAGTGACCGGAGTGCACTGCACGCACCTTCCAGCAGAGTGATCTGCTGCAGCAAAGCACCTGGACACTCATCACTTCAAACACTCTGCAAGGGAAGCCCCCAGCCCACGCCAACAGAAAGCTGGCCTCTCCTTCCTTCCAAGGGTCTCAAATGTGTAACTCCATGAAAAGATGTGCATACTCGAGGTAATGTGAGGGCAGATTTCTCCTCTCCAGAATTTAAGTACTTTGATTACACTGAAATCTCCTACCACAGCATTGACAGAGCAGAGGGGAACAAAGTCATATTTATAGTAGTGCTTTTTTCCTCCTTAAATGGGCGGAAAGATGCTGGCAAGAGATGCAGGCACAATGCCACTAAGGACAAGGGAAATGGGAGGTAAAATTAGGAGTAAAATGATACCTTCATAGATTACTTTGGCAGAAGAAGGTTGTCAGTAGCTGTACAGTAAAACAAGATTTCTGGCCCTATATAGCACAAGACAGGCCCAAAAAAATGCACTAATGGCCAGAACTTCAGACATAATCATAACTGGCTGGGAAAAACAGGATTACCCTGTGTCTCCTGAACAACTACATTTCCCCCATGGCTCTCAAATGGGGACTTACAACTGGAAGTATTAGGGCAGTGTCATAAAACCTCTTCGGCTGAAATTAAAGGCCTCAGATGGAGCTACAAATACTTTGCAAGTAAGTCTTTTAACAGAAAATGGAGTAGGAAGAGACCCTGACAAACATTCTACAATGTAATGGGGTCTATTTGTTCAACCCCAGTGAGTGTTTGGGGCCCAGAAAGTATGAATGTAACTATTCAACAGCAAAATAAACCCCAGTTCATTGCAACTGTTCATAAATGGAACCCTAAAACAAATTTCCATGTGCTTTCCCTGGCCAAAAGCACATGTGATGCAAGCATAGGAAAGGAAGGAATTTGTCTGGGTTGAAAATTCCAAGAGTGTTAAGAGGGAATTAAAAGACAGCACACACACTCGTGCACACCAGAGAAGGCAGCATCCTATTTTACAAAAGCACACAGATCAACGAGGCCAAGTGCAAGGTCCTGCACACGCATCAGGGCAACCCCGAGCACGGACACAGGCTGGGTGCTGAGAGGATTGAGAGCAGCCCTGAAGAGAAGGACTTGGGGGTGTTGGTGGATGGAAAAACGATCACGAGCTGGCAATGTGCGCGTGCAGTCAGAAAGGCAATGGTGTCCCGGGCTGCACCCAGAGCAGTGGCACCAGAGGGTGAGGGAGGGCATTCTGCCCCTCTGCTCCACTCTGTGAGACCCCACCTGGAGCCCTGCATCCAGCTCCAGGAGCACCAGCAGAAGAGACAGACCTACACAAACGGGTCCAGAGGAGGCCACGGAGATATCCAGGGGCTGGAGCACCTCTGCTCTGAGGACAGGCTGAGAGTTGGGGTTGTTCAGCCTGGGGAAGAGAAGGCTCCGGGGAGACCTTAGAGCAGCCTCACAGTACTGAAAGGGGCTCCAGGAAAGCTGGGGAGGGGCTCTGGATCAGGGAACGAAGGGACAGGATGAGGGGGAATGGTTTTCTGCTGAAAGAGGGGAGATTGAGATGAGATCTCAGGGAGAAATGTTTTGCTGTGAGGGTGGGGATGCCCTGGCGCAGATTGCCCAGAGCAGTGGTGGCTGCCCCATCCCTGGAGGTGTTCAAGGCCAGGTTGGATGGGGCTTGGAGCCCCCTGATCCAGTGGGAAGTGTCTCTGCCTATGGCAGAGGGGTTGAACCATGTCCCTTCCAACTCAAACCATTCTGTCATTCTATGACTAGATAAAAAACAGCTCACTTAAACCAGACAATTTACACTAGGAAATGAAGGAAGGGGGAGAAAAATGTTCTCGCAGTGGCTGGAGAAAGGCTACAAAATGAAATCCAGTAATTATTATCCTTTTATTTCAGAGGAAACCTTAGGTGTAAGGCAATTGCAAAAACAGATCAGACTACACCACCCACAGCAGTAGCTCCTAGAATACAAAGCACAGGGTTATAATCTGCATGGCCTACTTTTGCTCAGGTTGTATAAGAGTAACCAAATTACATGAAGAAATGAAGTGCTGAGAAGACACATCACTGCTGGATGTCCTTGAGAGAAGCAGCAGAAGGAACACAAACTTATTCCTGCCCTTATCGCATTTAGTTTCTTATTTCCAAGTGAATCATCTATTACTTTTAATAGTTTATGTCTTTGTTTACTGTTTCTGGCTTGGGCGAAAGCAGAGGGGCTGGGTTTGCTGGTTGTTTTCCAAAGCGAAGATAAGACCAGGAGATCCAATTGAAAAACAATATTCCAGATAAGGATGAACTCGTTGCATGCAGAGATCAGACACCTCCCACATCTTATTCTTCTAATTTGGGGTGGTAGGCTGCACGAGGCGTTCCAACTGGATACACAGGCACATCCAAGTTATTTCCTTCATGTTTGCCGTAAAATATCCTGTAACGTGTAACTCCTGATCTACTCATCGATATCCACGGCTACATCAGCTGCCATTCTGCTCTCCACACCCAGACTTTAAAACAGCCTCAAGAAACCTCAGATGGACTGAGTGCTGACACAGGCAGACTGAAGTGGTTTCATCACTGAGAAAAAAAGTGAGAAAGGAGATGGTAAAATTCGCAAAAGTGTGCAAACACCATTAGTTCTGATGCTCTGCACTACAGCATCTCACCTGCTCACCTTCCACTGGAGGGAAAATGGGATACTATAAGACTCTCACGAAAGATTCCATCAGTATTTAGCAAAGCCTGGGCATCTGGATTTCCAAAAGCAACCAATACCCATGCAAATCCAAGCCAGGCACAGGGCTCCAGCGCATCCCTTCCCACCTCACCCCACAGCCTTCCAAACAAGGTGATGGATTCTGTGCCATCGCTGAGAGGGTGTGTTCACTGGGGGCAGAGGGAGGAATACAGAACATGCACCCGGAGAAAGGCTGCCCTATAACTAAGAACAATATTGTCCTTAAAAAAAGGGATGGGGGAAGGGAACTAATGTGAGCACATTGTTACAGGAAGAATCAATGCTCTCGCCACAAAACTAATCAAACTTCCTTTGTCCTATATACCAATGCCAAGCAGAAACTGCATTTCTGCCAGAAGCCGTTTTCCACGTGCAAGATATTTCATACACAGAGAGATAAAAGCTGCAGAGAAAAAAAAAACTTGAGAAAGCAGAAAGAAATGAGGCTTAAAACGCACAACCCTCCACCCCATCCCCCTTCGCTCATGCCAACCTCTCATCTATAATCCAACACAAGAGAGACAACAGGCAAACAGCAAGAGGTCATCTTCAAAGGGCTGGTTGCCAAGGGAGGCCAGTGGAAAGAGCGCAGGCACGTCCCCATCAAAGTCCAGCAGCTGTGAGAGAGCCACAGAGGTGCAGCTTCCCCTGGGGCTGCAGGGAAATTCAGAGATGGAGGAGGACAGTGCTGGAGCCGCTCCAGCCGGCGATGTGAAACAGGGCAGCTCTGCAACAGCAAAAGCACAAGAGAAAAGCGTTATGCTATTTTAATCCTCTCTACCCGTTTTTGCACTTCAGATGCTTGAGCTACTGTTCAAACCCATCAGGATACGCCCTGCAGCAGCAGGCAGAAGGCAGCACCGAGGAATAACTTACTGCTCCGTTCAAAATTAAACATTTGGCTCAGTGACTCCCCGCAGAACAGAGGTGGAAAAGGTGCAGCAGATAATGCACAACCAGCTGTAGTTTCATTACTTCTCACAGAAAACGCAAATACAGCTTCACAGCTGGAGCCTGGGAGACTGTCCCACAACAAAAACTGCCTGCAAATATCACTCAACAAGGCATGGATCATTTTCTCTTGGAGAAAGCAGAAGATAATAACATGTACTCTAAGCTACCTGCACTATTTGCATTAAAGAATTAGAAGCCAGTGTATGAACAATTCTCAGAATTCTCAGAACTTTAGCACTTTGTATTAAATGAAGACATGACGACTGCATGCGAAAATTCAACTCTTAGTCCTCAAGCAAAAGAAGCTGCAAATGCAAGTGGAGAAATCTAACAGACTAAGTAAAATTGGAAAGAGGAATCAAAATTGCTCCGTTATGAACAAAAAAAAAAAGTAAAATTCTGCCTTTTTTTAGTTCCCAGAAGCAAGGGGCTATTCTGTTTTCACAAAATGACTGTTGGCCTCCCGACAAGTGGCTTTGTTAGCTAACAGAACTGCAAAATACAGTTGTTGCATGATCAGGTGATGGTAGGATAGAAATAATTTCCTTATATTTCCCTCCCAGTTCATGCCTAGAGCCTTCCCCCAAACACACAAAGAAAGGAAGCAGCTGGCACTTGCTGAGGATGAACTGACACGCTTGTTCAGGGTGCAGTTGGGAGCATGAAGTTTCAGTTGATGTCGGCATCAATGGGAGTTTGAGTGAAAATTCAAAGGGCAGAGTTACATGGTCTGAACAAACCCTCTGGGTTGTGATGCAAAGGTTATCAGGGAGGAAGGTTTTAATGGTCCACCCATCAGCCCAATCCCACCATGCCTACTAAACCATGTCCCAAAGTGCCAGGTCTACACTTTTATTTTTTTTTTAACACCTCCAGGGATGGAGCTCCACCACCTTTGTTTCTTCTGTGAGCAACTCCCAGCATGGCCTACTCTCCAGAAAAAAATAAATCACCATCTCTCTGAGACTGTGCTCCAGAGAATCTGCTTAGTGGTGGGAGTAATGACCTCCCAGTTCCCAGAGCAGGCAGCACACTCCTGACGCACAGCCTCAGCAGGGGCCAGACGCTTGCGTCTGCTCCTCTCACCGCCCAGACTGGACTTCCCAGCACCCAACCTTCTCCTCCACGTGCTCTCTCAGTTCCTACCCCTACCTCGCATTATTTCTAAGGAACCTTATTTACTCCTCTGCCTTGAGATGACACTACCTGTGCTGCACACATTGTCCAGTCCTTCCTCACTGTCTGCCACAAATCACTCCCTCTGGGTCCCTGCTCAGACCCAGCCTCCTGCAAATCCCACCACACTTCTCTCCTAGGACATAAGAGGAAGTCAAATATTGAAACCAGCTACAGGTATTGTGGGTCTTAAGTACACATTTTGCTTTATTATGCTGCTCTAGAGCTAGACTATTTTGGACACTTCCCATCACTTCTCAACTTTGCATGCATTTCTCTGAAACTTAACCTTTAAATTTTTTAGATTTATAGATGTCACCCATGACAACTATCATCCTTACACTGAATTTTATCATCAATTACAAAGTGTTCTCCTTCTCCTTACATTTAGCAACCAAAACACGCTCAAGAATACTAGTGACAAAGTTTACAAACTGACGATAGACAGTGCCCTCTTACATAATTTTCCAAAGTTTACCTTTTGGCCAGGTTTGTGTTTACGTTTTCCAAGCCATCCTGGAGCAATACACAAACAGGTCAATTTTACACAAGTTTTGTTTCAAACTCCAACTGCCATGCGCCTTCTCATATCCCAGTTCCCCGCTTGGTGCTCCAAATTTTCCTTAACTCTCCTCCTCAAGACCTATCACTTGACAACCTCTTCAGTTTGACAACCTGTCACACTTCAATAGATTTGTTTCCAATTTATAACTTCTGCCCATGTGCAAATACTTATGGTTTTAAATTTTAGAGGGACATTTTAGAGGGAAAGGGACATTTTTGACGGAAAGGAGCCAACAGATTCTGAAAGCATGGGTTTCCCAACAGGTTGTCCCCTCTTTAACATCAAGTCATCAAGAAATTAACTCCACAGCTTCCTTCATGCTCTGCCCCTGCTTTGCTTTCCCATTCATTGGGCAACATTTAAAAATTAAATCTAGTTTTATATCCACTTCTTCTGTCAGGTCCAACGTCACAACAGGTACCAGCACAATCTCTTCAATCTATTTTAAATGGAAATACAGGTGGAGCCAAAGCCCCTGATGCACCTACACAAGCTGAGGATCTAGAACAGGCTGCAGGCAAAGGAACGTGATCTCCTTTATTGGAAGGCGAGGTGACCTTCTCATCGTACTTCAGCTCGTGTTCCCGTTTCCTCTGACATCCCCTCCAGCCCCAGGATTCTGTCAAAGCCACGTGGTGGATAGAGCAGGTCTACCTCTTCACCAGATCTCTCACCCTGACAGAGGATGGAGGTGGATGGATTTCTGTTGCAGCAAAACCTTTTCTTTTCACAACTGTACCGAAATCACTCTTTTTTCCCTCTGCTTGCCTCACAGCACAGGGGAAAGATGCCCCTGCCCAGAGAGGAATTGAGTTGTTCAGAAAAAGTAGCATATAATATTATGGCATACAAATCAGGTGTGAAGAGTTGTTCCCGAAAATACATTAAGGTTTAAAGAGGCTTTTTTTCTATAAAAGCAAACATCTGGGGCACTGGGTTCTCCATTTCAGATAAAGTAATAAGGAACTGCACTGTTTCCCAAGTCTCCTATTATAAGAATTCAGCGAATACTGAGACCTTCTATGCTATCAGATGGGAAGAAACACTCAAATCCATAGGGAAAAAATGCCCTTCTTAAAAACAGCCACCTGATGGCAGCCTGTGGCTTCAGTCCTATTGTTCCAAGTGGCAACTGGCAACCATTTTGAGTGAGATTAGCTCTGCCCTGAGTCACCACTGAAGAATGTTCTGTAGTAGGGAGAAGGACTTCAAAATAAAAACCTATTCTTAATTTTATCATAGCCCACTGCTGAAAGAGTCACTGCAAATATTCCCATTACACACACGGTGAAATTCTTCCCTCTTTCAGTCTGTTTTGTTTTTGCACAGCAAATCACCAATTTAGCTGTAAATTGGTCTCCACAACTCAGTTCACTGCACTATTGCAAACACCTCAGCAGCACACGAGGCTGATGTATAGTTTCACTCGCAGCTCAGTCTATGTTTTAACATCCTGAACCAGAAGGCTGTTCTGCACTCAAGAAATGACCAGTTCTTTGTTCTTTTCCATCTTTCAAAGGCATTTGTAGAAACAGAACATGGAGCTTGAAGGATTAATTTTATATTACTTAAAGTCAAACTAACACTAATGAAAGTTTCTGAAATTCTGGAGACCTGATGCACTCCCCTTTCATTAGAGAGGTTAATTCCCTGGATCCAAGAGCAAAATTCAACTTCATTCGACTACAGAACCACAAAAGTGAACTGCTTTAGAGAACTGTAAACCAAGCCAGCCTTCCTCAGTATCTCCTCTGACACCACATGAATGCACATGCCTATCATACTACAGCACCCTGTATATGGGGGGGAACCAAAGGACCAGAAGGTTCTAACATCAAAATTTACCTCAGCTGATTTGTCCAAACAATTTTCTCCAATGTTGCTGTTTCATGTGTTCATTTTTATCTAAACTGCACACGAATGCTAAGGCTGGAGTAGCAAGTGTTTCATACTTTAAGTGCAAGACTTAAGGTAGCCCAATTCAGCCTTAATTTTAGACATTTGTGCTGCGTTTTGGGATACAACAACACTTTTCCCTCCTTCTTTCCCCATCTCTTTCTGGATTCTTCCTTCTCATGGACATTAAACTACTGCCTCCTCTCCCTTCTCTTCCAGACTACCCCTTCACTTCTTCTCTTCCACTCCACCCCCCTTTTTCCCCTCTCTTTTTACCCAGCTCCTGTTGCTCTGGCACTCAGCCCACGCTAATAACTCCAGCAAAGCCTATTGGCTTGGGTTGAGTGCTGCGTACCTGCTGCCGCCGCACCTCACCGACGGGGAAATTAATGGTGTCAACTGCGCTCCAAGAATGCAGCCGTACGGTGAGAACGTCTGCAGGACGCTCCCCTCGCACGTTAGGAACGCTGGGCAGTGCAGTGAATGAGGTAAGAGACTACGAGAAACAAAAAGAAGGCACCATGGTTAAAGCAGCCAAACGCTTCCCAAGAGACAGGGTCCTTCCTCTGCCACAGAGCACCTGTGCAATGCTGGGCAGGTCAAAACCAGCCATACCAGGAGTGACCGAAAAGCCAACCAGCACAGGGTCCTACCTCCAGCAGCAGCCAACTGCAGAACGTCAGCGAATAGGGTAAGCCAATTAGACACAGAATAATTCTTCTTTTGGTACAGTCTCTTAAAGAAGGCTGTCAGAGATTTGAAGAATTCCAGAGCTGAGACTTCACCCAGAACCTCATGTTTAATACTAAGCAATGTGCCTTATGCTCCATGACTTTGCCTAATCCCCTTTGGATGATACCTATACTTTCAGATTTTACACCAGCCTACAGCAAGTTACACAACTCCCCATTTTAAAAATACACATTCTTCTGCTAACTTTAAAGCTGTTAGTGAATTTCACTGAGAGTCACCTCTAATCAAACATGAGAGAACTCACAACCCTCAAAATAAAAATCCACCCGTTCAAGTAAACTTCACTTTGCATGAGGAGGTGACAGAGTTCCTGGATTTGTATCTGCAATATTGTTGTTTAATAGAAAACATTAGCACATTTTCTCGTAGATTAATAGTCTTTTAATAGAAATTAATCTATTTCCTAGATTAATATTCCTTATCCTGGTTAAGGAAACATCCAGTTTCCTTAAAGGAAAGAAAATCTGAATGAACAAATTAGATATGGCAGTTGCCAGTGGTACAGCTCGGCTCCTACATAAACTCCCTCAAGCTGGAGCCAGAGTAAAACCTGTTGAAGATCAAACTCATCTGCTCACTATCATCACCAGCTTCCTGTTCATTCATCAGGTATGTGAATGGTTACAATAGGGCCATCGAGACAAAAGATGGCTTCAGAGGGAATGTCTGACAGAGGAAGAAGTTACATCAGCCAAAGGCGCCTTTGTTCAAAGCCTCTGAACATTAATAGCAGCCAAAGACCAGGCAGCTGCTGCACAGAATTAGAAAGAGACACGAAGAACAATTACTTCCTGGCAACATCTTCCCCCCCACTCCCAGCTCAAAAAAAAACCTCTACAGAACTGATGCCGAGCAGTGAGAGAATGAGAAAAATTCTGGACATTCATTCAGTTTCCCTCCATGAGCAATTCAACGAGGTACCTACTGGACACACCAAAGGAACTGTTGCTCCAGACCTCCAGCACCAACTCAGACTCCTCTGCTACCCAAAAATAAGGCTAAGTACAATGTCAAGGTATGCAGCAACCCTCACAGTCCTGAAAACCAGAACAGGTAGGGCTTCACTGTGCTCTCTCAAATTCAGACAAGCAAGGTACAGGTAAAGTAACAGACTGGGAAAAGAAAAAGTGGAAGAAAAAGCCATCAAAGGCTCTCATGTATGACTTGATGCTAACAGGAAGTCCTAAGCCACAAGCTGGTAGAACCTGGATGCAGAGTTCTCACCGTACATTCCTTCACAAGTGTCCTCTACTAGAGGGGTTTTTTGGTTACCTTGGCATGGCAGCTGTATTTGTTCACTTGACTGCATGAATCAAAAGGCCATGGACACTGCTGACAGAAGCAGCCATGCAAACTCAGAGGAGCATACAAGAAATTAGTTAAAACCTCTTTTTCCATTCTGTTGCTCACTAGAAGCAGAAGCATGAGAATGCCATCCTGATGGAAGAACCCTCCAGTTTACGTTCTACGGACAGAGAAACCTCTAGACCTGCTAGGTCTACTACAGCAGGCTGGAACAGCCTGTTCAGCACATACCTGGGTGGGATTCCCCAAAAGGAATTGTTTTAAAGCAGATGCATAAGTTCCCAGAAGTCATGGTAACTGCTAGGATTCCCACCCCAGAATTTTTCTTTAGCCTCTCCATACCATGAGGGGAAAATGCCTGCAGCAGAAACAAAAGTACATGTCAGAGCCCATCTCAGAGCTCTGTAAGATGTGCAAATTTCCTGGTGCCTGAAGGTTTGGTAACTAGAAACCAAAATTGGTGTATTTCAAGTGTGCTGAAGCTCTTTCTGCTAGTGTCAAGTATCAAATCAGACACATCTGTGGAAGGAGCACGGCAGAAGGGAGATTTGGGGGTAGAGGGAAGAAGCTTTCATGACAATCAGCAAAATGGAGAGAATTCCACATGAGACAACACAGGAATGCCAGTATCATCCCACATACTCCACAATAAAGAGGATGCATCCCTTTTGGAGCAGGGGCCTCTCATTAAGGTAATACTCTGATCTAGCAGACTGTAAGTGTAGCTTCAAGCCCGGAATGAAGCAAGAAAGTCAACAACATATGCAGTCATCTTCCCCTCATGATAGATTTCCAGACTTCAGAGCGCCACACTTTCGGGTGCTTATTGGAGCCACTCTGCCAGCAGTCCCATGGCTATGAGGGAAAGAACACTGAAGATTTTGCCAGACAGAAGTAACCACTGTGGTTTCTGGCATCCTGGGATACACTTTGGGACTGAGATAATCCCATTAGATCTTTCTTCTGAAACAAGCAGTAAGTGAGACAGTGCAGGATGGTGAAGTCGTTTTTCAGTGTTGGAGTCAGTAGCTTCTCAGAGCCTGATGGCACAGCTCTCCCTCCCACAGGGAGGGATCCAGGCCCTCCATCACACACATACCTGATTGCCACAAGCAGAGACCTTGCTCACCATCCAGGCATTAGAGCTTGTTGAGCCGGAGCTCCAAATATGTGCAAAACCCATGTAACTACATTCACTACTGCATGTTGCTTCTCTGGTAATTGTACTCATGTAGGCTTTGTGTCATGCCCACAGGGTCACACAGTTGCTGGATACCAGACCACATCAGCTCAGGTCACCTGCAGTACATGGTACAGGTCCTTGGAAATGCTCCAGCTCGCAATTCAAAGGGTTCCCTTGCAAAGCTCTTGTCTGTTCCTCACCTTTATAATTGAAATGTAGACTCAGAAACACTTCTGCAGCTGTAGCACATTGAGAGAAGGGACTTTTGCAAAGGAGAAGACTGGAAACGCCTTCCATTTCTTCCAGAGAAGTCACACCTCTCCTTCCCTCTCCCCACATTCACGAAGGGGGAGAATGACTGTTTTGTTTCCCACTCAGTTTGTGCCTGAACAAGCCTGCACTTCCCAACACTGGCTCAGGCTGATCCTGCCCCTCACTTCCATCTCGCCTGTGCTCAACTTCTGTTCATACTAACCCAGAAATTTTTAACTTGCCTTCTCAAGAGAAATCAAAATAGTTTCCATTTTAATAAGGAAGGCAGCCTGAAAACAAGCATTCCTTCCTTTCCCATTTTCCTACTTCATCCCACATGGACACCACAAGCAAGAGAACACCAGATGCGGAAGCCGTGTAAAGTAAAATCAGGAGAACTGGGAGTCTGCAGTCACTTCAGAACACTTGAGCTTCATGAAAACCTTCTATATATTCGGGTATCCTTGCTCTATCTCCGTGGCACACGCTTCACCTCTCCAAACAAACAAGGGCTGTCTTTGTGTCTTTGTTTAAATTATGAACAAGAAAAAAAAAAGCCAACCTGTCTCGCAGGCTGTGATTACATCAGCAGGAGCGTTCTCCTTTCTCTATCAATCCTGCCTCACTCAGGCTTTGAAGAGCCTCTGTGTGCTGCTGCCATGCGCTTTGATCTTTCTATTTTATGCCCCAGGGCCAGCACTGATAATATCGGCTTTGCCTGCACAGTTTTGGGAAAGGCAGCAGCACCCATTCCTGTCCAGGAGCAGCTCTGGGAATGCACCGACACGGCATGTGCGCCCCTGTGACCCCGAGAAGCAGGCACGGAAACACAGCCAGTGCACGCGCTGCAGGAACAACATTTGCACAGATGACATTTTTCCTCCTGTTAAAAAGTAGTTGAGTGTAATGAGTTATTGTTTGTCTTTCAGCTACCCCCAGCAAAGTCACTGCGTGCCAGCCACGCAGACACTCCGAGCGCTGCGTTGTTTCTCTAAGCTCCATTTGGTTAAAGATATTTAATAATAATCTGCAGGCCCATCAGCTTATGTCTCTTGTGACACAGAGTGGGAACCATGCTCGGCAAACTGAAGCACGTCAATTACCACAGATTATCCACCATGGCAAATAGGCTGGAGGGTTTCTGCAACTCCAGTGCTTGCAAAGCCGTGCAGAAAGACCTGCACAGCCAACATGTGAGGAGCCAGGCAACTCCCCTTTGCAACCAGAGACCTAACACAGGCAACAGCTTCTTCAGGAAATAAAATAAAACAAAATAATATATCCCCAAAATCCTGTTCTGGGGCGTTCTACTTTCCCTTCTGTCATAGCGCTAACCCTTACTTTCTAGAAAATTGAAGTGTTGAGTGTAGACCCTAAGTGAAAATTTTCAGTGACAGCTCTGAGATGAAAGCAGATCATCATTTCTGACGTTCTCAGGACTATATTCTCATACATTTTCCTTGGTATTTGAACTGTTAAATGGGAAAGCAAGGTACTTCAGCTACTAATAAGCGAGTACTTCAAGGACAGAGCCCTCTATATAACTTATACAACAGCAGAAACCCTAGAGGAAAATTCTGCTTATTTTAGCAATTGAATTCTTGACACTTATTTGTGTGCAGAATATAGGTAGAGGCAGAAAGCCACAGAGTTGGCAGAGCAGCAGGGGAATACTACCTGGAGATGCTACCAACAGCTATGTGTCCGATCCCTAAATGAGCAAGAATGAAGGGACAGGACTGTCAGGGCCAGTTAAGGTAACTTGAAATTTGGAGTTACGACATACAGTACTATCATCATCTATCCAACAGACACAGCCAGGCATTTTAACATTACCCCTTATGAGCTGGTGGGCAAACTGCTTCTGGTTGTCCCTTCACCAGCACTGATTACTAGAAGGAAATGTCTTTTCCTCAGTTTCATACAATGAAGGAAAAGTATCTCTCAGACTCAGGCCTTCCCAAAAAAATGCAGATTAATATTGTCAAGGAGTTATTAACAAGAGCCAGAGCATGACCCTGGTAGACCAGAGAGTGACTTCAGTTTGTCTGGTTCCACTGGGGCAGTGACAGGGAACCCAAGAGCGCCGGAGCCCAGCTTGCTCTGGGTTTCCTCTATGGAAAGGTTTGCTTTTCAGAAGCCACATCAAGCATTGTGACTCCCTGGGAGCGTGCTGTATGCCACCAAGAAAGCTCCCTGCCATACAGCACCTTGCACTCCAGGGCTCTCTTACAAACACCGTGTCGGCCCCTGTGGTTCCAGTGCCAGAACTGCCACCCCTGCACCCACTGCTTTACTGCCAAACCCAGAGCTCAGCACCAAGGAACAACATCAGGGCTGAGATTTCCCAGCATACTGGGGAAAAAAAAAAAGGAACTCCGAAAGCTCTTTCTGGAGAATATATTGTACCTTCACTCAGTGAAGGTGAACCCTACCCACCCCAGACAAGCGTGTGCTACACGACCAGATCCCATCGGAAGCAGCCAAGGAACTCCCAACAGGACCCCTATATTTGGCCTGACTTTATGGGAAAGGATATTTTTATTCTGTATTTCTTGCAACCTGTCCCAATCCAAGAATTTTCCAAGAACTAAAGAGCATTTGAAGAATTTCAGAAAGAAAGCCTTCACGCTGAGCCAGGGATGGCCAGAGTGAGGGAACCGCTGACCTTCTCTGCGCCTCACGCTGCAACTGCTCCCAGTCAAGCCCAGGGCACTGGGAGCTGCAACCCCATTCCAGGTTTTACCCTCAGCCGCTCCTCCCAGCACTTCAAAGGAAAAGTATTTTTGTACAGCCCAGCAAGGAGTGTAAACTGCCCAGCTGCTTCCAAAGCAAGAGGAGTTAACCCTTCTGTAGCCGATCCGCTCTGCCCTCAGCAGGGATATGTGTGTAAAGGAAAAAACGTATCACTAGGAAGCTAAAAATTAAGTTTGTTGTGGTAATGACTTCACTGAAAAGTGACTGTATCAGCAGTCACCTTCCCATTTCCCCTCCTTTTTTTGGAGGGGAAGACGAGAAATAGAGCTCCTAAAACAAAGTTATGAGAGTCACACAGATTCCGATGTGTTCCAGAAAATGTTTTCCTTAAATGGTGAGAAGGCCCCATTTTCCTCAATACCGTGGAACAAACTATAAATATCTAAACACCTTCTCAAGCTGGACCCTCAGAAGATCCCACAAACTCAGCACTTCCTTGCAAACTTGAGTAAATTACCTGCTGCCCATCTCCCACTCCTTCCCCCACAGGGTCTGGCAGGAGCACAGGCTGCCTCACAAGGAAACCTCAAATAACTCTGCAGAAATTATTACAACGGCCTTATGCTGGGAGACAACTAGAAAGGCAGAGGAAGACAGAAATGATGCTCTTCATACTGGAAAATGGGACCAATAAAATGCCTTTTATTCTGGGGTTGCCCTTGCACTCTGACTTTGTGTGCCCAGTTACTCCCCCAGTGCCTGGAGCCCCATCGCAGTGCCTGTCATGTCCTGTGCTCCCTGGGTTCTCAGTTTTGTTTCAGGCCAAGATGGTTCACAGCCAGTTCTACATAAACACTTACAACCAGCCTTCCCTCAGCACACAGAGACCCAGGACAGGCATTCATCTCCAAACTGGTGATGGGGAAACACTGATCTCAAACAAGCCACTTGGTCTGCTTCACACCAGCACATACACTCAGGTACTGCAATTACAGAACCTGCAAAATCCAGTAGGATTTACTGGATCTGAGCTTCTTTCTGCCTGGTTATTAAACAGCAGTGTTGTATATTACTTCCACACAAGGCTCTTGCCTTCCTGAGGCTGAACATGCTATTCTTCCAGTTATGCTTTTATTCTACACTGTATTTTTTTGTACTGGAGCTTGTTTGACTTTTGTATTTGCACAACGTTACGCTCAAACTGAAGCGGCATCTTCCACACTAAGGCACATCTGCACTCAGAACACTCAAAGCCTGGGGAGATTTGTTGCCAAAGTCTTCACCCAGGTTACACCACAGGGCAGGACACCACTGCATTTTCAGTTTGGAGGTTTTATTTCTGAAATCAGTTTTTACTGACACTTCAAACACCTGCAACTGAGGCTGGTAAGTCCCCTCACCGAAGGGCAGGCTGAACGCTGTGTGCTGCAGCACGAGCCCTGTGGTGCTGTGCCCTGGCTGCACCACTGCCAGGGAAGGGATGGATGAGTGGTCAGAGCGCAGCGTTCATTTCTTAGCACCCTCCAGACGGAATGCTGTTTACTCAGAACACACTACAAATAGTTTTAATAATGAGGATTCAGTATTTGCCATGGTAAATAACTGCATGCCAGTTATCCTCCCACATTGCCTTCTGTCAGGTAGTATTAAAATCTCTCCATTCCTCCCCCTCCTTTTCAGCAGCCTCACCTCCTTGGAGCACAGTCCCACAGCTCTGAGAGCAGGACAGAATGGTCACCAGGGAAGCGCCCGTGTGGAAGGCCCAAGCAGCCAAACCCCACAGGGTGCCTGTTAATCACACATACTTTGGGTGTGCTAAGGAATAAAGTGCAGCCAGGTGCTTTGCCCCACAGATGCTCTGGCCCACTGGTACAGTCTGGACTACTGCTCCTAAAACTCTCAGAATCTTTACTGTTCACTCTTGCTGTTCCTCTGGGTAGCAGGCAGTCTCCAGTAACGCTTCAGCAGCTCATTCAGGCAGTCACTGCGGGGACACTGCTGTTCCAGCCCTGCTCTCTGCAGGGTTCCTCGTGCCTTACCAGTCCAGAGGGTCTCTTCAGAGTCCTCTCCCTGGGGGTTACAGCTCTCCTCCCACACTCCAGAGGTACAGGCAGCAATGCTTGCTGGGGAGCACTGAACTCTGAGCAACAACCCCACTTCTCCTGCTTTGGAATCAGGATGCTGAGTGCAGACAGCTTTCAAATTCAGTAATTCACAACTGAACTTGGCAGTGTAAGAAGACTGTGCAGGAAACACCATCATTACTGTTTGGTTTTTTTCTCTACTTGTCCATAGATCGAGCACACAGTCTACTGACACGCACAAGACTTCATGACAGGATAGCTGCTAGATTCATATCAAAATGGATTTTACTGTAAGGAAAAAAGACATGAAGACAACCTGTATAATAATTATCTACAGGATCTATGCCAGTACACAAAATGGATAGAAAAAAGAAATAAAGGCTACAAGTTTACTATGGTTCTGCCTATAAGAACTCCTTTTTATTTGACTGCAAGTTGCAAGGTTACATGTCAAACCTGAAATTGGCTGAAGAGGATCCCTAATATACCGAAATAACTTGGCTGACTAAATAGCTCCTTCATCCATCTTCTCTACAAAAGGTAAGTAAGCAGTTCCCACCAGAGCATACAGAGGTAACAGCCAGTTCTACATAAATCAGGTTTTTGAATCCCAACCCAGAATATTCCATGTTCCAGGTGCTGGATCACCTCACAACCCTGGCTAAAGTCTGCAGCAGCTGCACCGCTCGCTCCCTGGCAGAGCATGAAGAGCCAGCACGAGGTCAGCAGCAAGGAGAGCCCAGAATTTGACTTCTTTCTTCCCAAGGCTACTGGAACAGCTTCAGGCAAATGACTATGGCAGGTTTCCCATACAGAGAAATTGGAGAGAACTCGGTTGAGCCATGCTGTGAAGACACAGTTGTGGCTGTTTGTGAAACTTTGGTGCTAGCACTGAGCCGTACAAAAGGCAACAGGGCACAGGGAATGTGGATTCTATGCAAAAACACCTGTGGCTGAAAGTCCAACTTGGTGCTGAAGGTAGAGTCTCATGCTCTGAGCCTTACCCGTGCTGAACTGGCAGACAGGACAGGATCCTAAATATGTGATAACAGGAGATCATCATTCCCTGAAAGCAGTGTGAGCTTTACACGGGCCATCTTTATGAACAGAATAATTATTAGGAGGAAGAGAGGCAATATACATTAACAGTTTCGCATGGGTCACTGAAGCAAGGGGATGAGTCAGGCCCCAAAAAGCCATTAGGTCATATTATGAAAGTTAAAAGATTAATTTAATATTTCATTGTGGGAAAATGAAGCTCTGGCTTTGCCTGCTTCCTTCAGAAATATCTTCAGCCCAAGTGGCAGCTGCAGTCTCGTATTACCATGTCAGAAGCTTGGTTTGGGCAAACAGGCTGGGGTAATCGAGCGGGCAAACACCTCCTATCACAAAATCTGCAATAAAAGGAAAGCTAATGACAAAATTTCATCATGGGATTCTATGATATGGACTACAAAAGCAGTGCATTAACCTAACAGACTAGCAACACTGATGCAACTGTCTGTGTGTCAGACCCCTCCTTTGTGCAATAACAGAGCAAAAACAGTAAATCTTGCTGTAACTTTGAGACATGCATGCCTGAGCAGCCAGCTTTGGGATCTGCTTTATTTGACCTTTAATTCTCCCTGTCAAATCCCTAATTTTGACTTTATGAAGGGCACAAAACTGCTTTCCAAAGCACTACTAATTAGCTTTAATCAAGAACGGTAAGGTCTCTTGAAATGAGAAATACCAACCCTAATTTCTCTGCCTGCAACCCATCTGGAAGTACCTTCATCATGGAATATCGAAACACAACAGAAGTGCTCCCGCCTATAAAATCGTCGTGAAGGATAACCAAGGCACCAGTGACAATTCTGACAGGCCCTCAGGGCTGGGCTGAGAACACCAAGATTCTACAACCCCTTCGCACTTCCCTTCGCTGTCCTTGCAGACCTGGTCCATGTTGAAGGACCAGAGATAAGTTGTTATATTAAAAATGTCACTTAAGGAGCAGCACGTGTAAGAAATTCTCTCTCTTAGTCCTTTTCTTCCACTGCACATCTGTGTCTAGACATAACAAAGGCAACCAGCTTTTATCAGGTACCTCCAACTGCACAGGACTAAAAGCATCACATTTCAAAGCAAACCAAAGCTTCCTTCTCTATCCTCCAAATCAAAGGAGAAGAGAAATTCAACTATGCAAAGATTAACTCTGAATTAGACTTTATTATAATTTTTCCTGTCTTCTATTCCACTGTTAAAGGGAAACACTTGCAAATATCATCCTACAGAGCCACAAACTTGAATTAAGGGTATAAGTTATCCGACTCCTTGATATCCCTTCTTGCTCTAAAATGAGTGTCTGCTCCAACACATATTTGAATCAAAAATTCAAGTTAAGTGATTCACAGCTTAAGATTCTTTCAAGTAAACAGAACCTTCTATATAAAAAGACCCATATGTATATGGCAGATTGTCAGCACAAAGAAATAAGACATTTATGGTGCCTGCTTACTTTCGCACAGACAAAGCATACAAAAATTGTCATCTTATAGCAGAAACAAATTTTATCTCAGCTCTTCTACCAAAAAGCGATGCACTATTTCAGTGCTAGGGCTCCAGGGGAAGACAAAGGACAGCCAGCCAGTACTTGTACACCCTCTGGAAAGCTGGGCACCGGACCATTCCTTCAGAGCATTCCCCTACATCCCAGAGCACCTGCTCATCTGTAATCATCACTGCATGACAGATACTGAAACCACAGAGTCTTCTTTAAACCAGGGCAAAGACCTCCACCACAGACCAGCCCAAGACAGACCTCTGATGTGGACTTTCTCCTTTGTATAATCTGTTTCAAAGTGTAATTTTAGAAGCAGATTGCTTGAAAAACTCTAAGTTCTCGTCTCCTCCAGCTTTCCACACCAGTGCAGATGGTAAGACAAATTGTTTGGAGGAGTTTTGTTTTAATTTATTAACGTAAGTTTTATTTTTACTCCATGTCACAATCACAAGAAGCCCAACGTTTGAGCACTCTCACAATCTAAACAAACAATGCACCACGTCCATATGAGCAGAAGCTTTATTTAGGGAATTATGTTCTTCACCCATATGACAGCATTCAGTTCTGCCTACTGCTGTCACATCCAGCTTGCTGTTTTTCACTTACACTCTTATCTTCTCGAAAAGGTGGAAAAATAAGATAGCTTTGAGGATATATGGACAGTGCTTTCTGCCCTATGGAGACGCTGCTTCAGAAACAGTGCATGCAAGTTGAGATGGTTTTTCAAGAGCAGCAACAGTCTTATCTCTTACCTGAGCATGATTCTGAGGCCTAAACACAGCTCAGAATAACCCACAGCATAGCTCTAACACAGAGAACTACATCATTCTCCCGTCTTCTTCACCATATACTAACCACTCAGCCATTCTCTGTGGTTCCACACTGAGTATCACCATCCTTTCTGGACAGCAAGAACAGATTCTCATCGACTCTAAAACCAACTGGATTTCTCAGCCCATTTTCAAGGTGCTGATTTCTACTCCTTCACTTATGTAGCTGAAGAGCTTTCGTTATTTGATCCTTGTTTTTTCAGCAATGTCCAAATCAGACATAGAACAGCAAATTTCAGGACCATATTACAGCAAAGCTCATCCTGTAACCCACTGCTTATCCTTCTCCTCCTCTTCCCCACATCCCTTGTATGGGCAGTCTTGGCTCCCAATATCTCCGCTTAGTTATTTATTCAACTGAGACCAGTGCAAAGGCAGAACAGCCATCTGTGTTACAGAAGTACAGGGTCAAAATGTTAGGATCATCAAGTTTGAATTAATTTTCTACCTCACAGACCAGTTTCACCCTCAGCTCAGAGACGGTAGTGCGTGGCTGTGGCAATGCACTGAGAATTCACACAGGATAGAGTAGGAATCAGAAGGTAAAAAATCAGAGGCAAGAAAGATACACAAGGGAAGAAAGCACAGGTCAAGCCTACATTATTCTATCCCTTGCTCACCCATCGTCATTTAACACCATTTACTCCTTATCCGCCAGGGCTCTTGGAACAATGCTGCCAGCCATCCCAGTTTATAACTAGCACCAGAGCCCTTCTTTGGAAAGCTGTTTCCCCCTTCCCAGGCAGTGCCAGCCACTTCCACCCCAGAAAGCAGGAATGTGGGCTTGGAAAAGCAACCTGGATCTCTGGAGAACAGCAGGGGAGCACTGCTGCTTTGCCAGGATTAGCTGCCAAGTTTTAAGCAGCGTGAATGAAGTTTTTCACTCACTACCTGCCTCTCTAACAGAAATATGATCCTGGAGCCTCCACATCAGAGATGCCATTCCCTACCAGCTAATGAGAGAGGACCAGCCCAACATTAGAAGACATATTACAAATACTTTCCTAAAACAGGTATGATTTAAAAGCTGCCCTTTCTAGCACTTCAGATAGGCAGCATATGCTCACCAGTAGCAAAGCAGAGCATATGTTTTGCTCGAGCCCATTTTGTTCATCCTTCCATCAATTCCCCTCGTTCACAGTCACCAATCACCCCTCAGCATTTGCGAGGGTATTTCATGGGCAGGTTTCTCAGTGGATAGTATAAAAACCAAAACCAAACCAAAACCACAGGTACTCAAACAGTTCAACGAAACAGCACATTCCTAATTGCTTTCAAGATGACCAAGAGCTTATAAAGGTGTTGTGTATTCTTAAAAGGTAAGAAGCTGAAGCAGAAGCAGCGAAAATGCCTGCAAATGTTCTGAAAAATATTTTTAATGCAAATAAGTTACTTTAGTTCTAAAGAGGTTTGTTTTTTTTTTTTAAAGAAAAAAATTCCAATAGTCTTCTAGCAGCAGTCTCAGTTTGAAAAGGTGACTAAAGCCAACTCCTCCTCTTGATGGGACAGCTTGTGGTGGGAAATTCTATACAATACAAACAGCAAAAATCTGGGAATGCACTTGCAGATTCTCTTCCAGACTAAGAACTACTCTTCTGCGCTAAGAAATGGAGCACTACGGTTGGGCATGGAAATGCCACATTATTGTCCTGATCCAAAGATTAAATTCCTCTATCATGCAGCTCATGAACCAGAGCTGGGAGCTGTAACCACCAGGCCTCCCAAGGCAGAAGCAGTGCTGAAGGCTATTCCCCAGCTGTTGGGTTTTACAGCCTGTTACCCATCCAGCGACTGCTCCAGGCGGGCTCTCTCCTAAGGCTGGTTCAGTCTCTCTCTGTTCTTCTGAGCAACTTTTATTATTTTCTTTCTGCCAAGAATGCTACAAAAAGCGAAGCTCCCTGCTCCACAGCCTGACAGATATTCGGGACTCCCACCACTTTTCTCAGCTGTTCCTAACTGAACTAATCCTGAGATAGGCCAGAATTCTACTACTTTAGGAATATGTTCAGCATTAATCTCCAGAACAGATGCATCAGTGTGTATTCTACTTTGAAGATCACAGTGTCCATTTAATCTGGAATATGTTTGTGAAGACAAGATTTCAGAATTCAGCAGCACTTGGATAATATGCTACTAAAAATATAATTCAGCATCCTAGGCCATGAAACCTTGTCTGACAAATATCTGCATCCAGGAGGCTACACCCTAGCAGTATCCTTATCAGCAACCGTTCGTTGCATTGTCTGCTGGATAAATCTTGCCCAGAGACAGAAGCACAGAGTATCTCCAGACTCCATAAATTTTCCTGATCTCACAAGGATATTGCAGGCTATGCAGGGAGAAAGAAAATTACCTTTGTTAACAATCATTTGCAGGAGGGAACTAATGAAAAGTCACCATCACATCCACCCACCCCAGGATTGCTCTCCAGCAGCCACACAGTTCAGACAACGTCACTTCAGCATTAGCAGAACACGTAGGAACACCAAATTCCTGAAGACACCACACAGCTGCTCCACTTTCTGACAAGTCTTCCCTTAAATTAACTGGAGGAAGTATCAAGATCTTTTCCTACTTTTATAGAATAGTGAAGTCCTGTTTACTGGCATACTGGGATTGGAATTGGATGATCTTTAAGGTTTCTTCCATCCCAACTCATTCTGTGATTCTAAGATATTTTAGAAACTCTCACTGCTATATTACCAAGTTACAGGTCTCTGTTTCCCTGCTGAATTTCCATAGCAAGAGAATCCTTGCTCTTCGAGCAAATTATTTACATCAAATAGACAATCAGGCATTTTCCTCCTGCGGTTTATTTAGCTATGCAGGCTGTCACATAATTGATTTCACTTGCTGAACTAGAAAAGGCTGTACCAACAAAGAACTCCATCTATGGCAGGAATGTCTAAACCCACAAACCCTTTTCCACTGTGGGCCACGCATTAAAGCAAGTGATCATTGCTGAAAGACAGAATTCTTTACAAAGTGAAACCACTCAAATTAATAAATGAAAAATCTGCTACTTCAATAACGGAGTTCCAAATAAACCTCTGAGAGCGGAATCCAGCTAGGAGATCACAGCAAAAAGTGGCAAATGCCCATCTCTGTTTCTGAAAGGACAAATCACACCAGCTCTGAGACTGCAGCAGGGCCAGAGCCACAGCCGATGTCCAAGAACGCGGTTGAGGGAGAAACCAAGGCGAGGCTAAAAATTAGCTGACCCATCAGGTATCTGTTTTTAAGACTCCTGCCCAAGCCTGGTCATTGTTTCATGCAAGTCAAACCAGAGTGGAACAATTTGTTTTAATAAACTGGCAAATTCCAACTAAAACTGCTCTCCAGAATTTCTGATCAGCTCCCACCAAGAGCACGACCTCAAGGTTCCAGTTCCTCTTTGAACCACAAACTGTGATGGTAACCTGCTCATTCTGTAGCCTAGGGGTGTCTGAGAGACACCTTTACTCAGCTGTCTTTCTGAGGGGGCCCATGACTGCTCCAGCCTCAGGTCTGATCCACCATGGGCATATCGGAGCAGCCAGAGAAGGCTTGTCAATAACTGCATTTCCCTCAAATCTTATTTCACTGCATCTCTCTCCTACAACGTCTCCATGGTGAGGCTCAAACTATGATGAAGTAACTGGACTACCCCAAGCTGCAGCAAACAGAAAAGAAATCAAGTGGTTCCTCCCGCAACTAAGTACTGAAGCAGTATTTTTGTAATATAAAACCACTCTGCTGACTGCAAATCCAAAAGGGACCCCAGAGTAAACAGAGGGAAAGAAATCTTGGTGTGAGACGAGGAACTTCTGCTCCAGTTAAAAAGAATACATACTGGAGTGATCTGAAGCTGCCTATAAATATTCGAGAACATCAAAGCCGGTCCTGTTAAATTAAAAATGCTGTCACACAGATAGGAACTAGCCTCTAGCACTGCCAGCTTCAACATGTGAGCCTCTGATCTGAGAGGCAGAGGCTCAGCTCTTCAAGAAATTTTATTCACCATAAGAAGGGGAAAAAAAAAAAGCAAACCAGCAGTTGAGTTTAATAAGGATATTAAATACCTTACGAGTGAGCTAATTAGAGCTTAACTCTTTCAGGACACTGCAGCCCTTTTACTGACAAGCATGGTAGTTTCTTCCCATAGCTGGGATGGCTCCAGGGTCCAGGAATGTTCCTATCCAAGCCCCTGAAACAAAGGCTTATGCAGGCTTCAGAAACAGAGATGATTTTGTTGGTTTCATCTTGGCGTAACTTTAATTTAATTTAATTGTACTGCATACATCACACACAGATATTTTGGCTGACTATTCCGCATCAGGTATGAATTTTTAATACTAAAGCAATCCTGAGAGATTTCAAATATTCTTCAACTTCCAATAGTTGCCTGAAGACAACAAGAAGGGTAGACAGAAGGAGACCAGGTCACTTTTTTGATTTCTGTTATTTCATCAGATTTGGCTCCTGGTGGCAACTGAATGTAAACAAAATAAACATGGCTTAGAAATTTATCCCAACTTGCCACTGCAACCCTGTTATTTCACTACAGAAAAAAAAAATCTCCAGTATCAAAACCTACAAAGATATCACTGAAAGTCACAAACGTGGAACTCTGGCAGCACAACTTTCTCCAGTAAAATAGTAAAAAGCCCAAATAATGCAGAACTTCCAAGGTGTGGTATCCTCAGACAGTTTTGGGATGCAGAAGATAATATCTTTTAAGCAGGCAAAACACCACCAGCCAGCAGATTGGGGATACCTTGCCTCTGAGCAAAAAGAAGTCTCCAGCCCTTGGCTCCAATTAAACACTGAACTCAGTAGCATCTCCTGGCTCTGTTTCACAGGTTCATTTCTCGCTCCCAGCCTCGCTACACATCATTCAGGATATCTGCCAGCTTGGCATTCAGACCAGAAAGTGTTCATCTTCCCTGTATCCTCATGGCATGCAAGACTGTCTGCTCTGGAGGGCTTCTAAATACACACAGAACAGGTATGAGAAGCTTTGCTGGACCATTGTAAAACACTGCAATAGGAACCAATACATCTTCCTGTTACAGCATTCACACCCTTTGGAGCCTGCCTTAGGAGAAATCCCAGCCTGCCCAAGGAAAGGGCAGCCACTGCACATCCAAACCTTTGCCCTCTTCTCCAAAGCCAGCAAGGACAGGTAAAACCTGAGCACAGCAAGAACAGACAGCATCACTGTGCACAACTGCCATGCTATGTGTGCAATATTGATGATTTATCTATGAGATACAGCTATTATTGCTGTTGCTGTTAAGGTCAAACTCATCAAGGCTCAGCTGCAGTGCCACCATTCAGCCATGCCCAAACAAGAAGTCAAGTCTGGAGATCTTCAAAAGCAGTCTGCAGGGGAAAAAAATAATCATAATAAAATCACAGCCTTTAACAGAACTTCAGAGTTTCAGACCTGACCCATCAGTGTATAAAACCAAACAGAATATGTTCTACAATTCCAAGTCAGTTCTCCAAATCCACTTTTCTCAATCTGTCAAAGTGGACTGTTTAAGGCTGGAAACCTTCAGTTCCAAAGGTGGAATGGGAAGTTTGGTTAGAGTCCTTTCTGCTTGCGGGGGGGAATGGATAAAGAGAGAAACAGAGAAGGACTTTTTCCCACCCACACTTAATACACTTTTCATTGTGTTTTGCGTGTTCTTTTTTTTTTTTTTTTTTTACAGCAGGTAAGCATCAGAAGCCTCAAAGTAGGAAAACAGATCTTGGCACAAACTAGGGTCTTTCCTGAATTAAAAGCAATTTTTCAAACACTACAAGAGCATCTGAAAGTTGCTTACCAAGCACATGCAATAAATTCACAGTAAGAGGCACGTACTCGCAACACGCATGCCTGTACAGCTAATTAAACAGTTGTCCTCAAACCATGACTGCAGACGCTGAGATATGCCCCTCAGTCCTTTGTCAGGCCAGTCACCTCCTCGCTGATCCCTCAGCTTGCTTTACTGCTGAAAATGATGCAAAATAATAAAACGGCTTAAGCTTAAGAAAACCATCAGAAAGCTTAAGCTGGCCAGCAGCTTTAGAAAACAGCTAAAATCCTTACATTAATGCATGGAGCGACATGGGTCTGGGAAGCCCAGAGAGTCTGCATATATTAAGCTACATATTTAAGGGTGTACTTGTGTCTGGAACATAACAGGCACCTAACCACCTTTGTAAACTGGCTTTTCATCTTAAGGCCAAGTGCAATAACAAAAGTCTTTTTAAAGTAGCATGAAAAGGAAATTTTAAAAAATTCAATGAAAGCAATTCGCCCCTGTGAAGAGGACACCCTAAGCCACCAGAACCCTCTTCTCCTGAGCACCACAACTCAATGCTAACATCAGCATAGCTCCACCGATGGGATAAGTGCAGTAAGGTGCAACTGCTGGCAGTCTCCATGGAGTACCCAGAGCCCACCCTCCCCGCTCACCTCTGGCTCAGGTGTCAACCAGTCAAGAAAAATGCAGAAAAAATTATTTTTTATTTCACATGGATCCTCTCTTGCTGCTCTAACAACTGCAAAACATTTCTTTGTTTAAAAACAATCCCATTTTCCTTTGCCAAACTCCTTTAATGTGAAGGGCTCTCCCTTCACACCAGGAAACACGAGAAATAAGGCCAAGCATTCAATTTGCCTTCACTCTGTTCTCATGTGTAGGTGCCACAGGCTCTGGTCTGGCCACACAGGACACTGAAGGGCTAAAGAAGGGACAGTGAGTGCAAGCTGAGGGGCTGGAGTGTGTTCAGAGAAGGGCAATGGAGCTGGGGAAGAGTCTGGAACCCAGGGGTTCTGGGAGCACCGGAGGGACCTGGGGCTGTTTAGCCTGGAGAAGAGGAGGCTGAGGGGAGACCTCATCACTCTCTACAGCTCCCTGAAGGGACGTTGTGGTGAGGTGGGTGTTGGTCTCTTCCCCCAAGTAACAAGGGACAGGATGAGAGGAAATGGCCTCAAGTTGCACCAAGGGAGGTTTAGACTGGCTATTATGAAAAATTTATTCACTCAAAGGGTTGTCAGGCTCTGGCAGAGGCTGCCCAGGGAAGTGGTGGAGTCACCATCCCCAGAGGTACGTAAAAACCACGTGGATGTGGTGCTTAGGGACAGGGTTTAGTGGTGGAGTTGGCAGTGCGAGGTTTACGGTTGGACTCTTATGATCTAAAAGGTCCTTTCCAACCTAAATAATTCTATGAATCTAAGTTAATGTTTAACACTTCCTAAACTGAGCACTTCTGACATTCTTATTAATGCAAATGCATGTACTGCTGACAGAACACCCAGAGGATTACTGCCTCCAGATCCTACCTTTCCTTAACCAGCGAGACGCTGGCCTCTTGAAAGCATTCACACTTTGAAAAACTATGTTTATGAAAGTTATTTTGGTCCAGCAGGGTTCACTTTGGAATTCCAAAACAAGGACTAGAGGACTGTTATAAAAAAGGGAGCATTTTTAAATACACGCTCCACCACAAGACAGTATAAACTGGAAGAAAATTACTATGCATGCTAATCAATGGTTTTATACGACTACTCAAGAGTTTCCTATAAGATCTGCTTGCAGCAAAGCTGTCTGTGTTTCTTTCTCACCAAGTTAGGGCTCACCAAATCATGACCTCTCTGTGCTTCACCTGGAGTCATTTCAGAAGCCCTTCACTAGGCAGAGCAATTAAAACACAGTTACCCTGTCCCATAATCACATCCACCGGTGAAGCGCTCATGGGGAGCAAGTGCCAGTTCCATCCGTGGGGCACTGCAAAGGAGGCTGTAATTATATCTAAACCATTACAGTCACATAGAGCCAGTCTCAACATAAATATATATAAACAAAAAAAAAAGCCCCCCAAACTGCACCATGTTTAATGATTTTTGAGTGCCATTCCTCTTAGGGACTTTTTCCTAGTTCCACCTCCCAAACCAGCAGTAGAAACACATGGAAAAGGAAGCATTCAGCACTCTGCCAGCAGGGTCAAGGTTTTCAACAAGCACAGACCTTAAACGGCTGTGCAGAGGTTTAACTGCACTTATGGACTACACAAAAACTCACCTGAACCCCCACAAACTATTTTTTTCTCATTTGGAAGTGAACAGAAACTGCACTGGTTGTCCTGAGTACAAGACCCAGTGCTGGAAGCTTTCTCATTCAACTGACTTTCTTAACCTACTTTATCCTTATTCCTCTAAATAGGTCACATTAGGGATTTTGCTCCTTCCATATCACCTTCTGCTCCATACTTAGATATTTCACCTCATTTTCCTATGCTGCACCTCCCACCTTCTCCTCCAGGGACCTGTCAGCCTCGTGTGCTGACAAGGCTCTGGGCAGCAGGGTTCTGGTATTGCTCCAACTGCGTGCAAACACCACAGAGAACACCGCAGGGCTTCCTCCAAACCCAGTAACACATCGCTGAGTTTGGTACCTTAACTTCTGCAAAGCCCTCTCCCCTGCAGTCATGCCTAGAAACATCGATTTATTATCACCTTGGTCACACTTAGAAATAGTTTACACAGGTGCCCTTAACTCTCCATTAATACATTATAATGCATTGCAATGCTTGAAAGTGCAAGTTTTTAACTAAGAAAATATGATTTATCAGCCATTAAAATGCCACTATAATTTTGTGCTCATATTAACTGTTTTCCTAAGACGTTTCTTTTTCTGGAAGATATGAAAATAGACATGAAACTGTCCAACAGAAGGAGAAGGAAAGATGTTTTCACAGAGGTTTTAAGCAGCCAAGTGCCCTTTCTCACCACACTCTGCCCCCCCTAAATCCTCCCGCAGCATCCCAGCGCACGTTCACAGACGGCACAGGTACAGGATGCTCAAAGCAGAGCACCAGAGCTGCAAGCAGACATCACAACAGCCAGCACAGGGGTTACCGAGCCCTTCTACCAACACCCTGAGACATTCTGGATATTGCAATATTGAGGAATTAGTACAAATAAGGGTTCTTATTTACAACACTGCATTCAGAAGCTCAGGAAGCAGGCAGCTTCACGAACTGAAGCAGCAGGGATGCGATGGGCTGGGGCTCACAGCGTGGAAGCAGCGCCCAGCGTCGGGACAGAAGGACCTACAAAACCCACTTTGATGGGCTGCCTCCTGCTCTCGCTGTGTAACAGCCCACACCACAGTGCACAGGGGACTAAAGCATGACAGAAACTCAGAGACAAAGGAAGGAACAGCAGGAGGGATGGGAACTGGAAAACAGCTTGATTGATCTAAGCCGAGATGCAGCCCCAGACAACACCTCTGCTGCTCACACGCTGCTCGTGTGTTACACACTCCACAAAGGCTGTCCAGGCACAGCAACTGGGCGACTCTTTACCTCAATTATGCTTCCTTTATCCTCTTGGTCTTCTCTGGGAGAGAGGGCCCAGACCTCAGTCACCTGTTGCACTCCCATGAAAAACACCTTTTCACAGCACGACAAACTCAAGCAGCAGCGACCAAGTAGAAGACCCCAGCCCTCCAGGAAGCCAGGCAGCTCGGGGCATGGGGAGCCTTTATTCTTTGGTCAGAAACTACTCCAGAACAAGCACCGATTGGGCTTGGATCCTGCACAGCAACCGCAGGAACTACAAGAGAGGAGCCTGCTGTCCAGAGGCTAATCCTGCATTCTTCACCTCTGCTTCATCTATCGACTCCCTGCTGTAACAGAGAGGACTCTGTTGGTGAGTGCTGTCAACTCACAGAGCAACCTAAATCCTCCAGTTCAGATTTCAAAATGTGCACAAATGCTTTGAAGAACTGAGATATCATAAACACACAACTAAGGTAAAATATTTTGCTATTCCACACACGTATCAAAGCTGTAGTATGGAAGAGTCTTGTTCCTACCAGCTGGAGAGTCAGGTCTTAACACAACAGTACCCAGAAAAGAAAAACTGAAGCTTGGATTAGATGAGGTTTCTGATCCACAAAGCAGCAAAGCAACAAGTATCTGGTCTGACTACATAACAGCAGATACACACCTGACACTGTTGGAACCAAACAGGAGCCATCAGTCATTTGAAATTATTAAAATAAATAAACAATAAATTAGAAAAATAAATTAAAACGGGAAACAAGCACTGTGAAAGCTCAGATTTCTTTTTTTTTCCAAGACAGCAGCAATTAAGTCTCTTCAATTGACAATTCAGCCTTGTTATCTGTTTAACAAACTCCTTCCCTTTCAGCAGGCCTTCGGAACAGCAATGAATCTCAGGGCTCTGACACCAGTTCAGAGGAAAGGCTCGAGCAGGACAGAGCTCAGATTCAGCAGCTAAAGAGGGACATCTCAAAGATGATTATTCTCACTCACCTCACAACATTCGCTATTTGTGAGTGTCTGTTCATCAACACCACAGATCAGAGAGGACAAAACCCATAACCTTGCCCCACTTCTCATGCAAGACAGAACAGAGATGTTCCAGGTCTCCTGTCTTCATACCAAAAGAGGGAAGAACAGCAGATGCTGAGAAGCCCTGCTCCTCACACCAATCCCAGCATCCACAGGGCTTCAGCTCTTTGTTTTCTGTCAGAATGCAAGTGCCACGTTCCAATCACAGCTCAACTCCAAAATACTTCACTCCAAGGACATGATGACAAAGCAAACCTGAACCCCCAAAACTGGTACCAGGATCTGTTTTACCAAAGCAACATGTCATCCCTAACATCCTCAGGATCATGACTGCAAGCCACAGCAACACAGCTAGAGTATGGAAACTAACACAACCCCTGTCACAGGTGTCTTCCTATTCTGAGAGGATAAATGGCAAAGAAAACATCCAACAAGACAGTGACTCAAAGCCACAAAGAATTCCACAAAGAATTCCACTTCCTCCATTTCAATGGCCTTCAGGCACTCAACTCAAGCACCAAGAAACTTAACCTGCCTGGTCACAAAACAACAGCAAAAAAAAACCCCAAAATACACATTTTTTTGCTTTCCCCTCTCAAAGGGGATAGGCATTCCCGTGACTCGGCCTCCTCTGATCATTGCCAGACATCCACAGAGCTGAGCAGTTGTTTTGAGCCACTGCTCTCAATGCTGTTAAAAGCTCTGCTGATGCTTCAGGGCGTGAAGCCCACCAGACAGAAGTTCAGTCTTCAGCAACTTCAGCATTTTGAAAAATAGAGGGAAGGCTCAAAGCTATTCCAGTAAGAAAAGGGTGGGAGGGAGGCAGAAGGAAGGAACACACAGATATGTGGTCTTGCATTCCAGGTCTAAGCTTCCCCACCTTCTGCAAGAGAAAGACAACAGGCAATCACATTGCTCCAAGGAACTGCTGCGCAGGAAGCTGGGAAGTCTCCCACTTCAGCCTTCTTCCTAGAGCTTAAAGCACTGAGCTGTGCTTGCTCTCCCCAAACTGTTAACTTTTGAGCACAAAAAACATACACAACTGCGTGTGTATGCATGTAATCTATGCTTCGCCCCGGTGCAAGGGCTACATAAGGTCCATTATTCCCCTGCTGAGGCTTTCAAGCAGAAACAAGCCAACCAAACCCCAAACTTTTATTGCACAAGAAAAAAATAGGTATAATGTTCCTAAATCTCTCCTCCACACTGCTTCTCCAACATTGTATATATTGTTAACTCACCCACATTAACGTATTCAGCAGTGCATCTAAGGCAGAAGTAGCAAAAAAGAAAGACTGAATTAACAATGACAAATGCCTATCATTTAAAGTTTTTTTGCCATGTCAGAGCTTTTAATGCAATCTACAGCAAACGTTCAATTCCATCCTCTTTTCCTAGCACCTCACCTGAGCAGCACCATCACCACCACAACTCTGTAAGAAACCCAGTGCTTGCTGCCCCACACCTCAGCTAATCAGGCAGAATGAGCCACAGGAACATAATCTTGCCAAGTGCAAATAGAATTATGATACCTATCCCACTCTGAGAAAAAAGGCCACTGCTGGCAAATCAGAGATGCTTGTTGTCTCAGCTATGTAGCACCTTGTCTCACACAGAGCTACATCTGACCTTTTGGTCTGAATGCTACAAGAAGTTTCAACCATAGAGAGATCACCAGACATAATTTGCTTTAAACCAAAATATTGTTTTAAACATTTTGACAAAGTCTTGTTGTCACACTCGTGCTCTCATCAGCCATTTTCCATTTCCAATCTCAACCACTCTGATGGCCAGGATATTGCCCCAAGAAACACGTAACGTGCCAGCATTCCAGACACCACAGAGATGGTCCGACCCTCGAGCAGTTCAAGCACCAGCTGACACAGCAACCTAAGGATGAGTTTGCTGAATACAAACTGCGGCCACATGAAAGGAGACATAGGAACATTTCATCTCTCTGAAGAGTTATTCTGGTAGATATTTGACCCTAATAAGACTTGTTCACAATAACATGAGAAGGAATAAACCAGCGTGACACTCTTGGATAGGAATCTGACCAATAACCAGACCAGGAGTCAATGCATGACCTATCAAAAGCTCAAAGGGCATTGTTTCTTAGGGTTTTTTTTTATTATTATTCAGATTTTCAAGACCAATGAGTAATCAATGCCAATAACATAAGAGTCTTTGTGTAGTCCTAAAACCACAATCCCTTTGATCCACTCTTTAATGTGTGTCTGAGTTTCAAGAATTTCTAACATTTCATTTAAAGAATATTGCATCTTAATACCCAAAGCACTGCGTGCGCTGATAAAGTGGCTGGGGCCAAGAGGAACTCGCTCCACTGACTGAGGCACCACTGTTCAACAGGTTCCTGGTGGCGTGAGGTTCATGGTCCTTTCCTAAATCTCACAGCAAGCATTAAATGATCCAGAACAGCAGATTCACAGAGCTCCCAGCCTGGCTGGAAAAGAGATGTAAGATGATTCTGTGAAAACCTGTGTAAGTTTTGGCTCACTTTCATGAGGAGATGAAGGCGGGATGTCAGTAACAAGAGATGCTATATGTAACCTAAAATCTCAGTGACAACGTAACATAACTGACAGCATCCAGCCTCGCTGCTCCAGAGCAACAACTGCCAAACTGTCTTCTCTGGAAAAAAATAGCACACACGGTTGCTCAGGAAAAAAAAACAGCCTGTTCCTGATATACGTTATCCAGCACAGGTACAGATGAATAAGCAAAACAGGTTTTGAGTTGAGTTTGTTTGACTTTAAAAGACTTGCTACGTAATCTGTCTTTCACTGTGGTCTCTCCCACTCCAGGGTTGTCTATCCTGGTACGAAGAGGGAGCCAACAGTGGATGTTGCACATAATGAGGTCTACAAAGTCCATTTAGTGTGTCTGCTCCCAGTTATGAAAATCTGAACCTTAACAAAACAGTATGGGATTCCTCCATTTTACCACCTTGAGGGAAGTGTGACCCCAGCAAAGGGCTCTGCTCTGCTAACCCCAACGCCTGACACAAGGGAACCTCAGAGCCTCCTCCATCCCCAGGACACAGCATTGAGCCTTACGCTCGCTGTTCAATAACGCACCAACAGGTTGGAAGATGTCACTGCCTGCTCTGACCCCTGCTAGCGCCTCGGTTAAAGTGTCAGAAACACCAATTAACTGGTCCATCCTGCTTTTCTCTGGGAGATTAAATAAAGCCTTATATCAGCAGAGCATCCTAACAACCTTTCTGCATGAAAGGGATCTTCCAGATGAAATCCTCCCAGTTGAAACCAGATGGGATAACAAGCACTCAAAAGCAGGATTTTTTATTTTGAAAAACGAAATTTTAAAAGTTGATTTTTGCAGTGATGTATTTGTGTTTGTGGAGCCTCTCGGTTTTAGAGCTTCTTTACCACCTTTTAATGCAATCTAAAACAAATGTTCAATTCCATCCTCCTTTCCCAGCACCTCACCTGAACTTTTTTAAAGTGTAACACTTGTACCTGTGTCTGTGTCCATACATGGAACTGCAGCAAACAAACTCTGCAGCTGCCAATGAGCAATAAGAATTGCTATTGGCTATCACTTCGCAGTCAAATTTATTAAAACACCATTTAAGTCATTTTTCTTTACTTAGCCAAAGGGGAAAAAAATAAAGTCAACAATTACCAGTGACTACAAAGCGTTAGATAAGAACCTCAGAGCTTCGCACTGCACAGAGCCGCCGCTGACGATAAACCCAAAGCCCTTCTCTGGCCAGAGAGCCCACAGCATCTCCCCAGGGAATTCTGTGCTGCGAGGGAGACGCTAAACACGGCTCCAGGTGTGGGAGCAACAGGTACGGGGAGCAACAGGTACGCGGGAGGCTCAGCCTCAGCCCACCCGGGTCCGCCGAGATGCGGGAATGCGGAGCAGGGACCCGCAGCGCCCCGGGGCTGCGCTGGGGCTCAAGGGGAGCAGGGGGATCCCGCACCGCTCCGCACGGGGACACCTGGGGCCGCCCCACACAGCCCCACACCCCGCACGACAGGGGACATCCAGAACCGCCCCGGGGAACCCCGCGCCCCGCCCCGCGGTCTTGGGACACCCGGGGGCCGCCCCTGCGCATCCCGACAACCCCCGCATCCCACCTCCCGCATCGGTATAGCCAAGAAACCACCACCGCGCAGCCCCGAAGCACCGCAACCCCCCACCACCCCCTATGCACTGAGGCATCTGGGGCCGCCCCCGCGCAGCCCCGCACCGCCACGCCCCGCAGGCTCCGCGCCCTCCGGAGGGGCGAGGGCTGCTGCCGCGCGGATCCCTCCGCGCTCCCCCGCGTGTCCCCGGCGCTGCTCCGCGATGTCACACGGTTCCCGCACGTTGTCACGCGGGTCCCTCTCCACCGCTCCGCGCCCCCCACGCTGTCACACGATTCCCCCCCCCCCCCCCCCCGCGCTGCACCGCGGGTCCCCCGCTCCTCGCCAAGCTGCCAACGCGTCTCTCCCCGCGCTGTCACACGGGTCCCCCGCGCTGCCGTGTCACGAGGGCCCCTCCGCGTCGTCACGCGGGTCCCCTCCGGGCCGCTCCGCGCCTCGCGGCGCTGTCACACGCCCCCCTCGACGCCTCCCGGCGGTGTCACACGGGCCCTCCGCTCCGCGGGGCCCCGCAAGGTGAGGCCGCCGCCGCCGCGCGGCGCCTTTGTTGCGCGGCCGCGCATCTCCCCGCGCCCTGGCGGCGCACGTGGGGCGGGCGCGGGGCTTTGTGCCGCCAGGTGCCGGCCCCGCGGAGCCATCTTGGCGCCGGGACTCCCCCCGCCGCCCGCGCTCACCTGCACGATCTCGCCCTCGGCGCTGAGCGTGGCCCCCGCGCGGGAGAAGCGGCCCTGCAGCCCGGTGGTGTAGGTGGTGTAGTCGCCGCTGGGGCTGGACTCGAACAGCACCACCTCCACGAACGCCGTCTCCTTGCCCAGCGCCGCACCCGGCGCCGCGGCCGCCGCCAGCAGCAGCAGCCCCAGCAGCGGCGGCGCCGCGCCGGCCCCGCAGCCCCTCATCGCATCGCTCCGCGCCAGCTCCGGGGCCGGGGGTGCCGCGGGGGGGAGGGGGGGGCGGTCAGCGCCCCATGGCTGCTGCCGCGGCCGCCGCTCCCCGCCGCTCGCCCCGGCTCCGCTCCGCCCGCCCGAGCCGCTTCCCTTTCATCTGCTCCACGTGACGGCGCCGCGGGGTTATCCCCGCCCCGCGCCCGCCCGCGCCGGGACCGCCCGAGCGGCGGCGAACGGGGCGACAGAGGGAGCGGGGGGGACGCGGGACGCGGCCTCGCACGCGGCGGGGCCTGCGGGGCAGGGAGGGGGGCGGCGGGGCCGTCCCGGCGCTGCTCCCGGGGCCGCTCCCGGTTACCGGGGCCTGGGCCTGCGCTGCTCGCGTTCCCGGGCACGGGGCCGGTCCCGGGGCTGCTCGCGGGGCTCGGGCTGCACCCGGTGCTGGGGCCGCTCCTAATGCTGCTCCTGGTACCGGGCCCACTCCTGCTCCCGGTGCTGGGGCCGCTCCCGGTGGGGTCCCACCAGCCACCGCCGTTTGGCCCCGCAAAGCCTGGGTGCGCAGGGTGCGAGGCCCAGCGAGGTCCCAGCTCCAGGGGGCACAGGCTGGCGCTGGGCAGGGCAACCACCAGGCCACAGCCAGTGGTTCCCAATGGGCACACAGTGTTCCACTGGGCATTCCCAACAGCTCCTCCTTTGTGCGTAGGGCAGGAACAGCTGATCCTGCTCCCTGGACTCGGCCTCTGCAGTTGCCTGCGATATAGGACATGGGGAACGGGGGGCAGAGGTGGTTTGGGCTCCTCTGTTAACACAGGTGTGAAACCTCGTGGATGGCGTGGAGAAGAGGTACTGGGCAAGTGGTCTTTAGCTCTAGAAGAACTCGCACTAGAAGAACTGGATGTCAGCCAGTTATACAGCTTGCTTTTAAAAAAATGTACCTATGATTGAATTGTGGGACTCATGAACACAAGATGTTACAGAGCCTAAAAGTGTAAATAGGTTACAAGGGAGATCAGACAAACTGATGGGAGATCCCTTATTGGCTGTGAAGTGTTTGGACACAAACCCAGGCTCTCAGGTGAGTCCCTAACCTACCGACAGAAGGAGAAACACAACAGCCTACAAATGGCCAGCTCTTTCCCTAAATACATTTTGTTATAGTGGCATCCTTGGAGTGACACCGAGCACAGTTAGCCTAACAAATCATTTACGGTTCACTGATTCACTGTGCAGGTGGGGAGGCCCTGGCACAGGTTCCCCAGGGAAGCAGTGGAATTCCCATCCCTGGAGGTGTTAAAGGTCAAGTTGGATGCATCTTTGAGCACACTGATCCAGTGGAAGGTGTCTCTGCCCATGTCAGGGGGGTTGGAAATGGATGGGCTTTGAGGTCCCTTACAATGCTAATTCTGTAAGTCCCTAACTCATTGGCAGAAGGAGAAATAAAACAGTCTACAAACTGCCAGCTCTTTCCTTACTTCACTTTGCTACAGCTGAAGACAAGATAGTGGCATCCTTAGAGTGACACAGTGAGCAACGTTAGCTTAATAAATCATTGAAGATTCCTATAGGGAAGAAGGGTCAGGAAGGGATCCCAGGAACACACGCACTGGGCTTCTACTACACGCTACAAAATACCCCCCAACCAACATATCAAAGGCTGCAAAACTATAGGATGCATAGAGAGAGGGCTGGACGGAGCATGGCTGCGGTGCCCTGGCCTGGTGACAACAGAGAACGCACCACGCAAATGTAGAAGGGGGTGGCCTGTGCGAATTTTAGGTGATAGGTGTGTGGAGCTGTGTGGCAAACTAGATCTCAGAAGAGAACAGGGCCAAAGGCAGCCAGGGTAGGAGGGCAGAGACAGGGTGGAGAAGGTTATTTTTAAACTGAGTCAGCAAGCTTAAATAGTATTGGGAAGAGTGGCTTTAGGAGTGGAGACAGGGACTGAAAATCTAGGAGTTCAGGTTAGGTTGGGAGAATGCAGAAATGGCAGGCCAAGTAAATCTGGAAACTTAGCTAGTGAAAAATATGGGAATTGGGCTCTAGATCACAAGCGGACAGCATCCTACCCCTAAAATAACAGTTGCTGAAGACCTGATCTGCTGCACTGAACACTCCATACCATTGGACTACAGACACAGCATTGCCATTGCAGTGGCCTCCCGGTTGGATCCTGAGGCGTGACATGAGGCCCTAGGTCTCAGGTCACCAAGTTCCCTCTACTTGGGCAGAAATCCAAGCAGGAGGCTGCAGGAAGAAAATGGACTGTCTATCATTAAAGCAATCAAATATTTCTCATTGGCTTCCTTCCCAGCTGCCAGCACACAGTTCACAATTCAGTTATGCCATAGAACTCCAGATATGTTTTCCTTTTTTTCCCCTGCATAACAAACTGAGTCCCAGGGTCTGAAATACAGAACTCTCGAGGATTTATAACTGTGACTGAGGACAGCGAGCCCTGTGATTTGAACATAATGAAATGCCAAACAGTCTGAGAAAGCATGCCCCAGGCATCTCAGGAGAAGGCAATGAACACCAGAGGATACTTTTGACACAAAACTTCTTATGTCTCATTTTCCACAAAGAAATGGATATTATAGGACCCTCCTCCCCCACCACTGCTTGAGAGAAAAACGATGTTAGTGAAGTACTCACACACTGCTGTGATGAATGGTAGAGAAAAAGCCCAAACCAAAATGAATTATTTTGTGCCAAGAGCACAGTTCATCTCTCAGCCACTTTGTAAAGAATATATCTTAAAAGGGGCTGTTTAGATATGTTAAATGGTAAGAAAAGGTGATTCTTACTCCTCTGATTTATCATAAGGAGTGATCTAATACCACTGGATAACCCAGCCTGGCTGCATTTCAGTGGGAACTCCTGGCAAGGGAGGGGATGCTGAGCGGCAGGCGATGAGGACTCCCCCCGCTGGCAGCAGTGCCCGGTCCCAGGCTCTGCCCAGAGAGACCGCGCTGGGGCTGTTTGTCCCTTTAAATACCAGGTATTCAATAGAAGTTTCACAGGCTGCCCCTTAAAAAAAAACCAAACAAAACAAAACCAAAACACAACACCCCCCGACCACAAAAACTCCACATTCAGCCTCCGATTAATAACTGTTCTGAGCACACAGTCGCAAGTGGGAACAGTGGCTGAGGATAAGCTCTATGTGAAAAAAAAAGAGATTATATTTCAGCAGAACAACCTGGTCCTCGTTTCGTTCTTTTCTCGACAATGCCAATCAACGAACAGAGATTCTATTCCTCAAAAAACTGATTTCCATCAATTCTTAGCACTGTAGAAGTGCTGATGGAAAGGAGAGCAGTTTGTCCCTCCAATACATCACAGATTAATTCAGATCATAAACAACTGCTTTTCATCCTCCTACCCATTATTTCTATACAGGCAGTTAAAGAATCGGTGATGACTGCAAAACACCTCATATATTCCTCTCATCTTTGATCAGCACAAAAGCATCGTCAGGCTTTTATATGCAGCAGAAAGGTCATGATTGCACCTGTATGGACAGTAGGTGGGTGAACAGGTATAATGTGCTGGGAGGGGGATTCCAGCTCAAGCGTTGAGCTACTGATGGTACGAAATAAGATGCTGAAAAAGCTGAGAACCAACATAATCAACAGAGAAAGGATTATATACAAGTGGATACATCTTCAAGTTAATCAACTGTCTTGTCAGATGATTTCAGTAACAGGTAACTCAGACTACTGCCCAGGTTCCCTACGAGTTGGTTTTTTTTTGAATTGCTGCACCACCAACAGGCACTGGAAATGAGATATCCTTTGCCCAGTAGATTCATGGCCATATACATACCTGCACTTTTCCATTCACCAATGAAACTGTTTGCTCGGTGCCTCCAGAGAAGCGACTGCTCAGCACAAACAAAGGCTTAGGACTGACTGAAAGCTTTACTCAAACCTACCCGAGTGCTTGGTGAGTTTCCATTGCTGAAGCTCCATCAACAGATGCATCTTCTGACAGACAGAGCCCATCTCCATCACTTCTCTGGCACCTCTGCAGGAGACCGGGATGCACTGAGGCAGAGCAGCCAGCAGGTGACCTTCTAGACTCAACAGCCCGCCGAGCTCCTCTGCCCTTCGGCCATGCCTAAAACCTGCCAAAACATCCCCAGAAACATTCGTTTGGATTAAAGCTGTCATCCATGGCCTTTCATTTTCATGCAGTCGAACTTTATGATTGCAATTTGGGACAGAAAGCCACCTGTAATTGACAAAATGTTTTTATATTGATGAAAACCATGCTTCCATTATTATAATCAATTATCCTAAATTAAAGTAACAAACATGACAGTTCAATTAAAGATCAAAACATAAAAAAGAGTGGAGATTTATATTAAGAAAAAGTGCCACGCAGCTGTGGCTTTGCCTCTTGCTATTTAAAGTCTGGAAACACAGTTTATCCAAGTAAACTACCACTGAAGCGATACAAATTAACCAACAGCCTAGCAATGACAACTTTAATTATAAGAATTAATTGTGAACAAAATTCCCTGCTAATGTTTGAAAACTTAAGGTTTCCAATGTCTTAAAAAATGTGTAAAAACTGCATGAAGGGGAAGCATTCTGATTTGGGAACCCTTCACCGTCTGTATTTGTAATTGTCTGCTGAAGGGAAAAGATAATAAAGAATAAATCTAAAATATGTTAAATTGCACTAAAAATACCCTACAACCTTTTCTTTTTGCAAACTATTGTCCACTGTGCAGAACAAGTTTATGTGAGAGTTGCAATACAGAACAGACCCGTGTGATGCATTCCTGCAGGGCCCTCGCCCAGCACGCAGGCACAGCACAACGTGTCACCGAAGGCAGAAAAAGAATACTAAGAAATCACCTTGGGAAGCTGTTGCTGTCTGCTGCTTGATCCTCCCCTCTGCAAGGACAGGTGGGAACAGAATGAATGCAGAAAACGTGGAGCCACGTTTTCCAAGATTCTCAATATCCATTCTGCAAGAAGGACCCTCAAATGCATCCATACAAACACCTTCCCTTCTGCTCTTGCTCCCTGAGATTGCTCTGTATCATCTCTACTCACTCCCAGTTACAACACCACTACATCCCAGATTGCTCTTCAGTTGTGTGTTTGTTATGTCAGTGTTTACCAGTTTCTTCACTCATACTATTGAAGAAGCGTCCAGTGTAAACAACACATAAATAACACACACTGCATATTCCTGGAGATCATATTTACATGCAATCTAAATACCAACACTTCTGTATTTAAATCAACACTGTGATTAGTGTTTCTGGGGTAACTGCACGCACAAGCTGCTGTTCATGCGGCCCTGCTTCAAGCAATGCACTATTTAAAGTGAACAATATGTAAACAACAGAAAATCAATTGGAAGCACATGATTAAAGTGCATATTGTGTCAGATGCCTGTACTAATTGCAATGGATGAACCCTGCAATACAAAGTTCTCCTATGATTAAAGCCAACAAATAGATTTCACCCCCTCTGACTACCAAAAGCAGAAAACATTCTTAAAGCACAACGGGCTACAATGAAGGAATTACTACACCAACAGCTGCTGCATTCACACAAAGGTGAGTTAGGCAACTATTTACTCTATTTCATCTTAGGTTATCCATTATATGAAAGACTCACATAAGTTACAAGATGTGACTGGCACTTTTAATCGATCACCTTAAAGCACAGTGTTTCCCACATTAAAGTACTAGCATATGATCTATTTAATTAGTATAGAAAGGACTTCAGCTGTCCCTGACCATAAGAGTTATCACTAAAGTCAAGTGCCAACAGAGCAAAGAAATGAGGCTTACTGGAATGGAAACATCACGGACTCATCCCTCTGAAGAGCAGCCGTTACCCTGCACCCACAAGAGCACTCAGCAAACCCCAAAGGCAGCAGACAGATGATTCTGACAAGACCCCTCCCATTTTGGGTACATCTGAACTTATGTTGAGACAGAACTGACTCCGAACTCGACATTTCCTGATCACTTTCCTCTGTCTCTTCCCACACCAGGTCTCCTGTGACAGCCGGAGGCCGGCTGCTGTGTCCCCACGGCAGAAGGAGGGGAAGGCACCCAATGGAAGAATGTAAGGAAATCATTTCAAAATCACAAAACAAGAAAGCTGCCCAGATTCTCAGGGGGCTCTGGACTTCTAAAGAAATTTCAAAGCCTAGGTGATGACTAAGAAATAAGAGAAGGTATTTCCTTTCAGAAGTTGGTGCTGTTCCAAAGAAGAGTGAGCTTCTGCCAATGGGAAGTGGTCATCGAGTTTCCCTAAGCGCAGTTGTTTACCCCCCAGAGTGTTTTCCAAGAATAGGCTCCAGTTCTGAACCAGGATGTGCAAACAGAAAAAACTGACAGGAACAGGAGCTTTTAGGCGTGTGAGGTGGCACCAGTTGGCTGTTTTCCTCAAGAGAGCTTGCTCAACATATTAAATACATACACAGAACCCAGCACACAGGCTGTCAGCTCTCTGGGACAACACAGCAGCAAGCTCAGTCTCTCTAGTATTGCCCAAGCACATTCTGCAACATCACCCCCAATGATGCACTGCAGTGCCTGTGACTGTTGGGAATGCCAATGGCAGTGAGGGGAAGACCCTCTTTTCCTGGAAAAAAAGTCCTTGTAAAAGACCAACTTTCAGAATATCTTTGTTCTCAAACACTAACAGCATTGTCTGAGTTAACTTGGATTTCTCTTGTGAATCAGAAGCAAGGCTTCATTGCCTATGGTGACAGGAGAACTAATTCTGTTGGGATGGGGAGACAGAACAGCCTACCATGAGGGCGTGTGATCTCTGTCACAAGATACACGCTGCCCGAGTCAACTGATGCTGCCTGCAGGGCACTGCTCGGGGGAAAACACAAGCTGAACTCCAGCATGAAGTTCTGGAGGTACTGGAAGAAGAATTTCAACAGGAGGCACTCAATACAAATGTGATGGGTTCACTCCCTCATGGCCATGGTCAGAAGACTGAGCCATGAAGATGATCAAAGTAAGAATCTCTAGCCCGTGCCTGTGGCCCATGACACAGCTCTAAGATGGGCTCAGGGAGACTTACCCACTGTTCCTTGCCTTTCCAGGCAGTAACAGGAACCAGTGGAACACGTGTGTGTGGAACACGAGGATGAGGAACTGGAATGCAAGGTACACATTTGTAAGATGCTTGCAGGAGAGATAACAGGGTTTCAAGCTGGACTCACTGGGCCTTTCCACACTTTTCTGGTGGTACATTGGAAACAACCATAGAAGCTGATGAGGCAGAGTCTCAATAATAAGTATTAATGGAGCAGGGATGATAGCTTAGCAAAAAAAATCACCTTTCTGCCGGACTTGCTTGCAGCAGTGTGAAGAGAAGAAAAAGCCAATGTCACTTCCTACAGCGTTCGGGAAGGTTAGCAGCTCCTGTGGTGGGCAAAGCATGCAGACTGTATAATTCCTTGTACTGTAGCAGTACTGCTTATTTACTTAAAAAAAAGAATGTCATTGTTCCAGCCAGGCTTGCCAGACTGCTGAAAAGTTCTGCATCCTTTATTAGCACCTTATCTGAGAATTGTCCCCACCCACTACAACAACTAAAAGCAACCCTTCCACTCTGAGCAAGAGGAGTAAGATGAGCCCTGTGTGTGTTCCAAAAAAAAGCCTGAACTGTTAAAACTAGAAGAAAGTGTTGCCAGAGCTCCCGACAACTGAATAACTCAGCTGAAGTGAAACTCTTCTCTTGCTCCAGCTGACAACAAACTAGGAGGTAGGTTAGTGGAGTCTCTTACAGAAAGGCATTGGTTGTTTTTCACCTTCAGACTGAGAACACTGGAATTTTGAAATGCGCTCTGAAATTCCAGTGTGTAATGATGAATTTTTAGAATAAGTAAAATGAATGCAAAATTTATTCCAAACATTACAAGATTGGAATAACCTCATTTTATGCTGTGGAACAGTTTCCTTTCTCATTTAATCAGCTACTGATACAGATCTGGGAATACTCCAGCTGTCGACATGAGATTGGGGTCCTAGGCCACTTTCAAAGTGTTTTCAGACACACATTGGGCAAACAAGCTCTTTCTCAGACTATGCCTGGGAGTTAAACTATCTTTTCTCTACACCCTCTTCTTCCATGCCCTTTCCCTCTTCTATTCCCCCTTTTTCATGTGTAGATAACATTCAACTCATATTTCTTTCTCTGTATTTGATATTACGTACAAGGGCAAAGCCTCCCCACCTTTGTCAAACAGAACCATTTCCTCTGGTGGCTTGGCCACCTGGAACACACAAAGTAAAGCGACGTTAGCAGGAACTAATGTTGTTTCTGGCAGAACAGCCAAAGCCTCTTCGCAGGCACATCTTTCGGCTAGATGGGGGGACTGGACTGCAAGGCAGGGTGAGAAGTGTTCTTGAGTAACAGCAGCGCTGTCACCTGGGTCACAGCCTTGAATCCAATGCCTGAAAAACAGAAAAATACACAAACCAGAATGTGTAAACAGTGAGCTTTTGGGGAAAAAATAAAGGTGGAAAACATAATTAAACTTGAAGTCTTTTAATTAGAGATTTCTGAAAGGGTTTCTCAGTGCAAGACCAGTTCTATTGAACTTCTATTTGCTTCTTTTTCACCCAGTGACTTAAGCATATATTTAATAAAAGATTTTAGTTATCCTAATAGTAGTAAAAGAATATTTGTGAGCCTAAGTGTATTCTCAATAACTATCTCACAGCTAATTTATCAATGCTACTACAATTAGTCAACAGGACTAGACTGCAGGGTGTCTTGCCCTTCTTTCACCTGCCCACACCAGACATGTCAGTGGCTGCTGTTATCGTATTCAGTGAGAGCGGGCACCACCAGCACAAGGGCAGCTTCCAGTCTTGTGCCTGGTCACACCTCACTGTGAAGTGGCTCGTGTTCCACTACTAATATAGATGTCTCTGCACTGCTGAAGTTTATTTGTGATCACAAGTGTTTGTTGCAAAAGGAAAACAGGTGCTTTTGTTCTGGTTCCATGTAAAATTAAACAGGAAAATTAAATCACATACAGAGAGAACGTTAGGATTTTTCTTCAGATGCAATGCTAAGACATCTCAGTATAGAATCACAGAATGGGTTGGGTTGGAAGGGAACTCAAGGCCACGGGCAGGGACACCTCCCACTGCATCAGGGGGCTCAAAGTCCCATCCAACCTGGCCTTGAACACCTCCAGGGATGGGGCAGCCATGACTTCCCTGGGCAACCTGTGCCAGGGTCTCCCCACCCTCACAGCAAAACATTTCTCCCTAAGATCTCATCTCAATCTCCCCTCTTTCAGCTCAAAACTCTTCCAGCTTGTCCTATCCCTGCACTCCCTGATCAAGAGCCCCTCCCCAGCTTTCCTACAGACCCTCTTTAAGTTCTATCTATATATGATAAGTTCTTATCTATATGATCAGCAGGACAGCTATAAATACCACTGAGCAGCACAAGCAAGAACAGCCTGTTCAACATTTTTGTTTGTTGTAAAAAAGGGAAAACTACTTGAAATGAAAGGCTGAAATCAGAAAAATATATTAATGCTGGACGTGCATTTTGTTAGAAAACAGTGAAGTTTTTAATTTGGAATCAGAATTAGAGAAGAAACATGAGTGCAAACCCAGCAGAGACACACAAAGGAGAAGCAGATGGTTTCAGTGCCGGGTACCTGCGGGGCTCAGCAGGACCAGCACAAACTGTGTTTTGCACTCAGACTAAAAGGCTTATCGAAAAGTCGCCGTATTTTTCACAAAGGTGTCAAAGTAGAAAGGTGAACTCTCAGACTTAACTAAATGTCACGCTGCAGCGAGGAAGGGAAGAACAAACACAGCCTCACAAATGCAGAGTTTGTTCTTTGTATCATGAAAGCCTGGCAGTGCTCCAGCACTGGAGCCACGCCAAGCCAGCACCCCAGCGCCTTTGAACTCCTTGAGCTCATGTTTTTCCTGCACTGTTTAACATCTTAACTGATTTAAATTCAATGTACAAATGGATTTCAGAAATAAATGATAAGTAGCCAAAGGTTCAACATTTCGTAACTACCCGGGTCGTGGGCAACTGCCCCAAGAAAAGCACAGAAAGCACTGTGCACGGACCGACATTCCAGAGCAAGCCCTGGGTGGCCGCGCAGCGCTGCCTGCGCCGCGAGGAAGAGCCGCGATCCACGTGCGCTATGGCAGAGCCGTGTCCCATGTGCGCTATGGGAAAGCCACGTTCCACGTGCGTGGCACTGCAGGGCTTTCACTCACAAACCTTTCTCCTGCCTGGGCCCAGGCTCCCTCAGCTCTATTGGAACTCGAACCCCTCCTGGTGCGGTGATGTCCTTCACTGGCTGACAGGGATGGCGCACAGGTCACACACCACACCGTGCTCCGCTCCAAAGGAACAGCCTGGATTTGGAGGAGAACCCGAGGTCCTCCTGCAGGCTCTCTCACAATATCTACTCACCTGAGCTCCTCTCATTTTCAGCCCATTTTTTCCTGTTCTTGTAGCATCTCTCACAGCTCCATTATCAGTACTTTTTTCCCATAACATTTGTCCCTATTCCTCAGCTCTGCTGGGACAAGCAGACACAAGAGCTTTAGCTGCACTGCACCCCTGACATGCCTGGGCCCCTTCGACTGCAGGGACCCCCTTGCCCCGACCCAGCCGAGCTGAACTGGGCTGAACAGGGTTGGGCTGAACAAGGCCAGGCCCAGCCGAGTTGAACTGGGCCAAAGAGAGTTGAGCTGAACTAGGCCAGGCCCAGCTGAGCTGAACTGGGCCAGGCCCAGCTGAGCTGAACAAGGCCAGGCCCAGCCGAGTTGAACTGGGCCAAAGAGAGTTGAGCTGAACTGGGCCAGGCCCAGCTGAGCTGAACTGGGCCAGGCCCAGCTGAGCTGAACAAGGCCAGGCCCAGCCGAGTTGAACTGGGCCAAAGAGAGTTGAGCTGAACTGGGCCAGGCCCAGCTGAGCTGAACTGGGCCAGGCCCAGCTGAGCTGAACTGGGCCAGGCCCAGCCAAGTTGAACTGGGCCAAAGAGAGTTGAGCTGAACTGGGCCAGGCCCAGCTGAGCTGAACTGGGCCAGGCCCAGCTGAGCTGAACTGGGCCGAACAGGGCTGGAGTGAACAGGGTTGAGCCCAGCTGAGCTGAACAGGGCTGAGCCGAACCGAGCGGGCCCACACGCGGCCGAACCCGAGCGGGGCCAGCCCCGCCCCGCCGCCTGGCCCCGCCCCCCGCCCCGCGCTGCCCTCGCTCCCCTCCCGCAGCCCCCCCCGTTCTGATGCAACCGGCCGCCCCGCTTGCTCCCAGCCGCAGCCAATCACGAGCCAGCTCTGCCGTGTCGTCACGGCGCGGCGACCAATGAGAAAGAGCCACGCTGGTAGAAAGGCGGGCGGGGCGGCGCGCGGCGCAGACGGGAGCGAGCGGCGGCGCCGGGAGCGCGTGCGGCCCGGCCATGGCAGCGGCTGTGCCCGCGCGGCTGCTCCTCATCCCCGGCGAAGCGGCCGAGCCGCCCCCGCCGCCCGCCGCCGCGCGGCCGCTCTCTGTGGTGCTGCCGGCGGGGCCCGCGCCAGACCCCGAGGCGCCGCAGCCGGCGCGCAAGCGGCAGCGCCTCACGCACCTGAGCCCCGAGGAGAAGGCGCTGCGCAGGTGAGTGGTGCCGGGCGGGGGCCGCGGGGCCCGGCCGCGGGGACGCCGCCCTAACGCTGCCCTAACGCTGCCCTCCCGCCCCGCAGGAAGCTCAAGAACCGCGTGGCGGCACAGAGCGCCCGCGACAGGAAGAAGGCGCGGATGGCGGAGCTGGAGCAGCAAGTGCTGGAGCTGGAGGAGGAGGTGAGGAGCTGGGGACACGGCGGGGAACCCCCTCCCCCTTTTTCCCACCCTCTAACCCACCCCATTTCCCTCTTTTGCCTCCCCCCTGCGGCGGGACTCCCCTCCCCCTTGGTGAGGACCCTCTGACCCTTGGAAGGGACCCTTTTGCCCCCCAGCTCTCTCCAAAACCGATTAGAACCGAATAGAACACGAAGTAGTTCTATTATTAAAGTGGAACGTTCGGGTTTGAGGTAAAGCAGAATCTGTTTTCTATCTTTAGCTCAGTCTCACGTAAGTGTCTGTATTCCCTGGAAGGTAGCTGCGCTGTTTAGTCGACTCGCATCTCACAAGAATTCTTTCAGATGCTGTTCTCTTTAGGAAAGATAGTGCCTTGTGTTAGATATAATATGTGCTGAACAGATGCTCTATGCTCTGTCTTCTGTCATTGCTTCCACTTGTTTATAGCTTCTGTGTATCTAAAGAACTCATGGCCAAATAGATGAGGGAACTGGTACAGATCAGTGGGGATTTAGCTGTTTTCAAGGTCTTAACAACATTAAAATTGGCTCTTGGAAGTAATAGAATATTCATGAGACTTCTGGGAAACATTATGCAAGTAATAAATGGGGAAATAGATTCTGAAACCAGCTCTTGTGTCGTTACACATGATTGGTGGGATCCAGCACTATAATAAAGGATGCTTTCTTTCTAAAACTCCAAAGCAAGACTTAGTTTATTTGCTGGCATTTTTGGTATCAGAACCAGAAGCTGCTGCTGGAAAACCGGCTCCTGCAGGAGAAGACTTGTAACCTCGCCATGGAGAACCAGGAACTGCGCAGCTGCCTGGGGTTGGATGCGCTGGAGATAAAGGAGGAGAAAGAGTCTAAGGTGAGCTGTGTGCTATGGCTGTCCCAGCTCTGAGAGGGGACAGCCCTGGCACTGGAGCTGCCAGAACAGGGTTACATTGGATATTAGGAGAAGGCTTTTTCTCCTACATTATGTCTTAGAAATAAGAGTAGTAACTGTGACAGTTATTTTGCCTGTCTCAAAAGAGCAGGGGTGTAGTGAAGGGGGTCAGGTTCTCCTTCTTGGAAGTTACAAGCCATAGGATGATGGGAAATGGCTTCAGGTTGTGCCAGGAGAGGTTTAGATTGGGTATTAGGAAAAGTTTCTTTACTGCAAGAATGATGAAGCACTGGTAGAGGCTGCCCAGGGCAGTGGGTGGAGTCTCCATCCCTGGAGGGGTTCAAAAAAATGTGTAGCTGTTGCACTTTGGGACGTGGTTTAGCAGACACAGTGGGGTTGGGCTGACAGTTGGACTGGATGATCTTAGGGGTATTTTTCAACCTTAACTGTCCTGTGATTTAAAAGCAGCCAATAAAATAAATCTGCAAATGCGTGGAAATCTGAGACCACTTTAGAAGTGGTCTTGCCTTCTGGTTCCTACTGTGCAAACAAGAGGCAAATCTATTGTTGGCAGCCTTTGCAGGAAGAGCAAGATCTTCAGGATGATGTTCTGTACTGTCTGCCAGAACATCTGTGGGGACTGACTGGATTTTTTTTTCTTCTTGGCACAGGTTGTAAAGGAGTCTCAGGTGGATGAGATTAAAGTGGTGACCGGGTCCGCTGAGTCCGCAGCACTCAGACTACGTGTTCCTCTGCAGCAGGTGCAGGCCCAGTTGTCACCATTTCTGATCACTTCCACATGGATTCTGATGGCAGTGACTCTTCAGACACTGAGGTGAGCAGCCCCTCCTATCCAGAACACCCATGACATTTGGAGCCAGTGTTGTAACTTCTGGCTGAAAAGCCAACTGATGACTTTCCGTAGCTGGCTTGTTTTCCAAGTCTTGGCATGTCATACCTGTGGCTTAAACCAGCTGTGTCAGGCTGTATCCAGTGAGTGCAGCAGCTTGTGTGACTTGTTCAAGTCCAGTTTTTGTAAAGTCTAGGAGGATATTGCTTGAATTGAAATGGTCTCTTAGCTCTCACAGCACAAGTATATGAACACTGAAAGCAAACTGTGCTTTCACTGCTATGGAAAACACATTTTATTGTTTTGCTCATGTGCTGGTACTTAGCAGAGCTGTTTGCACTTCAAGCCTGTCCCTTAGGAGTGACTTCAGAAATATGAGGACAGGTGTCTTTTACTTTTAACCAAAAAAAGCCCAAACCAACCCCAAATTAAAACCAGCCAATCAAAGAAAAACCACCCAACTTTGGTGACAGGCAGGTCTGCATAAGCAAGGTTCTGGTACTTGCTCTGTGGAGCCAGTGGGTAGTATGGGGCCAAGGTCTTCAGGAGATTTACTAGAGGCTGTGAATATTGAATTCTACATGCATTTTATGGGGGTTGCCAAGTATCCTTCCAAAAGACTTAATGGTCAGAGGTTCTGAATTGATTGCCTTTACTGTGTTCTCATGTTTTTCTTTGTAAAACTCCTACAATCACCTGAGCGTATTTTAACTTTGAGGTGAGGGTTAATAGAAGCTACAACTGATGTTTTGCTGTCACAGTAGGCTGCTTTTCTAACAGTAGTGTTTCTTCAGTCTGATCTCCTGTTGGGCTTTCTGGACAATCTGGACCCAGAGATGTTTCTCAGATGTGCCGATTCAGAGTCAACGTGCCTGGAAAAGCTGGAGGAAGAGATCTGTGGAGAAACAGATTCCGTATCAGCTTCCCCCTCTCCCTCTTTGGGGTCCTCATCAGCGAAGCTGGAGGCCATTAATGAACTGATAAGGTTTGATCATGTGTACACAAAGCCCCTGATACTGGAGATTCCTGTTAAAGCGGGTGATCAAACCAATATGCTAGTGAAAATTGAGGAAGTATCTCTCTCTGCATCTGAAGACAAAGCTATCCCTGAGGTCCCAGTATCTGTGAAAGAGGAACCTGTAGACAGCTTCATGCCCGAGCTGGGCATCTCTCATCTGCTTTCCTCTCCTCGTAGCCCTGCAGCCTCAAGCTATCTGTTGGATGCCTGTAGTGACTCTGGATATGAAGGATCCCCATCGCCCTTCAGCGACTTGCCCTCTCCACTTGACACTGACTGTGCTTGGGAGGATAGCTTTGCCAATGAACTCTTTCCCCAGCTGATCAGCGTCTAACTCACACTAGTGTTAACTCCCCCTGGATAACTGTCCTGGCAGGATAACAGGATGTGCCCTTTGGGGTGTGGGAGGGAATCAAGGGTGTTCAGAAAGTGTTGCTCACTCTGATCCATGCTGGTACCTGGAGGGACAGCCGGTGTGTTTCTCTGGGTGTGGAGCAGCCTGGGGTGTCCTGTCCTGCCCTCCACAATACCCCCATCAGTGTTGGCTTATGAGGGAAGAAAGTGTTTTCCTAACTTGCCAGTTCTCCATGAACCTGAAACGAGTAATTTTGTTTTCCATTTAAAATAATTTTTACACCAAAAGCTGTAGTGGGGTATTCATATTCATGTATAGACATTTGGGGTCAAGCTGAAAAGTCTGTACACCTTACAGATTTACTGTGTAAATGCTTGTTTTCATTTGCTTTGTAGAGTTTCTCCATTTAATATTTAACTGTATTGGTGCAATTAAAAGTGCAATGCAGCTCACTGACCCTTTCTTGCCTTGGATCTTGGTGGGGAGGGAGCAACACGTGGGCCTTGCAGAATCTGAAACTGGGAATTTAAAGAGGTCACTGTGTCTCATCCTTCTACTGCCTTAATCCACCAACCCTGTAGCACTTCTGTGCTGTATGGAGCTGGATGCTTCAGCTTCTTTCTGGGACCAGCTGATTTTTACAAACTGTTCATGGTAGATGGGTTTATACAATTGCTGGAGCAGAATCTACAGCCTGAGTAAGGAATGCAGGTGCCAGTCACTTTGAATAAAACTAGAGTAGTATCTTCCTAGTGGCAAGAAATACTGTTGAAAATAATCATCAGATTGAAGATGGGTGCATTTCATGGTGTGTCTAGTGTTCACAGAGCAGTGAGGCACAGAGGGGGCAGGAAGGTGCAGATTCTGTGTTAATGCAGGAATTCCTACAGCACAAAATTAACTTTGCAGGAGATAGTTTCAAATGCTGCTGTAGGACTCTTGTCTTCATCTGTTCAAATATCACAGAGAAGAAACTGAAATTCAATACTGAAAGTGTGAGCAGTGTTGCAGGTGTTTGCACAGCTGCTCTTGGTTTAAGTGCTGGTTCATGTCTTCTGTTCAACTTTGACAAAAATAACTTCAGGTGGAGGGGGGATGGGACAGGAGGGTGTTGGTCACTGACACAAGGCAACAGAGCTGCTTTGGGCTACAACCTCGAGTAACCTTGAGTTACTTTCAAGGTGGAAAACAGGGATGAATGCAAGAGGATCCTCAGTGTGTAATGTGTGTTATTGTGAGTCCTAAAAGCAAAAGGAGAAGTGAGAATTTGATCTACAGTTTTGCATTACTTTTGTCAGTGTTATTGCAACAACATATGAAATGTAAAACTTTTACAGCATAAATAAGGTAAGTAAGAACATAGATGACATCTGCATTTGATTAAATAAGTCATCAGTGATGGAAGCCACACATCTCTGGCTAACTAACTGATCTGAGTTACAAGTCCGGTTCCAGGCTCTGTAATAGAGATGCTCCTCCCACCTCTAGTCTCTTCAGCCACAGCCCAAGGAGACTCTCAGCCAGCCAAGACAGCCTTACACAATCCCAAATGGGCTGGGATTACACTCTTCTCTTCCTCTCCCTGACTCTGCATATAAATCTTGTCTCAACCCACAGTACAATTTAAGTGAGTCAATGTTTGACTCCACCTAGAAACCTTGGGGAGGGGATGGTTATTTTTAAATACAGATCTAAAATGCTGCTTTTCCCTTATTTTGAGAGCAAAGGTAACTGGTCTAGCACACCCATCTTCACCCTTCAGCTGCTTGAAAAACTCTTGAACAGATGTTGAACCAAAGAGCAAAGTGTTACATTCCAACAAAATCATTATTAAAATTCAAATTTATTTTAAAACTCCTCATTCAAACACTCCTTGATTCGACACAGAACCAAACAAGCCAGGCACTCTTAATTTTAGTCTGAAGTAAAGAAGTGAAAGATCTGAAACCATAAGCTGCAGCAACACCTTCTGGCACCCCTGTGCTTTGTGAGAGGCCTTTGGGCCAGGACAGATTTATAGCAACTCTTCTTTCCTGGCAGCTCCAGCTTCGTTCTACCCTGCTGTTTCCACCCCCATCCTGCTGAACATAGAGGAGCAAGGAAAGGATGTGCCCTTGGGACTATGGAATTAATTAGAAAATCCTCTTAGGGCAGAAGAGCATTTGACCCTCCTGCTGAAGGGCTGAACACACAAAGACCTTGAGGTTTTCTCCTTCATGAGGAACGAAACACAGCCATCTAAAAAATATTTTAGAAAATTTATTGAAAACTGATGTACAAAGAGTGATTTGGTCCCATGAGAAGGCAGACCAGAATCATATCTTCCATATTTCAAAATAAAGATTTTCCTAATACTGCATCACGTTTGCCACCCCGCTTGTAAACAGCAACAATAAAAGTCGTAAGGAAGCCAACAACTGAAAACAGTTACAAACACAGAAGTCTGGAAACACTCCATAGCTTGCTCTCTCTCTCTCCAAATGATTCCTACAGCAAGAACCTTGCTCAATCCTCCTCAACTCCTGCTCCACTCCACTCTTATACTCCCCCACCAATTTATGGGTTCAACCTTGTTCTCTCCTATCACAAGGGCAGAAACGAATTATGGAAAAAATTAAAATCCATGTTTTTTAAAAAAAAATTCTTGGACACAATTTTTTTCCCATCTCATGATCTTTGTCAATAGCCCACCACTGTATTTTTGTGTCAGAGGTCCATGACAGCATATTAGCATCAAACAATCAAGAGGAAACACACCTCTGGAAGTCAGTCTTTGGTAGAAACAAAGGAAAATGGATGCGTAAAAGCCAGCCACGAAGATATCTTCTGCAACTTTGATGTACAGTTTGTCACTTTTAAGCACAAAAAGACTGCATTGAGATTTGACACATTCAGGCCTTCTAACGTTTTCTCCATCCTGTGGCAATTTTAGTGTTGCTGAGGCAGTTTCAAACTTTTGCATTTTTTATCCTTTCATTTCAGTTTGTTTAGAGTTCAGAGTTATCAGCTAAACCAGTTCCAACCTTGCACTTTCACTATAACCCTACAAGCTTAAACCCAGGTAATTATTTGGAGGCACTACACTTTCTACCCGCAGTGACTACAGCCCTCTCCAAACTGCATTGCTTTATCTTACACTTACGCAATAAAGCATCTCAAAGGCTGTAGATTTTAAGCATGTTCAGCAGCTTAATAATACATGAGGAGTTTTACACAGTACACGCAGATTTATAGAAGACCCTGAAATTAAATTAGAAATAATAGCAAAATAAAGCTGCACACCTTCTCCAATTTAATCAGAGTTCCAGAATGGTAAAGTTACACAGCGGTTTCCAGAGTAACACCTATTCCAATGCTGGAAAAAGCCTTTAGTGAAGCTTTAAAGTGTTTTGGCCAGAGACAGCGAACTTCACAACACCTTTGACAAGAGCAGCCAGGTAGAGAGGATTTCAAGAACAGGGGTGTCTTTGGAACTAAGCTTCTGCTGTCAGCCAACAGAAAAGAAAGGATGACTGCAAAAAGAGAAGCTTGATTTTAAACTATCGACTATGGGTTATTCAACAGTAAAAAAATATCATCACAACAATTATCAATTAGCTGTGCAAACCACAAACAGCTGCATCACTGCATACTTGCTCCTTTACAGCAGCAAGATATCAAACTCAGACTGGGATGCCAAGACTTGGAACAGAACCTATTATTTGGAAAATAATTCCTTACAAAAAGCCTCAATGAAGATATCTCTGAGAAAGCTCAAAGACTTCAGAAGAGAAGATTCTCTGCCTTGTTGAAGGGATTTATGCACAGAAGAACTGCTGTGTATTGAGGGAAGGTACAAGCAATAAATCACCGAGGATTCCTTCTGTTAACACAGAATTCTTTTGGCATACATCGATACAAACTGTGTGACGTTACGTTAATGGCACATATTCTGGCTTAAAATTTTAAGCCCAGATTCCCTCAAAGAAGATGAGTGTCTTCTTTACTTCACTACCAATGCCAGCAGTCTCAAAGTCTGGGACTTGGTTGGAGACAACAACCAGCATTTGACCCTCTTTATGCCAGAAAGCAGCTCCTTGTTCTCAGATGTACTTACCAAGTTTATCAAAATTAAAGGATGGCATTTATTTAATCAGAAGCTACACTGTATTTGACTGCCTTTCCAACTCGATGCACACAAAGAGTCACAGCACAACATAACACCTGAATCAACTGGCTGAGAAACACTTTTCTCTGGACTTTGCCTCTTATGGGGAGAGGGGCATCAAAACCCCACAAACACAGTTTAAGAGCCAGTGGAGCAAAGATAACTGAAGTTAGCAGGTATCTTGGTTTTGCCTTCTACAAAGCAAGAGGCTTATGCTCAGCTATAACATTCCTTCCCTAACACACTGCAGAATGCACCATTTCTACATTTGAGTTTACACCAAGTACAAACCAGCCACAGATAAAACAGTGTGAAAAGCTGTACTTCCATATGGATTGCTTTCTATCTGTGCCTAGACTCGAAATTATTTCTCCCATTGCACACCTTCTTGCAATTCAAATTAAGCTTACTGACCAAGCATAGTACATGCACCGAAGTCTCAATGGCTCCAGAAGCGAAAGATGTGGCTTAAGCCACAATTACATTCAATATTTGGATGTTATACGTTACTAAGGACAATTAAGAGGCTATTTCCCCATGATGGAAAGCCACTTCCTTGTTCCAAAGGCCTCTGGATTACCTTCTCAGTAAGAACAAGAATATTTAACAGACTGGAGTAGAGGTATCTTGGGGTTTTTCTTCAGTTTCCTTAAGTTGTGTTTGGCCAATCCACGTTCTTATGACCATTAGTAGGAAAACCAAAAACAAATAATAAAACCTCAAATTCACACATCAATCCAGAAAGAAAGAGATAATCAAAAAAAACAGCAACAAAAGAACCCATCAGAAGCTCACCACTTCCAGTCTAAAATCTGGCATCTACAACTCCATTTCTTCCTCTGCGCACCCCGGGGCTCCCAACCCAGCATACGGATCCGGAGACATGGCAGTCTGTTGGGATACGGGGAATGTTTCAGTCTGTGGGTCAAAAGCAGCTCTTGACGTTGACTGCTTGGCTTGACACCCTTCTGTACTCTGCTGCTTGAAGTTCGTATCAGAAACAGACTTCAGTTTATCTGTGAGAAACTCAGGAAGAGGTTTCCAAAGCACCAGCTCCATAGAAGGACGGCTCCTAGAAGGGATGGAATCTCATTGAATTTAAGTTGTCCAATCACAGCTATTAAATGCAGAAGACCAGCGAGTGTCTTCATCTTCTGTGCTAGCCTGGAGCTACATTCCAGAATCCATGCACCTTTCCCCCAAGCCCCCCACTAAACTTCCTCTTCCTTAGCCAGTTCCAGTTCTAACCCTGTTTTTTCTTTCTTTTCTTTTGCACCAAACCTGACAACCACTGCCAGCCACACTTCAGGACCTGCTTCTTTTGGAAGCCCACATGCATAAAGATCAAGATACAGTGGTTTATTTAACGAATTTCACGCTGAACAAATGAGGAGTATGAAACAGACAGCTCGATGACCACTACAGTTACACTTCTCTTTCACATTAGAATAGTTTTGACCAGGTGATGGTCTGTTACACAGCACTGGCTGTATCATGCAGTAATTAAGGACATCTCCACAAACATGAGACTGGGTCTCTTTCCATTTGCATGTATTAGCTACATAGCACCATGATTTCCTCCAGAACTTACATAGATTCTATTATTTTCTTTGTCAGGACTTCACCAAAATCCCTCTTCATCCCTTTTTTAAGGGTATCTGACAGGATAAGTGTGGGCAGATTGCTAACATTTCCATCAGCATGAACTTCCTCATCTTCATCAATTATCCTAGGAATGGAGGGGGAAGAGGGAGACAAACACTATTGAGCAAACTGTGAACAGGCACATCCACTGCAGATTACAGTTACATCCACGCGCACTGCGTTGTCCAGTGAGGGTGTCTCAGTGAGGGTGGGTACCAGAAGCAGCAGCGCCGTGTTAACCTGAGACTCTCGTGGGCCAATATACCCTAAGAATGGCTGTTACCACAGCTGCTATGCCAGTTCTGGTACCTGAGCTAGCTTTGTTATCCCTGCATCGCCCAGCAGTGCCCAATGCAGGCACATGCCACAAGAAAACAAACCGATTCGCTTCAGGGAAAAGCGTGTGGTTCAGTCACATCACAAGAGCATCACTCAGTGAGGCAGTAGCTTCACCGGCTCAATTCCACACACCTTAACTTTGAGAATTATTGAGCAGCTACTGAATACAGCCTTTAAGGTTACGTTCTCAACCTTTAAGGACATTGCACCAATTTCCCAAGAGCTTAAAATGGCACAAAAAGTTCAATCTTTTTAAAAAAAATGGAGGTATCCCCTTTTTTTCATAAACAAATTTAGCAAAGTAGCTGGAAAGGATGGGGACCAACCCTCAGAGAGGTCCAAAGGAGACTTTATGATGCAGATACAGCCAGATAACAAAAACATAGAGCACTACTCCGATTTACCCATGAGAAAACAAAATAATCTAACAGTACCTTGCTCCCCTTCATGCACCATCTATGGAGTAACCATCTAAAAAACAATCTTAGTTTATAATCGATAGAATTTTTGGCTTTTCTAACAGCTGTCTGCAGTGGTCATTTAAAGCATTTTGGAATCCTAGCTCAACTAAAATCAACCAACAGCCACGCGCGGCATTCCCCAGAATCTTCAAAAAAAGCAAGAATGCGCAGTATATTTATTAAAGAATTGCAACAGGCCACCCATCACCACCCCGGGACCCCAATATCAAGCCAGCGGGTATTTAAGAGCAAGATGAACCTCAGTCTTATTTGCATATCTTATTGCAGAGAGACTGCTTTGCTTCATGCTGTTCTCTCTACATTGACACATTCACCTCCACCTTGAGCATTCAGAAGGATTAATCATAGAATAAGCTGCGATTGGTTGAAAAAAGTTGAGCTCTCTGGCCTGACAGTATCAGTTAAAATTTGAGCTCTGGATACTCACAAAAGAGCATAAAACCCCATTATGGTCACTGATGCTGCATAATGATCTTGAAAAGGTGGCTATTCATTAACCATTGCTTGCTCTAGTGCCCTCAATTTCAGATCACAGCATCAGCCCCAGGGCTCACAGGACCACAGAGAGCCTAAAAAAGAAATCACTTTACAGAAGGTTCATCTCAGGCTGACAGTAGGGTTACCATGCTGTTCAGTACTAGAATTAACCCTTAACGCCCACCAAAAAAAAAAAGGGAAAGCTCAGCAAAGCCAGCCTACTCAATCCCTGCATTTACCTGTCCTCAATTTCCTGAAGCTTCCTGCGAGCAACCTCGCATTGCTGTTCCCCCATTGTCTGATCCATTTCTTCACAGGGAATTTCTAACATGGCAGTTTCAGGAACGCTGCCACCATACTGACTTGCTACCTCCCCAGCTGCCTGCTGACCTGCACAGAGAATCCATTCCTCAGTGTTGGGATTCAAAGGGCAATTTTTGGCTCCTGTCAGTCTCTTCTTCCTCACAGGACAACTAGGAAATAAAAATAAGTTTACAACTGTCAAAAGAGAAATGTGGCATTCTACAGGAAAAAGTGTTATAGAGAGTCATGTGCATTTCAATAGATTTGATGTGGAAACAAAACCTCCACGAAGAGACCAAATCCACGTTGCTCTTACTAAAATGTGGGTACGCTGTGAGAAAATCAGTGGTACACAATTAGGTAACAGAAATGGATCTGAGCTCATGTGCAATTCAAGGGAAGAGCTCCAAATGGAAACAACACTAGAAGTAGGTAAGATGTGGTCAAATCTTCATAGAAAACAAAAAGCAAAATAAGATTTTCCAGGATATAAAAAACAAATTTAATTTACCCTTCTGCTTCTTCTTCTAGCTTATGCTTCTTTCCACAGCGAACAGAGATGCTGCAAAAGAAAAACAAATGGCTATTTAGCTTCTAATTACTGAGATTTTCAAACAGCATTCTCCTCCTTGTAAAATCTCCCTTGCAGCCAAGAGCCCCACTCGCAGCATGTCACTAGGAAGCAGAAGTTACGGACTACATACAACCACTTGATTCCAAAGAGAGTAAAAAAAGGCTGTTTTTTTGAGTTCTCTCAGCAAAATTCTTGGCCAATTTATTCTCCTTTATAGTATTCACTTTTCTACAAGCCCATTCTTTGCTAAAAGTCAAATGCTTCAAGAAGCAACAGGCGATCCAACTCTAGTCTCTCAATACTGTTTCACAGTGACACATTCAAGTTAAATACGATCAAACAACAACACTTTATGGAAGAGCAAGTTAAGAAATAAAAAACAGCACGAGCTTAAAAACACGCCAAAACTCGATCCCATTTCTGTTCTTTTAGACAGCTGCTTCACCCCCCACCGATGAACCTTAAGACTGAGAGACGACTGCAAGCCAACTCTGACCCTTCCCAGCGAAACGGTGCTGGAAACCAGCCCGGCCAGGGCTGGGAAACGCTTTAGCGCCCGTCTGGGGGGGGGAACGCTCCGCAGCCCCCGGAGGCCCCGCGGCGCTGCCGGCACTCACGCGCTGGGTCCCGGCGGGGGCCGCGGGCCGTGCGGCGCCGCCGCGCTGGTGACGGAGCCCACCGGGGCGACGGGCGGGCCCTCGTTGTGGCTGCCGAGCGCGGCCAGCGCGGCCAGGTCGAAGCCGCCGTGCAGGCGGAGCGCGGAGCCGCAGGCCTCGCCCGGCCCGGGCGGCTGCAGGCGGTCGCGACCGGGCGGTCCGGGCTGCGGGCGGTCCGGGGCGGCGGCCGGGGCCTGCGGGAACTCGAGCGCGGGCCCCGCGGGAAGGCCCTGGCAGGACCTGCCCAGCGCCGCCATCGCCTGCTGCGGGGAGAGGGGGCTCCGCGCCGCGCACCGACACCGCCCCGCGCCGGCGGGGGCGAACGCGGGGCGGGGCGGGGCAGCCGAGCGGAGCGGAGCCGCGCGCCTTCCAGGCCTTTCGCGGCGCCGGGAGAAGGCGCGCGCGGGGCACGACGGGAGTTGTAGTCCCAAGGGGCGCGACCGGAACCGCGGTCCCGGCTGCCGCGGGGCACGACGGGAGTTGTAGTTCCCGCCGGCCGCGGGGTCTCGCGCGCCCTCAGCGGCCGTGGGGACCCCCGGGGCAGCGCGGGCCCCGCCGGGGAGCGGCACCGCCCCGGCTGCCGGGGGAGCGCACACACAGAGCCGCTTTTGTGCGGGCGGAGGAGCCCGCGCCCCGGCCAAATCCCAGTCAGATGAGGAGCGCGGGACACGGCCCCCCCCGCGCCCTCCCGGGCTCGGGAAGCAGCCGGCGGGAGGAGGCGAGAGCCGCCGGGAGGGATGGCACCCAAGGAGAAGGTAACAGCCCCGGCACCCTCTCAGCAGCCAAAGCCGCTGGAGCGGGTGGCTGGCGAGTGGCTGTTCTCCCCGCGGAGCCAACAGGTGGCCACTGGGTCGCTGACGGGTGGGCTTTCTCAGGTGACCGCTGGATGGTTAACGGCTCCGTTTCCTCTCCAGGTGGCCATCGGGTTGGATTTCTCCGCAGGTAGCCGATGGGTGGCTAACAGGTCGGCTTTTTCCACAGGTGGCCAGTGGGTGGCTGACGAGTTGGCTTCTTCCTCAGGTAGCCATCGGGTGGGGAATGGGTCAGCTTTCTCCTCAGGTGGCTAATGAATGATTAAAGGCTCCACTTTCTCCTCAGGTGGCAATCGGGTGGCTAACAGGTCAGCTTTCTCCTCAGGTGGCCAATGGGTGGCTAACAGGTTGGCTTTTTCCTCAGGTGGCCACCTGGTGGCTAACAGGTAGGCTTCCTCCTCAGATTCAGGGAGCATTCCCCATGGGAAAGCACTCTGTAGCTGTGATGAGGCTTCGTGGAAGTTGGACATCCCTGTCGTAAAACAGTCATGAACCATTGAGGAGAATCCTGGTGACTAGAGGTGGAAGGTGAAAATCTGTGGTTTATATAATAATGACTTCATTTCTTTGACACCTTTTATCCCTGTAGTGTAGTTTATTAACTTTTGCAAAGAACCTCAGTCTGCCCTCCCTAGGAATGGAGTCCCAGTCCCTGCTGAGAGGGTCTAGCACGCACAGCAAGGTAAGCAGAACACCCAACACGAACAGTCCTAATGTTCTTGAAAAGTAGACACTGCGAGCAGTGTGGTTCATGCAGAAAGCATTTACACAGCTCAGTAAATATGCTGTCAGCAATGCAGTGGTTGTGTTGTGTACGTTTAATCTGGATACTTCTGGTTGTTGCATCTCTAAAAGACATTAGTGATCATGGCCAAAGACCGTGTGAAATATTTCTCCTGCTGCAGGTATTCAAAATTAAAGACATACTATATTGCACTGTGATTTTTCTCCTGGATATTATATGCATGTAGGTTCAAGGCACAATCTCTTTTTCATGCCCATTACTCTCTTCTGTTCTCTAGCTCCCCACCTGGACCTTGTTTCTGGCAGTTTGTGCAGTTGGAATTGGAGGGACTTTCCAGTACGGGTATAATGTTTCCATTATCAATGCACCCACCCAGGTAAAGCACTCTTTTGTTCCCAGTGTTGTTTTACAGACGTAGAGGTGTCCTGTCTAACTGGCCAAAACGCCAAATGTGCTTTTCCTGTGGTGGCAGCGGGCACCAAAGCAGGCTTCCTCTTGTATGGAAGGTTGGTTTTATGTGAATTTGTTTCTGAGTGCCTCCCATCAGAGGTGCTGTGTCAGATGCAAGTGCCAAATATGCTACAGAAATACCTTGGTTTAAGTTTGTTTTAGAGGGATAAGTGACGTTTAGAAGGAATAAGTGACGTTTTTGAATTACATCTTTGACTAAATAGCTCGGAATGGAATGGGATAGGACAGAACGTTTGCAGTTGGAAGGGACCTACAACAATCATCCAGTCCAACTGCCTGAAAAAAAAGTTAGTGTGTTGTTAAGGCCATTGTCCAAAAGCTTCTTAAACACTGAAAGGTTTGTGACATCGACCATCTCTCTAAGAAGCCCTTTCCAGGAGCTGAGCTCCCTTTTTGTTGTCACTGTTTCTCCTAATGTCAAGTCTAACCCTGTGATGCAGCTTTGAACCATTCCTATATGTGCTGTCAACTGGGTAAAAAAAGGGAGAAAGGATGGTCACAGTTGTTCCTCACAAGGAGCTTACTGAGAAAGATCTTGGAGAGTCAGAACATTGCACCTCTAGAGTCTGAATACCTCAGAGCTGTTTTCACATACTTTTGACTTTGCTTCCATTGCCGTGGCCTTGAAGGTTCTGCATATTTTATGCATGACTCAAGGATCTGAGCAGAAGGTCTTGCGAAAGCAATGGGCATTGTTTTCCGTGATCAGCTGATTTATTTTCTTGTGCAACTATGAAGACTGAATTTTCTACAATACTATGCATTTTACAGAGTCAAAACAAGCTGTTTGTGAAAGAATGTTTAATGTGCTGAAAAGAAGGAGAGTCCAGAATGCTTGTTCTGTTAAGTCTGTGCTGGCTAAGAAGGGGAGCCACTAATTATAGATACATGTTAGTTCAGGAGTTTCTAAAGACAAATTTTAGGAAACCAGCCACATAGCATAACACTTTAAAACTCTGACACATGAATACTGTAAGAAAGGCAAAGGAACATTAGAGTGGCAGAAAGGAATTTTGCTGTGAATTGTTGGATTGCACTGAGGCAGGAGGAATTAAATCAAATGTCAGAATGAGTAAAATTTTTTAGGTTATGTGAGGCCTCTGTTCTTGAAAAACAGTAGGACCTGCCCCATCCACTTTGTCCCCTCTCTGCATTCAGCAGGACCTCAAAGCTCGCTCTTGGTGGTCTATGGAAAGATCGTGCTGCTTCTCTAGTGGAATACAGCCTCCCGTAGGGTGGGATACAAAAAGAAAGCTGCTCAGCAGTCCTTGAGGTGGCTGGGGAACAGGAAATAGCATTGTGGTCAAGGAAGATTCTGCTAGTCATTACTAGGTTCAATATAACCCAACTAAGATACTATATTGTGTTTTCCGATTGATGTGTGAGTTATGGATAGTGCTGCTCCACAGGGCTACACATAATGCCACACATTAATCCTTCTTTCCTACTGCAGCACATACACAGGTTCTTAAATGAAACCTGGAGCAGTCGTTATCACAAGGACCTCAATCCCGATCTGCTGACTTTTCTTTGGTCCGTCATTGCTTCCATCTTTTCCCTGGGCGGGCTGTGTGGAGCCCTGGTGGGAGGCAGCATGGCCATCCGGCTGGGCAGGTGAGTCGCCGCAGCAGGGACGCAGCACCGTGTGTTCTTTTCCTGCTTCCTCACCGGAATTTAGAGTAAACAAATGGAAAAAAAGGGGAGAAGTGCACTTCAGGTGACTATAAATGTTTTTTGCTTCAGAGTTTTTGGGTAGAATTTTACAGCTTGTTTCAGTGTGACATTAGAAGATGAGCCCTGAATTACAGCCCTCCAGTCTGGTCTTTCCCTTATATCTGTTGGGACCCAAGTTCTGTGTGTGTGCTGGAAACACAGCCCCGAAGGCATCCGCAGCCCTCGCGCTGTGTCGCCTGTAGCATCTCCCGCGCAGTCTGTATGGGGACAGCATAAAGGCACAAACCCCACTCCTACCTCAGCAGGTGTTGCTGTTGTACTTATGCATTATCCTTATGTTTAGATTTAGTTTTCCTTTAAAATAGGAATAAATAATCAGATATCTGTATTTCCTGTGAACAGCGCATTTCTTCAGCAGAAAGTCCATTTTTTCCCCATATTACCAGAAAGGAATAAAAAAAGTTATTGCAGATTTCCTTAATGTGTTTTTTTTTCTCTCCTCTTTAGGAAAGGAGCTCTTTTGATGAATAATGTCATAGCAATACTGGCCTCCATTTTAATGGGGATCAGTTTTCCTACAGGATCGTTTGAGTTACTGATTGCTGGAAGATTTTTGATTGGCATGAATTCAGGTTAATGATTTCCTGTTCCTATTTTCAATAAACTATGGTGAATGATAAATTATTGTTACTGCTGGTTCTTTAGGTATCATGACAAGTGTTTGTAGATATGATGACTGATCTGTAGTATAACGAGGAATCTAAGGGCAGCTAAATTCATAGAAAATGAACCTTAAGTCCAATTTCCTCTGTGTTTTGGTTCAGTAACACTTTTCAAAGCAAAATCTATTAATAGGAACATGTTCTTCCATTTCCTTGCAGGTATTGGGCTCTGTGTGCAGCCTCTTTATATTGGGGAGGTTGCCCCAAAACATCTCCGAGGTGGCATGGCCATGGGCAGTTCCATCTTTCTGACTGGGGGGATTCTGACAGGACAAATAATCGGTTTGAGGTTAGAAATGCATTTTTTTTTCCTGCTTTATGTTACTCACAGGTAAAGAATTCCAGATCCCTGCAGCTCCCTGCAGAACACTCATTGTGGCCATTGGTACCATTAGCGAATCCACTTCACACAGGTCTCCCTGCTTCGATCACCTTATTCCTACAACAGCAAAGCCATCTGTGCTCTCTCCCCAGGGAATTATTCTCAGTTTAGATGGGGCAGCCAGAGCAGCTTTGGTAAAACAGGAACATTCATGCTCAGTTTGTGTTTTCTGCCAGTTTCTTGCTGGAGGCAGCAAACGCTCGTAAAGCAGGGCTTGAGAGCCGAGGATGCTCGATTTCTGTCTTGGAGCACTAATGCTGGGTTTGTCCCTTGTGAGATCAGGTGAAGTTGTTAGGGACTTTATCCAGCTGGATCTTAAAAATTTCCAAGAACAGAGACTGCACAACCTGAAGATGAAGAACTGCTTTCATGAGGTCTGCTGAAAGCTTTCCTCTGCCCTCCGAGCAACTGCTGGTACCCTGACTAACAACAGCACATTATCTGGTTTTCTCTGTCCCTCTATCAAAAGTGCTTAGACTTCTTTTTCCTTATTACCAGCTTCTGAATTAACTGACTTTGCTGGATACTTCAGGTGTGAAGTGCTACAAAATGAGTAGAATCTAAACTTTAGACTGCATAATCCAGGGTCAGTATTTAAAATGTGATACACTTCCTACTTTAACAAGTTTACATTGCCCACAACACGTCATCCTGCTGATTCCAACTATACCAATTTTAGTGATTCCTTTCTATGTAATACACTTTCTCATCAGATCAACTTTGAATAGGATCAGATGACTTTTGGAGTTCATTTCTGTCCTAATTTATTGTATGATTGTCAACAGCAAGTGCTGGCAACCTTAAGGTGAAGTCTGTGTGCTTTGACTTTCCTGCATCGCAAAAAACTGCTATTTGGCAAACCTGAAAATAATGCTTATGACCAACACAGCAACAAGCAGCAGTAAAGCAGTGTCACTCACCTCTTTCCAAGTGACACCTAATCTCAGAGTGGCTGGAAAGTATTTTCCCAGCCTCTTTCTGCCAAGGTTCACAAGACGTAGGTAACTGTTAAAAGGGAACATTTCCTGAGGGGCAAATGTCTTTCTCCCTCCCCAAAGTCTTCTGAATAGTCACCAATACCTAATTACTTGGTTTATTTTTTTTCCTTCTTTTCCCACACCTCTCCCAGGGAATTATTAGGTGGAGAAGAGTATTGGCCTCTATTGCTATCCAGCAGCTGCTTCCCAGCCTTTGCCCAACTTGTATTCCTGCCGTGGTTTCCTGAGAGTCCCAGGTATCTCCTTATTGACAGAGGGGACGAGCTGAGCTGTGCCAGAGGTGAGTTCCAGTGTTTGTACTTCCTCTGAGCCCTCAGAAGGATGAGTATGTTGGGTTCCAGATTCCCCTGTTATCTGTGTCAACACAGCACAGTTACATTGCCTGTTGCTTTCTTATCCATGTTTTCCCTCCAGAGAGCCCATGTGGAAAAAGGGATTGTGCAACTCGGGAGTCTGTAATGGATCGTGAGCAAAACTTTATCATCTCATTTCAAATATATGTTTGTGTTTTGTTATTCTTTAGTGAAATCTCTAAGGTTTTCATAACTTTTCTCTTGCACAAAGCAACATACCTGGACACCTCTCACTGGATTGTTCATTTCTCGGGTCATGTCGCGGTTTAAGTATCGGTTACATCATATATTTTCTGATGCTGTTGTATTTCTCCTGTAAGAAATAATTGAAAATGATGTAATGAAAAGGAACAGCATAAGTACCTGAACAATTAGAGAGGATTTTACTGAAAAAAGAGGTGATTTATTGGCTATTTGATCAGAAAACGCATTATCCTCCATTTTCTAAATATTTAGTTATCTTTTAAATACCTTTTTTCCCCTGCTGTATCACATGGGAAAACTATGATAGCTTAAACTTTTAACTTTATTTTATCTTTGAGAGGTGTATGATTGTTTTCCTTTCATTCAAACCCTACTGAAGAACTAATGGTAACGTGGTAGCTGTGCAGTGCTGCATAAATCATATATCTAATCTGGAAGGTTTTAGAGGAATTGATGTTCTGTACTCTTAGGTTTTAGGACCATTAGTAAAGATTTTAGTCTTGCATCCAAATGACTTCTGATCATACTTGCCTGAGAAGAATTACTGATCATCTTTGCCCTGGCTCACTGAATGTGTTCCACTGGTGAAACTAAAGACGGGGCCATAACAAAAGCCTTGATTCTGCCTCGAATTTAAGCAAAAGACTTCAGACTGGTTAGAGTGTCCCTTGGTGAGAAGCCCATTGGAGGTCTGTGCTTCAGATACAAAACACTTGAAATCTTTTGCTCAGTGACCATTTCCAAGTCAGGTATTCCTCTAAAAAAAGCCCAAGTGATGCCACTGAAATCTCCAAATCCACCACAGCAAAAAATGCTGGAAAACCCTCAAGCAAAAACCAAGTCACAAAGCAAATTATTTTTTCCAGCTTCCTGGAGCAGGAAGTTTTCATATCCCAGGAAAAGGCACGGTGTTGTGGAAAGAGATGACTTTGCAGAAGTTGTGGTCAATGGGAAAACATAAGAGAATTAATTTTCTTCTTTTTGTAGCATTGAAGCGATTTCATGGTTCCTCGGAGTATCGACGGGAGATGGAAGAGATCCAGCGGGAATGCTTCGCCCTAGACGGGGAGAGACCCAAGAAGCCGTGGCAATTATTCGCCGATCGTGGTGTGAGGTGGCAGCTCATTACTGTGATTGTGATGACCATGGGCCAGCAGCTCAGCGGGATCAACGCGGTGAGATTTCATACGTGCAAACAGCTTAAATAATTATTTAATTGCTCTCTGTTTTTCAAGCTTTCATTAATGCAAAGGATCCGTATAGAAGCTCAGAGGAATGGGATAAGCGGGAAAGAATAACTTTGTAATATTTCTATATTTCTGTGGGATTTTTTTCTTCCATTTTTTTTTTCATTTCTGTGTTGCTGGTGTGTAAATTTCCTTAAAGAATCACTTAATGGTTCTGTTTACATTCTTCTGAAACAGCAAATAAAGGTGGATCGGTTTCTCCCAGTGCGTTTGGTTTAAGAATGTGAAGTATTATATTCAGTAAGTTGGATAATTGTATTTGCTTTTATGATAGCAACACATTGACCTTGACATGAATTTAGCAGATTCTCGCTGTTCATGTCAAATTAATAACTCACAATATAAAACATTGAGCAATATGTTTAGTATGAACTTGACTTTGTTTCCAGCCGATGATTTAACCATCGGGAAGTCCCACTATTTTTTTTTTGTTGTAGATTTATTTCTATGCAACTTACATTTTTGAACAAGCAGGGATCTCAGCAAAAAAAATCCCATATGTGACACTCGGCACCGGCGGCTGCGAATGTCTCACAGCCCTCACCTGTGTAAGTACCTGTTTATTCTACCTCCTAGCATAAACAAAGAGCAGCTTTGGGAAATGTGAGATCAATAGAGTAACAGACAACGATGTCTTGTCCGCAGGGTTTACTGATTGACTACGTGGGAAGAAGATACCTTGTCATTGGGGGTTATCTCCTTATGACCCTTTGGAGCATTGTTTTAACGTTCTCTCTGACTTACCAGGTGCAAAGAAGGACTCATTCATGTTACACGATGCGGCTGTAGTGAGTGCAAATCTGTGACACTGAACAGCTGGAGGAAAAGAGCTGCAGAGGTTTAAACAGCAGCATAAAAACTGACAGCAATTGAAAGAGTTGACCAGTCCTGCAGCCTTATTTCCCTAAAATAAGAGAATGCTCTCAGCTAAGGTTTCATGTATTTGTCTTAAAGCTGCAGCTGTGTTTAATGCTGACAAATCTAAGTGATGACAAAATAATGTTTATTTTTAAATAATTTTAGGATGAAATACTACATGGTCATGATAGTAAGCATCAGATCCACTTCAGCACTTAATGGTAAAGCAACGATCAAACAAAAACCACCATAAAGATGCTGAAATTTAAAAGACACTTAAATCACTTAAATTAAGTGTGAACTCAGAAACTATTGGAAACTGCCTTAGGGAGATTCACAGTGCCTTAAATTTACGATGTGGGGACAACAGCCTGCCTCGCTTCTGCACTTACTATAATGAGATGCAAAAGGGAGTAAGTGTTAAGCCCAGCTTTAAAACTGGATTCTCAGAATCTGAACTGAACCTCGTTCTCCTGTTGCAGGAGCTGTACCCATGGGTGCCTTACGTGAGCATGACTGCTATCTTTGCCTTCATCCTGAGCTTTGGGTTGGGACCAGGTATTGCGCAGCAGGGAATGGTTGAAGTGGTGCAGTTTGGGGCTGGGGCAGTGTCAGCAGCTCTGCTGGGCAGTCAGCATTGACTGTAGGGCTGCCAGTGCTCTGGCCAGGGGACACACATGAGCCTGTCTCATCAGAACAGTTCCATCTCCCAACACCCTGCAGGTTTCTCACAGCCAGCGACACGGAGGGGCTCTGAGTTCTGTCCTTGAGTTCAGCCAAGCCATACAAGAAGGAAGAAAAAGCCTGTTGAGGCTTTCTCAGGGGCCCTTGTTCCCTGAGCAGTGCTGCTGAAATAGGGCCACTCCTTAGGACACTTGCCATGGGAGCAGTAGATTAAAAAATGTGTTGTTAAGAACAGTGTTTTTAATAGAATCAGCTCAGCTATTGGCACATTCAAAAAAAAAAATCCACTTTTCTGGCTTTGGAAATACTGCAAATGAACAATTGGCATAATAACCTGTTCTGTTTCTGAAACCTATTCCCCAGGTGGCATCACAAACACCCTGACAGCTGAATTATTTATACAGTCTTCACGTCCTGCTGCTTACATGATAGCAGGGACAATCAGCTGGATTAGCTTCTTCACGATTGGAATGCTCTTTCCCTTCATCGTGGTAAGTGCACAACTCATGTTGCTAATTGGGATGAGCACTGCTCCTCAGCCAAGTACAACCACATTCAGTCCCTCTTCAGATGTTTACAGATACCAACAAAAAAATAACATCATAAATGGCAATTAAAAGGAATTAATGAGGGTAATTTTCGTGTTCAGATTTAAAAAAAAAATGGAGAAGGTAGCAAGACTAGAAATTTAATCAGATACTGAGATTCAGGGAACACATTTCTTAATGGTGCCTTGTGCTTTTATGTCCAAGTAAAGCAGAAGTACCTGGGGGCAGTGGCTCCTGCCTTCACCGAGCGCTTGCTGGACTTGCACACACAGGAGTCTGTGTTAGGAAAAATAAGAAGGGGTTCACTTCTAGCTTTGAATTTTCTGTTTTAGCACTTATTCTTGAGAGCAAACCACGCAGGAGCAGCAGGGTATCTTGATCTGACAGTCCCTTCTGGGTTGAACTCTGCTTCTCGATAACGTTGTTGTTTTTTTTGATGTATAGCTTTGAAAAACAACAATCATTCAGAAAGAGATAAATCATGTAAACTTAAACTGTGACAGCTAAGTAGGAAATGCTGACTTGTCATTACATTGTGGATTGGTTAGTGTGTGTTTAAGTGGTTTGTTTTTAAATAAGAGACTACTGTTGCACAGCAGGTGGTAGTCTTTTATCTAAAAATACAATAACAAGGGACATGTACTGTAAGGACAGGGTGAAATATCTGAGCAGCAAGGTTAGGTGTGAATGGAAACACAAAGCTTTTTATTTTCCAAAGCTCTCTGTTATGCTTGAAATATGTTGCAATCAATGGCATTTCATTTTCAGAACGGACTGAAGCAATATTGTTTCCTGGTTTTCTTACTGGAGTGCTCCTTAGTTGCCACCTTCATCTTCCTCGTAATTCCTGAGACAAAAAACAAGTCTTTTCTGGAAATCCAAAAGGAATTTCACAAGCTGAATTTTGGAAGAAATGCCCCAAAAAAGGAAACTGAGCTTTATGAAAGACGACATCTCCATGATGAATTTAAAAAGAATTCTGTGTAATTTCACAGCTGTTACAGAACTTTAATGACAATAATGAACAGTCTCTCCTAAATCAGCAGTGTAATACCTTGAGCAATAGCTTATTAAATCCTCCTGTATTGTGAGAGGAAGTTTAATTAAAGGCACGTTAATCTTTTAGAAATGCTGTTAACACATACATTGCTGAAGTGCTATTAATGCCATATTCTATCATAAATAGAGGATTTGATGGTTAGATACAACTTGGCTGTTGCAGGGACACAGAAGTGCCAGGGGAGTGTTCAGGGAGTTCCTCCTTCAGCAGACTTCTTCAGATAATTCAGTAGCTCTTGTATTTCTAAGCCACTTCTTCAGATTTGGGTCATAAAGAATATTTTAATGGTTTACTGAATAAAATATTCTGAGGTGTTAAACCCAGACAGGAACCGACCTACTGTGAAATGCATATTTGAATTACTCTGGTTTATATATAAATTGGGGTAGTTAGTGGCTGTTTTTCACTTAAATAACTTCTTTCAAATAGTTCAGGACATTCCTCACCCAGTCCTACTGCTGTAACTGTGCAAAGACGGTACAGCACTCATCAGAATTACTGCTATTTGTGATACTTTATTAGAAAGACTTGTTGCCAATAAAACAGTTTCTGGGGTTTGAGTTTGGGTTCATGTTTTCACTCTAACTTGGCATCTTAACATTTTGAACTGTGCAACAGGGTAAAACCTCTTCCATTTTTAAGGGTCAATTCCAGCAGACTGAGATCAACATCACAGAAAGCACTAAATAGCAGAGAGGACGGATGAAAGGAGTTAAACACTTGTCACCTTTAAAGCTTCTTCAGGGTGGTCTGACAGAACACACACAAGATCACCAAGAGCTTGAAGGACCTACTGAACCAATCTCCAACATCTCATCCAGGGCTCTTCCTCAACCTAAAATCAATTCTTTATATTTTAGTAGTCAAAAAGTAAGAAATCTTAATTACACGTGGCATTTGTGCCCCTCTGATGGTCCTGCCCATACCTGTAGCTGCCAGGAGAGCAGTCCTGCCCCACCCCTCACAACTCCTGATTGGAAGTATTTTCCAGTTCCACCTGCTGCTTAACAAGTGCTACAGCAAGCACTGCATTTCTTTTATGTTTATCTTCCTTCCCACAGAATTAAAGCTTTTAATGAGAACGTAGGAAGCAAACACCATTTTTTCTGACTTTGGTAGCAAAATCTGCTGTTTAATTGAAAATAGCACTAACTCTTCATGGTGGAGGGGGAGTGTCAGGAAGGGATCTTCTTGTTCTTTAGTTTATCCTCTAAGTTGGCAAAATATTTCATTTTGGCTAGAAGCTTCTTGGCTTCTTGAAGATCATCTGCAATGAAATAAAACACCAGTTTACAGAGGGAGGGCTGAATTTTAATTTTCAACACGAATCTCAAGATTTCAACAACAACCTCTGTTTCAGTAGGAAGAGCTGCAAGCTGTTAAAACCACGTTGCCTATCATTTTCATCTCAGATGGCTCTGTGACACCTCAGATTTACAGAACGTGGAAAAAGGTACAATTTAGAAAAGAAATGTGACCTGAATGCCCTGCAGTGACTTTTCTGTGAAGTGGCCTTAGCACTGGTGCAGCCACTGGGGAATTTTTCCCACTGGAAACAAAACCAATTTCTTAGCATCTGCACTCCTGCTTAAGGTGATTGTTTTGAGGCAAACTGAATTAACTGCAATTTTAGCACTGGATTTTTTTTTTAATGTGAGGTCCTGAATTTCCTGAATCAGCAGGTCAGCTTAGAAGTCTTTACTCTAAACACCAAACAAAGAATACTTGTTTGTGCAGTATTTCTGTCCTCTAGCAAGGGGCTGTGGGTTCTTTAAGCTTTTATGGCTGATCTGTAGGCCAGCTGAATACTGAATAGAAATAGCTACCTCTTTCAAAAGCTGCAGTCACCGCTTTGGTCAGTTCTTCTTGTTTAACTGAAAAACAAATTATTTGTTTCATTCACTTTTTTTACATACTTAGCATATTTAATACCACTTCATTCTGATTATCTGTAGTGGGAAACCGAATTACGAGTCTCAGAGTCTTTAGGGAGCTAAGAGAGCTTTTCATGAGATTGCTGTCATTTTTTTCTCAATTATAATTCCAAACAGAAATATTTCTTTGTTTAAAGAGGTTTACAGACAGCAATTCCAATGCAGATCAATGGTCACTAACTTCCCAGATACCTCATGTATGTTTGGTCTGTCAGTTTACCCTGCTGCAGTTCATTTTCCTTATTCTATGTAGTTTTTATCCTAGTTTTAGCACATTACTGTTAATACAAAGAACTAAATATACCAATAAACTCACTCCTTTGGGTAGCACCACCAGCAGAAACAAGAACCTTGCTTGTATAAGAACAATGATCACTTAATATAAAGATTGCCAAGTTGAAGAAGGTGAAAGAAATACAATGTATAAATTAGATTTAATGGAGTCAGTCAGGCATTTTATTAAACTTCATTTTGAGTGGCTCTCTCTTTCAGAACAGTCTGCTTGTCCTGATCGGCTCCTGGCTGAGCAAGTTCCTTTGTATAGTCAATATATGAACAGATCTTGCCATCAGACAGGTGCTGTTGTACAGATATGCTCAAGCCAGATTGGATGTTTAGGTGGCACAAACTACTAAAGTTAACATTTTGAGGGGGCGAGTGGGCAACCTCTTGCAGTGAGTGAATTCCATACCACCAAGAGTTAGAGATGTTTAAAGAAACACACTGCAAAAGTCAAGTCTTTGGAAAGACTCTTACTTTACAAAAGTTGCAGTGAACTGGTTCCGTATAAAAGCCTCAAATCACAACCTACCTTTAATTAAAGTTTCGATTTCTTCCAGGACAGCCTCATTTTCAGGCTCTGCTAATTTCTCATTAATGTCCATGATTTCTGTGAGAAACTCTGAGTCTGCATCGCAGTCCGTCTCCTGTGCTGGCTCTACTCCCTTCAGCTCCAGCTGGTGAAGAAACGGGGAGTTTGGAAACACACGTTCTTACATTGATTTCAAGGTGAATCATTTCCTTGACTATTAGGTCTTTGTTTGGGCTCACTCAAATTCGTATCTGAAAAACTTCCCGTTTATTCCATGAAATGCGTGTAAACAGAGTCAGTCTGAAAAATTGACTCCATAACAGACCAGAAAAGATGGCAATTAACCAAAGCAAACAAATTTAATGAAGGCTGCCAAGGGCCAGATATGTCAAAGGCACAGCCACTGCCAAACACAGCGTGTGATGCAGGAAGCAAACGAGCGTAACACAAGCAGCGAATGAGATGGGAATGATCAGTAAATGCTAAAGAAAACAGTGGAAAAGCTGATTAATTTTCAGAGAAGCTTGTTGTCGGTCTCCCTTCGACCCCTGGCAATCAGAGGGACACAAATTAGCACATTAACGATGGAGTCAAGGGTTGGATTTGTTACGTTACCACCAGCAGCCCCAGCCACCTGTGACGGTTACAGAGTACGGATTGGTTACGGCAGTGCGGATAAATCCCGTGTGGGACACCTCACCAGGTAGAGGCCGCGGCTCAGGGGGTGCAGCAGGGTCTGGTAGGCCTTGTTGATGAGGGAGGAGTGCTGCTCCGAGTAGCGCTGCTCCTCCTGCCAGCGGGCGAGAAATAAGGGACGGGTTAACAAGTGATGGAACGCGTTACGCTGCGGAAACCGGCTTCAACCCTGGGGTAAACCCCGAATGCTGATTTTTAACAGACGGGAAGGATGAGGAGGAGGCTGCCCAGGCTTATGAACCTCATCTCCTCGCGCAGTGGGGGTCCTGGAGCCCCTCAGCATCTCCAGTGCCACCGGCCCACCAGGGGAAGCTTCTAAGCACCGGGAAACAAAAACCAGAGCGTCCCCACAGCCCCAAACTGGAAACCAACGGACACCGGGGGCACCGGCTTCCAGCTTGCTGGACAAGGGGGGCACTGGACACTGGGGTCACCGAGGTCACTGGCTCCAACCCCGCCGGGCCTGGGGACGGGACACCGGGGGCACCAAGAACACCGGCTCCAGCCTCGCCCGCCCAGGGACACGGGCACGGAGGGGTACCAGCTGCAGCCTCACCGGGGAACGGGACCGGGCCCCGCAGTCAGCGGACACCCGCATCGCCGGCTCCAGCGGAGCCCGGGGTCACCGATCACGCCCAGCCCCGCGCTCACCGGCGGGCGCTGCCCGAAGCGGTCGGGGTGCAGGGAGCGCTGGAGGCTTCGGAAGCGGCGCCGCAGCTGCCCGGTGTCGATGCGGAAGGAGCGGTCACTGCGGGCGAGAAGGCGCCGTCAGCCCCGCGCCGGGCCGCCCCGCGGCCGCCCCGCCCGCACTCACCACTGCAGCAGCGCGAACAGGTCCGGCCGCGGCGCCGGCGGCTGCAGCGCGCGGCAGCCCGGGCAGAACGGCGGCGGCCCCGGGGCGCCCGGCAGCGCGCGGCCGCAGCTCCAGCACCGCGGCGCCGAGCGGGGGCAGCCCGGGCCCAGGCAGCGCGGACGCGGGGCCGCCGAGGCGCCTCGGAGCGCCCGGCCGAGGCGCTGCCGCAGCGCCGCCCGCATCCCCGCACCGCGGCTCCCAGCGGCCCCCGCGCTCCCCCCCGGCGGCTGCTGCGCTCCCGGACTACAACCCCCATCGGCCCCCGAGCGCACCCCGCCCCGAGAGCACCCCGCCCCGGGCGCACCCCGCCCCGGGCGCACCCCGCCCCGAGAGCATCCGGACCCGGGCGCACCCCGCCCCGAGAGCATCCCGCTCCCTGCCCTGAACCACAGTTTGGGTTGGAAAGGACCCGTTCGGTCAGGGGGCTCCGAGCCCCATCCGGCCTGGCCCTGAGCACCTCCAGGGATGGGGCAGCCACCACTGCTCTGGGCAACCTGGGCCAGGGCCTCCCCACCCTCACAGGAAAACATTTCTCCCCAAGATCTCATCTCCATCTCCCCTCTTTCAGATCAAAACCCTTCCCCCTCATCTTCTCCCTGATCCCCCCACTACAACTCCCAGCAGCCCCGCGGCCCCGCGCTCTGATTGGCTCCGTTCGCCCCGCGCTCTGATTGGCTCCGTTCGCGCCGCGCTCTGATTGGCTCCGTTCGCGCCGCGGGGCGCGCGCGCGGCACCGGCTCCGCGCGGCGGGGGCTGCACCGCCACCAGCGCCGCCACCCGTGAGTTCGGCTCTTCCGCCCGCCTCGGCTGCCGCTCCCGGCCGCGCTCGGGGGTCGCCGCGGGTGCTGGCCGCCACGGGCCGTGCTCCGCCGCTTGTGCCGGGACGGGCGTGCAGCGCGCTCGGCCACGCCGCGCTGGGCACGGGGCTGCGGTGCTCGGGACGGGCGGCAGGGGGCGCTGCGGGGCCGAGGCGGCAGCGGGCGCTTGGGGGGGGGCGCTGCAAAGGAGTGGTGGCTGCCCCCTCCCTGGAGGTGCTCCAGGCCAGGTTGGATGGGGCGTTGACCCCCCTGATCCAGTGGGAGGTGTCCCTGCCCATGGCAGTGGGATTGGAATTGAATGGGCTCTGAGGTCCCTTCCAACCCAAAGCATTCTGTGATTCCATGATTTTTCCTTTTCTGGATTTCCCGTAGTGTGGGGATGTTTCGCCAGGGAGCACCACGTGTATTAGTGAAATAAAGTGTGAGCTCTGCGGAGCTCCAGTGAAAATCTGGGAATGAGATTTACCTGGTGATTTATAACCAGTTGAGGGGGCACCACATCCTTTTTTTATTTAAAATTAAGACAATCACATCATGGTTTGCAAAACTCTTGGGGATTTGCATGTAGTCCACACACAGGCACACTTTGGTTGGAATTTTTATCCCTTTGAAGACTGAGAGCAGACTTGGGCGTTGATAGCAGGCAGCGTGAATCTTTGCCAGTTCTATTTTGCTGTAGTAATTGTTTTTTGAACATTCTCTTAAAGCCACCATGTCTCGAGAGACTGGCAGTGAAACGCAGCAGTCTCAAGGTGCCCAGCAGTCACAGAGTGGAACCGGTTCCTCTTCGGGTGGGTCGCAGAGCACAAGCCAGTCTTCTTCCAGTTCTGGGACCCTCAGTTCTTTGGACACTGTTCCCACTCAGGAACTTCCTTCGATCCCTGAGGACCAGGAATCTGAAGAGGTTGTTCCTCAGCCATGGGGTCGACTCTTTGCACTTGGAAAAGGTTTCAGCAACTGTGGTATGTGCATTCCATAACCAGTCTCTTGGTCCGTTTGTCGTACCTCTGGGAAGTTCTGAGCAGCTCAAGAGCAGTGGCTCTTCTCTTTGAAGTACAAGCAAATTTAAGCTCAGGCTTGCAACTATTCCGTACTGCATCCCAGTGTTTATACTGAGTACCCAGCTATGCAGCTTCTGTAGACTTAGAGGAGATCTTGGATGTTTGTGTTATTTATTACTTGCTTCACTTGTCCGTTCGATAATTTATTTTGTTTCTGTATCATGAGTCTCTTGGTTTTGCTGAAGGTGAACTGGAAACTGCTGTTACTAAAGAGGGTAAAACCATTGTACAAACTGTTGATAGTGCACGGTGCTTTGTCTGAATTAAGACAAATAAATTTGATTGTATAGGAAGAATCTTGTCTTTGTTACCCTGCTCACTACCACTTGGCATCATTTTGCAGTTCCACAGTTACTAACTTCCTGCAATTTTGTGTTCTCTCTCCACTTTACTTCCCCCTCCTCTACAGACTGCGTGAACGATGAATACTGGTTTGGAAGAGACAAAAGCTGTGACTACAGTTTTTCTAAGCTAGGATTGTCTCAGACTGGCTTCTACCAAAACTACAGCAAGAAGCATTTCCGAATTTTTAGGGTAGGTGCTAAAAAGCTCTTTTTCTCTCTTATACTTGAAAGAGATTGGCTTTGGCAGGGGTGAATTCTAAAGAAATCAAGGTTTAGGGACTTTCAGTGCTGACTCCTTTAACAAGACTCTTGGCAATGCTCCATTAAACCCTGTTTATGAAATAACCTCAGTAGTCTGATTTCCTGAGCCAACAATAGTAAATTTCTATAGTGTGCCATGTCTTTAGAGAAAATGACTTTACTGTGTGCTTATCTTTCCCATTTTTTTCTCTTTGAGGAAATGGGTCCAAAAAATTCCTACGTTGCCTACATTGAAGACCACAGCGCAAATGGAACTTTTGTTAATAGAGAGCTCGTTGGCAAAGGGAAGAGGCTTCCACTGACTCACAACTCTGAAATTGCACTGTCTATACAGACTAATAAGGGTAAAATGTGCTATAACATAAGTAGCTTCTTCGTGGGTTGACGATTGTGCAGTGATTTGAGCTGAGCTGCTTCATGAGCGTTGTTAAAATACAGCTATGGATTGATGTTTTAGTACTCACATAAAAAATACCCGTATCCATCCTAGGAAAATAAATGAAAACACTTTTATAGTGGTTTGCCTATTTTTGAAATGCTTTTGTGCTTCCGTAATGGTGTGTGTGGTGATGGGAACAGGGGAAACTGTACAAGGGAAGTTGAAAAAACCCGGCTACTTAACGGATGCTGCGTAATAAGTAAAAAACCCTCTTAAAAATTAGCAGGCTTGGAGGTTTCTTTCTTTGTCTGTGCTTTTCCACTAAGATGCTGTCTTTCTGATTGTTGTTCTCTCTGTTCCCTGCTGTGACATTGAAATTCTTATCTATTTTGTCCTTGAATGTAGTATTAATTGATTAAGCACTGTTGTGAAGTTAATACCAGTGGTGTCAGTTTTCAGTAATAACGTCACCTTGCTAACCCTGAGCTGATGTCACTTACGGCATCAATTAACTTTTTTAATACATTTATGTTTTTCTTCTAGCAGGCAGCATTTTCTTAGTTGTGGTGTTGCCTATAAAAGCTCAGGAAGCATAGTTGTTCATTAGAGCAACATTTTAAAGTTAATAACAGGAAAATGATCTCCACTCGTCTTCCTAGTGTTTGTGTTTTCGGATCTCACGGTGGATGATCAGATGGTGTTCCCTAGAGAATTCAGAGAGAAATACATCATGTCAAAGACTTTGGGAAGGTAAGCATCCTTCTTTCTGCAGTATTAATTTTGTTACCGTTTTCAGTACCTTGTGCTGGAATTATTGCCAGTGTTAATTGAGCTGCTCTTTAAAGACAAAAAGAAGAGAAAGAATGAAAGAATCTGAGTAAACCTGTTCCTTACAATGGCTTAACCAGGAATTTTGTCTTTATTCCTATAATTGGCTTGGGTTTTGTAAAGTACCATTAATTGTCTAACCCATTCTTTTTCCATAGAAGAGAAAAAAGTCTGTAGATTCTTAACAAGTTTTTAAATTTTGTATATTCCTTTATTCAGTTATTGAAGTAGCAGGAAGAGCTTGATATCAGAATACAGTTTCCTACAGCATCACTGTTGAGGCCTTCAGACAGAACTGTTTCCAGAGAAAAGGAGAGAGGCTGTCTTAAGTGGAGACTATTTTTTTTATCTTTTGGAAAAACATGGTCAGTGAAGAATTTTGAGGAGAACGCTTAAATAGAAACAAAGCTGAGTGTGAAATATGAGGATTTCTTATTGGAATATAACTATTACTAAGTAAAACTAACAGCAGTGTCATACCTGCTCTTCAGATCTGTGCAGTGGGTGTTGAGAGGACTCCACACGAGGTTCTCTTCTCTTAAGTGCACTCGTGTGATGGACGCTGACAGAGCTTGTCCTCGATATTCACTGGTGCCCTGCATACAAACACATTTAAATATTTACTTCCACATTTTTGAACGGGGGGCCCTTGGCTGTTTAAATAGGCTCCCTGGCTCTGGACTGCTTTTGACAACATGCTCGGGCAGCTAGAAAGCAGCAGCCCAAGCTGTGTGCAATCCAGTGCTCTCCTTTCGTGTGTCTGTACTTGTGTGGATTTTTGAGAAGTGTTCATAAGCATTGACTTGGCTGTGTTTGATGTTAGCGGTGCCTGTGGAGAAGTCAAACTGGCCTTTGAGAAGAGCACTTGTAACAAAGTTGCCGTCAAGATAATCAATAAGCGGAGGTTTATGGCTGGTGTTCCTGAGGCAGTAAGTGTTTTCTGTCTGTCTGTTTGTCTTTTGGCCATCTGGCAGGGGTCCTGGAATATTTGGTCACCTCTGACTCCCCAGCTCTCATCAGGCATTTTCTCACTTGTTTTCTGTATCTAATTTCAAAATGCCTTTTGATCTTACAGAAGCTATAGAATTCTGTAGAAAATACTTGCTTTTATTCTTTGACTGCATTTCATTAAGTTCACAATTTAGGACTGTTTGTCAATGTGGTGGATACAGAGGGTGGTGGGGAGTCAGTCTGGTGGGGTTTATCTCCTCCAATGCATCAGACAGGCACATCATAACCAGAGGAGTCTGACCGAACGTTTACAAACAGCTAATTTTGTTGTAGTGGCCATCAAAATAATTTTTAATAAAATCATATGAAGCCTTTTGGGAAAGGCTTTTCACGTATCTAGTAGCAGCAGGCTGAATTTGAAAGAGAAGAATAAGCCAGTTGGCTTTACTCCAACATGAGAAAGATCCAAGCAACTTCATATCTATTACTCTAACTTGAATTTGATATAAGGGTATAGGATAAATTTTGGAGAAACGTAGAGTCAGAGGCAAAAGTGCATGGAAGAGGGAGTTGTTAAGCTGTGCTGCTGTGGATTTACTAAAGTTAAATCCAGTTGGATTAACCTTACTATTTTTTGATGAGAAAATGGACTTCAGTGCGCAGTTAAAATATAGAGAATCTGTTTAAACTGACAAAGCGTTTCATCATTTGATGTACAGGAAACTGCTGCTTGGTCTGGAAAACAGTTTTGTGAAGATAAAAATTCCAAAGTGGGAAGGTTGGCTGAGGAAAGGATGTTGGGAGGCTTTGGTGGGAGCGGAATCAGGAAGTTTGTCTTGAGATTAGTCTTCTGTGCTATCACCTGTAGAGATCGCAGCACAGAAAGTGGCAATATACTAATTCAAGGCACTGACCCACAGTCTCTGTTGACAGAAAGGAAGATTGCAGTGTCGTGTATGAAGAACTGACACTTTTGTATGCTGGAGTGATAGAAGTTAGATAATGTTTAATGGTGCAAGATTGTCCGCTTCAAGATCAGCGACAATTTCTGCTGTAACCTACGCTTTTCCTAATTCAGAGGAGGAGGTAGATATGGTTATTGCAGAGGAATATGTGACAGCAGGGTGACTGAAAATTGCAAAATGGGGTTTTGGAACACTTCTAATAATGATTAGGAAATGCTATTATGAATTATAATTATTAAGAAACGCTACTGTGCAAAACAGAGATAGGATTGTGTGTGGAACAGTGTATATGGATTTGATTGTGTGTTCAAAGGTGATTGATTTGGATTGGAAGAGCAGCAAAAAAACCTGCTGGGTTAATGTCACAAGTAGAGCCTAAGTCATGGATTAAAAGAATCTGTTTATGTTACCTTGCAAAATAAAGTCTAGGAGAGAGTAGTACTTAATTTTAGGGTTAGTCCATATGGGAAGCATCTTGGAGGGAGGAAAGCTGTTTAAACGCCCAGACTGATATAAATGTGCCAGGATTACTTTTTTTTGTAGTTTGGAAATCAGGTGGAGATTTCTAACCTGCAGTGAAACCACGTGTCTGGAGCAATACTTTGATACAGATGGAGAGAGCAGGCTGTTCATTTAAGTCACTGGAGGCACCAGATCAGCTTATGGGAAAAGATTATATACTATGGTCAAATAAAGTAGCAGGGGACATGAAATGATGGCTTTTCTGGTACTGTTTCTTTTTTCTGATGTGTCTTATTCCAGACCAGCACTGTCTTACCCAATATGATATCTGATTCTTTTAATAGAACGCAGCTTTTAATATCAATACAGAAATTGAAATTTTGAAGAAAATAGATCATGTAAGTGTTATCGTAAGTTTTTATTCCTTTTTGCTGCCTACTGTACTTCTGTAATTCTCTGACCTGAGTGTAGTGATTAAAGATCAATTTAATCTGTTTAGAAAATATCTTAAAGGATGCATATAATTTTTCTTGTAAATAAGTCTATCAAACAATTTTCTTTTATTACTCTAACTATTAGAAGTACAGATTTGAGCTTTAAGAAACTTGAATAACAGATGTAAATTTGAGAAGAAACTTCACAGGGGACATTTCAGCCTGAAACACTGTTGTAGAATTTTTTCCTTGATGTGTGTTTTTGTAAATACTGCCAGATAAGCAGATACAAAGATTCCATTCCACTGGCAATTTTTTGAATTTCTGTCCTCTCTTTCTGCTGCATCCCCTGCCCCACAAAAGGCATTTTTTTTACTTACCTTAAGTAGAAAATCAGCAGAGTTTAATGGACTTTCCCTTGTTTCCCAATGTGCTGTTGCATATAAAAAAAATATCAAGGGTTTGGTAACTCACAGTTGGAAAAGAGAAGGGTACTGGTTGAGCTGTACTCAGCTCAAGGGTTGAATGTTTTCCGGTGTTGGAGGTACTGGGGAGAAGACAACAGACTTGAATATTCAATATTAAGTGTTTGCCAAAGCCTGGACACAAGTCAGTTGTGTTAATTATTAGATTAACTGACATGGTTGAAATCATACTGAAATAGGGTGGTAAACTCTTGATAATATTAATTTTAGAAATTATTCTACTTTTCTGTGTGTGTCCATTTGTGTTCCCTTTTTTATTAGCCTTGCTTAATCAAGATCAAAAACTTCTTTGAAGCAGAGGATTACTACATTGTTTTGGAACTGTAAGTAACTTATTTGAAAGTAAATGCATAAAATGAAGTGTTTGTCATAGCCACAAAGAATGTGGACAGCTCTGAACTCGGGGGCGTTTCTTGTTTGTTTTTGTTTTTATTCTGCTGGCTCCTGCTGTTCTCTGAAACCTCTGTAAAATTAGGGATTGGGATAACCAGGAGGGTAATCCCTCTCCTCTTTGAAGGCACTTACTGTCTGCATAGCTGCCTGCTATGCTGCTGCTCTGAATTGCTGCTACGTTTCTGGTTTTGAGCTCCTAAGAGAAGGCAGAAAAAAATCTTGTAACAACTCCCCGTGCAGACTCAGGAGATCAGGCCCAATGCAGCAGAGCGTGCCCTGAGTTTAGGACGCGTTTTTAGATATATATTCCTTCTCTGTAGCCAAAATAGCCAAATGTTTTGGTCTCAGTCTTGTCAAATGAAATGAATCTTTTGGAAGTAATATATCGACTTGTTGCCTGCATTTGTTTTAGGATGGAAGGAGGAGAATTGTATGACAGGGTGTCAAGGCCAATCAAGATGAAAGAAACTACTTGCAAGTTGTATTTTTATCAGATGCTGCTGGCTGTAAAGGTACATAATCATGTATTCTACCGAGAAAAATATGCACATGAATGTCAGTCAGAATAATATTTCTGTCCTTTGTCACTTCTGAATCCTGTGCAAGAAATCAGCCCAGTGCTCCTGACAAGTTGGTTTAACAAGATGCTTCACCTCAGTGCAGCCAAAGAACATTCAAAACTCTTAATTATTAAAAACAGGGACTAAAGGGTGGCAGGACTTGCATGTGAGACTTGTAGTAGCGTGTGGGCAGAGTCATCAGTGTGGCCTTCAAAAAAAAGATCAGTGATGGGATGCTTTACTATGCACTTCTGAATCAGCATTTCAGTGCAGCAGACAGTACGTTAAGACTACTTTATAGATCTTAAACACTGAATATTGAGTCCTTAGACATATTTCTTCTAAATTCATGAAATGGTAAGAATATTTCATTAGTAACTTCTGCAAAATTTTTTCTATTTCAAACTTAATTGTCTGGACCCGAATATGCTTTCAGATCAATTCTTTTCCTTTTTTTCTTTTGGCTCAATTTTAATATCTTGCAACTTCAAAAATAGAAACTTCATAGTTGTTCTGCAGTAGGTATTACTAAATAATTAACCTAGAATTATTTACCTCATTAGTGAGTAAATTATTGTATTTTTCTCCAATTCTTGTTTTTGGGACAGCTTCTCATTTAAAAAAATGTTATTGTATATCTGTATATTTCTAGTATCTTCATGATAATGGAATTATACACAGAGATCTAAAGCCAGAGAACGTGCTGCTTTCATCTTCTGAAGAGACATGTCTCATAAAGGTAAGGAAACTTGCGTTTCTTCTAGTTTATGTACAAATTTGGGAGTATTCCATCCCATTCTTCTCAATATTTAGTTAAACATAGCAAGAAATACTATGGAATGAGTCATATAAACTATGAAGTAATGCAAAACATTGAGGATTTCTTCCAGAATTTTAATTTTACTTTTGTGCATACACTTACCAAGAACAGCTGAGAAATGTTGTGTTTTGCACCACTTTTAACCGAGTACACATCTTCAAATGTCAATACAGTCTTTTTTTCCCAATAAAATCTAAGTTCTTGAATTACAGACAGCATTTCCACAAATATCCAGGTTGTATAGTAACAGGCTGCTTTGTTGTTCTGTGTTTTTTTTTGGGAGGGGGGCAGGATTGTTTTTTTTTTTTTTTATGTCTTTTGTGGGTGGGTTATTTTGTTGGGTGTTTTTTTCCCCAGATGAAGCATTGCATAGATTTGCATGCTAAACTGCTTATTTTGCAAGTATTCTCTTCAAACAAGCCACAATCCCTTTATTCTGTGGTTGTGCCTTTACATCCAAATCTGAAAGTGGTTTTTTTGCTAGTGTAAAGTCATATTTCTGTAAAGTCATTCTCTGTCATGTTTCTCCTCCTCTGCCATTCTCAGTTGTTGTTTACTGAATACTTAACAATGTTTGGGGTGAATTTTGTTTCTAGTCATGTACTGGAACTGACTTGGGAGGAAGAAACTTAATGTTACCTCCTGCTGTATGTTGACAATGTGATGTGTTCTGGTACAACCAATCCCAGTGTGTAATGAGGTGTCACCATTTTTAAATACAAGATTACAGATTTTGGACAATCCAAGATTCTTGGAGAAACTTCTCTTATGAAAACATTATGTGGTACTCCCACGTATCTTGCTCCTGAGATTCTAAATTCACTTGGGACTGCTGGATACAGCCGAGCTGTGGACTGCTGGAGTTTAGGAGTAATTCTTTTTGTATGGTAAGATATTGTGTAGCTGCTACCTTCGTTGGGCAGTCATTGGCAGACATGGCTCGAGACTGGCAACGTCAGTACCTTCATTAAGAAGTGAAAGTGTGTTTAAAGCCATATACCTGTACAAGACACTGTGGTAGCAGACGCTTTAAAATGTGTGATTTTAGTGTTTCAGTTGCTATGACAAAGCCTCTTGTTATTTAACTTGTTTCCTTCTCTTATATAGCTTGTGTGGATACCCACCATTTAATGAGCAAAATACTCAGCTGTCTCTGAAAGATCAAATCACTCGAGGAGAATACACGTTCATTCCAAAAGAATGGAAGCATGTGTCAGACCTGGGTATGACTCCATTGCCCTGGGCAGCAGAATATCTAGCTCTTTTCTGGTAGTTCTTGTTTTCCTGTGGCTTCCTTTCAGTGGTACAGCACATTGCATTTTGATAGGTTTAGTTTTTAAGGTGGTCTCTTACAAATGCTCTTGTTTTGGTTTTTTTTTTTAAGCTCAAAGCTGAAGCATTAGAAAGAGCAGATACGTTTTTATTGAAGAGGTTTCTTGGTCATATTTAGATTTATTAACTACAGAAGTATAGGGTTTGTGAGGACATATGTCTATTTTTCCTCTTTTCACTTTTTCTTCTGACTTATCAAGCTGGTCTACAAACTTTGCCTTGCTTTGGTTACAGTGTCAGACCAAGAATGCCAGGAATTTAAGGGATATGAGTTAGAACTCCAAGAGAGAAATGTTAAGAGCAAATTCATGGTGCTAGTCTTTGAGCTTAAAATATCAGCCACATTTGTGGAATCAGCTATTAAGTTGGACCACTCTAAGCTAAGTATTCTGCAAAAATAATTGAGTTTTCACCTAGGAAACTAAAATGATAGTGTCTGCATGCTTTTCTTGTTCAGGACATGTTACATGCAGTAACTAATGGTAGTATTTGCCTCGGGTACTCCTTTGTATGTGCAGAGGAGTTTCAAATAAATTATGTGATCATTCTTTCTCTGGTGAACTTATCAAATATAACGCCTTCCTGAATTATTTGAAGCTTATTCAATAATAACTTAGGCATACACCAACCAACTCTTGTTGTTACCTTAGCTCTGGACCTTGTGAAGAAGCTGTTAGTCGTGGATCCAAGCAAACGTCTTACAACGGAGGAAGCCTTAGAGCACCCGTGGCTTCAGGTGGGAACTGAGGAGGTACAGCCAAGTGAGGTGGTCCTGGGGGTAGCTTCTTGGTGCACATTCAAAGCAGTCCAGTAGCCTGGATATTAGGAGGTTTTAGCTGGTACAATGGAATTTGCTTCTGGAAGGAAGCAGGGGAACCCTGGTTACATTGGTCACCAGAGATGTCACGTGTGATCCTGCTCCAGCGGAGGATGCTGTGAAAGGGATACAGTGATGGGCAAGGAGAGCTTTGATTCTTCAGCTCTGTGGCAATCACAACTGTTATCTGAAGTCAGAGCCTGAGCCTGCCTGTCTGTGTGACGTCTCTGACAGTGGCCAGTAGAAGACAACTGTCCTTGGGTGCCTCCTGTGGGCACGTGCTGCCGCCTGCCCGCCCGCAGTAGTAGTTTGGCCCCTGCAGTCCTGTCATTTTGGCCTTCCCATCAAAACAGCTGTGTTTGCTGTGTGAAACTGATTTTGATGTTAAGAGAATCAGACGTCAGTGGTCCTAAGGGTAACCACCAACGCTGAGCTCTTCATGGTCTCTCCTCGGGAAGACTTGGAGTAGGCAGAGCTTGCACATGTCCGCCTGGGCAGCACTGTAGATGTTGGGCACAAGTGGTAGGAACAGTTCTTTCCACTTTTGTGCCATGGCTTTTGGCAAGTTGCAAGGCTGTTGCTCTATTTAATGCCAGCTTTTCTGTCACTAATTCTTTCCCCCCAGCCAGCTGGCTTCTGCTGGACAGTGTGGTGCCAGCTCAACGGCTGAGGTTCACAGGGCCCCTCTATCATTATTTTTGTTGAAGAATACTGGTATTAAGCTGCTCCTCTGCATGCTCTGGGCCTGCTTCAGCACCCTTTGTGTGCCTCCATGACCTGCTCTGAATGTAATGAAAAATCCTGGATCTCTTGTGTTTTTTTCTCAGCAAATAAAGCCCAGTATGTGTCTGTAGCTAGGCTGTGCCTTCAAATAATTAGTCCTTGCAGAGAGGACTGCAATAAAAACATGGAGTGTTCTGCTGAACACCCTCTTTCAATACAATCAGCATTTCCTGTGCTGGTGGCCCCAGAGCTGGATGCAGGACTCCAGATGTGGTCTTATGGGAGTGGAGTAGAAGGGCAGAATCCCCTCCCTCAATCTGTTGGTTGCACTTCTTTTGATGCAGCCCAGGAGACAGCTGGCTTTTTGGGCTGCAAGTGCACATTGTCAGTTCATGTCCAGTTTTTCATCCACCATTACCCCAAGTCCTTTTCTGCAGGGCTGCTCTCAATCTCTTCATCCCCCAGCCTTGTAGTGATACTTAAAGTTTCTCCAACCCAGCTGCAGGACCTTGAATTTGGCCTTGTTAAACCTCATGAGGTTCACATGAGCCCACTTCTTGAGCTTGTCCAGGTCCCTCTGGATGGTATCCAGTCCCTCAGGCATGTCAGCCACACCTCTCAACTTTGTGTCATTGTCTGCAAACTGGCTGAGGATGCACTCGATCCTGCTAGGTCACTGATATTAACAGTGCTGGTGCCAGTTCAGATTCCTGAGGGACATCACTCATCCGTAATCTCCACCCAGACACTGAGCCATTGACTCCTACTCCGGACAATTCCTTATCCACTGAATAGTCCACCCATCAAATGCATCTCTCTCCAATTTAAAGAGAAGGATGTTGTGGGGGGCTGTGTCCAAGGCCATTCATAGCTCTTCCCTTGTCCACTGAAGTAGTTACTTCATCAATGAAGGCCACTAGGTTGGTCAGGCAGGACCTGCCCTCAGTGAAGCCATGTTAGGAAGGTGTTTGAGTGGAAGTGGTGGAACCACCTTTTCTCCTTTATTCATTCACTCATTCTTTAATTGCTGATCCATTTCATTAGCCAAAATGTAGGCTTTAACCTTAAATATTCCATATAACACTTAGTTGCTGGATTTTTTTCACAGGATGAGGATATGAAGAGTACATTTCAACAGCTGCTGGCTCAGACGCGTGGCAGTATGAATCCACCGCAAACATCAACAATGGTATGGGTACCAAGTTATTGGAGATTAAAACTTGATGCTTAGGGAACCTAGATTTTGAAGTAATCTGTAATAAGAAAATCAATTAATTTTAGCAAAATATGCATTTTGGCTGTAGGTAGCAGTCTGCTAATTATCTCTGCTCTCTGAATAGAAGCAATGGATATTTGTGCTTTGACAAGACACTGTTTAAACTATAGAAAGTCTCCTAGGCTTTAAAGGATTCTGCTTAGATTTGAAATTGTTGAACATGTATGTTTTGATGGGTTCAAGCCATGAATGTTTAGTATTGGAGGAAAAATTCTCATGTTAGTGAAAGTTTATAAGTGGTATTGTGACATTCATTTGCAGATGGAAGTTAGAAGAATTTCAGACAGTAGTGGGAGACAAAGCTGGGAGCATCTTATGAGAAGGATCAAATACAATTAGATAGATCTTGGTAGAGAAACATTTGTTAGTCATGCTGCTTTTCTGGTCACAAAAAGGAGAATTTATCCAACATGTGATGCTTTAGCAAGAGAAACTTTTGGGCTCTGTCTTACCTGATTTCCTGTTCTCCTTCTGCCATATCTTTTAGCCAACCACAATCAGAAAGCGTCTCCATGAAAATGAGGAAGAATCTGGCTCTTCTAAGCGTGCTGCTCCTTCTACGTCTTTTCAGAAGATGAGATGAAGAAGAGAAAGTGGCTTTTGTTAATCACAGCTTTTTTATGGAAAGCAGAATTTTTATGTAAGAAAGATCTTAATAATTTGTTGAAATAGTAGAAATTCAATCTTCAGCAGTTACTAAATAAAAATGACTTTGTAAGACTGAAGTGACTACTGTGTATGCATGAGAACCTACACAAATAGTTGTGTTCCATTTCATCCAGCTGTCTGCCTTGAGGAGAGCATCAGAAAAACTCATAAGTTACTGAAAACTTCTATGCCAGCTTCACCACCACCTGTACTCTTGGCTTCTTCTGTCCCAGTTTCTAGGTGAGGCATGGAAATACTGCTTAGTCCTCACAGGTAAGAAAGGAAATCTAAGTTTCCTGACTTTTTGCCTGAGACATTGTGTTACCTGACACAAAATGCTGCCCGTGGAATTCTAAGAATGCTTAGGATACTCAGTTTTGATGTAAAACTACCCATGGAGCTTCAGGCACCCTGCACTTCAGATAAAGCTAAATACAAAATGCTGGGCTGGGAGACAGGCTCCGGGGAGACCTTAGAGCAGCCTTCCACTGCCCGAAGGGGCTCCAGAGAAGCTGGGGAGGGGCTTTTAAAAAGGGCCTGGAGTGACCGGACGGGGGAGGGAATAGCTTTAAATTGGAAGGGGGGGAGATTGAGATGAGATCTCAGGGAGAAATGTTTTGCTGTGAGGGTGGGGAGGCCCTGGCCCAGGTTGCCCAGAGCAGTGGTGGCTGCCCCATCCCTGGAGGTGTTCAAGGCCAGGTTGGATGGGGCTTGGAGCCCCCTGATCCAGTGGGAGGTGTCCCTGCCCATGGCAGGGGCTGGGACTGGATGGGTTTTGAGGTCCCTCCCAACCCAACCCCTTCTGTGATTCAATGATTCTATGAACTCATCCCCCCCGCGCCCAGCGCCGAAGTGAAGGACGCTCCTTTCTAAAACTCCACAACGCGTCCGAGCGGGGCGGTGTGTCCCGCGGCGGCTGCGGGGCTCGCAGAGGGTCCCGAGCTCGCTTCCCGCCTCAGCGGGGCCGGAGCGGAGCCCAGCCCCGGGGCGGGGCCGCGCGGGTCCCTCCGCGCCGCGCCCGGAACGTGGCGCCGGGGGCCGGAGCGGGACCGGCGGCGGTCCGGGAGGAGGAGGAGGAGCGCGATGGAGCCGCCCGCCCCGGCGGGGGCCGCAGCGCGGGGCCGGGCGCGGCGGCGGGAGCGGGACGCGGAGCCTTCCCGGGTGAGCTGCCCGCAGGAGGAGGAGGAGGAGGGCGGGAAGGAGGCGCCGCGGCGGGAGCCGCGCAGAGCGGACGGGGGCGGAGGGGGCGCCCCTGGAGCCGGGCGGGGCGGGGGGGGCAGCGGAGGCTGAGTCGGGGGGTGGGGGATGGACGGGGCGCGCGCGGACCTCGCAAGAGGGAGCGGGGGGGGAGCGGAGGGGCCCCAGGCCTCGAGTGCAGCCGCGGGTCCCCGGCCGAGCTCTGGGCTCCCGCACGGGCTGACAGCGGGGCCGCCGCCTCCCCTGAGCCCCCGCTCGGCCCCCAGGGCCGCGGGGCAGCTCCGGGACCGACGCAGGGGTCTGGCCTGTGCGCGTGAGCCTGGTGGAGCAAAATGGTGTTGTCCGCGCTCCAGAAGCTGAGTTGGTCCCGGTAAAGTCTCGAAGTTGCTGTGTCTCAGCCGCCCTCTGCAGCGCCGCCGAGTTCGTCGCCGTTGGCAATACCGGTGCAGGCACGCGTTCGCCAGCAAACCGCCCCGCAACCGGGCACCGGGCAAACCCGGGGACTCGAGAACCTGCTGTCCCCTGGGCTCCGGGATCAGGAAAACCTAAGTTTGTCTCAAAGTCTCAAAACTTTTTGCTCCCCAGCTGCTCTGCAGCGCTGCGGGGTTCGTTGCTGTTGGCACTGAGGGTGCAGACACGCGTTTGACTGCAAACGGCACCACAGCCGGGCATTCCTGACACTGAGGGGATGCAGGGACTCGAGACAATGGTGTTCGCTGGGCTCCAGGATAAGAAAAACCTTAGTTTGTCTTGTTAACGTCTCAGAACTTGTTGTGTGTCAGCTGCCCTCTGCAGAGTTCGCCGCTGTTGGCACTAATGGTGCAGACAGGCTTTTGCCAGCAAGCTGAGTCTCAACCAGGCATGCCGGGCACTGAGGAAACCCAGCGATTTGAGAAAATGCTATCTTCTGGGTTCCAGGATCAGGAAAACCTAAGTCTGGCTTGTTAAAGTCTTGAAACTTGTTGTCTGTCAGCTTCCCTCTGTACCGCCGTGGAGTTCATCACCGTTGGCACCGAGGGTGCAGACACGCGCTCACCAGCAAACCATCCTCAGCTGGGCACTCCCACCACTGCGGGAACCCAGGGACTTGAGAGTGAGAGCTTTGTTACTGGCAGATCTTGGGATTGTGAGATTGGATTCGGTCAGCGCATCTCGGGTGACATTGTTAACGTGGTTGTGTTTGTTCACTGTAATGGATTGGCGATAAAGGATGAGATGATTTATCCCTGGCAGCAGCCCGTGCTCCTCTAGTTCGGTGTTGGAGTCGTGGGGGTGTCCCTGGTTGCCCCCAGTAAACAGAGAGTCAGAATGGCTGGGTATCTTTGCCTTCCTGTCCTTCTCCAGCTTTCTTAAAGTTTGCAAAAGAAGGGTTTGGATATATAATATTACAGAGGATATATACTGGAAAATATAATAATCCTGCATCGAGAGACTGCTCACCTGATAGAAGGAATCAGAGTTTTTATTATCTTCTAGTACAATTTGGTCCAGAAGGATCAAGGACCTCATGGACTGTGGTGCTCAAAGGACGAGTCACCTCCTCTTGGTGAGATTCCAGTTGGAGTGGAGATGCAGTGTAACAAAGAGGTTTAATAACCAGAAACCAGGAGAAGGGGAGCTGCAGTCACACAGACCGACTAGTGCATGACTGAGGAGATGGTATGAATGTAAAAGATGCCATGGTCTCTCTGTCTGTCTCCTTATTCATCACTAGTTGGTAATATCCTTCCTTGAGATACTTCTTAAGGAAGGATGGAGAAGAGCATTGAGGTTACCACTTTGAGGAGGTGAATTTGTAATAGCTTGATGCATATTGCTTACAGCTTTTCAGTTATTGTAGATAATTATGTTTGGCACTGGATATATGAAAAGATTGCATCACATATGTGATCCAAATAGTATTTTGCAGTGAAATCAGGTTGGTTTCTCAATAGTATTTAAAAATAACATCTATACAACTTAGTGCTTTCTTAGGTTTGGAGTATTTACTGGAAAATAGAATTTTGATTCTTAACTGTAGTATTTTGTAAAAATGTAAGCGTGGGCACAATTTGATCTGTATAACGTTTAGTTTTTAAATTAGGTATGAACCAAAAACTGCTGTTTAAATGTAGCTATGGATTGCATAGTTCTTGTTAGCATTTTTAGCAACATGTAGCATAGCTCGATTTAGCCTGGCTGTAACTCGTGTTGCAATTACAGAACTCTCCCAAGTTCAGTTTTGGAAGCTCGCAGTTGCGTCTCATTTTTAGAAAATTCTTTACTCAAGATGTCTTTTTCTTTAGAAAATTTTGTATAAGTTAAAAACCAAACAAAAAAACACCCCCCCCAGAAACCCCCCTAAAAGCAAATCTATTTCCTTCCTGTTGATAAATTTGCGTTTAAAGTATTGTTGAGTCTTGATTACAATGAAAAAGCCAAGTAGTAAAATATTTTCAAACCAGTACGCTCTAGAAGCCCAGACCTATATCCCATTAGGAAATTTACTAAAATATGGTTGTTTCTTTAAATAGAATAGTGTTGAAAGTTATGGGTTCATGTTTGAGATGTTTATTAATTTTCATTTATTTATGCTTTTAGGTAAGTTATAGTGTTTTATGGTACTTACTTTCTGCTTTGGGGGGCTGGGAGTTCCATTACTCTTGAAAAGGAAAAGACCAAATAAAATGGTGGTTTTAACACTCGCCATAAGTAGTCAGTAAGGTTGGATCTTGAACACCTTCTGCAAGAGGAGGCTTTTTCACCAGTGAACGCGGTTGATTACGGAGCCAAATCTGAAGCAGGTACTGTGGAAGCTTCTGTCTGACGTAACCTCTGCAGTAGCAGCTGGTTTCTGCTGCCTGGTGCTGCAGAAAGAAGTGGTGCTGAGAAGCTTGTGCCATGTTTTTTTTTATTATAAATACATGAGCTCCTACCTTGAATTGTCTCTGGTAGATCCTTTTCTGCTCTTCATTAGAACCTTTTTTATTCCACTGCCCTAAGGAATTTCTGCTTCTTCAGCGTTGGTTTAGTACATACGAGGACCTGATGGCAGCCCAACATTGCCATCCCCTCCCGCTGCATTGGCAGAAGAGCAGTCATGGCTGGAAAGCAGGGATGGCTTTTTAATGAGTACTTTTTGTATGTTGGTACTGTCATAATAATCTTTTTTTATTTGTGGTTTGAGTGCCAGAATGACTCAGTTTTGTGCTGTGTTTCCTTCTTTTACCTAATGATGTCTTACTGCCTTGCGTCGTTCTAATGATAGCAGGGATTAAATAGTAACATATTCCAGAAATTACCATCATAGTTTCCTCTAAAATAACTTCATTTTTTTTCCATGAGATTGTTCAGCTTCAGAGGATATTACAGGCAGAAACCACTTTGCTTGGACCATGGGGATGTCTCTTAATGGATTCTCCTCGTTGTTACAGACTCAGAGTATGATTTTGGGGAGATCATGAGCAGCTTCGTGTTTTCATTTGTTTGTGTAAACAGACAGAAATGACAGCTGTTGTTCAACTTGTGCCTTCTTTAGCCTTGCTCGTGCTCCTCAAGACTAGGCCTGCTGGGGTACGGCTTCGCAGAGACCTCTGCCTGGTGCTCCGTAACTTGGGATGGGCTCATGAAGGCTATGGTGGGGCAATGAGGATGCCTCCCACTGCCAGCCACACTGAGCTGGGTGTTCACTGCCAGGCTGAGGCTCTGGAGGTGGTTACAGCTCCAGGTGTTAAGGAATCTGCTTCTTCAAGTATTTATTTTCTAAATACCCCAAGTTCATGACTGGTTCTGGAGCTCCTGCGTCTGGTACTCCTGGAGTCTCCTTCAGTAGAGAAGTTTAGAACCAGCCTGGACGAACGCTTGTCAGAAAAAGTTGAGTATAATCATAAGGAAAAGAAGAGATCAGTAGTTTCAAATGTGATGCTTTTCTATTGTTTTTGTTTGTTAAGAAAAAAACAAAGGCTGTAGACCATTTTGACGCTTGCGACAGGATGTCCATTTGCAGCCTGCTTCCCCTTCCACCTAAAAATATGCCACCGCTTGCTCTGGGAATGTATTTAAGCCCTGCAGTTGCTGTGTTGTGGTAACAATATGTGATATTCTTAACTTTTTTCTGTCTGCACAACTAAAAATGGGTGACACCAACCTCAATTACAGTGGTCTAAACCTTTACCAAGTGTTTCTAAGTCCTTTCTATGTTGCCATATGTACATGTTGCCTGTCACCAAGTACAGTTACTGCAGAATTCCCAAATCTCTTGTAATCAGAGCAGTACAAGGATATTCTGGCTGGGTTTCGGAGGGTTCCTGAGAGAGAGTAGGGTATGCACAGCAAACCCAGTTCCTGGCTGCAGGTGGCCAGCTGAGGGAAATAAGGAACAGAGAAAGTTAAACAAGGAGAGGGGTTTGCTAGAATCAGAGGAGCTGGGGCTTCCTACAGCTCACTTTAAATAACAGTTGTGATAATTAGAAGTCTTAAACCTATTTTTCTTGGTTGGTCTGTATTGCCTGAAGTTTCCAATCCAGGAAGGTGGCTCTGCCAATGCTGGCAGTTTCTAATATTTTTATTTTTTTTCCTTTTTTTTTTTGAGTAGCATTTCTTAACACTAACATATACATTCTCCCTCTTCCTCCTCCCAGATTTCTTTCTTTGGATCCAAATCTCTTGGAAGAAGAAGTCCTGACAGTCCCATGTTGAGCAAAGCTGAATTTGTTGAGAAGGTTCGGCAGAGCAACCAGGCTTGCCATGAGGGCGATTTCCATACGGCCATCGTGCTGTACAACGAGGCTCTGGGAGTCGACCCGCAGAACTGCATTCTCTACAGCAACCGCTCGGCAGCCTACATGAAAATCCAGCAGTACGACAAGGCCCTGGATGATGCGATCAAAGCTCGACTTCTCAATCCCAAATGGCCAAAGGTAGGAAAGTGGTTTTGTCTTCTGGGGAAGGAGTAGCTCCTTTGGGATTATTATTCACATACATAACACCTAATGTAAACAAGTGCCTGTATTTCTGTGCTGAAGTCTGGTTTTCCTAAAAGCTCCAGATAATGATTTCCTTTGTGTTTTAAAGTTGTGTTTTAAAGACTTGAATTTCCCGTTGGGTATTAAACTGTTTTCTGTGAAAAAATGCTTTTTCCCCAGTGGTGGTATCATGTTATTTCACTGTTTTAAACAAGCGTGGTTTCTGGGCTGTGAAGACCAGACATCTCTTTTAATGTTAAATGTAGTCAGTGATCAGTAGCATCCAGAAACAGTTTGTTGCAAACCTTCTTGAGAGGTAGCATGGAGATCCTTCTTAGTAATGGACCAATCAGGCCTTTCAAAATAGTGATGAAAGAGTGGTTATATGAAGTATATTTTGGATAAACGTTTGAAAAAATGTGTATCTTGGCATTTTTAGTGAGATCTGACTGTGCAAGGGAATGTTTCACACAGAGTAAATGGTGTTGGTTCCCTGCTCCTTCAGGGTTGCCACGCACTGGGTGCGATCGATGGCTCCAGCAGCCACCTTGCCCTTGGCCAGCCCAGGGCCAGCCCTTTACGTGCTCATTGGTGTTGGTGGCATCTGCTCCAGGTTCCATTTCTCCTGCCAGTTTCTCAAATCTGCTTCAGCTGTGACAGCTTGTCCAGACTGCTCAGCACATCTCCCACTGGTGTTTCTTGTTCTCGCACTGGGAGAGGATGCATCCTGCAGGTGTTTTAATTTGGTGCATCGTTCTGAAGGCAAAGAGGCTGCCTTTTCTTGGTATCTTGATTCTGGAATTTCTGTACTCAAGAAACTGCCTTTTTACACAAACTTTCTCACTCTGAGTTTCTCTCTTTAGTGAGACCAGAAAACTGCTTCAGAAAAATGGTGTTGGAAGTGTTTTCCAACTCTTAACAACAAAAGGAAGGCCATGGGCCAAGGGAGATTCTTTCTTTTGTTGATCCTGTTTTTTTGGAGCTGCCATCTGCAATTGCAGTTTGGTTTATTATCACATCTTATTTTTCACGCTGAACTTCTTTCTTTTTCTTTTGACTTTTATACTACAGTTTAATCTTTCTTAAAGAGCTTTAATGTGTACTCCCTGTTATTTTTACTAAGCCTGTCTGCAATTTACTGCTTGTATCAGCCCACATTAGAAAGAAACTCCTGCTTTGGCAGGGAGATGATTTATATGCCTGTAAGGTCTTTGAGGGTTTTTTGTGGGTTTGAGTTGTTTTTTTTTTTTTTGCCATTAACTTCTGACTTGTATTACTGAGTGTCATAAAAGATTTTGCATAGATTTGTATAAAGGACTGTGTGTTTAAAAAAAGAAAATTGCATTACCATCATTAAACTCTAGATTTCCAGGTCCATTGTCTGAATACAGGGAGTTAAACAGTATAAAAGCAAGGGTGCTTTTGCCTAGGTTTGTGTCCTGTTTCTGAAAAGTCTGGTAGTGATTTACTATAGAGCTCACTTAGATGAGAAGTTATGAAAAGACTTCATAAAGGAATACTTTGAAAATGCCAATCATGGAAACATGTATAACAAGAGCTTGGAAATGAATCATTGGAATAGGTTTGTGGATCAAAAGAGAAAATAAAATGGAATAGAAGATTTAGTAGCTCAAAGGTCAGCTATGTTACACGAAGGCATTATTATCAGTCTGTTAAATAAAGAAATAATGGATGAAGTATTAATGCACTGCTAAGGTGGAATTGTTTAAAAAAAAAACCAAAACCCCCTTTTATTAATGAAAAAATGAGTCTTTTGCCAGGTAGACAGTATGACTCGGTTAAAAACATGGAATAACTCTGTTTTGCTTCTAGTTGCGCTATTAAAAGTCCACCTGACCTCAAGCAAACTTAATTTCTTGGTTTAGTCTTTTTTCACGAGAAGGTGAGGAATCTCTCTTACAGAATGTTTTAAACTTTATTGGAGGAGAAAAATCTATGTGGTACATCAGTGAACTTTATGCTTTTATCAAAAAAAATCTAATTGACGTGAGAAACAAAGCCTCAATGGAGCTTCTTTGGAGCATTCCTATTTATGTGTTCTTGAATGGCACCCTAATAAAAGCAGATGTGGAGGAATCGGAGCTGCTGTCTTGCAGCAGAAGTGCTCTGTGTCTGCAACTGATACTCAGGAAAACCAGGCTTCTCTCCCACCCTGGCGCCACCAAAAAATTCTGAATTTTGGACGTATCCTAAAAAATTCCCAATGTTAAAGCATAGCTTTCTGGTCTCTGCTTGAGCTGAAGTGAAAAACTATTTATAATAACTGCTGTTGCTGTAAACTTGTGCTGTGGGATAGTGTAGACGTGGTTCCCGATCCGTGCTGGTCCTGATGTGGTTTCTTACATGACTTGTGTATCGATTCCATCTCTTCTTCCTTCTGTTCCAGCCCAGAGCTGGCTGGTTGTATCGGTTTAACCTTTTGCGTGGCTGTTGGCCAGTGAATGTCCAGCAGGTCCACTGCCAGCTGAACCTGGAACTTGGTCCTTTCCCCACAAAGGAGCTGTGAGATGGGTTTACCTCTCACCGCCCGGCCATCAGAATGCCAGCATTCCCACTCTGCAGCACCAGCCAGTTACCTTCTATCCTGGAGCCCCCAGTTCATGGCTTTGAAGCCAAGCTCTTAGTAGAGTTGGGAAATAAATCATGAGAATACAAATATTTAGAATTGTTAGGTTTAAGGCTAAGTTTTGCCAGGCTTATGTGATCAGGTACATGACAGAAGCCTCTGGTCTAACTCTCAGAGGCTGTGATGAGATTTGATGGGAATCATCCCTTCATCCCATATTGTTCCACTGAGAAAGCTGCATCTCAGTCGTGTCTTCGGTGACAGCAAGGCTTTCAAGGCTGACCTGTGATGAGATCACGTCTTTCATTGTCATATTTCTTTTAAGCTTTTGTATGTGAAAACAGGTTTTTGATGTCCCCTGGGCCAAAGGTACCATAATAGCAGAGACATGAAATGAGTTTCCCTTCCAGACCTCTCGTTAGCTGGATGGAGGGTCAGTGAGGTGTTGAACAGGAAATGATTTGTAGGGGTCAGAGTTTGAGGGCGCTGTCTGCCTTCATTGACCCAGTTATGATGGAAGTCACATACAAGTGGCTTGACAGGAGGAGCCATCCTGCTGCTGCAGTAACGGAGGTAATGACACCCCACAGCTGAAGGAGTGGGCTTTTTATCCTCTGTGTGTTGAGTCCGTCTGGAACTGTGATTTTTACACTCTTTTACACAGTATTTTCCTTTTGCTTTGAGTTATTGGTTTCACAGAAATCATCTGCAGAGACATAGGTTTTAGAAGAAAATGGAAAGTTTTGCCAAGCTCTGTTTGTCATTAACTTGGCAGCTCCACAGCATGGGTTACTGTTGGCTTAGGATATCGGTATCTTCAAACTGGGGCCAGTTGCTGCCACCACATCTTTGCTCTGTCTCCTGAATTGATGTCAGTTTGGTGAGAAGCAATTGCTCTGGTTGTTGAACCTGACTGCGAGTGTCATCTCAAGAGAAGTTAATTTTCCAGGCTTCAACCCTCTCCATCTTCTTTCCTCCATTGTGGATGTGTTAACGTCTCTTCATGTTCCCTTTCTTGTTCTTGGTGAGCGTCCATTTTTTTCCCATTTTCCCTGATTCTCTAAATAATTTGTTTAATCAATCAACTTTTTTTGTCTTAGACACCTAAATATTGTTTTCTTTCTATCATAAATCTGTGATGAGCAAGGGCATACTGGGAGTCAAAGTCAGTGAAAGTGTCTGTCTTAAGATTCAATTCAAATTCTATCCTATTTTTAGGATTTTTTGGTATGTTTTTTATCACAAGTGTCGTTAACAAGTTTACCTTTTATTCCTAAAAATGCCACGCTACTTTTCAGCAGGAGGTTTTCTGAGAGGACAACGTTGTACAGCTGCACCGATGAGAACCATTTGAGTGGTGAAAAGCCAGGTGAACAGGCTTAAAGTTCCTGTTAGTGACAGTGAACAGAGTTTACTGCTGGAATAAATTTTATCTCCACATCTGCAATTATTTAACAATGCAACTAAACTGACAATTTAAATTAAAATATTAGCTAGGATGAATGGAACTGAAATGCTGAAGTCTGTTGGTGATACCTTCCTGCTTAAAAATAATACATGTTGATTCCTTTTCCATAAAATATCAGAAAGAGCAAAGAAAGGGATCAGCCTTTCAGAAGCTCATTTGAATGACCAAGTGCAAGGCTGCTGTCCTTGAAACCCACAGCCCTTAGCTAAGCTCTGCCCAATTTTGGAGCTGTAACACGGAGAGAAATGCTTTCTGTTTTCAACATCCCGGCTTAGTGACAGTCCCAGCGTGATTGATGTAAGTCAGGGACCTGAAAAGCACTCATTTCTTGTAATTATTTTACCACCATGAGACAGCTGAGTATCTGGGGATGGTGAATCTGCATCTTTCTAGGCTCTGTTTTGCAGGGTTTTGAAGGACACAAATAGAAATGAGTTTTCTGGCTGAACTGGAAAACAACTTCTGGTCAGATGAGGCAGAGGCAAAGTCAGACGCTGTCCTGGCCACTGGGTGTTTTTTTTGTCCCTCTTCCCATTTTACTGATGGATAAATAGAGTCTTTACCCACCCCTGACTGCTCTGTGGATGTCACTCCTCTGCCTGGGTGGTAACAATGGGAATGCCTGGTAAGAGTGGTCTCCTCAACTGTTCCTGATGACTGGGAGCTGTGCTGACCCAACAGAAATGCTCTGGAAATCATAGCAGAGGTGGGAAACCCTGGAGTGGAGACAGCTTGTGTGGCACCTTCTCCTCATTTTCAACGGTTACGTTTTCTAAAATGTGTATTTTTTATTTTTATTATATGATTAATTCTAATTTTAGCTAAAGAAATATACTTTGGAGACTAAGTAACTAGTCTGATGCGTCCTGAACACAGGAAAGGCAGGTTGGATTGGATATCAGGAAACACTCAGTGGTGTTTGTACACTCATTGTAGGTCCAGATAGATGGTTGTTGGTCAGGCTTGGTTTGCAGAGCTCTTCCCACATGGCTGTTGGTGTGTGTGCAGCTTGTTGGTGGGAGACAACAGGAGGGCACTGTCTGAAGATGAGCTCTGATGTTACGTGTTTCAATATCGATGCTGCTTTACAGATTTTTAAAAATATTTTATTTTTATTGATAGAACATAACTGAGAAAGTTGAAACTTGTGCATACAAAATCTAAGCAGTTTTATTAATTAGCCAGAAGAGGGAGCTTAGCAGCTGTAGCTGGTGTTTTGTTTGGAAGGCCTGAGTTTCAAATGCAGAAACCAATTTCCTTTTACTTGGAAAGCTGAAAAATTAATTTGAATGTGAATTTTATGAGATGTAAATGTAAATATCTTTGTTTTTTTCCATTCTTTATCTCGGGTATGCAATTTTTGAATTCTTACATTCTTTTTTTTAATCATCAGCATTTACAATGCTAATGGGGAGATCACAGTCTTATGTGTGCTTGAAATAAATGTGTTTTCATTCTCTAACCAGGCCAATGTTTTACACTGATCTTTTTTCTGAGGGTGGCAAGCAACAACGAGGCAAAAAATATTGTGAAATAAAACCATGGAATGGGACAGCGTAGGCAGTGATAAAGTTGTTGTTGCTTTCAGGCTTTCAAACATAATTGTCTGGTCACTTTGAATTTTCTCACATCTATTTCCTGGTGGGATTGTGAGTTAAGCTCCAATCCCCCATCTCCCTCCCTCCAGCCCACTTCTCTCATGATATTTCTTTTTTTCGTGTTTTTTTCCACCTTTTTTGAATCCTGAGCAATATTCCTTTTAAAGTACCATAATTCGGTTTCCCATCCTCCTGCCCTGGGACACCGGGTGTGCTGTACCCCCGGTGACCCCTCTGAGGTGTGGGTGCCCACTCAGGTTATCCCCTTGTCAACTTCATTTAAAAAAAAAGGCTTGATGAAAATCTGTGGCTGAAAGTGATCCTCTGCATGTGGCTGTCCTCCCCACCCCAATGTCTTTAAAGCATTAATTCCTGTTGAGTAATAGGTGGAGGTATTTATACAAATCCATCTGCTGATCTACTGCAACTTTAAACCAAACACCAGCAGTGAAAATGAAGCCAGCGATGTTCTGATTGTCGGGGATCAGAATGACTGACTGTGGGTGTTGTGTAACTGCAGGGAGTTTATTCCAACAGCACAACAAACTGCAGTGTTTGTCCGAGAGGGCTGGTTCATAACAATACTTGGTGTAGATATTGCTGAGACATGCAAAGAGAACAGATTATTTTGGGAATTAAATTGCATTTTGGAAATACCCTACAGGCAAATCAGATCAGGCTCGTTTTGTTCTTTTTTTTTTTTCCCATCAATTTTCTTTATTTTGCTGTCGATCAGGCTATGCAAAATTTGGATTCAGTTTCCCTTCCCAGCTGTGCAGCCTGAGGATCCTGGGCATGGGAAATGAAAACCGAGGGATCTATTGTCGGTGACTCTGCCACCTGAGCAGTCTCTTCTTAGCTCTTGCTGATTTTGAGATAAGGGAGTTTTTTATCCTTGAATTACAGAAAAAATATGCTGTGTGTTAAATGATTTAAGTTTGGGTTGATCAATTGTTACAGAATCAGCCAGTGGGACACCTGGCTCACTGTGGCTTGGGGACCTCGGCCTTCGATAACCTTTTGTGGTAGGGGAATTGTCAGAAACACAGCAGCCTCTAAAAATACATGAAGCATGGCTTGAATGATCCCTCGTGCCTCTTTGGAAGGATATGGTGTTTAAAACCATGCTGGTTTGAATCTTCTATAAATGCTGAAGAAGCACGGGCACGTGCAAAGGGAACACTAAAATATTCTTTCCAAAATAAAGAAAAGCTTGAATGACTAATTTGTTTCTGACATTCACAGTGACAATGTTCTGTATGGTACAAAGACCCATTATTGTCAAAGATTGGTGTTGTGGCCTTCAAATGGACGTAAAGATTTGGAAATATTCAGTGTGGTTATGCTCCAAATGTCTGGGTCTCCACCTGCTGAAATGTCTTTGGGTCCCAATTGCTGGGTATATTTATGATATTTTATTTACTGTGCCTGGCTGAGTCAGTCCAAGTACGCAAATTATTTTGAAGTGCACATATCCTGTGTCCTGTGATCACTGTTTTTGCTCTGCTCGATCCAGCTACAGAAAATCACATTTACTGTACCTTGTGTTCTCTGTTTAAATGAAAGATGCAGACCTGTGCAGTATGTTCTGCTGTAATGCTCAATTATATTTACCTGAATCTTTATAATGTGAAATAGATATATTCAATACTGCGGTTTTTGTTTGGTAGAGCAACTTTTTGATGCTCATGTCTTCATATTTAAAAAAATGGAATTTTTCATTACCCCCCGATCTTCCTTTCCCTGCTGCTGTTTCTAATAACCCCTGTGGGAGGCTGGTTCCAATCCTCGCATTCTCTGCGATTTTATGAAGCATTTTCTGAGTTTAGAGTTTCTTTGGGTGATGGGGAGTGACGATGTCTTAGAGAAAACAACATTCTAGCATTACAAGGTCACAGCTGAGGCTGGAAGGGGCCTCTGGAGATGGATGGGTCCCACACCTCCTGCTCAGAGCAGGGTCAGCCAGAGCAGCTTGTCCAGGACAACCTAGATTATACAGAACAGCTCTTTCTTGGAATACAACAATAAAGAGGTATCCGAACAAATTGAAAGGTACCGTGTTTAAAATGGGTGCAAAGAAATGTTATTTTCAAATAATGCGTCCTTGGTGGGTGGGAGCCAATTATCGCAGATACCATTGGTGTGACTGTGCTTTGGAAGGTCTGGAAAGGAAGGTTCTAGATGGTGAGAGTATCTGAATTACAAAAGAGTTCAGGATGGAGTAGATGAATGAGAAATAAGCTTTAATTTCTGGGGACATCAGTCACTCATTAGTGTGGATTTTTTGGAGGAGGAGGGAGAAGGCACCATTGTATCTTAGATTTCTCTTTCCGGTGTCATCCTCAGAAGCCTCCATTGCAGACAGCTCTTGGCCAGGACCAGCCTGGGTGCAGCACTGGTCTCACCTGTGACCTGAGCACCTGGTACATTAAGGGTTTGTAAGGTGAGGAGCAAACACTTCATTTGTTATATTATGATGTGGTGGCTGAGATGCTCCTTGTCTGAATCTCACCGATATTTCCTCAGGCTTGTAAGGGCCAAGGTTTGGGTGTTGTACTTTTTTAAAACTTGCCTTTCATTCTTTTGCTCTGAGGTCTGAGTTGGTAGGTGGCTAGATGGTTTGTGATTGCATCAGCCAAACATGCAGAAGGAAGCTGGGAGTGAGTATCTTTGGAGCTCAAGGAGCTGTCAGTGCTGGCCTCACTGGCCTCGCGTCCCAGGCTGCCCGCTTGGGCTGCCTACCCTGCAGCTCTGCTTGTGAGGGGCTGTGCTGTGCCTGTCTGTGCCATCAGGAGATTCGCACTGTGGTCTGAGACGGTGCCTGCTGTGCACCTAAGTACAGTCGCTCAGGAATTTGCTGCAAGTTTAAATACAGTGATTGGTGCTGCAGCAATCGATACAGGGATTTCCTGACCCTCTACTTGGGCAGCGCTTCATTTCCACAGTCTGAGTCACACAGAAATTGCCATGTTTAACTTTCTACTTACTTTCTTTGTTGGCAACATTGAGCCAAACTTAGCAAACAACCCAAGCAAACTTGTTTGTGTAGTGTGCACTTTGCAAGCCTCCAGATGTACACAGGCTCGAAGATGTTCATGCCAAAAGAATCATTCTGTAAAGTAACTTCAAAACAAACCCATCAACAGCACCGGACTATGGCATGCGTAGAGTTTAATAGTAAATGGATTTTGTGTAAGCATTGTGGTATTTTCTAACTGCAGAAGTGTTTTCTGCCTTTGACCAGCTGGGACAGGAGATGTTCAAAACTTTTCTATAATAGGAAAGTAGCAGCCCTGGAGACACACGTGGGGATTTGATTAAGATAACCTGGGTCCTGGTGTCAGCACAGGAGGTAACACACACAGTAGTGAGAGTATTTTTTCCTTTGGTTTTCAAAGTGCCTAACAGGAAAAAAGCTGTCTTTGTTTAAAATAAATGTCTGAGCATTTGCATCATTCCAGTTCTCAAGCTACTGGGAAAAATTACGAACATGTGGCAGAATACGAATAAATTTGTATGTGTCTTTATACCTAATTGGGGAGAACAGAAGGAGGTTTTAATGATACCATTGCATGTAATCCTGGGGAAGGATTATGCTCCTAACTTCTGCTACCAATTGATTTGCCTTTGTGATTTCAAGTTCTTCAGAAGCATGGAAAAGTTTCAAGTTTCCAAAACTTTACACAACGAAAAAAAGTAAGATACTTATTCTATCTCTACTGTGTTGATGTGTGAACTTTTTAGTACTGAAAGACTGGAGTAATTAGTAATTGAGCTTATTATGGTCAATTATTTTCCTGGAGAATAAGTACAAAGGGCACACTAGTTCTGGGTTATCAGCAAGTTGCTGTTGTGAGAGATGAATTGGCTGGTTTGGTCCACTGGGTCCAATGGAGATGGAGGTAACATTTTATGTGGTGATTCTGTTTTAAACTGTGAAAGACGCTGAGCTTTTAACTTTGTGTTTGTGGGTCTGAACAATTGAATAAGGCTCTGCTATTTGCAGCCCCAGGTCCTGGTGTCTGAGGAGCGGTGCTCCCTGGAGTTACTGAGCCAGAGGGAGCCAAGCTGGCTAATGAAGCCCAGGGTTCAGCAGTGGTCTGTGATAATGTGCACTTGTTTAAGCCACAGAGCTGGTGGAAATATTATTTCTTAAAAAAGAGTGACTTTTTCATATCAAACTGTTTTTGAGTTGCAACAGCTTTTAGAGAAAAGGTGAGTAGTGGGGAGAATTTAGACGATGCAAAAGGGATGCCCTGTGCATATGTAATGCAAAAGTAGCTGGAATGAACTGGTACCGCTTTTCCTTAGGTGCATATTTCTCTTAGGATCTTCATTTAACAGTGTGGCTCTGAATGCGTAGATGGAGAAGAAATCTGAAAGAAGGGGGCATTTTTGACCCATGAGGCTTTTGGGTATTTGAAATGCAGGAGGATTTTAGAGGTTGTCGTGTGACTGGAGGAAAAGGGACATTTCCTTATCCTCTTGTGTTGCTGCTGCCTGCCTGCAGATCTTTACAAACATACCCTCCTGTGCTGCAGCACAACCTAAACATTTCTGAATGAATGGTGAGTAGAGTGCCCACCCTCAGGCACACGTTAAACATTTGAGCCAAGAATGTGACTTGACCACGTAACTTTTTTCATGAATAGGCCTCTTGTTTTTAATTTGATGAGCTAGGAACTTTCCAGTCCTGTCCTCCAGCTTACAATCTGTCTTTAATTTGCAGAAAGATGCATTCCAGTTTTTCAGGCATAAAACTGTTTAACGGATTTTTTTGGCTTTGCTGGATCTTGCTGTGTTATGTTATCCTGAGGTTTGTGCATTTGCTTGTCTTCTCATCTCACAGGATCACAGCATTGCTGAAGTTGGATGGGGCTTCTGGAGGTGATGTAGTGCAGCCCCTGCTGCTGCTGGCAGGGTCAGGTAGAGCAGGTCGTCCAGGATGTTGTCTGTTGGGTTTTGAGTATCTCCAAAGATGGAGACTCCACGACCTCTCTGGGCAACCTGTTCCAGTGTTTCACCACCCTCTCCAAAAAGCTTTTCCTTGTGTTTATATGGAATTTCTTGTATTCCAGTACTTCTGTATTCCTGTTGACTTTTGTCCATTCACCGGATGCTTCTGAGAAAAGCCTGGCTCCATTCTTTAAGTGTCCCTCATCAGGCACTCACACACATCAGTGAGACCCCACACCCCCAAACCCTTCCCTTCTCAAGGATGAACAGCTTGGAGGTGTGTGAGCCTCTGCTCATTCGACTGATCCGTCAGTCCCTTCATCACCTGTGTGAGCTGGTCCCTCACTTTTGTTCTAGGCAGCCCAGAACTGGTCAGAGCACTCCAGATATGATTTTGTCTTATATTTTTATTATATATAGATTTAATTTGGTTTTTGTTGCTGCTGTTTTCATTGCCTTCCTCTCATCTTTCCTCTTTTCTCCTCTGTATTTTTTTTACTTTTTATTTTTCCTTTCTTTCCATTTGGCCCATCTCCAAATTAATGGAGTGTGGTGTTGAGTGTGATCCAGGGTCTGCAGTTGTCTCTCTCTCTTCCTGCACCCTCCCTCTTTCTTAGCACTGCTTTCTGCTAGTACTCTTAAACTCAATGGCAGGTTTGTTTACCCTTCAGAGTAGGACGTTGCATTTCCTGTAACGTTCTTACTGTCTGTGGGGTGGGTGGGGTAGCTCTTTTCTCATTTTACCAGCTGGAGATAGAGAGGGGGGGATCATTTATCCTGTTTTTCACTGATAACTTGTGTTCGAGCCAAGCCGTGTTGTTGCATCCATGGAACGTGGTCTTGCTGGTGTTGGTCTGGAAGCAGTGCAGCTGTGTGACAGCAGTGCTGTAACCTGAGCTCGTGTGTCTGGCCTTGGGCATTGTATCCCTTTGGCGTGTCTTGCTCTTGGTTCTGGACCTAGGGTAGCTGGCAAGATGCCTTTTCCGATCACTTCCAGCTCTTCAGTGGCTCCTTTTTTTCAATTAGCTTATTCTCATAAATGAGATATTTATTCCTCATTTTTTCTGAGCATGCAGGGATTGAGTTTCCTCATCTTGGAGATTAATTTCTTCCTTAGTATTATCATAGTGGTGACTCATAGGCTGAAGCTGAGGAATTGTGAAGAATTCTAATGACCAAAGCACACATGAGAGGGCGCTCGGTGCTTGGGTATTTCAGGAGTGACTGGGAGCTACTTGAAGTTGTATAAAGAGATTTGCTTTCTTTTGCTATTTCTAAGAGGTATTTCATTAATATTTTTTCAAAGTCCATACTCTTCATACTGCTTTTTCTTTGACATCACACTGGATATGGCTGGCATGAGAATGCTAGTAAATCACTGATACAGCCCAAGGATTAGAAATTGAGCAGCACAAGGCAAAGTGTCTTAGACATTGTGGATTAAAGGAAATACAGTGAGGCTTCATACTCTTGGGGAACTACCGATAGGTGGCTGTATGGCAATAAAGAACTGGAGGGGATTCTAGGATGCTGGACATGGATTCTTCTGTAACAGCCCAGAATGCCCTTACAAGCCCACATTTCTTGTTTGGTTGTGCAGTCGGATGCATCAGGGCATGCCTGGGCACCATTGAATCCTACTCTCTCTTTGAGTGCTGAGCTCTCAGCACCTTGTCTGAACTTCTGGACAAAGCAGGTGACATCACCTTTTTGCCACAAGTGTCTTTGTACACGATTTCTCCTTTGGTTTGAAAGGCAAATGATAAAGATGGGGAAAAGCAGAAAAAAAATTGTTGATACTTTGACTGTTACCCACTAATAGAGAATTTACCCCTGAAGTTAAAAGAAAAAGTTGAACAATACTATTGCTTCTGTCACGTAGTGAATGGGCACGCTAGTTTTGGTTTAAAGTAGTTGTGAACTCTTTACTTCTTCCCTTCACTTTGGAATGTCAAGTTTGCCTCCTGGAAGTCAAAGAACTGAATTTCTCTAGAAGTCGTTAGAAGTCTGTCGTAAGATCCCAAACATAAAGTACAAGGTTTGTAAGCTCTTCAGTGCAGTTATTTTTATCATCTCTAATGACTTTTCCAGAAGTTGGCAGTGGGATGCAAATTCCTGTACTGCTTTTTACGTTCTAAAGCTGTTGAGGAGCCAGCTCATAGAAATAATAGATCATAGGAATATTGATGTATAAAAAAAAAAATACTAAATGCATCCTTTTTTGTAGCGTTCCAGTATTTGAAAATGTGCTCACTGAGCTGTGTAGCTGATGAATTTTCTTAGTCTGGCCTTGGACATTGGTGAGGGTCCTGTTCCATGTGCTTGGATAAGCCTATAACTGAAAACTGTTCCCTTAATTTTTCTTGTGTTAGAACTAATGCAGCGCAGCCATGTGTTACAGACCTCTGCTCAGTTCCCCTACTGGAAAACCTATTTTTTATTTGGACAAATGTTAAATGCATCATAAACCCATAACTTCTTAATGTACTTCTTCAAAAATGTAAGCCCTGGTTACTCTGGATGCTCAAAGAGAGCAAATGTGCTTCGACGAAGCCTTTGTTAATGGACCCTCATCTTGTATGTGAAAAGAACCTTCTTGAAGCACTGCATTTGGTACAACTCTGGGCATAATTTTCCATTTTCCTAGCAAAACTTTTTACCCAATAACTGCCAAGGAGATCTGGGGGCTTCTGACTGAGAGGTTGCACCTGAGCTGCTGTATTTTCATTATTGCTGACAGACTTCTCCTGGAGACTGTAACCATTTCTGAGCCCATTTCTCCTACAGAACCATAGCACTTGGTACAATTCAGTTTCATACTTTTCTGAGCGGCGTGTGAGCACAGTGACTGGAGCGTGGGTGTGTTTCTGTGGTCGCGGTGCCGTTCAGGTGGAGCTTTGCTGGACAGCTCCCCCGTGCATTGGGAGCATCCGGGGTCCCGCCCTGACCCATCGCTCGGACTCCTGGAATAGCTCACGACAAGACTTCCAGACAGATTCTCTTGATTTTGTTTTCTAGCTGTTGTTTCTAGTATCACACATCAGTCTTCATTGGCCTAAAATGAAAAATAATGGTCCTCATTTGCTTTTCGTTCACCAGATAGGTAGAAACTGGAAACCAAACAATCCAATATTAGATTCCTTTGTAAATGAAACCTGTAGCCTCCCTCAGTTATCACTCAGGAATATATGTAAGCTTCTGGATTATCTTTTGTTTTTCATTGCTTGGGCATCTTGGTTTTGCCTCTGAGAGCTCTCCTGTGGTGAACCATTGTGTTATCAGAGGATTGAAGTCACTACTAGCAATTTATTACTGCTGTTTATTATCATAATTTATTATTATATATAATTTATATTATTATACCTTAGAGCAGTACTGAAAGGGGCACCAGGAAAGCTGGAAAGGGGCTCTGTATCAGGGAGTGTAGGGATAGGACAAGGGGGGAAGGTTTTCAGCTGGAAGAGGGGAGATTTAAATGAAATATCAGGAAGAAATGTTTTCCTGTGAGAGTGAGAGACGTCGTGGCTGCCTTATCCCTGAAGGTGTTGAAGACCAGGTTGGATGGAGCTTGGAGCCCCCTGATCCAGTGGGAGGTGTCCCTGCCCATGGCAGAGGGGTGGAACTGGATGGACTTTGAGGTCCCTTCCAACCCAACCCATTCCATGATTCTATGGTTTCTGAGAGTTTCCCTGAATCCTCTCCCATGCCTTTAGAGATGTGTGTCAGGCTTCAAGGCCTCTTACTCATTTAAGTCTTTGCTCAGAACGTGGACTAATAGTTTCACTCTGGAGAATTCAGACGTGCTATGCATTCATGTTTATTTTATGTCGATACATTTCGTTAATGTCCCGTTGTTACCAGTGTGTTCAAGGAAATTAGTTGTTATGGTGAGTATGGTGGATATGAAATGCATGCAACTGTATTTCAGGGAGTAAATTTTTCATGATTATAGCCTACGGGTGCTAAATAAAAAATGTCAGCTTCTTGGATTCGGTTGCGCTATAAAAGTGTGCCTAGAAATAATGGATTCCGGGACTGCGAAAGGACGACTGCAGCACTGAACTCTCCCAGGTTTAAAAGCAGAAAATATGTGCACTTAGCTGCAGAGAGAAATGTTTGGTATTGCAATGTACAATCATTAAGGCTTTGGAAAGCTGTAACAGATTCGGGAATGCAGCAGAGAAGGAATGTGAGTAAGAGGAGTGTGTGTAGTAAACATAGCTTTTTAAAGAGCCTGAGTTAATGTTCCAGAGAGCAAAAAAAGAAATCAGTTGCCTGTATGATTTCATGCCCTCCCACATTTGTTCTGCTTTGTCTCACGCTTGGGCTATGCTGAAGGACGGTGCTAAGTCCGAAGTCTGTACAGGGAGGAGGAGTGAGCGTTGGAGCTGTTGGTTAAGGATCCAAACCAGCAGCTCCATGCTGGCTCAGAAGCAGCTATTGTCTCTTCTGCTCTCACACAGTTTCTCCTCCAAAATACTTCTGCTTTTTCTTTGTTTTCCTCCTGCTTCCCCATGCAAAATTGTGCTTAAACTAAACAAAAAAAGTCGCCGAAAAGTAGGTTTTATTGTTGGTAATCTAGAGTGCTCAGTGATAAATAACTTCTGGAGCCATAAATATTTTAATGCATTTGAAAACATGTTGCGCGTTCTGTTGGTTTTGGTGCTTAAGGGAACAGGAAAATCTAAACTTGTATGAAAATAACCATCAGTATTTCTCTAATTAAAAGTTTACTGTAGCTTCTGTGAATTCATGTTTTATAAAATCACACCATGGAACAGAAAGGAGCAACTTGGATGTAGAAGATCTGAAAATCTTCATTCTATTCATCCGAGAAATGAAGCCACTTTTTCCAGTAAGGTAAGCCTGGCAAGCTGGCTGCTCTGTCAAATACTGAGGCCTCTGGAAAGGGGCATTTTTGTACATTTAGCTTAATTTTTAGCATTTTCTCACAGTAAAGATTAAGAAAGTGTTGTTTATGTTTTACTTTATGTAGACATTCTCAGAGGCACCTGTTGTTACAACCCTCCAAAATCCTGACAGTACAACGCACAGAAAGTTTGTTACCTGATTGTTTCCCTTCCTTTGGTGAATGTTCCAATCCCTCGATATCTGAATGAAACCCCAACTTCTTCAGCTGAATTGAGAGCAATTACAACTGGGAACCAGTATCCTCAGGTCTGGTTCCTACAGAAGTGAATCATAGAATAGTTTGGGTTGGAAAGGGCCTCAAAGCCCATCCAGTTCCACCCCCCTGCCGTGGGCAGGGACACCTCCCACTGGATCAGGGGGCTCAAAGCCCCATCCAACCTGGCCTTGGACACCTCCAGGGATGGGGCAGCCACCACTTCCCTGGGCAACCTGGGCCAGTGCCTCCTTACCCTCATTGTGAAAAAAACAGCAGCACTGTTCAAATGCTCACACTTCAGATATTGTGTGGGCTTCAGGTGTGATCTAAGGTGGTATTTGAGAAACTCTGAAGATGAGGTGCTCACAGTTGTGTGGGAACTTCGTCTACTGTCTTGCAATGAGGGTGCAATCATAAAGGTGAAAACCACGCACCCTTTGTGATCCAGAGGTACAAAGACTTTATTGCTGGTTATACACAAGAATCAGGCACAAGAAAACTTTGTTTGTCTTGGAGTATTTCCCAACTGCTAAATATCTAAAACCATTTGATCAATATCTAAAAGGTTTTTATTTTACTTGAAGACAAATACAGGATATGAGTATTTCTCTAGTAGTGTAGAGAAAGCTAAATTTGCAGTTAAGAATTTGAACCAATGTCCAAAATAACTGGCTTTTAAAATTTAAAGCATCCCTGGTTACTTGCACCAACAAAAGTTGGTTTGTTTTTTATTCCTGCCTCACCAAAATTAACCATCTGCTCATTAGCTGCATTACAAATGGAAGAGGCGAAACGGAGCTGGTGAGGCTCGCAGCTTTTTGGCAGATGCTGAGAGATGTAAGTAGGGTTTAGTAGTACTTTTCAATAGCAGTAAGTGGTGGAGACAGGCCTGTATCAGAGAGAACAGACCCATGTGAGAACTATTTACATTCCAGCAATGCCTACGCTGCACGCAGAGTGAGTTTAATAGCCAGCGAGGAGGCCTCGACCACATGTTGCAGGCATGTTAAAGACTGAAAACCATTGGAAGACTGTCATGAAATTTCTATCATTCACACAATACAAAGCTCAATCCTCTGCAAGCTTAGAATCTAGAATCACAGAATCATAGAATCATCTGGTTGGAACAGACCTCTGAGATCATCAAGTTCAACCGTACCTGTCCACTTACTAAACCCTGTCCCTAAGAAACTCATCCACCTGCCTTTCAAACACCTCCAAGGTTGGCGACTTCACCACCTCCCTGGGCAGCCTCTGCCAGTGCCTGAGAACCCTTTCAGTGAAGAAATGTTTCCTGATGTCCAATCTGAACCTGTCCCGGCACAACTTGAGGCCATTTCCTCTCAACCCATCACCTATCACTTGCGAGAAGAGATCAGCACCCACCTCTCTCCAACCTCCTTTCAGGGAGCTGTAGACAGTGATGAGGTCTCCCCTCAGCCTCCTGTTCTCCAGGCTAAACAGCCCCAGTTTTCTCAGCCGTTCTTCGTAGGACTTGTTCTCCAGCCCCTTCACCAGCCTCGTTCCCTTCTCTGGACGCTCTCCAGCCCCTCAATGTCTTTCTTGTACTGAGAGGCCCAAAACTGAACCCAGTACTTGAGGTGTGGCCTCCCCAGTGCTGAGTGCAGGGGCACAGTCACTGCTCTGGTCCTGCTGCCCACGCTGTTTCTGATACAGGCCAAGATGCCATTGGCCCACTTGGCCACCTGGGCCACTGCTGGCTCATGTTCAGCCGCCACCTGTCTCTGGCAGGCAGCTCTGACAGGCTTCAAGTCTATATTCCACACTTATCCTAACGTAGAACCACAGCCTCAGGTTTGGGTTGGCAGGGGCCTCTCAAGACCATTGCGTCCAAGCATGTACTACCCCAAGCGAATGTGAGGGGTAACCTGCACGAGGTCTGCAGTTTTTGGAACCAGCCAGTCTGCCTGAGCCATGGAGGGAACTTTATAACTGAAAATGTTTCATCTGGGTGCCTGACTGGAAGTGGGCCGAGCCCCGGGCGCTGAGCGCGCGGTTTGCTGGCTGTCGTGACTGAGGAGCAGATGGGCGCCGCGTTCTGGTGCCTGGCGTTCTGTGGCCAAACCCTCATTAGGGGCATCTTAAAACTATAGCAAGTGACAGCTTTCAAGATATTGCCAATAACTTCAGGCAGCTGTATGTTAACCTGCAGTCTGCTTCCCAAATATGCTTCAGATAACTCTTAGAGTGAAATAGCTCCTCAAGATGTGCTGAAAAGTGAGAAATCAAGAAAATACATTTTCAGCTCTAGATTTTGAGTGAGCAAGCGAGCTGTGGCAACTGGCTGCATTTCAGAGGATTAATTGAGATAATTTTTGAATTAGTTTGATTGGACGTAATTATAAACTTAGCTGGGAAATAAGAATCCTGTGAAGATTCCATTTTTTATGTAACTAAATGGTAGTTGATGCTGAATAACGAGACGTACTCAGAACATTGACACTATTCTGAAAGATAAGTATGCTAAATAAAACTGACCTTCATTTTGAAACGAACAAGGGTAATTGCTAATATAGAGGATGATTAATTAAGATTAACTTCAGTTGAGCTGGTACCTACGCCGTCCGCAGCTGTCATGGTGGCAGTCAAGCATATGGTGAAGGAGAACACCTCTTCAGGCATGGGGAGAGAAGTGGGGGGGGACAGGTATTCTGTGGTGGCCTGGTTGGCCCCCTTGGTTTTGCTGTAGCCGTTCCAACAGGGAAATTAATCACGCTGGGCTATGTCCCAATCTAGGGTTGCTGCACTGCATTCTAATTAAACACATTAAGTGCATCCCTAAGATCACAGGGTAACTTTTCTTGAAGCCTCTATAAAGACTCTGTCAGGAGTAACTTGCCATGAAAACAGATACAGAACGGAAATTGTGGAAGATGACTTCTAGTCCTTTTTTTTATTGAATGGCTGGTACCAGTAGGAAATGAGCAGAAATGTTCTGAACTCCCGGAAGTATTGTTAGAACAAATCAACCCTGGACAGCAAGCCTAGGAGTGTAAGGTTGACCCTTAGGATCTCTTCCTTCTTTCAGTGTCTTTTAAATCTGATATTTATAAGTTCTTTCACTTTATCTGCAATTGGGATTCTCTTTGTATAATGTGTGTGGTTATGAGAGGCTCTAAAGGTGGCTGTTGCCCCATGTCTCCAGGTGGGAGGTAGGCTTGAAGTCTGTAGGGGTGGTTCCCTGAAAATCCAGCTGCTGCCTGACCAGAAGTGATGCCATTTCCCTGCCCTCCTAACCTGCCCGACCCTGGATGGAATCTCAGGAATAACTAGGAAAAAAAAAGAGGAAAAATCTATGATACTTCTGTCTTCTTGAATGCTTTGAATGCTGTACCTGGCCATTTCAAAAGAAGTGATATTAGGGGCAGATGTAATACAATGGAAAGGATATTGAGGATGTAGAAAGGCTTTCCTGTAGGGAGATGCTAAACAGACTTGGACTGTCCAGCTCAGGAAAAAGGCAACTGGGATAATCTGAAAACATCTGTGAAATCATCAACATGTACAGAATGAAAATAAATGATTATTTAGAGTTTTTCATAATGGAAGAAGAATAGGGCGCCTAATGAAATGATTAAGCAATAGGTTGAAATAGATGAAATCTAATTCTGTCACAGCATTCTAGGTATTGTTGTGATGCCCTCCAGTCCCTGACTTTGAGCAGGTCAGCTGGTTGGAGGGAACCGGCAAGGAGAATTCGAAGTCAGGACAGCTCAAGTAGTAAATGAAAGAAAGGGTCTCTCTTAATTACCTGCACATGATGAATGATCCAGTGGCTGAATCACAGTACTGTAATGAGCTTTTAGGTTGGACTTGTATTCCTTCCACACAATTTAATTGCATGGTGGGATATGCTAACGTAGGGTGTTGTAGAAGCCTCCAGAAGTATTTGCGTTCCACTAGAAATCAGATAAATTCATAGATCAGAAGACTATGGAAGAGCAGGATTATCCAAATATGTATTAGGAAGTCTCAAAACAAGGAGGTTGCTAGGAGCTGGGTGAGTTTGTTGGGAAGGGCTGCTGTAAACTTGCCATGATTCGTAGGCATCTTCAGTCACCACTATCAGGGATAAACTCCTGCGATGGACAGACTTTGGTCCAACCCTGCAGCAGTTCCTGAGTTCAGGGCTTTCCATATGACAGGGCAGTACGTCAGCCGTGGGCTGTTGGGTCCTGTGATCTTGGCATATCTGCCTTTCTTTAAAAGGTTTGCTGAGATTTTAGTTATGACTGAAGACAAACATTTCTCAGAGACTAGAGTTATTTTTCTTCTGAGTTGCCCTACCAGGTAAAACCTGTTTTAAGTGCGCTAAGCTTCCTTGCTGCTTAGTATCACAGAGGATCTCATCTCCAGAGAATAATGAATCCGTACTGCATCGCCTGCTATCACCTCTAGCAAAGAAAAACAAATAGCTTTTTGGGGAAATGCAGATTTTCCAATTTTCAGGTTGTTAAAGAGTTAAAACCTCACTGTGAATAAAAGGGAAAAGGCCTGTTCTGCTCAGAGAAGTTACAACCTTGTGCAAAGAGAAAATGTTTACAGGCAGAGTAAAATATCAGCAATTTAGGACTGATTTAAAAACTGTTTTCAAGTAGATGGGAAGTAGAATAGGTGTGAGGAGGAGAGAACACAGCCCAGCTGAAGCATTAAATAAGGTTTTGCGAGGGAAGAACCTTTTTGGATTGGAAGTTCGCCCTTCCTCCCTGTGGGGACTCTGAGGCTCTGTTTTGGTGGTCTGTATAGTGGAGACCAGGCCTTGGCAGGCTGAGGAGAGCATGATGTCACTGGATGCATAACATATGCACAGCGAGCTAGTAAATGCTGTTCACACCGCCGCGCGGCCAGATGTGTGCTGGAACACGCCTGGAGAGATGGAGAAGTCATCTTTACAAAGATACTCAGAAATGATATAAGAATGTCCATCCTGAGCCTGGCCTCAGCCACAGTGTCTGCCCAGTACAAACATGCTCTGAGGGTCTCTCCCTCCTACACCTCATGAGCAGTCTGGGGAGAGGGCCTTATTCAGCATCTTTCTGTTGCTCAGAGATGAGCTCTGAGAAGCTCCTATTCTACCCAGCAGACTACTCCAGAGCTTCTCAGTGTGAATTATGTGCAGCAGATGAGAATCAAAGGAATCCATTCACTCCACTTTCCACTGTTCTTCTGCCTCCTGTTATGAACGGTCCCATCACCGTTACTGCAGAGGCTCCTGGTGCTGGTCACCGTTCTCCTTCCTGATGCACAGCTCTCTCTGCAAACTAATGTGCTTCCAGGGATTATTTGAATCTCTGACTCTAGAGTGCTTCACTTGCAATAAAACCAAAGGTGGGTTTATGTTTTTCTGTACTTCAGAGTGAAAATACAGTTTTGTTCTAAAATTTGCAGTCAATGAAGACTATTTGTGTTGTGAACAGTCTGTTACCTGGTCACTGGTGTACAGAGAGTTAAATTCAGCTTTGCTTCTGCTTCTTTTTGCACAGGCTCCAAGAGATTAAAGGGAGGAGGGGAGCTGCTGGAAGGCAGCAGCAGGAGAACGCCTACAGAAAGTCAGGAATTCCTTATCCAAATGGGACGGTGTTTCAAACTTGATTTTTTTTTCTGTTTTATGTATTTGTACTCATTTTTTTTACGCTTACTGATGATTTTGCCTGCTAAAAGGATTATTGCTAACTAATGCTATTGTAATCTGACTAGTCTGTGTTCAAGACTCTAAACTAGTCTCCTGTAATGGCTACACAGATGAATTGCCACCCTGGAATCTTTGGGCCTGTGCTGGTTTTGAAAGGTCTGTTTGAGCTGTGCTCTGATCATTGTCTCAGGGGAGGGGGAAGTCTGTGACTTGCTGGGAAGTTCATTCTGTGCTCACTGAGTGGAAATTGTTCTACTGAGTTTTGAGACCGTGCAGCACAGAAGGGATCCGGCCCTGTCTGTTTAGGATGTGTAAGCATCTCTGCTGTGCAGACAGTAACTGGCAGCAGACAGAGAGGCCGTGTCAGCAGTCCCAGCTGGTGACTCTCAAGCTCGATAACTGAGGAGGCAAATGATGTTCTGTGTCATTTTAAAAAGGAAGAGCACAGTCCTTTAAATATCCATGTACTTGGACAGACAGGATAAATGCTGGCAGACTTCAGACTCCAAGGTATAAACTTTTAACCAGTGCCATCAGAAAGGAGTTTTCTTCCTTATATGCAAGAAACACGATTTGCCATAGGCTTCATTCTGTAGAAGGAAGGCCTCCAAGAGGTACATCTCCAGATGGACTGGACAGATTGCGTCTGCTTTGTTAGAAGGACCAAGATCAAGCAAACTTAACAACTATTTTAACAGGAAGGACTATTGGCTTTAGGGAACAACTGGTCTGCCTGGTGTCTGGTTCCTGTACCCACTCAGTTCAATCCAACAATCAGAACTCCTGATTTTTTCTTTTAAATGGAACAAACCATTGTAAAACTTCTAGTTTTAGGACTTTAAAGTTATGCTTGTTGGGCCAAAGCCTTTACACAGGTGAGTTAGAAGGGATTTGTAACCAGAAGGATAATGGTAATCTTCTCCTAAGTGTAAATATGAACTTACGACAGCGCTTTACCCAAATGATGATACTCACAGAATGGCTTTGGGGCAGTGGTGTGGAAAACTGGCAGCTCCTCCAATCCTGAAAGCTGCTACCCTGTCACATACAACAGAGTAAAAGCCTGTGACCAGGCAGAGAGAATAGATCAAACTGATTTGTCTCTCTTTTAGCTGTCATCTCTTGTATATGTAGCCCATAAAGAATGCATCATATATAACAGTGAAATTCAAGATCCACAGGGCCTTTTCCATCTCTCCTAGATCTTAATAGTTCATAAAGGTTTTAGTTCATTCTTCCTCTTTTTTTTCAGCTTTTTTTCAGCTTTTACCTTCCTATGCTGCTATTTTAATGTTCCTGATGCACATTGAACACCTGCTGTCAGAGCTGTCGTGCATCACGTTGAAGATACTTGCCACCACCTCTTTTGCATATATAATTCCTTCATTAAGTTTTCAGTTCTAATTGCATTTTCTGTGGTACTTCTGGGTTATCAATAATTTGCTGGTGATGTGCTTGGCAGTGAGGGCAACAAGAGAGGAATACTGGAGCTGCCTTACAACCAGAATAAAATGTAATCCTGACCATCCTATCCATGACGGAATCTATGCAGTAGAAGGCTGAAGTGCTTTGTGTCACAGCCACAGTGCACTCAGGTACAGGACTGGTTAACCTTTGGTTATAATTCTTCCCTCTCTCCCAGCTCCTACTTGCTCTGCAGTTGGTTCTGCCTCTGAATATCAAGGTTTAATTGGTCTGCGTTAGCAGTGTTTTGGATTCTGCACTGCTGGTGCACTCATTTACACAGCCCTAGAAAAGAATTCTTTTTGGAAGTGACCAAGAAGGTCATTTTATAATTTCCATTTTGATTCCTTTATTTCTTTTTCACTTCTCCTATTGACTGTGTCCGTCAGTTGTTTGAGCTGCATAAAGCCTTGGTGTCTCTACACAGTTAAGTCCTAGGAGCCTGGAACTACCAATCATTAAAGCAGTTCCTTCTGTCTAAGTGTATGGTGATGTAAATTAAAAAAAGGAAATGGTATAAGGGCTTTTACTCTTAATGTGCTTGCTCAGAGCTGACTCTGGAAGGGAAACATAGCCGTTTCCCCCCACTGAAATGCTGTCCTCAAAAGGAAGATTCTTTGTCTTGAGTTAGTCATTATTTTATAAAGTCCAGGAGCATAAACCAGATCTATTTTTAATGACCAGACTTATTTTAAAGGTCAGTCTGTTAGCTTAGCAAACATAACAAGTTATTGATCCCTTCAAGTCTAGTGGCTGAGCTTTGCTTGTTACGGCATGGTTGGAAAAGCCCACGTGCAGCCACTGATCAGCGTTACAGCGTCCTCAGCGCGGTGTGAGCTCCCTGTGATTTGTTTGAACATAAAGATTAAAAAAAAGTGTTGGGTTGGTGGGATTTCTGAGGGGATTGTTATACGGATTTAGACTCAGGTCACTCGTTTGACACAGTGTAAGTGTGTGAACAATTGCTCGCTGCTTGGTGGAATGCAGAGGCTGGTCTGTTCAGGTGGGAGGAATTGCATCTTTAATGGGCATTCAGCAGTCCTGGATGAGAGCAGACGCCATACGTGAAACGGCTCGTGGAGCCTGGCTGGTGAGTTCTGCCGTGGGCACAAGTAGCTCTTCTGAGGGTTTTGGACATCAGCAGTGATGTTATGTGGAAGCCTCTAACATGACTCACACTTCTCTCTCTGCTCTGTGCATGTGCCAAGAGCCCCTCTTTCAGGGGTATCCACCTTAACCTCATATTTTTAAATGGCAAAAATCTGTGCTGGAGTCACTGTGGGTGACTCTACCAGACTGAATTTGTGCTTTGGGGTTGGCTGTGGGGTCATTGCTTGTAAAAGGTCTTTAGTAAGAAATAAGTCTAATTGCCAAAATAGGTTATGGAATAAACTTCTGTTTACATATTTCAATTGAATAGGGTTTTTTTTTTCCTTAAAACTTATTTGAAGTTACTCTTTTATCATCAGCAACCACTTACGTAGATGCAACTTGAATATTTTCTGATTTTTGGTTCTTTCAAATAGCTCACCGTTCACCTTTCCTGTCAGGCTTGGGTTGAAGTTGCTGCATGGTTGGCTCCTTCTGTTTCTCCATGTAGAAGAATTTTAGTACCTCTTTTAGCCTTATGTTCTTTCGCTGTTGGATGCCTGAACACGCAAAGTTAAATGAAGCAGCTATGTTCTTCTGGATTTTTAAGCTGAAGCTATGGCTGGAGCCAAGAGCTGTCCTAGTTACTCTTAAATATTCTTATGACTTCATGCTGAAAAATGTCATTGCAGGTCAGGTCCTGAGTAAGTGTATTGTGATGGAGCAGTGTGCTGGCCTCGCCATTGTGGAACAAAGCTGGCTGAGACTTGCCTTGGTCACTGGCAGGTTCTTAAGGTCTTGTTTTGATGAGCTCTCCTAAGCTTACTGTCAAAAGTAGTGAAGCTAAATAAAACTCGTCATCATGGTGGTGAAGATGCCCTCTATCTCTATCAGGTGCTTAGATGTAGATATAGTCCAGTACACTTCTGGCTGTGTGAGTGCAGAGGGTGCTGCATCCCATGGGATGAGGCAGGTGTGCTCACAGTGGACAGGTTGTGGAAAGGTCTGGGCCAACAGTCGTGTCAATAATGAGCACAAGAGAAATTAAACCTGCACTTGGGTGTGCTGCTCCAAAAGCAGGATGGACTAGATGATTGTTGTGGGTCCCTTCCAGTGGGAACTATTCTGTTCTAAGAACCTTGGATGTAACTCCTCAGAGAGTCTGGGTTGTTCCTGCTCCAGTGATCTCAGTGATGCTCTGTGGTTTTACAGAACCTTAAGATCGTTCCCCATTTTTAAGGTTATCATCTCCGACACGGCGGTGAGGAGTTCTTCCCATTAACTGTTGCCTAAAGAACGAGTGGCTCTTTGAACACCTTTCTGAAGAAGATATATCTGACCTTTCTCTGCCCACTCGTAGGCTGTGTGTCTGAAGACACTTTGTCATTTTACAGAAGTGCAGTTTATTCCTTTTTTCCATTCCTGTAATGCTGCAGCAATGGAAAGGGCTGCTGTATGGCTTCAGCATGCTGTGGTTTGGGGAAAAGATGATGCTGCATATGGATGAATTGTGTCACATCTCTTATTCATACGGTCCCAACTGAATATGTGATATTCCTGTTCCACATTTTATGAGAAAGTTCAGCAGCAGAGCTGCCTATCATTGTAAATCAGTAAGAGAAGACTCTTTAGAGAGTTATAAGTGCTGTTCCTGACGGTTACAGGATCTCTTGTGGAGTGTCTTGGGGCTCAGGAGCAGGATAGCTGCTGTAACACACCTACATTTCCACTGCATGGAAGAGAAATTTTGAATAGACAAAACAGATTTTTCACGTTACAATGGTTTTACTGTGTAGCCTTTTCAGAGGAAACAAAAAGGGGATTTGGAATTAAACCTTCTTTAAATCTAGAAAGTCTGTTCTGCGTCCTGAAAAGCAGGACACGACTAATATGCAGAGTATGTCACAAAACTCCCTAACTTCCTCCCCTAATTTCCTCTTCCAAAGAAACATTTGAGCTCCAGAAAAGGTATTTGTCAAAGCAGTTTGTGTTTTTCTTTGCTGGTGAGCACTGTAGATTTGTGATAGACTGACTCTTCAGGAGGAATCACCACTCGGCACCGCTTGACTTGGCTTCCTGGGGCTCTTGGCAGAGGGGACGATTCAGCTCCCTGTGCAGCTGGTTTCAGTTCTTACATGAAATTAATGAACACAGCTTGTCTTTCTGCCCCACCTCTTTTTTGTGACCAGTGTCTTTAAATTATCTTTTTACTGTCCTTCCTGGCTTTTTTGTTCTTTGTAGATTTTTTAACAGCTTTCTCTGCTCTGAAATGCTGACAAGTGAGCATGATATTTTTCTGTTTTTACAGATAATTCTGTAGCATTTACAGATACCTCTGTAGTCAGTGGGTACTGTTTGCCTTCTGGGCTGTGTGTGCTTAGTACCTGGGTGTCCGGTCACTATTATTATTGAGGGCTAAGAGAATGCTACCTGGCTCCATCGTGTTGTGAATGCCTTCTATGACTTGCTCTGAGAGAAGAAAGGTTACACAGTTGTGTGCATGGAGGCAGCACAGAACAGACTGCGCTGGCTTTGGAAGCTGTGGGTGTTCTTTGAGCAGTCTCGCTGACATCCGACAAAAGGCTCCGGCGCAAAGCTCATCCTATTGATCTCACTTGTGAGTTTATTGGAAATACCAGTGCTTAAAGTGATCCAGAAACTGTGGGTTACCCAGATAATAGGATGCAGACCCAATCTGTAAATGCATTCACAGTGTTTTCTGGGCAAGCAGTAGTGGATCAGCTGACATTCCTTTGGATCACTGGTTTGCTCTGTGTTCATTGGATGCTGTGGGTGGCGCACGGACGGCTTCTCCTGCTGCCCCCAGCAGCGCCTGAAGCAGACACATCAGGGTTGTTTTTCAGGTGCATTTATGTAGCAGGGTGACCTCCTGAGGCTTCCTAGCACTTCAAAACACTTCCTTGCAATTTTTTTTTTAAGTGCTCTTAACCCTTACTAGTTTTGGTAATAGAGAAATACCTGAAGTGAGGCAGCACAGAGGACGGAGCCAGGTTTTCAGCAGTGCCCAGGGACAGGACTGGAGGCCAAGGGCACAAACTGAAACACAAGAGGTTCCCTCTGCACATCAGGAAACACTTTGTCATTATGAAGGGTGACAGCACCGGCAGTGGTTGCCCAGGAAGGTGTCAGTCTCCCTTTACATAGACAGTTAAAAGGCATCTGGACACGGTCCTGGCAGCTGCCTCGGGGCGACCCTGCTTGAGCAAGGGGCTGCGCAAGGTGACCCCCAGAGGTCCCTTCCCACCTCAGCCATTCAGGGATTCTGTGTTTTATTGCCTACAGACAAACTGCAGCCTCCAAGGTTCCCACAAAATGATCCAAGCGCTAATAGAAAGTATGCTTTTCTGTGTTAGCTGTGGCTGTTTTCATTCTTAAATTTGTATTTTTCAGTAAAGGGTAATGGTCTGAGCTGCTGGTGGGTAAAAGGCAGGTCCTGTGGAATGGCTGGAGTTGCTTGGCAACGAGCGGGAGCAGGGAGGGAGGTGAGGAAGAAAGAGCAGCTTCCGAATGTCTGAACAGCATCCCCTCTGAAATCACTGGCGTGTGAACCAGAGGAGCTTCCTCAAAGACCTACAGCATTTGGGAACATTTCTCAGGGACATGAGGGAATGTTGTGAATATTGGAACAGTGTATGAAATGTGGTTGCCCTTGAATTCTGCTTCTTACAGTCAAAAATATTTATTTCTAAATTCCCCATTGATGAGGTCCCCTCTGCTCTCTGACTGCCATGACTCGCTGGGTGTTCCCGCTCTGGTCCTTGTTGATGGCTCCACAGCATCCACAGTTCTGTGGAGTCCATCAGTGCTGCTGTTTATTTGAGCAGACGAGATCTTGTGGAGTGTGGGGAGGCACAGGCACAGGGACAGACAGCCACATGCCCGAGCACCCACAGACACACATGCAGACACACACACACTTTTCTCTCCCTTTCCTGTGTGAGCTCTTTCTCTGCAGCCCTTTGCTCTTTACTTACTCCACAGGGACAGGACACTCCTGCTTTTCTCAGTGCAGGAGAGCCCCCACTGCATGTGTCCACTTGGGAATGGCAGTGTGGGTTTGACCTGGAGCCTCACCTGTGTGGGAGGTTGAGCTATATTTGTGGAGATTTTTGATCAAATTACCAGTGTCACTAAAGAAACAATGAATTTCCTTGACAGCTGCTTCTTACTACCAGACTCCTCCTTTTATTTGTTCTTTTCTGTGCTAAAAGCCACTTGCCAGTCTGTTTAGCACCTCCAGCTAGGAGTGCAGCGATGGAACCTGTGGGTGTCAGAGAGAGAAATGATGATATCTGAAGTGAGAAAGAGATACACAAGAATCTCAGCTTTAAAGGCAGAAGGACAAACACTCTTAAAGCTGAGTGACTCTTTTGACAGCATTTTGATCAGATTACCCATGTATCCATAGCATTAGAGAACAGGCACTCAGGAACTGTGGGGAAGAAGAACCTAAACAGATTACAAGTCCCAGAGCATCCTAGCAAATAATGACACGAGGTGAGGAAGTCCAGAGGGTCATGGAGAACCAGTTGTTTTTAGTGTAGTGAATAATGACAAACACTTCCACTGGTTTATATTTTCAGGGTAGAGATTGGCAAGGAACAAGGTGGAGTGAGATGGTCGTGCTGGGATGGATGTGCAGTCTGGGCTGCCTGGATTTTTTCCTTGCTTAGAAAGAACTTAATACTACATCTTTGGTCATGAGATTTTCTCCTTTGGCATTAACTGCTTGGCTGGAATTACAGCAGTGACTTAGTGTCACTCCAGTTCTGCTGTGGGCATGCAGAGGCCCATCCAGTACCAGTTATAATCAATTAATTCCCAGTATGCCCAGATGCTAATACTCTCCTTCCCTTAACATCTGTTCTTGGCTGTCTCTGTAGTATTTTGGATTCTTTGGAAAAAGCACTATTCTGAAAGCTTTATAAGGTTGCACAGTTCTACCACTAATGAACAATAAATGACCTGCCCTGGGAAATAAGGTACAGTTTCGGTGCTCTGAGGTGGAAGGTGGTTTCCTCCCTCAATCTGAAGCTACATTCCTTGAGGATCTGCAGAAATAGCCTTGCAGAGGAGGTGATGGAGGTAGATTGTTACTGGGCTCTTTGAATTTCTTACTTGAGACAGCAGATGGTGGTGGAAGTCAGCAAGGGAAGGCTCAGAGAGGACTCTTCTCCAGGAAGGGACAGATAGCAGAAAGGATACTCTTTGGTAAATCTTTGCCTCCCAAGGCAGAGATTATTTTGACCCACATCTTGACTGAATTACATGTGTCTCCATAGCAGCAGTAATTGTGCTTCCTACGGAAAAAGGGAGGAGGAAGTCCTAATAAGAAGCAGGTCCCAAACACAATGTTTTCTGTTCAGAGTCATGTAATGAAAGAGCTAAAGCTTCTTAAGCCAATAACAGAGTCACAATCAGCAGTTCAAAAGCAAACACCTTCCTTGGTAAGATACAGTTAAAATCTAGGATATATTTCCTATGCAGTAAACCACAGAAATACACATTTTGCCACAAGCCTATCACATAAATATTTCACAGACACAACATAACATTTAAATAATGCTGCTTGTGATGAATACAGCCTCTAGCCATGACATTTCTGTTTGTGACTGAAACTTTCATCTTTAGGCTTCTTGGTCTGGACGTTTCCCATCTCTGTCTCACAGGGTACAGGACATATTTGCAAATAGTGAAGGATTTGGCCCCCATATTGATTTCTGAATATTTTCAAATACTGACCTAAGTGAGTGCCTGTGAGGAGTCAGAGTGCATCCCCATGTCAGTTCAGTTACCTCTTCCCTGGTAGCAGCCTCTTTGCTGCTGTTTGTCCCTGCTGCAGATGACTTTGAATAGTTCTGTTTACAGCGAACCCACCCTGCATGGACACAATTCTTTCGACTTCCTCACATGGCGACCTGGCAACTGTTTGTGTGTTCAATGTGCATCTTGCTTGCTGAAGCGTTGGATGGGAGTGTGCTGACTTTGGTGGGGCTGGAGCTGATTTTCTTCTTAGCAGAGCATATGATGCTTTGGTTTAGATTTGTGACCCAAACAGGGTTTATAACACACAAATGTTTTAGCTATTGCTGAACTGTCCCTACACAGCACTAAGGCCTTCCCTGTTTCTCACTCTATGATAGTGCTTCTTCCCCTTCCCCTTCCCCTTTCCCCTTCCCTTTTCCCTTTCCCCTTCCCTTTTCCCTTCCCTTTCCCCTTCCCTTTTCCCTTCCCTCTCCCCTCCCCTTCAAGGAGAGGAGAGAAGAAGAGCAGTAGTGTAGAGTCACAGATTGGGTTGGGTTGGAAGGGACCTTTGGAGGCCATTCAGTCCACCCCTAGGCTTGGGCAGACACCATGCTCCAAGCTGGAGTTGCTTTCTGAAGAAAACACTCACAGATGAGTGCCTGGAGGCCAGGTCGGTGAATCCCAAGGCGGGATGTGTGAACTGCAGTGTCCTGCCTTCCCTGGGACCAGCAGGGAAGAGAAGGCTGTGCAGGAGGCCGTTCCCTCAGTCCAAGCTCAGCTGTCAGTGCTTGTGAGGGCGCTCTATCACAACAAGATTAGCTCTAATCTTGTATTCACTTATTTGATCATTTCATGGTGCTGCTGAATAATCTGTGATTAGTAACAGGCACCTACAGCCCTCAGATAATGTGGCCTGCGTGACCACCACCCTCTGCTGCCCCTCCAGCTTGATGCATCCAGTTGCCAGTAGTAAATGCTGTAGCCTTTTCCCTTATCTTCATTCTGTGTCTCTTTGAACTAAGCCGTGCTACAGCTCTCTAATTAGTGTTAAGCAACCAGTTTTTTCTCAGCTGCTTCTCCTGTCACAAGTGGTATTTTCCAGATAAGTATATACTCATTTTTCAAAGCCCTCTCCTTGGATTTTCAGCCTGGATTATACCCCTGTGAAAAAAGCTTTTTCTGCTTGACTAAACAAAGTATTTCTGAAGTGATTTTCAGTCTTTTGAAGAGAGTCAGCTGCTGAGATGTGAACCCCAGGTAACCTAATAACGAAAATAATCCGTGCTACTGCTACGCAGCATAGAACAACTGATCTTTGTTATCAAGAGAACAGGGCCAAGTGCTGTGGTCCAGCAGCAAAATGCAGCACAAGCAAAAGGGGGTACACCAGAAAACCAGCAAAATATACAAACACTTTGTAGGACCTTGAATTCTTTCCTACCTGCTGTATCTATCCTTGCTCTTTACTCTGTGCTCTCTCCGATGCACATAGGAGGATCATCCAGAGGGACCCACCTGGACACGTTCCTGCACAACCTGCTGGAGGTGACCCTGCTTTGGCAGGGGGGATGAGCTCCAGAGGGCCCTTCCAACCTGACCATCCTGGGATTCTGTGACCCCAGCACCTTTAGTTGAATTTCATGCTTCTCTCTTCCTATATAAGAAAGGAACAGTAGAACACATGCCCAAAGTGCTGATAGTGTGGAAATGGGCAGTAAATTGTGGTTCTAAGTGGGAGGAGAACTTGCCATGAGCTAACATCTAGAGATGAGTTGGCTTTTGATGATTTCTGGTAACCTAGAGAAGTGTGATTCTTCCCAGAACTCCCCTACACCAATTATTGCACTCCAGGGAGTTCCCTTCTCCCAGCCCAGGGGCAGTCTCTGAAATGCTTTCTCCTTTCCTAGCTCACAGTTAGCTTTGCAGCCGCAGTAGCTGGGATCATGTGTGCTATCTGGGCTTTAACCAGCTCCAAGGTGTGGTGTTCGTGCTCCGTGTGCTGGTTTGAGGCAGCCAAAGCGATAGACACAGAGCGCTGAATGAATTGAAACTGCTTTAATAAATTCAGAAATAAAAGGGTTTGATTTTATTAAGCTTCATGAATTTGCCAAGGGACTGGGCTATTAGGAGCTTGATCTGCATCCCTCTGGCTGTGTTGGGATATTTTTAACTGTTGAAATGCTGGTGTCTTTCAGACTGCCAATCCCATGAGCTCAGAGGTGAGAGTATGGCATGAGGTCAAGTTGTTACTCCAAATCTGTATGGAGCTGCTGAATGCCATCCAATGGAGATGCTTGCTAAACTGTAGAATGACACAATAAACTGAGTTCTACAATTGAGAGAGCCTGACTTGCAGTCTACTCACCAAGACAACTCCAACAGGACTTTTTTTTCTACTTGCGGTATATAGGATTGGACCTAGGTGATGCACTTTGGCCAAGCAGGTATGACAAAGGTATCAGAACTTAAAAGTTATTAAAAATGAAAAGTTGTGCAAGAAAGGAGATAGCACATCAAATCGTTCTAGGTTCTTTGAAAGAGTTTGCCATTTCTACCAGATACCGAGCATTTATCCTGCCTTTATTCTGGGTATTTTCTATGCCTTTGACAATAGTGCCATTATCGTTTCTTTTTTCAACAGCAGAAAAAAAAGAAGTTTAAATATAGCAGAAATGCCAGTCACTGGAGTAAGAAATCAGAGTGAAGCAGCTCACTCCCTTTTGTGACAGGTGAATATGCTTAGCTACTGCTTTGCTCCCTGTTAATTATCTTTACTCGGGAAGGATTTCAAAATCCTCCTGTTGATCATGTCAAAACAACACATTTTGGATACAATCTGTGAATTAGATTAAGCTTCTTTCTGACAGCATCACGGTAAATGGCATTGTCTGATTGGGAGCGTTTATTTTCTTCCCTCAAGTCCTGACTCTGCCATTTACAAAAGTCTCCGGAATTGTCAATGCCAATTTTTAAATTGATGGAAATCAGTAAATTTCTGGGTGCAGTGGCTCTACTGTGAGTACAAGGGGCATAGCTCCATCCTTCACCAGTTCTGATGAGGAAAACCAGCTGGGGTTCCTTTTCTGCACTGCCGCACCTCTTCTCTTCTGCCCCTGCTGCTTTTCAGAGCTTTATTTCTCACTTGCCTCTCCTTGGCGATTCGATTTGTAGCACTCTGCCTCAAGGACTGTTGGAAATCCAGATGAAGGGGTGTGAGCAGCAGCACAGGGCTGAGAGCTGGTGTTTGAGGGTAAGGCAGGACATGATGGGAACTGCTGGAGGTGGTTTTCTGGATGAGGTTGGTGCGTTCTGGAACTATTGCCTGAGCGTTGTGCAAGGAGCAAAGCACTTAGTATTTGTTGGGTTATATTTTGGTACTATGTTTGCCATCGAACGGATCATTCACCTCTGAGATGCTGCACTGTTGGTCACTCATCATAGCAAAGAAAACTATGACTATGCACCACTTGAGTAACATAAAATCCAGTTAACTCGTGCTGTGTCCATGTGTCACGGATTTTTGACACCCCTGAGACTTTCAAAATTGGCTCAGAACAGCACCAAGAGCTCAGTTTTACCATAACGTGCTTCTCGGAGGTGGTCAGAATGCTTAAGCTGCCCAGCTTTGCCTTCTCCCTGCAGCGCTGACCAGAGGAATGGGGCAGGAGCTGCGGGGCGAGGGCATCCCCCGCATCCAGTGCAGCCGGGGCTTCGTGGGAACGCGGGGACCATGGGGATGGGCGGAAGCCCCGGGGCCAGAGCATCCTCCTCATCCCCCGGAGCCGGAGCATCCTCCGCATCCCCCGGGAGTCGTGGGGACGGGGCGAGAACCAGGGGGACGAAGCATCTTCTGAATCCCCCGCAGCCGTGCGGGAGCCCCGGGGACGGAGCATCCCCGCGCCCGGGGTAGCGGGGCGGTGTGGGGGCGGTCGCGGCGCGCGGGGGCGGTGCCGGTGCGGGGGGGCGGTGCCGGGGGGGCGGTCGCGGTGCGGGGGGGCGGTGCCGGCGGCGGGGCGGGCGCTGCCGGCGGCGCGGCGGGGCTGCCCGCGCCCCTCTCTGCCTCGGAGCCGAGCGCAGCCGGGTCCGGCCGCACCTCTCGCCGCGGGGCGGGCGATGGGAGCCGCGGGGCCGGGCAGCCCCGCTCCTGCGGGCGGCGCGGCGGGGCCGGCCGCTGCCCCGCGGGGCTGGCGGCGGGGCCGGGCAGCATGAGCGCGGGCTGCGGCCCCGCTGCGCTCCCCGCCGGCTCCCGGGCGCCGCATTGATGCTCCGCGGCCCCGCTCTACAAATATGATGAAATGGCAGCCCAGGAAGAAGGTGGGTGGCGGGGGGGGAGCTGCCCCGCGCCGGCTCCGTGTCTCGGACCGGCTCCTCGCGCGTCCCTGCTCCCCCGTGTTCCCGCTCCGGCCGCCGCCAACTTTGCTGTCCCCGCCGGGGCTGTCGCGCTGTGCGGTCCCGGCCGCTGGCTACAGCCAGGGCTGCGGGCTCGGGTCCCGGGGCTGCGGGTTGGAGCCCTGGGGGCTGCGCGTTCGACACCCAGGGATGCGGGTTCCATCCAGGGGGCGCCGGTTCGAGACCCGGGGTTCGCGGATTGGAGTCCCGGGGACCAGGGGTTCGAGACCCCGGCCCTCGGTTGGAGCCCTGAGGCTTGCGGGTTCCAGTCCCGGGATAACTGGGAGCTGCCAAGTCGAGCCCTGGAGGCCGCGGGTTCGAGCTCCGGGAGTCCAGGGATTTCCCGGTTTGAACCTCAGGGCTCGCGGGTTCAAGTTCCAGGGGCCGTGGTTTTGCGGGTTCGAGTGCCGGTGACCACAGATTTGTGCCCCAGGGTCGACGGCTTCCCGGGTTGGAAGCCCTGGGGTTTGAGGGTTGGAGCCCCAGGGGTCGCAGGTTGAGCCCTGGCAGCGCCTGCTGCCTTGAGCACGCTTGGCACCGTGTTTTATTGACATTCTTTTAAGGGAAAATCCAGCAAACCGAGCATTTTGTGCACCCCTCCCCAGCAGTGACCTCGTGCCTCTGGCAGCTGAGCACTGTTACACTTCTTATTTTCTTTTTTTTCTGGAAAGAAACCTGCTCGAACCAGCAGGGCTCCCGCTCTGTCTGTAGCGTGATGTGCGATGCTGTGTTTTACATCAGGGAAGAAATAGAAATCATATGTGAAACGCATGAGAGTGTCTCTCGCTTGGAGCGAGAGACTCGGGAATAGATGGTGCTTCAGAGCGTCCTGATAGCAGCGCCGACTGGCACAGCATCGCCAGGCCGTCTGGCAGGTTTTGTGTCACTGATGTCTTTGCTCTTTTCAGCCCTTCTGAAGCTATTCCTTTGTTTTTTTTTTTTCCAGCAAGCAATTTGTTCTAGTGAGTGGAGTTCTTATTTCAAATTATTGTGTCTTCAGTAGGATAAATAGATGGAGAGTGAGCTTGATGGGAACATCTGGGCGTTTTTCAAGCTCATCCATGCTTCTTTTCAAACTGGTTTTAAGATGCCTACAAGCTATAGGTTTATACATGTCTGTTTTTACTATTTTCAACTGAATATGCAGTCACTCCTGTGGTTATGGCTGTGGAAACCCCTCCAGGCCATGGTTACAGCAGTATCGACTGAACCACTGAAATATTTTTCTTGGCTGCTGGCTGGACTCTTCGGCTCTGGAAGATTCCACGTCGAGTGTCAGGATTCACTCGGCAGCATTGGCTCACCCACTTGTGCTTAAATCAGGATGTCAAATGGTTATTTCTTTTCTTTGTGTTAGCTGTGTCCAAATAAAGCTGATTTTGGGCAACCAAGTTGGAATGCATAGAGGGCACGGAAGGCAGCGGAGTTCTCCTGAGCTGTCAAGCTTCTTGCTGGTGTGAGTGAAAACTAATTCCTGCTCCCGCTATGATGTGATGGAAACTATGCTGGTTGGAATAGGCTCTGTTCTCGACTGTAGCACCAGTAAAATCTTAGCAGAGGTTATTTTGTCAGTGTTGCCAGCACACTCACGTGCCAGGGATTCTGGCCCCGGTGCCTTTGTGGGGTTGCAGTCATGTGCTGTGCAGAGCGGTTTCAGGCCAATGACTCACCCGAACCACTCGCTCAAGAAGGCGCTTCTGCTCCAGGACACAGACTGAGGATGGTGTCGTTGCTGCAGTGTTCCTGGAGCCCTGGGTCATTTATGGCTGTTGGTGGTTGTGGAAAGGGACTTCTGAGAAGCAGTTTGGCTGTGGGCTGGCTGTTGAAGTACCCAGACTGGAGAGCTGTCCGTACAAAAACTGTACACGTGTGCTGCTGAATCGGGAGTCTTGAGGTGTTATATTTGTACTCATGTTCTTTTGCTTTACCTGCTTTTTTATTAATAAAGCTGAAGCTGTTTTGTTCATTGAGGGACTTTTGCTTTTACAGCTGTTCAGCTGCGCAGCAGAGGATCACGTGCAGTTTATAGTCTTGTGTGTAAACCTGGAGGGAGCTCCTTTGTTTGGTGATGCCGAGACACGGCTGTCGCCTGTCGTGCGTGAGGCTTTATCTTGCATATTCAGCTCATGAAGAAAAGAGTTTGCATGTGACTGAAATATTTTCTTTCTGTCATAAACCACATGTAATTTTCTAAACTTAGAAAGATATAATTGTTTGCTCAGTTTTTCCGTGAGTACCAGAACTAGGATAGACACTGTTCCTGAGGACTTCGCCCATTTGGCTCAGACTCTGCTTCCTGTCAGGTCCCCCCTGCAGCTCTGTCTCACCGGTGCCTGGTTCAGAGTAAGGTTCCCGTTGGTGGCCCAGGTGGCTGCTGCCACTGGAACGTGTTTGTCTGGCCCAAAAGCCATGGGAGCTGGAGTGGGCAGGTGGGCTGCCAGTGCCTTGTGCAAGCTGCCTCCTTGGGAAGCCAGGCTGCAATTGAGGCCTGAGATGTCCAGTGCGTTAGGGTGAGCACAACTGCCCTGACGCCCTTCTTGGGAGGCCAGTAATTAAATTATACCTGATCTGGATCCACGCAGCTGCTGTGTTGTACTGATTGTATTTGAGAAGCATAAAATTAGCCCCGTTAGTTTGTTGAGTGGCTCAGGCAGCAGGAATTACATCTTTCTTTCCAGCCTGTCCCATATCACAATGTCATTTTGCAGCTTCCTTCGGCTTCAGGGCATGGTTTGCTGGAAGGATCCGTGTGTGCTGTCTCAGGGACGCCGGCACAGTCAGCTCCCTGGTGATGAGATGGTCTGTGCTGCAGAGCTTTTTGCTGGACCTCATCACCCCAGGCTCACCTCTGGCTGCTCGGGCCTGCTGTCGACTAGGATTTGCTGCAGCCTCTTGGCTGAGGGAAGAGGAGAATGGCTGGATGATGTGTTCTTGTTTGCTACTGCGGATTCTTTTATCTGTGAATAATAACAATAATAATCCATTGTACTGGTGATCACTTAGTGGGATGCTGGAGCTCAGGTGAGAGCACTCTTTCAAAATTATTCAAGTCAGCAAGCTGAAAAAAGTGGTGCTTCGAGTTTATCAAATGTAACTTGGTTGTTAGTGAGGAGCAATGCGTTAAATTTGGTTTGTTTAAGAATCCTGGTAACAGAAACTGGTTTAGATACTAAAAAAAAAAGCCGATCGGAGTAATTTGTAGCTCAGTTTTGATGTCTGAGTGCTGGACCAAAGCTGAAATCTCTGACTGGATCAGGTGCAGATTTCATAAGGGATTCAGGAAATCATTAATTACGGCAACATGATGAACTGCAATCTCCCTTTGTTACTGACATGCAGAAGTTTTGTCTGTTTACCAAGAGCATTTTGGTGAGAGGATTCATTCACCTTTACCAACTCCTTGTTCAGTTTTCCTGCACTACAGAAATCAATATGCTCTTAGTAAATTCATGCAAATCTCATTATGTTTCTTCCATAACGTATTCTCTTTGAGTTCTGTATTGTTTTCTGAAGTCTGAATCTACAGTATTATGATAAGTCTAAGGGCTCCATTAGGGTTTTAAATATCATCTCCAACCTATAACAGTGCATTTCATCTTGGACACTGTCGGTTTTAAAAAGCATAACAGCAGGATCCAAAAGCTCAGCCTTTTTCCTTTTAAGCGTGTAACTGTGCACCGCAATTCCTGGCTCCTGTCTATCCGTGCTGCGACTTGATCTGAGCATGCACGTCCACTTCTGCATGGATGGAGAGCAGCCGGTTACTGCCTGTGCTCTTGAGAGCTGAAGTGGGGTCTGCCTGGGCCTGAACGCCTGCTGCGAGATGAGATGGTCCCTTATTAATTGCATTAGAAACAGTGGGATGGCTTTGCATGCCCTTACTCTGGTCAGGAGCGGTGCCTGTGTGGCAGCAGCACTGTTGGGAGAATGCGCTGAACGCAATCTGTGTTGCATCGCTTGTAAAATGTCACAGGTTGTGGAGTTCTTCCCCGTAGGGAGCAGAACGGGCTGATTTCTGGGCAGACTGTGTGTGTAGAGGTAACCCTTTCCCTAGATGTGGTAAAATGAGCTGTGCTGCAGAACAGGAAAGGACTGAGAAATATTCACAAGACAATGCCAATTTCTGCAAAGGAGCAGGAGCTCAGTTGACCCGTCGGTTCCTTTCTCTATGGACCAGCAGGTTATGGGCAGTGGTGGGGTCGGTTGCATCCGGGTTTACCGCAAGTGCTCTGATTTTTCCAAGCTGGAAAATCAAACCTGTTTTGCAGAACTCTGCTCATATCAGGTGAAAATAAGCAGATTGATTTTTTTTTTTTTTCCCCCTGTTACTTTCCCCTGCTCCTTCCCTGCCCCTTCTTCTTCTCCCCAGGTTTATAACTGGCAGATACCAGAGGACGCTTAAACTGAAAGCATTCACGGTAGGCTTTCCTATCTCATATTTCTTAAGAGGGTTTTAAAATCTAAATCTACCCTCTTGTATGCTTAAACAAACAAAAATGGATAGTACTCATGACCTGTTAAATATTGTAGATTGTTTCCATTTAAGGCCATGGAGTACTTGGCTCTGGAATGATGTGATGGCTGAATTCATAGCGATCGGAGCTGGTAATGTGTCTGCAGAGGGATAGAGCTCTGTCCTACTTTCCTCCGACAGCCACCTGGAATGAAGAACCTTCTTTCAAAGCTGTTGGGTCTAAGGAGACATAGGTGCTGCGGCCAAACTGGCTGCCAGTGCAGGGTTCTCAGGGTGAATGTTCTCTGTGGTTGGTTTGAAGGAGAAAGCCTTGAGAAGGAAAGGCTGAGGGGAGATCTTGCTGCTGGGTGAGCAGGGGGAGGCACCGAATGCAAGGGTATGGAGGAAACTTAGAGGCTCCTTTGAGGTGCCCTGGGCAGTGAGAAGCAATGGGTACAACTCACAATGCAGGAAATACTGACTAGATACAAGGAAAAATGTTTTACCATGAGGGGTGTATATTGAGAGTCTTGCAGTGTGGCTAAGCCTGGCCCTTTGATGATGCTCTTCAATGGTTGGGTAGAGCAGGAGCTCTAACAAGCTCTGTTTGAAATCTGACGTTCTGCAGGGCTTGGAAGATGCTGTGCCCTGAGCAAGCTCCATCCATCACTGCTTTTTGAGGCATGACAGAAGCAAAGTGAGCATTGCATTGTCTCCTGTCCGTAGCGCAGGCTCTGTCTTGTTGTGCTGCTGGGAGCCCAGACTGTGCCCTGGATTAGGAGGAAAGTGTAAATGGGGATGTGATTTGGTAACAGAGAGGTGTGGTGGCAGCAGTGGTCCAGGAGACTGTTGCTGCAGTTGATGACAAGATACGTGGGATTATATGTGTTTACTTATGAAAAAAGGGGAGTAACTGCCATTGTTTTATTTATACACAAGAGGGACAAGGGCAAAGCTTAGTTTCTTGTAACCTCTGGTATTTTGTTTGTCCCTCACTTCTAAGAAGGAGGGACTTAGAAGGCTGATTTTACAAACAGTGCAGCAGCTGTTGCCATACTGGCCCTTGCTTCCCCAAAAGAACACACATCGAAATGCTGTCCTTGACCCTTTGATTTACTCAGCTGAAAATAACTGAATTGGACAGTGCAGTGTTAAAACTTGATCTTCCTTTACCTTGATCTGTAGAGGTGGTTTGTTCCTCCTCTGCTGTATATGTGCTTTAAAAAGCCTGTATCTCTTACGCTTTCATAATAACCTCATAACTGGGTCATCAGGTAGGAACTGCTGATTCTTGTTTTAGTATCATAGATAAAGGCATTGCTGGCAGAGCAGAACTGTGGGTTATGTAGTGTGATGACAACGTAGAATTCACCAAGAACCCATTCCTCCTGTATTTCCTAAATAGAGCGTTGAATAGGAGTACTTTTTGCATTAAATGCTGTACTGGAGAATTTCAGAGTAGAGGATAATTACAAGTAATTATGGAAATTTCTGCAAGGGAGATTGTCTTAATTTGTTCGTGTTAAGGAATGGAACTGCTCTAGTTGTGGCATTTGAATCCTTTTAGGAGATTAATGCAGTCTTCCTTCATTACTGTGAATGGGCTTTGTAACCTTCTGGTAGATCTAAAATCACCCTTTTAATCCTGCTTAGCCATTTGAATTTCTACTAAAACTTAGTTTGGTTTAGAAGAAGACTCAATATCACTTGCACAAAACTTCTCGTGAACCGGGTCTGCTATTTCAAGAGCTAACAGAAGAGGTTAAAGATGAGAATACAGAAGCACAAGAAGAAAGTCAGATGTGTGGGAAGGTGAAAGAAGAGGATGTGATGACAGCAAAGGTAGGAACTTACTCCTTATAGAAAGGTGTGAGACGTGCACGTTGTACATGTGTATTCTGGTGCTTGTAGATGTCAAGTTAAAGTGAAACGTCAGATATGGTTTGTGTGGGTGTGAGGAACCTTTTCAGAGCAGGACAAGTTGGAGAAGATCATAACGCAGTGAATAAATGGGATGAGGAAATGGATTTGACTGGACAGTCTGCTGGGTCAGCACAACCTGTTCCTGCCTTGCCTGGAGAGCCGCCAGCGGATCCGGAGCAGCCCACAGAGAGCGTGGGTGGTTTCAGGGGGCTCCTCTCCCTTGGCAGCTCATGTGGTTTCAGGGGCTGCTCTCCCTCAGCAGCTCACCACGCTCCGAGGGGAGCCAGCCCGTGTCGTGGGGTAGATGAGGATTGTGAGGTGAACCCGAGTGTGACATCGTGTTGCAGACCGTGTTTCTGTGCCATTCCTGGGAGCAGGAGCAGTACAGTGACTTCAGCTATTTTGATAACCCCGATCTGGACTTGTTTAGTTTCTTGCCTGATGTGCACTACACTGGAATGGCTTTGTACAGCTGAAATGGGAGTGTTTATGGGATAGCCTCGTCTGAAACTCTGGAATCACAAGTTTTGTAGCTTTTGTTGCAAATAATTTCTGTCCTTTTGATGGAAAATGGTTTATAAAAGCTCTTCTTGCAGCCAGTGTACAGATGGGTTGGGTCTCTCCTGGGCACGTGCTGTGGTTTGGCCTTTGCTGGTGCAATAGAGCAGTTGAGTGTCCCACTGGAGAGAGGAGCTGAGCTGGAGCTGATCTCTGAAGGAGGAGGCAGGGATCTCCCACTGTGGTGTCGGGAGGCTGGGTACCTCGTGTTGCGGCGTTGTGTCCGAGCTGGGCTGTTCACATCTCCCCTGGAAGCCGAAGATGTTGGTGCAGAGCCCCCCAGACACAAACCAGGCTGTGTTTGGCGCGGTGCGAGCCGGCACAGCCGTCGGCTGGCTCCCAGCTTTTTGTGCTGCCGGGGGGAGGCTCCAGGCAGAGACACCCAGCGTGGCTGAGGGCCAGCCTGCCATGGCACCGCTTGGCTGCGGGTCCCTATCTGCCCTGCTCCGGGCACACATCTTGCTTGGAGGAGGCACTCTCCCGCCTGGACTCGGTGGCGTGAAGGTGGCTGGGCAGCCCTGGGGCAGACGGGGCTGCGTGGGGCTGGGTGGCAGCAGAGTTTTCTCGGGAGCAGCTCCGCTGGTGCTGGGCCCAAATGAAACTGCGCAGTTCTGGGAGCTGCTGCCTCCTCGCTTGAATTCAGATGCCTTGTGGTTGTGAAGAAGCATGCCAAGATATATTGTGAACTAAACTGCCATCAGAGTGATAAAACAACCGTCTGATCTCATGGTAAAAGACACTGTTCCCTTTCAGATTTTTTGTGTTTTTCTTTTTACCTTGTCATTATTATTTCCTTTTCTGTTATGATTATCTTGTAACCTGCCAGGTGATGATACCGGCTCATCTACCTTGAAACCCAAGTCTGGAAAGGAAGGAAAGGTAATTCCATTGATATTCTGCCAAGCATCCTCATTTTCCTGACAAACCTGCTGTTCTGTAGCTTCCTCCAGCAGACACCGTTCGGGCAGACTGTCCGTATGCTTCCCATATGGGTGATTGCACAGGGCTGGCAGCTCTGCCTTCTCTTAAAGTGGAATCACACCTGAGCAGCCATGAATTAACTTCCATAAAACATTCTACTATTTTCACTCCTAAGTGGCAGGAAGGAGGGACTTAGAAGGTTGATGCATAAAATATCCAGCTGTGTTATTCGTGTTAATTAGGACTTTGCAGAGCCTGTTACGACTTGGCACCATCCCATTTTCCATAGAATTGTTAGTCTGTTGTGGTTGGAGAGCCCTTTGGTAAATTTTTAGGCTCTGAGTTTTAGCTCTTCCTCCTCAGTTGCAGATCCATACCTGGGCAGAGAAACCCCACTTCTGGTCTGCCACAGCATGGAATGCCTACCCCAGTGTCCCTGGTGCATTTCTGGCAGTGGGAGTTCTGGTTTCCTCATCACACCCATGAGATACCAAGCCATGGGTTTTGGCATAGTGGGAACTTTCTCAGCCACAATCCTGTTACCATAGAACACTCTGGAGTTACAGGACTTTGAAAAGCAGCAGAAGTTGGAACCCAGCTTCCACCGGTGCGATCTCATCACGCCCCTGAGCTTCGGTTGGTCGGAATCCTGTGGACAACCAGCCAGACCTCATAACTGAATTGGTTCTGTGGTTAGAAAAGCAGTTTGCTTTTAAATCTCTGCCTCTGTTGTCGCTGTTATCTTCTAGATAGGAAGTTTTGCAGAATAAATGACCACTGTTACGACCAGCTATTGATGAATCAGAATAGGCTGGTTTTCTGCTAATGATCCTCTTTGCCCTGAATGGGCTTCTAGGCTGGTGTAAGGGGTCAGGCTCTTGCTATGAAATGGGTGCTGCAGATGACAGTTGCCACCAAAGTTGACATCCATAGAGTAAAATAAGATTCATAATTTGGCTTGGAACCCAGGACTATTTCAGAGACACAGAAAAGCAGGTCACTTTTTACAGGCTTAAGGATGGGTAAAGGATGACTGGGAGGCTTCCAGACATGTTAGTGAGAAGGTTCAGTGCATGCTTCCATATCCTGGGGATCCTAATAATGGCAGTGTTCTCTGTGACCAGAGCAGGGGCAAGCAACAAAAGTCATCGTGCTGCCTAAGATGGGTTTGTGCTGTGGTCTCTGGCCGTGTCACCCAGCTTTGCCCAGTTGGCTTTGTGTCTCCTGTGGGCCCTGCCTGGCAGCCTGGTCTCAACAGAAGCTTGGTAGATGGGGTCACCCAACCTCTAGTTTGCCTGGGAGAGTGGTGAGCAAAGCCAAGCTTTGTCCTTAGAGACTGTGCAGCCTTTTTCTTCTCTACTTTTTGTTCAATTTAGCGTTTGATTATGCCAGTTCACTGCCTGCCACTAAAGAAAATGTTACCGGGATGCAGTTGTTGGCCATGACACTGTTGTGCTTCTGTGTTCTCTTCTTCCCCGTGGCCTGCTGGTTTGCCTTCCTTAAACCACAAGTACTCTGTGCTGCTGCTTTGTGCAGATGCTCAGTGCCAGGAGCAGTGGAACCCTTTCCTTGAGCCATACACAATTTTGCACTGGTGATAAACTTGAGAGGTGCAGAGCAGCGAAGGGTGCACAGCAGGGACTGCACTGGAGAAGTCACATTTGTTCTCCCTTCAGCTGAATTGCCAGGGTGAGGCTCATCAGCTGCGAGTTCTTGTTGCTCCTGTATTTGAACAAAGAACACTTTGTTCATGTGTGAGGATGCAGCCCCTCTGCCTGTGGAGGTGTTGTCTTAAGCAGCGACCCGTGCAAGTTACCTCTGGCACTTGGACCACGAGCTGCTGGTTAGTGTAGTGGCTGCTCTTCTTCCAAAGTCTGTGGGTAAACTTCGTTTGATGTAGGAAGAGCTGAGATATTATTTTGAAGTCAGGTTTAATATCCGCCTGGGATTTTCTGAGATCAGATCGATGTGGCTCAAATTAAAGAAAGGAAGAAAACATTTTCCTTTGAGGCAGTACAGTAACTCCCTCGGTAAGTATTCCTGCCCAGCTCCTGTTTTGTTCAGTGTGCCACCAGTTATTAGCCACACAATAGAGAATGGATGGCTCAGGTTGTATGAAAAGCAGATTGAGCTGTAGGGTGTGTTGCAGTGAAGAAATGTGCTTGAAAGGGAGCCAAAAGCTGTCGTTTCCCTTTTCATCCATTAAAATGCACATTAACACTGTCAGTCAGCAGGCTTCAGAGGGTCCGCAAATACAATCAGCATCTGCCAATAACATCAAAGATTTAACACATCTTGGTATCAAAGTTACATTAAAAAGAGAAATTTGCCGTATGGGCGTAAGCTCCAGCTGTGCTTCAGCTCTGATGACTCTGAACGAGTACCTGATACTTGGAAATGTGCAGCGTTCCCACTGCTGGAAGCAGCGTGACGGGCTCTGCTGTGCCAGGGGCACGGGCAGCGCTGCTCCCTCTCCTGCGTTTTCCGTCACAGTGGGGGCTGGCAGGGCCGGCTCTTGGAGTCAGCAAAGTCTCTCAGCGTTAGGTCACAGCGTGTCGTACGTCTCAGTGGAGCCAGTTGGTGATAGTGAGGTTTGGGTCTGTTTGTATGGTTTTCTTAAACATTTATTTTGTGCTTTGTGTAGCTGGCAGAAATTAAAAGCACTTTGTGGGGTCTGCGTGCTGTTTCCTTGCTAACTGGCATTATCGTCTGAGCAATTAGTAGTGGCAATTTCAGCTCAGCAGTCCAATCTAAAACTCATCTGAGTTAGCAGAGAGATTCCCATCGTCTTTGATAGCTCTTGGAGCCAGCTCGGCCCTGCCATTTTGACACCAGGACTGTGGCAGACATTGGTGTTGAACTGTGGATGTTCTTCTGACACTGCTGCTTGAGCTTAGGACCTCATCGTGCTTTGCCTTTCCTTTCGTGTCTTTTAAGAAGCAAGCAGGGGGGGTTCTGTGTGTTTGGTTTGCTTGTTTTGTGGTTTTGTGGGGTTTTTTTAGACTCCTATGGAAATCCACAGAGTCCCTCCCTTGCTTCCTCTCAGCCTCCCCCATTGCTTTTTAAAAAACTGGTGTCTTGTGAGACTTTTAGGAGAACAGAAGTTTTGTACAGTTCATTGATTCAAAAGAGCTCACTTCGTGTTCTTTTCTGGGATGGTACACGAACTTGGGGAAGATCACATTCTGACAATCATAATTTAGGGAGTTAAAGCCAGAGGGGATGGACTGCTCATTCTATCAATGAATTTCAAAGGTAGTTACTGTTTTGGTTGTTGTGTGCTGTTTGGTTTCTGCTGAGGAAACAGAAAAGATTTCAAGTCCTTTTTAACAACTCAACAACAGTTGCTTTTCCCTCTCTGCCAGTTGACTGGAAATAACAAGAAGAATGTTGGAGCTCTTGCACCCTTGGTTTTATGCAAAGGGGTTTTCTGAATCCAGTGATCTCCACATTGTCCATTGCTCACATTTCCTGAGAGCTAGCCAAGAACTTCTGGAGTAATCAGGATTCTGCAGTGGTTGGGAATTTTTGCAGTGACGTTGGGGTGTGCGAGGTTCCAGATGGAGGCGTTGCCAGCGAGGGCAGGGAGCTCTGGAGAGCTGTGCTGTCTTTGGAGTCTGTTCCCATTCTGGCTTTGAAGCTGGATCGTTTCATTTGCCTTGCTCGGGGGATAAGGCAGCTAGATCTTGTGAAATAAAACTGTAAACATGCTGCAGCACTTTGAGTTATAAGCAGTTCAGCTGTTTTAAATGTAAATGGTGTAGGATTATAGACTTGATTTGTTATAGCTTCCTAATTCTGCCTGCCTCAGCACTTCCTTGGCCGTTAATTGCATCGTGGCTTAGAGCGGCGTTCCGCAAGCTGCTGGAGGCAGCTTTGCTGGAGTCTGACACACTTTCTTCTGTGGTTACCTACCAAATATGCACTCGGATAATTAGTAAGGAGGTGCTCTGGTGGCCCAGTTCCTGTCTGCTGCAGTCTGTTCTCCCCAAAGTCTGCTGTTCTGGGTATGGATGTGTGCAGTGGTTGGAATGGATAGACCTACGTTACAGTGGGTAAAGAAGTCTAGAGAAGCACTTCATATTCTGCACAAGCACTCAGTGGGAGAGAAGTAAAGTTCCCCAAAGCCACAGTTGTTCCCGGACTTCTTTTTTATCCCAAACGGGCAGCTTTTGGAGCTTAGACATTGAGCTCTGATGTGCTCAGGAGCATCTAAGTTCACTGCCCACGGTTGACCCTACTTAACTGCACAAATACCAAGTAGTAAGGCTTGACGGTAAAAGAAGCATTGCCAACAGGTCAAGAGAGGTGATTCTGCTCCTCTCCTCTGCTCTGCTGTGATGTAACCTCACATGGAATACTGTGTCCAGCTCTGGAGCGTTCAGCACAGGAAGGACATGGACCTGTTGGAGCAGGTCCAGAGGAGGCCGCTCAAATGATCAAAGGCCTGGAACACCTCCCCTGTGAGGAGCAGTTGAGTGAGTTGGGGTTGTTCAGCCTGGAGAAGACTCCAAGGTGTTGTCCTGAGATAAGGCAGAGCAAGGGCTCATGACTGAAGGTTTAATTTCAAGTAGCAAACTGTAGGATTTAGCCATAAAGAAGTGCTTGAACAGGTTCTGTAGGCATGGGACTTGTTCTCTGGCTTCGCATCAGGGTTTTCTGGAAAGAGCGTGGGAGCTGAGCGAGGCATCGTGCGCTTTGCCAGGTCGTTCTGACTGCCCTGTCGTAACCAGTCTCTCGGACTCAGGAGCTGAAATTCCCCGGAGCTTTGGTGTCAGTCATTCAGGGCAGGCTGAGGGGCTGACAGACGTCACCTCAGGGTGACGGGCGCTCAGGGATGACCGTGACTGTCATCTGGTCTCCAGCAAGGTGGGAGAGCGCTCCCTGGGACGTTAATGGCGGCAGCAGCGCCAGGCTGCGCCGGGCAGTGGAGCCAGGTGGCGTGGGAAGGACCTCGCTGAGCACAGCTGTGTGCTTCCTTAGGCTGATGGCTGATGAGCACGTTTTATAAGAAGACAGTCCAGCCTGTGACACTGATGTAAAGACGGAAACAGGGTAAACTCTTCACAGTTCTGCTGAAGAGCAATCCCATGTTCTTCCTAATGCTAATTTCCCTAGCTTTTCCCTAGTTTTCTACAACGAACAGGAGAAGTCTTGGGAGAGCAGGAACAATTTTGGTTCCCTCTTTTACAGAACCAGGGTCTTGGCAGCAAAATACGTGTGTTCAGTTTCCCCTGAGACAAGGTCTTGATGTCTCTGTGATGGGAACTGCCTGGTTACAATCACACTTAAGTTCCAGACTCCCGGATCCAGGTTGAATCATTGTCGTTCTGTTCTCCGTTTTTCCAGAGTCAAAGCCACAAAAGCAGTGGCAGCTCCTGGATGGTGCTGCCTGTAAGAGGCTTGGCAGCCCTTCTGAAAAGTTACTTGTGAGAAGTGCAAGGCACTGCATTAGTGTTTGATTCCAGTTATCCAACCATGTGTTTACACCGTAATCTCATAATTGAGCTTTCTCATAAATGCCAGGGTATGGATTATTATGGAATTTCATGTATAGGTTGTGCTTTCTTTGCCAAGGTGATAATGTTCCCGGTATTCTGAAATCTGTGTTTTGGACGTACTGGACCCCTGGCATCATCAGCGTTCCTTTTCTCCTTTTGGAGGTTCCACACCCCTCTGAACAGGCTGTCTTGGGCTCTCACCATCCTGACTGGTTCCATACACAGCTTTAAAAGGCGGGAAGCGATAAACTAACAATTCATGCAGCCTGGAGAGTTGCTCTGTGTGGTGGGTTGTCTGATGTGAAATAATGTATTAGAAGGAGGTTTTCCTAAGGGAAATTAGACTGAAGGCTGCAGGTGCACAGCGTGTCTCTCTACTTGAGAAGGTTTGTCTTCTGAGACATCATTAAAATTCCTTCCAATCATTCTCACAACACAGGGAACAGATAAGCGTGACAGTTGAATGACAGGCATGTACTCAGACTATAACAGGCAGACTGGGTAAATTTAGTTTTCTGACTGCAACTTTTGTTCTGAGCTGAATTCATTGTTGTTATGATACAGGCACGAAGCTGGATCTATCATTCCAGATGCTGATTCCTCTCTTTTCCTGCTTCATATCATTTGCAGCAACCTCTCCCTAGCTCAGGCGTTCCTCCCAGGTCCCACTCCACGCAGTGGTTGTGGTTGGGTCTGTTGCAGCTGAAGCTGAAGTAATGGGCTCTGGCACACCCTGCTTATTTTAGGGAGAAAGGATACAGCTTCTGATGTGGGAATGTGACTTGGGTGCAGTTTGTCTTTGTGCAGAGCCTCTGAGTGCAGGAGTCATTCCCCTGTTTGCTTAGAGCATCTAAAGCCTTGAGGCTTCAAAGACGGATGGCCTGCCAGGTACAACATTTATTTCTTAAACAAGTTAATAGATTTTCTAGTTTTAACCTTAATCTTATCCCGTTAATCATCTCAGCATTGACTGATTAATGTTTTTGTTCCAATAAGCAGTGAAAACTGGAATTCACCCCATTATAGCAGCTCGTGTTAGCTACGTTAACCTGTACCCTCTTTGTCAACTTGTGCTTCACTGCAGCATCAGTGACCCCAGATTGTGTAGGTATCTCCGGAGACATTATTAGCAAGATGATTAGAATCTTGATGGTCCTTCTGGTAGGTGACCTCCCTGCTTTTCTGCAAAATCTGAGCCTTCTGGACCCCATGCCAAGCTGACCTACGCCTTGTACACAGCTGTGCTAGTTCATCCCTCTGGAGCCAGAATATGTCCAGTGCTGTTTGTACCACACGTCAAAGTGCTAATTGTCTTAATGTCCAGCTGTGCCCCAGGTGTGTCTGGTAATCAGCAAAGGTGTACAAGCAGATGTCCCCACTCCCATCTGTATTTGCTGCTGTTTGACTGACTGTGTGCACTTGGATCCATTTGACAAACACAGGTTCAGTGGAACCCAAGCATTTCCTTGCCTGATAGTTACTTCTGTTGGAAGATGTTCCTGTTTGAACAGCACTAAACCCTCTGAGGGGTTGGGCAACTTGGAATAAGACAGTACTAAAGCCTCTGACTTGTGCAGCAAATGGCTTGAAGGTGCATTAAAATCCCTTGTCCCTCAATCTCCTGACCCTGTTGAAAGTTTTTTAGCCAACAGCCCTGTGCATGTTTCCTCTGTTGTGCCTCCATTGGAAGGGGAAGGTCTGAGGTGCTGAGTCTCACAAACTGTCTTTGTTACAGACCAGGTTGCAGCAGGGTGTCCATTCCTGTTTATCTCAAGCCTCCCATGTAGGAGCACGGGGGGCAGCGAGGTGGGCTGCCGCTGCTGGAGCGTTTGCCGTGAAGTCTCCCGGTGCTCCCGTGCTCAGCTCCATCCTTGTGCTGCCCGTGCTGCCATGGAGACATGGTGGCCGTTCAGCCGGCGCTGAGATGGCGGCTCCCGCTGCTGCCGTTCCTGGCGGAGCGCTGCCGCCAGCATCTGCCTGGTTTGAGTCCTGCTTGGGTGGGTCCCACCTCTGCTGTGCTTGTAGCGGGGTACCTGCCCCCCTCTGGGCGCAGAGCTGGTGGTGTGGCGCTTCGTGGCCCAGCAGAAGCTGACTCTCTTACTTTGATACCTTTCAGTTGTTGAAGTGCAGCTTTTTGAGTTGTTTCTGCCATCTGGTTTTTGCATTAGGCTTCTCCTGCCGTTCACATGAGATGTGAGAAGGCAGATCTGCTTCCAGCCTGGAGGAGGAGTGGTGGTCTGCACAAAGGACCCAGCTGTGAGAGGATACCCGATCGGATTGGAGTCTGAGTAATTCCAGTGTGATGAGGGACCCCGTGTAATCCCTGGGCATGAAATGGGAGTTTTTCTGCAAGAGTCCTGTGGATTCTGATAAAGGTTCCTTCCTTCCTTAGAAATGGATTCTCTCAACTGTAGTGAAGAGCAGAGAGAAAGTCAACTGGGCAGCTTTTGTCCCTGCTTTTGTCTGCTTGGGCTGAGGGAATGGGCAGGAGCTGGAGCTGCTGTAGCATTGCTGCAGTGTGGTTACAGTGAAAGTAGCATATAGAACACAAATTTGTTCTTAATTTGTGCAAGGAAGTTGCCTCCAGATCCCCTCTGTTTGTCTCATAGATGGTAGAGGAAACTTATAATAAAAGAAGGAAAACTGCAAAAAAATGTAGAGATCATCTTACAGCTTGAGGATGTGCAAGGGGCTGTGGTCAGCCAGGGCACTACAAAGGAAAGCAATGCTTTAACAGTATTGAAAGTTTAGGAAAAAGACAGCTTTTAAACCACAAAAGTCAGAAATAGGCATCAGGAAAATTAATGTTAAAAATTATGTTGCTGTGGTTTTGGGTAGAAATTTATTTCCTATTTTTTTCTAACTTGAGGGTGTTTTCCAAGCTGTAATGGATGAAGTCAGAACTGTTACCTAACTATTGTTTAGATTTTATTGAACTGACCTTACCCAGTGGTGTGTAGCATCTCTAGTCCCTGTTCTTCATGGTTGTGTTACACTGGCTATGTGTGCCTTGGGTTTGCGTTCTCTCTAGATCAATACACAAGAGGTGGTTTTGGCAAGAAGGCAGCAGGGTTTCTTCTTTCTCATCTATACCAGCTAATTTATGCCAATACATGGGTTGGCTATAAATATATATGTGCGTGTTGTGTGTGTGTATATATATATATATAAAGTATGGCTTTAACTCATTTAACGAATCTGTAAATTTGGAAAGTTCCAAATAGGCCTTGACCAATGGCACTAGTGGTCTTGCCTGGCCTCTGGAGGCCCTCGTGTTGCTGGGGTGCTCTGGGGAGGTGTAAAAGGTGTCCCCTCCATTGAGGGGGCTGCCAGGCACCCTATTGGAATGAGCAGGCTTGTATCACTCCCCACTGCAAAGTGGTTGCTGCGAGATGGTTGAACAGCTCTCAGGTGCTGTGGGCGAACCGCTGGTGCACTCTCTGTGCACCATTTACCTCGTGTGTTTATTAAGATGCTGCTGGGTGAGCTGCAGCTTTGTGAGATTCTGGGACTGTTGTCCTCACTTCTTCAAGTGTCCAGCAGGCAGCTCTGCCCATCTCCTGCACGTGGCTTGTACTCACAGAGTCCTGACGGCTGTGGAAAGTGCTGATCAGTTGATCGTTTTAATTTCCATTGTGTTTTCCTTCAGCTTCTGGTGTTGATGAGACAATTCCATCTTTGTTTCAGTGTCAGGCAGTGATGCCTGGCGGCTGGTGACGGGGCTGCGCACGGGGCTCGGGAATCCTCGCTGAATTACTTTGCTCGCGTCTGTGTGGAGAACCGAAGCCAAAAGCCTCTCCTTTCAGAGGATTAGAATCACATCATTACTGGAGGGAGTTCAGAGAAGAGTGAAAAAAGTGATTAGCGGCCTGGAGGGACTTGATGTATGAGGAGAGATCAAAGGGGCTGAATTTGTATCGTTTGGATAACTGACAGGGAATGGGGAACATGAAAGTCTGCGATTACTGAACGTGTATCAACTGGGAAGGGGCAGGGAGAGATTATTCTGAGTGGGATGATAGAGGAATGGGATTATGTTAGCAAGGGGAAAACAGCCATTAAATAGGGAAATTTCCAAACAGTGAGATAAGTCAGGGTATTCAGTTGTCTCTTGCTATGAGTCCAGTGACCTACGGTGCTGCTTTTTAATTGACTGATGAACACGCACAAAGTATTCCAGGTAGAGGTAGAACTGTAAATCCAAGATGGGTCCAAACTTGATTTTATGTGTCTTTGGCCTCAGTGGCCACATCTACAGGTCTGGTGTCTAATTCAGGTGGAACAGGACCTGCCCAGCTGTTTATCAGGATTAACGTAAAACCTGGCTGATGGAGGTCACCCACCTGAACCATTTGTGCTTCTGCAGCAATCTGGGGTTTCAAAAGGTAATCACGGCACAGGGTCAATAGTTGTGTGGGTTTGATTCCAAAGTTTGGACTCCAGCTTGGATATTGAAGTGGGATCTAGGCCTTTACTTTCAGAATTAGCAATTACAGGAATTAGTGATACTTTAGATGATGTTTCCAGGATGCTGCTTTTGCAGTATTCCTCCTGCAGGCATCCCCTGCTTTTGTGTCTCATGGCAGTTACATCCACACCTCTCCTGCTGGATCGCTTTCTTAACAACCTTTAAATGAGCCTGGACCTCTGTTTGAGGTGACCAGTTATATTTTCTACTGGTGTCAATAATATCTTACTAAAAGCAAAACACATTTTTGAAATTCTGGACTGAATCTTTGCCTTCAAGCTAGAACCTGTTTTCACTATTTGGGTCTCTGGGCTGGCTAAAAGTTTTCTTTCCCAGCTGATTGTAGGACCGAAGTCTGGGAGCAGGGTTGTGTACTGTCACTAACTCTGTGTTTTCTATCCCATTGTTCATTTAAAGCAAGTCTTCCACATTACTCTAACATTCCTTTGCCAGTTTGAACTGTTGCAGCACTCTGATTTTTCCTGTCTAGCTGGACATAGTAAATCTCCAGTTTAAGGGGATTACGGCTGCTCTGGACAAGCGTGTTTCATGTGACTGGTAATACAGCGTTAAACCCATAGCAGTCTGGTGCAACAGTGGGCTGGTTATTATCAGACTGCAGTTCTGGGTGTGTGAGCCCACGAGTGCGTGTTCAGCGCGATCATCGGTGCCTTCTCCAGTGCCAGTGCTCAAGGGGAGTCGTGAGGGTATCAAGGGAGTGGCTGGGGGTCTGAGCTGCCGCCAGGGTCAGACCACACTGCCAGTCCTGCAGCCGGTACAGCCAGAAACCTTGGCTTGCAAACAGCTCCACTTTGGTGTTACTTCCAAGTTCTCAATCCCAGAGTTTCTTCAGAAGGTTTGCTGCTACCCACCTGCATGGAGAGGGCCCTGGAGCTTGGCTGCTCCTCCGTGAGCTTGTCCAGTCCTTGTCCTCGCGCTGGATAATCCTCTGGTCAGTGAGAACAGTGCAGGGCGCTTTGCCCTGTGGTCTCCCTGACCTGTGCTTCCCCAGCCCGTGCCCACATCTTCCCAATGGTGATCCTCACCTGCACTGCCCAGCCCCTGGACACCTCGGCCGGCTGAGCGACAGCCGCAGCTCGGTCAGCTCCGCCGCTGGCCCTCGGCAGCCTGCGCTCCGCTCGGAGGAGCTCGGAAGGGATGGGGCCACTTGTGTGTGTCTGAGGTGAAGGGAGCGCGTAGCAGGCTGTGTAAGGAGTGCTTGTGTGTTTAAAAGGGGATCAGTGTGTGTGAAGGATAGCAGTGTGTGTTTAAAGGCAGTGGGGACAGTGTATTCCCTTGCCATGGTGTATTCCAGAGCTGAGGCTTATTGATTCGGGTGCCTGAGTAGTGATGCTTTGAAGCAGAATTTCCTTTGGGAACAGTTGTGTGAAAGGGCAAAGCGGAGATGATTAAAATTTAAACTGTCAGCCCCTGCTGAATTACTCTTTCATTTTTTAACTGGGACTCTATTGCTGAGGGAACACTCAGAGCTACCCAGACGGGTTTAACTGCTGCCTGCCCGTCTGGGCTCCATCCGTGACGAGGTCTCAGGACTGTGATGCTATGAATGATGTGGGCACTCCTGCTGTTGGGAGACTCTGGTGTTTGCTGTGTACAGAGGAGAAGTTGTTGAGGAGATGATGGCTGTTGGCTGCTTCTCCACTGTATTACTGTACCAAATCTCCAATTGTTTGTGAAATGCTCAAAATCAAGCGTGAGCAGCGTGGTTTGAGAAGCCTCTGTTCTAAGCTTTCTATCTCCCCAAGGAAGATCCATTGAGTGAGACGTCTGCCTGGTACCTCAGTCAGTGTTTGCTGATGCTAACGTGGAACAGCAATTGGCATTCAGCTGGCAAGCAGGCAGTCTGTTCCTCGTGAGCAGGTTTGTCCAGACAGGCCATTTTTCAGGCTGTCTGTTAGAATTTTTTGGTGTTTTTTTCATGGAGAGTCTTCTAACATGATGCTGAAGTGCAAATACCACAATGGTCCTCAAAGTAATGTCCTAATTAGGCTTCAGAGGCTTAAGCTTCAAAGTAGCTGTCCTGGAGAAATTGTTGGATTTCATGATCTGCCGCTGTATATTTGACTTATTTTCTACTTGCAGACTCCTGTGTGAAAACTCTCATATAGCCCAGGTTGCAGAGGTTGGTTGTGTTTGCAGTTTTCCACCGTAGCATAAGCACGTGCCCAATCTGTGTATTCGGTCCCATTAAGGAATGACTTCAGCACATTTCTTATCTAATTATAATTTCTGTGTTCCATATAAAATTAGAAAATCTGATAGCAGATGTCCTAGATCTTTATAACAGCTCTCTATATTAGCCAGGATGTATTTTCGTTCGTCACAAGTCCTGTGTCTTCCTTGTGTTTTTATGCACGGAGATTGATCAGGAAGAGCTCACAGGATGGTGCATTCCTGAACACACTGCTTGAGAAGGATCTCGTGGCAGTGAATCACTTCTAATGCTGCTGTGCTGCTGCAGACCTCATTGCACAAGGTCATTAATGTCAAAGAACTCCTTAAATCCGACCAAAGATTTTTACAGCATGCAATGGTTCTGGTCTTTATTGCTCTGTTAATTATGTTGTACTTGCTAACAAACTCTTGTTTCTGCTTTCTTCTGCCAAATAAAGGGGATTGGGATAGAAAAGAGTAGGCTGTTATCCTTGTCAATACCATGGAGGTGAGCATTGCAATACTGGCAGTGATGCTGATACTTGAGCACAGGGGAGTTCACTGCCATGACCTTCAGCTAACCGGGTCCCTGGCTTGCAATTCCAGCTGGGGATTCAAATCTTAGCAGTGTGTGGCAGATCTCACTTCCAGCAACACACAGGCTCTTCATTTGCCTGACAAGCCAGAGCACATTCAAGCTGTTTCTCCTACACGAGTCATTGCTGTGCTTCCAGTGCCAGTGCAGAGAGATAGGGAGTGGAGGGGTGAAGGAGGTGTTCCAGGCGGGCTGAGGTGTCGGGACTGGCTCTTGGTGCTGCAGGGGCTGAGGTGCTGCTCGCTGTGCTCACGGGTACGTCCTGCAGGCAGGCACTGACCACATCCTGCCCTTGGTCTCCGCTGGGAATGAGCCCAGCAGAAATCCAGGCTCTGTTCCTTTGCCTTTGCCACTGTTGTGGTTATTTAATTTTTTCCCAGCTTACAGATCAGAAAGAACAAGCACTTGCCACCTGCATCGTGCAGTATGAACACACCTGTGAGTGCATAGGGAGCAGTCGCGCAAAGATGGGGTCCTGATATCTTCCCAAGACTGAGAAATCACTGTTGTTTCTCTCCCTCTGTTTTTGTTCATCCCTGTGCTGTGTAATGCACTCAACCGCTTGGAATTTCCCCTGTGAGGGAGGAGGCAGCAAGAAAAGGTTTGTGTTTGTTATGGAAAGGAACATCCTGTTTTGTTCCTTGTTCGACTCTGATTACACAGCCTGCGCTGGATAAGATGCGGAGCATGATGAGCCTAAAATCTGACTTGAAAAAGTAAAGGAAAGACTAGAGGGATCGATATAAGGGAATTGAAAACAAATTGAGGGGTGTGTAAAACCTGAAGGCTGCTGGGTCAAACAGCCCTTCGTGTAATGGGAAATGCCAGGGTTTATTTATGGTGGTTTGTTGGGATGGTTTGGGTGGGTTTGTTCCTTTTCTTCTTTTTCTTGCAGTTGGCTGTGGGCAGGGGCTATGTCGATATTGCTGGGAAAGAGACAATGCATATAAAGCAGGCCTCCAGCCTTGTTGCCTGTATGCTTTCCTTTTTGTTATTTTTTATAGTTTGAATTTGTTTTTTTTAAATAAAAAATAGTATTTTAGTATTGTTTCCATTTACTTTGTTATTGTGACTCAAAAGATATGTTTAAAATAAATTAAAAAAGGTGAACCCCACCCAAAATATTTACTTCTTTGGTCTTTCTGGTACCAACAGAGGTGGGAACAGGAGCCTGTGCTTCTCAGTATCCTAGCTGGCAGTTTGATTTCTTTGGTGGTTTTGTTTCGTTTCCATTCCCAAAGTGCTATTTCAGGTTGACTTTTACAGTGGCAGTTTGGGAAGAGAAAGGGGTGCACTCAGGGTCTGGGCTGGGGGGTACCATCTGGTTCCCAGGTCTGTCAACCTCTGCGCAGTCTAGGTTCCAACAGGAGCAAGACCAAGTATAAAAATATATATTAAAAATCTTTATCCTTAGTCACCCCATCTCTCTTGTGTTTAATTTAGTGTTTCCTTCATCTGGTTTCTGAGCACAGAGCAGGAGCCAGAATGGTCTCTTCGAATCGTATGATGCAATTGTCTCTTTTGCCTGTGAAACTCTTAAGCTGAAAAGAGCAGAGCAAGACTGAAATCTATAACTTGGGACTCTTTTCACTGAAAACTGTGATTTTCAAAGCAAGTCTCTGCAAGGGGACTGAGTTACAGGGGCTTTTTGTGCAGCGTAAATAATGTTCCTTTCGGTTTACATCAAACGGAGCTGCCATTGCTTACAGATCTAATGGAAGCCATGGTAATTGCTTTTGTAGGCTCCATTTATAGATCAGACTTCTATGACTGAATTTAATTACTTACAGCTGAATCCAGTCAAAGGAATAAGTTCAAAATAACCTCTGTGGTGCTGCAGTGGAAGCAGCGTGTTCTCAGGAAAAGGCACTTCCTCATTGTTTCATTGTTTAATAGGAGTTTTTAGCTTTCACATCCTTCTTGTCTGGTTAAATCAGGACTGTAGCTCTGCAGAGCTCTCCTGCCTAATGCCACGAGCCATGATGAGACTCCTGTCTCCTGCTTAACAACACTGAAAGTGTTTCCTTACACATAGGCCTTGTGTTGTTTGCAAGGAGTTGTAGGTGGTGTTCTCTGCAGATCTGCTCAGCTGCAGCAGAGAGGAGTGCCTTGGCTGAGATCGCATCGAGCCCGCAACCCATGAGATCCAACGCAGCCGACCAGGAAGCACATCACACGGTGTTTCCTGTGCTTAACACTTGCTCCGTTGTCTGAGCCCCCGGTGGTGAGATCTGGTTGCCTAATGTGGGGTTCTTGCTGTGCCTCTGTTCAAAGCATCTCTTGTCCCAAACTCCTGCTTCCAGTCTCCCTGCTTTTCAGTTCCTGGGCATCACCAGTGCACCATTCACCTCCAGCAGCTGCAGCAGCTGCTCCACAGAAGAACACACAGCATTAGAGCTTCCACAAGAGTCAAGCGTAAGAAAGAAAGAATATAGTGCATGTTCTTGTTTCCAGGTGATACTGAGTCATAAATAGGTGGAGTGTGGGAAGATGCTTTGAGGACAGTCCCTGCGTGCTTGCCCTGTTCCTCCCGTGGAATCGACCAGTGGTTGCTGCCAGCAGCACTTACGGGTCTGGAGGCACCTTTGTCAGACCCGGTGCAGTGGCTGTGGTCTTGTTTAGTGATTTCCTTGTTGACATCTGGCACCTTGATTAGAAGTTGTGTGGTGAGAAAGCATGGATGCCTTGAAAACTTGCCATACAGAGAGTGAAAAGCTTGGAATTGCTTACTGAAGTATTTAACAAAACCCTCAAGAGTGATATTCTTGTATGGATGCTCTTCATTATGCCAGGATGGAATGAAAGGCTGCTTAACTGAACTGCAGAGAAAGAGAGGGTACAGGGACAGAGTGACCCTGGCACAGCTGTGGCACGTGCACCTTCTCTTATGTCTCTGTTTCTATACCAGTGCACACACAGCAGCACAGAGCTGGGTTTGCTGATGTTGTTATGATGTTAGCGTGATTGATCTGCGGCTGGATGTCTTTTTCTGTTCCATATGCATGAGCACGCACGTGCACACTTAAATGAATTTGATTTCTTCATTCCTTGTCTTTTCTCTTTGTCTGACATTTTGCCACTTATGTGACCAGATCTTTCCGCGCTCTTAATTCTCCCATTACATTTCTTTTAAGAATGTTTTATCTCCCTTTTTAGCACCCAGACAGTGTTTGCATCTTCTCTGTCCTGAGTTCCTGCAGGCCACCGGGGCACAGTCCTGGTTTATCAGTGATGGCATCTTAGGAGGCTTTGAACTGAGTGCTGATGGCTCCCAGCGGTGGGGCAGGACGGTTCGGAGCGCGTGTGGACACTCCCCCATGCACACCAAGGGATTTGACTTCTCTTCACATGCAGTGGATTCTGGTTGCTCTCCAGCTGTAGGTGTTGGGGAACTCAGTGCTTTCCTCAGCACTGTTGTAATGGCCTCGATGCTCATAAATAAAGCGGTTGTTGAGTGGTGCTGCTCAGATCCTGCTCGGGTGGTAACTGGGAGCCAGAGTGTAAAGCCATGCTGAGCATGGAACCTGGGGTGTAGCTCACCTTATTGAAGTGGAGCTGCCAGGAGTTGGTCTGGGCTGTGGGTTGGAAGCCCTTGCAGTGTGGCTGTGCTCGGTCACGTTGTGTTTAGTGCAGAGAGCGGAGCTGACTGTGCGCGCTCCGTGACAGCACTCGGAATGTGGCACGTTTGGAGAAGGAAAAGGAGCTGCTGCTGCAAGACAGTGCAGAATGGATGGTTCTCACTTAGCACGGCAGGCCAAGAGGTCTGACATGGAAGGGCTTGTTGTACCTTACAAATGAATAGACAGAACTAATACATGATGAGTTTTACTGCAGATCTCCAGATTTTTTCATTTAGATGATGGAGGTTTTTAGGAGAAACAATAGAAAGTGTTTATTTAATCATCAAAGCCAAAAGGATGAGTGCACAGTGGAGTGGTATTACATTTTACTTTTTTTTCCTCAAATAAGCTGATGCTTTACAAGGCTGATGTAAGTGTAGGTGGGAAGGGGAATTCCTTAGGGATTGCTTGCTTTTTCTGCAGGGAAAGCTGCAGTCACACAGCTCTGCTGCTGCTGCGCTGCTCTTTCCTCCCGGAGAGATGCTCAGGGGAATAGCTCAGCTCAGAAGAATTCTGTCATTTAAAGGATGAACTAGGAGGTAATTACTTATGCCAGCAGGTCAGATAGTATTGATGGGGGCTGCTTCAGGGCTGGTCTGTGCGGATAAGCCCTTGGCGGCTGAGAATTGGCTTAAATCCTGCAAGCTTTGTTGTGTGCGTTGGGTGCCTGTGTATTCATATTATCTGAAGCAGATTTCCAGGACAGATTGAGCTGTGCTCTTTGATCCTGTCATGAGTGGTTGGGTGTGGTAATTGTGGGATTTACCTTGGAAATAGAGGGATTTGTTCTTGCTGCCGTGCATTTATCGGTTAAACAGTCCAGGTATGGATTGCTGTACGTGTGCCTGCCCATTGGTGAACGCTAAACACGTGGAAAATTGAACAGTAAACCAATAAAATCAGCTGTTAAAATCTGAGTGCACATAAATACCTGGCAAGTTCCAGATGATGGCTGGGCAAAAGCTGGGCACTGCTTGTCTTACAAGAATTAATATTTCAGCAGAGTCTTTGTCCTTATTCACACTTTCTTCTGTTTTTCACGTGCAGTTAGGTACCCAGTTGTGCTGGAGGCTGCCTGTTCTGCTGGGCGAGCATGGAGCTATGGCTGGAGCCTTCTTGACTCTATAGACAGTAATGGTTTTGCTGCTCTTGTTCAGCTTGGATGCTGGGAAGGATCGGCATCACGAAGTACAGAGGACCCCTTTGCCAGAGCTGTGAGTGCTGCATGGCAGGTGGCTGCAGCAGAGCTGGGAAAGCAATGTAGAATCCTCCTACAACTGCATCCATGAGTTTGTTCTCACCCTTGTTGTCCAGCAGGACACAGCAGTGCACACAGCATTTCTGTTCAGCCTGTGCCCGTGCACGCAGTGGGTCTGCGACAGGTTTGTTCCGTTCCGTGTGCCGCTGAGGGACGGGCTCGGGAACCGGGCAGCAGGCACTGCTTTGCTGAGCCAGGAGCACACAGGGAGTATTGCAGGCTAAAAGAGGCACATTCAGAGTTAATATTGTTCATTTTTCCCCAAATACACTCACCTTCCCATTTAACAAGGCCGTTCAGTTGGGTTCCTGGATGGGGATCACTGTTGGCTGTGTGAGGGACTGTGCTTCAGAGCAGAAGGACGGGGCTGACTCCTTTGCCTTGATGTTGTTACCCCGTGCTGTGGCTGATACAGCTCATTGGGTGCCAAAACTGAGGGTGAGCCTCTGGATTGGCATTGGGTGACCATGATTCTGGGTGACCGGGTGGTAGTGCCAGCCTGGAGCCCTCCCAGTGCAGGGGAGTGTCCTGCTCTTGCTGCTGAGGAGCAGCGCTGGGACAAGGGGGTGTTGGGTGGCACTAAAGCAGGTTCAGGATCCCTGGGGCCTCATGCACGTGGCAGGGCTGCTGCATCCACATGGCTTTATCTGAACTTAGCATTTGGAAGGGTGAATGGGTTGAGTTTTCATCACCTCTTCCCTCTGGACTCTGCTCTTTCATCTGTTCAGACCCATTCGAGCGTCTCGAAGCGTGTTGGGCTGTCGTTGGCTCTGAATGAGCAGCTGCTGACCCGGTATTGACACAGGGATAAATTATTCAGGGTGTCTGATTTGGGAATTCAAAGGCTTCGCCATGAAACCTACAAAATTGTACTATGGCTCTGACTTTCTGAGGTTTCATTATTGTGCCTTCAATAATTCACTAAGCCTGCATGTTCACCTCCTGGCACCCTGATGGAGTTACAGGCAGCAGCCCGTGCTTTCCTGCTCTTTGTTCTCACTGCCTTTTCTTGGTACCTTGTGGAGGAGATTTTCCCATTTCTTACTGTCTCAAACCTCCTGCCCAATGTTATTCAATTTTTTATAGTTCACATCAAGTGAAAAGGCCAGAGCCATCCCCGTGGTCTGGAAATTTCCTCAGCAAACTGACTATTACTGACTTTCTCCTTCCCTGGAGACACATTTTCATGTTCACCATGGCACATTTATCCTGCTGGAATGCCGCGGTGGAACAGCACCGTACTGTGCAGAAAATCTCCAATGGAAAGGCCAAAATAGAGGCCAGGGGAAGAAGCCGTTGCAAGAAGCTGTTAAGGATGGGTTTATCCTCAGGAGTGCTGCTTGGGGGTCTCTGCAGGTGCTGTGTGCCTTCGCCTGAAGGCCTGCTTTGCTTCAGAGGGACTCCAGGTTGAAGCAAGAGCTGATTGTGTCATGGCCATTACTGCCAAGTGTTTAATTGCTGAATGCAGAGCGGATCCTTTGTGGGGCAATTGCTGTGTCTGGTAGTTGGGAGAGAATCAACACTTCAGATCATTCTGCTGCAGAGCAGCTTCAATAAACCAGGGCTGACCGTCCTCTGGCCCAGCTGTGGCCATGGGGAAGGCAGTGCTTGGCTTTCTCTGTCAGCGTTCCCGAGTCTGTGCCTCTGGAGGTGCAGGAGCTCTCTTTGTTGAGCACGTCCCACTGTATTCTTATGTAGGGAAGGTTTTCTACCACCAATGGTCCAAATGCAGTAAATTGCTCTTGGCTGGCAGTAACTGCAACACATGGATGTTTCCCTTTGGTTTTGTTGTATTTGTAGCTGTGTTTGTATCATTTGCATTCTCTGGACAGCATTATGAGGAGCTGTGAGAAGACCATCCCTTCCTTCACCCTCTGTACCCTTTGGACTTCTCTCATTTGACCTAGGTTTTGCTCCTTCCCCCACCTACAACGAGGCCCCTCATTCTGGGAAGAGTTAGTGGGAAGAGCCAAGCATATGTTTGGATCCTTCTCTCCAAGAAACTTCCAGCCGTGGGCCCTGTCCCCAAGCCCGTCCCTTGCCCTGTTGCAGGTTTTGGGGTTGGCTGGTGGTGTTTGTTGCAGCCTGGGAGTGATGTGGTACCAGCAGCAGAAGATCAAAGTCCAGACTTCTGCTCTGCAAGCAGGAAAGCCCCAGTGTCGTGGGAGCCACTTGTCCTCTCCAGCCCTGCCTGCGGCTGCGGCAACAGAGCTCCTTCCAGCTCGTCCTCTGCCTGTGTGCCCACGGAGCAGTGCTAAGGGATGTGCCATGTTCTGGGGTTGTGAGGGTTTTACTGTGTGGTGGGTAATTTTAGACAAGAGAACCAATGATAATTTATGAACTCACCACCTGACGAAGGGGAAATGTTTCCTATGGATGCAGAGAGAAATGTCTTCATTTCTCCTGGGATTCCTTGGGATTGGAAAGTGTGAATAAGGGCTGGAGTCTCCGTTACCAAACCTTGCCAAATTTCTCAGAGTTCAGAATATTTTCTTCCAAGCCAGGTCTTTACAGAAGAAATGCAGTTACAGGATATGTGAGAAGGGCCAGAACTTTACACAGATGTAGCTTTTGCTTTATTTGTCATCACTTGAGTAATTTTAGCCAAGTGAAAAATGGAGAGAACTTGGGGGGAGGGAGCAGAGACTGCCCTGGGCAGAAAGCTTGGGCATAGTTGTCATTAGAGTATGTGCAGCCTCCTAAATTCAGGTATGTTCTGTAATGAAATGTTATTTCCTAACCCTTCCCCCGGTTATTTAAGGAGATTTGGGGCTTGAAGGTGCAAGATACTGGGATATGGTTTTCCAGGTGATGCTGCTTAAGGCAGCTCTCTGTCCAGGGAGAAGCAGCACGGAGCACCTCTGCACAGAGGAAACCTTGCTGCTACGCTCTTGTTACTGTTTGCTGATGCCTTTGTGTTTACAACAGACACACACTTGAGAAATGGGGATAACAAGGAATTTGGGAAGCAAGGCACTTCTGTGGGACTGAAACAGATCTAGTGAGTTCCATAGGAAAGTTGGGAATGCAGTTGGCACTCTTGTTCTTCTCCTTGCCTGTAGGAATTGCTGCTGCTAACGGGCGTTTGTAATTCCAGGTGTTGGTTTCTGTGTGGGGAAGAGAGGAAGGTAGGTTGTGTTGTTTTCTGCTGTCCTGCAGGCAGTGTGATGCGTTGTGTTCCTAAGGCACAGACCCCTGCACTCAGTCCCATCTCGGGGTTACTGAGCAGAGCACTGGGATGGGTGCCCTTCTGCTCCGTTTCGTCCCTTCTCCGAAGGCACGAGTGGGTCACTCTGGTAGGTGATTCATCTCGTGGCTGTTGCGAGCACCAGTGTGAAACCTCTGGGGATCTCTGTGAAAACAAACCCTCAGTGCTAGTTCCTGCTGCCTCAGGTCGGTGCTGATGTGTGGGAGAAAGAATTAACAGTCTACAGCCCATTAGCCATTCTGCCCTCGGTATGACTCCTCTCTATGAAAGATTTTAGGGTATTAGAGCACGAAAATGGCTATTTTTGGGCTTACCTGTTGCAGCCCCACTTAAGTATGACACCTATTCTGGAGTCGGTCCAGATGCTGTTCCAGCAGCAAACCAGAGCAGTGTTAGGGCAACTAAAATGAAGCAGATCTTTAGCAAGGAAACAATTTACAGTCGGCCAGTGTGGTGGTACCTCTTGACCCTTCCAGGGCTGTTCAATAAACCCAGCAGTTTCCATAGCAACTGCTAAATTACTTGGTGCTTCAGAGATCTCTGATGAAGGAGGCGAGTCCTTATACGGGAGCCTGGTGCTGGTGTTTCTCCCTCTTGCCTTACAAGAGTAACGATCTGGCAAAGCTTGCCCAGTGTGACACCTCTCCTGAAGAATTTTTCCCACGTTCACCTTGGCCAGAGATATTTTTATATTTAGTGCTTTTGCGAATTTGATTTTTCCCCTTTCCCTCATCATCAGCTTTGTCCTTCTTGGCAGGCGGTGCTGAGTGAGCGCGGACTGGGGGTGGGATGGGGGCTGTGAGCCAAGAGGCAGGAGCCCGTGTCGGCAGCAGATGTGTGCTGGGCTTCTCTCGCAGCCCCCCTGAGCACTGGTACTTCCCTGGGGAAGGAGTATGGACCAGCTTTGTCCTGCAGGATGTGCTGCAGCCACCTGCGTTGAGCACTTTACAAGCCACCATTGTCCTGCACCTTTACTACTCTGTATTTCACAGTATCACAGTGTCATAAGGAAAGGACCTCTGAGATCATCAAGTCCAACCTATAACCCAACACTAACACCAACACCCACACTAACACCTTTTGTCTTCTCTTTTGATGGCTCCTTTGTCTTTTCTTTGTCTCCTTTGTCTTTTCTTTTGTCTTCTCTTTTGATGGCTTTTGGGGATTGTACTGTTGTGATTCTTTTTTATCTTCTTTACTTGTTTCTGTTCTGAGATCAGGATGGAGCTGAAGATCAAGGTTGTCTTTGAGTGGACCCAGGGAGGAGTACACTAGGGAAATGCCCTCAGGGCTTTTTGACCAGGTTCAAGCTCAGGTTGGATGGCAATGTGACCCAGCTGAAGATGTCCCTGCTCACTGCAGGAGGGTTGGACTTGGATGATCTTCATGGTCACTTCCAATCCAAACCATTCTCTGAACATAAAGCCTAGCATAATTCCAGAGGCTCTCAAGGTGTGTTCCAGAGCAGTTGAATGTCTATGAATATTTGGTTGTGTGCAGAGCTGTTGTTTCAGTGGAAAAGGGTCTCGTATGTTGGGAAAAACATGTTAAAATCCTGACGGGCCTGTTAAGAGTTTGTACATTACAGTATTTTAATGACATTCGAATTGCTGTTTACATTTGATGCTGATCAAAGTTCATCTGAATCTCAGCAGTGGTGGAGATTTTGAGTCATTTGGATAAAATGCATTGCTATGGTGAGAGACCTGATTCTTTAAACCTCCCCCTCCTCCTGTCTTTGTACAAACTTGGAACCTTGGCAGCTTTAATGAAATCTCAGCGGATTTCTGCTGGATCTTTTCACTCCACCGTTGACTGCTACACCTAATATCCATCCATCTCTCTTAACCATCCTGAAGCAAATGCTTCCAGGTGAAAATGAGGAGTGAACTTGCTGGATGACCCCAGGAGTCCCCCCTGCTCCTTCAGTGATTGCTTGGAGACTGTAACTTGGCAGGAGGTCAGGAGGAGCCTGCGTAAGACGCTTTGGGGATGTCAGGGAACACGCACTTTGTGGAAGTGCTGAGCTGTCACCTCTCCTTCGCATCTGATTCAGATTTCCAGCTGGGATGCTTCAGGAAAATGACGTTTGATTTCCCAGTGCTCATTTAAGCCACAAAGTCGTGGTGTTGAAACCAGAAGCTGATTGCAGCACATGTCTTTAGTAATTGTAATTTTCTCATTAGCCAGCTTTGAACAGATCATCTTTGCTTTTCATCTCAGGTTCATGAGATGGTTGACAGGTGTGTGCTGGGTGACATGGCCAGACCCAGTCAGGCAGCGGAAAGAAGGAAGGTGGAGCTGCTGCTGCAGCAGTTTGTGCAGGTGATCCAGTATCCTGAAGGAATCTTGAGCCATATCGTTTTGCCAAAGACAAAGGAAAACTCCAAAGATGTGGAGATTCTTTATGCTGTTTTTCCACAGCCCATCCAGCCAGTCTTCTGTTTTGAAGCACTTTGGGATTTCCATACCATGGTGTCTTGCCAACATTTTCAGTCTTCTTCCTATCCTTTGTCTCATTGCTTGCCCTTTGCCCTGCCTGGTGCTGTAGTGCTTCTGGAAAGCCTGTTCTTATCATCTGAAGGTACCTTCACAAAGTTATACCGGCTTCGTCACTTGTGTGGAAACAAAACCTCGTGATCTTGAACAGCTCTTGCTGAAAGAGACACCTGGAAGTCAAAGCTTGGTGCAAACGTGACCTCGGTTAGGAGAAGTCCTTCCGAGTGCGCCAGAGAGACCTGGCAGAGGGAAGCTGGGAGCAGGCTGTCGCTCTGCTCTGCAGCCTTGCTGCCTCCTGGGCACGTAACCGCAGCGCTTGCATGTGTCACGGCCTCAGCTGTCTCTGCGCTGTCGGTGTGCGGAGGGGAGCAGGAGCTCCCACTGCAAACCAATGTTTTATTGGTGATTGGACTCATAATTGGAGACCACCCTTTCCAGCTCCAAACTGGTGTGCAAGTCTGTCTCTGCCTCCCAGATAAAGTCCCGCTTTATCTCGGTTTACTTCAAGTGTGTGCACTTCCAGACAGCCCTGAAGGGTTTGCAGGATGGCAGCAATGAAGCCGCAGCTGAGGACAGGCTGATGGACCGAGGGTGAGAGAACTGCAACGCATGGAGGGCTTTTGCAGACAGCAAAGCCAAGAGGGTCCAGTCAGGGCAGAGGAGGAGGGCCTGGATTTGGAGAAAACAAAAACCTGAAGGTCCTTTGGAGAGACAAAACTGCCAGAACCCACCCGCTGTGCAATGGAGGAGCTGGAGGTAGCAGGACACATCCTGCTGGGAGTGGGGATGCAGAAGGAAGCCGATGGCAGGTGGTTGGCTGTGGGTTTGGATAGGATGGACTGTTGATGGCTTCCATCTAGGCAGCCTGAGCACTGGTCAGGGGTGACAAGGGTTGCAATAAATTTGTCTCTCTCCTAGTAATTTAGGTACCACTGCTTAGGAAAGGGTCAGGGACAACTCTAACCCTAAGACTCACCCTGACTCTGACTGCTTTGTGTAGAGAATTGTCTCTTCCCACATAGGAAACCCTCACCTGTGGAGCGTCTGGCATCTGCGTATTGTGGGACTGAAAGGAAGCTTTGCTGTTGGGTGCTTTCCAGTGTTTTCCCATGGCAGTGCCAGCTGGGCACACTGTCTCGTGGTGTGTGTGCAGCCGGAGCCGAGCTCTCCCTTGGCCGAGGCGCTGGCTGGTGGCTGAGCTGCACCTCGGCTTGGTGTGCCCGTGTGTCGTTAGTGTTGTCTGGAGCTGTTGGCCTAGAGAGAGCAGTAATGCTGACAACATCTGCCAGAGTGTGATTCATTCTGATGTCCAGCTGTCAGGATTTTGATCACCTTCAGTAGCCTCACTGCAAAATGACCATTACAAATCATCGCAGAGCGTTGGTTTAATCAGCAGTCGTGCAGGTGGGAGAAGATGGATGGTCCTGTGCATCCTGATCGCCTCTGTCAGCCCGTCTGTCCAGCCTGGGAGTGCTGTGCTAGCTAATACAGATCTTGGAAACTTCCCCCAGTGGATTTGTGGTGGATGCCAAGCCTCATGCCTGCACGCTGACCAGATGCTTTAACGTCTCATTTCTGGGTTGCAGTGTGGGTTTTCGGTGCGATCCACCTAAACAGGCTGCAGAGGGGACGGTCATTCGAGCTGCTGCTCAGATGAGTAATTCCGAGTGAGACAATGAAACTCTGTGCTGGAAGCAAAAAGAGTTCTTGTGGTGGATGTTTTCCAGTTTAGGACATGATTTTTATTATTCCCCCTTTCCCCTTTGTACTGCTTTTTCATTTGGTTTTGCTTTTAAGAGTGTAAGAACAAATAGTAGCATATGTTTGCATATTCCTGAGCTCTGCAAAGGTTCTCAACACTTTCAGTGTTGTTAGAACTGAGGGAATTATGTGCAGATGTACACTGGCAGCTAAATATCAAACATTAATGCGAGTTAAATCATGGTACAGTGCTGTTTTGTTACAAACTAAACAAAGCACTGGGTAAGGTGGGGTTAAAAACAGTCCTGCTGTTGCCCAGGACTTTACTGGGATGCAGCCTACAGGTGTCATCCATTTATTTTCTGTGTAATTCTGTATCTATTAAATCTTCCATAATACCAAGATTTGTGTTACTTGTGGGCAGGGTGAAAGGGGGCTTATCTCTTCTTGTGCTATTTCTAGAACAAGTTGTTTAGCCTGAAATCAGACATAACTCTGTCCCTGTTGATTTGTGGAGGGATTCTGGAAGGTGCTGTACTTGTGTCTATGCCCATCAGCCCCGAACACAAGCAGCTGGCTGGGCTTTCCACAGAAGTGCCTTGCTTCCCTAATTCCTTGTTATTCCTGTTTCCTGAATGTGTGTCTGCTGTAAACCCAAAAGCATCAGCAGGTCAGTTGTCACTCCAGCACTTTTCTCCACTCGTGGCTATTGAGTGAGGCTGAAGAACTGTAGCTGATGAAGGTAAGAGATGATCTGTTACCAACACGCTGCAATGGAAGGGGAGGGATGCCCTCTGGAGAGGGGATCCGGATCCTGTCTGCTGGTTCTAGAGTGAGCCTGGAGTGGGCAGGAATGGAGCAACCCCGGTACACCATGTGGAGAGCTGGGCTGTCAACTTCTGTGCTAACTGAACTAATTAAACAAGGACTTGACTCTGTTACTGATGATGACATTTAATTCAGGTGGTCAGGCTATCTGCGCACAGTCCCCCACTGAAGGTAGTGGAGGCACAATTAATAAGACTAATTAAGTGCTGTTTGGATAAAACAAGGTGTGATATTTTACACCCTCCCCTGTTTTTCTGTGTAGGCTTAATGGGCTTGGAGGAAATTCCAATCTCCAAGCAGTGTGGTTCCTGCAAGAGCCACAGGGAGAGGAGGATGGAGTTGAGTGGCAGAGACAGTGCGTTTGTCTGGTCTGTGCTGGCAGGTGGGTGGGGGTGGTTTGGGTGCCAGCTGAGCCTGGGGACTGAGAAGGAAAACTGTTACCCAGGGCACAGCCTTGACTTTGTGAAGGCAGTTCAGCTCGTACGGACAGCGAGCAGTATTTATGCCTGTGCTGCACATGTTCTGAATTAAAGCGCATTCTTCCCTCTCCTCACATTCCTGAAACCCCACAGCAGAGATTTGTCCTATGTTTTTCTCAAAAATTTGGCTGTAAAGCAGTTACAAGAGGAGAGGAAAGATTCAACCTGGTGCCTGGCCCCAGGCAGCCGTAGCTGCTGTTCCCACATCTTCCCTGTTCTCCCTGTCACATGTGTCCTGCTGGCGTGGGCGCCCTGAAGGAGCGGCTGGTGGGCGTGGGACAGGGGCTCCGTCTGCCCGGGAGGCTGTTCTGCAGAGTCAGGACAGGCTGATTGAATGCATCATAGATTATTTCTGCTATTTTTGGCATCATCTTCTGATCTGGCAAACCAAGGGAGCACTGTGGAAAAAGCGTTTGCTGCGTGTTTGCCTTTCCTGTCCAGATAGCTGCTTGTCCAGGGTCTGCAGCCGACAAGAATATCAAGGTGTTTTGAATTTCCTCCTCTGTGTTCAATGGGAGCCTTTGTCCAAGGCTGAGGCATTTTGTCCAGGTTTTCCATGTTTGTTTGACAGTAATTTTCTGCTCCAAATTCTTCTGATGCTGTTCCAGTTTCGTTCTTCTGTCTCTGTTATCCAGTTACATATCGGCCAGCAGTTCATTATGTAAATGAGCCTCTGAGTGTGAAGTTTGATGATAGGATTATTGGATGAGCCCTAGCGAGGCAGCGTGGTGTTGCTGGGAACAATGGCAAAGGGGTCACCTGCAGGAAGGGGCTGGGTGGAGCAGGGAGGAGGCGCAGGTGGAGGTGCAGGAGGTGGGAGTGCTGGACCCTCGGCAGATGGAGATCCCCAAGCCGGGGTGGTCCTTGTCACTGCACTCCGTTCGGGCAGCCAGCGGCCAGCAGGATCTCTGTTGGAGTGCTCGGAGAAGATCAGCCATGCACGTGCTGTCTGCTGCACATAAAGCCCTGGGAGGGTTGCCCAGCTTCTGAGAGAAAGGCAGGACTGCCCGTTCTCCGCCCGGCTGTGTCGGTGTGTCTGAAGGCAGCCGGTGACAGTCCATCTTCACAGGGCTCCTACGTGCCAGCTAATCCCCAGCTGTCTGAAAGTATTGCTAGTATCCCTGCCCAGGGATATGGGCCACTGTTAGAAGTCGTGCCCTGGTCCTAAACGATATTCCAGAAGCATGAGCTCATGCTCCAGGCTTACCAGAGTCCGTGGTAAGACAGGACTGAACTCCCGCGGCTGCTGCTTCCCTCTAACTCTTGCACGTGTTCCATACAAGACTCACTGAGGATGTGAGCAATTTATTGCTGTGGATTCCACAGGGAAAAATGGTATGAGCCCAGCCTTGTGCCAGAGCCGCTGCGATGCCAGGACAGCTTGAGTGTTTGTGTAGAGCCCTGGTCCAAAAAAAGTAAAGTCTAGTTTGGTACTTATCTGGTAAGAAAAGCATTGACTTGTCGTGGGCTTCCTTTGCTGGGCTTGTTCATATTTAGCAGAATCCCATTTGTGTTCAGAAATGGTGTTTATTTGGGCTGTGTTTTCTTTTTCTTCATTGCATGTTTTGTATTAATTATAAACCAATTACTATTGCTCTTTCTAAAATGGTTCTTGCATGTTGTTATTAGAAGGGTTAACAAACATTTCAGAACCCCTCTTGATAATTGCCCATTTCAGTGATTGTGATTACATTCTAGTCCAGTTTCAGATTGCACATGAAAATCCAGTATTCAGGATGTAGGCAGTTACTTAGATGGGATCTTGGATGATGATGAGGATAAAAACACTTAACAAGCGCATTTGTGTTTGCGTTGCCTGGACACGCAGCTGCCAGTCCTGTGGCAGCTCCTGCTAGGACAGGTAGAAATTCTCCTTGTGCATTAAATGGGCTGTGATAAACACAGATGAAAAATACCAACCTGTACAGAAACTACACCAGTCAATAAATTGAGCAGAACAAATACAAGTCGTGCTTAGAATTGCAACGAGAGATGGTGCCTGGTTAGGGAGACACTGGCTGTGGCAGCCCAGTCACCAGCCACCTCGATGGACTTCTGAGGTGCTCCAGCCCTCTGATCATCTTCCCAAAGTCTCCTGCTGGGGGCTGAGGAGCTCAACACGATCCAGCAACGTGCGCTTGCAACCCTGAAAGCCACCCGTGTCCTGGGCTGCACCCGAGCAGTGGGAGCAGAGGGTGAGGGAGGGGGTTCTGCCCCTCTGCTCCACTCTGATGAGACCCCATCTGGAGCCCTGCACCCAGTTCTGGAGTCCTGAGCACGGGAAGGAAGTGGAGCTGTTGGAATGAGTCCAGAGGAGGCTATAGAGGTGATCCTCTATAGAGGATCCTCTATAGAGTTGGGGTTGTTCAGCCTGGAGAAGAGAAGGCTCCAGGGAGACCTTCGAGCAGCTTCCCAGTACTGAAAGGGGTTCCAGGAAAGCTGGGGAGGGGCTCTTGATCAGGGAGGGCAGGGACAGGACAAAGAGGGTTGGTTTTCAGCTGAAAGAGGGGAAATTGGGAGATCTTAGGGAGAAATGTTTTGCTGTGAGGGTGGGCAGGCCCTGGCACAGGTTGCCCAGGGAAGTGGTGCCTGCCCCATCCCTGGAGTTGTCCAAGGGCAGGTTGGATGGGGCTTCGAGCCCCCTGATCCAGTGGGACTGATCCTTCCAACCCAAACCATTCTATGATTCTGTGATGCCCACTCTCCCAGGTTGTGGTCCAGGGTCTGGCAGTGGTGGTGTTGGTGGATGGGCTATGCAGAACCTAAGTCAGCTCTGGCTGGAGGGCTGGTGCAGGTGCTGTTAACCTGGGCACACGAAGTGAATCCAGGGAGAGGAAGAGCAGAGCACATGTTCAACCATCCTAACACGAGAGGAGAAAACAGGAACTGTTGAGGGAGGTGTGTCTGGGACCAAATTTGCACTGAGTGAGCCTTTCTTTGTGCACAGTGCCTCGTTCCTGGGAAATACGATGCAGAGATTGAAAAAATGAAAAAGGTGCTTCCAGCTCTTTGTGTTTTGTCGAGGATGCAAAGAGCCACGGGTTTGAGAACACCTGCTGTTCATTTGTCTTGTCTTCAGCAAATCTTCGTCTATTGTTGCTTTAATCTTCTTTAAAGCCATCAATAGTTTTTTCTTACATAAATTTTCCAGCAGTCCCAGGTACCTTCCCTGCAGTGAGTCCTCTTGTGTCTTCACAGTGTTATTAAAGATATAAAGCTCGCTGAAGCGTGGGAAGCCACTGTCTGTGTCGGGACTGGAAAGCCACTCCTTGTCTCCGCTCTTCAGCTGCAGCTGCTGGCTCCTTGCCTTTCCTTTTCCTCCCCTCTTCCAAGGGCTGACTCTTGCCGTTTCCTCTTTGCAGATTTTTCCCCTTGATATGGTATCTTCAGGCCAACACTGAACTAACTGGTGAATGCTCTCAGGGAGGAAATAGGTGATGTGAGCGCTGTTACTTGTTTTGTGAAAGGACTCTGGGGAACACAATGTGTGGAGAGCGGTCTGTGTGTGCTGGAAACTGGAGGAGAAAGGAAGGAAGGAAGGAAGGGGGTTTTGGAGGAGAAAAATTGGCCAAAATCTTCCTTTCAGTTATGATTAATGGGTTCTTGTTTGGGGCTCTGAATGCTGTGTTTGTATTAAAATTAAACTATTTTGAGGGGGGCTTCCAGGTATAGATGTGGGGAGGGGATAAAGCACTTCCCAGCCAGGCCATTGGAGATGCCAGGTACAGAACTCCCTGCTGTTGGTGAATCCATCCCTGTCTTGGTTTCCTCTGTCACCTGGAACCTGCGGTGTCCCCTCTGTACACAGAACTTGGGCACGAGGGCTCTGTTTTCTCCATGTCTGAGATGTGTCCAGTGCTCCACAACAGCGACAGGGTCAAGCAGGGAGGTGCTGGAAACCGTCCCCACTCCAGCCACCTGGCTGGGCAGGGCCCTGATGGAGAAGGTGACAGAGTTGGTGTGCAGGTGGTGGTGGGCAAACCTGAGCTCTCTGTGGCCCGAGGCCGGGCTTTGGGTGCTGCTCCTGTGGCACGTGTTCTCCTGCTGGGAACTGATGCTCACTTGGGTTCCTGGAGACGTGAAAGCTGGTTGTGGCCGTGCTACGGCTGAAGAATATGTTACTTGTCCTGCAGCCTTTGTGTGTAGGATGAGATGTGAGAGAGGGCTGCACTACGTGGTCCCTTCTGACCCTTGGACCAGAAGCTGTGGTGGTGGTGCTGCTGTGGGAGGCTCTTCTGCATTGCCTGAATCCTCTGCCTCCCTCCTGCCTTTTCCTTTAAATGCTGTATACAGGTGAGTTTTGTGTTTCTGGGCTTAGCTGAGGCGAGGAAGCTGCATGTTGCCTGATGTGCTGTCTGTCCTGGTACTGTGTGTTCGGAGAGAGGAGGTGGCAGGCTCCTACCTTCCTGTAAAGCATGAGGTGTTGGAGATGCCCACACAGAAGATGAAGTTCATTGCTGGCTGCTGCTTGTCTGTGCCCTCATCCGTGATGATTGAATCAGGCTGGCACATTGGTGCTGGAACAGCCTTGTTGGATGGAAGGTCCCCATCAGAGCCAGCCTGCATCGAACCACCTCTGTTGTCAGGCAGTAAATAAAGAAATGAAATGATAATTCTGGGTAAAAAAAGGACTTAAAAGTATGCAGTGTGATGTGGGTGACGTCTCACTCACTGCTGGGAGGACTCATGCTCAGTGGCCACTGCTCGTTGTTAGGTCTTTGTATTTTCTTTGATTTAAAGCTTCATGCCAGTAATCTAATTAGCATTGAATTGCATTTCCAGTACAGTAGCTTGTTTGGTTCAATAAGAACACGTTTATACTAAAGGTTAATGAAAAGAGTTTTGCTTTCATTGAATTCATTAGAAGTGGTTCTACAATCAAGGCCTCCTAATGGAAAAGAGATTAAATATTCATGTCTATAAATTTCTCATGTCATTTCTGATTTTCCTTAATCTGCCTCCCTGGATTGTATTCCACAAGCGTCTGAAAGCTCTAATGAAATACCAGTTTGGATATTAACTGGAGATTTATCCTGTTTAAGTAAAAAGACTTTTACAGATGTGTACATAATGTGGCACAGGTTACTGTTACGGGTGGGAAGAAGTAGCAATGAGGTCTTATCCATGAAAGCAATACCAGGAGCTGATCTCAAGGATCAGCATTATGTTCTTAAAGTGCTTTTTAAGAAATACAAATAACATTTTATCCTCTATTCTGGGAGCTTTATTTGTGCTATTGAAAGAGCTTTGGATGAAGCCAAAGTGCCCCAAGGTTTCTGATGCCCCAACATCAGAAAGATGTTTGCTGAGCATGAAGATAAAACCTGATTAACAGGCATCAAAGATGCTTAAAGATTCAAAACCCTTTTGTAGCTTATTGTCCGTGCTGCAAATGCACCTGGGTACTTGGAGTCAGTACTGAGTTGTGGTTTCTGTGATCTCTTACCCAGCAGCTCTCAGGGAAGTTCTGGGTGCCGTTGGAGCTGGGACTTTGCTGTTGCTTTATGTGTGAGCAGAACCTGTTTCTGCAGTTCTTGCTTTGTGTGGAGGTTCCTGGTGTCCTGATTTAGGGAGGTATGGAAGCTCTGTTTGGGATTACTTTGTTGCTGTGTATTGATGAAATGGAAATATATGGTGAGAAGAGATTTTAGTTACTCTGAAGGTACTGCATGTTGCCAGGAATGGTTTAATTGGAAAGGAGGAAACAAGGTCAAAATTGCGTCTTGCAATCTAAGTGCTTCTATATATATATACACACACATATATATGTGTGTATGTTTATGTATACCTGTGTGTGCACTGCACCCAACGAGTGGGCAGTGTCTGCACTAGGGGTTGTGTGTGGAGAAAGAAGGTTTGGCTCCCATCTGGATCTTTGCATTGTGTTTCACGGCAATGCAAGCTCTTTGGTCTCCGCTGGTACTGGGTGTTTGTTCTGGACCCGTTGGCAAGAACTGCTGGGAAAAGAAGCAATTATTTGTGTGCTGTGTGAGCCAGGAGAACAGAACTGGAGATCTGGAAAGAGCACTGGATTGTAAGTTTTGCCTTAGCAGTAATTACCATCCCTGGTCTCCAGAACTGTTAAGAGATCTTGCAAAGGTTGATACTTCTTGCGAAGGGATGAGCGACTGGGTGGCAGTCGCAAACCAAACCGATGATAGCCAGCGAGGCCAGAGCGCGATCGTGCAGCCCAGTGTCCACCAGCATGAGACGATGGGCAGATCTTTTATTTGTGATTTCTGCCAGTGCAGTAACTGCCATTTCTCCTTCCCTCTGGTTTTCCAGGCATACTTCCGACAGGGTGTGGCCCTTCAGTACCTGGGGCGCCATGCAGACGCATTGGCAGCGTTTGCGTCAGGACTGGCTCAAGATCCCAAGAGTCTCCAGCTGCTGGTTGGCATGGTCGAGGCTGCCATGAAATCTCCCATGCGAGGTAAGCGCCAGGAGGTCGTCTCGAGGGTGGCGATGGGCTCAGTCCATGGGTGGCTCTGCCAGTGTGAGGGGAGGAGAACCCAGAGGCTTGAAAGCAAAGATGTCAAGATTTGGCTTCTCTGCTGAGCCAGGAGGTGCTGAGAAAGGAGCCTGAAGTAGGAAGAAGAACGAAAAAAAGCTTTTCTGATTCAGTGCAGCAGCAGGATGGTGGTGCCCATCCCGAGAGGCAGTGAAGATGCCTCAGGCTGGTGGTGTGCAGCAGTTCCAGGGATGTCCTGGCTCATTTGTCTTCTCTCCGGTGTCAGTGCAGACAGAGGTGTGTGCTGTGGTGGCCCTGGCTTTGTTGTAACTTGAAACAACTTCCCACGATGCTCTGGTGCTCATCCATTGGGAACAGGTGGAATCTTAAGTGCTCTGGGCCAGTGTTTGCCCAGAAGAGCACATCAGCAGCTTTTCCATGGCACTAATGGGTCTCAAAACACAGCCTTCTGGAAGGCAAAAGGCTGCTCCTCAATACAAGTGAATTAGTGGAAGAGGGTTGGAATCCCCTGGCCCATGAAGCCATGTAGCTGTGCAGCCTTGTGCCTCTCCTTCAGAATGCCCCCATTTCCAGGATTTTCCCTCTCTAGAGGAAGGACTGCCTCCTCTTTGCACTGTTTCGCTGTTGCTCTGTTTCTCTCACAAACTCTGCGTTGCAGTCTCCTAACTGTGTCTCCCAGGAGGGAACATGGCAATTTTCATCCTCAGCAGATGCTGCTGGGGACCCCAGAACGCTGAAATGAAAAAATATCCCTGTTGGTGTTTTTCTTTTTTACAGTGTTCTTCTCCATCCTCTAAAATGAATTAGTCTGGAAGTTTCTGTCCTACATGGCCATTACCTGGTGAAGCTGATTTCATTTCATCCTCAGTGGTGCTGTGGCTGCTGCTTAGGATGCAGGTGATGTGCTGTTTGTGCAAACATCCCCGAACTGGGCCGAACGATCTCGCTCCCATTGCGCTGCAGATGATGCGTTGGGCCCTGAGCTCCCGTAATACATCTTGGTTGGATTTGGGCAGCCTGGCCCTTAACTCATGGGTCGTTCTGTTACAGAAAATGAAGAGGAGTTGTGAAGGTGGTTTCTAAATGTGAATAACTTGGTTTGTTTCATAACTGTGTCTTTGTTTTTGTATTTCAGAGTCCCTGGAGCCCACCTATCAGCAACTGCAGAAGATGAAGCTGGACAAGAGTCCCTTTGTGGTGGTGTCTGTAATTGGGCAGGAGCTTCTGACTGCAGGCCACCACGGGGCCTCTGTGGTGGTGCTGGAGGCTGCCCTGAAGATCGGCACCTGCAGCCTAAAGCTGCGGGGGTCGGTGTTCTCCGCGCTGAGCAGCGCGTACTGGTCCCTCGGGAATACGGAGAAAAGCACTGGATACATGCAGCAGGACTTGGACGTAGCCAAGACTTTAGGTAAGAGTTCTCCTTTCACTTGCTTGAGTGATCAGTACAGATGGAACAAATTAATAGCAATGTTAATGAGCAGCATCGCTCTGTAATGCTCAGGTTTCTATGAGGTTTCACAAGCTGCTAAAGCAAATCTGAAGCTTCTGAGATGTGCAGACTCCGGGCCTGTGCAGCCCTTTTACCTGTGTGTGAGGGAGTGGATGCGTGATGATTGTTCTGAGGTTTTACAGGGTCCTCTCATTTTCTGGTGTCGTGTCTGTGGGAACTGGTCTGATCCCCTGTGTAGATTTCAGCTCAAAACCTTAAATGAGTTAAACAAAGCAATGTGTTTTATCAAGAATTAGATGGAAAAAGGTCTCAGTCTGAGCTCCTGAGGCAGCTACCAAGCTGGTTTAAAAAATAAACAAATCCTCTCGTGTGTGATATCTCCTGCCCAACAAGGACAACAGCAGTAGATGTGCTTTGTGTCCAAGCTGAACTCTGCTGCACAACAGCTCTCTGGAGAAAGCTGTGCTTGCTTTAATGCTGGGCCATTGACTCACTTTCACAAACAAATTGCTTGTGTCAAAATTAAAAACAATCCTAAAAATAAGATTTATGGCTATTGTAGAGCTTCTGAAAGCAGCAGAGAGGAGAGGTCTGGCTGTGTATGAAACAGGAGGATGGGTTTGTTCTGGAGCATCACTTGTACCTTTCACTGGATGCCTCCAGTGGTGCCTTTGTTTGCTGACCTCTGTTTTGTTTGCCTGTGACTCAGGTGACCAGACGGGAGAATGCCGAGCTCACGGAAACCTGGGCTCCGCATTCTTCTCCAAAGGAAATTACCGGGAGGCCCTGACTAACCACAGACATCAGCTGGTGCTCGCCATGAAACTCAAGGACAGAGAGGTAGGAGGCTCATTAAATGGACTGAATGGGGAGTCAGCACTGTGAGGTTTTCTTTAGCGATGTGAACATGTCAAGAAGCCTTGTCTGCCTGCCCCATTATTCTCAGAATTTGGAAGCTTCATGATGTCTCTTCCCAGCTGTTCACTCACCTGTTGTGAAGGTGATTGTACAGTAGATACAGGATGTGAATGAACATGTCCTTTTGCCTCCCCTGCCTCTGGGCATTCTGCCTCCCTCTCCCTTTCCATCTGTCTTGCCCGCAGCGCAGAGGCTCTGGACTCTGAGGGCTGGAGGTGTGGCTGAGCCAGTGTCAGTACAACATCTCCTTGGTTGAGCCCAGGCTGTCACCAGCTCTGGTTTTCCATGTGCTACGTATTTCAACTCTGCATCCTATGTTGTGCCTTTTCCAGAGGAGTCATGAGCAAGCTCCCCGTCCCCAACGTTCATCTAAAATAAGCCTTGTTTGAAAAGCAGTGAAAATGGAAGGAATCCATGCAAAACTGAAAATAAAACGTTGTGTGAAGTGTAGGAGTTGCTTGGGCTGGATCTGATTTGCCTTGACCGTTCAGCGTTCCGTGCCGGAGCTGTTATGCTGGGCTCCCTGCCAGGCCAGGGAAGCGTGCAGCATGGACCCAGGCGTCGGTCCCGGGAGGCTTCTACTGGAAGTTCACTGTGAGGACAGAACTGTAATTTTAGTACACGTTACAGGTACGAAAGCTGTTCCCACCCCTCCAGTGGATTCCCCTCTGCTGTGGATGGGAACGTGGGGGGCTTGTGGGATGCGTGGCAAGTGGAGGCAGAGCATTGTCTGGGAATTCATGGAAAAGTGAGTAGTTTTGGAGATTCAGACGCTAGAGGAGATCAGTTTGCCACTGCTAATTTGAATTAGCCAAGTGCTTTACTTAAGTACCAGGTAAGCCTTGGAAAAGCACGTCTTTCAGAAAGTTGTGGAAGGACTGATGGGGGGAGAGGGACCTGCTGGACGTTTTAGTGATTGTTTTACCATGTGGAAAACCTCCTGGATCAATCCTGAGTTCCCTCTTTCTGTTCATGCAGGGTGGAAAAGCCGTTGCTTACCATTGTTTTTATAGCGTTCTTGATTGGAGGTCCCTGTTCCTGCTTTGAGTCTCCTCTCTGAGGCTGCTCCTCCTCTGGGGTGTTTCCCCTCCCGATGGGAGGAGGGGGCTGCAGGGACAGCAGGAACCCCACCGTGCTGGCGCTCGCGGTGGCCTCTGCGCCCCAGAGCTCCCAGGCCAGCCCGGGGACACGAGTCCGGTGCAGCCACTGCTCCACACAGATCCCAGCGGCTGATCTGGGAGGAATCCAGGGAATGAAGGCGAACAGTGATAGTTCTTGGTTCATGACACATCTGGGCACGTAATTAACAGCTATTGACAACAAATGAGTACTTGGTTTAGCAAGAAAGCTGAGCTGCTTGGATTTCCTGTAGGATGTAACCACAGGAAATTAATTTGGCGCTTTCTGATGACATCATCTTGACCACAGAGCTTCCTCTGCACAAAACGCTGTTTTTCTTGGCCTCCTTTGCAGACATTTTTATAATGCAAATGTTATAAAGTTGCAGTAGTGCTGATGTGAATTCCACCAGAAGGGAATTTGGTGTGTGCCTGTAATGAGGTAATTGTTTTCCTTCCAGCTGCACCGAGCTGGCTCTGAAGGTAGAAAGTGCTGCTTTGTACAGGACTCTGCTGCCCTCGGAGGGAGCGCTGGGCTCGGAGGCTGCCGAGGCAACGTCTCTACCAGGGGCTGCTGGCCTGCGTCGCCCGTGAGCTGGGAGGAAGTTGCAGAGAGTCTGGCTGGAGCGTTGGGATCTGTCCTCTCCCCAGCCTGGAGAAGGGAAGCGGTGTCAGCCGAGTGGGGAATCACAGTCACTGCTCGATGAACTGGAGAGTTTAAACATTGCCCTCTCCCTGGCATGGAGAGTCTGTGCAGCTCTGGCACTGGCCCCGTGTCGTGTCCAGACAGGTCGCCCGCTCCTCGCAGTCACCGTGGGGCGAGCGTTCAGGCTGTGGTGTGGTACTTGTACCCAGAGGGAGAACAGAGCTGAAGCAGCTGGGATTTGGCATTACCTCTGATGTGTCCAAGAGAGGCTCTGGGGTCTGGAACAGACGTGTGGTTTTGGTCTGTGCATATGAGTAAGACGAGGGGTTCTTAGGACAGTGCTGTAATGAGCACCATGAAGCAGCTGTGGCTGGTTTGTTCCAATGCTTTCTGTCACAGTTAAGTGACAGGTTGGATGTTTCAACCAGCTGTAGTGGCTGATCAAGGTTCAGATGAGCTAGTTCTGTGAGATTGTTTCTGAAAGAACCAGGAGACTTAAAAGTACCACCAGTTCAGGAAATGAGGAACCATAAAGGATTCGATCTTTCTGCTGTGCATTCTTTGGTTCCGGTGGAGCTTTGCAGATGGTCACTGTGGTCGGTGGGATCCCATTCTAGAAAGGGTGACAACCAAAGAGAGCTGCAGTAGAGGAGGGGGAGGCAAGACCATCTAGAGGGATGGTTGCCTCTCAGGATGGAGAGGAGCGCGGGGGTTCAGCTCTGAGATCGCTCAGATGTGGTTAAAGAGGAAGCAGCGGCGCAGCTTGGTAGCCTGTCCTCTCCTGTGGAGGGGAAGCAGAGCAGGTTTCAGCGTGGGCTGTCCTGGCCTGCTGCAGACCCTGGCAGTGTGCTCAGGCTGAGAATCCCAGTGAGGTCCCGTGTTCCTTCCAAAGCATTTTATTCAAAAAAGCCCTCCTTGAGGGAGCATTCTGAGGCTGTGAGGGCTGACAAGCAGAGATGGCAATGCAAAGGAGAGCTGCAGAGCCCCTGCTCAGGTTCAGTGTCCAAGCCCTCACACAGACTGTGCTCTAACCCTGTCCTGCAGAGGCCACCGGTGCCGCAGAGACTCTGCAGTGTAATCACTCCCCTCTCTCCTGGGCTGTCAGACGCCTTCTATTACAGCCCCACAGTCAGAAATAGCAGGGCAGGAAGGCAAAATCATAAACTAACCATAATAAAATTAATGCTTGTGTAGAAGTGCATTGCCAGTGCTGAGCTGTTGGGAAGGATGGCGTTCCCAGAAAGCCACTGGGTGCTGGCAGCTCCTGTGTCTTGGCTGGCTGGCACATTTGGAGCTGAACTGGGCCCCTCGTTAAAGACGCAGCATCCCTCTTCGCTGGGTGGGAATGAGCAGAAGGTGTTGGGTGGGGAGGAGGATTGTTTGAGCCCCTGAGCTCTCCCTGGGCTGGGGTGAAGGGGCAGCTGAAGGATCCAAATCTGTTCCCCACTGTGTGGTGGAGCATGGTAGGGCCTGGAGGAGAGCAGGGGGTGGACTCTGCCAGTGCCAGTTTGCCCATGTGTTTACTCAGGATGCCCAACAGCTTGCAGCAATCATTGTTGTCACAGTTTTGAAAGGATTTCCTCCCACTTCCCCTCTGGAAGCAGCTATTTCTGTAAGGATTAAGTTCAGAACTGGCTGGGGCTCAGTGCCCTCACATTACCAGCTCTCTGTGGCCACTGAGTGCTGTGCTTGGAGGTCTCCATGAGTATCTGTGGCTCTGAGAACCACCTGCAGCAGGTGGATGATCTCAGTGACCAAACTGATGAACTGGGCTTTACTGTCTGAAGAGGTTTTTAAAACGACTGCGAGCGAAAGGCAGAGTTGGTGTTTGGTGCAGCTTCAGCATGTTTTTGTTTCAGAAAGGGTGACTGTTTGCAGGAAAAGGGAATGGTGAAAATGATGATTAAGTTGTCATAAATGATAGTTAAGTGGCATAGAAGAAGGGTGTTTATTAAGCAGGCTTTTATGTGCTTTCTCTGTCTCCTTGCTCTTGCATATCCATCAGAGGTCTTCTGTGACAAGGGAGACATCAGAATGCAGAAATTCCTATTATAAAGAGAAACCGTGGGCTTGAAGCCCAGGAGGCTCCAGAAGCCAGTTAGGTGCCACACTTCTGCTGTGGAGAGCGTTGCCACGGAGCTGGCTGTGCCGAGAGCCTTCTCTGGCATCAGGACAGTTGTCAGGATGGGAGGTTGTCAGGAATAACAGGCTGGAGGAGGAGCAGCAGTGCGGTGTGATTGCTGTGACAGACGGAAACGGTGCCTGGATTCAGCTGGGAATTTGCAGACCCTGCAGCTGTCTGAACACGCTTTGTGTGCAGTTCAGCCACTGGTGGTTATTTAGATTTGCAACTCGAGTTGTTTTTCCCTGTCCCCTGGCCTGAGCCAGCAATAAGACTCAGCACAAACTCCTGCATTTTGTGAAGTACAGCTCCTCACTGCCAGGCTGCGCGAGGCAAAGATCACATTTCACTTTCTTATTTCCAGAAAGGGATGCAGAAGGAAAGACAGGTCATTCCTTTGTGCTGAAATCTGTAAATTCTGTAAAGCCCCTTCCTGAAGGGAAGGGGAAATGCTTTCCAGGTGTCCTTCCTGCCGGGCTTTGTCTATACAAGCCACATCTTCAGTAAACAGGGAAGCTGTAAGCACTTAGCCTTTTGTCTGTGCTCCTTGTGTGCATTATGGTGCAAGGCAGAAGAATCTTTATTCTTTTCATGTTCCTTTCCAGTCATTTTGGGAACCTCTGTGCTGCTGATTTTGATAAGGAAGAGAGTAGAACACAGTCTGAGTTAGAAGTGGCTCAGCTGTCCTTTGGGAGCAATTCTGACTTCACTCTTCCTAAATATGACTCTGAACCTTGCCTGCAGTGCTCGGAGCTGCCCCGTGCTGGGATGGTTGTGCTGCAAGTTTGTCTGGAAGTGTGAATCTGTGCAACCATTCCTCTCTGGAGAAACCATCACAGGGTACGTCAGCATGGAGTGAGCTCATCAGAACACCTGCAGCTGATTAGCAGTGGGCCGTGTTCCCCTCCTGGTTACCTTGTCAGGCATCCAGAGTCCTTCCACAGCTGCGTAACTTCCTCCTGGTTTACACTGCTGCACTGTCACTGAGATGAGGCTGGAGCAGAGCAAGCCCAGGATTGATGTGCATTAAACACTGCACATGGGTGTGATTTTTCTTAGAATCTTAGAATTGTTGGTAGTTTTTAAGAGAATTTGAGAAATGTGTGCAGTGAGGTAAAGACTCCTCTGTTCAGCTAATGTGCGCTTGCAAAATCTCATGTATATTGGGCTCTAATTTCTGAAGAACGTTTGGGAGAGTAGAAGGCACACCCAGACCTTCTGTACTGCTCAGTGAAGGCTCTTTCTGTGTCTGCCTGTTCTTCCTGAGCGATATCTGAACTGCTGCCAAGCCCCCCGCTTCTGTTTGCCATCCTGCTTGTGTACCCTGGGTTATTTGGGTGCACAGCAGTGGGCTGGGCACTGCTCCTGTTTTACATGGGGTTTAGCTTTGCATGGATTGTTATTCATAGCAGTGATCCTTTCCCAAGTGGCTTTCAGGGGTTTTGAAATATAATTTCTCTCTCTCTCTGAAACCCCTGTCTCCGAAACACCAAGTCCCTTACTTCCTTGGTTGTGCTTTTCACCAGTCTTGGAGTGCTGAGGGTCGAGTGCATTCCCTGCCTTTAGCTGGAGGAGCCCCCGGCAGCTCCTTGGCGCTGGCGTCAGTGGAGACTCGGCCCTCGGAGGAGGGGGGGGGTGTCTCTCCCTGGGGCTGCCCCGGTTTTCCAGAAAGGAAAAATCTGAGAATCTCATGACCACAGTTGTCTTGTTATGTTTGCAAACAGTCTGGAAAATGAGGACAGGATATAAATACCTCACAAATGAGAACTGGAAAGAGTCTTCGGGCTAAAGCAATTTGTCATGCTTGAGAACGTCGACTGAGATGGCAGAAACAGGCGGTGGAGGGAAAGTGCTGCAGTGAGCAGTGCAGAGAACAAGCAGGGAAGGTATTGGCTTCTCTGCTGTTCTCTTTTCTGTCTCTTTTCCTCTTCTGTAGTGAAGCCGCTGCTTCAGAATAATTTATTACGTAGTTGTCTGCCAGAACTGGATTATCTGCTGCCTGTAGCCACGTGAACAGGAAGGACTAAGAGGAGGACAGACCTTATTCCTTGTGGCTTCATCACATCTGACTCGGAGTTCCAGAAGCATGGAACAGGCTGAGGAGGGTTTTGCTAATTGCTAATCTATATTAGTAGTTAAAGCAGCCACTGCCAATAGAAATGCAGGAATGACAAGGTGTGTGTTGAACAGCAAAGAGCCTTCACTTCTTGAGCTTCTTCGAGAGAACAGGTTGGAAACATGAGAGCTTTTGGTAAGAAATGAGTGTGCCTGTCAGTGGTACCACGAGAGCACCAAGGGAGTGCAGCCCCTTGCGTGAGCACCGTGCACACACCTTGCAGAGCTCACTTTGCACAGTGTCCTCCTGTTCCTGTGTCAGCTCCCCAGTGCCTTTTCAAAAAGGGCAACCAGTGAGAAGAGGAATGGGGGACTGTGGTGCATCACACTCATAACATTTTTAGTGCATGGTGTCGCCACTTCACTCCTGTTTCTCCAGTATGCCCTCTTCTTTTCACTGGGGTTTTCTGAGGAGATCTTTTGAGTCCTGGAGGTATTTTCAGTAAATTGAAACAAGCTGTTTTTTTATTCAGCCTCTGCGTGAGAAACAGCTTTTCACATCCCATTACGCAGGATTTACAAACAACAGAATGGTTGATCAGGCTGCTAACCACTCATGCAAAAGATCCCTGCTCTCCAGAGAGGTGAGACCAGCATCAGTTCCTAGGAACTCGCTGGGAAATTGCCCACAGAAACCAGGAACTGGTAAAAAGATCAGGCCTTTGTAGTTTATGGGCTGGATTCTTGCAGAAAGAGATGGTCACTGTTCCCTGTTCCTTTGAAAGATGTTGTCTAATCTGAGCCCTTGCACAGAGCTGAGCATCACAGAGTCTTCTTGCTGGTCTCAAGCTGGTTTTAATATCTTTTCATTGTTACTGGCAGGGGAAGCTGCCAAGAGTCACTCACTGCCCATGTGCAGCTCCAGCCCTCAGTCTCCCAGTACTGTGCTGGCAGGAATGGGCGAAGCCGAGAAGCTCTTGGCTGGGTTGGCACAAGTTCCCCAGTTTGCAGCTGGTTAAGGGCCCAGCAGGATTTCCAGGGATCAGGCAGGAGGCTGAGCTGGGAGAGGAGGGGGCTCTGCAGGACATCCCAGCACATGTACCCATTGTTACTGTGTTGAGTCTCACCGTGGAGTGAGTGTGGCTTTTTGTAGAAGATACACACCCTTTAACACCAAAAGCAGTGCTGTCATCTTCAGGTCTGTGTGGAAACAAAGAGTTTGCTTGCTTTACCAGGAGACAGGTGCTAATACCCAGCTTGTTAAGGAGGTGTTTGCAGATCCTGGTCCATTGCTGATTTTATACCAGACTGGAGGGTGATCTGTGGGTCTATAGAACTGTAAGCTCAGTACTGGACACTTGCTAGGAGGCCCTGGCTGGGCACACCAGGGTAGCACATGCTGAACCCATCTGCTGACAAAGGGCTCTGAGGCAGCCAGCACAGAGCTAGGTGAGAGTGGGCAGATTGGTTTTCCAGATTTCCTAACAGGGCAGAAGCTTTTATTTTCACCCTTACTGCCCTCAAAGTTCTGCAGATGTGATTTCAGCTTCATGAGAACTTGTGAGAGGTTTGACTCAGGCTGCAGAATGTCTTCCTGGACAGTTTCTGCAGCATTGTTCAATTCACTAACATTCTTTGTCTGGCCCAGATGTTTGGCTCTGTTGTTGGGCGAACAAAGTTCCAGACATATACTTTCCAGTTCATGTTGTTCACATAAATATTACACTTCAAACAGCTGGTCTTTGAGGGGCCTCTGACCATGGGGACTCAGAAACCTGACCGGTAATGTAGGCGTACGTTGAAACCCTCGTTAAATGTGGTGCTGTCCTGTGCTGCCTTGGTTTTGGCCTCCCATTGCAGCCGGTAGCCTTGCTCCATTCAGGATCCTGGGCAAACTCCCTCATTCCCTGGGGGAAGGCTTGTGTTCCTGGAGGAAGGCAGGGTGCCAGCTGCTGGGAAAACGTTTGCCATATGAGTTCATTTGAGGATTGTGGGGCTTCTACGGCGCTAGCACTGCGTTACGTCTTAGAGAGGGGAGTTCAGTGATGTGAGCAGCTGTCGTGCTTGAGCATCAAGTAGTTGGATTTGTATAAGAGAGCATCAATGCTTTGCCTTTGTCTTTCTGTCCTTAGCAGCTCTTTTTAGAGAAAGTCAGCTTGACTGGGCTGTCCAGGTTTATCCGGTTCAAATGTGATGGGATTAAGCAGAATGAAGGGAAATCTGACCAGTGCAGGAAATTTGGGAATGCGCTAAAAGGCCATATGCTTTGTTTTGTTTCGCCTTGTGCCTCAGAAGGGAAATGTAATACTTCCTGAGGATCGCCTTTAAATGTCCCCACTTGACCTCCACAGCACACAGATTTCAGCTGGAAGCAGCACAGTCTTCTGGTTTTACTTACCCCTCTGCAACCCTCCCGCTCTGCTGAGGCCTGGACATGGCTGCGGTGAGGGAAATGAAGCAGAACCCTCGTGCAAGAGCTGCAGCCTTGGGAGCAGCACCCTTGGGGTTTCAGAAAGCCCCCCTTGGCCAAGGCTCTGCTGTATTGAGTTTCCAGTGATACCTGGCTTTATAAGGCTGATTGGTGTCAGGACTGGCAGGGGTCAGCAAGTCACTGTAGGAGCCTGAGATTTCTTTGCCTGCATAAAGATCTTCTCTGGGTTCCACTTTTGTAACGTGCTGACTTTTTCAGATGTGACTTTGACCATGAGTCACTCCTCAGTGTCACCATCTCAGAGAAGCTTGTTGTTTTAAATGAGGGCTTCTTTTCTTACATCATCGCTAAAAATGCCAAGTCAGCCACCTTCTCTAAATGGATTTCACAGAGGTTTTTAGGCTGTGTCTGAAGCTACCAAGTTTTGCCTGCTTGGGATCAATGTCAGTGAGCCCAGGGGGATGCTTAGCCTTGATTCTGAGGGCTGCTGTGTTCCTGAGCTGATGTTTTCTGCCTGACTTCCTTTTCTTTGTGTAATGGGAGTTCAGTGCTGCAGAACCCCCCCAGGAAAGCAGCTTTCCCAGGCTTAGCGGTGAGCGGTGGGGCGCGCACTCGCACACGGAACACGAGCAGCCTTCCCAGTGTGAGTCACTGGCAGCTGAACTCTTAAGGAATGGGTGTCCATGGGGAGTACTTGCTGCTTCTCCTTTCCAGCAAAACCCTGCTAACTTGGTCAGCAGTGTTGCGGTCCTGTTGAGGGAGTCAGTCGGGTTTGGTTTTACAAGCTTTCCAGGCAGGACTGGACACCAAGCTCCAAAGTGGTGATGGGGGAGATAGAGTAAATGGATTTTCCACTGGAGCGGCGTAATTGTGATCTTCAGCTGAGCAGCTGGAAGTCAGGATTCACTTTGGAAGCCTTTGGTTCCTGGAAGATGACTGACTGTGAATAACCTGACATCAGAGCCACGGTGCTGTTCAGATTTGACTGGATTCACGTATGTTTGATTCTTTTGCCATGAAACAGGGAGACTGGTCAGTGCTCTGGAACGTTGTCGCTTCCCTGAACAAGTGAGGAAAGCGTGCGAGTCCTTGACACCTGCAGGTTAATTTAATCCATTAACCAGGATTGGACTGGAGCCCTCTCTAACTGCTGTATCTTCTGAATTTTTCTGTTGTTGTTAATTCCTGGCTATTCCCCTTCAGGCAGCATTAGTTAAAAAGTTATTCCCACATATCCAGATACTACTGCTCTGTTGGAGGTCTTTGGCTTCTGTGGGGTTTGCTCTTTGGTAGTTTCTGTGTAAAAGATGGAGATCTTCTACAAATAAATTGAATATACATTGATTCCAGTGTGTATTGTTTTCCTTCCAGGAAATAATTACCTAAAAGCAAATCCTTTCTTTCTGTGTACAGATAATCTACAGGCGGAGAGTATTACCTGCTGCTTCCTTGCTTGTTTTCCCAAGCATGCTGTGCAAAGGAGAAAGCTGGATGTGGCACTGGTACAACCTTGCCTTTGAGGGAGGAGGGAAGAGCAGCTTGGAATGTTGGTGGGACACCTGCTGTATGTGGGGTTGCAGCTTGCCTTGTGCATCAATCCGTAGTCCTCCAAGAGCAGTTGTGGAATCCTGGTGGATTCTATTAAGGGACTTAATAGAAGTGGAGCTACAGTGTGATTTACAGCCCCTGGATAGTTCTGGTGGGTTCTGAGAGTGCTCGTCCCCTCTCACGCTGCTGTCCTGCCACGTGCACAGCAGTTACCTGGTTACAGTCTGTGCCTGCTGGACAGACAGAGCTTGGAGCTGTCGTACGGAGAGAGCTTAAAAGCTTGCTGGGTGACTGTAAGGTGACTGTGCTTCCCACACAGAAACGTTACGCTGGTGGAAGGTATGGTGAGATTTTCCTCTTCATGGAGAAGCTAGCAGAGTTATTCCAGTTAAAGCTTTCAGATTTGAGTATTCCTTTGTGTGTGCAGGAACAATCCTTGGAAGCTGCCTACCCCGACCCCCCCAGAATACGCTCGATGAACCAGGAAACCTTTGCTTGCATTCAAGAGCGAGGTGGTGCGTGTGAGGGGGTGTTTGGGTTCGTGCTGCTGGCTGTCCCGAGTGCAGATGTTGTGGATATGCATGGCTGATCCTTTGGATCCCGCTCCACTGCGTCGCGGAGGGTCGGGCTCTGCTGTTACCCCATGCCCAGAGGGAGAATGGGAACGGAGAGAGACAGCACGCAAGAGCAGGCTGCAGACAGGCTTTGGAACTGCACAGATGCTCAGTCCCTCACCTTGGCTCTTTCCCCACCTTGGCTGTAAAAAGCTCCATTTCTGATCAGTCCTAATTGGGCCTGTGTTTGGGGATTAGGGCTGCCATATCCCAAGATACCAGGCAGAGCATTTGAGAATTATTATATGGTGCTTTCATTTAAAGAGGCTGTGCAATCAGTTAAATAATTGTTTAAATATAACATAATTGGGAAATGACCGTTCTCTGGCAAGGGTGAATATCTAAGAAACACATCTTTCCAAGTCACAAGGTCCCTATTAGTTGTCATTCTGTGATTCACATCTGCTTAACATCAGACTCTTTGGTTTTTCGGCTGAATAAGGTATAGTTGGCTGTTGCTCCTAAGAAAAAGAGAGCAATTAGGAACCTTTTTCAGAACTCCCTTCCCTGCCTCAGCTCAGTGGCAGAAGAATCTGCTTTCTATTAAAGTGATAAATTGCCTAATTGGAGGTGGAAGCAGCCCCCACTGTAAAATTTGTCTTTGTCAGGTATATAAAGCATTGATTTTCTTTGTTTGCTGGTGCAGAACGCACTGGTATGAAGCTGTAGTCTCCCATCACCCTGCTGCCAGGCAGAGGTTTGTGCTGGCACAGCTGGAGTCTGTTTCCCACGTGTCAGCCTGGTGCTCTCGCTGCGCTGTGGTGACTCCCATGCCAGCACATGTGGGAATCCCCCTGCCCTTTTGGCCCAGTGTGGGAGCCACTTCGGATTCCCGGTGGGTCCCATTATGCGAAGGGGTTTATTAAGTATACAGTGATGAATTTATCTTCTGGAATCCTATTGCAAACCCCCTGAAGTGAGTCACTGGTGTCCCCCAGCAGATGTAATCACCAAATTGTTCCTAAGCACTGCTTTAATGTCAGACTCCGCAGTCTTTCCACTGTTTCCCCCCCGGCACGCAGACAGTTCGGCTATTTATCGTGCTGGAGAAGAGCTGCCGCAGGCAGCCCTGGGGATGCCAGAAGTGCCACGGGCTTTGCTCATGCAGACTCCAGGGTGATTGAGAAGTGCCTCTCTGATCAGTTAATGGGGAAAGTGCTGCAGAATAAACCATGTAGGAGCATTGGGGTGAAGGCCCCGTCAGCAGGTAGTGGTGCCCTTCCTGCCTTGGGCCGGCTGTGTGAGCAGCAGCTGAGCCTCTGGACACAGCCATGTCCTTCTAATCCAGTCAGGCCACTTCTCATCAGCCCTTGACTCCTTTTACATTTCACTTTCTGTCTCCTACTTAGTTTTCTTTCCTGCTCCTCTTATCCTCCCACATCCTAGTTTGGAGGATCCAGCCCTGAGCACTCCAATGTGGAAGCCAAGTCTGAGAACGGGTCCAGGTTCCTTCCCGAGGTGTCGCTATCCTTTTAGTTGCCCGTCCTGTGGTAGCCAGCTGAATGCCAGGTCTTGCTGGTGACATGGAGTTTTCCAAAGTGGGGAGGAGCTGCAGGAGGCAGGAGTGAAGTAAAGGTGGCAATGACCTGCAGGGTGTCCTGGAGAGGTGATTTTTGGAGTGAAGATGACTTGCATCCCTGATATTCTGAGCCAGGTTACTGTGCCTGAAGAGGAGCCCATCCTTTCCACCTTGCTGTCCAGCTGGAGACCCTGCGTCACTGGTCCTACCAGCATAAACTAAGGTTGGCTTCTTCAAATCCAACAAGGATGATTTCTCCTTTCATAGAATCATAGAACCATTAAGGTTGGAAAAGACCTCTAATATCATGAAGTCCAACTGTCAGCACAACCCCACCGTGCCTGCTAAACCAAGTCCTGAAGTCAAAACACATCTACATGTGTTTTGAACAACTCCAAGGATGGAGATTCCATTTCTTCCCTGGGTAGGCTGAGCCAATGCTTTGCCACTCTTTTGTTAAAGAAATCTTTCCCAACATCCAATCTGAACCTCCCCTGGTGCAACTTGAGGCCATTTCATCTTCTCCCGTCACCTGGGAGAAGAGACCAGCACCCACATCGCTACAGCCTCCTTTCATGGGTGTCTGTGCTTCTGCAGAGGCTGTAAATCACTTATTTTGGGAGGGTTTAGCTGGTTTTCACACCCCGTGCAGTGCTTGCTGTTGGAGAAACCTCTCCCAAGGCAAGAAACCGTTGGACTGTGTGGCAGCATGTTCAGTGGCTCTGTCCCCAGACTGTCACTAGGGGCATGTCCCTGCAGAGCTGCTGCAAGCTGCTCCCCTCTCTAATCTATGGTAATTACAGCAGCAAAAGCCACTTATTTCTAGTTCATTATAGCGTGGTTTGGAGCTGCTCTCACCGTCTGGGGGACTGAGCCTGAGGCTTCCCCGTCCCGCTGTCACGTGGAGTCGCTCCGCAGCCTTGCAGGGATGCTCCAGGGCTTCTTAATGCTCTGCCCTCCACTGCTGTTCTTGCTTTGTCCCTCACATTGAAGGAAGTTCGTCTGCAGCACTAAGTGAAAAAAATTAAGATGTTTTGAATTCTGGCAGTTGTTCTGTTCTAATTAAGCTGCCTGAGAGGATGCCCCAGGGAGAGCAAATGCAGCCTGGCTATTTACGGAGCTGGCCGAGGGAGAGCTGTCTTATAACTTCCCCATCTTATGACCTATAAATTGTGTTTAATGACTAATTTGTCGCCTCAGGTTCTTGTATCAGAAAAGATGGTTTCCCTATTAATTTGAACCAGCACAGCGTGTTTACAGTTCCTCGGTATGGAAATATTGCCCTGTTAATGCTCCTGATCACAACAATAATTTATCACCTCTGCTGTCTGCCTCTTGCTTGGGCCCATAGATCTTCCTGACTTAGCGTTACTCTTCCAGTCACAAAGTAATTTTATTAACAATCGTTAGGAAGGTTTCTCTTGTCACTGTTTCTGAAAGTCCCAAAAGGCTTATTTCTGCAGGGATGCAGTTTTAGTAGAAAAGCATGGTCACTGGTGATGGAGCTGTGAGAGCCAGAACAGGGAGGATACCTTTCTTCCCAGCACTGGAGCAGCTGAAAGGGCCCTGCCTGCCAGCAGCCTGGTGCTGTGGTTGGGCTGCTCATCCTCCATCACACCTCTCAGGGCAAAGGTCTTGCCCATTAGGAAATCTGAACGGGTGTCTGAGGAGCTCAGAACGCCAGCCTAAGGGTTAGAAAAGGGTGAGGCTGCCTCTCTGTTGATAGCATGGGGTTGTGCCATTTTGAAAAGCAAGGACAAGTGTCCTGAGATGCTGTGTCACCATCTCGGGTGGATGGATGGGCTGGATCTTTCCCGAGCAAGGGTGCTAGGGAGGGCTGAGACCGGTCTCTGTGCAGCACACTCCCTGACTGCTCCTTTCTGGAGGTGTGGAGAGGTGGCTGTTGTGGAATTGGGTCACGGCAGCAGCTGGGCAGCAGAGGAAATGCGTGTGCAGAGGCCGTGGAGGATGTGGGGTCAGAGCTTTGGAATAAGCAGCCGTGCTGAGGCAGCAGATGTGTGTTGGGCAGAAGGAAGACATCCCTGCTCTTGGCTCCTTGCCGTGCTGGCCGGCTGTGTGTGCTCTGCCTCTGCCAGGTGGAAGGCAGCCCTGCGTCCTGGTGGATGCAGGGGCAAAAGAATCTGCCTCGCAGGTCATTTGTCTTGTTAAATACAGCTGTGTGCCGGTGCTAAGAGCTCCGGTTTGCCAATAGCTCTATTTATTTAAGATGTCTCCAGGGGACAGAAGCTCCAGCTGCTGGAATACTGTTGTCATTGCCACGGTCCCAAGGTTGTTTGGGAGTCAGTCTCAAACAGTGTTGTGCTGGAAGGGCCCTGGTGCTGCACGGTAAGAGCTGTGCTCCTTGAATCATGGCATGGTCGGCCAGACAATACAAGAAGGTGTTGGTGACTGCACGCTGCCCTCCTGGAGGTACAAGATAAGCAGCTCCCTTCTCCCAGCTGAGTGGTGGCTGCAGGTGGGTAAGTTTTCCAACATCAAGTGTTCCGTGGCTGTTCAGCCTGGAAAGAAGGAACTGCAGAGTCCTCATAGTGGCTCAGCCTGAAGCGTGATCACATCAAGTTGCGCGTTGTGCTGATGGTGTCTGATGGTGCTTTGGCACCAGCCCACAGGGTCTCAGGAGTCTGTTGGTTACACATGAGCTTGCTGGGTGGAGGGTGGAACAGGGCAAGCTTTCATTTGCAATGTTCTCTGCAGGTGAATATTGTTATTTGTCCGCTTTCTTAAGAGCTGCCTCACACAGGATTGTTCGCTGTGTTCGCAGGACTTGCTGTAGGTGTTGAAGAAGTCATGAGAGGTGGCCTGGAGTGGCTGCCTCAGGCGAGGTGCTGCTCCGTGAGACAGCTCTGGCTGGTGCTGGGGTGCAGTTTTCTGCAGCAGTCACTTTCTCTGTTTCCTCAGTGGTCTCTGCACCCTTGCAGTGCTGTCCTTCCCCTCTACCAGGCACACACACTGCGCGCTCCGGAGAAAGCGATAATCCTTGCCCAGTTGTCCCAAGGCAGCCCCATTCCTGGTGCCTCTGCCTGAGCTGCTCTGAGGAGTGTGGAGAACTGCAAAGAGCAGGGTTTCTGGCTGGTGGTCACATCTCTCTCTCGTGGCCTTTTGTGGCTTTCATCTGTAGGACTGGGGCCATGTGACTTGTTTCCATGAATACTTGTACTTACTGTTCCTCTCCTCCCCTGCAGGCAGCGTCCTCGGCGCTGAGCAGTCTGGGCCACGTGTACACGGCCATTGGGGACTACCCGAACGCCCTGGCCAGCCACAAGCAGTGCGTCCTCCTCGCAAAGCAGTCCAAAGATGAGCTCTCGGAGGCGCGGGAGCTGGGCAACATGGGAGCAGTGTACATTGCAATGGGGGATTTTGAAAACGCGGTGCAATGCCATGAACAACACCTCAAGATCGCCAAGGAGCTGGGGAACAAGCGGGAGGAAGCGCGAGCCTACAGCAACCTGGGCAGCGCCTACCACTACCGGAGAAACTTCGACAAAGCCATGTCCTACCACAACCACGTGCTGGAGTTGGCCCAGGAGCTGGCTGAGAAGGCCATCGAGATGCGAGCTTTCGCTGGCTTGGGCCATGCAGCAAGGTGTATGCAGGACCTGGAGAGGGCGAAGCAGTACCACGAGGAACAGTTGCACATCGCCGAGAGCCTGCAGGACCGAGCTGCTGAAGGCAGAGCCTCCTCCAACCTAGGTAAGGCCCTGACGTGGAGCAGGATTTGTCAGGGAATGCCGTGACCGTCAGAGCTGCTGCCAGGAGGTTTGCTGTGTGCCTGCTTCTTAGTTACCCGGCTTTCACCAGGCTGTCTTCAGAAATTAAACTGGCACTTGGCAGCTTGTGTGATGTATCCCGTGTTCAATGAGTAACCTGCTCAGAAAGGAGCCAGAAAGCACAAGCCCACGGCAGAAGGGAAGTGAAAACATAAAGTGTATTTCAAGAGCTATTCAGGCATCAGAAATAAACATGCCTTGCACTAAGGCCATTTCTTTGGGGGCTTTTCAGGTGGGTTTGCCAATGTATTGCTACCTTGCAAGTTGGGAGACACAGGGGTCAAATCCTAATGAAGTTTGTTTTCAGAATGTACACATTAAAATAACAGTGTAGGGGCCTCCTGTTCTTCCAAGGAGAGACCTGGGTGCCCTGCTTGCAGCCTGGGAAGGGCTGAACTACATCAAAATGAAGTCCATTCCTGTTCCTCCACAGTGCTGGATGTGGAAGTGACCAGAGATGCATTTCCATCCATTCTGCCATGGGATGTAGTGTTTCTGCTGCAGATGTTCCAGCTGTCATTACGGATGTGTTCTCAGCTGGCTGGGAGTGGCACAACAGGGCTGTTGCTGGTTTAACAAACTGGTTCTGCTGGCAGCCCCGGAATCTCTCGCAGGCTGCCCCACGCTGTAAATTAGCTTCTGTTTCTGCTTGGCAGTTGGCACTTGGTTCATTTGTAAATGCTAATTGTACTCTGATGTTATCAACAGCAGGTAATTGAAAAGGGCTTGATGAATTACTTAATTTCTCTTAATAGCTGAGTCTTCAGGAGCTGAAGGAAGAAGATAAGGTGAACTGGAGAAAACAACACAGTCTTAGCTTTTAATTAGTGTTGCGAATCTCCTCCTTTACACAAATTAGGGCAAATATGTGAGGCAGAATGGGTTTTGAGGCAAAAGTGCCTGTGGTGTGCTCAGTGTGAGGAGCAGCGAGCTTGGCACTGCCGTTGGCGTCGGGGGGCATCCGGTGGGCAGCAGGGCTGGGGGTGAAGCCTTGTGCCTGGCTCCTGCTAACGCTGGTGCGAGGCCTTTGGCAGGGGAAACCAGCAAAGCACAACCCATCCTCTGTCCCTGCTGCCAGTGCGGGGCTGGTCTTGGGGAGAGGCAGAGATGTGAGGGATCCACTGAGAGGGACAGAGGGGCCCATGTGGCAGAACAGGACCTTGGATTGTCCAGGAGGGAGCAGGAGGTGTAAATTCTGGGTCCTTGGTGGGGAAGACGAGGCGTTGTCCTCGGCTGTGCTTGGGGAGTGCTCTGCTTCCCAGCTCATGGTCAGGTCTGAAGCTCCTCGGCTGTGAAGCTCAGCTTAATGTGCTTTGTTTCCAGTGGACACTGACCATAGGGTGCTCAGGCCGCTCTCCTGGTGTAGTTACTGGGAGGTGGCACAGCTCTGTTCCGCCGTGAGCACCTCGAAAACAGGGGTGGACGTGCTCTGAGCAGGCCTGGCACACCTCCAGTGATCAGAACCACTTTCATCTGCCTCCCCTCCAAAGCACTGCCCCGGTTCTTCCTGATAAACCAGGAGCCTGAGGAGAAACAGACTGGGGAATGGAAGCTGTCACTTAGTTTTGTTTTTCTTCCCCACATCAGTGGTGATGAACAATCTTGGGCTTTCCAGATTGTCTCCTCCTGGGTTTGTGAGCCCTGTGCCACTGGGCACAGCACAGCTCTCTTGCTGGAAGAAAGAGCTTAATTGAAGTTCATGCTCCTCAGTGTTCACAGTGCTCACTTGTGGTTTAAATCCTGTCACCATTTTCCTGGCTCAAAATCAGTCAAATTGTGACTAGAAAAATCATACTAATATCATTATTAATCTGACAGCAGCTTTGGATTTAATGATGCTTTCAGCATGTAATTCTAGAGATTTTGGGGTCTTTTTATTTTTAAGAAAGGAGGAATTCTGGAGCAGCAGAGAAAGTTTTTCTTGCGTTGGATTCAAGCCTAAATATAACTTTTGGTTGGTATGCTGACTCAGCCTCTCTACACTTTGTATTAGAATGGTTTTTGTAGCTTCTGAGTGCAAGAGCTCACGTTTCAGCTGGTGTTTGGCTGTGTTTTGTCCTCTCTGTCCGAGTGAGGTTATACTGGAGAGAGAGAACATGCAGTTCTTGTAGGGCAAGTCTGCACTGTTGTTTAAAATAGATCCAGTACCAATTAAAAAGTCAAGTCTTAATTGTCTCTTTCATCTAATCCACATGCAAAGCAAAACCTCATCAAAATAACCGTTCTGACAGGCAAAAAAATGTATCTCAGTGTGTGTTTCCAAGCCAGAATGTCAGAGCTGGCCCCTTGGCTGATCCAAGAGCGATGTTGTGTTTGCGTTTCGCGGATGGAGATGGAAAGCTCTCTGAAGTGTCCCGGGTAATGCCGAGCGGGGCGGACACGGAACGTGACACAGCCCAGCTGCCACGGAGCTCTGCGGGGAGATGGGGAGGGCTCTGGGGCTCGCTGAGCAGAAGGCAATGGGCTGAGGGAAGTCAGGAGTTATCAAAGCCCTTCCCAACAGGGAGATGTGGGTTTAACCAGCAGTCTCCGACTGTCAGCCTCCGCAAAGCAGATGGTGCTTCCTCCTGCCAGGGCTCCGTGCAGAGAGCTCGCTTTGCAGCCTCCTTGGCTCTTCAAGGTTCCCCTTGTGACAGAGAGAGAGGACACTTGGGATTATTAACAAAACACAGCTTACAGGCCCTCCCTTGGTGCTCAGCGACTCTTTGCAGTTACAAGAACTCGTGTGCCTGTCTTCCTGTGCTTGGTGTGTTGTCCAAAGGTGCTGGATATTTTCTCTTGAAGGGCTTTTGCAGTTAGGGCCAAGAAGTGGTGGTTACGTGTGGCCATCTCTTCCTCAGTTGCTGCAGGACTGGCTGACCCGTCCCAGAGCCCTTCCCCTCACCTCCCAGCGCTCATGGGCACTCGTCCCGCAGGCTGCGCTGCGCCTGGGCACGTCAGACAGTGGGTGCTGTTCTCGTGTCCATGTGAGCTCTGGCCTGGGCCGTGGTTTTCCCAGCACACGGTGAGCTTCAGGAGCACTCGTGCTCTTTCAGCACGTTGGTGTTTCATTCTGAACGAACAGGGCTGGTCAAGAGTGATGTTGCCTCAGCCTGAGCTGGAGGCCCTGGCACAGCAGTCGCTCCATCACGAGCGAGGTTTGGTCTGCACTGGCCAGTGCGGAGGGAGATGGGAGATCTGTAACCACAGTCTGTTCTTAAGTTCATCTGACTCTTTCTGTCTCACTGATTTGTTGCCTGAACTGGGAAAAATAGTAATTCATGTAGGCAGAATGTAACTTTTATGTTGATTTTGCTAATGTCATTTGCAGGTCTGACTGTATTTATCACTGAGGAAACAAAGCTTGTGAATTAATGTGTGCCAGTTTTGGTGCTTTACACTGTGTGTAAAGGCAGTTAAAGGTGTCCCTAACCATCTCCCCTGATGTCTGCTGGGTTCTCACCTTGGGCCTGTATCCTCTGGGTGCTGTTCTGGAATGTGGCCACACTGTGACCAGCAGGCTGTCTTTTGCTGCGAAGTCAGTGATTATGACTGTAAGAATGAGCCAGGATGGTGATGTTCTAAAGTGACAGCATGTTTCTGGATCCTTCCTTAAGTGGACACAACAGATGGGTGACAGCTCAAGCAAACTAATGTGATAGTGAGCTCCATGGGTGGGGAGAGCAGAGCTTTGGTCTCAGTTATGATGCTTGCTTTTGTCCTGGGTATCTCCTGGTAAACATTTGCTCACTGGTTTTCTCCTTTCTTGGCAGTAAAGAGACTGACTCAAACATTTTGAGTTGTGAAGGCTGCATCTCCCATCCACCTCTGGCTGACTGTGTCCCTGTGGTCCCTCTGTAAGGTCTGGGTGGGTTTACAGCCATGTGGTGGGAAAGGTCTGTATGCTGTTCTAAGTGCCTTCAAGGGTCTGACTTTCCAGCCAGTCCTTCTTCTCTGTCCTCTTACTCTGTATTTGAGCTTGTTGTGGCTGGTGGCTCCTGGCAGTATCCTGGTGCCATTTTTACTGCTCTGTTCCTTGAGAAAGAAGGCTGTGTTTTATTTCTCAGTGTGACACGCTTGGGATTAATGGAGCATAAGGAAATGATCTGTGAATGTGCTTTTCTAGTGAGTCTCACTGCTGAGTTCATTCCCATCCTGCAGCAGCCACTTCTGCCAGGGATGTTCTTGGTGATGTGGTGGTGTCATCATTTGTGGGAGGGGAGGCCTGAGAGCAAACAGTCTGTGCTGTGCAGCACCACGGCAGCGCAAGCTGTACAGACACAGTGGGTTTTGAGGCAGAATGTGCTCCAGCAAGAAGGACTGTTCCTGGTGTAATTTCCTGGTCCATGAGTGCCTGTTGCTGGCCTCAAGTGCTCTCCCTGTAGAAACTCAGGGTTACTGGAGGAATCTATGATTAAAGAAAAAGATATGGAAGGTGCCTGCTGAGGCATTGAACCAGGCTGCTGTTATTGTACACACTGTGTGGTGCCAATACCATGATTCATAAACAAACCAGGTGCCACCTGAACAGCCAGGTTTTGTTTGTTTCCCTATCCCACTGCAGGGCTGTTCTGGAGCCTTGACGGTGTAAATCATTTCTACAGTTGATGCCCCTCTGTGGTTCTGTACATTGATTAACTCTTCTGCATCCAACAGGAATTGTCTATCTTTACTGGAAATCCATCACTTCACTGGATTGTTCCGTCTCTTTTAGTTTCCAGATGATCACTCCCTGCTCTTGCAGGCTTGAAGTGCATGTCTTTGCCTAATTTAGTGCTGAATTCCATCACCCTGTTCTTGTTGCTGTGGTACATGAAGTTGTCCAACCCTTCCTCCGTAATGATCCCATCTGTCAGCAGTGCTGCTGCTCTGGGTGTCATCAGTACATCGCAAGTGGCACTCGCTGCCTCTGCGCCAGTCACCACTGAAGGTTTTTAATAGCATTTGTCTTCTTTTCTGCTTTCTGACTCTTAATTAAGCAGAATCTCATCAAAGAACAAGTTATCCTGACAGTCAGCTGAACTCAGATTCGCTCTTAACCCTGTTGTGGTCACTTCAAGCTGTGCTTTCCCACATGTGGTTCCTCGGAGGAGGTGGAGAGCAGTGCTGCTGGAGAGCAGGGTGTGTCTTGTCTCCAAAAGCTTGCTCGTCCCCTTATTCTGGAAACCCTGGGCTTTCAGATGGCGTTTTGGTGAGCCTTGTGTTCCTCTCTCTGGCAGGCGGGCAGGGATGTGCCTGTTTGGCACGAGGCAGCAGCTCGCTGCGGAGGGGCTGTGGGGAAGGGTCGGGACTGCCCGAGGAAAGGGCCAGGCGCGCCCTGCCGAGGGCTGGGCAGCAGGAAGGCTGCGGCGTGGCGAGTGTCACAGAAGGGTTAGCACAGAGAAATGTTCTTACTGAGCCCCTTTCTGTTGTTTTTCAGGCATCATTCACCAGATGAAAGGCGACTACGACACGGCCCTGCGGCTGCACAAGACACATCTGTCCATCGCTCAGGAGCTGAGCGATTACGCGGCGCAGGGCCGGGCCTACGGCAACATGGGCAACGCCTACAACGCTCTGGGCATGTTTGACCAGGCTGTCAAGTACCATCGGCAGGAGCTCCAGATTTCCATGGAGGTAAACGACCGTGCCTCGCAGGCATCTACGCACGGGAACCTGGCCGTTGCCTACCAAGCGCTGGGTGCCCACGACCGTGCTCTGCAGCACTACCAAAATCACCTCAACATTGCCCGGGAGCTGCGAGACATCCAGAGCGAAGCACGCGCCCTCAGCAACTTGGGCAACTTCCACTGCTCGCGGGGAGAGTACGTGCAGGCGGCGCCGTACTACGAGCAGTACCTGCGCCTGTCACCGGAGCTGCAGGACATGGAAGGGGAGGGGAAGGTCTGCCACAACCTTGGCTATGCCCATTACTGCCTTGGGAACTACGAGGAAGCTGTCAAGTATTACGAGCAGGATCTTGCCTTGGCAAAGGATCTTCATGACAAGCTGAGCCAAGCCAAAGCCTACTGCAACCTGGGCTTGGCCTTCAAAGCCCTGATGGACTTCAGCAAAGCAGAGGAGTGTCAAAAGTACCTGCTGTCTTTGGCCCAGTCTCTGAACAATTCCCAGGCCAAATTCCGAGCTCTGGGGAACTTGGGGGATATTTTTGTCTGTAAAAAAGACGTAAATGGTGCAATAAAATTTTATGAGCAGCAATTGAGCTTGGCCCATCACGTTAAAGACCGGAGACTGGAAGCCAGTGCCTACGCAGCCTTGGGCTCTGCGTACAGGATGATACAGAAGTGTGACAAGGCGTTGGGTTACCACACGCAGGAGCTGGAGGTGTTCCAGGAGCTGGGGGATATGCCGGGCGAATGCAGAGCACACGGTCACCTTGCTGCGGTGTACATGTCGCTTGGGAAGTACACCATGGCCTTCAAGTGTTACGAGGAGCAGCTGGAGCTTGGGCAGAAGCTGAAAGACCCCAGCATCGAAGCCCAAGTCTACGGTAACATGGGCATCACCAAGATGAACATGAATGTCATGGAAGAAGCCATTGGCTACTTCGAGCAGCAGCTGGCCATGCTGCAGCAGCTCAGCGGGAATGAGTCCGTGTTAGATCGGGGCCGAGCATATGGCAACCTGGGAGATTGTTATGAGGCTCTGGGAGATTTTGAGGAAGCTATAAAGTATTATGAACAGTACCTGTCTGTGGCTCAGAGCTTGAACCGTATGCAAGATCAGGCGAAGGCCTACCGGGGCTTGGGCAATGGGCACAGGTAAGGAGCGCCGCGCGTGTGCTCTGGTGGCAGGCAGAGAACTACAAGCACAAACGGTTAGGGTGTGTTCCCAGTGGGGTGTCTTTGTGTGGCTGTTGTACATGGGGTTGTGGCACCAGGGCGACTGACAGCGTCCTCTGGGTTGCTGAGGGCTGTGCTGCCAGCTCAGATAACGGAGCTGCTGTTGCTCTGCCCCAGGAGGAAGAGAAGTTCATAGGGTGACAGAAGAAGGAGGTTAATTCAAGGTGCTGGGGGTTCTCCTTGGGAGGAACCTTTGTCCCTGCCTGCACGGTTTGAGCTGGCCTTGAGAGGAAGTGAGAAAAAGTCCTTCAAGAAAACACTGGCAAAATCAATGCTGTTGTTTTCCTCCCTTGCAGGGCGATGGGAAGCTTGCAGCAGGCTCTGGTGTGCTTCGAGAAGAGGCTCGTGGTGGCCCACGAGCTGGGGGAGGCGTTTAACAAAGCGCAGGCGTACGGGGAGCTGGGGAGCCTGCACAGCCAGCTGGGCAACTACGAGCAAGCCATTTCGTGCCTGGAGCGGCAGCTGAACATCGCGCGCGAGATGAAGGACCGGGCGCTGGAGAGCGACGCGGCCTGCGGCCTCGGCGGGGTCTACCAGCAGATGGGCGAGTACGACACCGCCCTGCAGTACCACCAGCTGGACCTGCAGATCGCCGAGGAGACCAACAACCCCACCTGCCAAGGCCGGGCCTACGGGAACCTGGGCCTGACCTACGAGTCCTTGGGCACCTACGAGAGGGCAGTCGTTTATCAGGAGCAGCACCTCAGCATCGCAGCGCAGATGAACGACCTCGTAGCCAAAACCGTGTCTTACAGCAGCCTGGGGAGGACTCATCACGCCTTGCAGAACTACTCTCAGGCTGTGATGTACCTGCAGGAAGGTGAGAGGCTGAGTTACACAGCTCAGCGTGTAGTGGTAGGTGCAGGGGAGGAGAAGGGAGGCTTGGAGACATGAGGAGAAGTGGGGTACTGTGAGTGTGGCACGAAGAGATGTGTTTGACAGTGGTCTTTGATGCAGAGGCTCTTGCAGACATCCATAGTTGAGCATCCTGCAAGCAGCTGTCCAAGTGGGCTGTTATGGTCAGCACACCTTGTCAGTCAGAGCCTTCCTGGGAGCATCTCAGCTAACCCTGAATCCAGACTCCACCTCGTAGAGTCTCTTTATAAAGTTCCTTTGTGCCTAAGCCTGTAAACCTTCTCTATAAATAGTGTTGTACACCAGGAACTGGCTCTGGGAAAACCACATCAAGTCAGGATGGATCTCTCTGATCCTGAGAGCGGATGTCCAGCTGATGTGTGCCTTGCTGTGAGCTACCTGGCTTTTCCTCCTGCTTTCAAGAGGGACTGAGACCAGCTGGAGGAGTGTCCTCTAATCTGTTAGTGAAGATAAGCTATGTTTGATAGGGAGATGAGGGAGGTTCATCCTTCAGTGTCCAAAAGCTGAGCGCTGAGGCCAGCACTGGCTTGAGAGTTGTGCTCCTGCAAGGGATGCCAGCGTGCCAGCAGCATCCGATCGAGGTGCTGGCTCCCTGATGGAGATGAGCAGCGTAGCTGGAGTATATGAAGCTGGAAGCTGAACGATTAATTACATCAGTTAGTGTGTTTTTCCTGAAACTGACCTTGGCAGAATTCCAGTATGCAGAATTCAATTAAATTCGAGGGGGACAAATTAAACCTGGCTCCTCCTCTTGGTGTGATGCAGAATTCCTGAAAAGCCTGCTAATTCCAGCTGCTGCTGAACTGCATGGTCATGGCCAGGGTCCTTGCTCCCCATTCCAGGGGAGACCTAGGTGCTGACAAGGAGGTGGCAGGTTTGGATGTGGTTGAAGGTGGGAAGACATGGAAAATTATGCTGGAACAGAAACGAGCTCCAGGTCATTCCCACGAGGACCCTGCCCTCCGCTCTGGCTGAGTGCATAAACCATGGAGACCTGGCCAGAAGGTTGGACAGAGCTGGGAGAAAAAGACCCAGTAATTGTGGCAAGACGTGTCTCTTCTGGCAGCTCAGTGGGATTTTATTTGTGTGGCTTTTAAGGTTTGAAAGTTGAACTTCCTGCTAGGTTCTTGAAGAGTGTCTCTCAGGGGCTGCACCTCAACCTTGCTCAGGGAGGTCTTGGTCCATGGAAGTGTCTGTCTGTGAGGCATCTCTCACACTGGAGCCCATTTGAGTGTCAGCAGTGCTGCTGGTGCTGGTGCTGCAGGTGCTGGTGCTGCCCAGTGCTGGTGCTGCAGGTGCTGGTGCTGCCCAGTGCTGGCACTGTCCGGCGCTGGCGCTGCCTGGCATTGGCGCTGCCCAGCGTTGGCGCTGCCCGGTGCTGGTGCTGCCTGGTGCTGGTGCTGCCCCAGGAGCCCTGAGGCAGCAGTGTTCCCCTGGCTGCCAGAGCTCCTTCTGCCCTCTGGTCCTCTCTCAGTCTGACTCCTTTGCAGGATTGAGGCTGGCAGAGCAGCTGGGACGCAGAGAAGATGAAGCCAAGATTCGCCACGGCCTCGGCCTCTCCCTCTGGGCGAGTGGGAACCTGGAGGAGTCTCAGCACCAGGTAAACTGTGGTCATCCCAGTGCTGGTGGGCTGGTGTCCTCTGAGCCCTTTGGATCCTTCCTGTCCTCAGGGGAGGAGATGTCTGGTGCATCCCGGGGCAGGCGTGGAATGCACTGAGCCTTTCTACTCCATCCAAAGTCGCCTCCCCTGTGCCATCAGAGGGGACCTCTGAGACCTCCCTGCCTGCTGGTCCGGCTCTCCCAGCTGGTGCTTTGTGCTCTGTCTGTAAGGAAGTCACCGTGGCTGTTTTCCCTCGCAGCTGTACCGGGCCTCGGCGCTGTTTGAGACCATCCGACACGAGGTGCAGCTGAGCACGGATTACAAGCTGTCCCTCTTCGACCTGCAGACCTCCTCCTACCAGGCCCTGCAGCGAGTCCTCGTCAGTCTCGGTGAGAGGAGCTGTCACACGCTGAGTCCCATCTCCCAGCTCATGACAAGAGTTCAAATGAAGTTATGGAGAGGGAGTTCATGATAAATCCTTATCTCCTCATCTGTGCAATGCAGCACAGCATTTCTTTGCCAGGACAGAAATAAGGCTCTCCTGCTTTGGGTTTGAATCTTTTTTCTTGTTTCCTCCATTCGTTTGCCTTCCCGTGGCTCGTTTTCCAACACATCATGTTAATGCCTCGATCCAAGGTGGTTATGGGACTGTATTGCAGCCCAGGGACTGCTCTTCCCCGAGCAGTGCTGTGATCCTGTTTCCCCAAGTTTTAGTTGGGGTTGGGATAGTGGCTGTCCCTGTTCCTGCACCTGCAGACCACGTTGGTGTCAGGTCTGAGAGATGGCTTTGTCTTTTCAGGTCACCACGATGAAGCTTTGGCAGTAGCAGAGAGGGGACGAACAAGGGCGTTTGCTGACCTGCTCGTGGAACGCCAGACTGGGCAGCAGGACTCTGATCCCTATTCTCCAGTGACCATTGACCAGGTCCTGGAGACAGTGAATGGCCAGAGGGGACTTGTTCTCTACTACTCGCTGGCTGCAGGTTATCTGTACAGCTGGCTGCTGGCTCCTGGGGCAGGTGAGGTCCTTCTGGGGATGTGAACAAGCCCTACAAAAGCAGAACTACACCATTTGCAGCTAGGAATGAATCTGGGAGCAGAGTGAGTGTGCAAGGGAATCCTTTCCATCTAGTCCCTTAGAGCTGAGTACACTGAAAACGTTGGCATAGCCGCACCAGTAATGTGCTTATTCAGGGCTTTGCTGTTCACCTGGAGATGGAAATGTTTCCCGTGTTTAGTATTTCCATTTTTCAGCCTCCAATCTGTGTGTATTTCCCACAGGGCAGAGCAGAGCAGTAATGAGATTCCAAGTATGTTGGCTCTGAGAATCTTCTATGCATAAGAATCCCTACTTTAATTATATTTCTGTGCTTTATCCCTCCAAAAGCTTTTGACATTTATTCACTGAAGTGTATTGCAGAAAACAGAAGGGCGTCCCCACTTCCTGATATGCCATTGAACTGCCTGATCCCCTGAATTCTCCTCATATGAATGTGGAAACACTTATCGCAGAGGAGCAAGGAGGATTAATTTGAAGAGGATTGCTTCTTGCAGGCAGCTGTTGTTCATTATCTAATAAAGTGATGACTGTGAATTTTCATGAGTTCTTTCTGGATATAATTTAATAATTGCAGCCCTTCACCATGGTGAAGCTAGAGAGATAAAAAGAACTGTTTAGATTGCACCAAAAATGCTTTGGGTAGAGAAGCAAACATTCCCACGTGCCTGACTTCAGGTGGGGTGGTAGTGACTGGAAGAAGGCATTTTTGGGAGTATTTTGTGGTGTTGCATGTGTAGGTGTGCAATGGTGGTGTCCCGCTACGCATCCCATCCCTAAGTGGCTCTTCAGGCCTGTAGCTGCACAATAAAATGCCAGAAATTCCATAGTATGGATGTCAAGCTGAGCTTACCAAAGTGACATGGATCAGCAGTGCAGGGTTTGCTGCGGGGCTTCATGACCAGTCTCCTCCTTGCCCAGACCAGGTCTTGCAGAAAGCCAGTTGCACTGTTCAAATGCCCAGGTTTGTGGCTGCCTCCTTGAAGGCACCATCTGGTGTGGAGAGGGAGAGGGGCTGTGGTTCTTCAAGGGTTCCACTTGAGGAGCGTTGCTGAGGAGCTCTTCAGGAGTGACTCCAGCCCAGCAACAGAGACCTCTTCTTCCATTAACGCTGACAGAGAGCTTCCGTGGCGGCCCAGAGTCCTCATTATCCCACTGGGATGGTACCCTAGAGCCTCTTCGCTGATGCTGTTCACTGCTGTTGCTGCAGAAAGACTTGCTTTACTCTTTATTCCTCCAGTCTTGTTAACTGGTTTAATAATTTATGCTGTCAAGGCAAACAGGGCATCTAGAGCGGCTTTTACCGCTGATCACAGGCTGTGGAATTAATTACATCAGGGAGGATATGGCAGTCTGAGTGGAGGGAGGTTTTATCTGCAGTAACAGTTGAATTCTTAACAAAACAGTGAGTGTCCTTTATCTGGTTTACCCATTGTGAAATGCTATCTTTTAATATTTTACTACGCATTAATCCATCTTTTTCTTTCTTTGTGTATAATTTATTTTCATGGATATGAGTGAAATGAAAAGCCTTTGTGTGACATGAGTAGGTTCTGCTGCAGTAATCACACTTTTGTTCAGTGTTTGAGCCTTGTGTGTCCAATTTATGTGATCAGAGGCTCTTAATGGGTATTTTTCATGTGCATCTATTGAAATGCGAATTACTCTGGTAGGTGCTCGTATGAAGGATCTGCTTTATGATTTATATGAGAGCGCTGCAGTAGCAAATGCGCTCAGAGCATCTCATAAAAGCACTGCTCTGCTTTCCTACCTTTGGGCCATCAGCTGCAAAGTGCAAAACCAGACTGGAAAAACAAGGCTGTGATAGAGAGCGCTGGTGACACGGCCTGGGATGCTTTGCCCCGGTTGTGCTGGAAATGCCAAGTGCTGGGGGCCATGCTCCTGCCCTCAGGAATAACCTCGTGATTCCGGTGCCTTGCAGGAATTCTGAAGTTCCACGAATATTACCTGGGTGACAGCGTGACGGAAAACGCTGAGGAGTTCCAGGAGGCCAACAGTGTGACCCTGCAAACAATCACAGCCTCCGCGCTGGAACAGCACATCTCGAGCGTGCGGGAGGCGCTGGGTGTGGATTCCTACTACACCCGGTAAGGTGCACGCGGGGGCTCTCGCAGCCTGCTTCCTGCTCTCCCAGCTGAGAGCTGTTCATAACCCTGTGGGATGAGCAAATCAGCTGAGAAGTCTGAGAAGTGAGAGTCAGAGCAAGGGCATTGTTTCATTGCAGCAACACAAAAAAGGCTTTGTTTTTGTGTCCATGGCTGTTTTTCTGCCAGGTAACTCTATATGCACATGCAAATAAAGTTTGAACCCATAGGCTGGGTAATGAATCCATAAGTTGAGTGGGGAGGCAGGTGCCCTGTCTGACTGTATATGGGCAGATTCCATCCTACTTAACAGTTTCCAGTGTATTTAATTCCCTTTCAAAGGTTTACTTATGAAAAACTGCAAATACCATAGGAATGTGTTCCCTTGTGGCTGCAGCTGAGTAAATAATTTACAGTGAATTAATCCGTCTGATGAATTTCAGCAGGGAGGAACCTTCCTCCAATCCATTACTCAGGTCCCACAACTGTTTCCTCATTTTTTTTATCCTGTGGATGTATCAGAAGTCAAGGGGTTTTGTGTATTTGTACTCAGTCTCGTGATCTCTCATGCTGTTTGGTTTGATTTATTGATGGCTGGTGTGAATAGAGTTTCTATGCTGATATTTACAAGGAGTTTTTCACTGAATGCTGCCATCTGAAAGGTAGATTTGGGGGTGTCTCTGTGCTCTATGTTCTTTGGGAATGAAGTGGACATGGTAAAGGATGTGGTGAACAGTTTACCTTGCTGTTACAAGTGAACCTTGCGATGTACACATAAATTGCTTTACTTCAGGTGTGTTTGTAACCCACGGGTGGTTTGCAGGTCTAGTTTACTGCTAGAGCAAAGGGGACAGCAATGTCTATGTTGGCTGCTCTGTGAACCAGCACTGGCTCTTTAGGCCATTTTGGTCTTTTTTGATGCCATTTTAAACCCAAGGCTGTGGACAAATGTCCTTTTGCTTGCCTGGTTTCTGGTGGTGTTCTAAGTGATAAAGAGGAAATGGTGGCACTGATTCTCTAATCAATTTGTATTCAGGATTCTATGGGCAACTGGGAAGCTCAGTTCCTCCCCACAGATTCTCCTCCTGACAAAAGGATCTCTTCAGTCTTTAGGTTCTGGGATGAGTTTTTAATTTACTGTGATGTCAGCTTCTTCCTGTCTCGGTGGAGATGGCAGGGGTATGTTTTTGGTTAAGAATTCTGAGTTTAATGCTTGTCTCTGAGATCATTGAGCTGGTGTGATGTGATCTCAGGCAGAAGCTCTTTCCCCACTTCAAAATTACATGCAGGGAATTAAACAAATTGTGTCTGTTCTGTATGGGCGAACGTCATGTTCTGCTTTGAAACTCCCACCCCACGTGCGTCGAGTGCTTCCCGGCAATCTTGCTGACTGCCACCATGCTCCAGCACACCAGAGCCCAGGGGAAGCCATCATCTGCAGTCCTGGAACCTGTTCTGTGCCTGCCAGCAAACAACAGAGTGATTTCAATATGCAAAGCACACGTGTGAAACCTTTAATTGGACACTGACCTCTGGGTTCATCGCTTGCTGCCCTGCACTGTCGTCGTGTGCTTCTGGGTTCAGATTTGTGTTTGTAGGTGCTGCTCTGTTTCCAGAGCGGCACAGCTTCCCATTTCCTGCTCCTGGAGAGGAAGGGATGCTGTTGTGGGATGTGCCATCAGGAGTTTGCTGTGGTCGTGTTCAGTTCCACACTGCAGCCTTCCCTTTCTGCTCAAAAGGGTTCCTTCCAGGTGCTCTGATTAAGCTGGTGAATAATGCATACTTGCAAAATAACAAAGTGTGAGGGATGTTAAAGTCTGCTTGAACTCATGTTGAGACAGACTCCTTTCTGCTGGGGGAGAGCGTGTGGCCTGCACTCTTGGGTTCATGAACTCAAGACTTTTGCCTCTTTAAAGAGCTCCAAATGCTCGCTGTGACTCAGAGCTGTGCCAGGACTCCAAGCCGAGCATGCCTGCGGCTGGAGGGAAAACACGCAGGAGGCAGCTGGAAACCTTCTCTTTGGCATTTTTTTCCCTTCCCTCCACCCCTGGCTCTTGCTCATCAGCCCCATTTCAGTGTTTGTGGAGTGATTGGCTTCTGTCAGGGCTGCTTCTTTGGGGTTATTCGGTTGTAGTGACCTGGAAGTGTGCTCCCAGGCTGTCCTGTGGTCCATCCAGCAGCACTGGGGCAGCTCTAGTTGCCTCTACAAGGATGGGTTGTGTTAATTTAATTGGTCTGCTCTTAATTGAGAGATGTGCCCTTGAGGAATGGGTCCAGTTTGTGAGAAACCCAAAAGGGAGGAAATGAGGTGCAAGGCTTCAGCAGGCGGCATAGCAGGCTTAGCTGAAGTGTTCGGATCCCAAGGTTTGTGATGCACTATGTAATATGCAAATTATTTATTAGATTAAAGGGAGAGGTTGTTAAAAATGCACATACAACTGTTGTGTTCGCCTTCTGCTTCTACAAAGAAGATAAAATGCTAACAGAAATTTGGCAGAAAACTTACACTGGGATGTAATTTAGATATTAATGTCAGGAGGTGGAAAATGTAGAGATTCTGGGCTCTATTTCTCTCTGCATTGCTGCTCTCCTAGTGATTCTGATATTTTTTTTCTCTGTGCTTCTCCCATTTGTCTGACAGGAGAAGCAACACAGCCCCCATTTTTATGTTGTACTTTGCCAGTGAAGGAAACATACGGAGCTTGGTGTTATTGTGGAAGTCTGCACAGGCTGCACTGACTCCTGTTTTTAGGGAAATCAGGGACTGAGCTGGTGTTTCCTGCACACCTCAGCTTTTCTGTGTTGTGCTGCAGCTTCAGAACTCTGTTCCTTCAGTGCCTGGGAGTTTGGGTCCTGTGTTTCCATCAGCGTGTGGCAGCCTTTAAACACTGAAGAATGCGTGGGAGAAGAGGAGAGATGGGGTTGGTGTCTCATGTGCCTGACAGGAGGAGGCAGTGCAATCCAGGGACAAATGGACTTGAGCATTTGGTTGAGCTTGTGTCTGAAAAACATTTTCTCTCAAGCTGGCTGAGCGTTTGTCACAAAGCTGTTGCTCTCTTTTGCATCAATAACTCTGTTGCCCTTCTGTTCCCCCTGCAGAGCCTGCGCCAACAGCGAGACTGAGAGCGAAGCAGGGGATATCATGGACCAGCAGTTTGAGGAGATGAATAACAAGCTGAACTCAATGACAGATCCGACCGGCTTCCTGCGGATGGTCAGCAGGAACAACCTCTTGAACAGGTGAGAAGGCGGCGCTGCGCCCTGGAGACCTCGATGACGAGTGTCTGTAACGTGTGAGCTCAGGGTGCAGCTGGTGCTGTGGCCCGTGGGCTCCCTGTCACCCCGAGCTGCAGGAGCACAGAGCAGAGAACTGATAGCTGCAGTAAGCACCCACTCTTCACAGCGTGGGCGTGCAGGGAACGCTAAGCAACTGTCTTGGGAATAAAGCCTGTGTAAGTACTGTGCAGCACACTCCCCTTCTGAGCAGGGGGGCCCATGGGCACTTCCCTTCTGTCCTTTTCTATTATGTTCACGTGGTGCAGTGGGAATTTCTCCCTCTCCCAGGAGAGCTCTGTATCTTGCTCCTGGTGGGACTGGGACTCTGTTATCACCTAGCATGCTGCCTCGTACATCCAGCCTGGGTGTACTGGGGGTGCTGGCTGGCCCAGGGTAAAGCAGTGAGGGAAGCAGAGGCTGGAGAGTCTCTTATCTGGTTCTCTACCAAACAGGGCGCTGCGCTGCGCCTGCCCGAGTTCAGACCTCACAAGCAGAGAGCACTGGGTGGTCTGTGGCTTTTGTGCAACCACTGGTGGGTTCTGGAGATAATTGCAGAATCTTGAAAGCACCCACAGGGAGCTCAGATCTGAATGTTTTCTGGAGCTTCCCACAGCTTGGTACTGTGCGTGTGTCAGGGCCCTGAGTGTGCGTTTGGGGCTGCATCCCTAGGAAGGGCCTTTTTGAGGAGGGCGTGCAGGACGCCAGGCCTGAGGGATGTCTGTTACCCTGATGGTGTCAGACCACTGCAGCACTAAGTCTGACTCCAGAGTGGCTGTGCTTGGTCATGAATAGTGTTTGACGTTTCCAGAGTCCGAATGAGTGCCAAGGCAAGAGCAGCTCTGCCGATTACATTTTGAACTCCTCCTTCCTGCCACGTTCAGCTTGGCAAGCAGAGCCAGGCCCTGTGTGCCTGATGGCAGCCCAGGTCAGCCTGAGCTCAAGGCTTGCATGACAGGGTCTTTCTCCCCATTTCACTGAGGCTGTCGTGGGATCATGGCTTTGTTCTCACATTTCCCAAGACAAAGGGCAGGAGCAGAGTTAGCGCTGGTACATGCAGTCAAGTCCCACTGTGTGCTGTTTCCTCTGCTGCAGAGCAGGCTGCCTTACACAAAGGGTTGTAAATAAGCAGCACTGCAGAGTCTGTGCAAAGCCTTCCAAATGAGAGATTTTACTGTTCCAGAAATCAGGGGACCCCTCTGCACTGTGAGGCAAAGTGATCAGTGCAGCATCCCAGAAGCCAGCGCTGGCGCTCGCGAGTCTCCCCATTGGCACATTGCAATCTCCTGGATCCAGAGCCTCACAAGGCACCTGGAGAGCCATTTGTTTGTGCTGGTTTGGGAGGAAAGGGAGTGGGGCTGGCCAGGGCTCCAGCTCTGCTCTGCCTGCTGCAAAGCATCTCCGTCCATCCTTCCCCCTATGGATTTTCTCGCTCTTCTTTGTGTACACAAACACGCAGGCAAGAGATGTGAAAGATTTATGATACTGCCTCGGTTTTGTGCTAATAAAAAGCAATCCGAGTGGTGAAGGAATAAATCTAGAGCTGCTTGGCTGCGAAACCGAGATGAAGGAGGCTCTGCTGATTGGAGTAATCCAGCCCCTATTCCCTACAATAAATTAGCGTGGTACAGCCGCTGGATTTGGTGGTGAGGCTGGCGAGTGGCCCCTGCTGGCCAGTGGCCGCTCCTGAGCAGATGCTCACTGGGGTATCCGTGCCCATCCTTCGGGCAGGACAGACTGGAGGGATGTGCTGGGGGTTCAGGGCACTAGGAATGTGTGGGAGCACAGCTTTTGTTTCCTGATCTGGTTTTAAAATCTCTGCTGCATTAAGTATGGAAGCAGCTGAGCGCTGCGCGATGCTGTCAGCTGTGACTCTGGAGCTGGGCAAAAGGGTCTGGAGGGGAGCAGATGGTGCTGGGTCCATGCCCATCCTCCAGTGAACTTGGTGTTGCACAGGTCACCAAGTGAAGTTCCCAGCAGCTCTGAGCAGCAACCACTGTGTTCACCAGACTCTCCGCACCGGAGAGCACGGGCAGTCAGACACCAGGCTTCCCTCTGCAGCCTTGAATTTCTCCTGTTGGCCCATAAGATGTAAATTCCTTGTTAGTGGGAAGCATGGGTGGTAGCTTCTTTTTTTTTTTTTCTTTAGAGAGCAGGTTTTAGACGTGCTGTGAGCTGGCTCTGGGATTGGTTGAAGTAAGTGAGGAGAGAAAGAGAGGGGAAAGAGGCATTTTTTTGAACCTGTCGGTTGGTGTCTTTCAGGAGAGGCCGAGCGATGTCCCAGGCCTGTGGTGGGAGCTGTCTCAGTCTGGTGGTGTGAAGAGACCATGCCTCTGTGTGTGTGTGCATATCTCTCTCCTCTGTATTGGTGTACATACAATATGTATGCCTGTAGCCAATATGCAGCCAATTATTAACATATCCCATTGATTAACGTATCTTATGGATGCTGAGCTTTCTTTTGATTTCTTGATGTGCAAATACTTTCTGCTTTTATTTCTTCTCTGTGTTGATAGCCAAGAATTGATGCAGACAAGAGGTAAGAATAAGGAACAGAGACAGGGCATTTCTTAGGAGCAAACATTCTTAAAAAGGCCTTGCAGGGAAGTGTCCTGCTAAAAGCACTTGAGTTTGGCCATGAATCAGGGAACTGCAGCCGCTTTCCTGTTGTCTAAACTGGAAAAGGCAGGCAGCATTGGGAGGTGTCGGAGAGACAAGCAGTGCTGTGCTTCAGAGAGACCAAGAAGGGAGGGAGGCGTTCACTGCACAGCAGTGTCAGAGTGTGGTCTGGACTGGGATTTCATGGAACCCTCCATCCAAAGCATTTGGCACCTCGAGGATGGTGGGACATGCGTTGCCTCGTGGGTGGCCTTTTATGCTGAGGTTATTGTGTCTGTTACAGGACAGCCCCAGTGGTGACCGGTTCCACTCCAGACCTCACACTGTCATTAGTCCTCAATGTCTTATTTCCCTCCCCTCTTTTTCTCTAAGTATCACCTGTTAAAACTTTCTGGAAAGTTTCTTTTTTATGTAAAATGGTTGCTCATGGCCCCAAGCCAAGGGGAACCTTTGTGGGTTGCACGGCTGCTGGATTAGTGAGACCAGACCAGGGCCACATCATTTCCCCCACAGGGCAGTAACTTCTGTGGCCATGCATCTGTGCCATCTCCATGTCCTCAGAGCGATGGTGGTGGTGGATGGTGATGCCAGGAGAGCACGGGCACAGCTGCCTCTGTGAGGATGTCAGAAACAGGCACCAGGTCGGCTCTCACGTCTGACTTCACAGAGCTGTTCAGAGGAGCAGCAGCAAGTGTAGGGATTGTCTTCAGGTCTTTTTGTTTGCCTGTTGTTGCATTTCCTTCTGGTACCATGTTGCAGAACCCAAGTGCAGATCTTCCAGTGATTGTAGTCAGTTGTTCACGGGGCTCAGGTTTGCCTGCACACAACAATACAATAAAAACCATTAAGAGTACTTCAGGCACTTGAGTTTGTAGAGAAACCTCATAGCAATGTAAACTGCTGTGTGCAGCTGGTTAACCCCTAACATCAACGTCAATGCTCATTGTGGTGTGAAGCTGAGTGGGAGAATAAAGCGCTGCCAGGAAGCATTGTGCAGAATATAGTCTGCTGGATGGACAGGGATGGGCTCGTGGGCAGAGTTAGGGAGTCAGGGTCCTCACACTTCTGCAACTAAATGTCTCACCTTTTGCCCACAGGAGCTGCCAGAGCGTGACCAGTCTGTTCAGCAGCACCATGTCTCCTGTTAAGGATGGAACCTCATCTCTTCCAAGGAAGCAGAATTCCTTCACCAAGCCCCCACTCCGTGCGCTCTACGACTTGCTGATAGGACCTATGGAAGGAGTAAGCCTTTGGCACAGGCAAATGTAGAGATTCACTCCCAAAGTCCCCTGTCAGTGTGGGAAGGAAAGAATAGGCAGCTTGGGGATTGTACCTAAGCACGGTGGTTCTCACTTTGATCTCCCAGTTGGTGAGACCGGGTGTGTTGGGAGATGGAAATGAGGGATAGGGGTGGTGATACCATTTCCAGTCAGCTCCAAAGCATAACACTTTGGAGGAACCTAGGCAGGAAGTGTATCCTTAATTTGCTAATGCTGATTGGCTCTGTGGCTGGCTGCACCGGGGCAGAGGGCGCAGGTGCTGGTGCTGTCCCACAGCGGTGGGTCACGGAGTGGATGCAGAGCAAAGGGAAGCTGCGTGGGGCAGCCCCTGGTTCCAATCTCATGGATAAATTAAAAATTCCTGTCTCTGCCTCGTGGTATCTCCAGAGGGAAGAGGCAAAGTCACTCGTTCAAGCATTACCCTGTTCTCAGTGCGAGTCCAGCTGAACAAACGGATCGAAATGTCAGGGTTCTGTCACGTGAGGGGGAAAACCAGCACTGCCTTGGTGACTTTAAAGGCTGTTTGGACTCTTTAATCTTGTCAGCAGAAGTCCCCTCCACTGCGGAGGCGTAACCTTTGCGAGCCTGAGCTGCTGTTAGCTCTGTCACCTGCCATCCCGCGGCCGCGCTGTGCGTCCTGGAGAGCAGGGCCTTCTGCTCCGCAGGCAGCACACGCCTCCTCTGTGGAGGGTGAGGACATCACCTCTGCTAATGGGTTTTCTCTGTCATCTTCTACAACGTTCTTGAGAAAGCTTCACCTGGGAGTTCAGCGCCTCCTCTTCAGTTGCTTGTGAGCTGGGCTCTCTGCATCTCAAGCTGTCCTTGTGCCAGTACAGTCTGGAAGTCTGCTCCACACAGACCCTCAGCGAGGTGCAGCAGAAGGACTGTATGTTAGGACCAGGCTGCATTTTTCTGGTGGAGACTCCACTGAAAATTCCACCACTGTAAATAGGTAAAACAGGCCAGGAGGAAACCCTCATGGGGGGGCTCCAGGAGCTTCCTTCTGCTGCCCAGTGAGGCCACACTGTGGTCAGGCACTGCTTGGCAGGTTTGGGTGTCTGAAGCCCAGAGTTGGCTCCAGTAAGGTACTGTAAGGCTTGGCAAGGCTTTGAGGGAGTGGGGGGTCAGCAGGTACAGGGTTCTTTCTGGCCACTGCCAGAAGATGCAGTTCAGGTCTTGTGTGATTTGACAATCCCATTGTAACACAAAATTCCAATTATGGTGACTCAAGCTGCGAGTGAGAGCCCCCCCCAGACCAGCAGCTCTCAGCTGGCCAAACTCTGCACAGCCAGTGCTCCTGGTGAGGGATGGACCAGGGACTTTCCCACCTTTGTGACAAATCACCAGTGTGGTCAGAATCATTGCTGTGAAGGAGAGCACACGTTCCTGTGCTTGGCAGTTCCTGCTTTTCTCCTTTTTCTCCCTGAAGAGATTCTTTTTTTGTTAGAATGCACCCTCAAATTAATTCTTGGAGACATATGAAACACAAATGGGGCTCCACTTTATTTCTGTTTCTATCAAGCACACACAGCCATCACGAGGGAAAAAAATACTGGACTCCAGGGGTTTTACATACAAATTAAAAATTCTGCTAGGCACATGTCACTGCAGCTCAGATTCTCCGATTGTGTTGCTGACAGCTGGAGCTCCTGGAGCAGTCAGGAAAATCGGGTTTGTATTAAAAAAACAAACAAACAAATAAAAAACCCACCCAGAATATTTCTGGAAGGCAGCAACTGCCCTGGTGGGAAGCTGCTGCCTGTCAGCCCGGGCTCTGCAGAAGGAGGCACAGGGGGTGGAGGCTGTTGGGAGTATCTGGTCCCCAGGGCTGTGAACAGCATCAGGATGGGGTGGGGGGTTCACACAGGAAGGATCCCCAGGGCTGCTGTGTGTCAGTGTCTGCATCTCCATCTTCAGGGCTCCAGAGCTGTAAGGAGGGCAGGAGACTCAAGAGGTCAGCAACTCTTTTTAAATGAAAATTTTTTATCCTTCAGCAGTTTGGTTCCCACTTCAAGTGGCAGGAAGCCTTTGAAAGCACCTCGCTGTGTCTCTTCAGCTTCCTACTGTTTGACATTCTCCCTCGAAGCTGACCTGTTTTGTGGTGCTTCTGACTTGTTCCAGACTCCCTTTGGAGGAGACCGACAGACTGGTGTTTCTGCTTCCTTAGTAATGTTCATTCATCTTTGCTGCTGCCTGAGAACCAGAGCTGACTGCACATCCCTGTGACTCTCATTGCCTGGGAGCTGGGGTCAGTGCATCTCAAATCAATTGTCAGCTGTCCCTGCTCCAGACAGACCCTGGGCGAGGTGGAGCAGGAGAGTTGTGTGCTAGGACCAGGCTGCATTTGTCTGAGCTCTGTGTGTAAAACTTCACATGTGTAGTAATACCCTCAAAATGCACAACAGCCCTTTCTTTCCTGGTGTGCTGTCTCATTATCCACCTTCAGGATGTTCTGACATGACTTCTGCACCGCTCTTGTTTCCAGGCTCTGTTGCCATTAGATGTTTCACAGTAGGAATTCACTGTTGGCAGCAAAAGAAAGAAGATTCTTCTCTCCCATTAAACGGGGACTCAACTGAAATAATTGTGCTCTAAAGCAGGGATGTTGATAAATAACAGGAAAGGGTGGAACGTGGGTGTTAATTCTTCCAATAAGAATGTATCTATCTAACACCTCACAGGGTTTGTTCGTTATTATTTATGAAACATAAGCCATGTGTTTGAAAAATCTACTGTCTTTACTGCTGTTCTGTTGGAGCCCCAGAGTTGGCATCAGGAGGAGGTGACATTTGGAGGCATTGGAAGCTGGTTCAGAAATCCACATGGAATGGAGTCAGGCAGTTTTGTCTTCATTTGCTGAGCAGCATGAGTAGCTGGTTTGCTCCTGTCAGAACAGATGTTTGCTGCATCTGATGGCAATTGAAATTAGATCCTTGTCTCTGTCCTGCAGCGGGCACGGCAAAGTTAGCTCTCATCTGGGAACATCAAGCAGTCCAGACAGAACAACACTTGTTGGACTGGTTATCTCCAAAACTACCTCAAGGTGAGGACTTGGTCTTGTCCAAGCTCGTGCTGAAAGTTTCATCTTCACATGAAGGCCAAGCTGTGACTGCTGCTCCAGCTTCAAGGTGTAGAATTGCTTAGGACTTCAGTACCCTTTTGCAGGAGAGTCCTTTAGACTTTTGTGGGGCTGCTGCAGGTGCTTAAGCTGGAGCAAATGTCAGCAATTTGAAGTTACTCTTTCCTAGGGGATAACTAGTTATTTTTACTATGCACTAGATAAATAGGAGTGAAAGAGCAGGTGCCACTCCTTGTGCCCAGCTGCACATTCCTGTGTTGTTAATCTCCCTGCCTCACTTCTCCATCCATAGGATACTTCCTGTTTAGATCTCTTTGTGACTCTGGGTTGATGACTACATCAAGTGTCTTGAAGCACAGGTCGTAGACACAATCTGCAGGTTGTTTGCTCCTGTATAGGAAATACTTTTGGAATTCAATACCAGAAAGAATATTTTCTTTCAAGATAAGGCAATAAAACTACTGACAAGGCAGAGGTGGTTGGGGTTGACAAAGGTTTTCTCTGGAGCAGAAAGCCTTGTTGTTGTCCTGTGGTGAGGCTGGGTGTGACAGCAGAAATCCCTCCAGCGTGTCCCTGGGCTCAGGTTCCTTTGCTCACTGGGGGTTTTGTGCCCAGGGGAGCACCAGCCCAGCTGTGGAGATCTCTCCCATGCCAATGTGTGTTCATCTCTCACCACATCCACGCTTACACAGAGTGGAATTCTGATGTGGATATTCCCAAACCTGATGTGGGGACAGACCAAAGCCTGGTGCTTGGAAAGTGCAGGCTGGGGCACTGATGGAGTGAAAGGGGCTCTCTCTTTTCTTTTCAGGGTCTGATGCATTCCAGCGGGCCCGTTGGCCGCCACCGCCAGCTGATCCTGGTTCTGGAGGGAGAACTGTACCTCATCCCCTTTGCTCTCCTGAAGGGCAGCTCTTCCAATGAGTACCTCTACGAGCGCTTCAGCCTCATCGCGGTGCCGTCCATCCAGTCGCTGAACTCCGGCTCCAAGGTCTGACATTGCCTTATGAAGCCTCTCTCTGCTGGAAGCTCTCCTGTGGGGTGCAGGTTCCTGTCTGTGCTAGAACAGCAGCAGCTCTGTCCTGCTGTACCAGGCACAAGGCTGGAAACCACAAACGTGCCACCTTCCTGAGGCACTCCCAGTTCTGAGGAGCACATTGAGCACCACAGCTGTTAAGTAGATTCTGGTGTGGTTCCTACAGCAAATGTCAGGAAGGACAGGGGGAATGGATCGTTTGGTTTTCCTCCTCTAAAGGAGGGCACATCCCGGGATGTGGTACTACGTGGCAGGCTCAGAAATGTGGCTGTTTGTGATCTGTACTGAGACTCCTTGGCGAGGTGACTGTCCTGTCACGTTTCTGTGTGAAGGCCACCAGTGTCTCGTGGCACTGAAGCTGTAAGGCAAAGCAAACACCACAGACAAATCCTGCAGAAGCATCTTTGTGCTGATGTTTGGCATCAGCATTTCTAAGGCCCAGGGCTCCAGGGAGAGTGCCCTCAGTCTCATCTGCTGTTGCTGAGCAGTGTTCTGATGAGTGTCTTGGCTGGCACGGGGTTAAACACAGTCAGGGGAACAGCAGAATGCTCTGAACCTTGTCAGCATTGCTGCTGTAGGGCTGAGGCTCTTCTGTTCAGCATCAGACCCTCTCATCAGCTGAGAGCAGCCCCATGCTGCTGGCAGTGGTGGTGCTGGTCCTTGAAACACAGGTGCAAGGAACACCTAAGGGATTACAAATAGTCCTTCCATAAGCTGGGATCTTTGTGCTTTTAGCCCTGCTACAACCCTCAAAGGAACCTGGGCTTAGTCTGTTCCTTTCTGTCTATTCACCTGAGACATGGGGATGGAAACCCTGACTGAAGTGAAGATGTTCCTTGGAATGGTTAAATGGAAGAAACTAAGGAAAGCCAAAGTTCTTTTGTGATTATGACAGCCAGACTTCTGTTTAGAGCCAAAGAGACAAGGTATTTTATTACCAGCACTGTAACAAACAGATCTTTGACCCCCAATTTCTCTATCTCTCTCTAGTCCCAGTCGAGGAAGAATACTCCTGCTTACTCCAGTTCTACCTCAATGGCCGCTGTCATAGGAAATCCCAAGCTTCCTTCGGCAGTTATGGACAGGTGGCTGTGGGGACCAATGCCCTCTGCAGAAGAGGAAGCATACATGGTATCTGAGTTACTTGGCTGCCAGCCCTTAGTTGGAAGTGCAGCAACAAAAGAGAGGGTCATGAGTGCCCTCACTCAGGCAGAGTGTGTCCATTTTGCCACCCATGTCTCCTGGAAACTGGCTGCTTTGGTCCTGACACCCAACACTGACAGCAATCCAGCCAGCAGTAAGAGTTCTTTTGGGAACCCCTACACCATCCCAGAATCCCTTCGAATGCAGGATGATGCCAGTGATGTGGAGAGTATCTCAGACTGCCCTCCTCTTCAGGAGTTTCTGCTTACAGCAGCTGATGTCCTGGATCTGCGGCTTCCGGTCAAATTAGTGGTTCTTGGCTCTTACCAAGAATCCAACAGCAAAGTCACTGCTGATGGAGTCATTGGCTTGACAAGAGCGTTCCTGGCTGCTGGGGCTCAGTGTGTCCTGGTGTCACTCTGGCCAGTTCCTGTGGCTGCTTCCAAAATGTTTGTGCATGCCTTCTATTCCTCCCTCTTAAACGGGATGAAAGCCAGCGCAGCTCTCGGAGAAGCGATGAAAACTGTGCAGAGCAGCAAGCAGTTCTCTCATCCATCCAACTGGGCAGGTAGGAAGAACCTGCTTTTTGACAAACAAGGTGGGGTTTCTAGGAAGTGCTGCAGGGCTGATTGTTGGAGTTAAGCAAGGAGCAGCACTGGCAGGTAGCTGGGAGCAGCGTGCTCTGTGCTCTCCTAGAATTCAGCCCCTGTGTTTCAGACTCTGGTCCAGCTGAGTAGGGCTGGATGTCAGTGTCAGAACATCAGTATCTCATTGTACATAGTAAGTGGGTTATGAATTTGGTATAATTTATATTCTTCACCATGGTTTCATGACTGGAAAGAAATACTGTGCAATATAACTCATTCCTCACATCTGCAGTCTATAGGGTCAGGCTTTCTGTGTCCTTGGGATGGAGTTGGCTAGAGCTGGTTTACAGCACCTTCCCACTGGGGGTTCAGTGAAACTCTAACAAGGAGACAAGATTTGTACTTGGAGAAGTTGCAGCAGCAGCAACCAGTACTGATAATTTCTGTGATGTAAACTTTGTAAGGCTGATTGCTTTGGTCCTTTAGCAGGAAGGCTTCCACTGCTTCCACTGGAAATGTCCCAGCAGCATAAGCTGCAGGTGGAGGGTGGGTGCTTCCTCCCTCCCAGTGAGATGGATGAGGTGAGGTTTAGAGAGACAAAGTCTTGGAGTTACAGGGATTTGTACAACTCACCTGTGTTTTCCTCCCCAGCACGAGTCGTGGTATTTGAAAGCAGCAGGCATTCCCCAAATGGATATTTTTGCACAGGAAGCAGTACTGTATTTTTTTAGATCAGAAGCTGTTGTGAGAACGGCTCTGCTGTGAGCTGTCTGTAGCTGGAGGAGCGGGAGACTCTCAAGAGCTTGTTAAAATGAGCCCCTGGAGTCAGTCTGGCAGAGTGACTTCAGGCTTGTGGAGTCCAGCATTCAGAGGTGATTCAGAAAGCACCAGAGGGAGCTGAGTTTAAGTGCCAGTCCACAGCTCAATTTGTATTTTATTTGCCTTCTAAGACTTCTCTGTCTCAAAGGGCAGAGGAGATCTGCTTCTGTTTTGAACGTTTTCTATACCAAAAGGAGGCTGAGCATCTCTTATTCTGAACCCTACAGGCTTCATGCTTATTGGGAGCGATATGAAGCTGAACAGCCCTTCTTCGCTGGTGGGACAGGCCCTGACTGAGATCCTGCAGCACCCTGAGAGGGCACGAGATGCTCTGCGTGTCCTGCTGCATCTGGTAAGAGAAAGGAAACATTCCCAGAGCCGGTGGGCACAGGGAGGGGCGTTGTGGCACGTGTCATTGTGGGGTGATGTTGCCCACGGGTGTGTGTCTGTAAATGATGAGTGGGAAGAGGAACACTGATGTGCAGCCACCCCCACTTCAGAAAGTACCTTCAGCCTGCTCCCTTACTGTAAGGAGTAGTCTCTTGTGAAAAGTCAGGGTCTGTGTGCAGGCTGGAACACCGGAGGGAGTGTCCAGAGCAAAAGAGGCAAAGTAAGGGAATTGTGACAAAACCCTCCCCAGACACATCTGGTTTGTGTTAGTTATTGGATTGAGTCTCTGCTTAAAAATTAGATAACCTTTGGGGTTAATTGTTTCTATGAGAAAGCAGCTGTGAACATTGCAGTCCTGGAGGTGCAGAGCTTCGTGCCCACGGTCTTTGTGTACTTGGAAGATAAGAGCTCAGCATCCAGGGAATATTGACATTGCTTTTATAGCAGTGAGTGCTCACTGGCTGGAGCCTCTGCTTCAAGGGCACTGACATCCTTCTGTGTAAGATGTTTAAGCACTGAGTGTGCTATCTCTCAACCTGTAAGAAGAGATGTTCAGTAACAACCTCTTCTCAAATAAGCAAATGCTGTATTTTCCCCAAAGGTGGAGAAATCGCTGCAGCGAATCCAGAATGGGCAGCACAACTCCATGTACACCTCCCAGCAAAGTGTGGAGAACAAAGTTGGTGGCATTCCAGGCTGGCAGGCGCTGCTCACTGCGGTTGGGTTTCGGTTGGACCCTCCGGCCAGTGGCCTCCCAGCAGCAGTGTTCTTCCCAACCTCGGACCCCGGGGACCGGCTCCAGCAGTGCAGCACCACCATCCAGTCCCTCCTCGGTAAGAGCCACGGGCTCTGTGCTCCCCTGCCCCTGCAGAAATCGGCCTTTCCCTGCCTTTGATGTGAGTCTGTAAAATGGTGAATGTTTCACAGCGATGAAATACAAGTATTTAAGGGGACAGAGGTTCTAGAAGTAAATGTTTACTGAAAATTGTGTCGTAGATGGGAATCATTTACTGCTGGGTCCAGAGTCTGAGAAGCGAGACGTGACTATTCCATTCTCCCAGCTCTCAGATGTAAAATGTAGAATCAGATGCAAATGGGGAAAACCTTTTGCTTTCTGCAAGTTGCTGCTGCTGCTTCCAGAGGTGCTCAGTGATGCAGGGGACAGGTTGTAGGACTCAGCCCAGTTTGTGCTCTGTTCATGTTGTTGCATTCCTAGCAGTCAAGAAGCAGATACCCAACAACCCCTGTTTCTGCCAATGTTTTTCAGGTTTGCCTAACCCTGCACTTCAGGCACTTTGTAAACTTATCACAGCTTCAGAAACAGGAGAGCAGCTCATCAACAGGGTGAGTTGGGAGGTTTTCCTCCAGTACCAGTTTCCAAATGGTTGTCCCCAGGTCAGTAAATTCAGAAATGCATGGAGTGCTTTCTGCCCTGGTTTATCAACCCAGAGCTTGCTTGGAGACTTTGGAGTTGAAATTCTAAACGTGCCTGTTTGTGTGAATGGAAGTGTGTCCCCGGAACAGGCTAATGCAGGTGTGTTACTGGGCTGCACAGCCTTGGCTCTCCCCATTCAGTGACAGAAGGTGGTACCTGCTGTGGTGAGGGGGAGACAGATATGGGAAATGAGTGGCACAACCACTCATTGCCCTTTGGCCGTCCTGTCTCGGGCCCATGTCTGCTGCTCTTTGTCCACTCTAACTACCAAAGTTCCAAGTTAAGCTGACTCACAGGGCCTGTCAGAAATCTTACTGAGCCTGGGCCTCTCCTGCTGTGCGTGCTCATAGCTCTGATTCATGGTCTTTAAGGGGAAAGCCAGCAGCTTTAAGGGAAGGGCAGTGCCACTTCTGGCAATGGGACTCCCACCTGCCCCCCACCCCCTTCACGTTCCTCCCTCTCCTCAGTCTTTCTAGCATGCCTAACCTAACCTAACCTAACCTAACCTAACCTAACCTAACCTAACCTAACCTAACCTAACCTAACCTAGCCTTCCTCTGTGTGCCAGCTTGGCTGGCTTTCCGTTACGTGTTTCTTACTGTGCTGATGGCTCCTCTCGTGAGGTTTATCTTGACCATTTGCCTGCGTTAGTAAACACACTGCACGTAGTGAGTGTGCGCAGAGCTCGCTTTCTTTTCCCCTTTCCCATGGTGGGTGGCTGGGATGAGCTCTGTGCAGCTTCAGAGGGCTCCCCTTCCTTCTGTCATGTTGAGTCCCTGCACACAATGCAAAATAGCAGCCCCAGTTTGCTGTCACCCACTAAGCAGCCTGCTTTTTCTATCCACAAGACTGAATCTGCTTCAAGGAAAGGGCTTCTCCTTAGGATCTGCAGTAGAGCATGAGGTGTTTCTAATGGCTTGTCCTTCAGGGCATTTGGTGTTCTTGTCTTGGCTCTTTTGTCAGTGCCCAAGGCTTCTGTTGTTGGACAGCAGGGTTGGTTTTAACTCATTGTCACTAGAGAGAGGCCCAGAGTAGAAGGGATGTGAGGAGTAGAAGATGATGTTTGGATGGATCAGAATGTGTTACAGTGTCCGTGACGTTACTTCACGATTGTTTTCTTGCCTCAAAGAATTACATCACCCAAGGAAGAACCTTCAGAGGGCTGCACACAACTAACAAAGGATGCCCTCACCATCTCCTCAGCACCCCATGCAATAGATACTGGCAGGGGGATTGCTTTGGTTTTCCAAATGTTCTTCTATAGCCCAAACCCCAGGCAGAATTCTCTTTTCCAGTTACAAGTCAGGGTTTTTCAACTTAGCTCTCCCTTCCCCTTGCCTTTTCCCCCTCCTTCCTCTCAGCAGAGCAGTCAGTGAGCAGCAAAGGCTCTGCCTGTCCCAGGGAGAGGAGGCTTTGTCCAGCGCTGAGGCGCTGTGACTGACAGCTCAGTCAGGAGGTGTTGCTGTCCTTCCTGTGTGGGTGGTGGGTGCCACACAGGAGTGGGTGCTCTTGGTGCTAGTGAACTGCAAGGCAGGGAGGTTGGTCTTCTGCTCTGGATAGAAAATGCATATTTGTAGTGGAAAATAGAAGGCAGGAACCACAAAAGAGAGACCTTCAGTACAACCGTGTGTGCAAGGAGAAGTTCGGGATTGCTCAGCACATTAAGTGCCAATAACGTATCCCAGAGAAAACCAGCAAAGGGCTTGTTTGGCATTCAGCCCTCTGCCAGAACGTGGGCTGGTGTTGTGTTGGTATCTGCCTGCTGAGTGCTGGGGTCGATTCTGATGAGCTGGGCACTCCCAGATTGGAGCTGCCTCTTCCCACGCTGCTGGACTCCTGGTGCACAGCTCAGGCCATTTCTGTTGCTCCCTTCTTTCTCTGGACAGGCAGGGTGCTGGTTTGCATGTGGATGTGTCTCTGCAGGGTTCCCTGTCACGGGCGTTTGGCAGCACAGAATAACCTGTCTTCTTTCTTTCTTGTCTCCTCTCTTGTCCATTCTTGTTGTCTGCTGCCCGAAGGCTGTTAAAAATGTGGTGGGAATGGTGAGTATTACATGCACTGGGGGTGACACTGCTGTGCAGGGTGAAGTGCCTTGGGCCCTGCAGCCCGGTTCCCCCGCACTGCGTAGCCTCTCAACCCGCTGTCAGGCCTGGAATTTGCTCCATGGTGCTGCTGTGGAAAAGAGGATGCGTAAACCTCTGTGGGTTGTATGAGATGGGTTGCCCTGAGGTTAGCTGGTCCTTGAGTCTTGACTTGCCATCCTTCCTGCCCCGGCGGTGCTTTTGAATAACATGGGATCCTGGCACCTTAATTTGTGTCAGGTCTTCATAAACACTTCTTTTTTTTCCTCTAGTTTGCTTCTCCTGTCCCTTGGGCACAGTTGAGAAACTTTTCTGGAGACCCCGGTGGTATTGGGAAAGTCTTCCATGGTTTCACATGACTTGTTCTGTCCAGTTAAATGCTAAGAATGGCTTTCTTGGGATTTGCATTAGGAGCGTGGCTCAGTTGTGGCATGGGCTTTAGTAGATTCCTGTGAGAAGCCCTGAAGTATCTCTTGCCTTGTCTTTCACTTCCCAGATTTTCCTGCTGTGCTTCCTTCTTGCTCAGTTTCCACTGGCCACACCCCAACCCTCACCCCTCTCCTGTCCCTGCCTTTACTGCTGTCCAGGTTTGTCCAGTGTCACTGTCCCTGGCCTGTCCCTCTGCCCAGACCTCTCCGTGTCGCTGTTTGGTTCAGGAGGAGCAGCTGGATATGTGGGTGTGTGGGGAGAGGGGTGTTCGTGGTGCGTGTCCTTAGCTGGGACTGTGGTTTGTAGGGAAGGGCTGATGTCTGTATTGTTCTCTTCAGCTGCATCAAGTCCTGGTTCAACTTCAGGCAGGCGAGAAGGAGCAGGATTTCTCCTCTGCACCAATCCAGGTTTCCATCAGTGTCCAGCTCTGGAGGCTGCCAGGCTGTCACGAGTTTCTGGCAGCTCTAGGTAGGTAAACATTTCTTTCTGTTGTCTTTCTAAAACAATTACTGGTGTCTGACAGGTGGGTGGAAGCAGTGACAAGACTCATGACTTAAAATCTGTTTGTCTTGGGTTGTGATCCCTGACTTCTCAGAACAGCTTTGTGGTTCCTGTGCCCAGAGCTCTGCTTGCTCTGGCCATGGGGAAGGGGCAGTTTTCTCTCCTGCACCAGAACATCCCCTGAGGCAGCAGAACGTGGTGCTGCCAGTTTTTATTCCATGGTGCTGTTCCGCTCCTGTTCATAGGAACTCTGCCTGAAGTCATCTGGTCATTCCCTTGGCAAGGGAACCTGTGCACTGGGCCAGGGCAGGACACACCAGGGGACAGTATGGACCGGGCTCTGCATCCTGCAGAAAGACAGAGGAGAACTAAATATCCAACTAGATTTTATTCTGGCTTAGAGTTAGGAAAGGGGCATTGCAGGGAGGAGGCAGCACTGCAAAAAGAGACATCCAAGGAGACAAGTAGAGGAGCTGGTAAAAGCCAGGCCTGGTTTCTCACACACAGCTGTGCCTCCTGTAGCCCAGCCCTCGTCTGCTGATTCCAAGGTCCCTGCTTTTCTTCAGACCCAGTTCTGTGAGAAAGCTGTGGGCTGGTGATGAATGGACACTGTCCCCCGAGGCGTGGCTACTGTATTCATTCCCTGACAATTCCAAATAATTCACAACTGAAAAGGACTGATCAGGACATTTTGTCTGTCAGTCTGGCCAGGAGCAATTTCTTCCTGTGTATGTGTTCACAGTCCAGCACCATCCAGCTCCCAACACCTGTGGGAGAAGCTGTGCTGAATAGTAATAAACCCAAACCAACAAACTGTACAGTGCAGGCGGGGGAGTCGTCACTCCAGAGCACTGCAGGGCCTCATATCTCTGTGTTCCGTTTCTGTTATAAATGAGTTCAGGTTTGTTCAAGATATTGGATCGTGCTGTGAGGTGTGATTTTTCTACTTCATTTTCTGCTACAGGTTTTGACCTTTGTGAAGTTGGCCAAGAGGAGGTGATTCTGAAAACTGGGAAGCAAGCTAATAGAAGGACCATGCACTTTGCTCTGCAATCCTTGCTGGCACTTTTTGGTAAAGCTGCTTACAGTAGTTTTTGCTCCTGTATTAGCAGATAATTTGATCAGAATGGCTTCATCACACTCTTTCCTTTTGCAGAGGTCATGCACACATCATCACGTGTGTTGCATCATGCAATGGGTGCCGAAAATGTTATTTTAATATGGGAGACAAAACACTAAGGTTTGGCTGAGGCCAAAGCTGGGAGTAGAGTCCAGGAACTGAAGGATGGATAACTCACTCTTGGTTTTGAGACATAAAATGATAATGAGTTGACAGGTTGCGTCTGGGACACCTGGACTGAGGTTCCTACCTGGGCATTTCCTGGGCTGTGCACAATTCTTTTCTTGCCTAAGCAGTAGTTGGGTTTTTGAAGTAGCATAGAGCCTAAGTGTGTGTTTCATAGCATTTCCTCTTAATTCTGACAAGCACATCACCTGATTTTGTTTGGTTTGACTCTATCCAGGGCCATGTTTGTACATTTGTTGTTGTTGTTTTCTAGATTCTACAGAGCTGCCCAAGCGCCTTAGCCTGGACAGTTCCTCTTCGCTGGAGTCTCTGGCTTCTGCTCAGTCCATTTCCAACCCTGCACCCCAGTACCAGAACCCTCCGTTCTCTCCTACGTGTCCAGACACCATTGCCTCCGATGCCATCTCTGTGTACAGCCTGAGCTCCATTGCTTCTTCCATGAGTTTTGTTTCCAAGCCGGAGAGCGTGGCAGATGGGGTGGGGCACAGAGGACGCCAGGACTGTGAGAGACCCAAGAACACCTTCCCGCAGAGGTCTGCCGTGCAGAGCCAGTTGTCGCCACAAACCAGCGCTGTAGCCAGCAAAGATGAGGAAGAGTATGAAGGGTTTTCTATAATCAGCAATGAGCCTTTGGCCAGTTACCAAGAAAATATAAAACCAAGGTTTTCCCCTGATCACAAACAGCCCAAAACTGGTCAGACTGGAGGCATTAAAGAGTCTGTCAACCCCAAAGGGAGCGTTAGTACCCCAAATTCCCCTGTTAAGATGACTCTCATTCCCAGTCCAAATTCACCTTTCCAAAAAGTTGGGAAACTTGCGAGTTCCGATACTGGGGAATCTGACCAGTCCAGCACTGAGACTGACAGCACTGTCAAATCCCAGGAGGACAGTAATCCAAAGCTTGATCCGCAAGAGCTGGCCCAAAAAATTCTGGAGGAAACTCAGAGTCACCTCATTGCCGTCGAACGTCTTCAGAGAAGCGGCAGCCAAATAAGTAAGAGCAACAATTCCGATGACGGGGCTTCCACCCCGGTGGGCGGGTCTGCTTTCCGATCGTCCGAGACCAGCGCGTTCAGTCGGCCAGTCAGCTCTAGTCAGAAGAATCAATCCTCACCTCTCACCATCAAACCAAAGCCTCCCACAAGGAGTTCATCCCTTCAGAAAGTGAGTTCTGGCTACAACAGCCCTACGACGTCGGAGATGTCCAACAAAGAAGGCACGGGCCAGTACAGTGGGCAACCATCTCCAAGTTGTGATTCACATGGGTCCTTAACAGAGCAGCCTCACTTCAAACTCAAGTACCCCAGCTCTCCCTACAGCGCTCATATTTCTAAATCACCCAGAAATATCTCCCCAAGCTCAGGGCATCAGTCTCCTGGTGGCAGCACTCCATCTCCTGCTCTTTCTTACTCCTCCGCTGGTTCTGCTCGCTCGAGTCCAGCCGATGCCCCGGACATTGACAAATTAAAAATGGCTGCTATCGATGAAAAAGTGCAAGCAATTCACAACCTAAAGATGTTCTGGCAGAGCTCTCCCCATCACTCCCCTGGCCCAATAAAGATCCTCCGAGGAGCTCCTGGCACAATGACTTCTAAGAAAGATGTCCTCAGCTTGCTCAATTTATCTCCGCGGCACAGCAAAGAGGAAAGCGTAGATAAGCTGGAACTGAAGGACTTGTCTATTGAGCGACACCTTACTTCTCCACAAAAGAACCCTCCAAATGGACACAGGCGCCCTGAAACTACAACGGCAGTGACGTCGACTCATCCTCCGCCTCCCAGTAGCACTCCGGGAACCGCGCGCCCCTTGAGGCTGCCGTCTGGGAACGGTTATAAGTTTTTGTCACCGGGAAGATTTTTTCCTTCCTCCAAATGCTGAAATGTCTCGAGCACCAGCTGATGACTTACAATCTTGTAAAAGTATTTGCTTCTGCCCACTTGCCTTTCTCCATACAGAACCATTATCGAAGCAGCCGTGGTCATTGCCACAGTTGGCAGCGCACGGGGACGCGGCAGATGGGTCCTGTCTGTCGCTGTGTCAGAACACGGGCGTCACACAGATGGGGTTTAATTTCCCTTATCAGGACCTTGGCCAGACTCACTTGATAACAGGTTCTCTGTAGTGCTCAATTTTTGCAGCAAGTCCAACAAAGCGCATTGTCTGTTCATAAATAGTGGCTTTTAGCCACCTACTTGTATTTCCTAACCTAACGGGAGGTTCTACAGCTGGCTTTTTATACAGAAATTATACATATCAGGGATTGGAGAGGGAAGCAAGAGGAGGCAGAACTTTCATGTATAGCACAAAGAAAGTGTGCACAAGTTTCTGCCTGGAGAGGTACAAGCCATGTATTCGATTGCTTTCACAGGCTGGCAGAGAGGACAGGGTAAGGTACCTGTAGGTGTCTCTGCCAAGGTAGCCAGACACAAGGAATTGCTGGCAGTAAAACACCTTGCAGCATGATACTGGCACTTCTCTTGCATTGTTTAGAGGCTGGTGAAACACAGACGGGAGGACAGAGGTGCCCCTTGCTAAAACCTGCATCTTGGGTAGCTCTTTTCTCATGGGAAACCTTTCAGGTGGTATTTTGCTGGTTGGTCTGCTCAGAAAGGATGGGCAAGGTGAGCCTCAGCGTGAGGTGGTGAGCGTGTGGCAGAGAGACAAGTTCTGCTTTCATTGAACGCTCTGATCTTTCTGCAACACAGCGTGGTGAAGGTGGAATTTCCATCTTGGCAAGTGTTGGGGCAGCACAGATGTCTTCTGTCTGCCAGGCGTGCAGGGTTACAGACACCGAAGCTCAGAGCGTTTTACAGTTCCACAGTAGGCAGGAGTGTGACATCAGTGTGTGTGATTTAGAAATCACCCGACCAAACAGACCCTTCACTGATGCTGCCAAATCATCCCACATAGCTCATCACGGGCAGTCCTGCAGACCTTTCCCCTGCTGTGGAAGCAAATTTCTTTTGGAGCAAGCACACCAGTCTGAACAGATGTCAGTGCAGCCAGAGCACATCCGTGAGGCAGCAAGCAGAGCAGCTGCACGCACAACCTCCGTGGGGAAGAGAGAACCAGGAGCACCCCAGGGGCGAGGTGCAAAGGAGGATGGTGTTGAGGTGTTGGGGATCAAGTTGGAGATTCTCTCTTTTAAGCAGCTGTTGGAGGCAGTGATGTAATCAGAATCAACAGGATAATTGCCATGCACTGAAAGCAGTGGGTATCTGGTGGCACTAACTCAGCCCCGCTGCTCGCTTCGATCCAAGCCGAGTATTCCGCAGGCCGTGTGCTGTGAAGTCGGAGCACTGGATCACCAAGGCTTTGGGTTTCTATTCTGCACTCCCCAAATTCGCTGAGTGACCGAAGGCCAATCACTTCACCTCTCCGTGCCTCGTCTTCCCTTTCTATCTAAACGGGGATAGTAAGACTTACCTACCTACCTCACAGAGGTGTTGTGAGGCTTGATTAATTAGGCCCTGAGTTTTAGCTGGATCTTGAGTCAACTTCCAGTCTTGCAGCCGACTGCCTGAGCGGTGAGTGCGGTCGGCTCTGTGAACATCTTCGGGGCACGTTGCTGATGCAGATAATTGTTGCACTTAGCATGTCTGGATGCTCTTCTTGAAAATATGGATCTGATAGTTTGTGGCTTTCTTAGAGATCTTGGAGGAAAAGCATGATAGCAGGACAGAGGATGCAATTCTGCTACCGGAGTATAGAATTCCTTAGGCTCAGCTTACTCATGGTGCATATATCAGATGCTTGCTTTGAGTATATTCTAGAATACACTGGTTTGGGGAGAATGTTTTACTTTTTGCCATCGCAAGATACTAACACGAGCACTAAAGGCAAAGAATACAAGGCTGTGGTGTTACAGTCAGCTGTCGAGGGGCGGAGGATCACAAAAGCTTCAGTGCAGAAAATTAAGAGAGTAGTTACTCATCTACTCATATTATGCAATGTAGCAAAACAGTTGAGTAAAACTGTTCAACTCATACAATGCAAGTCACTTGTACCTGACGTCTTTCTGTGATGGTTTGGTGCTAGATGCCATCTTCTCGTCACTTGGCAGGAAGAATTAGAAGAGTGGGCCAAAAGGAGTCAGTGGGGCGTCTCCCCGTCGCGTGGACGGTGGCACTGCTGATCAGGCAGCTCGCTGTGGTCACGAGACTGCTGAGAGACTTCGTGTGACCTCATCTGTTTCTAACCAGCATAACTGTTGTGAAACGACATCCCAGGAACATCCAGGATGGAAGTGGGCAGCTTTTTGTTTATAGAAACAGCAAATACTCCCTGTAGTGCTGCAGAACGTGCCAGAAATAAGCCTTGTTACTTGTAGTTTACTTCCATCACTAAAGGGTCTTTTAATCCGTGGAAATTCCGTGTTGCCATTTTTGGTACAACCCGTTTTCATGCTGCCAGGAGGTTTCACACTGGCTTAAAGTTTTCAGAAAGAGGTGAATTGGGGTGGGGGGTGGTTCTTCTGTTGTTTTTTTTTTCATGGGAGTGGGGAGCATTAGAAACAGGGAAGGGTTCAGATGTAGAGGGAGTTTGGTATTTGGGAAATTGGTGTTGTATAAATATGGAAGGTGAGTGTCACCAGAACAAGTCCTTTGGGAAGTGGTGTTTCCACTGACTTGACACAGGGCACTTCCGTCGGCTTACCGAGAGCCATGGAGCTGCATGCTTGCTCGTGGCTGGGAGATGCTTCACACACCTCGTGCCTCACCCCTCCACCCCTGAATGAGAAACAACCCCCTTGTGAGGAAAAAAAAAAGAGTTTTTATCAGGTTTTCCCAATATGTGGAGAAATTCAGGAAATGAAAATACCATGTTCTGCGTTTGATATTAGAATTCCTTCTGTGGAGTTGAAATGCATTTGTCGTTGTTGTATTTGTGCATGGTACAAGTGACAACACTGCTTAATACAGTGAGCAACAAGAATTAGGTGTTATCCACTTTCCCACTAAACATGCCACATGCAGCCATTCCCCAAGGCCACAAAATGTGTTTTGGTTTAGTTTTGCCCACTATGTTTTACTGTGTGAGATTACAGATTTCTTTTTGTTGACTGTCTTTAGCTCCAACTAAATGGGAACAGTAAACGATCTCAAAATCCAGTTTAATTTGATTCTGTTGGTTAGCCTGAACTCTGGCCTGGTACTGATTTTCCTTCTTTTTAATCATAACTTGCTTAAACAAGGAAAAAGTATTGGAGGGATGCTACACCCACACATATCACCGCAGGCCATGTTTCTTTTCCTTAGGTCAAACTCGTTCGGTGAACATCTCTTTCAAGTTGCAGAATAGATCCGGGTGCCCAGAAACAGCCGTGCATCCGTTCAGAAGCACTGGCAGTTTCGGGCGAGGTGGTACCAGTGGGTTTGAGCAGTCTGGGTTCATCACATTGCCATGCTGTCCAGAAAGGCTGCTGATGCTGTGGAAAGCTCGGCCCCTCGGTTGCAGAACTCCTTCAGATGAGAGTTGAAGATGGTAACTCAGAGGACTGTCAGCAAAGACTCTTCCAAGCAGCAGCCCTTTAGCACTTGCTCTCCCTGTATGCAGTGTGTTAGCCATGTTTGGCCTATATGGACTTTCTTTGTAAATTAAAACTCTGTTTCCAGACAGCATTAAACTTTTTATATTATGAAATTTACCATGTAAAAAGATTTTCATATTTTTATTGAAATTGCTAAGGCATTTGGCCTTCCTTTGTGATTTCAGTGTCTATTAAAGCATGAGTTCTCTCAGTGCTGGAGTCTGTTGGTCTAGGGTGGTGTTGGGGGTTTGTTAGCACACTGCCCGCTGTCCTCACATCCTGCTCCTCTAACCTGAGGAGCAATCACTGCACACAAAGATCTGCAGCCTGGAGCTACAGAATTGCAAAGTGTGACTAGGCAGCCCTCCTCGGCTTCCCCTGGGGAAGTGAGGGGTCACCCAGAAATGGAGACCCTCCTCCTCTTTCTGGAGCAGAACATAACGTTCCTGTTACAAATGATGATTGGAAATTTGCTTTTCCTTTCCCTAGCAGGTGGTGGGAGCCTCAGTATTTGCTTGCTGTCTGTCTTGTTGCAGACAAGAAAGCCAAAGGACACGTAGGGCTGGAAGGAGCTTCCAGGACTGCCCAGTCCCAGCCCTCCAAGGTGGAAGATCCTGGTGCTGAAGGTTTGATATCTTTCCCCCATCCTGATGCCACTGATGACTTAAACCTTCCTTCTGCCCCACAGGGAAGATGTCCTTGTGCTTAGGGGAAGTGTTGGTGACCAGATGAAACTAAACAGAACTTGACTTCTTTTATGGTCTCAGAAGTGCCCACTGACACCCCTCTCCCCGCTGGGAAAACTCAGCCTCTGGCTGTGTTGAACACTGGTCACACCGGGACCCAGCTCGCGGTGTGACCATGGCCCCTCATGGCTCCAGAGTTCCTGAAACCATACTCTTGTGTTTTACCACCACCATCCCACCTCACGTGCACACAAACCTGTGTTCAGCACGTCAGTCAGTCAGCGGGCTCGGCCTCTGGCAAAAGCCAGGAGCCACTGATGTACAAGGGCCCTGCCAAGGCTTGTTCCCTATGCAGGGCCAGCCTAGGCTGGAGGGCTTCCGTGAGGAACAGCTCGCTGGGGGAGCATCCCCTCAGCAAGCAGAGAGCACGGTGAAACTGCCCGGGCTGGTCTGAAGTGGTTTGTCTGCACGCGGGTCTGGAATCAGCAGGATGCAGCTACTTGGATGATCCTATCGTGTGTGGCATAATCGAGATATAAACAAAGAGAAGAAGGGGTTTGGGGAGAGCACATATTGCAGCTGGCCGAGTAAACAAGAGACAAATGTTGTCCATATGGGGAAGGAGCAGCAGCAGGGGTCTGCGCTCAGCCAGGATTCTGAAAAACCAAATAAAGGCAAATACTGAATGCCAGAGAACTTTGGGAAGCAGACACTTAAAGCCCCACCACTGTGCCCTGGCACAGCCCCTTGTAAGCCAGTGCAGACCTAAGTCTGAGCAGCAGTTTCCATAGAATCTGCCTTTCCCATTGCAAGAGACTTGAATGAAAGTATGTTTTCATAGGCAGAGCCTATTGAGGGTTTTCTTTAAAGCCATTTATCCGTGGGAGAAGTCGTCTGGCAACATTTAATTTTCCTATGTGTGAATTTCTGCTCTCCTTTAGTGGAGTTGATGTGTAAATTGTTAGTTCCAGCTGCTGGCAAGCACAGCCTGGGGAAAACGCCTTCTTAAGGGAAGGGGCAGGGGGGGTGAGCCTGGAAGCAGGGTCAGTAGATGCCTCTGTGGAAAGGTGCAATTCTGAAACAGAGGGACACAGGTGTTGAGCTGAGACTGATGTGCACACAGGAGACCCCAATTCAACAAGATGCAAAAATCTGCCTTAAGCCACTTGGACACCAACACTTACCCCAAAGGAAGAATTAAAATGTAGTAGCTACCCATAAATTAAAAGGGCACAGTTAATATTCCTGTGGGTTGAAGGCTGATGCTAATGTCCATTTACAATGACGCCTTCTCTTGTCAGCAGCAGGGCAGCATTATTCACAATGAAAACCCTTGTGGGTGTAAATGCTGTGAACTGTCTGCACCAGACATGTTTCCATTTTCTAAGGAGGAAATGGCAAAGGTTTACACTCCCCTTTGTGAGATATTGAAATGTGGGGGTTTTCCTTCCCATTTCCCTAGCCTTACACTTGTGTGGCACTTTCTGGGATACGAAGAGAAGCTCTCTCCTCAAGGACTGGTGCTTCAAACTCTTCACAGGTTCGAGGAGCTTTGCTGGTTATCCTACTCTGGGGGTACTTTCAGCCTCCTTTCAGTGCCTCTGAGGCCTAAGACTCTCGGGCTCTTTCCATTGTTTTATAGTTAATAAAAGCTGATGGTCTGATGCCACCAGCAGGACAGTGGGACCAGAGCGTGCAGGAAGTTCTGGGCCCAGGGACATCTCAGCCCTGTGTATGCTGCTCTTTTGATTAATTTCTTGTCACCTGTGAATGTAATAAAGGATAAAAGAAATTCTCTCACGAGAGGGCAGCATTGGACACGGCAATCGTGGCTCCTTGTGCTATACCCTGCAATGGAACAGTGGAAGTGTCTTTCCCTTTGGGGAGGTGCTGGTGATTACAGTATAGATTTATTGATTTCATTTGTGCAGCAAAGCAAGGGCACTGCAGGGGTGAGGGGACAGTGATCCACAAGAGGATTTTGCCTGAAACACACTGGATAAGGGGATTTTGGCTTCCTTCTCCCTAGAAGAGTTCTCTGGTAGCGTCACTGGCCAAGATGTGCCAGGCAGCAGCCCTGGGCACTGCCAGCAGTGCTGGTGCTGGGCCAGCAGTCCTATTCACACGGAAGGGAGGCGCTGGGCCGTGTGTGTGAGCAGGAGGGGTGCTGCTGCTGCCCACCATCCCTGCCTTCCAAGAGAATGAGGTGGAAGATCTCCAGTTTTGCAAAACAACCCAAAACTTGGATGGAATGCTTTGGGCTGGGAGGGACCTCAAAGCCCATCCAGTTCCAACTCCCCTGCCATAGGCAGGGACACCTCCCACTGGATCAGGGGGCTCAAAGCCCCATCCAGCCTGGCCTTGGACACCTCCAGGGATGGGGCAGCCACAGCTTCTCTGGGCAACCTGGGCCAGGGCCTCCCCACCCTCACAGGAAAACATTTCTTTGTAAGAGCTCATCTCAATCTCCCCTCTTTCAGCTGAAAACCCCTCATCTTATCTCTGCACTCCCTGATCCAGAGCCCCTCCCCAGGTTTCCTGGAGCCCCTTTCAGTCCTGGGAGGCTGCTCTGAGGTCTCCCCACAGCCTTCTCCTCTCCAGGCTGAACAACCCCAACTGTCCCAGCCTCTCCTCACAGCAGAGGGGCTCCAGCCCCCGGATCATCTCCGTGGCCTCCTCAGGACTCGCTCCAACAGCTCCCTGTCCTTCCTGTGCTCAGCACATAACTGGACGCAGGACTCCAGGTGGTTCCTCACGGGACAGAGCCCCCACCTTCGCCCCGGGACGCTGTGGGCTATCTGGGCTGAGGGAGGAGCGGGCGCAGCGGGATTGGCCGGAGGCTGGACAGGTCGGGGCGGGATTGGTCGACGGATGCCTCGGGGGCGGGACTTGTAGCGCCGATCGACATCGGGGGCGGGGCCTGCGGCGGGATTGGTCGATGACCGAAGGCGCGGGTCCTGAGGCGGGATTGGTCGGCACCGGCCGGTATGGGCGGGGCCTGCGGCCGGACTGGGATCGATTGGCTCAGGGGGCGGGGCACGCGACCGGAGTGGTCGGGCCGAGATTGGCCGGAGACGGCGGAGGGGGCGGTGCCTGTGGGGCGGAAGCGCGCAGTGCATCATGGGCCGGCGGCGCGGGTCGCGCGCGCGCAGTGCGGGCTGCGGGGGGGAAGATGGTGCTCATCAAGGAATTGTGAGTCGGGGCGGGGGCTGCGGCCGGGCGGGTGGCGGCCCCGGGGCCGGCCCCGCTCACCGGGCGCCTGCCAGGTCCTTCCGTGCCTCTCTGTGTCCCTTCGCGCGGACCGGGGCGCCCGCGGGGGGGCAGGGCTGGGCCCGCGCCCTGCTGGGCCTCGCTGGGCCCCGGCCGCTCCCCCGCTTGGGGCCTGGAGGCGCTGCGGTGCGGGCGGCCGAACGGGAGGGCGTCACGGAATCCGGGAGCGGTCACGCTCCCCTTCCCCGGGGCGCCGCGGGGGCCTCGGGACACGGCAGGAAGCTCGGGACACCGGGCGCTCCCCGGGACGCCGCACCCATCCGGGCGGGGCTCGGGGGCGGGAGAGGTGCTCGGCGGGGCCGGGGATCGGGCCCGCGTTCTGCCCCGCCGCCGTTTCCGTGCGCTGGGCCCCGCTTTCCTGTCCCGCTCATCATCCCCCCTTGCTGCAGGCCTACAGCTCTGACCGGTGCCCCTGCCCCGCACCCAGAGATTTGTGTCCCCGCTCAGAGAAGTTCCCCGAGCTCGTTCCCTTGGGGAGAGCGTTTTTCCAAGGCGGCGATGCTGCTGTGTCCCCGCGAAGCTGTCAGGCACCGTACCCTGGGAGCTGTTGAATCAGGACCCTGTCCTGATTAGAAAGAGTGGCAGCGGTGACAGCCCTGGTGTGGTGTTGGTGCCCATTGCCCTGTAGTTAACCTGTGCTGGTGGTGCCTGGGAGCTCCATGTCGTTGCACAGATCTTTCCCATAAGGTCTTCTGCCAGCAAACCACCAGCTGGTTTGTTCGTCCCCACCACCCCTTTGGCTTTAAATTATCTCTGAGTCCACTAACGCGTAGCCCCTGCAGCTGGTAAAGGCAGTGTGTAGGTTCAAAATACCAGATAGCACCAAATGTGTTTGTGAGGTTCCAAAGAGGCTTCAGGGATATTTTGAAGGTTCACCTGAACTTCGGAGAGTAGGTGCAAACCAGCAGGACTGAGGTGCCAGTACTAAACCTGACAGCTGCCCTGCAGGGCCAAGTGTCCTACTGCTCTTGAGTTTTAGCAAAAGCTTGCACCAGTCCTCAAAGGAGAAGCTGCCTGTCTTTCTTGCCTTTCCCTCAAGATAATGGTGGGCAGGATACTTATAAGGTCTCATCAGATTTCTTTGATACTCAGCTCTTTTGAATTGTTGCGTTGTCTGTTGTCATTCTTAAGTTCAAAAAAACCCTTGTTCCTTACAAGTCTATTCTTTAATTCCTCACCTTTCCTTGTACCTGTATGTTTTCCCAATTATACTTCTGTTTTACTTATTGTACTGTTAAAGACTAAAGCTGAAGTTGTCCAAAAATGTCCTATACTGCTTTGCAAGCCACAAATGCATCCTCTCTAGGTACAGGGTCAGCATCTGCTGATGCCAACACAGGTGTCTTCTGTCTCTGTTGGCCTTGTTATCCAGGTTTAGAAACAGTTTAATGACACTTTTATCCAGTAAAATGAGGTAAAATAGGGTTCCTTATGGAAATTTTATTTTGACTGCCATTTGGCCATTCTGTGTTTGGATGCAAGCTCTGCTTTCAGCCTGGCACTTGCCAACATTCGAGGCTGATTATGTTTTTCTCAGTTTCACTTTGAAGATTTCACAGTTTATATTTAAACGGTTTTAGCGAGGCAAAGAGAAAAAATCTTTATCCAGTAAGGGAAAAAGGAAGTTGTTGCATGGAAACTGCAAGCCTGAATGTGATCTGCAGGGGTGATGGTGTCTGCTTTCTCAGGGTGGTTGTGTTCTCTGAGGTGCAGGGGGCGGTTCCAGGGTTACTGAGGGCACTCAAGCTGCTGAAGTCATTTTCATAGTGAGAGCTGAATTGCTCACTCTTTACTTTCTTCTGCTCTAGAACAGTGGACAGGCTTAATGTGTATTCATGCTTTTAGAATGATTGCATTGATTCTTAGTGGTTGTAAGGTTTCCAGAAAAGGAGGTAACAACACTTGAAAGCCTGAGGAACAACAATATTGGGGTTTTGTGATTTTGTTTTGCAACAGTAATGGTTTGCATCATCTTTGTCCACATTATGATGTGAGGTGAGACTGCAGAAGGCTGGTGCTGTGAAAAAACACCTCCTGTGTCCCCTGATGCTGCTGTGAATTGGGCAGCGTGTTGCAGCACAACTAAACAGTTTGCTAAGGCACCCTTGCTCCTGCCACCTGAATGGGATGTCAATGGTGGTTGCTTTTTAAATGATTCACAACTGCTGTCATTGCCAAAATTCATTTGTAGGCTCTAAGGACCTGCGCATGTGTCCTTTTAAACTGTGCAGGTGGGATGGGTCACTGTGTAACAGGTGACAAAAGCTCACACCTCAAAGTTTAAACAAATTCAGCACAATACAACTTAGGGCAGAGCTGGAAGTAGATCCTAGATTTCCTGGCTCTTCTCTGCAGCTTTTAACATTCTTAACCTCTTTTTTTTTTTTTCTTTTTAATGATGAATTATGCTGGGGATTGTTGCATTATATCCACGCAGCCTTACCCCCACAAGGTGTGTCTAAATTGACATGTACTCCTTAAATGCCTTTGTTAGAGTTTATGTCTGTTATCTGCAGATGAAGCCTCGTTATTCATTTTGTTGAATTTGCTCTTTTCTTCTTTCAGCCGAGTGGTTTTACCTTGCTCTGTGCAAGAGGTATGTCCTCATCCTACCTGCTTTTGTTTTGGGGTGATGGGTGGGAAGATGTGTCTTTCTTAAACCTGACTGTCCTGGATCCAAATGTTTCCTGTGCCAGCTTTGCCAGGGTAAGTTCTCACCTGTGTCAGCCACCAGTCAGGTGGAGTTAACCTCACAGGTCAGGACATTTCAAAAGAGGCTGGTGCCTGCAGGCAAGGAGCCTTTAGCCCTTCCTGAGCTGCTCCAGCCTTACAAGCAAGAAATAAAAGTTGTACAATTCTGCACTGCAGCAGAATTTTCGCTCATCAGGGCACTGAGTGACTGCAAGCATTTTGCTAAAGGCAGAGGTAGGAATCATCTTCCAAGATCCAAAAACAGCAATTTAGATTGCACTGAGATTCCTTTTAAATGAGAGCCACGATGGGAGGCCTGAACGTACTTCTGAGGGAGAATGTCCCATTTGCTTTCTACTATGATTTGTGTTTAACGGGTCCTGTGAGAGCAGCATATGATTGGTTAAAAGTATGAATTTTGGAGGCTCAGAGCAGGAAATCAGTCATTTCAAAACCTGTACACTAGAACTTGTGTAAAAGAAATACAAGTAAGAACAGCATATATGCTTTTCTTTTGGCATGAGAAAAATGAGGAATGGCATTTTGTTGTGCTCCACCCAAGTGCTGCGTTAATGTGGAACAAGCTGACCTTAGGCTTGACACTTGGGAACTACAGATAAATTTTGCCAGCAGATAAAAATATTTAGTGAAATTTGACTATGTAGTGTATTTCACTTGCCTGATGATCTTATTTGTACTACCAGTTTTCATTGGAAACAACTCCATTTTTTAATGCATTAAAAGTTTTGACTAACTTCAATATCGAATTTTTACCTCTCTTACCTTTTCAGTATCAAGTCGGACAACTTTATTCTGTGGCAGAAGCTAGCAAAAATGAAACGGGAGGTGGAGAAGGAATTCAAGTCTTAAAAAATGAGCCTTACGAAAAAGATGGTGAGAAGGGACAATATACTCACAAAATCTATCATTTAAAGAGGTGAGAAAAACTTCAGTACCTACTGTCGTCACTTGGTGTTGAGTGAGAAATGCTTGAGTGAGGACAGCTTTCCATTGTTTACTGTTCTGGGGTACTTGTGGGTTTCTGCCACTCTTTAATTGCCCGAATTGTGCATAAATGAGTGGGGAAATGTGTGAGTGGCTATGGATTTTAAATATGTGGGATATAGAAATGGAAAACCATGCAAAATGTCTGGTCTGTGAACAGGAAAATGTGTTTCTAAGTAGAAATAATCTGAATTCTTAGTATATAGCCAAAAGTGATGGGTTAGCATCAGAGATGCTTTGTCAGAGAGACTAAAGGACAGGAATGTTGGTATAGAAGGATAGAGAAAAGGAGGACGATTATAATATTATAAAGGAAGGATGTTTTTATATGATCTGGTATTTAAGAAAGATTTTTTTATTGCCTGAGGGCTGTTTAAAAACACTCTAATGGGCATATTTACCTGTGGACAACTTGTACATCATAACCTTTAACAGGCTAAGGTAGAATGTGCGCTTTGTGTTAGAGTGGAAGAAATGAATGAGTAATTTCAGCTGGCAAAAATTGACAATGTTTTTTAAATGTTTGTTTTCCACAGTAAAGTTCCCGGGTTTGTACGGATGATTGCTCCAGAAGGTTCCCTCGTGTTCCACGAGAAGGCCTGGAACGCATATCCCTATTGTAGAACAAGTGGGTCTCCTCTTGTGTAGTTTGCTGTTATGGTTTTAAAGTGGTTTAGGAGCAAAGAGGGTGCCATCCAGTGGAAAGTATGTTTCAGTTTTTAATATTGTGTTTGTGAGTTCCTCTCTCCTGAGTTGAGGAGCAGCCTCGGTGGGTCAGTTTACTGGTTCCTGCAGAGTTCATGTATCCAGCGTCCGTAGGATAAGACGGAAGAGTTTATTCTCTTAAGGTCTGGAACAGGCTGTTTGAAAAGAATTTAAGTCTTTAGAGTCTCTTAGATGAAGGTGACTGCTTTATGTTAATATTTTAATTGTGTATGTGCTAAGAGCAGGCTCTGTTCCTTTGTGTTTCTGTTGACTAGTTTGAAGTATCTCGTAACGAACTTGTAAGGTTAAGGCTAGCAAGTCAAAGTCTGCTGAACTCTGCTGACCTGGTGCACACAAATGATGTTTGACTGATTTGGAGGGTTTCTTATATACTGTGAAGCAATTTTGTATACAAGACTTTTCAGAAACTATTGTATGTAATAACACTTTGTTTCCTTTTCCTTTTCATTGCGTGTTTCCAATGACCAGTTGTGACAGTGAGTATTTGAATTACTATCAGTCCTATCTTGGGTTTCTGGAAATGTACCTTATCTGTTATTGCTGCTACAAATTACCCTGCCTCTAGCAAGTCAGGGTCCAGAGCAAGTCTCTAGCTCCAGCCTTCTGTATGACTTGCCAGGGTTCCTCTCGTGGAGCTCTTTGTTACTTTATTTGTCTGCACTGGGCTATAATTAGAAAGAACTGTAATTTCTCAGAGAAGTGCTTTCATTTATTACGTCGTATTTTTGTCTTTACTTACCATTGCAGCTGCAGAATGTCTGTCCTGGTACAGTGTAACACTAAAAAAGAAAGGCAGAAATAACCACATTGAAGGTTTCTGTCATGTAGAATACAGGAAGAGCAATGAAATAAAATCAGTCCCCAACTGTCCAAAATGCCATTTCTATAAATTGAAATCCTACCTAAGTTAAAATCGGGTAACTGAGAGTCTAAATGGATCATTGTAACTGGGAGGGGATGTTTTTTATTTGAGGTGCACGGGAAGGGAGGTCCTTAAGACTTTCTTTCCCTGTGTATGTACTTTGGTGACCTGTTTTAAGGAAGCTTCTAAGTTTAATGTTCATTTTTTTTCATCTACTGACTTGCAAACTTGATTTAGACGGTTGCTAGGTGGATACAGCATGTGAAACAAATGAGTTTGTGAACTGTTTAGCCTGACTCATCATGACACCTGTAGATATGTACTGTAGTGGTAATTGGACTTTTAGGATCATAATTATGCTATACAGTAACATCCAAGGTTTATTAGCTCTTTACCCTGCCTCTCAGAATAGCTCATTTATTAAAAATACCAAGCCAGATATATTTTAGTTGTTTTCTCTCAACTGCACTATTAATAGTTTGAAAAGTACTTGAACATGGAGGTAGAGAATTTTAGGGTTGAGTAAGAAGGATGGCAAATGACAGTTTTATTTCCGTATGCACAGAGTAGAGTTGGATTTCTCAAACATGACTGGTTTTAGTTTAGTACTTACTGCTGTAGCTGATAACATTTAGATACCAGTTACCTATTGTACCTATTCTGTGTGTAGGTGAGGAGGCTGTTTTACGATGGAACTAGAATGTGTTGCTAGTCGAGGTTTGGTAACGACTTGTGTGTAAATACTCTTTATGTAAACTTTCATGCTTTTTGATTTTAATTCTTGCAGAATGAGTACATGAAAGATGACTTCTTCATAAAAATTGAGACCTGGCATAAACCAGATTTGGGGACGTCAGAGAACGTGAGTTGGGATTTGGATACCATGCATTACTGATATTTTCAACACGCTGTTATCCAGATAAAGTATTCTGTACTTGATAATGGTGGATAATTACTGCATAAAGCCAAAGCCCTACCAGTGGTTAATGTAAGACAAGAAAAGCATTATCCAAATCCTTTGAAAAGTGGTCAAGCTGTCTCCTCTAACGAGATTCAGGAGCAAGAAAAGGTTTTGATTTTTCATGTTGAGGTCAATGCAGATGCTTTGGAATTAGTGTGGCTTCTTTCTACATCAAAAAGCTCATGAAGGTTACTGAACGGGTGAAGTTTCTAATTAGAGCTTGATTTCATTAGCACTAATGAAGTAGACAGAAGAATACAGCTTAATCTTAAATCCAGGTTTCCTGAAAGCTCAGGAAGTGATGGCTTTGTGCTGGTTTTAAATTGGTCAGTGAGTGAATTAAACTGACAGTGGAGATTATTCCCATTTAGAAAGACAGAGGAAGGAAGGAAAGGTTTTGGGACTGCTACCCTTGTAAAGGGCAGAAAAATCCATGGCATGCATAAGTACTGCATAAAATGACAGCAAGGAAATGATTGCTCTTTCCCTTTTTGCAGGTGCACAATTTAGATCCAAACACATGGAAGAGTGTTGAAGTCGTCCATATTGACATTGCAGATAGAACTCAAGTAGAACCAGGAGTAAGTAAATGCTCTGCTATTGGGATGTGGGCGGAGCGTGTGGCTAATTCCATTGATGCTTTGTGATGGTTGTGAATGAATTAAATGATATGGATTTTATCCAACAGATAAATGAAAATTGTCTCGAATAGAATAATTAATTCCAAAGTTCCATGCTTAGTAGATGCATTTTACACCTTTAATCTACTGGATTTGACTTGTAGTTGCACAACTAAGATATGAAGGGCAAGAGACTTTTGGCATGGGTGTAGTTTTTACTTTTAATTGTAGATAGATTAATGGATTTGGTCAAACAAGCATTTGTGAGCTGCACAGCTGTCTAGCCTGGATGTTAATCACAGACACTGGGCTCAAAGCCCCATCCAGCCTGGCCTTGAACACCTCCAGGGATGGGGCAGCCACCACTGCTCTGGGCAACGTCCTTTGCACTGAAGACTGATGGATGGTATAATAAAAGAAGTTGTATTTTTGGCTCAGTACAAAGATCCATCTAACCCAGTGTCCTGTGAGTGGCCAGCAGCAGATGCTTGTGGCAGGATAAGGAAACTGGGAGGTATATAGTAGAAGTTTGGGGCTGTCTCTCTGCACTGTGTTTAAAGGGATTCCAGAGCAGGTGGGTGTTGCTGGCCTTTTGCATTTATTAGCCCCTTACACGCCCTTGAGCACATCTAGTCCAGTTTTGAACCCATTTATACTTCTGACCTTTATGGCATCATGAATTCTGTAGTGTGCTAGATGGTGTGGAGAGAAAATATTTCCTTTTTGCTTGACTGATAATTAAATTAATTGTGGGGGAGAATGTTTCCAATTTATTTTTTCTGCACAACTTATGATCAAATCTGTAATATATTTTCTCTTTCTTCCCCCACCTCCTCTTCAACTCATCTTTCCAAGCTGAGGGTCTTTATCTCTAAGTCCATCTTCACGTAGAAGCTGTTTCATGTGTGGAAGTCCTTGGAACTGAATTCAGTGCATTATTCTCTTTTTTCTTTTCTTTCTTTTTTTTTTCTTTTGTATATTTGACCTACAGAGAATCAAAACTGTGAGTGCAGAGTGGTTTAATCTGGAGTCTTAAGTCTCTTGATGTTTCTACAGTCTTTCTTTTTTAGTAACTTCCAACACCATTTGTGCTTTTAGCAAATACTTTCAAGTTCAGGCGCACAGCCTGGCCCATTGCTGGGTGGGAGTGCTCAGGGCTGCTTTTCACCATGTGATTCAAATATTCATTTTCATTTCATCTCCCAGAAATTCAGTTTTGCAAAGTCCTGACTGCTTTAAACAAAGACTGACTTTGTACTCAAACTCTTACTCAGACTTTGATAACTCAGTTCTCTGTAGGCTGCCACCCTTCCCACTCCATGTGATTGCCACCTTTCCTAGGCAGTGAAGGATTAGACAGCAGAAACTCTCTGGACCTACACTTAACAGTCTCTTCTATTATGAAAATTTGCAGTTTCTGGCCTTTGTTTTCTCTCTTTACTGCTTATGACTCCATGAGAGAGACCTCCCATTTATGCTTGTATCTTTATGGGGTCCAGGTAATGGACTTTGAGGAATGTTTTTTGGAAGTTCAGTGACATTGTAGTAACAAAATTGCCCTGAGCTAGTGCTTTATGAAGGCTGGTGGTTTTGGAAAGTAAATGTCTCCTATAAAGCATTAGCTGCTCTCCATGGATTTATTTGTGCAGAGATTCTTTCCCGACAGGCTCTTTGCCTTTGTTCAGTGATGTTGCAGCAGTGACTGGCTCTGTTGGGCAGTTCCTGAAATCCTGTACGTTGTATGGCATTTTTTTTTTTGTTACAATGCTGGTTGTTTGGGAATTATTCTAAGTGGCTGAGTGAGTTTCTTGGTGTGTTCATTTTTTTTCCTTGCCAAAGGAAACTTTTATTTGTACTTTTATTTTCTCTAGTCATAGTTTTGCCTGGAAAAGTAACCCAAATGTACTGTCTTGGATAACAGTGTGAGCGAAAGAATGGAGCTGCATTTGTAGGATTCAGCAAGTTTGATGAAAGTTTTTATATTCAAGATTTATCCTTTTGTTCAGTGAATGAACCTTGTCCAACCAATTGTAGCGTAGCGGTTACTTTAGTTTGAGAACTACAGTCAGAATAAATATAAAAATACATTTCTCTAAGATTCTAATGGCATACATATGCTCACTCATGCTCATTTAAGTGTGTATAGAAATAATTTGGCCAACATCTGTGGCTTTCTTTAGATATAAATTTAACCCTGCCCTCTCTTAATCAGCTCCAGCATTCAATCTATGTAGCTTTATGTGATTTGTATATAAAAAAAACTTCCCAAGAGAGTAAGACTTTTCAAAGAGTAAGCAGAAGTGAACACTCAATTAACTTCAGAAGAGGCTATGCTTTTGGAAGCAATTTGTAGGAAAGCAGTGTGCAGTGAAAACAAAGAAATTGAGATCAGGTTTATAGCTGGTTTTGTACAATGAAGAAATTCAATGCCTTGTCCTAGATCATAGTGGATCTTCATTCTGTTACTGGAAACAAGGTTCTAAAAATATAATTTCATACAAATCAGTCAAATTACTTCACACATGCCTGTGGAGGTGGGTTGTGTGTGCTGCACAGTGCACGCTGCCCTTATTCTACAGTTTGGAGAAAAGCAACGGAATATCAATATTGAGTTTGAATGGCTCGCTGTGTGAAGAATGCAGCTTGAACTGCACATCCCATGAACCTTCATTTGAACCTTGGCATTCTTTCAAAGGTGATTTCAGAGAATGGTTCACCTGATGGCTGTTCTGTAGCTCCAGGGCTCTTCAGGAGGTGGAAATGACTGCAGGACATTTGTTATTAAAAGCCATTTAGCTAAACCTACCCAAAATACAGAAATGATTTTAACATCTGAGTTAAGTGTACAGTAGTGCTGGTGAGTGTTTGAGTTACGAGACTTGGGAATTGTGCACTGAGCTGGGAATGTGATGTATTTGATCAGCCTGATTTTGATGTTTTATTGTGCTGTGAATGAGTGTTCAGAGTTATGGAGTGCTAATGTGCATTTCCTTCCATGGTGTGTGTTCTACTGAGTAACACTGGCCGTACCTGTCGTCTCCTGGTTAAAAAACTGATGCAATATTGAGTTGAAAAGCCAGAGATTGTGCTCACCTGCTAGTGAGCCTTACACCACTCAGTGTTCAGGAAGCTTTTTTCATGAATTTGCAGATAAGACATCAGACTTCTGTCATTTTTATGCTTGGTCCTGGACGTGCTCTTACAATCATTCTGCCATGCTTTCAAGTTTTATGCTATTTGATGGAGTGAAGTATGAGCCATCAGGAGCACTGTTATTAATTTTAGCAGGTCTTGTACATGAGAATGAGAATTGTAAAGAAGCACCCAGATTGTGGGTTTGATGTGGTTATTACTTTATTGTATGTGGTTCACAGTCTCTCTGAGTAATTCTTTATAACAATTTGTTGCATTGATGCATATTATGTTGCGATTTTGAGCAGAAACTGCCCATGAAATGACATTTGTGTATTTCTTTGAAATGTTTTTTAGCTCCTCTATATTGTTATGCTGCTGCCTAATGATATTTTGTCTGTCTGGCTTTCAAGAAGGCTTCAGGGTTTCTTAGCTGTAATATTTGTTCCAACAGCCACCCGGTTTTCTTCCTAAGAAGGACTTGTTGCTGTCAGGAGTTAAGCTCTTGCGGCACAGATATTTTCCTTAAACTCTGCAAAGAACTGTTGTTTATTTGTACTTTGGCTCTAATCCAGTCCTCTTTCTCTCATGCTGGTAGGGTTTGTGTATTGAGGAGAGCTCCTACAATGCTCTCTTGTCCATCTAGACTTTAATCTAGATGGGGTTTTTCTGTCCTTAACAAGATTTGAGTTAAGTGAGTCCTGAAAGGTCTTGGTTCAAAGCTTCTGTATCTGGTCTTCAGCACAGAGAACTTTACCATGACTCATCTTTTTTTCTTGGAAGTTTTGTATTCACTCCTGTAACAGTAAATAACTGTTTCCCCCCCTGCCAGTGTTTCCAGCTGTGCTTATATGTGGGTCCTACACGCCGGAGCACAGTTGCTTTGTACCAGTGTCCCTGTGCAGTGAGGGGTGGATGGCAGGTGACGCAGTGTCGCGTGGCCTTGGCTGCCCCTGAGGTACCTGGTCAAATAGTTGCACAGTGTAAACGTGGCAGATCAGGGTTGCATATGCAAAGTGAGAGTTTAAATGCCAAAACAAAGATTCACATGGAAGCAAATTCTTACTTTAGCAATTTTTCTGATCGTTGTGTATTTGAAAGTTTGCATCCGACACTGCATTTCTGTGTGCTTGTGGAGAAGTCCCTGCAGTATCCTGTTCAGCCTCCCGACAGTGGGATGCTGTGTAACTCCATCCAACAATTCCTGCTCTATAATGCTACAGTGCTTGGGTTTATTTTATATGTGCTTATGTTCTTGCCTTTGACTACAAGAACTTTAACCCCGTTGTGCAGGGAAACCTGTTCTCCAGAACAAGCGGCAGCGATGCACTTGGGTGGTTTCAGTGGGGCTCAGGAGAAACAGCAGTGTTTCAGGTTTAATGTTCAGAGAGCCGTTTCTTAAATTTACATGTGCCTTGCTGCTGGTGGTATTTAATTTTGACTATAGAGGGATGCATAACAAAGGTGAAGGTTTAGTTTAAATTTATCTTAGAAGCAGTTATGGATGTGATTCCTTGTGCCGACTCTGATATGGGAGAGGATGCCAGTAGCTTTCTCTGGTGTTTCTTTATGCAATTCTGTCCTCATTGAAATCAGTTTTTAGAAATGTGACCTTGAACTCTGCTAAACTTTCTTGGCCTTTTCCAAAGCACCTACCAGGCATTTGTTCTGCTGTGCAGCAGCTTGAATTTCCGCAGTTCTCCATGGTTGCCTGGGTGTAATGGTATTCTTAGACTGATGACTTTTGCAGATTGTGTAAACCTTATGTGTTCTCAGTTTCTGAGGTCAGAGTTTTTAGTCATTTCATAATTCCCAAAGTAGCATCTCTATCAAATAGTTATTTTCATATGCCTCATCCATAAAATAAAGTAAATCCATATGTTGGAAGCATTTGCCACCACTGGTGATACGCGATGAAGAAGTGGGTGTGAAGGAGTATTCAACACAAACTTAGGTGTGCTCCCCCCCATCCTGCTCCAGGCCACTCAGGAGAATCAATGTGGTACCTTTGAGCAAAAGCGTGATACAGTGGGATATTGAATCTGGGTTTTTTTCCTGACTCTTGGGGTTTTTTGTGTTACAGGACTACAAAGCTGATGAAGACCCTGCATTATTTCAGTCGGTTAAGACGAAGAGAGGACCTTTGGGGCCAAATTGGAAGGTACTAAGAACTGATGTTACAAACTTATGAAGACCTTATCAGCTTACAAAAAACGGTTATGATTCCTTAGAGACTCACACTAGCAGTGTTGGTCTTAAGACAGAGGGCAGGAATTGAGTTTGGTTTTTGTATTCCATTTAAACTCCAAATGTGTTACTAAGGAAAGGTGCTGTCTGCTGCTTGTTTAACATCACTGATAAAACCAAATAAAGCTATGCCAATTAAATTGGATGAACTTTATCTTTACTCAAGACTGACATCTGAGTTGATATTGTGGTGAATTCCATGGTAATCATCCCCTGCCTGTGGAGGCCACTGGAGGCAACTTAAAATGCAAAAAAATAAGTGGAGACTTCCTTCTATTGAAATGCTTATGACTGTGCATTTGTTAGAGCAGGGGAAAAGGTAGTACGTTTATATGTTTTATATAGAATTGCCAAAACCCAACAGAGATAGTGGCAGCTAAATCCAAGCCTGTCTTCACCTTGCCCTATCGAATACCTTGATATTTTACACTTGTGTGGGGCATATACAGAATGCACCCCAAAACCTCGGTGCGATAATCCGTTTGTGCACAGATACATCTACCGTGTTCTTGAGGTTTTCAGTCTGGTGTGTGTAATCAGAGTCAGTTTGGGAAATCAGTTTTCTGTGTTCTTTGGTCATTTACTGGCTCTTGCGTGGCTGTCGGTGTCACTGCAGCGTGGACAATCAGCACTGAGTCACATCCAGGAGCAATTTGCTCTGCTTACGTTCTCAGCTCCAGAAAAGTCATGCTTGAGAACCAGCTCCTGAGTATGCAGCTTAAGTGCTGGTGTGGTTTCAGCACCCAGATACGTGAATGTGTTACAAATTTACTTTTGTAATGCCTCAATGCTTTTCTTAACAATTTGGTCTAAACAGTTGCTGTGTACATAAAGATGACTTTGTCTTGAAATAACTTTTTGTAGTGTTGCTTGAGATCCTCTTCCGTTTCCTCCAGAATACATTTAAATTAATAATGTAGTTTATAATACAAATATAGTGCTGAGAATTGTAATTTCTAATTATTATATTGATTTGACTAAAGTAAATTTTTAAAAAATTAAGAATGCCTTCCCATTATCCATGCACAGAAGGAGCTAGCGACCGATGAGGAGTGTCCGAAGATGTGTGCGTACAAGTTGGTGACCATCAAATTTAAATGGTGGGGACTGCAGAACAAAGTTGAAAACTTTATACAGAAGGTGAGTGCTTCTCCCTTGCTGGGGTGTGCTGGAATGGTGGGACTGGAAGTGGGCAGGGTGGTGCTCTGTTGACCTGGGTTTTTTGAGGTGAAGCAGGGATGGAAATTCCTGTTGTTGAGTCAAGCAATTTCTTTTCATTCCTTCAGCAAGTGCAGCCATTTGTGCTGTGATCTGCTGACGGTGGTGTTTCATTGGTGGTGCTGGAATAAATTTCTAAGTTAAAGCAAAAGTATAAGCAAAGAGTTGCTGTCAGTAGGTTTAACACCTGATTTTGTAAGTAGCCACGCCTGCCAGGAAGAGAGTTCTTTGATTCTTTTTTATCTTATAAGTTGAAAGTGGCATAAACACATGCTGGTGTTTCTCTGTATCTTATGTTCTGGTTTTCTTATGAAACCATTCTTGTGTTTCTGCTAATTCTAAACTCAAAATTCAAAACTTAATGTTTTGTAATAGAATGCTTACAAAGCCAGGTATGGCACAGGTAGAGTGCAGTGCGCTAGGGTTCAGTTTGCATCTTATATCGTTACTGCTGTATCAGAATATGAATTGTAAAATATTCTTTAAAGCATGATGAGATATTTAAAATTTAAACTTACACGCAGGCAAAGTGTTTAATCGACCATCACGTCAGTTCTCTCCAGTCCAGAGAAAATGTGCTGTATCAGTGAGTTAACCAAAACGCGATGGTTTTCCAGCAGCACTTGGGCATGCACTTTCCTCCCAGCGCCAGCCCTTTCTCCCTGTGGTGGCCAGGGCTCTCAGCTCGGGGTGGCCCACACAGCTGACTGCATTCAGTGGTTATGGATGTCAATAAACAGAATAGCAACAGAGAAAAGCTTCAGACAGCAGTAATTGTGTATGAGCTGGAGAGGCAGGGGGCTGAGTCTATAGGATGTGAAACAGCAAGCGCCTAAAGGTTATGGCTTTCCAACTTGAACAGCTGCAATCACTTCAACCTCTTTGGCAAAATATACGCCGGTGATCTAACATTTGTTTATCTTCTTAAAGCAAGAAAAAAGGATATTTACCAACTTTCATCGCCAGCTGTTCTGTTGGATTGACAAGTGGATTGATCTGACCATGGAAGACATAAGGAGAATGGAGGATGAAACCCAAAAGGAGCTGGAAGCGGTAAGAATGCTTTTTGCAGGCTGATGTTTGTGCGCTGTCTACCTGTAGATGTATCTGTGTGGGAATTGGTGCGAGTTACCTTGTGTCCCCCTGGGTGTGTTTGGGCAATCGCTGATGAACATTGCAGCCCCTTTAGTGGTTCTCCTGTGCAGACCCGTGCGCCTCAAGCTTCTCGTACAGTGCGGTGTCAAGCGGGAAGTGGCGGTAAGGTAAGTGTTTCTGATGTCACTAAATCCTGGATGTCTGCCCACACCACTTCTTTATTTAGGGTACCACACCCATTGCACAACATCCCATTCAGTGCCTTTATACCACGTGTCAGTTAAGAATTCTGAGCTGTCATCTTGCTTTTCCATCATGTGTTTCGCTTTGTTTCATTTCTAATCATCATTAGGTCTGATTATTTCTAATCATCATTAGGTCTGATTACTTTTTCTCTTCAAATGTGTCTTCAAGCAAGCTTGAATATGTCCCGCTCATCCCGATTAGCACACCAAAACTTGCAGAAAGGAAACCAGTAAAATTGAAGGGCTTGAAGTAGTGAGGGCCAAATGCATACAGCCTGATCTGTCTTTGGACTGGTGTCCAGAAGGCAACCACTCCATAGGGCACCTTCTCAGCTCTGTCCTTGAAGAGGAATGGCACAAGCTAGGCAGGAAGCCTTCTTCTGTAATATCTTCCTAGAGTTGACCTTTGGCATGAACCTTCCTCTTTTTAAATCCTGCAGGTTTTTCAAGTTCTTTGCAGTCTTTGGATTTTCAGTTCTATTTCCTTCCCATTTTGCCAATTGCTTTATGCCCTAAACCCATTCAACTTGTCCATTGCCTTGGTTCTTTGAAGACACACTGTGTCCTCAGCTGTAATGGTTTAACTCCTTTTACCTGCCAGCCTTTGAACATGTTGCCCAGCGCATTAGCCCTGCTGTTGACAGTGGTTCCGAAGTGCATTGTGTGGTTTGTGTGTAGCACATCTTGTCTCTTAGTATCAAAATGAGCTGTAGCTCCTCCATCCCCACTTGTTAATGCTCCCTGTGTTTGGACTTTCTGAACGGTGTGGATCATCTTGTGTCCAGGTGTTCTCTGGCTTTAGAAGTCCTCCTTCGCTGTTCTGTGTATTCAAAGGTAGATGTTCGAGCTGGTAAAAAAACCCTCCTTTTCAAGTAAGCTGAGAGGTTTGTCTGCTTTGGCCATTCCCACAATATGCTTTGGAAAAGGACAGTGTTCACCCACTCCTGCAAACATAGTGCGCTCTCGTTGGCATTTGGGTGGTTTTGGTGATGGCGATGTTCTCTCAAATCACATGGATTTTTTCAGTTCTGTTTATGCCAGAGCCTATTCCTAGAGCCAGCTGTTCCTGGGTGTCTGTGAGGGAAGAAGAGTAACCACTTTCCTCTGATCTTTGACAGAAGTGTTCTGGTTTGCACACCCATAATTCTTTATTTGGAATGAAATGGGCCTCATCCCATCTGGTTTCTCTGAGAAAGGATAGGGACAGTGCGAGCAGTGGGTATGGAGAGAGTGGGCAGCACTTGGCACCTCTGTGTATGTGAGAACACTTCCCTTTTGTGTCTCTGGACTGTGGATGTTTGTTGTCTTGTAGAGGCAGTTCTGTTTCGCGTTTCTCTCTGGTAAGTAACTTTTAAATATTTTTTGCAAAACATTCACTGCTTTTTGGTTTTACCTTAAGCAAAACCTGGATCACATCTTTTTGGATGTAACATTTATCTTCGTTCTTAATATCAAATGTATTTATTGACTGTTTTTCTTGTTTTGCAAAGCAGTGCAAATGGTTTATTTCAAATAGCTTGTAGGATTTTAGCTCCAGGAACTTAAGTGTTACTTAAGTCAGTTTTTCACAAAAGAAATGTATTGATTAATTACACTAACACAGCTTTTCTATGTGTGTTGTGAAATGTGAGAGGAGTGGTGACCTACTGTTAAGTATTTGGGGGTTTCTCAGCTGTTATAATGAGGTGTCTACAAACACCTAGAAATGATGCTATTCCAAGTTTTTTATGGTGAAATGCAGCATTGGAGAATAACCTAAAGGGAAAAAATCACTGCCCAATAAAATATGAATGCTATTTTTATCCCAAATAATTTGGTTGTATGTTTCATATTCAGCTCCATCCATGGTGCTAAACAGTACCATCCATTAAATCCCAGGCATATCACAAAGCATTTGTTTTATGGCCAGGACCTCTGGGAAGTGAGTGCTTAGTGATAAAGGGCTGAATATGACAAGAATAGCTTTGTGTTCCCATCCCTGCAGAGCAGCAGGCAGCTTTTTTGACAGTGTTGCCCTGTGCAGTTCTGTGATGCTTAAAACCAAACAACTGCAGGAAGCAAACTTAATAATATTGGCAGCATTGCATTTTCTTACATATCTTGCTTTCTGTTGCTGTTCTTTTTCTCATCAACGCCCTTTTCCTCTTCCTGGTATGAGCTAATCCTTTTCTTTGGATTCTGTGCACATTTCAGTTCTTGGTCCTGTTCTTCATCTAAAGTTGATTTTTATAGTCAGGATCTCTGCTTTTGTTACTTTTTCTGTTATTCTCTGAATCCTCATCAGTATTCTTTCAAAGTGTCTCTATCCCAGCCCATCTTTTTCTCACTGTTTATCTTTCACTTAGTGGTTTATGAATCTGACTCCTCACTACGAGGAGTGCCTGGGCTTTGTTAAATACACATCAGCTAATAAGTGCATAGTAGAAAAGCATCTGACCCTGCCAAAGCACCAACCTACCCCATGTCTTTGGGTGGGTAGAAGTGCCACACTGGGTATTTTGAGCACTGTGGCTCATTGTGGGCTGTTAAAAATTTATGAAGCATCATTCACAGCTGCTGCACAGTTCCCAGGCTTCCTCAACAGAAAGAAATACCATGTACCCCATCTCCATAAACCTCAGCTGCAGCTGAGGCCGGTTCTGGTCCTGGGCAGGGCAGAGCACTCCTTGTCGTGTAGCTCGTTACGTCTCTCACTAACCAACAGCCTGCTGGGTTCTCTATGTGGTAGCTCACAGTCTTATTTTACGTTTAGATGCGTAAGAAGGGTTCCGTTCGAGGCACTTTGGCTGCTGACGTCTAGAAGAGTTCTCTGTAGGTTCTGAGGCAAATCAAGCCGTGTAAGTCACCTGCTGGAGGGAAAAGGAGGAAAGGGATTTATGTTCTGATGGATGGGAATTGCTGGCAGAGATCATCTAAGCGGATGTGTATTCAGATCACCCTTCTGGCCTTTCCTCCCTCCTGTTGGATAACCTTGTGGTGATCAACAGTAGGAGATGACCCTCAGTGTCCTGGGTGCACCAGGACGGGCACGGCGGTCGGCTGGGCAGGCGCTCGCTCTGGTGGCAGAATGTCAGAGGCATTGGGCACATTCCCTGGTTCTGTGTGCTTATCCAGTACAGAAACCCAAAGTGTGTGACCCGTGGTCATCTCTGGGCTGGCACTGAGCCTCCAAGTAGCCTTCTGGGCACAGGTCAGAAAAGTCAGCAAGCATCGTTTTCAAACAATCACAGAATGGTTTGTGTTGGAAGGGGCCTTAAAGCCCATCCATTTCCAGACCCCTGCCATGGGCAGGGACATCATTTTGCCACAGGCTTGGTAGAAAAGTGATAGGTGGGCTTAGTCCACGTAACTCAGGGAAACTGTGGGCTGTCATCTTGGAAGCAAGTTCTTGAAACCCAGTTCCACACAGATATTTATAAATGCTAAAGGGTGCTAAAGCTGTTAGTGTGGGAAGGTGGTTGTCCAGGAGTTTCAGGCTGTTGAGTGCTTGTGCCCAGCACTTTCACGCTGGCGTTTCCCCTGGGACTGTTTTAATTCTGCGGACGGGATCCCCCAAATCCGCTGATGAGCGGAGGCTCCTCAGATGGGAGCTGCAAGGGCAGTGCCCAAATTAAGATCCCCTCCCAAGACCCACGTTGCTTGGTACGATGTGCTCAGTCCTGGTGATGTTTCGCCTGCCCTGCCCTGTTTTTCCTTGGAGATTTAATTAAACTGCTGATTTGGAACTTGCCATTTGAGAAACTGTTAACGCTGAATGGTGCGTTTCCTTTCTCCACAGTTACGTAATCAAGGCCAAGTCAGAGGAACAAGTGCTGCCAATGATGAATGATGATGGATTTCGCCGTCACATGCAGTGTTGATATACAAACGTGTGTGTGGATGCATGATTATTTGTATATAATTCTATATACGCACATGCATACTGAAGGGGTTGTTACAGTGTCTCCAGGGTACTCTGCCTGTCCTCAGCAGCGACTCCGAGGAAACTGCTTTCATTATGTATACCTGAAACAAATAAAAATCAACTGAGTAGTGTCATTTAAAGGATGAATTAACTGCAGAATTATGCTAACTGGTATGTTTCATGAATGTCAATACTGGACCAATTTATTCCCTACTTGTTTTTTTTATTCTGTCTCGAGTCACTTTGCTATAACTTGCCCAGATCTCATTGTAAAAAAACAGATTCCAATAAGTTAATTTCAATTTTGTGTCTTCCCTATGTGATTATTTTTGGAATAGGAACAATGAATGTATTTATAGCTATTTATTTCTGGATTGTCATTATCGTATAGTCAAATCAGAACAAAATTTGATAGTGGAAATTGGAAGACTTTTACTGTTGAATAAGTTTAACCCAAACTTTACCCACTCACTGACTTAAAAGAAAAAAGATTCATGTTTTATCAGACTTTTGTACATTGAAAATGCTAATGTTTTTTCTTCATTAAAATTGGCAAGATTAAGGAAAAATGTCTTGTGATTTATAAAATAATTGCAACCTGACATTTTCCAGAAGCTGGCTTTTTAGACAAAGATACTGACAATACTTGTAGAATATCTCGAGTGTCTCTTGGGCCACGCAGTGCTGGGAAGGGGGCGATCGCCCTTCCCTGCAGGAGCGCTTCCTCTCCATGAAATCCCTGTTCTCCAGAGTTTCACTTTGGAAGCTATGCAAATGGTCTTGATTTCACACACATTATGGAATGGAATATAATTGTGATTTTTTTTTTAGCTCTTTTCATGTTGGAAACACCCCTCTAAAGCGTTGTACACTTTCAGATCTGACGAAAGTTTGAGTTGTAGCATCCGATGTGTGTCTCTGATACTCGTTGTAGGCGCCGGCAGGACGAGGTACCGAAGGCCTCCTGTAGGTAGCGCTCCAGTAGGGAAAATGTCTCCGGCGGTTTTGTATCATAGTTACATATTATTGAAATGCTTGCTAGATCAGAAACAAATTATTTTAAGGGCACTATTTCGATAAATGTCTATTAACGCCTCGTTTCCTCCCAGCATCCCCAGAACTCTCGGTGGGGCAAGCCGTGCTCCAGCTTCCGTCTCCATCGTCTCCCATACATCCAGACATTTTGGAGTCATTGGACCTACTTTGCTTACAAAAGGAGGGATCTGATTCATGTCAGGGGCAGTGACAGAGTTTTCCAAAGCTCCCAGGTCTGCCGCACGACTTGCCCTGCCGGCGCATGGGTCTGCTGTGTGTGCCCAGTGCTGCGTCTCCCCCAGGCTGTGGGCATCCGGACCTCTCTCTGCTGTAATTTCCCTCCTACCCTTGGTGCTGCAATGATAATTTCATTTTTGTTTTCTTCCTGGATTAGCAGTTAAACGGTTGTTTGTCCTCTGGACCACCGGGAGGCTGAGTTTGTAAATATCCATGGAGACGTGCGCGTGCAGACACACACGTGTGTGGCTCTGACGGTGTGTGCAGCCAGGAGGGCGGCTGCGCCCCGGCAACCCAAGGGCTCCGTTCTCTCTTCCGTGCTGGACTACGAGTCCCACTGTCCTTAATGTGAGTCGTGACACAAACTGAGGGAAAGGGACCCCACAGCTCTCACGAGTTTGGACTAGTTGTGAAAATTGGAGAGAATCTTGTAGTGAATGTAAAATGTTTAGTTTCCTTTGGCAGTCTCTGGTGTGACCTAGAGTAAAACAGTCAATGACATTTAATTAAATAAATTTGATCATAAAATGCTCTGTCTCTTGTTGTAGGTGTTGGTGTTTGCAGTTTGCTAATGAGCTGGCGTTTAGGTTTATTGAGTCGTAGGAGGTGGCTGGAAGTTCTCTAAGGCAGTGCTGTGGTGGTTGTGAGCTCAGACCTCTCGTTTGAGTGTTGGTAGGGGTTGGGAGGAGGGAACGGTTCCTTTCGGGTTGGGTTTGGTTTAGGATTTCAAGCAGAGCAGCGCATGCTTGGCTGGAGCCTTGTCTCTGGAGCAGGGAGGTTTTGCTTTTGTCGGGTGTGGTCCCTGCCTTAACGTGCTGGGCTGGCAGTTCTGCAGGCACTTGGGTTTGATGCTCGTGGGCTGTAGCAGCTCTCTGTTCTCTCTGTGCCCATCTTCACACGGTACAGCTACTGCTGATTCTTACCTTGCCTGGGCACGGGGAGGATCAGCCCGCTGTGTGTGGGGCGGGGTGGTGTGAGGAGGAGGCTGCAGCGCTGCTCGGTTGGCGCTGGGGAGGGAGGGTGTGGAAGTTGCCTTGCTCAGTGCGGAGGCTTCCTGGTATCTCATCTCAGTCTCCTCTTTTTCAGCTTCAGAGGGTTCCCCCTCATTGTATCGCTGCTCTCCCTGATCCAGAGCCCCTCCCCAGCTTTCCTGGAGCCCCTTTCAGTACTGGGAGGCTGCTCTAAGACCTCCCCAGAGCCCTCTCCTTTCCAGGCTGAACAACCCCAACTCTCTGATAAGGGCTCCAGCCCTTGGATCATCTCCGTGGCCTCTGGATGAAGAAATCAGCCCTGTACAGGGCCCATTCAGCACAGCTGAGCCCTCGAGGCTGTGTTACTGCCCGCTCGCCCAGGCACAGCTCTGACTCTGTGGGCAGATTTCTGCCTGCTAAGGGCGTGTTATCGCCTGCTGTAAATCGACACTTGTACGGCTCCTTTTGGTAAATGCAAAATTGAATTCCTTTTTTTACTACAGAGCTTGTTTAGCTTCCAGATGGCAAACCAACATGAAGTAATGGAAGTGCAGCATAGCTTTGTTATAATGGATATGTAAACGGGATATTTATTCACTGCAATAGACTGCTGTGAACCATATTCCAGCAGTAACCTTTTAAATCCATCACTTGGCTGCACATAAGTGTGATCTGAAAGAGACTTGTGGGGAATTTGTTTTTTTCTGGAGGATTTTCTTTAATCATTGAGAAAGGAGGAATGTTTTCCATCTTCTGCCTTTATGGACTCGGAAACATCAAGAAAAAAACCTACTGAGGTTTGTGTTTTGGGATTTCAAGTGAGCACTTGCTCTGAGCAGTCTCTGATAAGACAACTTACTATGAATTTCCCCAAACTCAGTTGATTCAGCCAGATTTAGGAGCTACTTCACGTACTTGGAAGTGTTCTTGCTCCTCTGTGTCACGTGCTGCTGTGGGGATGAGCACAGCCGGGTCCTTGGCCATTCCCACAGCCCTGGGATTCCCAACTCCAGCATCAGCTCCAAACCTGCGTTTCCAGAGGTGAGTGCCTGTGTGTAGGCGTGGCTGTTCTTCACTCTGTGCAACACCCTTCCCACTATTCCATGAATAAGTGGGACAGGCTTCCCTTTCATACGGAGGTGCTGAGGGCGCCGAGGTGACTTCCCTGCAGGACAAGTCTGCTCCATCCCCGTGAAAGCCAGAGCAGCTTAGTGCCAGCTTACCTGGGAGCTGTGTCATTTCTCCCTTGTTTTTAGCTTCTTGGTCAGAAAGGCTGGTGACTCCCTCACTCTTCTTGGCAGCTGCTGTGTCTCCTGCAGTGAAATGATGTGACACAGTCTTTGGCCACTGCATTTATTCAACAGGATCCAAGGTCAGGCACTGTTTGCACGGGGGAAACACTGGCATCCAGGCCCGTGGTGGGTGCTTTGGGTCTGATGCTGATGCTTGATGTTTGCATTAACTACTGCAGCAACTGTAAAGTGAGAGAACCAAATTAATGTTATCAAACTCCTAATCAAAGTGAACACCGAAGTGCTCTGAACATCACTGCAGTGGGGCCAGTCCCTGTGTAAACAAGTGCTTTGGCAGAAAGGCCTGGTGTTATTTTTAACGTGCCCTTGTGAAACTGCTGGCTCAACACTATCTTTGCTTACAGCTCCGGGCCCTGACCCTGACCTGGCACCGCAGTGAAAAACAGACACGGTAGGGACGGGGACGTGGGTGTGGAACACCAAGCTGACAAATCCTGAGCCAGAAAGACAGACCTCATTATTCAGTTAGAATTTGGGAGAAAACAGCTCCAAATCCTGCCCCAGTGGGTCCCAGGAAAGCCAAACCTGGCTGTCCCATCCCTGTATCCCCTAAGCCTCGCAGCACACCGGCACCTGGGGAGCCCCACTTGTTCCCTGCACCATCAGGGTCCATCTGTGTGGGGCAGTTTAGTCCAGAATCACAGGGCAACAAGTCTGAGCTGAGCCTGGCAACCGAGGAAGAGTGTAGAACATGTATTTACAGAGAAATCCATCCCTGCCAGATCAGCCCCTAAGAAAGCACCACTGGGAGCCAGGTGTGAGCCCAGGCATCCCCAGAGCCTTCCTAGGCCCTCGTGGCTGATCCCGGTCTGTCTAAGCTGTGTGGGGACGCTGGTTGGTTTGTGGTTAGAGCAGTTGGCATTTCTACGTGTTGCTAAATCACAATTGCTTGGTCAGAAGTGATTGAACATGAAGAATTAACAGCCCGTGTTGATTACGCTGGTGAGCAGCACCGCTCTGTGTGGCCGTGTTCGCCTCTGCAAAGGTGGGGGGGGTTGGACACAGGTGACACCCAGCAAAGCCTGGTGGTGTTGAAACTGGGTTTTGTTTGGACTGTTTGTTTGGTGGACACGGCCCTTTTATTTGCTTTTCCCTGTCAGGTCTGTGTTGAATGACTATTAATGCCTTTTACCAATACGTGGAGGGTTTCCCTGCTTTCTAGGTTACGATGTGCAGCAGGTGTGGGTGATGTGGTGAGGAAGCACATCAGTAGCTGCACCCAGCAAAGGCTAAGCTGGGAGCTGGGAAACATCAAGTGCCTCCTTTCTATGGTGACTGCTTGGAGGAGTAAACAGCTTGGACAGAGGCTGTGGAGAGTGCTCGGGGCAGTTCTGCAGCAGCCACGACTCGCTGGGCTCAGGCGCGTCGTTCGGCGCTGAAGCCCATTGCTTTCTGGGCTTGTTTGTCCTTTGTCACTGTGATTTTTTTTAGGGTAAAAGCCCCTTATGAAAAAGGCTGTGAAGTGGTGTATGTGATTAGCTTAGTTCGTAGAGTTTTTGAAAGGTGTTTCCTTTTAAAAAGTTTGAACATGTTCTCTATTTCTCAGCTGGAGCTCCTGTCTCTGTCTCTGTCGTGGAGCTCAAGGTCACCGAGCTCAGCTCGTGTCTCGATGTTGTAATTGCATGGCTAAAGGCACCACAGCTGCAGAGCTGCACCAGCTCCTGTTTCCTTTGCATTCTGGTAAAACTGTGACACAGCCAAACCTCGGTGGTGGTGCTGGTGGTGGCAGGGCTGAGCTGGGCTTCCTGCGTTTCCTGCCAGGGTGAGAATCTCTGCAATGCAAAACACCTGGTTGCAGTCAGCATTCTCTAAATTGAGCTTTAGTAGGGGCAACAAGTTCAAAAGAACAAAGTTCTGACTTCATCTCACCCTCTCATGGTTTGAGCTAAAGTAAAACCAGTTTCTAACTTTTCAGCTAAGCTTCATCGATGTAACTCAATTTTCTGAAAGTTCAGTGCCCGCGTTTCGGACAGCATTTAGCAGTGACGACACGGGGCAATGGGATGCAGAAAGGCCATGGCTCACACTTATTCCTATGAAAATCAAGGCCATCCTGGGGCAGTAAGGGAAAGGGGAGAAAAAGGATGGCACCTGGAGAGAGGGCGGACAGGAGAGGTGACCCCAAACTGACCAACAGAGGATTCCATCCCATAGGTGTCATACTCGGGATAAAACTCAGTTCCCCCTCATCCTGTCCCTATGCTCCCTGAGCAAGAGCCCCTCCCCAGCTTTCCTGGAGACCCTCTCAGTACTGGGAGGTTGCTCTAAGTCTGAACTGCCCCAAGTCTCTCAGCCTGCCCTTGTACAGGAGGTGCTTCAGCCCTCGGATCATCTCCATGGCCTCCTCTGGACCAGCTCCAACAGCTCCATGTCCTTCCTGTGCTGAGGACTCCAGAACTGGACACAGGACTCCCTACAAATAAACAAGCATTCACTATTTGCTGTGTGTTTCCATTGCCATTAATGTTCTTTCCTGAAGGAGTAACCCTGTCTTTTTTTTTAAAGAAACTGCTAAAATTAGGTAAAAATATATTTGTTGATCCAGAAAGATGAAAATAAGTGCTCTAAAACCTAATACCCACCCCCTCTGTGAAGTCACTGGCTGTTTTTCTGACTTGCCTCCATGTGGTTTCAGCCACGTTACATTTACAAACACAGCAGCTGTCATTAGTTTTTGCTGTAACTTTCCCTCTCTGTGTGCGTTTGTAGCAGAAGTCAGAGCGTGCAGGAGCCAGGCTGTTCTAATTTTGTGCCTGCATCATAAAATTTTTAGCACAATAGAAAGCAATATAAATAGTATTCACTCAGTTAGTGTTGCCTTTAAATTGTAACCAGGAGATACCAGCCCACTGTAAATAAGGAATTTCTAATTGGTAAAAACATTTACAAACCCCTTTGGATGGGAGTTTTAGGAACAAGTATCTCGTGGGGAGAGGCTCCAGCATTTCCAAACAGTCAGGGCTGACAAAACGAAATAGGGGCTGTAATTCTGCAGTTTCTGCTAGATGAGGAAAAATAACTGTTTTTTACAGTCTTCAGATTCAAGTTGAGCCTTATCTATAGTGCTTTATTATGCAGTGTTTGTGTTGGGCAATTAGCTAAAGCAGACAATTATTTTCACTTCCCATTAAGTTGCAGATAAGGGTGTCTTCCAAAGTTTAAATTGGCTTTAGCAAATGATGATGCATTGCCAAAGTTCATGCCATCTTATTCCTTTTCACAGCATTCCTACGCCAGCGCCTCATCCTGGGGCCGTTGGTGCTTGGAGAGAGTCAAGTGAATAAAGGATCATCCTGTTTTCTGCTGTGACACCAAACAGCTGCCAGACACCTTTGGGTGCTCCAAAGGATTTGAAGTGCTGGTGGTCACACAAATGGCTCTGTCATGACCAAGTTGTTATTAGTTGAAAGAGAAGCCAATATTTTGGCAGCATTTATAGACACACTGAGTGCTTCAGGTAGAAGCCAAGGGATCCAGCCCAGCTTGGAGCAGGACCAGCTTCAAAGTGGAACCAGTTCGTTCGGTGTTGGGTCCCACCTGACAAAGAAATTCATTTTTTTTAGATTCTTCAAATTATAGATTTTTAAATTAAAGACATTGAATTGAAAGAATCTTCAAAAGTTAGGGTTCTGAGATGCTGTGCAACAGGCTTGGTCCCAACCAACCCAGTGGGTGGGAAAAATGAACAGCTTTCTGCGAAGACACCTCAGGCTTAGTGATGGGTGAGTGAAGGCTCTCAGGGATGCTCCCACCTCCTCTACCTCCCCTCCTCACTTTCCAGCCCTGCCTCCAGGAGCCACCTGTTGCTCTACTCCCTGGCCTCAGGCAGGGCTTGCCTGAGCTACCTTAAAGCTGAAAGCCCTCAGGTATCATGCAAATTCACCATTTGTGCCTCTCTCCTTAATCTTTCTGTGAGCTTCCTGTGGGGAATCTCACATGGGCTACAGAGGCAAAAAGAAAGAAAGAAAAAGAGGGATTCAGCTCGTGTGCCTGGGACAGAGCCCTGGGTTCATGGCAAAGTCTGAAATTTGGGGCTGTAACTGTGATTTTTCATTCAGTCCATGCAATTCAATAGACTCTTCTTCATTGCATTATATCTCAGTGGAGACATCAGACAAAAATATGCTCTTTGTAGCTCTTTTTATGAAGTCTTTCTACTTGCCTGAATTTATATGGAAAATGAATTTTAATCAACAGCTACTAATTGGCAAGAGCATAGTGTTGCCCTACAAGGTTTGACTCAGCCTCATTCACACTTAGGCTGAAAATGAACTTGCCAAAGCAAGGAAAGCATCCCTTTACATGAGGCAATGAGGGCCTCTCTAAGTGCCGAGGAGAACGAGACATTGAGATTATCCAGAGGATGATCACTGCCCTGCTTGTCACTGGGGCACTTAACCTATCCACCCTTTCTCTTGGTGCCCCCTCTCCCCTCCTTGGCACTTGCAATAATTTAGAAGAATGAGATGTCACAACCAGTGTTTGGAGGCCTCTTTTCAATGGCTTTCACCTGGGATGTTGCTGCCTGAGGACAAGCTGGACCCTTTATTGACCTGAGTAGAATTCTGACGGTACCTGCAGGATTCTGTACTGCTTGTGCTCCCTCTCTTTGACCAGTGGGTCGTGGTTCTGATGTTCCTGCCCATTCCTCCATGGAGATGCATCTGACTTGGCTATCTTAATATCTATAAAACCCCTCCAGGCAACAGAGACAAGAGCAGTTTGCTGGTGTAAGGTATGTATTCCACATTTTGCTTTGCGATGCACTCTGCTGACAGGATCTGGAAGTAGTTCTGCTATTGCCCTGTGCTTTATTTTCTGGTATTTGTTTTTCTACTTGTTTTGATTCTTATTCTTGTACTTATTCTGCTTCATTGCTCTTTTCCTCTGTTTTCCCCAGCTATGCTCTATTTTTCCAAATGCAAATCTCAGCGTGCACTTGCACAGTCCTTGATGTACCCCTCAGGACAGATATCTGCCTTCCAGGCTTCAGAGCAGCCATGGAGTCCCCATTCCTTTAAGCACAGCAAACCCAAATTTCATTTTAGAACTTTATTTCCTCAGCTTGGGGGCAAGCTGCTTTCTAGAAACCCATCTACCTTGTTTCTGCCTTTGATTTTTCTCTCTAGGGTTACGCACCTTCCTGCTTTAGAATTGCATATTTGGTGAATTGAACTTTGCAGTTCCAACCCCCGTTAACATCTTGATACTCTAATTTATCAGATTTCCTGGTTTTAAAGGCTTGGGTTTAGCACCCTCTAGAACAGTACCTAATGCTGTTGATTCTTCAAGGGGCTCTCTGTCTCCCTTGTTTCTTAGGGTCACAGAATGTGGTCCGAGGTGAATTAAGGGAACGTGATCGTAAGGGCTTCTGAGAGATCCGGTAGCCACCAGCTAAACCCTATCATAAAAAAACCTGAGCTGAGCCAACAAGGGAAGTCCCTGAAAAAGCCTGGGAGCAAAATGGCTGTAATTAAAACCTGAAAGCTACGACTTCATAAAGAAGTAAACGAAGAGGCAGGCTCTTTGTAAATGGTGATCTAAAAAGTGTTCTGGGTTGTGAGACCTCATTTCAAATGTATTCATTAAATAATATTTGAATCATTTACCAGTTTGAACTGTACTGCACTGCTAATATCTTCAGGGGATTTTTTTTTTCCCCCAGTAACAAAGAAGCCTTTGTTCCTGCTCCATGCTTGGGCTGTGCCTTGGATATGAGTTGGAAACCCGATAGTCTGACATGGCTAGAAGTCTTCAAGCACAATGTGAGTCGTCTGCAACTGGGATTAAATCAGGCCTTTTGTATTTTGTACCTAGATGCTGAGGGGCCATGGGATCTGGGAGAAATGATGGGTATGGATGGCAGGAGGTTTTTAACCCTTTGTGCCTGTAGTGGGGAGCCAGGGGGAATTTGCTGCTGGGGGGGGGGTTGCAGGGGAGGAGGGAGCTGGTACTGTGCAGGGTGTCAGGGATGCTGTGGGTGCCAGGGATGCCATGGATACCAGGGATGCTATGGGTAACCAGGGCTGCTGTGGGTACCAGGGATGCTGCAGATAATGCTTGTTAGTACACCTGAGTAATTACTGTTGAAAAAGCAAGCAATGTCTTACATGGAGTGGATGAAAGGCAGCCTCTTGTTGAACTGGGAACCCTGGCAGGGGTGTACAGGCACTGGATCCCCTCTGCTCCACTCCCAGCCTGCCCTTGCCAGCTGCCAGTCAGCCCTGCTGCCAGGCCAAGCACTCGCTGCCTTTAGGATGGTTCTTCACCAGTTCATGTGGGCAAAGGCTCTTTTTGACTTGGACACATCAGGACTATGAGCCAAGGTTTGCCAATAGCTCAGAAACGTGAGTTGCTCTGTAGAATCATGTGAAGTAACACGCTAAGTAATAAATACAGGATTATCTTTATTTGCCTGGTGGCCTTGAATTCTGGGCACCAAGTTCTCAAGTGCTCCTCTCCCTGGCAGGACACACAGCTTGCTCTTCAGCCAAGACCAGGAGGCTGGAACCCTTACGCAGGGAGCAACCCGAGTGCTCGCGAAGCCGCTGCGTGTTGGTGCTGGGAACACACTGACGGTGTTCCGTGGGTGTGAGATGAGAGTGAAGAGGGGGATGCTCAGACAGGCAGCCTCGTGCGATGGTCTCTAGGAGAGGCCAATCTGGTCCACACTGGGTGAGTTTCTACGACACCTAAATCGCATCCAGCAGCCTCCACAGCTCCCCTAACACCATCCAGGGCAGAGGGGCATGGGACGCTGTCTTGAAAGCGATAGAAAGGAAGGACTTGCCAACACAGCATGTGAAATATCATGGGATTTCAGGCTGTAAAAAGGAAGCACTAAGGTGAACACTCCTGTGAAACTAACGCTTAGGGATATTAAGTCATCAGGACCTTATAAAATAGCCTTTGCTCCTCCCCTTTCACAACAGTTCAGTTTATAAGATGATGAAAAATGAATTAACTTCAGTGGTTTGCTGGCATCACCTACAGTGAGCGAAACTTTCCAGATGCTCAAAGATCATTCCTGCTCCACCAAGCTTACAGAAAAATCCCACGTGGTTCAATTTAAGAAAATGACAGAACAAAGTCAATCATACAAACCCCATCATAAAATACCAAGGAGAATTAAACACCACTTATCCACATAGAGAGGTACTATTTTTTATATATGTTTTACGGAGTTATTTTAGGAAATGCAAAATTTTACAGTTCCTGTAGCCAAACTAATTCTTTTGTGCTCTATATATGATCTAATTTATTTTTTCTTCTCCTCCTTCCAATCAAATGTATGACCCTATCATGTGTCTTTTAGAGATGGGAATTTGAAGGGGAGAAAAAAGAAGCCCATGAGGTGTACTGTAAGGCAATTATCACAGATGGGAAAATTAGCTTTAGCATTTCCAAGTCTAACCATACAACCTCACTTTTGCATTATTTTAGCATTATCCTGCTTTTTAGTGATCTAAATTGGAAAAAGTTAAATGCATTCAACAGGTACACCTAAGCATCCTGTAGTCCATAAAGGTTTTCACATAACTGACAGAAATGGGACCCAAGGCATTCTTAATTAATGTGAAAAAGCTCCTTACAGCAGTGGAAAAACATACCAATATTGCAAAAATACCATGAGCCACACTGGAGTATCTGAAAAAACAGGAAAAATATATAGCTTAATATTGCAGAGATCTAACAAAACTAAACCAGCCAACCAACCTTATAGAGGAAACAAACAGAAAGATCCTTGGGAAGGGCTGAGTTCTGAAATCATTGCCGATCTCTGCTGGAAGTGACAGGAACAGTTTGAGTCCCTTAACTCTTATTATTCAGTTATGCAGTTTTTAAAATGGGAAGCAGTCAAGTGTCTGAAGGAATTTGGTTCAAACTTTTCAGAAAATAACATTGTTGACAAAACTAAGAATGAAATATTCACATCGGTGAGGCGAACTTTTCCGGCACTGAATGCAAATCAGGATTTACAGCTGAAATTGTCTTTAATCTCAATTACAAAATAGTTGCCTCCAGATGTTCAAGTAGGGAAGGACATGAAGTGACAGAGGAGGTCGGATCCCTGCACATCTTTACATGCTGCCTTTCAGCACAGTGCCCGGTGCTGTCGTCCCTGGAGCAAACCCCTGGAGCCCACGAGACACCGTGTGCCACAGCCTCTCGCCCGCAGCTGCTCTGGCCGCGTGGGCACAGCCTGAGCCACAGAAGAGCACAGAACACTCACAACTCCTTACAGTTCTTGGGAGGTAAGGGAGGTGCACACAAGCAAACACCATCTCCTCTGGAGAGCACAGTCCCTCGTGACCCTACTCTGCATCTGTTGCGAGCTCCTCTAATGATTTCATCTATTTGCCTCTGGAGCTGGTCCAGTCACAAGTGTTTGTTCTAATTCTGAGATGGAGGAGATGTAATAGTTTCCCCAACTGTTCTAGGAAGAAATGTTGAAAACCTTCCTGATAACACCAGAGACCTCTTTTTCAGCTGTTCTGTGAAGTACCTGTTGGGAGCCCGTGCTCTCAGGACAGGACTCATCCCTTGGGCTGGTGCGCAACGTGTAGTGGCAACCAAATGCCTTTTTGTATTGTTCCAGATGGCTGCGCTACCAAACACCGTGGAGGTTATTTAGTAGCTAAAACTTATATGCCTGAAGCCTGATGTATTAATGAAATGGCATCTTTATAGAGCTGGGGGTACAAGCACCACAGAAAAACTAAGATGTGGTTTTGCTCAATGGAATTAAAAGCCTTATTGGTAGTGGCTAGCTGGGCTGAAGGTTTTCAAGCATATGGGCTTGTTTTGTACAGTTTATGTGGTGGTTTCTTCGTTAGATTCTCAGTGGTAATGAGCCCACACAGTTGATTGCTGCAGGGAGAAAAAAATCATTCTGAATAGGTTTGCTGAATAATTATGAACTGAGCTGAACTCTTACATTTGCTTACTAATTGTATGGTTCGTGATGTTTTATGTATGATGCATTCATTTCGGTAAAAAGGGTTGGGTTTTTTTTTTTTTTTTGCTGAGCAGCAACTTTTCTCAGTGCAAGTTCAACTGGTGCAGTGGAAGGAGCTGAATTCAAGTCTGATGAATTGATGTTTGAATTTGTGGTTTTTTCTTTTTTTTCAAACATCAACCCCACCATTTGGTTTTCAGAGCTTGCAATATGAAACCCCAAATTGTGCTATTGTCTCGAGAGTTGAAATAAATGAATCCCCTCAACTTTGGATTTGGCAGGAGCAATTACTATTGTTAATTTAGAAAATAATCCCCTGCAGCTACAACTATTTCAATAATGCCTTTCCCTGCTTCCCTCAAGATGACCAAAACCCAAAGATTGAAAGTAAAAATATGTTTTGTTAAACACACTTTCCGCTACTCAGTACAATTTGAGAGAGGTTTCCTTCTGCTTGGCTGGGTGACTGGGACCCTTTGTGACCGAAGCGCTCCCTAGGGTGCTGGCCACAGCCCAGGGGCACCTTCCCCAGGCTTGTAGCCCCAGGGAACGTTCAGCCCAGAACAAGTTCCAAGTTAGAACTAGGGCTGAGTCGCCTTCCAACATTTGAAAAACAGAAAGGAGGAGAGAGGAGGGCTAATGTTTGCCCAGAAGCATTTGAGATGGTCAGCCCGTGGACCAAGGAACTCTCCATCCCTCTAAAAGTGTTTTCCTTCACAGCATCATTCTGCTCCTCCAGTGAGACTGCGCTTGCACTGCTTGAGGAACAAACATATCCTGGATCTTCCAGGAAATGCAAGGTTAATCAGTAAAAATCTGTCTTTTCTGAAGTATTTGGTCTCTTTTGTGTAAGCCAATGTTACAGGAGGTATCTGTGAAAGGTACAATTCTCTGCTTTAGGAAAGAGCTGCAATTTCGGAGAGGGCTGCAGTCCTTTTACACATCAGAAGTAATTCACAGCAGAAATCTAACTGCCTTACAGGAGCAAGTAACTTTCCTCCTCATCACTTGTGATATAACTTTCATCATATCCATGGTACCAAGAGAACAGACCATTTCCCTGGAGAAGTACCTGGATATAAACACAACCACAAAGCTGTGATAAAAAGGGTCAACCACAAATGGAACCAACCACAATCACAACAATAAGTAATTATCTCTAGTAGCAGTCCTGACAGATATATTCTCCACTGGCATGTGGCATCTTAAGTGGAAAGTGTCTTTTTATGCCACCTTGGAGTGGACGCATCACCAAGAGATGGATTCTGGTTGAGAGAGAAGCGTTGTTACTCCTCTGAGGTGGATGTTTCACTTGCTGACCTGCCCTAGCAAGGCTGACCGAGTTCCCTGCCCGGGTTAAAGCCTTGCCAGCCGCAGCCCTACTGAGTGACTCTGTACTGGCAGGACCGGCACCAAGGCTCCAATATTGTTTTGGTTCACAATGCTCTTACTTGTTCTGTTGTGCTTCCTGTTTAGAGTGGCACTCTTTAAATTAATCCAGCTTCTTTCCTTTTCTTTTAAATAATCCAGATTTTAAAGTGGATGCTATTTTGACTGGAAAAATGCTGAGTAGTGAGTGAATGCTAGTTTACACAACGAATTATTACCATTCCACGGCAATAACAAGTTACAATGCAGAGCCGAGTGCGTGCCACATCTGCACACAGCTGGGTGCCACCTCTCCGTGCAGTTCCTTCACGCCCCTGCAGGCTTGCCCTTGGCAGCCACAACCCAGCACGCAGCAGAGATGTTTGGTAAACATCTCCTTGAGAGCAAAACCCGAAGCATGTTCATGCCACTCCCATGAAGTACCAACCTCAAACAATTCCCTTAGGTGATGGAGTAATGGCTCCCACACTAACACCGCGAGATGAGGCTCCTCAATGAAAGCGTCCACCTCCTCCTGCGTTCAGGACATGGTGTTATATCTACTGTGGGTTTTGTGGCCAGTGCAAGGCATGGATGCACCACCCCTTCTGTGCTGCCAGCAGCTACTTGCCTGACCCCAGTTTGAGCAGAGAGAGGCTTGAGGCAAGGTGGGGGACACGCTGGGTACATTGCCCAGAGCAGCACAGGAACTTGTTTTTGCACTGGGACACAGCCCAGTCAACAGAGGAGGAGTTCTGGGGGAGCTGGGACAGGCTGGGAGCAGGTAAATGGTCTCCAGTGAGCCTGCAGTGGTTCTGGAGCAAGCAGAGCTGAGCCCTGATGCCACAGCACAGACACCTCAAGGATCAGAGTATGGGTGGTGTTAATCTGGAGTCCTCAGCACAGTAAGGACTCTTCTCTTGGTCAGATTTGGGTCACCTCTCCTGTCTACCCCTCCCTGCAGTTTTTTTAAAACAAGTGGTTTTATCTCCCTTGGGAGTGTTTCTACCTTAACACGAGGGACACATCCAGTCCACTGGCTGCACTCTGGCAGCCCCACGCATGGCAATGCTGTGCGGAGCAAGGAACAGCATGGGCTGCTCCACCAGCACACGGCTATCAGCTGCAGCAGTGCAGATCCAAGAATCCCAAGTGGCTGTGATGGCGCCACTTCAGGAAATTATAGAATCATAGAACGGTTTGGGCTGGAAGGGACCTCAAAGCCCATCCAGTTCCACCCCCCCTGCCAAGGGCAGGGACACCTCCCACTGGATCAGGGGGCTCAAAGTCCCATCCAACCTGGCCTTGAACACCTCCAGGGATGGGGCAACCACAGCTTCCCTGGACAACCTGGGCCAGGGCCTCCCCACCCTCACAGCAAAACATTTCTCCCTAAATTCTCATCTCAATCTCCCCTCTTTCAGCTGAAAACCACTCCCCCTCATCCTATCTCTGCACTCCCTGATCCAGAGCCCCTCCCCAGCTTTCCCGGAGCCCCTTTCAGTATTTATTCAGGCTACTGAGTTCTTATCGATCACTTAATCCAATACTGTTTCTTTAGGGCGCTTTGTCGTCTTCTCCCCAGCCCTGGAGGTGCCCAGGCCAGGCTGGATGGGGCTGTGAGCATCCTGCCCGGTGGGAGGTGTCCGCACCCGCGAGGGTGGCGCTGTGCGGGCGGCCGGGCGGCAGGGGGCGCTGTGCCCGTGCGGAACGGCCGCTCCGAGCGCCGCGCGGGGAGGAGCGCTGGGGGAGCCGGGGCCGCCCCTGCCCCGCGGCTCCGCGGTGCGGGACCCTGTACGGGCAAACAGCGCTCGGTGCGGAGACACGGACCGCTCCCTCCCGCGGCAGCCGCCGCTCCCACACCCCGCGAGGCTTCCCCTTCATCCCTTTGTGCCTCCACTTTCTGCCCCGCACCCCCCTTGTCACTTCGCTAAGTAATAATTTCCATGTCCAATTCCATTTCTTCTCCAGTTCTGAAATCTCCAAGCCATCAGCAAGGAGGATAGTTCACATGAAAACTAATTACACAAAATCAATATTTAATCACAGTGCAGCATCCTGATCCTGCAGAAAAAAAAATCCCTTTAAAACTCTCCTGCCATATACAAATACTTATCGGCCGCTTATTTATAGATCTCATTTTTTTTCCTTTTTCTTTTTTTTTTTTTTTTTTTTTTTTTGGTGGGAGTAATTTCAATTTTATTATTTTTAAACTATCGACAGGTGTGAGCGGTGCCCATCCCCAGCGCCTTGTCCCGCCGGGGGATTTTAAACCCCGGCACCTGGTGGGTGTTTTCGCCCCCGCTGTAACCGGCCCGGGGGTCCCGTGCGCTGCGGGGACGGCGGCTGCGCCGAGCCGCTCCGTTTCCTTTCGAGCGGGTCTCGCCCCGGCGGTGCGGGGTGACCGGGAGTGCGGGACACGGTCCCCGGTGCCACTCGTCGCTACCGGACCTATTGCCCCCCGCCCGCACCAGGACGGATCCGGGCGGCGAGGGTCCCCGGTCCCTCAGGTCGCTTCCAGCCCCGTTGCCCAGCGCCCACTCTAGGACCGCTCCGGGCAGGGTAGAGAGGGTCCCCGGTCCCACCAGGACGGATCCGGGCGGCGAGGGTCCCCAGTCCCACCGGTCGCTTCCAGCGCCGGTGCCTCCCGCCCGCTCCGGGACGGATCCAGTCAGGGTACCAGGGGTCCCCAGTCCCACCGAGCCCCACCGGGACGGATCCGGGCGGGGTAACGGCGGTTCCCGGTCTCACCGGTCGCTTGCGCGCCCGTCCCCCCTCCCGCTGCGGGCCCGAGCCGGGCGGGGCGGCGCGGGTGCGGGCGCCACCGCGGATCCACCTTAAGCGCGAGCCCCGCCCCGGAGCGCGCGGCGCTCATTGGCGCAGCCCGGGCGGCTGAAATTCATCGCTGAAATGCAAAACTTGTTGCTGCTCCGCCAGCGCCGGCTGAGAGCGAGGGAGCGCGCGAGGCAGCGCGGCGCAGCCCTCCCGGAGCCGCCGGAGCGACCCGGAACCCCGCGAGCACCGGGCGGCGATGCCGCGCGCAGCCCCCGGGTACCGGTACCCCCGATGAGCGGCTGCCGGTGCCGATGAGCGGGTACCGGCGCCCGTGAGCGCCTGCCGGAGCCCATGAGCGGCTGCCCCGCGGGCTCCCGGGCAGCAGCGAGCGGCGAGCCCGGCGGGGGAGATGAGCGGTGGCGGCGGCGCGGCAGGATGTGAGCGGCGGGGAGCGCCCGTGCCCGCGTGAGGAGCAGCTCGGGATGTTCGCGCTGGAGCAGTTCGAGCCGCAGAGCAGCAGCAGCAGCAGCCGGGGCGGCGGGCAGGCGGAGCGGGGCTTCGGCCAGCCCGGACTGAGCATGAGCGCGCATTTCAAGCCGCCGGCTTTCCCCGCGGGGGGCGGCCCCGCCGTGGTGGACCCGGCTCTGGGGGCTCTGGGGGAGCCGCCCCTGCTGGGCATGAACATGAGCCTGGCCGGGGATGCGTACGGCTTCCCGGGGCGCGGCCCCTCCGAGCTGCACGGAGGAGGAGGAGGAGGAGGCGGCGGTCTGCAGGCGCCGGTGCACGGCTTCTTCGGCGGGCAGCAGGCGGCCGGCGGCGGCCACCACCCCCACCAGCACCCCCCGCACTTCGGCGGCAACTTCGGGCCGGACCCCGGCGCCTCCTGCGCGCACGGCGGGCGGCTGCTGGGCTACAGCGGCGCGCTGGGCGGGCCCGCGGCGTTCGCCGACGGCTACGAGCACATGGCTGAGAGCCAGGGGCCCGAGGGCTTCGGGCAGCAGCAGCAGCAGCAGCAGCGCCCCGGGAACCTGCCCGACTTCCAGCATCACGGCGGCTCCAGCCACGCCGTGCCCGCTCCCTGCCTGCCCCTCGACCAGTCGCCCAACCGCGCCGCCTCCTTCCACGGTCTGCCAGCCGCCGGCTCCTCCGAGCCCCACGGGCTGGAGCAGCGGCGCCTCCCCGCGCAGGGCGGCGTGGACTCGCTGGAATACAATTACCCCGGCGAGGGTCACTTCGAGATGCCCGTGTTCTCGCCCTCGGAGCCCGACGGGCAGCTGCCGCACTACGGCGGCGGGAGGCAGGTGCCCGCGGGCGGCGGCTTCGCGGGGGCACCCGCCTTACCCCGGGCGCCCGGCATGGCCATGGCCAAGGCGCATCCGCCGCAGCAGCACGGCGTCTTCTTCGAGCGCTTCGGAGGAGCGCGAAAGATGCCCGGTGGGTTGGAGCCGGGGGCCAGCGCCAGGCACCCGCTGATGCAGCAGCAGCAGCAGCCGCCGCAGCAGCCGCCGGGCTTGCTGGCCAGACAGAACTCCTGCCCGCCAGCCATCCCTAGGCAACAGCAAGCAGAAGCCAACGCTCCCAACCCCAACCTGCAGGACAATGGGCCCATAATGCAGAACCAGCATGCACAGTTTGAATACCCTATTCACAGACTGGAGAACAGGAATATGCATCCCTACACCGACCCCGTGTTTAATATGCAGCACCCTCCTCCGCAACAGCCTCCAAATCAAAGACTGCAGCACTTCGATGCCCCTTACGTGAGCGTCGCCAAGAGGCCGCGCTTCGATTTCCCCGGCAACCCCGGCGTCGAGCGCTGCGCGTCCTGGGGCAGCGGCATGCACGGCCCCGCCATGGAGAGCCACCTCTCACCGACGGCTTACCCAGGCCTGCCGGGCGAGTTCACCCCACCGGCGCCCGAGGCCTTCGGGGGGCCACTGCCGCACGGCGGCCCTGAGCACCCGGCGCTGGCGCAGCGCCAGAACGCGGCCCTGGTGATGAAGCAGATGGCCTCACGCAGCCAGCAGCGCCTGCGGCCGCCCAGCCTGCAGCAGCTGGGGCACCACGGCGAGGTGGGACCGCCCGGTGGGCTGCCACCGCCTGCCTTCGAGCGGGAGGCGGGCGGCGGCGCCCGCGGCTTCGACGCCCCAGCACCTCACATGGCTCCCGACAGCGCCTGGTTTGCAGGGCCCCCACCGCCGCCAGGGGAGCTGATGCCGCGGCGCATGGCGGCACCAGGGCTGCCAGCCGAGGCGGCCGCCCACGAGCTGGGCATGCAGCCGGGCGGCACCGCTGTGCTCTTCCGTCCGGGTGCCGGCGGGTTGGGGCTGCAGGAACCGCTGCGGATGGCGGGCGAGGGGCCGGCGCAAGCCTTGCCCTCGCCTGGTGTCCACCCGCCCTTCGCGCCTGCCATGGGTGGCCTCTCGCAGCTGCAGTCACCGGGCGGTGGTGTGGCCATGCCCAGTGCCCCCACCGAGCGCCGCGGCCCTGCTGACTTTGGCACCCAGCCTGGCTTCCCCTTCGCGGCGGCTGCGCGGCAGCCAGCGGCCCACGGTGCTGCGCCCACCCTCAGCGCCTCGCCAGGTGCCTACCCGCCAGCCCCATCCGAGTTCCCCCCGCCACCACCGCCACGGCCGGCTGCCAGCAAGCTGGGTGCCCTCTCTCTGGGCTCCTTCAGCAAGCCAGCCAGCAAGGACAACGTCTTTGGGCAGAGCTGCCTGGCCGCCCTCTCCACCGCCTGCCAGAACATGATCGCTAGCTTGGGTGCCCCCAACCTCAACGTCACCTTCAACAAGAAGAGCCCGGCTGAGGCCAAGCGCAAGCTCAGCCAGGCTGAGCCTGAACCACCGCCACCCACCGCCCCAGACTACTTCCCAACCGGACCACCAGCGGGTGGAGGTGGCACAGGGAAGGCGGCGGGTGCTGCCCCGCTGCTGCCTGCTGAGAGCAGCCTCTCTCCTGGCTACGCGCTGGAGCCGGCGACCGGTGGCGAGGGGAAGGCGGGCAGCGGGCGAGGGCGGGGCCGGCGGAAACGGGACAGCGGGCACGTCAGCCCTGGCACCTTCTTTGAGAAGTTCTCAGCCACGGAGGGTGGCGGGGCTGGTGTCAGCCCGGGGCAGCCGGCGGTGCCAGTGGCGACGGGGGGCCCACCAGGGTCTACGAGCACGGAGCGCGGCGGGGGGACCCCCCATGACAAGCCCCTGACGTCGCCTTCCTGGGGCAAAGGTGGCGAGCTGCTGCTGGGGGAGCAGCCTGACCTGATGTCCTCCCTGGACAGTGGCATCCAGAGCGTGACCAAGTCGGACGGCAGCTCCCCGCACGTGGACTTTCCCGACGAGGTCAGCACCAGCTACGGCAACGAGGATGAAGTGTCCTCCAGCTCTGACAACGCCGCCTCCAAGCCCACCCGCAGCCCGCTGCTGGGCGGCTCGCCCAAGCTGCCCCGTGGGGAGCACGCACTTCTCAATGGACAGAAGCCCCTGGCCCTCAGCCTCCTCAGTACATCTACCTCGACCCCCGACAGCTACGGGCTCAGCACCACGGCGGGCGCCCACCCCGGCACGCCGGGCATCGAGCAGGTGCGGACCCCCACGAGCACCTCGACCCAGGAGGAGATCCACCCCCTGGAGATCCTGCAGGCGCAGATCCAGCTCCAGCGGCAGCAGTTCAGCATCTCGGAAGACCAGCCCTTGGGGCTGAAGAGCAAGAAGGGCGAGTGCGCGGGGCAGAACGGGGACAGCGACCTGGGCAGCTGCTGCTCGGAGGGCATCAAGGGCGCCATGAGCACCATCGACCTGGACTCCCTGATGGCAGAGCACAACTCCACCTGGTACCTGCCTGGAGAGAAGGCCCTGATGGAAGGGCAGGAGGAGGACAAGCCCATGGCGCCCTGGGAGAAGCCCAAGCCCACGAACCCCAGCAAAGAAGGTATCTGTTGTCCCAGCCCATGGGGGGACAGTGGGCTGCTTGAGCAAGGGGCGGTGGTGTGGCAGGGCAGCAGCCCCAGGATGAGGGACACATGCCCATCCCACTCCTGGTGGGGACAGTGGTGGGTACCAGTCTGGGACTGTAGGATGCCCGGTGGCTCTATTGGGGCAGCTGGCGGCAGGCATGAAGTGCGTGCTGCCTGTCTGGTCCTGCAGGAGCCAAGCCTCCAGCCCCATCCTGCCTCCTGGGCAGCTGCCACCAAGGGCAGTGCAGTGTGGGCTGGCACGGGGCTCCTAGAGTACGTAGCAGAGGGGCTCCCAGTGGAGCCCCAACCCTGCTCCAGGGCCTGGGGTGCTGTGGAGGGGGGCTGCAGTGGTGGGGTGCTGAGGAGGGGGTTCCCACAGAGCCCTGCAGGGCTGGGGTGTGGAGGAGGGTGACTGCAGGTGTGGGGTGCAGAGGAGTGGGCTCCCACAGAGCCCCATTCCGACTGAGCCTTCCAGCCGTTTCCCTCAAACTGTTTCAGAAATCTTCCTAAAGGGTGCAAACGCGTTTGTGAGCGGTGCGGTGCCTCCGATTCCAGGTATTTCCCTGCACTTAGAGCCGCCAGCAGTGCGATATCGAGTTGAAAGGCTGTTAGCGGTTTTTTTTTTCTCTTTAATAGAAAGGCAATTTAAATTAACGCTCTGGGTCTGCTGGTGTAAAACTTGCTTAGTTGACAGATGTTTAATTTCGACATTAGTTGTCATTTTTGATCCTTCTGCGTGTCCAGAGGGCATCATTGTTCCCCAAGCTCAGGAAAAAAATATTTTAATGGAAAGCCCTCTATTATAGAAGCTGTTTAAGATAAAGATGATTATAGATTCAATTGGTTTCTATTTTATCTTATCAAAGCCATATTTTCCACGCCGCCTGACTGTGGTGTGTGTGAATATTACAATAGATGCACGTGTTGTATGAACACACGCAGACGATTTTTTGATGTGCTATGAGCACACAGGCATAATTTACACAATATAAACTCATTATGCTTGCCTAGGAAAGTTGATGCTTTGGTATTGCTAGCTAGTTTGAAATGGTTTTCATTACATCAGGTCGTACAGACTGACTTTTTAACAGTCCTCCACATTTAGTAATTTTGCTAAGGGAGGTGTTGGGAAAATCTGAAGGGGGCTGGTTTGGAAACGGGGCGATTTTCCTACCCTTGGTTCTGGTTGGCTTTCCAGCTTTGGCTTTCTGAAGCGTGAATCCTAGCCCCCACGGTTTGTCTCTTTGTTCATGTTTAATGCCCAGCGCAGGAGACTCTCATTTCAAGCGGGAGTGTTTAGCATGCACAGCAGACTCTAGGAAGCCCATCAGCATTCTCCATGCTTCACCCAGGCAAGGACATAAATTGGTTTGTTTGGGGCCCTTCTTTTCCATTTTTAAATGGAGTTGCACACTGCATCCTTCCCGGCCCCTTCTCTTTTATTGTTTCTTGTACACAACATCTAGATCTGACTGGATCAATAGCTAGTTAGCACAAATCACAGTTCCTGTCACTTCTACCTTGGCAGGCTCGAACATATAGATACGTCCTCTCCCAGCACACACACGCACCCCCGTTGTGTGTGCACTCTCACACGCACACACGCAGACAAATCTGCAGCTCTGCACGCCGGGCTGTAGTTAGAAATAGATTTTCAAAGAGTAACTTATTCCATACATCTTAATTTCATGGATTAAAAAAAAAAATCCCAAGCAGTGACTTGTTTAATCCTGAAGAGCACATTTATTAAAAGTGTAATTTGGTTTAAAGTTATATATATTTTCTGTATGTGTGTCATATGGAGCGGTGCTTTCTTTAACGTCTTTAACAGCACTCCTACGTTCACTTTGATCACTGCTATTCTTAGCAACATCGAGTGAAATAAGTAATTGCTTTCTGGTTGCGATAACCACAATGTTGCTGTTTAAACAGTTCATCACTTGGAAGGAAAACCATTTAATCAGTGCTCCTATATATGGATATGTTTTAGTATTTCAGAGGCTTAACATAAAATAGCAAACGAGTTTCACAGCAATGTGCAGAGGCACTCGTTTTGTTTCACACTTTAGTCACTCGAAGGATTTGAATGAGCTGGTTCTCCAAATGAGGAAATTCACATAGAGCAACAGAGAATTTACTTAAACTGTTGTTGGAAGTGATAAAGATACAATAGGTGAGACAAAACAAGCTGTTCTTCTCGGTTGGTAGAAATGATGTGAGTTTACATTGTCGTGCCCCTGAGTGTTCAAAACTGTGTTTAAAAAAAATGCTGTATTTATCCAGTGATGGAGATTTTAAACCATTTTAGCTGACTGGGATTTGTGTCTGTGGTGTTTGTTGCAGCAGTTCCCCAGCCAATACGGGCAGGGTGGATGCACAGGCTGCCGACAGCGCTCCTCCAAATTCCAGGCAGTTCCTAAATGTGCTGAATGCTGCGCGGGGGAAGTGTTCGCCTTTTCCTAGTAATGTGGAATATTATTAAGAGGGAGATTATTTGTTAGACCCAAGTTCCCTCACCAGCACATGGGCATTGTTGGTGGGCTTCTTAATTACACCTGCCGGGACAGGAGGGAAAGCGGTCCGTGATTTATTCCTATTGTGGCACAGCCACGATCCGTGCCGGCTGCTCCGTGGGCGCTGGGCAGGGTGGAGGAAGGATGACGGGTGTCGGGGGGCTTGTTCCCCCTCAGCAGAGTGCAGGGTTCCAACTGCTCCCCTCCCGCACAGAGTGGGTGCCAGGGAGTGGAGGGTTCGCTGCTGGCATAGAGGGGCAGCTGTGGAAGGGACAGGTTCTCTGCAACCCAAATACTCCATTAATGCTTGGATTACTGGGGAAAACAACTTGTTTGAGTTGTTTTAATGGCTGGGCAGCTTCCTTATAGCTCAAATCTTTTTTTCTCATAATGGCATTGAAATGATTTGCTAATATCTCACAATGTGCCTTTTAAAGATAGATGGGAGCAGGTTCATCACTGCAAGCGCCTGTACTGGAGGTGCCCCTGTAACCCATCCACACCCACATCGTTAGTGATTGCCCTTAGCGAGTTCTGTGACTACATTCGCATGTTGTTTCTGAATTTAGCAGTATTAATGCTTGCTGGACATTGCTTTTCACTGAAGTCTGATTTTCCATAAAGCCTTTTCTCTGATATATCATTTCCTGTACTAACATGCTTTACATGAATTGGCTGATAGTTCGTTTTTTTTCCCCAAAATGCTTTCTAGAATTTCATGTTTCCCTCTGCTGTGCGGCTGGAGCTGGGAGTGAGATATGATAATACTGAGTCTAGAGGGGCCGTGTGAACTTCCAGCACTGCAGCTCTAGCTAACAAAGAATAACCAGATCACGTTCACTTAAAAAACCCAGGGTCAGTTTACTGGGGTTTTGCTCTATTTGGTTTGACTGAACCAGAACAATTTCCCCTTCAGTAAAATGATGATTAGTATTCTCTAGAAACCCAGCAATTAAGTTCTGGTAGGCTTTGTTTTTAGGTTTTAATTGGAATTTTGAAGGTCCCTTACTGCAGATGCCGGGTGAAGACATCAATACATAACCTAGAACCATGTTTACTGGGCAAAGTGAGAATATATTTGGTTGCTCGGTGGCAGTGGGGCTCGTCTGGCTGAGTTGATGGGCACATGCAGGGCAGCTCCCTTAGTTTCCATCTTTGAGTTCTTGTTAATATTCCATCATAACACCAACCCTATCATTTGAATGAGCCAGTGGGCCAGAACTCTGGATGAAGCAGTGTGGAACATTTGTACATTACTATCAAATCTATTAACAAAGGTCAGATTTGGTCCAGATGCAGTGAGGAGCCTTTGTTTTCTTTCTTTTCCTAACACGTACTGGTGCTTGCTTTTATTTTAAATACTGCTCAATTCTGTTAGAGGCTTTGCCAAGGGACGAGGTTTGTGTAGTGAGGCTGAGTTTGTCAGCCCTCTTGTGAGGTATTTGAAGCACTTAAATATCATTGCAAGCAATATGTGATTTGGAACGGCTTTGTGCTGTAGGAAGGGCTGCTGGGAATGAGTGCCCTGATGAAGCTCAGTGCTCTTCGCAGCGATGGGTCGGTGATACCCGATGCTGCTTTGTTTGCTTGAAGGGACTGCTTAAACTTACACAAAGAATCTGAACAGTCACTGAAAAAAAACCCCTACTGTTCCCTTTGCCAAGAAGTTCCGTGATGAGCTCCACAGATATGAAATACACATCTTTAATAAATGAGCGCAGTTAGGATGCAGATTTATAGGGAAAGACTGCTCCTTTTGCATGTTGTGGGAGAGGCCAGTGTGCATCAAGTTGGGGTTTTTGACAATTTTTTGAGCTCTTCTGACCTTTAAAAATAATAAAAAATCAAGAGGTTGCCTCTGCTTGGCTTGGCTTCGTGTGAATGACAGCAATACTCAATTGTTTACTGTGACTGACTGCCGGTTTGAACATTTTCTACTGGAAAATGGTCCTGTTTAGAAACGTTTCCCTTTGTTTTATAAACATTCTGCAGCAGGGTGTTTGTAGACCTTTATGGCAAATATTAGAGAGGGCAAGCGGCAGTTTTCAATATAATTTGCTGTTGCTGCTGTATATATAATGCAGAAAGTGTGTGAATTTATTAGCATTTCAGTAAGTACCATAACCGTTCTGTTTGCCTTTGCATCCATCCGCCTGTTAAGTTCTGATCTTCAGCTTGACCTGTTCTGCCCATTTTAGTGGATGGTATCTGTATTTGAATTAATGCAGCTCACAAATGTGGTTTGTGTTGTGATGCTTTCGGCACGTTCAGTTGGTAGGTCAGTTTGAACTGGGATGGTTTGTACATGTGCGGTGTGGGAGAGGGCATGAGATGGATATATTTCAAGAAACTGGTGTGTGAATGTGCTTTAGATCTTTACATATGATGTAAAAGGAACTGAATTAAACAGTATTTATATATGAGCATAGTTGAGAGCATAGATTTATTCTGATCTGGGATGTATTACACCATGCCTGTTCTTAATTTTTCACACTCAGTATTTGTTTTTTTCACCAGTGACCTAGTGGAATGCTGTGCCATAAAATTGCCAATTTTTTTTACTAAAAAAATTATTAATTAGCAATTTTTGGAGATATCGTTTGGTGTTACTGGTGTGGAGCAAAGGAAAAAGCATTAAACAAAAGTCTAACCTAGAAGTACACAGGCTGCTTTTATTTGTAACAGCTGACTCCCAGCTTCTGCAATGCTCTGTACCAGGGAGAGCTTTTGGTACAGCAAAATGTCTTTATGTGGCCATATAAAATTTTAGTACCAGACAAATTACTGTACGTTTTCAGTCTGTGGTTTCTTGTGTTTTTCTATTAAATACGAGTGTGAACAGTGTCCACAGAAAAGCAGAGTATCCACAGAAAGTGTAAACCCAGCTCTAAAATGAATCTTCAGGTGGCCTAACATGTACGCTTTTTTCATGCTAAATGTGCTGAAATCTCATAAACAGTTTCATTATGGGATTCCTCGAGCACATGGAGAGTATCAAAAGAGAGCGGTGGAACCGTGGTTCATGGGATCTGTCCCTGACGTTAAATAGATTGTCCTTATTGTGTTTCTGGCTGGAGATTTGTACACAGACAGCACAGATAAAGGCATATCAGGTGCCGGATCCGCACCCATCCAGCGCCGCTGCTGCTCCAGATGGATTTCTGTCCCTCCGTTCTGATTTTTCCATTGAAAAATCTGTGCCCTAGGAAAAAGCACAGTTTGCACCTGTAAATACATCCTTATAGGGATTGTTAAGATTGATGTGTTGGTTTTCGGTATTTTTTTAAATAAGTAATTATTCTTGTTTAATTTATTTGAGGGGTGTTTTTAAAGAAGAGAGCTTCTGTTAATGAGGTATAATTAGAACATGGCTTGCTTGTGCACTTCCTCAGCTTCATTTCTTGGGTGAGGGTCACAGGGTGGGGAACCCTATGGGAGTGAAATAGGTGAAGCTGTGGAATCTTCCAGGAAACTCAAGGTCTACCCTGACTTTCCTGATTTTGTTTAGATTTCCTAACTTTTAAAATGCAAATCTGATTTTTGCTCTTCTGTAGATGGACCCAGTTGCACATAGGGATAACTTGACTAGCTTAGGTAAAAATACTGATATTCTTTGTTATTAACTGCTTTTCCTTTGCAAAACACTTTTGTGTTGGTGCAGTTCAAACATTATGAATTATCAGTGACATTTTTGAATGCAAAGGCTTTTATTACAAAGTTAAATATATTTTATGGATTATGTGCCAGTGTTCCAAAGCCAAATACCTTTTACATTTAAAGCCGAAAATGAACAGTTAGAGGTCTAATCTATTAATTTTTACAAGCTGACTTTCTTAATACTTCAAAGAGAACATCTTTGATGATTTTGCTTTACTGCTCCCCTCCTTAGCACCCCTCTTCTCATCTTCCCCCCAACACCCGCTCTTTTCAGTCTTCAGCTCTGGGCAAATGACACAAGTGTGTGCATGTGGGGAATGCATTTTCCAAAATGTACTTGTAGTGCTGCACATTTTATCTCTATGCTGATGCAAAAAATATCATGGTTATTGCTTTTCTAGTAGTCTTCTCCCCCTTCCTTGAGTTTTTTTTTTTTTTGAACAATATTGTATGAGTATTTGTGGTCAGCAGCTAGGTGCTCTGGACTTCAGTGCCCTCAGAGACACCTGACACACCTGGAGTGCATCCCTTTCCCATAGGATCCGGTCTGATCCATGATGGCCATTTTTAAATACAGTTTTTCCAAGGTTTACCCTTTGCCCATGTTAGATAATAACTGTTTTGTCACATCTTAGGGTTTCACCCCCCAAGATGTATGTATGTACCAGTCACAGGAAGCTCTTGAGGATGAACCCTCTCCATCTGCACGCTTTAGTTGGGCAGTGTCTGTCTGTTTTCAATTTTAGGAGATCTACTTGTGCCTGTCTGGTATTTTAACATAAAAACACAGTGCGTGACACTGCGCTGTCTAAATTTTTGTTAGCTTTTAAGATTTGTCTAAAGAAACTTTTTAAGCAGAAATCTGGTTACATTTAAGTGCTGCTTTGGTAGATTTTTTTTTTTACGCTAAAATAAATGCAGTTGATTTGAGTTCAAACACAAACAGCGTGTGTGCTCTCTGAAGGGCTGTGCTGGTTCTCTCCTGGAGTGCGCGTTGTACTGGAGACGATGCTGCAGCTTCTCTCTAATGGCCAGTTTGCTTCAGCTTCTGGATATTTATCTTCCACTCTGTTTGGAGCATTTAAAAGCGAAATGAGGAAACTGAGTTGCTACCTTTTTTCTTTTAACTTATTCACCTTCAGTTCTTACCACTGGGCGTGTAGGACTTGATACTCTTGATCGTGGAAAAAATGTCTCTAATCAGTCAGTAGTTGGGAGACAGCAGGTTTTTTTTGTGGTGCAATATATGTTTTCAGAGCTAAGTCTGTATTTAATTAATTTTGTGAATTAGTATTCACAAAAATATTAGGAAGCATTTGTATTGCTAATAGAAAGATCATCCCGAGGCTGAGGAAGCACAGTTAATTGAAAAAGCAGCCGTTTGTAAAGTGAAGAAAATTTTAAAACATTTCATACCCTAATTAAGAATATATTCCTGATTTAAAATGGAGAGTATTAGTTCACTGTGTGAAGCAAATACACAAAAACCCCTAGAAACAGTCATATCCTCCCTTCCTCCTCTTAATCCTTTCCCAAAAGGCAGTTTAAGAAGAAAGATAGGACTTTATTTTTTCCCCCTAATGTAGCCCGAAACCATTTTGCTAGAAAGATGTGAATTGGCCTATTAACACAAGGAATGAAGGCTGGACTGAGGTTATTACCTGGTCAGAATTTTAGGATCTCTTTCCTAGAAAAATCTACTATTTTTTTGGCAGAGTGGGTGTAATCTTCTTCTGTAATGAGATTTTGGAGCCTTTTGGTCTTGGCTAGAAGAAGTCATGGGAAGCAAAGGATGCTGTGAGTGAAGGATGTCTAAGAGGCACAGATGCGTATACATTGCAAGCAGGGTTGGGTCCCTGGGGACCAGGACTGAGCGTTCCCTCCCATCCTCTGCTGCAGGTGATGCTCCGAATGTCTGTCGGATGAGAACAGGCGGAGAGGGAGCGTCTGCCTGAGTGTTCCCGTCTCCTGGCTAGATGGCACAGTCGGTCAAGTCATTGCCATTGCACTTATGGATACTAGGCTTTATGTTTGATTTAGATCGCAGTGGAGTCTGTATCCAGGTCCTCTCTATTATTATTTTTGTTATTTAAGATCGTATTTATTGCACCATAAATTGACACAGTGCTTTGGAAACCTGGGATACGTTCCCACTGCTAAAGATTTACGGTCCAAATGAGATAAAACAGACATTGTTCGGCGACACGAGCTCCTCCGGAGTCTCACCAGTCCCCAGTAAACCAGCAGCCTCGTGGTGAACGACCACGGTGCCACTGGAGCCAGGCTTTGGCTGAGGATGTTGGTGGGGTGCAGAGTGGGGTCCCCACGCTGGCAGAGCTGGAGCGACCTTGAGGATGAGTCTGCGCGCTCGGGTGTCCAGCAAAGGCCGTCATGTGGGGATGGAGCATGCGACCGGCGTTCTGGCTGCGGTGGCTGGGAAGTGCATGGACATAGTGTGTGGAAAGGGGGAAGGAAGAGCTGAGAACATCTCCCACTTGCTAAACTCATTTTTGTGATAATTACTTCTTCCTCTGGTGCATTTGGTGGGGATGGTGCTGCCATGTGCCCTCCCTGGTGCAGCATTTCTCCTCTCCTGGAAAACCAACAAAACCACCTATTATGGCACTTTTGATTGAGTCTAAGAGTGAATTCTAAATGAATTTCTCAATCTGAGCAACAGGAAAAGAAACTGAAATGAAATAGATTGATGTGGGGTGGATTTTCACCTCCTCCAGATGCCTGGGGATGGAAGCATCACCATGGGTGGGCTGCTCTCCTCTCTGTTGGGTGAGGGGAGTGGAGGATCCTCCCCTGCCAGGACCTGACCTCGAGGTCTGAGCTCTCAGCTGCGTCACCACACTCTGGTGTGACGTACATCCAGAGTGGTTCTGATGTAATATTGCTACAAACAGGGTATACCTTTGACCTGTAAGGCAGGCAGATAACTTTTTGCATCTAGTGTTACAGGTATTTTTGATCTGGCTGGCTTGTTTTGCTGATTTTTATCAGTTAATTTTTATTATTTTTGTAATTTTAAATGTTGTGCTGAAAAGCTTTTTTTTTTGCCTGATCTGAACAGCAGCCCAAATTTCAGCCCAAATATGGTTTTATAAGCAAAAAAAAAAAGTGCCTATTGTTTTTATTTTACAAAAAACAGAAAAGGAGTTCCCCAGTAATCCTAATAAAAATTACACAATCTACAAGACAATACTTTTGAAACACTTGAAAAATAGTATTATCATTCAAAGTGCAAAGCAGCTGGCATTTTACAATGGAACAGATTTTATTGTTGCTGGATATATGGTCAAACACTTGCAACACATTCTCAATTTAAACAAACCAAAACCACAAGTGCTTTTTTGAAGATAAAATCGGTATGATTTTTCTTTTTTTTTTTTCTGGATGCTGTTCCCTTCTCTACCTCTAAATATAGGCACACGCTGTGCTTTTTGTGCTGGGAGAAGCAGTTAGGATCCCAACTCTCTGTGCTCTCTTTACCATACTGTTGCTTGAGAGGCAGAGGGAAAAATAGGACTGGCTTGAGTGTGATTAAAATCTTAGTCAAGCTATTTTGAGATAGGCAGATCACCAAAACCAGAAAGAAGAGCAAAGCATTGCTTTATTGTGGTTCATTATTATTATTATTATTATTATTATTATTATTATTATTATTATTATTATTATTATTATTATTATTATTTGCCATCAATGGGAGGTTTTGTACCATTGTCAATTTGTTTTACCTTCGTGCGAAAGGGGTCTGAATTAGGATGTCTCTGAAACTGCTGAGGACTGGAGCACAGGAGAGGCTGCAGAGAGCTCAAAGGGCCTCTGTTATTTGGTTTATCTTTAATTTTATACTTTGTGCATGCAGAGTAGTATTACATGTTACATGATGCAGTGTTCTGTCCTGTTGGTGAATCAAGTTTGTGTGCTTGTCCTGGTTTTACTGACAGTAGCTGAGGTGCTCATGGGAACTGCAGAAGCAAAATTGCTGCTTGCAGCCCTGGGGCTTCTGGGAGCTCTGGGTTCCCTGGGGAGGTTGCCCTGGTCTGGGCTCTGCCAGGGCTCCTGGTGGTGCAGCCGACTGCGTGGCTGTGGCCTGGGAGTGTGGATGCTGTGGGCTGACAAACAGTGCTTTGGGAACATGGGGCTTGTAACAAAGCAATGAAATTTTACTCCTAATTATCCAAATCCTTTTATATTTTGTGTCGCGTTTTCTAGAGTGGTTTGTGCCAACGGTGCTGAAATATTTCAGTTACGGATAAGAATAGATTAAAAATCTCTTCCTTGCATCAGTCAAGTGTGAGCTTCAGGAGCCGGAGAAGGATGCAGGTGGCGAGATTGTGATACAATTACAGTTTAATGTCTCCCTATTAAGCCTAATGAAGGGTTGGTTGCTGGCCTTAAATTTGGAACGAGCTTACTGTAAAGCTTAAAACAGAAGTAGATTCCTGTAATTACTGCTTTGCAGTGAGGGATATGGCTAGGTAAAGGGAATCAAAACTGTTTGTTGTCCAATTGTATTTCCATAACTGCTGCACTTTTAAGCATCTGTTTTGAAAGATAAAATTTTTTTTTGTTATACTACTTTTCAGAAGAAATCTAATAAAAGCTAATGCAGGGGGGGAGAAGAGAGGTAAAGAATGACAAATGAACAATGCTTAAAAAATATACAGCTTTAAATTCTTTTGTGAGCCCTCCTATGTTATTTGGGGAATCAGTTGATTTGTTTACTAAACCACAACCAGTATACTGTTTTGGTTTGTGTTTAGTTGAGTTTGAGATATTTGATGGTAAAATTTAGACTTATAAAAATTTCAAATGCCATATTTGCTTGTGTTTATACTTGTATTTGCTCAGGCAAGCCTGGTAGAACAGCATTCACTCAGTCCCGAGTTTGTTTTTGCTTCGTTCTTATTGCCTGATGGCAATATCACAGACAAAGTTAGATCATGGTGTCAATGGCTTGAAACGATTGTTTAGATTATATTCTGTTTCAAATGGTATGAAACAATTTGTTGTGAGGAATGAGCATGATTTTTTTTTATGATGATAAAAATAGTTTTTCATAGCCTACATTTTTTTTCACTGTATGTAATCATAACTGTTAGAGCTCAGAATATCCCTGTGCAGAGATAATCTGGCACCATTTTGCTCTTTGTACGTGTTTGGGACTGTGCAGTGCATTGAAGAGGAGCTATTTCTGCTTCAAGGAAGAAGAGGTGGAAGACCAATTTTTTCTTGTCCCTTAGGAAAAAACCACCAACCCTAACCCACATCTTTTTCCCCTCTCCCTGCCCAAAATATAGCTCATATCTTTAAGATGGAGTTTTTTCCTACCATCTTTTAAATTGCACTGTACTTACCTTTCTCCTTCTTTTTGTGGAGTTTCTCTTGAAATCTCTTTTAAGGGGTTATATTTGCAGTGTTCCTGCAGGCTACTCCTGCCTTCCACAGTGGTCTGGCCAAAATAGAAATGTGAGAAGTTCCCATTATTGAGCTGTAAAAGAATACTGTAAATGGGTTATGCAGAAAAAACCATTTAGATAAAAATGCAATTTTCCCTTCCGCATACACTGCTAAGAATTAATAGCACATTGTTCCTAAATGGGTACTTCTGTATTATATTTTCACCTTAATGAAATTCTTTGCCAAAACAGGAGTGTTTCATTTAAAATTTTAGAGCAAATGAATCTGTCTTTATCTCCAGTGCTCTCCACCCGCTGGATTGGCTGCTGTGGGCTCTCTGGGTACTTTATGGATGCTGGGTTTCAAGGTCAGTGTCCCAGTTTGACTCACCATCCCTTTGCAGGGTATACGTCACAGGGCACTTCTTACCCATCTGGTTTCACATCTGGATTTGTGCTTTCTAATGGGGTGGTGTGGGGTGTGACCACCAGCTGTGCTCTAGCTGGCTCTGCTGCTCAGCCCGTGGCCACCACGCGATGGAGGCATCAGTCTGTCACCTACCAGGCTGTTTTTGCAAGAAATACTCCAAAAGGGAGAACAGCCAAGCCCAGGAATATGTGGCTGTGTTGTGGACTCCGCCTGCGTCACCCTGGTGTGGGTTTGTCCTTGCACACCTGGAGCAGCAGTGGTGGCCCCGCAGCACCGTGCAGCCGCTTGCAAAAACACACAGGTGGTATTCATAATACATTCCTCTTCTCTAGAAAGGAAATAAATGCCTAATTTTAAGAGAGAGGAAGGAATCCTCTGGGGTGGCAGAGATACCAAAGTGGAGATGCCCCTTGGAAGATGTGATTTGCCAGTGGATGCTGAAGAGGACCTGCTTGGGACGGCCGTGGCACCCAGAGGAGCACGGCTGCTGTCGTGCTGCCCAGCCCACCAGTGGGGCGTGTCCCACCGTGCTTTCAGGCAGTGATGTAGGAAGGGATGATTCTGGCCATCCCCACAGGACACAGGGCTGGTGGAGCACACACGTGCCTTGGGTGATGGTGTTGGCAGCCCGTCCTGCAGCGCTGGTGGCTCCTCGCTGTTGTGCTGTTGGACCAGTTCTATCTCAAACAGACCCTGGTGTTTGGCCAGCGCTGGCTCCACGTGGCTGTGGGTTGTTAGTTTGTACCTGTGAGAGCCAAGGTGTTTTCCTTCCTCCTGGCAGCCTCTCCCTGATGCGCAGGAGCGGCTCCGGCGGCGGTGAGCGGCGCTGGTCCTGTCCTGGGTGCAGGCAGGGGACTGTGCTGGGGCTATCAGAGCCTTTCCAGCAGGCAGTCACCAGCAACCGACCGGTCCCGGGCAGCAGAAAACCAAAGCAAGTACTCATGCTTTTTAACAGTTTCCTTTTCAGTAAAAGGGTTTTAATTTAAAGGTGAGAACGAAACTGTTCTGTAGGAGTAGGGCTGATAGAAAGATTCCTGCTTTAAGCAGCTCTTCACTGAGCTGCAGTGGGGAAAATGCTTTTATTAAAGAATTTGTTTGGTATTTTCTTTGTATCAGTAAAATGGTTCCCACTTTAAGCAGTACTGGTAACGATGTAGGCATGGATTGGAGTTGATAGAACTCAAAGTCTCCGTGTTCAAAATAAAAATTACTTTGGCAGTGGTGCTGAGCTGCCTTTTGCATCATTTTTGTGACAAACTGCTCTTCAAGGGACTCTGTACTTAAGATATCCTCCAAAACTTGAAATACGGGAAAAACTGAAGGCCTTGTTTTGTCAAAGCAGTTCTGAGGCCTCTAAAAGTGCTCTGGTGCTCTTCTCAATAATACCATCTGAACATTTATTTTTTGGACACCTTAGTTGACACTAAAATCCAGGTGGGCTCTTGCTGGCATCCTGCATTGGAGATTAATGGCTTTTTTTTACCGAGATATTTCCCAACCTGTGTTCAAGGGACTGATCCTGCACAGCTGCCTGCGTGGAGTCGGTGGTGGTCCTGCTGCTGCCTTACCCGTTAGGTGAGCACAGATACAGAAGGAAAGGGTGTTTGTGATAGTCCTCCTTCATTTGTTTGGAAAGCTGAGGAGGAACTGCCATCTTATGCCCTTGTCACCTGGCTGATTTGGTACTCGGACACCCAGAAGGTGCCTGACTCCATCTGTGTGCATCTCGCCCGTCAGGACGGTGAGGTTTGTGCTCTGGCAAACTTTGCTTTTGGGAGGACAGCGATGATCTGTTCAAAAGCACACACCTTTTTCAAACTGGATAGAGAGGAAATCTGTCTGTAGTGTGGGATGAGGACATCCTCTGTGGGAACCACAGCAGCCCCGTGTCTGGAGCCACGAGAGGGCTGGACACGCGCTGGGTCTGTCACTGCCCGCTCGACATTCCCTGCAAGGTGTTTGCAAGGAAACAAATGCCTTCAAGAGGATTCCTTCCCTCCCAGTTTGCACATTACTGGGAAATGGACCACAGACTGCTGCAATTCATTATGCAGAATGTGTTCTCAGTCTCCCTCAGCAGAGATACCAGTTCGTGTCCCTTTGTGACGTTTGATTTGGTTTGATACCTTCCTTAGGAGACCTGGCATCCGATGGGTTTTTTTCTGACTCTTACCCCTAACTAATGCTGAGCTTAATCCAAATTCTGGTTTTGAGAGGCGTATTTTTATTCAATGAGGCTTTGACTACTTACAGTCATCTTCCGCTAGTCTTCCAATCAAGGAAGGGAGCAATAATACACTCCTCATTAGGTGGGTTGCATAAAAGGTATTGATTCAATCACCAGATTTCCCTTTTTGTGAATTCACAGTAGTTCAGAAGAGATTGAAAATCACGACTTTTACAGCCAGATATGCAATTCCCTGGAAGCCAATGTTGAAAATTTAAATATTTCAGTGTAATTCTTCATTAACTTGCAGATTTTGTTTTAGTAGGACATTGGTTCTGGAGTTTTTGTGTAAAATGAAATGTAAGAAAATCCTACAAAAGCGGTTGCTCAAAGCAACTCTGGAAGGTGAACATCTCTGCATATAGTTTGCTTGCTCATTTGTGGCACTTGAAAACGTGCAGCCTAGTGGATAGAGTTACAGCAAGCACTATTTTTTATTATTACTCAGAAGTGCTCTGCAATCCAGTGAATGCTGAGGCCCCTCTGGGGTGGAACCACAGGAGATACACAGGTCTTGGTTGTCACCAACCAGGCAGGACACATCACCGTGCAGAACTGGCTTTTCCCCTGCTCTTTGGGTGAAAAGATGCTGCTAAACCTGGGTGTCGACGTCTGCTGCAGCCATCTGATTGTAAGGGGATTCAAAACTCAGTGGCTGAGAAGGGAAGCACAATACAACGAGCCGTGGCTACTCTCAGACTTCCACCTTGGCTGTTTCTTGCCCCGGGACAGAGTGCCTGGTCCCCAGCAGTGTTTGCCACCCCATGTGAGTGGCTCACCATTCAGCATGCTGCTTGATTCCACTCTAGGAATGATTTTCTTGTGTTACATTGCTGGTTTTTAATTCCATTTTTTGGTACTGACTGTACCTGGCAAGCGCACTGCACGCTAAGTTGTGCTTTTAAGCATTGGTTGCTACAGTAAAACTCTTGATGGCCATTGTTTCCATCAAAAAAAAAAACCTTCTCATCTTCAAAGTCACTGCTGTTACGATAATTTTCTCTTTGAACATGTCAGGATTCTGTCTTTGATTATACACTAGATTGTCTCTTGTCATTGCATAATGATTTTTTATTGGGTAGACAGAGACATTTCTCAGTTCATCACAGTTCATCCCCCATCCCAGTGCTTCTTCAAAAAGAGACTATGCTGAAAACAGGTATTTAAGAGTATAGATCTTCAGGAAAATAACTGGTTTTGACTTTTTGTTTTCCTGGGAATTTTATAAAGCTGATGTGAAATATAGCTTGCTTTTACAGTTTGAACTTAGACTTTCAAAATTTACCTTTTCCCCCTTTTCTTTTTGCTCTTGATTGCACCAGAAATTGCATCCTTATTTCACAGATTTTCTTCCACTATTTCATTTGCTGTTTTTGCAGCTTACACCACACCAAAAGAATAAATCTCTGTAATTCTACCACCAGTTTATTCAGCTTTAGACAGGTTTTGGGGAATAAAGAGAGAATGGAAAGGGGGGGTTAGAAAATTAAATAGTGCTTATTCTTTTACCAAAAGAAGAATGTGAAAAACTGGGGTTTTCTATTTTATTGTGTTGCTGTTCTCTGAAGCTGGGCAAGCTTTAGAAAAGAAATGTTGGAGAAGAAAATGAGGGGAGTTAAGTTGTTAAATAAGCATTAACACTCATTTTATGGTTACTGAGGAAAAGGAAAAAAGGAAAGGATGAATTCTCAGGGCCAGCTTTTAAAAAATACATGTGAAAATTAAACCCCATTTGAAACAATGAGTAGGCTGGTGCTGTGTTAGTGATGCTGTTCTGTCCACCAGCTCTGCTGCTCACATCCCTGCTCCTGGCCGGCTCTGGAGTGACGAGGTGGCTGTGTGGGAGTGGAGGAGGCACGGCTTGCAGCGCACCCTTCCAGTGAGGTGGAGGTCTGTCAGTCAGTGGGCTGCTTGGGCGGATGGTTGGCTGTTTTTTCAGGTAGTTGTCTGATACTGTGGACAGAGCACTCTGCTGCCAGAGCCACCCAGCCCTGCTCCCCATTGAGGACCAGTTCAAAGCCTTGGCCAGCACTCACCGAGGCCTCTTCCATCAGAAGCTCTTCTCTGGTTTGTATGATGTGTACTGGTGGTCTGTCCACTTCCCAGGGACAGGTATTTCTGTTGCTGCTGTGATGGATGCTTGGATCTCTGAGCACAGTGGTGGGATGAAGGCATCCTGGCAGCAGAGCTCTTCTCCCACTGCTGTTGAGGAAGGGTTTGGTGTGGAGGGATGTGGCTTTGTGGCTGTTCATGGCTGATGACTTGAAGTGTGGTTCTCTGCACTGTGCACATTACGTCAAAGGGTAGGAACCTTCTGAAATGGAAAGTGGCTTGGAAGGTCCTGCCAAGCCTTCCTGAGCGAAGTGAAAGCCCAGGGACTCAGGAGTGTTTGCAATCATCTTGCTCTGTGTGTATGTGCAATCTCCTTCCATCAGTGAGTGATTTTTGATGCCACCTGCGTAAATGGGAGAACTGGATATAAATGGGGGATAGCAGAACTGTGTCAAGCACTGAGTGGATTTGTCCCTTAGAAAATGCATATTCTGTAAGATTGGCAGGAGACCCCATGCCCGGGTAAAATCTGCAGACCTGGAGCTGATGATGATTACATGTGCAAATGCTTCCAGCAGATTGTTGTAAAGATGCCTTATTTGCTGGGTATGCTGGTTCAGAGGGTCAAGCGCAACTAAATCAAAGATATCCTCTTGGTGGGTTTTGCCTGCATGGTTTCATGTGCTGGAACTCTTTGCGTGGAGTTTGTGAATCCCGGTTGTGGTTTTAAACAGGCGCTTTCCGCCCTTGTGTTTTGTAGTGAAAAGAGCTAAAAAGGGCTCGCTGTGTCTTTAAACTTGCAGATCCTCAAAACCTTCCTGGGACCTCGAAGGGGGAAGGGACCCTTTCAGGATTAATTAAACAGAGATGTTTTGCTGTAGACTTCAGGCTTTACAGAGACACACCAGCCCCTCACCCATGTCTGGTGGTGCCTGCTATTATTTAATCAGGGCTGTTACAAGAAATCTGAGAAATCTTCCCTTTCTCCTCCTCTGCCTTCCATTTCTCTGTCCTCCTGACCTGTTTGTTTGTGTACGGTGAGGTTCTCCATGCCAGGGAGAAGTAGAGTGGAAATGTCAGGGGTCAGGCTGCAGGCAGGGCGGGCAGGGAGCAGGCAACCCCGCTCTGCTGCAGCCTTTGACTTTCTGAGAAACTGGAGCTATGTTTGTTCCAGACGAGATTAACTCTTTCAGCTGAGCTGCCTTCTGCTCAAGAAGACCTGGAGAACTCGAGGCAAGGTGGGCCTGTTCATATACTGAGTGTGCTCTCTGTTCTTGCGGTCCTGTTGGTGATGGGTCCTACTGCTGTATTTCACTCACCCTCTTGGTGAAGCCCAGTTGGCCCAACATGTCATCTGCCCTGGCTAGAGGATGAGGCTGGCTGGATCCAAACTTCTGAGAAGGGTGGAAGCATAATTTGTTGCAGCACTATTATGATGACCTGTATTTCTCGGTGCATTTTCCAGTAAACAGAGTGTTCAGCCACAAAGGGCACGATGCTGCTTTTGGAGACGCGTTTTTGAATTGTGTCGCAGCGTTTGCTACTCAGGAGGTACCTAAATGACAGTCAGAATGCCCTTGTCTTCAAGGTAACCAGTTTTGGTGTTGGGCCAATTGACTTGGTATCTGAAAGGCTTTAGGACATGCATGGTGCAGCAGCCCTGGTGGATGGCAAAGTGAGTGCTGGGGTTCTTTAAGCATTTTGGTACAACTCGAACTGCACTGCCTGTATCTTGCCCCATCTGTGCAAATGAAATCTGTGTGTCAGCGGTGGAGTGGAGGATTTTATTTGGTGCCCTCTTTGCGTTCGTGGTGGTGAAACAGACACTGAAGAATCAAGCCTTGCTAGGTTTGATAGAGCATCAAAATGGAAACGTTACCCTGCTTGGGACAGTTGCAGGTGGAGATTGAGGCAGTCCTTACACTGTTGCATGGGAGCTTCTTCAGGTTTGGCTTTCTTTTGGTAGTGAGGTGTTTGTGTGGAACTTGCATGCCTTGAGCTGAGGGGCCTCTGCAGGTTGGCATGGGTGGGTGCCTAAAGGGAGCATCACCCCATGGGTATTAGGGTTGTGCTAGTAAACAAAATCCTTTCACAAAGAAGATCCGCTCTTGCTGCTTTGGTTTTGATTTTATGGACAATGTCTGTAAGCTTTAGAGGTCCCGCAGCCCATGTGCATGGGAAGGTTATTTAGCTGTTGCCCAGTCAGCTCACACCACAGCACTATTCTGTGCTACATAACCTCTTTGTACAGGGGTGATGAATGTGCTGCAGCTCACCTGAGTTAAGGATTGGTATTGGTGTGTCCGCAAGGATGAGGCTGTTTGCACCACTGTTCCGCTCTGGTGGGCCCTGTCACGTTGAGCGCCTTTTGGGGCAGGAGGACAAACCTTTAGTGCTGAGCTCTGTGGGGCTGGGGCTCGGTGGGAGAGCTTTTTGCTTTCTCTGTGCTCCTCTTGGCTTAGTGCTCTGTCTGTGCAGTGTTTGCTTTGAACTTACCTTCCTCCACTGCTGCCCTGTCAACTTGGCTCATGGAAAGTGATGCAACAGGAGAAGCAAGGCTGTCTCTGGAGGCTGTCTACGAGAGCTGGGTGATCTGTCCTAGCAGGACAATCCATGCTTCTGCATTGACCAACTGTAAACTGGGCTCATAGCACTTGGCACCAACAGTGGTAGTTGTGTATGGGACAGGAACTAGCTCCAGTTTCGTGTGTGCTGTGCTGCTTCTGGTTGGAGTCCCCCTGTGGTGAGGTCACCAGGGATGCGCTGTGCTCCCATGTGCTCAGCCCTGTACCCTCTCCCTGCTCCCCTGCCCTTGCCAGGGGCAGCTGGTGCTTGTGGGCATCCCCTGCCTGTGTGCTGGAGGGCAGAGCCCACACAGCCACCAGCATTCTGGGGAGAGCTAATTGTACTGGTTTTTCATTTTCCAGGGATATTGAAATTGTTGTGGGTCATAAATCATCCTGAGCAAATGGCTAGGAAGAGGACACAGGGCTGTATTTCAGCTTTGGGCTTAAAGATGAGGCTGTCCATCCTGTGTTGTGCTGGCCCATTTTGGAGATTTACTGGCCCGTGAAACTTTAGAGTTAATTTTCCGCTGCAGCAGTGGAGTCTGTCTGCTCGTGCCTCTCCTGCTGGAGCAGCTGTTTGCTCCTGATTCGTTGCTATTCTGAGAATTTTGTGAAGACTCTCCACAGTGATGTGACAATTGGAAGAAAAAGATGAGCTTATATTTTTCTCATCCTAATAGTGGCGCTTACAGCCGTACCGAAGAAAGACGGGTTTCTTTGTGTGGGTATTTTTTTTCAAGGTATATTTCCTTCACTGCCATTGCTTCTTCATGTGTTTGGGTATTTCTTCTACCTGATGATTTTTTTTTGCTTTTCCTTCAGATAGATTTGATTTTCAAACATGCTGTTCCAAAGAATTCTGTCACATTTATGACCCCCAACTGAGTCTCCACACCTTTCTGTTGCTTTATGGGATGTTTTTGAATGCGCCAATTCCATTACACTGCAATAATGTTTCCCTCTCTTTTTTGGAGCCAAGATAAGATTTTGGGTGTACCAGAATTTGGAACATTTCTGTAGCAGAAAAGACCTAACAGGAATTTACCCAGAACAGGTATTTTATGTTCATAGCATCAGAGATCAGTCTGATTTGTAAACATTTGTTTTCCAGCAGAGATTTTGACCCTTCTTTAACAAACTCAGCATTCCTGCCAGTTCTGCTTTTTAAAGTTACATTTCCTAGATGCTTTAGAAGTTGTCCATGAATTACTACGAATTTGCAAATCATGATTTGAAAAGCATTGGTTTTGGAGTGTCCCCCCCTCTGCCTTTGTGTTCCTTGGCACAGAGAGGGGTCCATCTCTGAACCGTGGCTCTGTGGATGCCTTGGCGAGACCCAGCTGTGTTCTGGGGGCTCTGCTCTCACTTTTCTCTTACTCTGTGAGTGGTGAAGTTGCTTAAGCTCCTTTTGATTTTAAGGGAGGCTGTTTGCTCAGGTCACTTCATGTCAGTTGCTACTTCTGAGACACCAGGCTGCAGCTGGAGGTATCCTAAAGAGGAATGGGATGTGTTTCAAGGTAATGCTATAAATGCGTGAGATAAAAGAGCTAAAGCTCCTGGGTGCTGGTTCGTCTCGCTTATTGTTAGTCTTTGGTTAACTCCAGTTGTATTTTCATGAATATCCTTGAACTTGTGTGGTTTAACCCAGAGCATTAATGTATATGATCACCATTTCTTGGTGTGCAAGAGCCTCGGATGTGTGAGGCCCCTGGGAGAGATTGACTTTGCCAGTGGCAGTTTTGTATTACAATTTCTCGTAATTCTGACTTACAGATTGGGCAGAGGCACCTCTGCTGCAGGCAGAGCTGGGAAAGAGATGGGAGGGTCTGAGGAGCAGGCAGGTGTAGGACCTGCCATCTCCAGCCCTGGCATTCAAGCTGGATGCAGTTTGGGCCTTATAATATGAGAACACAGCTCCTCTTGATTCCTTTGGGAACACAAAAAAATCTTAGGCCAGCCGTATCCAAACCTTTGCCTCACAAGAGGCTGATAAGACTTCAGAGAAAAATTCCCTTTTTTTTACCCTTGGCTAACAAGTACTCATTTAATTTGCATCCTGAAACTACGAGACCATAAACAAAGTTCTTTGAAGGGAATCTTCTTTCATTCTGTTTTCCCTTCATTTAAGGAAAATAGAGATTTCCATGTATAATATGCAGGGCTTAAATATCCTACTTATTGTTCTCATTTCTATTTTTTCCCCAGCAATTATGTAGAAGCTCTTGCACAAATCTGACGAGAGGAGGCTGGAATTTACATGTTTCCTCCTCTCTTGCACTCTGTGCGTAATCATCGTCTATTCATTGCCTTTCCAAACTCCATTAATACACCCACTTCCCCTGCCAGTGTGAGTGGGCATTTCCACGCTATTTTTGGAGGCCAACTCTGTGCGTTGAAGCTCGTGTTGGGCTGAAGGTCATACTGGTGCTTTTCAGAGAATCGTAGAAAGCTTTGCGTTGGAAGGGACCTCAAAGCCCATCCAGTTCCAACCCCCCTGCCATGGGCAGGGACACCTCCCACTGGATCAGGGGGCTCAGAGCCCCATCCAAGCTGGCCTTGGACACCTCCAGGGATGGGGCAGCCACCACTGCTCTGGGCAACCTGGGCCAGGACCTCCCCGTCCTCACAGCAAAACATTTCTCCCTAAGATCTCATCTCAATCTCCCCTCTTTCAGGTTAAAACCATTCCCCCTCATCCTATCCCTGCACTCCCTGATCAAGAGCCCCTCCCCAGCTTTCCTGGAGCCCCTTTCAGTCCTGGGAGGCTGCTCTAAGGTGTCCCAGGAGCCTTCTCTTCTGTCCTCTCTTCTTTTTACCTATGTGTTGACCAAAAGAAATGGGTGGCAACAAAACTTACTAAAATGATAAACCAGAATTGGCAGGTGAAGTAGATATCACTCTTTGGGGCACCATCCCCTGGCAAAGAGTCAAACTGGTGGTGGTGATGCAGTGACAGAGCGAGGCTCAGGCCAGTTTGATCCCTTTTTTAATACTTAAAACCCATTAAAATGTTCCATTGTAATGGGAAAAAAACAACCCAGGGATCAATAAAAACTGATAACCTGGGACACCGTCTGCTGCTGTTGGAGGCCACAGCAGGCTCTCAGGAGTGTGGCCAGTGGTGGCCACTTGTGTGGTGCCCGCAGGAGAGAGCAGGTCTGGCAGGTGATCCGGTGTGGGGAAGTGGCAGGCGTTAGTCAGCGTTAATCAGCTTAGCTCCTTGGTAAATGTCAAGGTGGCAATTTAATGCAGAACATTTAAATAATGTCTTTTTCAGTTTGGGCATCTCCTGAAATAATACCAATGTCCAGGAACTGTTTTTTTGTTAAGTGAGGGCAGATTGAACAATTTCATTTGGCTTCTGTGCAGGCAAGAAATTTCATTTTGGATTTTATGAAAAACCTCTTATTCACTCGAGCCTTCTGACTGTCGAGAGATGGGTTTTGCATGAACTGGAGTTGTGCGCAAAGCTGCCGTGTGATAATTTGCGTGCATATGACATAAATTTTCAAGTATTGGGTGCAAAACCCAGCATTTCCTTACTCATCACGGATGTGTGGGTTGTTACCCTTGGTGAAAATAGGCTCAAAGTGTTTAGTTAGTGCAAGTGAGCGATGTATGCCAACAGCAGAGCAAACATGGGATCAGTCAGCCAATATTCCCTGCTGCTGTGGAGTTCCTCTTTTCACGTTGTGTGCTGGATGCAGAGGTAAGGACATGGCTGAGGCAGCTGCTGTCCTTTGGAGGGTGGGGTAGGGGAAGGCGTTTGTAGCCTTCTTACCATGCTAGGTCTGAGCTGGTGGATGGGATGTAGTCAGTTTACTCCTTTCTGAGATGAGCAGAAGTGCTCATTTTTTTTTTGCAGAGGCAGGACAGGCCCTGGAACGTAACTCAAAGCTCTCAGAGGATTCACTGGTCTCTGGATGGTAGCGTGTGAACATCAGGAGTGTTGAGTCAGCTGAGATGGGATGGGTTGCAGTTGCCATACTTGCATTTGTTTTCTCTTGGAAGTTTCCAGAAGTGGCTTGACTGTTGGTGGCAGTTGGTTTGGTGTGGGTTTTTTTAAGGCAGTTTTCCTCACTTGGGCAGGGTTGTACCTTCTGATACCATGCAGTGCTTAGGAGAGCATGGTGTTGGCGATGGTGCTGGGGAACCGACCAGCCGCTCGAAGCTGTGTGGTTAGGGTGAGTTGGCTTAGACCATGGTTGAAAGTTTGGCCAACAGTAGCTCAACTTTCAGTGGCTGTTGCACACGAGCCATGGTTTCTCTGCACAGAAGAAGGCAGGACCAGGCTAGCAGAAAGCAGCGCTGCAGTGCTGGAGTTGTGCTGGGACCTGGTTTGCAAGAATGGTCTTGTATTATGTGAGAACCACCCCCTGACTTCAGCCTTCAGAACTCCTGTCTCCAGTGTGTGTATTTTGCAGTAAAGCCAGCCTGAGAGTTAATGTGTTAAACCAAAAAGAGGAACTGGAGGTAGCCAAGAGAGAGGAAGGATATGAGTTAAAAACAGTCCGTTGTCCCTGTGGCTGCCTTGCAGAGCACAGGACCTGGTGCTCCCCCAAGGTACAGAGCTTCTGGCTTCCCCTTGGACACAGGGGTTTACGTTTCTTCTCAGATAGCCGTAGAGTTGGAAAGCAATAACTTAACAGTAGCTTCCAGAGAAATAAATAGGTGTAGGCAGTTTCACACTTTCCTGTAAAGCCATGGATATATGTTGCTCCCCTGCTGGGCAGTGGGCAGCAAAGTGGGGAACTGTGGGTTCCCCCTTTCTTGTCTCCTCCTGGCAAGGTGGAGGGAACATGTTTTTTAAAAGGGCAATGTCGTTCTCCTCATCCACATCATTCATTCGATGTCTTCAAGGTCATGCTGTAAGGTGACTGCCTCCTTTTCCACTGATGGGGTTAGCATTTTTTCTACTTAACGGTGTTTTCACCAGTTTCTTCAGATGCTGGCATGTGCCAAACAGCCTGAGTTTGTCCTCAAGTGATATCCGCCCTGGCTTGGTGCTGGAGCTGTAGGGTAGGACACTGCAGTCTGACTGTAGCCCTACAGCCGTTAACAACAAACCCTTAACGCTGCTGTGGGTTTGGGCAGCCTCCCTGTCGTGGCACACGCATCCTTCCATTGCTCCTGGTGAAAACAAGAGCACGAAAAGAGGTCAAGGGAGAAAAAAAAGAAAAATATGTATTCGCAGCCAGCACTCTGTGTCTCCTGTTATCTACATTCCGTGCAAGCAGCGAGTGCCGATGGAGCTCCGTGCCAGCTCCAAGACCACTGAAAGCAAAATAAACATCTTTGCGGCACGGGCTGATACATGGTCCCTTTAGAGTCACAGGCACCTCCAATTAATCACTCTGTCTGTGGAGGGAAGAGGCTTTGAGGACCAGAGGATGTTGCCAGACCTGATGGGGGGTGGGCACTGCTCAATATTAAGGGTAAATGGGCTGTGTTCCCAGCCTGAGCAAGCAAGGACAAGAGTGCCATGCCTCACCTTGCCTTCTGGTGAGCAGTGTCTGGTCTGTATGCAGCAAAATCAAAGCACTTTAGTCCTAGTTTGCGGGATACAGTAGTGTTGTAGGATGGTGCTCAGTGCTGTGCACGTGCTTTCAACTAAAAACCTGCTGCTCTTTGTGAGAAAACCTTTCACAGTGCAGCTCAGCTGCCTGGGCCTCAGCAATAAATCCATGGGCTGAGCGAGCCTCATGGCTTCTTGAAATGTTAATGAGTGAGATGAGGTTGATACCCTGGAGCTGGGGTAGCTCTGCAGAGCGCTCCTGGTCAGCAAAGGGGAGAACCCTTGGTGTCAGCTCTTCATCTTAAACACAAACACTTTTGAATTCCTTTAGTTTTGTTTGTGTTGGGGTGAGCAACACCTTTATGCATCTCATAGGCTTTAAAACTTGCACAGGTTACACAATGTAAATGAAGGAGTGAAATCAGAGCAAGAAGAAGGTTTCAGTAGCAGAGCAGGTGGGGCTTTTCGTTGAGCACCAGCGGAGCGCTCGGCGCTGTGCAGAGTCCAAAGCCAGAGACAGCCTTCATTTAAAGTAGGAGGGACGGATCTGGTCCAAAGTGGGGTATGGTTTGCCAGAGGTGAAGAAAACTGGAAGTGGTGCAAGTTGTAGGGAGAAAACAGGTGGCAGGTACTGTGTTCATGTTTATAATCAAATGCTTGCTTCCTTCTATTCCCAAAAAAGCCTTTGTCGAGGATTTCATCAGTGATGCCTTGATGAGAGAGGAGATGGCCCATTTGCTTATCAACGCAAAGGAACTAGTTGTGTTTAAAAATACAATTTTAGAAGTAAATTAATCTGTGGAGACTTAAGTCCAGTGAAATGTTTTCAGACCTTATTTTTCTTGAAAACTGAAAAAAGATGATTCTGTAGTGTGTACAAACGCAGAGCTATGTGCCTGAACCAATATGTCAAACTGTCATGTGGGAGATTTGGTGAAAAACATCTTGTCCTAAGGGAATAATTTTAAACACTATATGTAGGTTTGCTGCCTCATAAGAGATCATTACTCAAATCTATTCCCTCTTACGGTAGCTCGGCCCCTGCTTAAGGGGCGCAGAGTGAACAGAAGCCTATTAATGCATCCTTTAAGTGTGGTTATCAGGTGGTAGAGAGGAAACTGATCTCTGATCAGGGAATATAGTGTTTTTGGCCAAATCCTCTGCTTTAGCCTTAACAAGATCAGTAGCAATGCAGGGGCTTCACGCTCGGCTGGCCATCGAGGGCGGCGGCGGCGGGGCCATGCTGTGCGGGGCGGCCGGACCCTGGGCAGCGCGGGCGGCTCCGGCTTTGTCAGAGCTGGTGAGGAAGTGTAAGGGACGAGCCCTGCGGCACGGAGCCGTTCCAGGGATCTTCACCTCCTGTTTGTCACTTCGATCTCACAGGAACACTGAAATGTGGAGTGGAACCCATTCCCAACCAGACCCTTACCAGACTGTGACTGTGCTCTCGCTCCTGCCTGTCACTGCCTCCCGTTCCTTTTGTTGGTGGTGGTTTAGGCAAAAATGAGAGGAGTGGCGTGAGCAGCACCTGAAGAGCAGTGCAAACTCCCCGTCCCTCTGTGCAGCATCCACTGTTTCCTTGACTACACACAATCCGTCCTTCAATTAATCTCCTCTCTCACAAGATGATGCATGTAATGTGTGTTAGCGTTGCAGGTGAACTCCTTTTTAACAGGATTAGTTTACCTAAAAATTGGGACACATCTGGGTTTGCGTAGTGTTTGCTGGGGTCGTCACAGTTAAGAGCATATGTTTATTTTTAAAGAATGCATATGAAGATGCTACATGAGGGAAGAGGCTTTACACAGCTTAACGTGGGCTGAGGAAAAGAGGGAGGGAGAAGGAAGTTGGAGGGAATGAAGTGTGTGTACATGGTGTCCTCAGGAGTGAGGAGAGTGTCAGGTTCTAATCTCACTGGAGAGAAATGTGTTTTTCCTGGGCTGATGTGAAAAAGCAGCCTGTGGTGTGTGTGTTGAATTTTCTACTGGAGCAGAACTCGTCTCTTCCCCCTGTGTCCCAGCTGCTGCCTACCGAGGGTGGCAGGCTCGTGTTAGCTCCCCTGCTGCCATGAACGCTGTGTAAACAAACAAACAGCACCCTTTTATTTTCTGAAGGCATGCATGCCTTTGCAAAGTAGAGCAGAACGAAAGAGCCGCTTCCTAAACGGTGCAAGGTCAGAGTGGAGGCTACAGGGCATGGGAGAGGGGCTGGGGGAGTTCCATGGGCTCTGCTTTTCTGCCTGTCACCTTTTTTGTTTGGGTAACGATTGCAATGTGTTTGTGTGGGTAAAGTGTGTTCAAAAGCTTTTACCTAAAAGCAAACTTTAATGTTATTACGAAAAAATAAGAGCTTTTTGAGTCCTTAGGGAATGTGAAGCTGCCTGTGTATGCATCTCTGTAAAGGAGAGGCTTTTTTTGTCCCAACTGCTTGATGCAATACTTAGAGTTGCTTTTGTGTGATATTGTCACTGCTGAATGCTACCAAACTATTCAGAGAATTGAAATATTTACCTAAAACATACAGTGTAAACTACGGTGAACAAACTTGCTGGAATATTGGCTCAACACAAGCAGGTAAGGGCTGGGAAAACGGGTTTGCAAATATTTCTTTGCCACAGCCACTCAGCTCTTCCAGATGTTTTGGCTGGCACTGGGAAGTGCCTGTGCGCACGCTGAGCTAATAATATTAATCAAACCTCGTGTTAACTTTCAGGGCATTCAGAGATTATTGCAGGGATTTTCTCTGCTGTGAGCAATTTTGCACAGTTGGCTGGGATACACAGGGGTGGGCTTTCCTTGTCTTTATCTTCCACTGAAATACGGAGTGCGGGTTGCTGCTCAGCACTGGATAATGGCAGGATGGGCCAGTATCATGAAAGTAAAAGGAAGAAATAGTTTCCAGTGGTGGAAATTCAAGCTTGTTCCGTGCTGTAACCCGGTTTTTGGGACCACCACGACTTCACGTGGTCGTGTCCTCCCTGTTTTAACACCCACCATCACGTACGGGAGTCGCGGAGGCTTCCACAGCCAGGACGTGCTCTGATCACAGCTATTTGGTGTGAGGATGTTGCCATGGTTGAGCCGTTTCCGGACTCGTTTTGGTCTTTGGTCACTTTGAGTTTCATGCCTTCCATGTGAACACATCATGTGCTTACTTGTGACATTTTCTCTCTTATCAGTTCTTGAACATTTGCTGGTTTTGAGCAGCACACGCTGCCCTGTGAACCGGGTGGTTTTGCTTGCATCTGTCCCAGGTTCTGTTGTGTCACGTCCTTCAGTTTGGAGAGGAAGTCCCCACCCAGTCCATCTCGAGATCTTGGGTGTGGAGGATGGCTCTCGTTACAAGGGTATTGCTTTTATTAATAACACAACTTTGTTGCGGTAGTTGCTAATAGAGGCAGTTGTGTAGTTTTAACATAATTTCTTGCAAAACTCCTTGCTTTTGATTGGCTGTGCTTCATGACAGTGATTTATCTGAAGCTTGGCAACTCCTGGGCAATGATGTGATGACTCCATCTTGCATTTCCTGACCAATTTTAACCTGCTGAGCCCCTCCAGCCTCTACTAACAGTGCCCCTCAGGCTTGAGTGCACCGCAGAGAGCGGGTGCTGGGGCACTGCTGGTTTGCAGGAGGCAGAGGGACAGCAAAGAAGGCTGGTGGAACAGTTCTACCCAGACAGTAAGACTGTTTTGGGCAAGTATCGTGGCTTAAGAACATAATTCTTATCAGGTGGATCAGTGTAACTTTTGTTTTTCAATGCAAAGGTTTTTTTCTGAAAAGCATTGTCAATACAGAAATATTGGAAAAAATAAATTGCATTGAATATTTCCCTCCAAATTGACTTTGAGAACACTTGTGCCAATGCAGGCTGTCCTAACAGTACACTAAGAGAGCTTGAGCTCCCACACATCAGTGTTCAGTTGGACATCAGGCGGATATTGGCAATTGGCATTCACTTAGTAAATCTAGGATCAGGTCCCAGGTCCCGCTCACCACGTTTCATGGAGTTTTCCTCCAATCCTGTTGATCACTGCTGGGTAGATTTTGCATTGGTTCCTTTATCAGTAGTTTGCTTCTGAATTTCATCCCCAACAAATGTTTTAGAACTAATTTACTTATTTACAAGTAAATAAGCCCAATTTATTGTTTAGATGCTTGTGGCACGTGAACTTCCGTACTCATTTGCTGAGGACCTGATCCTTCTTGGTGTTGTTGGTGTCTGAATGACCAATGCAGACATTGCTGCTCGCACCAACGCAGCGCGGTCAGCTCCGGCTCCGATCCAGCCGGGTGCCTGGGCACATGCAGCTGGGTGCTGGGTCCTGCTCTGGGAAGATGCTGTCTCTGCCTCTTCTGTGGGTGTCCTCAGCAGACGCTGGTCCCCTGGAGCCCTGCAGGAAAGGCTCTTTGCAGAAACACCCCGGAGATCCCTGCCGGCATCTCGGCAGTGGGACTCTTTCCTCTTGCTCTGTGGGAGAGGAAGAACGCTGCTGTCACGAGGGCTAATCTCAAGGCTCTGGCTTTTCCTGTGTGGAGAGAGTACGTCCTGTACGTCCAGGGAGACCTAAGAATAAGAAATATTGGGTGCTGTGTGCATTGAAAGGGACATGAACAAATACAAACAGGAAAAACGTTTACCTTTCTCAATTCTTTGCATTCCCATTTGAGTTTTAAGCATGTTACAAATTAACAGCTATTCAGCTATATTTAGAGTCATAGAATTGAGGATTGGTTTGGATTGGAAGGGACTGAAAGCCCATCCAGTTCCAACCCCCCTGCCATGGGCAGGGACACCTCCCACTGGATCAGGGGGCTCAAAGCCCCATCCGACCTGACCTTGAACAGCTTCAGGGATGGGGCAGCCACCACTGCTCTGGGCAACCTGGGCCAGGGCCTCCCCACCCTCACAGCAAAACGTTTCTTCCTAAGATCTCATCCCAATCTCCCCTCTTTCAGCTGAAAACCATTCCCCCTTGTCCTATCCGTGCACTCTGTGATCAAGAGCCCCTCCCCAGCTTTCCTGTAGGCTCCCTTTGAGTATTTATAATCAGGCTAGTAAGTTTGAATTGGAACACTTCATCCAGTGGTGTTTATTTAAGGAGTGGGGTTTTTTTCCCTGTGATTTTCCTAAAGTGGCACCATCACGTCCGCTTGGGATTCTCGGATCTGCGCTCCCGCAGCTGCGAGCCGTGTGCCGGTGGAGCCGCCCGCGCTGGTCCTGCCGGAATGCTGCCAGTGGGACCTGCTCCACAGCACCGACTGCCCCAGAGAGATACAACCACTTCTTATTCCTCAGAGACAGACACAGGCTGTGCAGGGGAGGCACAGTCTGGGATGTGATACGGCCCAGGAGTTACAGGAAAGAGGAGCAGAAGTTCTGTTGCTGGAGCAAAGCCAGGCTGCGCTAATGCTGACTTTGCCTGCTGAAACTCTGCACTTGGGGTATTACATGGCCAGCTCTGTGCTGTGCTTCAGCTCTGCTCCTGCTTTCTGCTTATTTATCAAAGCTGACTGAAAAAAACCCAATGCCAACTACAGGGGACTCCACTTTGCAGTCGAGAGAGCGTGAGCATCTCTGAGCTGGTGGTACCGGAGTCTTTGTTTGAGCAGTGAGGGGGAGTATGGTATGGAGACACCCAGAGTGCAGCTGTGCGAGGCTGAGGTGTGTCTGGAGCGTTGTGTTGGTTTTGCACATGGTTGCACTAATGCAGTGCAGGGCTGGGCAGGCAGCAGCACTGCTCTGGGGCCACATTCCTTCTCCCGTCGCTCACAGCATTGCGTCCCCAGCTTCTCATTGGTTTCTACGCGTGGTGTTGTGATACTATTTTAAATATGAGCACCTCTGACATCCTATAATCAAGCGTTAAAAGCATTTGCCAGTTTATATCAGGGACTTCCAGACTAGTTTAAGATTATTTTTTAATGTCACAGGGATCATGTAATGGAGCTTTCTAGTTCCTGTTTTATATCAGTGTGGCTGGTTAAATGAAACAAATACAACTTGCTCTACAAAGCATTATAAACATGCACTGCTCAGCTTTGTGAAACATTAAAAAGACCATGTGAAGAAGACTTTTAAGGAGGTTAAACGTTCACTGGCATTTGTTGACGTCTTTGGCGTGTTCCAGTATCACCCTGTGTGGTGGGGATGCTCAGGGTCTGTGGGAGATGTTCTGGTCCCTGCACTAGCGAGCGCTGCTCTCTCCTCTTGTGCTCGGGGTCAGTATGAACGAAAAGGTGGATGAGAGGAAATACAGGTTGCCTGTTGAGACATTGTTGGCTTTTTAGTCTTGCCTTGAACCGTTCCTCTCTTCACTTATCTCACAAAAAGATCTCCTTTCAGGGCCAAGGGAGGCTGTTTGCATCGACCCAGGCATCTTCCTTGGCACTGCAGTGGCATTCCTGGGGTTGCTTTAGCTCCAAGAGGGTTTTCCCTGTTTTGGGGTGGGCAGGTTCTTCTGGGAGAGAGAAGAGTCAGCCAGCCTGCACTGTGCTGTCCAGCCCCATCCAGGGGAGAGAACCACCATTGCCCCAGAGGGTCTGTGAGAAGGACCCTGCGGAGGGGCTGTTGAGAAGTTACAGGGCAAGGAATGAAGTCTGAGGAATTTGTCTTTGGGCTTTTTTTTAGTGATCTGATTAAGGGCAATGGAGGAAATCTAAAGAAGTGATTGATTTCAGAAGAGGGCAATGAAAGGAAGATGTCCCTGGCTGCATTGGGCAGGGAAAGAGTGCGTGTACCAAGGCAAATTTTTGAAGCTGAGTGGTTGCTGAAAGTATTAAGATTGAAAACAAGGCAAATGATGTGGCACTTTGGGACGTGGTTTAGCAGGCACGGTGGTGTTGGGCCAATGGTTGGACTGGATGATCTGAGAGGTCTATGATTTTAAAATTAATGGAGTGTCAATGGGAACAAGTCATGAGTACATGGTAGTATACTTTGGAAGGAATAATTCTAGCTGCCATTCATATTAACTGTAAAACCTAGAGGAAGACAACCTGGGACAACATTTAGGATGTTTTAGTTAAACTTTTTAATATCTGTGGCTAACGAAAACTGATGGTGGCTAAAGATCGTACCAAGTCCTAAAATGAGGTAGGTGTAAGAAAAATGTTATTGTGGCACCCCATTAAAAGAGGTGAGCAGGGAGACCTGTGTCTGTAAGAGACCAGTGATGGGGGACACAGAGGGTTCAGAACTGGTTTCCTGCTTGGAGGGGTTTTGCTATGGGTTTTGAATAGTGGAGGGTGCACAGGGAGTGACATTATCAGTTGTGTGCACATCCCCAGTGCTCAGACATACTGATGGCTCACCTTAAAACACGTACATGTGAGAGAGAAGATTGCTGATTTTTCCTGGCACGGTGAAAGATCAGCCAGAGAAGCTCGCTGTGGGGTGGGGAGAGGGAGCTGTAGCAGTGCTGGGGGCGCCGGGGGTGCAGGAGCCGGGGCTGGCGGGGCAGAGGCGGTGCAGGGACACAGGATCGTGCCTGCGCCCCCGTGCAGTGTTGGGTGAGGTGGTGGGGTTGTGCTGCACAGCTCTCCTAACGCTCTCTCTGTGAACCCTTTCCAGCCCACGACCTTCCCCCGAGCAAGACGTCGGCCACGGCGCAGACCGGCAGCCACCTGCAGTGCCTCTCGGTCCACTGCACGGACGACGTGGGCGAGGCGAAGGGCCGGACTGCCGTGCCGACGTGGAGGTCCCTGCACTCGGACATCTCCAACAGATTTGGGACTTTTGTGGCTGCCCTGACTTGAACAAAAGAAATTATTTTTTTTCTCTTTTTAATTTCAAAGGGCCGCTACTGCGAGGTGGACTATTTTTCTAGGTTGGTACCTGCTTAGTGGCATATGGACTGGAAAGGGTTAATTTAAAGTAAACCTCAACTTTTTTTTAATCTTCTGCCACAGTATGTTACCAGTGTTAACCCTTCTGCAGTTAGCACACTTTTGCTTAAGATTTTCCTGCTAGACCACTTCTTCCCATTATTCTGTAACCTTGGCATACATTTATAGATGAGGCCTTTTCCTTTTTCATCTCAACGTATGTCCAAGTCACGTATGTCATGATAAGACAAAGATCCTCCTCCTCCTCTTCTTCCTCATTTGCTTTGTTTTTCCTTTTTTTTTTTTATTTTACTTTGTTCAGTGCTTAATTACAATGGTGATCCTGAAGAACAGCAGTTCAGGAATAAACACCGGTTCAAGTGAAATGGTCATTATATTATATATTATATTGACACCCAGCTTTTGCCAGTCACATACAAACCAAACAGTTAATGCTCTGTTGAATATTCAGGCAAAGAGCCTGCCCTTTCTGGAGAAAATGGTGTTCTGTTATTGATAACATTCAGCCTCGTTTGCTCTCTGCCTCCTCCTGCAAGGCGAGGACGCTTGTTCCTGTATTTACCTTGGTGAAGCCCAGAGATGCTCTGTCGTGAATGGGCTGGTTCAGGCACAGCCAGGGAAGGTAGAGAGATGTTTTTCTAAATCAATCTAAGAGGAAGTTTACTTAATAATTCAGAGTTGTTATCTCCTCCTCTGAACGCCCAGGCTCCTCTCTGCCCCAGTGTGGCTGCAGCCTCCCAGAGTTCCCACTTCATCACTGCTGGGGGAAATAATCCCCCAGAGCCACCATGCACCTCTGGTGTCCTGGCTGTCATCAGTGTCCCCAAAGCCCTGCCAGGCAGCACTGCCCATCCTGCCCATTTTCAGCTGAAGGAAGATGCTGTCAAGGATGCAGCACCCTGGCTCCTACCACGGCCACCCTGGTGAGGTGCCAGTGCTCAGGGGACAGCCCGAGCTGGGGGCTGTACACCCAGGCTCAGCATTTCCTAATCTGCCAGGGCAGGAAGACCCCATGTTAGACCCCCCTCAGACTCATCCGAGGCCCTGTTTTTGCCGTGCATTGAAGAACAGTGTTACGAAATGCACACAATGAAAGGAAAACCATACTTTCCTGCTTGTGATAGATAATACTTGTTGGAGAAGAAAAGTTGGAAGCAGACCAGCTAAAACCACGACTGACGCGATGATCTGACACTGCTGTGGTTTTACGTAATGCTGCCCATTATTTGTGCATCCTCTGCGTAGAGGGGGTGCGAGCGTCCCGCCCCGCTCAGGCCAGCTCGCCTGCCTCTGCTCCCTGGAGCTCAATAACATCACTGGAGATTTAGGTTTCAGTTGCAAAATAAAGGTTGGCCTCTCTAGGGTTATTTATTACTTCTGTTGTGTTTTCACAAAATGTGTCCCTCCTCAAGGGACGGAGTTTTAAGACTGCTTTATATTTTATCTTCCATGATTCTGCTGGGCCTTTAATTATTTTGAAGTGGTGTTCTCGGTAAGCACCAATGGAGAGGGAATTCTGCCTTAGAATGCCAATGGCACGGGGTGGTCTGAAATCCTCACTCTTGATCGTCTGTGGTTTCAGAGAGATTCAGTGTTTGGAAGCATTATTTGAATGTGCTCTTATTAACCATGCATGGATCAAGTTCCTCTTATGGTTCTGGTCGGTGGTTTGACTTCAGATAAATTTTGGATTTTTGAAACTTGATTTTTGGTTTTATTTTCCTTTGTGTTGAAGCTGGAGCTGCCAGGAGGACGAGGAGTTTTGCCCATGCTGGAGCAATTGATTTTGGAGCTGCCTCACGCCCGCTTGGTTTGGAACAGAAGGATGGGATGTTCTGTACCTTCTGTAGGTGTGTGTGTGCTGCCGAAAGCTCAGAGCTCCCCCCCTGTCCCAGAATCACCATTCCCAGGAAAATATGCCCTGGCAGAGTAACAGTTGTCAGCCCCCACTCTGGAAGATGCCTCTTTGCCTGTGATTCCTTAAGTCTCAGTTCAGCTAAATATGTATTTAACTTAAATCATGCCTAGCAAAGCACTTGGGGGCTTCTGAGCTGGGGGCTCTGTGCCCACCAGAGCAGAGGTGAGTGCTGCTGTGGTGGGTTCAGCCCTCAGCTCCCACCATGTCCTTGCAGCTCTTGCATGTTCCAGCTGGGTGGGTCTTGGAGTAACCCCAGCAGAACACATGCCGAGACACATGATAGCGCATTTCGGCACTTGGAGCTGAACGTTTTGGAAGAGTTCATGGTCTGATGGCATTCCTGTGCCCAGCGCAGGCCCGTTGGCTTACTGCTTTGTTTTTAGTTTTTCCTGCTGCCTTCAGAACAGGTTTTTCAGGCTTCCTGAGGTCAGGGATGCACACCCTGTGCTACCAGGAAGAGACCTTTCAGTGAACGCTGCATCAAGCATTTCAGATCTCTTTTAAAGGGAAATCCTCCTTTAAGCAGCGATGCGGGGCTGCTTTGCTCCCTGCAGCTCGTGCCTCTCTCCAAGCACTGGTGTTCTCATCCATTGGGACTTAGTTTTTCACTTGCTCATAGAAATACAAATCCCTAAAACCGGATGAAATCTGAACAGTTTTAAATCCTATGAAATGGGAAGGATGAGGTGTACTGAAGGCAGGGATGTGTCTTCAGCTGCTGAACTCTACAGAGTGGAAGCGTGAGAGCTGTGGCACGTGGCTGCTGCTGGGTCTGCTCCCGCGTTGCTGGGTGGAGGCAGTGGGAGGGTGGGATGTTTAGGTAGTGAGGAGTTCAGAACATGTTCCTTATTGTCTAGGTAGATTTGCTGACTGCTCTGGTCACATGCAATCCTTTTGCTAACTTAGCCATTCGGTCTTGCTCAGTTTAACTCTGCAAAAGGAGACAATGCGAGCTCTACTCGGGGCAGCCGATAGCAACGTTGGGACCAGCCTCTGCCCTTATGGGTTCTTTGCTTTTTGCCAAAGATCAGAACAGGAACGGTACATATGACTGCTTCATGTGCATAACCTGGTGTATTTGGTACTGACAGAAGGCTAGAGCTTTGTCACAAAGCTTGTGTTGCCTGCAGTCATCCCATTGTACTCATTTTCTCCACTAATTTGACACTGAATGCACTGATTTTTTTTTTAACACATATAAAATATCAGCATAGCCCTACCTGGTAAGAACTGAAATTATTTAATTTTTCAAACAATAATCCTTCAAAACCCAATCATGTTTTAGAGCTGTAGATAAGAGCCTGTTGCACAAGATCTAAGTTGCAGTCTTTGTGGAGAGGGAAGCCGAGGCACAGACAGCATCAGCCAGAGCAGGGTCGAAGGGATGTTGGTGGCAGAGCTGAGCTGCACCCCAGGTCTGAGCTCGCAGCCCTCGTTGCAGAGCCACATGGCTCGAGCTTTGCTTCCCTCAGAGGATGAGCTGGTGCAACAAGAGGGGGAATTTTATAAGCTACGAGTTCCCCAAATGAGTCGGTAAAGCTGGAGTAATTTAAACTTGCACCTACTTGTCCTACAGACCTTCCAGACAGGGGGAAAGCTGTACCAGGAAGTCCAGGATCTGTGGCAAGTGTGCCACTAAGATATGGACAATCTTTGTATTGTGAACAACAGCTAAAATGGGGCTTCCTAAGTGTTTTGGAGACTTCTCCTTGCCTTGCCTGGCATTTTCAGTTCTCCCATGGGTAAGGGGGAGCCTGGGAATCACTGACCTCCTGACCCAGCTTGCTGATCCCTTTAGTATTTGTTCAAAGAAAATGCACTTAGTCTTGAAGTTAAAATGTAGTCCCAAACTGAGCCAAATTTCTCTTGGATTTAAATTGGGAGGAGTGATAAAACATCCAAAAAAAATTAAAAAAAGGAAAGAATAGGCCTTTTTTATAAAATACTCTTGCGAATCTTCTCCAGATGGTGTTCTCCTAGGGTTACTGGTACTGTGCTGTCCTAGCTCGGTTGTTAGAGCATCAGTGAGAGAGGGGTTAGACTCATTTTTATTTACTTATGGTGACTTCAATCGCATAAGTGAGGATTTCATTGTGTGACTTGAGTGGAAAGGGAATGAGCATCAGAGCTGTGTCCTCTGGGTCCTGTAGGGAACTGTCTGGGATGCTGTGTGTCTACGTCGTGGTCCTTTGGAGCCTGGCTGACCTTCCCACACCACGAGTTGGTTGGTACCAGGTGTCCAGGCACCACCAATAAGGCAAAGCAATCACACCTTTCGGAAGGAGGGAAGGGGTGAGGTGAGCACAGGTGAGCAAACCGGGAGAGCAGGGTGAGGTTGGGGGGTGGGGGGAGACACAGACAGAAACAAACCTGGTGAATTCTGATGATTTTTGTTAAGCTGCAGTGTGAGGTTTTCTCCGCAACTAGATTCACCGCTGTTTGATGGATGGTGTGTAAGAGCATAACCCATTTTTATAGAATTGTTTCTCCTTTACTGCTTAAGGCTAATGGAGGAAATAGTCTAATTTTGTCTTAGAAATTCTCTATTAAAATTGTTGGTTTGAGTCCATCCGCTCATAGATTCTGACTGATGAAACTGCAGGCTGTGATTTCCGGCAGTTACAACTTTATCACTACTCACTACCCAAGAATATTACAGCTTTAAAACAGCCTTAAGCAAAAGGATGTTATTTCTTTGTACTAAATTTGGTTCATGGAAAAGAAAAAAAAAAAACAACCCACATTCAAAACACTGGTAATCCGTACTGCATCGCAAACTCTTCTGAAAAATGTTATTGCACATGTAAAATATGGAAACTTGACTCTGCTGTGTGTTAGGCAATCCTGTAATCTTTTCTTCTTTCTTTTTTTTTTTTTTTTGATTCTTGTTAAATTCATTTCTTAAATGCTTGGTTGGAAGACTGTGACGATAGCTCATGAATTGAGTGTTATTTTTCTTTCTTTTTTTAAATATGTAAAGTGCAGTCTTCTGTATTCATGCATATTGTACATATCTGTATATGTTTTACTGAGCAACTAAATAACAATAAATATGATGTTAATGGTGGCTATTGTACATTTCATAGCATGTCTGTTCATTTTTGTAGTTGGTGCTTTTTTTCCCTAAGATGCAAAGAAATGGGCTTTAAGGTCCCTTTTAACCCAAACCATTCCATGATTGGAAACATCTTTTTAGCTAAAGTCATTTCTCCTCTGATATAACAGACAGCAAAGCCATGAGGTTTGCTGAGCTGCTCTGTCTGTGGTAAACAGGGCTTGATGAGGGAAGAAGACCCCCAGGACTGGCAGCTGAATTGTGAGGAGGCTCCTTCCCATGCTCAGAGAATCCTTGGTGCAAGAGGAGATTCCTCCTGGCTCTGTGGTAATCCGGGGTGCTGGATCTTCCACAGCACCTCTTCAGGTAATATTTCTGAGTTGAATTCTATGATTAAAAAGTAAATATTCTAGACCTCTCACTGAGATTCTTAAAAATCCCTTCATCTCTGTTACTCAAATTTCAGACTCTCAATCCTTTCACATTCCTGTGACTTATCCAACGAGTCCTTCAGCAGAAATGTTGTATGTATTTTCCAAGGCAAAAGAAAAAAGTGCAATAGCCCACAATGTTCAAATCCATTGGTTTTGAACCTTCCCTACCTTCCACGCTCTCGGGGAACACAGAAGCGATGCTCAGCCTCTCCTATTTCGTTCAGCGTGCACCGAGTTCCAGGGAAGCTGCAGGGAAGCCCTGCACTGTGTGGTGGACAAGGGAGCAGGATGAGCCACTGCATCTCCCACACAGCCTCTGAGCTGTGCCTGCATCTCAGCAGCATCTCTGTGTGCTGTTGGCATCCAGGCACGCAGCCGGAATGCATCGGAACGCAAATGAAGCACCAAGCCATTGTATTCTGCCTGATCCCTCTGCATTTCTTTGTAACATTAAAAGCATAAATGGAAAAATGAAACTCTTTTCAGAGCCATTTCAAACCCATCATGGGAGAAAGCTTTGCTTAATTTTCAAAGCATGCTTTAAATATTCTTGAAGGGTCAAAACAGTGCACGGAAGAGAAGTGTCGTCTGCTTTACCGAGGTGAGCTCACGTCTCATGCTGCTGGGTATGGAGGTAGCAGGCAGAAGCTTTATAACTTTGGCTCTAAAAAGCTGTTTTCTTTTGAAATGTTCTCTTTTATCAAATCTGGTAATTATATGTTAGGTACTTTGTAACTCTAGCTTCAAAAACAACTAACTTGCTCGCTTTTTTTCTGTATGCAGCCTTCGAAGAGGTGCCTCTGTTCTCACAGCTTTTTGCTCTGCTGTGTAAGTAAAGTTGTGTCGTTCTCCCCCACTGTCAGCTCAAAACCATTGATGTTATTGAACTTACTTTTTCAGGATTGGTTTTCTATTAAGTTTGAGCTTTTTAATCCTGAGAGAGAAACACCTTCACTGTTCCTGGCAGCTGTGCAGTTCCTTCTTCGCAGTGGAAACCCGTGGAAGATGAGACCTTCCCCTCATCCCGTGTGGCTGCCAGTTCCCCCATGGGACTGGTGCCCAGTTTGGTGGCAAGGAGTTTCCAGTGTTCTTCATCCTTTGGCTCCCAGCCTCTCTCCGGCAGGATGGTGACCTGGTATGTGGAGACTGTTAGAACCCTCTCAGCTGCTGGGTATTGAGATGTTCAGTCCAGCTTCTCCTCGTATGTGCCCCTGTATTTGGCACTGGTGAGGCCACACCTCGAGTACTGGGTTCAGTTTTGGGCCCCTCAGTACAAGAAGGACATTGAGGGGCTGGAGTGCGTCCGGAGGAGGGGAAGGGACTGGAGCACAGGAGTTACAAAGAGCAGCTGAGGGACTTGGGGCTGTTTAGCCTGAAGTAAAGGAGGCTGAAGGGAGAGCTAATTGCTCTCTGCAGCTCCTGGAAAGGAGGTTGTGCTGAGGTGGGTGCTGGGCTCTTCTCCCAGGTAAAAAGTAATAGGATGAGAGAAAATGGCCTCAAGTTGTGCCAGGGGAGGTTTAGGCTGGATATTAGGAAAAATTTCTTGCCCTCCCTCTTTACAGCATTTCTCTTTCTTCTCTTGTCACCTGTGGGTCTGGAGTTTGTCTGGAGGGGTTGGACCTTTCTGCAGCGTGGCTGTGGTGAAGATGATCTAACTGTGCATCACGTTAACAGATTAAAATAAACTGACTGCTCCTCGATTTCCTGCTCTTTTTCCCAGTGTTACTGGTTGTCTGGTAACGTTCACGACCTCTGGTGATGCTGGCAGGGTGCTCACTTATCCTGACCGCTTGAGTCTGTGCCCAGTGCTCTGTGCTCTGAGGCTTGGTTCTGGTGTGTGTCAGTGTTAAGCAGGGATTATGGTTTATTAACTAGAGAAAAGCAAGTAGTTGTCAGAGAGCTTTTATGGCTCTTGCTCTCCTCACCGTCGTTCTCTGTGCTGAGAGCTGAAATCTGGCTGTAGCTGTGTCTCTCTTCCCAAGCCATTTAACTGATTTAATTGTGTCCTTTGAGTTGTTTTCTGCATTTGGCAGAGTCACAGAGGAGACCCCATGAATATGGATTGTATGTTCAGCAGTCAGGGATCCATCGGCAGCGCAGCTGGATCCGGTGTGCTGGGATCTGCCCAGCCCCTCCGTTACGGCTCAGCAGCGCGAGAGCTGGGAACACGAGCAGCCAGGTGGCAGTTTGGGCAGCTCTGTCCCTGTGTGTCCAGCCTGTGTCCCTGTCAGCAGGGTGGCCACAAGCGTGGCAGAGCTCTTGGCACGGCTCTCGCCAGTGGCCATTGGGTGTTTGAAGCCATTTACCTGCAGAGCTTCCCCCCCCACGAACCTCTCAGGCTGTGGCTGGGACACGCGTGTCCAAACCAGGGCAGAGCAAAGATGGAGAGAAATGTGAGCTCTGCTGCTGTTTGTGGGCTTCTGTGTTTGACTCCAGGTCATTCAAACCCCCTTTTCTCTGGTTGTTGTCTGTGCTGGCTACTTAACGGCTGCTCTTGGGTTTATGAGACTATGGCAGAAGGCGTCGCTTTCCCTGCAAACCAAAGTAAATAAACACAGAAATGAAAATTTGGGTCAGTGACATCCTTTTAGCTGAGAAGCCTGTTTGAAAATGAAATTATGATGGGTTTCTTTTCATATGCATTGAGTATTTCCAACAGTCTCCAAGCCGCCTGTGGTGGTTGCTTTCCTGCCTGATGGCCAGAGTTTGTAGCCTCCCCAGCAGTTTTAGCTTTATGGCCAATAACATCACATGTATTTTGCTTGTAAAATGCCTGAAAACTCTGCTCAGGTGAACTCCGTAACACTGCACCTGCTGGGCAGAGCTGGAAATAGAGGGGATGTCTGCTCTGAGCTCTCCTGCTTTCCAAGATGTTGCCACAGCTTATTAATGATAGCTCAGAGAGTGGAGGTGACAAGTCCTGAAGGAAATCATTTAGGTCATCTTTGGTTAATTAGTGCAGGGTTGCTCCCTGTTCTCTAATTCCCAGAGCTCTGACCAACACAACTAAAACTAACAGAGCGCGGGTTGGGGGGATCTTAACCTTTTATTTAAAAAAATTGATACAACCAACCAAACAACCTTTTGTCCCCAGCTGTGGAGTGGGATGATGTTCCGAGTGGTGGAAGGGGAACGGAGCCACAGGGCTGTGTTGGAATCTCACCATCTTTGTTCCAGCACTTGCAGATAGCGGTGTTTGTGCATCTGCAGAGCCCAGGTGGGTGGGAAACTCCTCGCAGGACCCTGATGGCCTCCCATCCTGGGACAGTGCGTGGCGGGATGTGGGAGGTGGGAACAGAGGCTCCTTCACGTTCTCGCTTGCCCTTGGACACGCAGGGCCTCTAAGCCATTGCTTAGCCTCATTATTTCCCATTATATCTTGCTTATATCACCACCTGGAAAGCTGGCAGAAGGCAAGAGCTGTGAGCCCTGTTTAATGTTTCCTGCGTCCTTTTAGAGACTGATGTTATTAATGCACAGACAAAGCAGCTGTTGAAATGCCACCCAAAATTTCACGTTAAAACATTAATTTCAGCCTCCTTCTTGAATGAGGCTGAAAAGTTTGGTGTTATGAGGGCTCATGCCCTGCTGAAACATCCTCAAGGGTTTGTAGTGCATCAGGGTTAACTGGCAGAGAATATTCAGCACTGAGCTTCAGGAGGTGGGAACTTTTCTCAATTTCCTTTTATCCTCTGCAAAATGCCCCTCTTCTCCCTCCCCCCTTTCTCCCCCCCCACCCCCCTACCCTTTTCTCTTTATAAAGCTGGAATTCTTCCAGACTCTGCTCTGGGCTTGCAAGAAAACTTTACTGTGTAAATTTGCTCTTTGTGTTGGGAGTCCTTTGTTTAAACAGCATTGTGAGCTTGCTGGGGAGAGATGGAAAGAGGGGGAGCTGGGAGGAAGAATTTGAAAAGCCCTGACCCCTGATGAATAAAATCCAGCACATTAACACATTCTTCAATAAATTCATGATTGCAGATAAGGTGGGAGTCCCCAGGGCCGGGCTTTTCATTAACCCCCTGCTGTCTAACCCAAACAGACGGCAGTGTTTTGTTAGCGCGCTAGGACAAGCAGAGCCCTTTTGTGGCCGAGGGGCCGAGTGGGCATGGGGAGATCTAGAGGAAGCCAGGTTACAAAATGGGACTCTATTTCAGAACAAACTCCTTTTGGTTATTTTGATGAGATTACAGAAGGGAAAAGGCTTTAACAAGGGGCTTATTGAAGCTAAGTAACTGTTCTGAATACAGTGAGGACCAGGGCAGAAAACATATGATTCCCAAGTAAATAGGCGGCTCTACAGTATGGCTAAAACAAGAAAGCTGGACATGCTCAGTGTGGTTATTACATGGCGTGTGGGGATACGTGGAGGCGTGAACACGTGTAGGACTCCTATGACAACCTGTGCATGGCAGCGGGCACGCGGCCTGGCACTGCCGCTGCCGCAGCACCGACACATCCCTCTGGGCCGCTTCGCATCTGGGCCGCGAAGCAGAGTTTGTTTGGCCCTTCATTGCTTTGGAACAGGCTGTTGAAGCCCTGGCAGGCTCTGAGTTCATAGAATTGTAGAATCTTCTGTTTGGAAAAGACCTTTGAGGTCATCGAGGCCAACCATACCCCTCCTCTGCTAAACCATGTCCTTCAAAAACTCATCTACCCATTTTTTAAACACCTCCAGAGATGGTGACTCAACCACCTCCCTGGGCAGCCTCTGGCAGTGCCTGAGAACCCTTTCATAAAGAAATTCTTGTGAGCTGTGAGGGTGCTGGTCCAATGCTGGGTGTTTGCTGGCAGAGCGGGGCTGGTGGGGCTCCTGCCTGCCTGGACCTTGGTGGTGCCCACAAGCACAATGTGGTAAGCCAGGCTGGTGTCCCTGCTGGAAGACTCTCAGGTCCCCTCCTCCCTGCTGCTGGCAATCCTGTGCCCAGCCTGGAAGTGCCTGGGCCCTCAAGATTGCTTATTCTTGATGCAGGGAGATTAGGAATTGCCAGTTTCCCTAATTAACTCAGCTTGGAGATCTCCTTGTGTCTAGCACAACTCTCTGCACGGGTTTCAGCCTGAAATAACCCCGGTGGCTCACGCTGTGTGAGTAACCTCTGAAAAGTGGTTGCCTTGGAAGCTTGATACACCTTATCAAGGCTCCTGCTTACGAGCCCTGCTGAAGGGAGCCCTTTGTATTGGGAGAGGACTTCTGCATGAATGCAATTTAATATTTTAACCATTGCTCCATTTCATTGACCAGAAGCACCTGGAAGAAGAAAAAACCTGGTTGTTTGGGTGTGTGGAAACAGTGGGCTCAAGCTCTGGCTGTGGGTGCCTGTGAGCCATTGCCTTGTGCCAGGCTGAGGGGCTTTTCCTTCCAAACATCCCCAAAGCCCTCTCCCAGCACTGCTGTCCTCGCCGAGGGAGTGGGTTTAATGTTTTGCACACATGGCTCTGCGGGGCTGACGTGTTTGACTGGAAGGAGCAGTCTCAGCTCCTTCCCATGGAAAATCCATCTGTTCCTCTGCATTCCCTGGTGCGTGGGGTCTCGGTGCTGGGGCAGGGGCGATGGCCAAGGGGGTATTATTTGCCGTGCACCCTGCTCGGCTTAGTGACGCTATGCCATGCTGGAGGTGGTTAGCAGGGGTCACTCAGGCATGTTCTCCCCCTTCCTTTTCCTTCTCTCGTTATTTGAGTCATTGCTTTGTAAGAAAAGCCTATTTTTTACATGGTGGGGCTATGTTATTCATTCCATTTGGCTGTTTTTGTGGCCTACAGAGGGGCTGTGGAGCCCCTTGGAAGAGCCCCGAGGGCAGCCTGTGCCGGAGGGAGAAGGGCCCAGGTGCTGGGGCCGGGCTCGGCAGCTGGGGGCTGTAGAAAGGGTCTTTTCAGGGTGGAGGTCTGAGGATTAATCTGAAGGCAAGGGGGTTGTGTTGGGTTTTTTTTTTTTTCCCTAGAATAATTTAAGTTCAGCTCTTTTCAGGCACTGGTGACCTTCCAGGAGTGCAGAGGGAAGGCTACAAGGCAGTGGGAGCGTGCTCCCTGCTCCCCAGCTGACCCGAGGACTGCCGAGCCACGCTGAGCGGAACGCGGACACCAGCTGTGGGAGGGAGAGCTGCCCATGCTGGGCTGTATGGACTCAACCTCAGCCCTGACCACGCTTGGCTGATGTCTGCTCATCTCATATCTAGTCAGATAAGGAGCAGCTGAAATCACTTGGTCTGTTCAACCTGAAGAAGAGGAGACTGAGGGGGGGCCTCATAGCAGTTTGCTGCTTCTTCACAAGGGGAGGAGGAGGAGCACATGCTGAGCTCTTTCCTCTGGACCCAAGGGAATGGCAGGAAGATGTGCCAGGGGAGAGTTAGATTGGACATCAGGCAAAGGTTCTTCTCCCAGAGGGTGGTGGAGCACTGGAACAGCTCCCCAGGGAAGCAGTCACAGCCTGACAATATTCCAGAAGCATCTGACCAATGCCCTCAGCCACAGGGTGTGAATGTTGGGGGTTTCCTGTGCAGGGACAGGAGTTGGGCTTGATGATCCTTGTGGGTCTCTTCCAACTCAGGTCATTCTGTGATTCTGTGATCTCAGCAGGAGCTCAGTTTGGTGTTGGCCTCCCTCAAGGACCAGCTGCGTGCACAGCCTGGGGTGTTGTGCTTTCCAGCCTAAAGAGGCTGTTGTTGATCAGCCATTATCTGATGGTAACTGGCCCAGTTGCTGGCCTGGCTGTTGGTGGGTGGTCAGCCTGGGCACTGCTTCCCAGCTCGCTGGTCCAGCCACATGTGGCTGCAGCTGATGTGCCATCCATGTGGCCGATGCATCCCTCGCAGGGCATCCCGCGCCCTCCATGGCTGGGACCTGGCAGCTCAGAATTAGTACACGGCCAGGGGACGGCACAGGTAGCTGCTGGCCTGACAATGAAGGCATTTTATCTTAATTCCAGCTGTTAAGAAGTATCCCTTTTTCTGTGATTTACAGTGCAAAGATCAGGCCAGGAGACCCACGCGGGTCCAGCCCAGCTCACAGGGAGTTTTCCCGGTCGGAGCCCAGCGGGGCCGTTACAGCCCGTAACGGGGCGGCTCTGCCTTTCAGCACTTTAAAGGCTGTTTGTGTTTGATGGGCTGATGCGTATCAAATGCAATCCAGCTTCCCACTGTCTGCTCTGTCAGCCCCCTGATGTTGGCTTTTGACAGATAAAGCACCCCCTCCCCGAATTTCTGATTTCACACTGATGCACAAACATTCTTTGGCAATTTGAGCCCATTGTATTAAAGTAGTTAAATGCCTTAAGCATGCGCCTCTGCGAGGGCAGCAGTGATATCATTACAGCAATATCAGGGTGGTGGCAGTGCTGGCTATCTGGCCGTGTTGGGAGATCTGTAGCAGTGATGGTTCCATTGGACTTTGAGCCTGCAGGAAAGCTCCTGCAGGCTGCAGATGTGCAGAGAACTGAAGATGCTGCTGCATGTACTGCAACACCTCAACACCCCTCACTGCCTGAGGCGCTGCTGCAGCGACCGCATCTGTGCATTCTGGTGGGAGTCCTCATCCTTCCTGTGTCTGAAGCAGCAATTCTTGCATAGCCCAAGGAGTCTGGGGCGTGGAACGGCTGCTGTGGCGGGGGATGAATGGGGAAATGTTAAATCATCTTTCTTTCAAAGTGCCTTTGCCTTTATGTTGGACCTCAGAGAAATCACTCTGGCCACTCTAATTTCAGCACATTGTGAGATTTGGCTATTGGACCTGGCCTGGAAGTCTCTTTCTCCACCCAAGTGTGCCTGCTGGGTCCAGGAGCAGCCTGGGAATTAGGAAAAAAGGTCCCAGGAAGGGAAGAATCTTGGCAAAAGCAAGAATTTAATTGTTCTTTGCTAAGTGGGAGAGCTGGAGGGGGGCACCATTGCTGGGACGTTGGAGTTCTGCATCTGATCTGCTAGCCCTTGCCTCAGAAATTACCCCGTGTGATGTAGTCACTTGCGAGTTAAGACTCAGTTTCAAATGTCTTAAGTTATTATTGATGCTTGAAAAGGTTACATCTGCAACTCATTTTCTATGTCATTGACGTTCTTCTCTGACAAATAATTTCAGAAATATGCAGCAAAATGTTTTGGCCTAGAAATGCTGCAACTCACCAAGTGTGCAGACCACATCTTTACACATTTTGTAAGAAACAAGCTTAACTCCTGATGTGCTCTCACAGCTCTGGCTGCCTTGGCAAGGCACGAGGCTGACACAAAGCTCTCGCTGCTGACCAGACCTTGCTGCTAACGTAGTGTCCACGTGGGTGACGTGAGGCACGGTGGAGTGGAGGGTGTGGGGGTCCCCAAGACCACTCTCCATCAGGACTGGAATGGTTTGGGGGTGTGGAGGGCTGGCCACGTCCCTCTCTCCAGTGCCCCATGCATGGTGGAAACTCAAGGGAAAAAAACAGGTAAGGTGCCCTGACAGATGGTTCTGGAGAAACATGGGTTGGGAAGGGAACACCCTTGGATGCCAGTTCTCTATAGGTTTGTTGACACCCAGGCTTCAAAGTGCAGGTGTTACGTGGTGTCACGACATGGAAGGGATTTGGACATCAATGCGAACACCAAAGCTGAGAGAGAGATTGCAATCCTTTTGCTGGGATGGCCAGACACGGGGTTTGCCTCCACGTCCTGACGCGCTGCTCGCGGCGGCGGCCGGGCTGCTCTCTTCCTCGGATCCCAGGCCTGCTCCTGGCAGCTGTACAACGGCAGAGGGAAGTGCTTGCACTGGGCTTCCCAGCTGCTGTCACAACGTGGTAATGATTTCAGGAAGACATAATCCAGATTGTCTGAATGAGAAAGCAATAAGTGACCTTGGCTTTCTGGTTAATGCTCAGGTGTGTGAAGGGGAAATAATAGAGAGTTGCCTCCTAGGAGTCATCATCAAAGCCAAGCATCATTCATGTAATTTGCTTTGGAAGGAGGAACTTGTCTTTTTATTTACTAAGCATTGCTGATGTCCAAGATAACATTTATATCAGATGGGAGCTTTTAAAGTGCTGCTCAGACAGGGCTGCTGACCTTCTTCAGCTCTTATTAAATGTTATGCATTTGACACGCTCTCTTTGGTTATCTAAATTACCAGCCTGGCTGAGAAAGGTGGCTGCTGTAGTGAGCTGGGTGAGGTTAGATGTCATCTGAGGGCCTCTGCTTGATGTGCCTTTGCAGGCAGAGCTCAGCGGGAACTTTGCTATTGGGATGAAAGCCATAGCTTAACCTATGGGTGGTTTGAAATAACTTCATTGTAGAGTGGTATCCAGAGTGAAGATGGGACTCCACAGGAACGCTTCCCTTTCCCCAGCTTGCCTTTGTTGTTGCTACTTTGGTGAATATTAAGAGAGGTTGCTGACCCTTGCAAGCCTGTGACCTCTGTATCTGAAAGGCTGGTGGAGAGGAGCCTTCTTCTCAAGCTCGCCCAGCCCATCTTTCCCCAGCGCTCTCCTTCCTTCCGCCAGCGTGACACTAGGGAAGTGCAAGCTATGGAAATGCCCCTTCGGAGCTGCCACCCTTGGAGCAGATCTGGTGTGCTCCCACCGTGTGTGGCTGACGACTCTGCCTCGCATCCCTCAGGCAGGGCCGTGTGCCTTCTCCGGGAAGGGAACCAGCAGGCAGTCTGGCTCACATCCTGCAAGTAAGACCTGGTGGATCATGTGGCTGATAAGAAGGTCCAAGGAGTGCAGAGGGAACTTATCAGGGAAGAATGTGGGAGGCAGACAGCTAAGGGCTGCACGTTGATCTAAGGGAACAGCACAGGAAGCCTGCAGTGACTCACCTAAGCAGCGTCTGTGCAGCAGCATTGCTGTGTGCCATGACGTGGCTGCCTGTCCATCACTTACAGTCTTAATGCCTGGTTCTTTCATCTTAAAGGCTAATACTTAGAATATTAGTTTTGGAGAAGGTAAAGCAGGGTGGACCTGATTTTAATTTTGCAGTGTTTTCCAGCTGCAGGAGCTGTGGCACCTCTGTGTACCTCTGGAGCTGCAGGTTCTCATTTCCCTGAGGTAGCTCTGACTGACACTGGGTGAGCTGCAGTGAGGGTGAAACACAGCACCCAGACTGATTCTCACTCTGTGTGCAATCAGGCACAGCACCTCTTCTCCTGCTGATGTGGGAGTTTGTTCCTTCCAGGAGTGGGAATTTGATGAATTCAGTAGAAAGGTTCTGGTTCACCGCACAAGGGGGAAAGGGTTGTGTAACCGAATCCTGCAAAATCCACCAGTGCCATGGAGGGTCCCATAATGGGCCTTGGCTGCGTTGTGAGAGCCAGTGAGAATAAAGCAGTTATTTTGTATTTTGCATTGGTCAGCAGCTGCTCCCACCACAACTTTCCCTGCAGGTTTGGTGAGCCTGATCATTTAAAGTGGACTGTGTCTAACAGTTAAGGTGTGCATAGGTTAACCAGAGAGTAGGCAGACAGTTCAGTGTGAGACCCTCTCACCGCTTGCTTTTATTCCTATTTTCACAGGCAGGCTGAAGTTTTCCACAGAAATTATTCTTGGGAACACTGAGGGCTCCCTGCCCTGAGGCCCACGCTCCTGCCATGCCTGGGCTGGCTCCTGTACGTGCTGTATCATGTCATGGATGCAGCAATCCCTGTGCCTGGGGGTGGCCGCAGCCCTCCCTCATCTCTACGCAAACCACCCATGGGCAGGCCTGGCTCGGTTTTGTTTATGTGCATTGAAGCAATGGCTGGGTCACAGATGAGTCTGGAGAGTGGTCCCTTCCTTAGTGACTGGCCCATCACACCGGAGCAGCCCTGGGAGAAGCCACCCTTACCTAGAAGATGGCCATGGCCCATGGATGCACTTACTTGCCCTGTGCTTGATGTGCTGGTGCAAGTTTTTGTCTTGTAAATTTGGGGCCTATGTGCTGAGAAAAGTTATAATGACTTCCATTAATTGTGTGAATGGCTTTTTTTCCTCTCGGAGGTGTGGGTATTGAGTAATTGTATTGTTTATTGCACTTAATGGGACATTAATCAACAGCCCTGTAGGAGCCAGTGCACTCCCAATGGGCTATGCATCCTGCTTATTATCTTAATTCCAGGTATGATGTTAATTACCATATAAGCTTTAGAAGCATCCAGTTTCTATAACACCCATCCTCACAAGCTGTAGCTTCACAGGAAGAATTTGATATGATCTCCTTTGGTTCCTTTCTTCCCATGAGCTGCAGCAGGAACTCCCATTGCCATTCATTTATGAAGACAAGCTTATGGACTAAAACCTAATTTACTTCTAAACCAACCTCTTAGAAAGACCAGAAGAACAAATTGTTATGCCAGAGTATTGCCTCTGCCAGCCCGAGCTTGTGGGACAGATCTAGGGGTGAAACAGGTGATTTATTTGAATTTGAGCCTTGAACCCTACCTTGTTTTTCCCTCTTGTTTTGTGCCTGCCCTCTGTGCCACCTGCAGTGTTTAAGGGGAGCAGAAAGCTGCTGCTACTGCACGTGACAGGGTTTTGCTGTCACATATGGGATAGGGATGGCTTGTTCCAAACTTTCAGATTGGAATAGCAGCCTTCTAGGTGATGGACCATGACTTTTCAATCTAAAGGCATCCATTTGCTGTGCAGAGAGTAACCGGTCCAGTCTTCTGTTTTGAACCAGGAATGTCCCATTTGGGAAGCAGAACAAAGCAGGTCCAGAGAGGGATTGCTGCTGAGTGGAAAAGTGCCGTCAGGTAAAGGAGGGATCAGAGCTGGATGTTTCCCACAACTGGACATGGGGGTCTTGTCTCAGAGCCAGACCGTCCTGCAGGCGTCCCGGGAGATTTGCAGAGCAAATCTTTGGCCCCTCCACCCCCTCTGTTCTCACCACTAACGAAGCAGACGTACATTGTCATCAATAGCCACTGCCATCCCACTTAGTGATACACCTTTGCAGAAGCCTGGGAGGGAGAAGCTCTGGCTCCAAACCTTGTGCTTTAGCAGTTAATTATTTCTTTTCATGTTTTATGACAAGATGTCCAATGAAGTGAGACAACAGCTTTAAAAATTGGATCTCTTTTGGTTAACACGACTGCCCTGAGCCACCAAAGTCTTTTTTTCATGGCTCTGAGAAAGCCTAACATAAAGGTAGATTGTAACATAATGATAGCAGGCTGTCTCTTTCATCTGTATTTTGAATGCTGTTCTTAATGACATTAAATATTTGTCCTTCAGCTAACAGAGGTTTATTCTCTTAAAAATGTCTAGCCTACTGCATTATTGTAATTTCGTCCTTGTATTTGTATTTTACACTGTATTGTTTCCATCTTATTTTGTTCTTGCTCTACAGTGTTGAGAGTTTGACACCATACCATCTTCTTTTCATGTGGAATCACGTCTGCAGAGTGGAAATGCACCTCCTGTTCTCGCAGCTCAAGCTGTGAGATCTTTTTGCAAAGAAGGCATGTCATGAACAGCCTTTCACGAGGTCCCTGCCCCATCAGGTCTTGAGATTCTTTGAACTTCTCTCCCTTTGGGGATCTGTGCTTTGCTGCCTAAGAACTGTCAGAGGATGTTACTGTTTGCCTCTGTTTGGTGAGGATGTTCCCTAAGATGTTTTTCCCATTAATCCAGCCGCATTAGGGAGTGCAGTGCAAGGCTCACACTGTTTAAGTGAATCTGGTCTTGGTGTTGGAGCCCTCATGATGGACAGTAATGAGATGCTGAATGGATTTGTAATGAAACCCCAACTGGCTGAGTGTGCGGGGTAGCAGCATAGTGGCTGCTGTAATCTTTCTGCTTTGCAATTATGTTAGCAGCCATGAGGATTTTTTAATGTTTCATGATATTTAGGAAAGTGTTGTTTCTAAAATCAGGCAAAACATCTCCCAGGCTTCCTCCTGCACAGTAGCTGTCAGCCTTTTGGGATCAGTTGATATTAATTTGAGACACTTGGGAATTTGTTTGAATATGATGGTGTTGAACACAGTCAGTATGTCCAGATTTACTGTGTAAATTCTTCTTGGTGAAAACACAGCTGTTTCTCTCTGCCGTATCCGTCTTCTTAGAACATGGTGTTTAGTGGATGCTCATGAAATAGATGTGCTAACAAAGGAGTATGATTTTTCAAAGAGAAGGTGCTGGAGTTGAAGTCCTCTTCTAAACTGTTCTGTTGTCAGTCATCTCACCATCCCCTCACACTCTTTAGGGGTGTCTGAGTTCATCTTGTCTGAGATGGATTCAGTTTTCCCATGCTCTTGGCCCTAAAGACTGATCCTCATGCTTCCTTTCCCAGTGTCCTCATTCCATGGAGCTTTGGGTGCTCTTTCATCAGCTAAAGAAGGTGTGCTTCTTGGTGTAACAATGAGGGTCTTGCATTTGGCTGGCTACTGCTGTGAATGTCATTTCTACGGAGGTCTGAGCCTGCTTGTGGCCTCTCTGTCCCATTGTGGTGGGTCCAAGGCAAGGAGCCCTCCTGGCTCCTCTCAGTGAGGTCTCCCTGAGACACACTGGGGCCTCCTGCCATCGGCAGAGCCCCAGCGCTAAACCCCCTGTACCCATGCCCATCTCCATCCCCGTCCCCATCCCCGTCCCCGTCCCCGTCCCCATCCCCATCCCCGTCCCCATCCCCGTCCCCGTCCCCGTCCCCGTCCCCATCCCCGTTCCCATCCCCATCCCCATCCCCATCCCCATCCCCATCCCCATCCCCATCCCCATCCCCATCCCCATCCCCATCCCCATCCCCATCCCCATCCCCATCCCCATCCCCATCCCCTCTGTCCCAGCTGCCCCAGGGCTGCGCTTGAGCCCGAGGGCGCACTGGAGCCGGGGCGGCGATTCCTGCGCTCCCATTGGCTGCGCGCTGGCCAATCGCGGCTGGCCCCGCCCCCACGGCTATATAAGGCCAGCGCGGCGCTCACGCGGTCCGGTCCCAAGGGTCTGGTCCCGTTCCGCGCAGCCCGTGCTGCTCCTGCTCCATCCCCGCCGGGGAAGGGGTTTCCGGGGGAGGCTGCGGCGCAGATGCCCGTGTTGGAGTTGCTGGGGGAGGCTGACAGGACAGCCTCCCGTGAGAGGCAGTGAGTGCGGAGAGACCTGTCTTGGGTGCTTTGCAGGTGAGGACCTAGCCAGCCCTCTCCATTCCAGGGGAAGATATCCCTCCTGGATGCTTGGGTTTGAATTCTGGTCGTTTCTTCCTAATTTGCAGACTAGGGGCAAGATCAATAAAGTCACTTTGTAAATTGGTGGTAGGAAACATAATTAACAGTGTTCGGGGTTTAGCTAATTATATTGGTTAGGAATCCTAAACAGCCTAATTTGTGAAGTGGCTTTTGGCTGGGGATTTGGCTGACTTGATCGGGTGAAGGTGGTACGTGAGACACTTGTCACTTGTTCCTAGCAGGGAATATGGATTAACCTGAACAAAGCAACCGTGTGTGAGATGTTTCTGGTACAGGAGGCTTTGAGATGTGGGTCCCCTCCAGAGTCATCAGGCAAAGAGTTTAGACTCTGCATGGACGTACACAGAACATGTGGCTATCTATATTGAGCAAGTGGTGGATAGTTTCTTGAGCTGATGATGATCCTTGGAGGTAAGTGGGCATTTCCAGCAGGCCATACTCTGGTGGCTCCCAGGAAGGTTCATGAGGATGGTGCAAGCTGATCTGGGTGAAGCAGGGAGCTGTGATGTGCTGGGAGGGTGGGTGCTTTACCTGTCCTCAGGGTGGTGGGGTGCAGGGGGAGCAGAACTGCTGGTCAGGGCAGGATCAGGAACAGCAGTGCATGCACAGCTCGCTGCATTGCCCCAGCACAGCAACTCACTTCAAAATGCTTTTGGTGGGCACTGAGCCACTGCCTTGCTGGTAGAAAAACCTTTAGGTTGTGGCCTGGTTAAGAACGCTTCTGCTGCTCACAGTTGTTGAGAACCAGCTCCTTGGTGTTGTTGGACCTGGAAAGTGCAATCTGGTGAAATGATTGTGTAACAAGTCGCTTAAACTGCACATTTACATATATGAAAGCAGAGGAAGAGGGGGACCCCGTGGGTGTTTCTGGGTTCCTACACCATCTCCAGGCTGGGAGTGTTTGAGCTCCCTGTCCCTGCTGGTGGAGCTGGTGCTCCAGAGGGGCCTCTTCCATCCCATCATCCCTCAGCACCCAGCTGGGGGCTCCTGGGTGGTGGTCTCAGACCAGGGCTGGTGTTGAGTGGAGCTGGTGTGTGTCTGTTGCTGCTGTGACACCATGGAGTCCCATCAGTCCTCTCCTGTGTGCGCCGTGCCTTTGTGGGTGAGGGAAGGGAAGGCCAGAGCTGGTGGCTGCTCTGGGTGGGCTTTGTGAGCCTCTCCCTGCACATGGCCCTTGCTGGTGGCTGGGAGAGCCGGAGCTGCTCGAGCCCTGCTTGGCTCCCACCAAGGGAGCAGGGTGGGATGGGGCCAGCGTGCTGTACCTCGTGTCTGTCCCTCCCGCTCCAGCCGCCCGGCCCCGTGGCCATCTCCTGTCATGGCCCACAGTTTTATTGGTGCTGCAGCCCAACGCTGGCTCCTCCACGGAGGGTGGCAGCGCGGCAGAGGGGCTGTGCACAGCTCTCACCCATTCTTTGGAGGCACGGCGGGGGATGGCCCTGGCTGCATCCACGCTGCTGCCTCCTGGGCCTGGATGTGACATTTGGCTGGTGCTGTGAGGCCACCAGGACTGTGGAGCTCTTTCTCTGCAGCTCTTTCTCCTGGGGCGCAAATTCCATCTCTTAAAAAGGACTTAATAAACAAACAATGGCTTGAAAGCAGGCAGGGAACAGAGGGGCATCCCGGGAGGAGCTGGAGGAGAACCTGTGAGGAGTGCAGGCACAGAGCTGCTGGCTTCACCTCCTCCGGGTGAGAGTCCCAGTGCTGCCATCCTCCCGTTACCTCTGCTCGTTCCAAATTGATGACAGTTAGCAGAATGCTTGGTGCCAGTAATCCTGTCGGAGACTGGGAAGCAGAACCTGAGCCTCTGATTTATTTGCATGCTGCAGAGCGAAGGGAGGGGACGTACTCGAGCGCTTCCTCGGTCTGAAACGGGATGGGGACTTTGGAGAATAAATAATGTGATGACACCAGGGCTTATACGCTTGTTCAGCTGCATTGATTTAATTCGAAGGGTCTCGTGGTTGTATTGATCTGGGTCTTTCTGCTACTGGCAGAGCCTGGGGAGTGGGAGGGCTGGGCCCAAACACATAGGAGTGCACGGGTGATATTTTACCAGAGCCTCTTGGTTCTTTACAAACAGCTGCTCAGCAGCTCTGGGGTGTTTGCTCAGGTGCCTGGGTAGGGAAAGAGTCTCCCCAAAGAGTTCTCTAGTTAATCCTTGCTAGCTGCCCGTTATGGATGGCAGAGCAAGGACCTCTCTGTTTAGACTTTAATCACTCCACTGTAAAGGAGCCAAGGCACAGGCTAACTGAACAATATCAGCAGTAAAAAAGACCCTAAACACCTCACCCCAGACCAGACCAGTGTTTCCCACACGCTCGGCCCATGCCAGAGCTCCTTGCCTGTGTAATAAGGGAAGAAGCAGTGTTTGGGGTCACTTGCCCTCCCTGGCTGTGCCAGGCGTTGTTCGCCCCCGGCCCTCCTGCCTAACCTCCTCATTCTTAACCGGGGGCTCTGCTCTTGTCTCTCAAGGGCTAAACTTGTTAAAATGAATCACATTTGGCATATCTCCCCGTGGTGCCTCTCCAGATAAAAGTGGTCCCAGCTCGCATGCTCTATTTTTGTTTTGTTTCTGTATGTGACAATTTTCTCTATACAAAACCCTCTTTTGTCAGTTTGTAGAGGAGATTATGGGGAGACAAGAGCCCGCCTTTTTTATATCCATCTTGCGCTTTCTCATGGCTGCAGGAGTGGCATTGTTCGTGGCCAAGGAACAATGATGTTCTTCTGTTCCCATATCTGATGTGATTAAAGGAGCTGCGGAGCAGAAGTTACACTGAAGATTATAATGAACAGAGGAGACCTTGCTACTGGACTTGAGATGCAAGGGAAGATTTTGGCCCTGAACTTGCATCCTGTCAAATAAATACCCTTTTTTTTCCTAATTTGCTAAAACATCTGAAATTACGCCCTCGATAAAGACTGTAAGTGGACAAAGTGCATCCCTGGTGTGCTCTCCTGGCCCCAGAGTGCAATCCATATTGGGCTTAGTGTGAGAGCAGCCATCCCAGCTCCCCAGGGTGCTGCCTGGCTGTGGGTGTGTGGATGGGAAGAGTGCTTTTTAGATCAAAAAGCACAAGGAAAAAGCTTGCCAGCAAGCTGTTAGCCCTCTTAGGAAGGCCAGAGAGGGACTTGCATTTACAGATTTTTAGCTGAAAGGAACCCAAAGCATCTGTAAAAGAGCAGGAGGTGAGAAAGCTGGTTCTTCATGGCTGGGCTCAGGCCTGATGTCCTTTCCTTGAAATCCTTAACAGCAAGGAGGGTCCTGCTGAGGAGGTGTTGAAGAGGCTTGGGAGCTGCTGAGGGATTTTAGCCTTGCTTCCTGAGGAAATAACTGTACCAAGTACAGACTGTTCTTCACCTTCTAGGAGCCTGGTTGCCAGATTGCAACCTGATCTATGGAGGAAGAGAGGCTGGAAGAGGATCAGGCTGGTGGCTGTTTCAGCCTTGGCAAGGTGGAGGAACAAGCTGCTTCCTGGTGCCTGCCCTCAGCTGACCAGCTCATCCTGAGGCACAGGGACACGTGGGGTTGGCAGATGAGGGCCTGAGCCCCATCATGGCACAGGGGGGAGTCTGTTGGGCAGGGTGCAGGCAGGAGGGGTGTGCATGGAGCAGTGCCTGGCAATGGTGAGCCAGGGGAAGATGGAGTGGTGCATGCTCCTCGGTGGGAAGGACCTCTCTCTGCTGATGGGCAGAAAATTCTTGGAGAGTCTCTTCTCCATGGTCCTCTTTCCCAGGAGCCCCTGCCCCCCTAAAAGGGGAAGGTGCCTTTACCTCTTCTGGGTAGAAGGGCTGTGTGGACGCCAGCCTGAATTCTGGAGGGGAAGGATTCATTCCCCACCTCCCTAGGGTTTGGAATAGTCTCCCTTGTGTGTTGGGGGATGCTCAGCCTTCACATCCCTTCCCTCTTTTCCTGCAGCTTGCATTGTCATGTACTTTGTTATTGATATGTAAAGTCGTGGCCCCTTTGTAGCCTCCCAGGCACTTCTGCATGCCAAAAGTCTGACAGTCCCAGGCTGTGGCTGGGTAGAGCCCTTCCAGTAGATACTTTGAGGGCAGGTGGTGGGTGCAAGTGTTGTGTGCAGCAGTGGTCACAGCCAGGAAGCACCCTCTGGGCTACCCCAGTTGCTGAGCAGCAGCATGAGTCCACTGGGAACCGGGAGACACCGAGGAACCTGAGGGATTGAGATCTCCCCGGGTACTGGGCCATCCAAAATCCAGATGTGGACAAGCAGTGGATCTTGCTGTTTGTGGCAGTGAGTGGGGCAGCCTGGTTTGATATCTCTGTGGCCAAGTCCTCACAAGTGCCTGTGTGACCATGTGCAAACAGGGCTGGCAAAGCTTAGGTTAACCGCAAGCCTGGTGTGAGCTCTTGGCAGCAAATCTCTGGGAGCCACGAACACAGCTGGTGGAAAGGTGGGAGCTTGCCAGCACCTGAGGGTGCTTTGCATCCAGGTTGGTTTGGAAGCCCTGTCCTTCCTTACAAGGCATCGCTGATCTGTGTCTCAGTGTGTCTCCCTGATGTTCTACTCGATGCACAGAGCTTTAGGCTGTTATGGTTAACTGGAAGAAATAGACAGAACGTGCAAGCTACCTGGCTGGGAACTGATCTCAGCATCTGTACCCCACTGGCCCTGGATTTTCACTCTAGAAGCTGGGGATTAAGTGGCAGCCTGGGAAGTGACCAGTCTGTCTTGATAAGGAGCTCAGTTCTGCTGCTGTTGTGAACACCTGGGGCGCAGGGGAGGCTGCTTCCAGCCCAGGGCTGGGAAGAGTGGCTTTGTGAGAGCTGGTGGGTGCTTGCACTGAAGGTGGGCGAGTGCTGAGTTAGTGTGCAGTGCAGTGACAGGTCTGTTTGTGTGAGGAGGGGTGTCTGCAGGAGCACCTGGGTCTGCAGGCATCACATTTACAAGACAGTCTTGCAGTTTTATTTCAGTGTCCAGAGTTGTGGAAGAAGGGCGTCTAAGGTCTTTCAGTGACCAGCAGCCCTGCACAGCATCAGTCATCCTGGAGCTGGCGTCAGAAGGACATGCTTTGTATTGCACTTGTGTTCTGCAGTGCACTTGCTGTTTGCTCTTACATATTTGCTTTTCCACTTGATAACTTCTCTGTGGACTCTTGCACCAAAGGCAGTATTTAGCAATGCATATTCCCTTGACTGTTTGGTGCTGAGGTGCACAGCTGGAATACTAAGTAATCTCTGTCACAAGGCAAGCCTGGTTCTTGCAGAGGCCCTCCTTGACAAGAGCATGAGCACCACCTCTGCAGACCTTGCTGGTGAAGGACAGAGCTGTTAAATCCCGTTCCCAAATGCTTTTGGGTGTCACCATCCATCCTGTGACTGGGTTGCTTGCTGAGTGTCTGAGGCTCCCCTCTGCTGTCCATCATCTCTCCTGGAGATGAGGTTGTTGAGAACACATGAACAGGGTGTCCAGCAGTGATCTGCTCGGTGTGCCATTGTGGTCCGTGCTTGTGCTCACCTGGCATCACTGTGGGACTTGGGAACTGTTTGTAAAGTTTCCAGAGCAGGGATGTGGGTGCTCGGGTCAGCTGGATTTGGTTCTTATTTTTCAGTGGGGCTGTCTGGAAGTTGCTCTTGCTCAGTGTTTTTCTTTGGGTTAGTGGAGGCAACTTTAATGACTGTGTCTATATAAACTGGAGAAGGTTTATAAAGAATCAAGCTTCTGGTGACAGCTGCTGTTACCACGCTCAGTGTTGCATGGCCAGAACAGAAGGGGTTTCTGTCCTGGGATCCATATGCTATTACAAGGCAAAAAGAGAGATGGTGGGGCTGCATCAGACAAGCTGTGGCAGCAGAGGAGACACGGCGGTGATGGGACTCTGTCCAGATGTGCTTGCTTTTGCAATTTCCTCAGATGCATAATTGAGTATGTTGGCTGTGGCAGTGAGGATATGTGTCCATGCTCTCCCCTGGAAGGAGGAAAAAAAATCCTCTTTCTTTTTTTAGAGAAAAATAATCCTTGTCAAGCTCTTTCTACAATACATGTGGTCCTGTATTAGCACAGGAGGGGTTAATCCTGACTTGAGGGACAGAGGGCTGGTGTCGGCTGAGCGGTGCGGTACATGCCGTGTTAAACTGGAAGCTCTACAGGAAGGGAGAAAAGCTTTTCTACCCACAAGGTGAGGCAGGGATCAATGAATCAAAGACATAGGTATTTCATAAAGCATGTGGCAGGGGGCGGCCCTTGGATTACTAGAAATAATGTGATATATTAGCCCTTGATTTGGCGGAGTCTGCCTTGTACTAAAGAGGAGGAGAGTGTAAATTGTGATGATTTGTGTAGAGTTTCTGACGTTATCTTGGCAAAAAACAGCCATCTATACAGATAAATGCACTTGATCGAAATTGTGCGTGTGAGTTTTTATATGCAGTTTTTTCTGTGGTTAGAGAGGTCTTGGATGGACATGAGGAGATGTGGATAATCTCAGCAGAAGGACAACAGGATTAGTGGCTCAGGGCCATGCCTGTGGGTGGAAGAGGAGGGCCTCTCTGCTTTTTAACCTAGAAATTTGAGATCCTACACCTTTCCTGGGGAGACCACAGGGCAGAGGGTGAGTATGCCATTCTGGGCATTGCCAGGTTCCCCTGTGGAGCAGCTCCTTTGCCTTGACGTGGGGTTTGCAAGCGTGGGTGGGAGAGCAGAGTCCCTCTGGCATGTTGGGAATGGCGAGGACAGCGCTGCAGAGCCAGTCTGTGTAAGGATGTGCCCTGGGAGAGGCAGGATGCAAAGCCAAGGCTTTGGTTAGCAGGAGCTCTGATGCTGCATTTTTCTCTGTGGCAATTGGCTCAGCTCCTTTCCCCCACAGCTCTACCCACTGTGCATTGTGAGCTGAGCTTGCCTGAGAACAGGAGAAAACATATCCTCGTCCTCCATCGTTCTCAGTTAGAGCTTCAGCTGCCTGTGAGCGGAGATAAATGGGAATCAGAGTCCTTTGGGTTCAAAGGGACCTCAAAGCCCATTCAGTTCCACCTCCACACCTCCCGCTGGGTCAGAGTGCTCGAAGCCCCATCCAGCCTGGCCCTGATGGGGCAGCCAACAACTTCTCTGAGCACCCTGTGCCCGCGTGGGCAGACAGCCCTCAGCTGGGGCGGTGGGCGCTGCGCGGGATGCGTTGAGCAGTTAATGCAACTTCCCTGACTATAATTCTTTCACCTCCATTATTTCATTGGCTCTAAGTGTTCCCGCTTCATATAACCCTGCAAAATCAACAGTTGAATTTAGTATGACTGAGTAATTCATATGGCACAGGTACTGACAGTGGTAATTCAGCCTCTAAATTGTGATCATAAATTTCCACGGCATGGCACTGCTGAGGGGGGTGATGATTTTATTGGGCAGAGCAGAGTCACTCAAGTAATTAAACAGGGGAAGGACCGTGTGGCTGCCAGGGGCGCAGCACAGCGTACGTGGGGCCGGGCTGGCAGCGCGGGCCAGGGCGCGCTGGGGCGGTGTGGCACGAGCACGCTCAGGCCTTTGGTAGCAGTTGCTGTGCTTAACCTGCTCCTCTGCAGAGGTGGTGGTGGCTCTGAGGGCACTGCCTGGGTCTGGGCAAGAGTGAGCAGCACAGCACTGGGGGTTGGGAGTGGTTGATGGTGGCCGGTCAGCCTCGGATGGGAGCGAGAGGTGGACAGAGGGAGCAAGGGTGGATGTACCTTGTGCTCTGGTGCTGGTGATGCCTAGCACTGCTGGATGTTGGGTCAGGTTGGATGGGGCTCTGAGTAACCTGATCCAGTTGAAGACGTCCCTGCTTATTGGACGGGGTAGGACTGGATGACGTTTATGGTCCCTTCCAATACAAAACACTCTAGGGTTCTCTCTGCAGCCAGTCTCCAATGCTCAGATTTACAGGGCTGACTTAGGTAAGAGGTCTGAATTTCTGTGCCAAGAGGTGAGTTGGGTCTCTTAGTGCTCCTCTGAATTATAATAAAAGAAAGTCTTTTTAAACAGTTTATAATCTGGAATTCTTAAAGGACTACAGCATACCTATTGCTTCCTATAGCTGTTTTAGGGAGGAGCAGCTTTAGCCATTGTCTTCTCTGCTGAGCTTAACTGTGGCTTCATGGAAATAAAGAAGTGCAGTGAACACCTCAGGCTGTGAGTGTCGGGCTGGGAAATGTTATGCCTCTTGGTGCCTGCTCTGAGAAGTGGAGTGAGAGCAGGCGTGAAGAAGGAGCTTGGATGCTGCGTGTGTGTGGGAGGCAGGTCTCTTGGAGGTGGTGGTGGCACTCTGGACTTCTGGAGGCCCTGATCACCTTCAGCTCAGAGCTGGCACTGCTGTGGATGCAGCTGGTTAACCTTGCTGTGAGCATTGCTGGGGTTTGAGCTGAGAGGTTGCTCTTCCCCCAAGAAGTGGGAAATGAAGTGCCCTGGTCACAGGCTTTATGGGGTACTTGGACCTGCAGGGTGAGCCGGGGCTCCCGTCTGCAGTGGGAGCACAGTGTGAAGCATGGGAAACACTCTCTGCTCAGCCCTGGCTGGTTTGTCTGACCAGGACCAGCTCCTGCCTGGTTTGCAGGAGGAACCCCACTCACTGGTCACGGCGTTGGTGCTGGCGGGCACAGGGGCATCAGGCCAGGGCCCCCTCCTTGGCTGAAAAGTACAGGTAGGCTGTAGGTTATTGAACTGTGGGAGGGGGTTGTGAGCCAGACATGCAAGAATGGTCTAAAGTTAGAGAAAATGTATTTATTACAATACTTTTCATGGGCAAGTTATCATTTTGTCAAACTTTATTAGAGAAGGTAATTAATGGGCTGTAAAAGGTGCTAGTGCGTAGCCGGTAAAAGAGCTAGTCCTGGGCAAATTGGCAGTTCATAGATTTATGGTTCCTTCTTTCCCCATTTATTAATATGGAGAATGCACATGAAGTGTATTATGTGCATGGGCTGGTGAGCCCTGGTGCTCGTTGTGCTCCTGTGGCCTGGCTGCGGTGAGGAGGGGGGAGCAGAGCGGGTGGTGGGGGCTGCTGGGCTGTGATGGCCTTTTCCTCTCTCCCTGTCATCTCTCCAGGTTGTGGTCTCCACATGGTGAGCAGTGCTGAGGAGGAGTGATCATTAAATACGTGGCCTGTCACAGGTGGGCTGCAGCCCCTGCCCTGCAGCGAGGGCTGGTGTGGGGTGAGAGGTGCTTGTTGTGGGGACCTGGAGTGGTGTGAGAAGTGCACGTCCTGTGTCCAGTTCTGGAGTCCTCAGCACAGGAAGGACCTGGAGCTGTTGGAGGGAGCCCAGAGGAGGCCACAGAGATGGTCCAAGGGCTGGTGCTGTCCTGTGTGGGATGGCTGTTGTGTCTGGCTTGATGCTGTTGGCAAATCCTTCAGGATGTTCTTGTATTCATGATCCAGGTGTGTTCAAAAGAGCTACAATAGCAACACTGAACTCTTTTGCTTCAGGTTGCTGGTGAAGATGCTTATTATAGATAAGCAGCAAGCAGACTCTGTGCCCTTCTGTCCTCTTGCTGAGTGGTTAGGGCAGAAGATTTGGCAGCTTTCAAGAACTGAAGAAAATGGTGCAAGCTAGTGTAATTTCTCCGATTATTTCACCTTTTGAATGGTAGGTCAGGATTCTGGAATATCAATTTCTAGTTACCTGCTTCTCAGTGTTTACAGGCGAGCTCCTTGCCTTATCTCCAGGCAGCACAACCCCTGTGTAGCAGTGGGGATGCCTGTCCTCTCCGCACGGCTCCGCCGGCCTGGGTGGGACGTGCTCTGGGACAGGGTACTGTGCTGATGCAAGGAAATGGGAAGCGACCCTGTGTGCTGGCCTTATCTAAGGATTTCTCTTTCAGATGTTTAAAGAAATCCCCTGTGATACTTATCTGGCTGTCAGATGGGGCAAACGATCTGGGCCAGTTACTGAAATGGATAAAACAACAGCCAAGAATGCTTCTACTTGCACAGTGAATGTGGAAAATATGATTTTAGTGTTTAGTGGTAGTAAATATCAGAGATGCACATGTGGTTCTGAGCAAATGGTGAGTTCTCTTCCTGCCTCGTGGCACCCTGAGGGATGTTTCGGAGGTCCTGGATCTGCCCTCTCAGCTTGGCTGCCTTTGTTACCCTGCCTTGCTGCCTTTTCTCACCTCTGATGGTTTGTGGAGATGGGCGAGGGCAAACCCCTGGCTGTGGTGGGGTGAGGATGGCTGGTGGTGTGCACAGCTCTGCTATGGGTGTCCTCCTTCTCTGAGCCCCCCACCATTGTTTCAGGGCTGGTCCCAGGTTGGAAGTGCTGAGCTGTGCTTGGCCAGCCCCTGTCTGGGGGTGTTTTCTTGCTGGCCTTTGCCCACCACTTGGCATATGTCACTGCATGAGCCGGCTTCTGCAGGACATGGGCTGCTGTTTATCAGCATCTCCTCACACAGGTGAGCACCAGAGACACTCCCTGCCTGTTTTGGAAAAACAGAAGTAATATGGGGAGTGTAAGGTGCAGCCTCACTGAGGTGAGTTCCATGTCCTTGCGAAGGGGCCAAGTCTTGGTGGGTGATGCACCAGGATTTGTGGTACTCCAGACCCTCAGGCTGCAACTGTTCACCTCAGTGCTCAGGGAGAGTCTGGCCAGGGGGGTCAAGTTGGGCCACAGCAGCTGCTGTGGTCGTGAGCCAGGCTGATGGTCTCGGTGCCAGCCCTTCCCAGGGTGGCTGCGGCGCAGGGGCCGCGGAGGTGGTTTCTATTCTGTGCCCTTGGCCCGGCCGGAGCCCCTGCCTGGACCTCTCCTTCCCCTGTGGCTGACTGCTCTGCCAGCCAAAGGTCCCTTTCTCCTTGGCCTGATCTGCTCCTGTCCCAGCCCTGTGCCTGGTGTCTTGTTTTCTCCTGGGGATTACGTTGATACCATTGATTGGTTTGTTTTAAATAGCTCGGGCTGCTGGGTCATTATTACTAGATGCTGATGCATAATTTATTGATAGAAATATTGGCTGCCTGGTAGAGGGGCATTGACTTCCACCTCTTAACCCTTCACCTCTTGTTGTTGCTGTGGTCTTGGAACACCCAGCTTTTTCCAGGCTGCAGAGGGTGATTTTATTTTCCACAAGCTTTCTCTTTTCCCCCTTTGGAAGGTAGAGATAGGCCGGTCTGTGTTAGTGACTGCCTTAACAGCCAGGAGAAAGAAAACAGTGTGGTTAAGTGGCTGGGTTAAAGCAGAACACATGTTATGCCTGTGGCTGGCACTGGTTTATACTGGTTTTGTGTCTCATGCCTCCACTGCCTTGGTTTGGGATACCTGGGGGTTTGCTCGCAGAGATGTGCTGGGAAAAGTAGCTTTGCCTGTTGTGAGCCTTGGCCAGAGGAGAGTGGGATGGTGCTGCTTCCCTCTGGGAAGCTGAGCCCAGCTGCTCCTGCTGCTGAGGATGCTGCCAGCCCGGACACAGCAGGGACACAGCCCTGTCTCCAGCCTGGAGCTGGCAGTTTGCAGGAAACCTATTGGCACAGGTCAGGCTGCTGGCAGAGAGTCGAGAGCTGCGTTAGGGAGCTGTTGGCCAGGCTCGGGGAGCGCCTGATGTTTAAAAGATCAGAAACATGAAACCAGAACTAGCCAGTGAAAACAAGGGATTTTGCTCAGGCTCCACAATTGCTGCCTGCTGCTCTGCTTCTGCTATTATCACACTTCCTACAGTGCCAGGAGCTAATCCAGGCTTCCCTCTGCGCTGGACTCTCAGCCGCATGGAGCTGCTGAGCCTGCAGCCAGCGTTTCACTTGCTGGCAGGGCCCTCGCCCCGAGGACCCAGGACAGGCTGCTCAGTCACGTCGGAGGAGAGATGTGCCAAGGCAGTGCTGTTCCATCACCACCCTGTGCCAGAGGCAGAGGGGGAGGTCTCTGCACACCCCATGGACAGGCTTTTGCCTTCGCATACCGAGTCCCGGCCACAGCGGCTCTGCAGATGTGGGCTCCTGCAGATGTGGCACGCGGTGTGGTGGGGGAACCACCTGGGTTCCTCAGGAGAAACCTGAGGGACAGGCACGTGTCTTTGGGACTTAGTGTCTCCTGCAAATAGCTCATAGCCCCCAGACCTCTCTGAGGTTGCCTTGGATTTCAAACCAGGCCAGGGAATTATTTGTAGAACAATCCAGGATCAAGGTCTTTTTATTTTCTAGAAATCTGTTTTCCTGGGGACACAGAAGTTTTCTTGTGGACTCTCTGTGTTAGGGATTACCTACCTAACCCTGCAAAGAACAAGAATGAACCTGGAGCTTAAACTGTCTTCAAACAGGGAGCGCCCTGGCTGCTGCCCTATTCCTGTGTCCTCACTTGCCTTTGGCAATGGAAGCACCATGTGGGGAATGTCCCTCAGATAGGGCTGGGCCTCTGGATTGCACATGCAGTTTTTTTCATGTGGAGGAGACCTCCTGAACCCTTCTAAGACCAAGCACAGGCTGCAGGATGCTGGGTTGCTGACTCCTGGTTTATGGTCCTGCCTTCCCATTCAAATCAGCTGTGAGCCCAGGTGCTTTCCTGTGGCCAACCCTCTGCTGTGGCTAAAGCCCCTCTAAGTTTGTGTCCTGGCGGGGACCAGGAACTGTCTTCCAGTGAAGTGTTGCAGATCCTGCTTCAGTCTGTGGGCATGAGGAGACTGATGGCCACTTTCTCTGCAGGCCCTGGTCAAATGTCTTTCATCTCACCTTATCCTGGTTTTCTTTGCAGTGCTTACACTCATGCAGATCCTAATTTCTGTGTCCCTTGCTTCTGCTGCCAGCATGGCAAGAGCCTTGCAGGCATCTCTCCAAGCACGTCCTTCGTCTTGCCTCATCTTGTGTTGATCAATAGGCTGCTCGGGGTGTGCTGTGAGCTGTAGCCTTGCTGCTGTCAGTGGAGACCCACCCATGCCCACCCTCTGCAGTGGAAGGAAGGCGACCAGATGTTCCTCATGGGCTCGGGAGACAGGAACATGGAAACAAAGCTTGGCCAGGGTTCATGTCTCATACTGCTGGTGTGCTCTTCTGGGCCAAGGAATGCTGCTAAAGCACAGCGTGATCTCGGGCCTTACAACACTATTGTGCTAGGACTTCACTAAGCAGGCCTGGGGTGATCCTCCTGTGGCTTCAGTGGGAAGTGTACGTACGTCTTCTACACCAGACTCTGGCTTTTGACTGGGACACACGTGTTGATGAGATGCAAGGTACCACAGCCCAGCTCTGAATGCTTTCAGAGCTTCCTCCGAAGACCCTTGGTACCCCGGTGTGCTAAGAAAATACTCCAAGACAGGCTGTTTGCATGGTGTCTGGTGCTCCCAGCTGGAAGAACGGAAGGAGCATATGAAAATGAGTAATTATCTTTAAAAGTTATCCAGATGTACTTGCTGGCCTTTCTTTTGTATACCCCGAGCTGGTTTCCATCTTCCTTGCTGTAGGTTCTCAATCTTGGAGAAAATGGATTTTTGGAGGGTGAGGGAGGACGAGATCGATGAAGTCAGATGCTAATTTCACAACTGGAAACATGTGAAATATGTCTCATTTAAATGGCAGAGCAGCAGCAGGCCCGTTTCTCTCGGTGTGTTTCTGCTGGTGGTGATAACGCTTTGCAGCGCGGCCGTGGAGAGCGTCAGCAGGGGCCTGGGAGGGCCAGGGCATCGCCCCTTCCCTGGTTGGCTTTCTGGCTGCAGCACGCTGATAGCCTGGCTCTGCTCGCTGTTTATGAAAGAAAGATTCAAGTTTTTTTGTTTTTTCCAAATTGTTCCCAATCCCCAGGAAAGTTAATTTTAAGCCTTTCCAAGGTTTTTAATTAGTAGGTTTCTTAGAGCTGGTTCAGGCTCCCCTCCCTCCCCTTGCAAAGAGGAGACAGTGCTGTCCTTGAGCTATGCCTGGGTGGGAGGATGCTCAGAGGGTGGTCTCTGGCCCCTGGGTAGCAGAGCTGTGGGGTTATCAGCCAGACTGGCTGTTGGTGGAGGGTGATCTGTCCTTCTGCTGAGCTGAGGTGGGAGAGGCACTGACCCTGCCCTGTATCTGGCAGGTTTAGTGCACGAGGGGGCTTCTCCAGGGACAGGAGGAGTAGTTTGTGCAAAGGCTGACCATTCTAGGCTAGGGTTTGTTGCAAATTGCTACCCCTGTTCTTTGTGTCCATGTGTGGCTTCCTACAGAAATGGCCCAGGAGGGAGTGAGCTTTGGCTTTTCATCTGTCCCCACTTAAACCTCTCAGCCAGCTTTGCAGCTCGGTGTCAGGCGAAGGGCTCCTTGAGCACACAGCGTTCACTCACAGTGAAGTCTCTGGCAGCTGTTTTCTTTGGATGAGTTCCCTAGATCAAGAGTCAGCACATGCTCACCATGGGACCTATTTGGTAATGGGTTGAGAACAGATAATCTTAGACTAGTCTGGTTTGCATGAGGACTGACTCGAGCCCAGTTCATGTTTGACTATCGCTTTGGAGCTGAAGGCTGCGGTAGGTTCAGTTGTGCAGGTCCTGGTCAGGCAGCATTCAGTCACATGAATGGGTCACGTGGGTGTGCACCTACTCGATTGCCTGTTGTCTGCAGGCAGATGACCCTTGCACCATGGATGTGGAGGGGGGAGAAATGGAAGAAATGCAGTCATTCATAAAAATGGACAAATGAGTCCATGTTTCATGTGTACTCAGGTATCCTCATACCTACATCTTGCTTACGTGTCCTAGCCTGGATCCTCTGAAGACTCTTGCCTTTTTCCCAAAGCCTGTCATTGTGAAGAGCTTTGGATCTTCTGAATGAAGTCACAGCATAAAAGGGACTGGGGAGCCAGATCTGATGGCATTCTCTGATGGGGTTACAGCATTGGTGGATGAGGGAAGAGCAACTGACATCATCTACCTGGACTTGTGCAAAGCATTTGATGCTCTCCCGCATGACATCCTTGTGTCTAAATTGGAGAGACATGGATTTGATGGATAAGGAGTTGCCTGGATGGTCACACTCAGTGTTGTAGTCACTGGCTCAGTGTCCCATGGAGACCAGGGATGAGTAGTGTTCCACAGGGGTGGGTATGGGGACCGCTGTTTAACATCTTAGCAATGTGGACAGTGGGATTGAGGGCACCCTCAGCAGGTTTGCTGATGACACCAACCTATGTGTTGTGGTTGATGTGCTGGAGGGAATGGATTGCATTCAGAGGGAGCTGGACAGGCTGGAGCCGCGGGGCTGTGCAAACCTCATGAAGCTCAACTAGGCCAAGTGCAAGGCCCTGTACCAGGGCAATCCCAAGCACTGGGTGGAGAATGGATTGGGAGCAGCCCTGAGAAGGTCTAAAGGGAGCTACAGGAAAGCTGGAGAAGGGACTTTTACAAGGACATGCAGTGACAGGACAAGGGGTAACAGGCTGAGCCCTGTCTGGACCGTCTGGATGTGAAGTGACAGTGAAGCTGTCACTGCTCTTTCTTGTGCTTCTCAGGTGTAAATCCGTTTTTGCTGGGGTTGTCTGAGCACTGTGACTGCCAGTTCAATCAATTGAGACAAATCCCCTTTATCTTAAAGAAGAGCTGAGCCTGGGCTGGATTTAAAGTGGAGGAAAAGGGAGGTTCTGCCAGGCAGGTTCTTGCACCCCGAGCCCACACTGTGCGTGGGCTGGGGAAGTTGGGATGGGGATGCTGTGCTGCCCTGGCCCGACCTGCTCTGTGCCGTGGAGTGTTCCCTTGGGTCTTTGGCCTCTGGAAATGCAGCTGCAAATCGCTGGGCACACGTCTAAAGCTGTGTGCAGGAATTGCTGGGAGAAAATCCAGCTCCAGGAATTGCTTTACAGAAAGGAAACAGATTTGTGCCTAAACACCCACACAGTGTTTTGTGCATTCAGCCACTCCGATAGCAGAGGATTGGCCACCCCATGCAAACAGTGCTACAGCTCAGCCGTGCTGCCAGGGATTTGCAGGTGTTTAATAGCAGGAATCAACTGCTCCTGTACCAGCAGAGATACAGTGTGGAACTGAATGCACCGTTGTCCTTTCTGTGTGCTATTCCTATGGAAGAATAATCCATAAATCAAGATATTACAAGGCTATTTAGTGATTCTTCAACTGTTATACATGTGTCAACAACAAATAAAAGAAGCATTTGATAGCATTAGTCCACATGCCAGGAAATCCTCCTGATTCCTTTCCTTACCTAAAAGAAGGGGAGACCTAAGGCTATTTGGATTAGCGCGCTGCGCTGCTCCTGCACAGGCAGTGTGTTCTGCCAAAGCACTGCCAAGAACTCACTTGTCACAGAGATGTGTAATGTGATTGCAGTGGAAAATAACGTGCAAACATTTAGCTGCCTTTTTTTTTTCTAGAGGGGAAGAGATTTTGATTAAATGGTAATTAAGAGTGTTTTGGACAACACGAGGCAGTCTTTCTCCCAGGTGCTTAATAAGTGCCAAGACTGTTGAGTGAAGTGTTTATTTAGCACAGTAAATGGAGGCAGTTATTGCCAGGCTCACCAGAACCAGTGTTTTGTGTAATCTTTCTTGGGTAGCATGTGCTGTGTGCTCTGCCCCATCGAGGCCAGTGCACGGGCAGAAAAGCCTCCTGCCTGCTGCATTGCTGCTGCTTCCCTGAGGTGTGATGCAGGGTGAAGCTGAATCCCCTCAGCCAGGCCCTGGCATGTCTCTATCACCCTGGACCATCCCCTCCGAGCAGGAGACACAGGCCACGGGCTGCTGCTGGTGTGCTTTGTGGGTCTGACTCTGGTCCCTGCCACACTGCGATGCCAACGCAGACACCGCTAGGACAGGTACCGGGCAGAGGCATTTCTGTAGCACCAGGGTTAAAGGGTGGAGAAGGCAGCTTGTCTTGGATTGCTGGTATTTTTTTCAAAGATGCTGTTTGCATTGATAGATTTTCAGATGATGCTCTAGCAAAAAAAAAAAAAATCGATGTCCCAGTGATTGTACCAGGAAGGGCAGTCGATGGTGAAAAAGCTGCAGCAGGCGTATTGGGAAATGGATTTTTTTTCTGCCCTCCAGACATTAACTTGAAATTCTTTGAAATGAGGAGAAAACAATCTGTGTCAGAAATGAAAAATTAAGGAGGTTAATGTGATGCCTTTTCCACTTTTAATTTCTTTGAATTCCAGTATGTCCTTGGAGGCTGGAGGGGTGGGAGAGCTCCGTTCCTAAGCCTTGCTCTGCCTGCTGCTGCTGCCCCTCTGGGCAGGACCCCCGCACGTTCACTGTGGCCGTGTCGCCGGCAGCGGGGCTGGGAGGTGGGTGATGCCCAGGAAAGCTGTTCCCCTCACAGTTGTGCAAGACCCGTGCTGCTGGGTGTCTTCAGAGCAGACAGGGAGGACACGTTGCGGGGTGAGCGTACTCAGTGTTGCAATAGCTGGATGTCTTTAGAGATTGGCTGCTTGACTGGGGTCATTTGCTCAACAGCATTAATGAGCAATAATTTTCTGTGTCTGAGGAGGAAGGGGGTATAAAGTGTTTGGGCAGGGAGGTGTTTCCTGTACCTGAGATGCTCCCTGTGTTCTGTCAGGCCACGTGCTGGTGTGCACACACGTGTGCACGTACACACACGTACGCTCCCAGACCCTGCTCCCGCGCAGGCAGCTCCTGCTCAGGGCTCTGGGAGGGGAAGGCTGGGCAGGAGGCTTCATGCTGTTGTTTTTCTACTTTGGGTAATTGTCTGCGCTTCAGCCTTTCTAAACAAAATGCCTCTTTCTTTCCTGTGGGGACCACTTTTCCCAGTCCCTTGGGTGGTCTCTTTATGCAGGTTTTTATCCACTCTGTGGTAGGCTGTAGGCAGCTCTCCAGAGAGCCGGAAAACCCTCTGGTTGCTTTACCATGTTGCAGAGGGGACAAAGTGAACACCCGGAGTCTTTAGGTTTGGGAGATTAAAAAGCAAGATGAACATTAAAAAGGAACGTAAATAACAGGAGGCTTTTCATCCCCACGGAGCCGTGGAGGGGTTGATTGCTCCCTGCCCGTAGAGGCAGTTTGTGTGAGTCCCCTTCTTCTTGAGCTGTCGCAGCCTGCCGAGCCCTGCCCAGACTGGGTGGATGCAGACATGCTCTCCTTGCAGAATGAGTGCCCTGTTCTGGGCTTGCCAACTGCTCCCAGCACCTCCTTGGAGGGTACTTGAGCACCTTGATCCCGTGGGAGGTGTCCCTGCCTGTGGCAGAGGAGTTGGAACTAGATGGTCTTTAAGGTCTCTTCCATCCCAAACTGTTCCACGATTCTGCTTCCTGGAGCCGTTTGTAGATGCTCCACTCCCAGCCTTTCCAGAGACATGGGCTGTAAAGCTCCTTGAGTGCTGCTTTGGGAAGGGGCCAGGCAAAGCAAGCAGCCTGCTCGGGGGCCATGTGTTATCTGCCAGCAGGTGATGGTTGCTTCAAATGCATTTCTCATTCGAAATTACTGCAGTGGGCACGGTGTGAGTCGCAGCACACACAAGCACCATTCACTTCCAGCCCTTCTGTAAACCTCTGTGTTGTTGTGTGGACCTGGCCATTGAAGCCCTTTGGTGTTTATCCAGATCCCTGGGTGCCTTTCAGGGCTTCCTCTCTCCAGGAGGCCTGTGGACCCCAGTGCTGAGCATAGGGAAGGCTTGGAGGTCCTGTCCTGCTCCACCAGTGCCTTTATCAGCCCCAGGCTGGTCTCACTGGTAAGTGACCACCCAGGACTGGGAGAGGATGCTGGCATCTTCCTTGGCATGGTGGCTGGGGTCAGGATATATTGGTTGTTTTATCATGAAAGGTGTAAGGGGACAATGGTGTTTGATGGCCAGGCATGGCGAAAGAGGAGAGAGAACCAGACAAAATCAATTGCGCTGTTAAGACGCTGTGGAGATCTTTGCGTGCACACTTTAAAAATAGTGAGTGATGTTCTAGTCAAGGCCTGTTTGCAAAAAAAAGCAGAATAAATCTCGAAAGGGGATGAGAGGAGGAGGAGAAGGTGGCACAGAACAACAGCTTCTATGCAAGGAAGACTGGAAGAGCCTGGGAAAGGAGTGTTGTGTTGGCCCTGGGGTGTGAGCTGGCTGTGTGTAGCTACGTGTGGAAGGCAAAGGGTGATTAGAAAACAATTAATTGCTTGCTTATACTGTGAGAGCTAGGGGTGTGTAATGAAGTTAGCCAGCAGTTTTGAAACTCGAGTACCTTTTATAACCTGGTGTTTAACTGTGTTAGTGAAGCTAATGGTTACTGATTGTGGCAGAAATGGAGTCAAAAGGGGAATGGGCCAGTTCCTGGGACAAAAGTCCGTTTGTGGTTACTGATGATGATTTGATGCGCAGGGCTCAGCAAGGACACGCTTAAGGAAGGGGTCTTTTCTCTCTTCACTTGAGCTGGCTGAGCTATGTGGGTGTAAGCTAGGGCAGGATTTGGCACATTAAGTTTATAACGTGGATCTAATTAAGAGAAGATGTGTGTTGTCTCAACTCCACTAGCGTTATTTATTGCGGTAACTAGAAAGCAGAGGCAGTGGCCACACCACTTGTTCCCATCTGCATGAAAGTTTATCATTCGATTCATTTCTCTTTAGCTTTGCAGAAGTGAAGAAGAAAATCACTGAAGTTAACGGTGAGGTAGTGGGGAACAGCGAAGGACATATGGGTGTGTAACGGAAGCAGATGGCCTATCTGACTAAACCACATCATATAAGTTTATGAGTCAGGCAGGTGCTCTCTCCTGCTGTTTTATAGTGATGTCTTAAGGATTTCCCTTTTGATATACTAGGGCAAATCGTCAGCCGAGCCCTTCTCTATCAGAGGCTAATCCAAAAGTAAATCACTCCAATGCAGCAGGAGAGAGGTCTTGCAAGGCACCCACTATAGAGATATTCTTTTGTTATAAATCATCAGAGTCATGTTCTTAAGAGATTATGCTGGAAAAAGCAAACAATATAAAAAAGGTCAAATACAAATAGTAAAAATGAAATAGTTTGTTGCTTTATTCTGTCTACTCAGAGGAGAGACCCCTGAGCCTGGGAGAAGAGAAGGTTCTGGCTCACTAGAGCGTGGCTGGAGTCAGGGATGGGACTGCCTGGCTTGGGCTGGGTGGAAGGGGCAGCAAGGGAGCTGTGCCCAGCACGGAGGCAAGATGCATCCAGCATGATGGGTGCGGGTCCGAGGGAAGAGCTGCTGCTTCCCACCTGCCCTCTGCACCCTGTGCTCCTCATCTGCCCCTCTGGGCACGTTCCTTGGTGTCCATGGGAGCACCCTTGTGCGGTGCAGTCCACACTGCTCGTGGTGAAGAGTGAGGAGCAGGGGTTTGCACACACAAGCACCTGCCTGTGGCTTTGCTAATGGGCTCGCATTTGCTTTTGGTGGGAGCCTGCTTGGCCCCTTAGCACAGGGCTGGAACATGGTGAGAGGTTTTGCTCAGCTGCTTCTGGATTGAGCCTAGCAGAACCTGGTTAATGGGTAGTGCTGTCTCATCACTGCTTGTACTGCTGTGGGGAAAACTCGCTCCCCACGATCCTGCTACATGATCAGCCCAGGCATTAAACTGCCTTGCTGCAGCTCCCGTGTAGTACTAAAACTTTAGGGAAATGTAAGTGAAAGAACATGCCTGCTGCTGGCCTGCCATCTGGATGTGCTGTCGAGAGCTGGTGGGGATGTGTCAGCTCAGTGGCACGTCCTGCTGTGCAATGCACAGGGCTTCGTTTTGGAGGAGAGATTTATTCCTTGTGCTTTAGTGCAACCTGAGCCTTTGCCTCACCAGGTAGAAGCACAAATCCAGGCCCCAGGCTGTCCTGCCGGGAAGGTGCTCAGCAGTTGTGCCCTTCAGGGCTGTCTCATCAGCTTTGTGTTTGCCCTTCAGCATGCCCTGGTCTGGAGGCTGCTGAGCGATGAGAGTGCCCTATTCCCTGCACTTCCCATCATAATAACTGGCTGCAGGTGATACTGCTTCCAGAAAACTGGGGTTCTCCTTTGGAAGATAAAGTGGAAAACTGTTCCTGCTTGTGAATGTTAGGAATCCCAGCAAACATCCACGCGAGTTGGGACAACCCAGGACACCAATCTTTGCTCTCCTGCCTCCCTCCTGTCACAGCCACCCCAGGGAGTGTTTCTCATGTGATGTCTGAAGGGAGGCTGTTTCACTGGGAGCGGAGGTGGTCTTGGTCCTATATGTTCTATGCTCTGTCATGGGGGCAAGGTGCAATCACTTGACAGCTGTGCCATTTTCTTCTCCAAATCTCAAAGTGTAATTATTAATAATGTGAGTAAAACCCACTGTTGGGGGCCCTGACACACTTTGGCTCTTTAACATGACATCTCTGCATGGGTGGCCTTAAGCTCCTTCTGGCAGAGCAGTGGGTGCTGCACATCCCACTGTTGCTTTAAAATAGGTATAAATACTGCTTGGCTGCCCACAAGCTGAGACAATCCCTTTTCCCTGGCATCCCTTGTTTCCCTGCCCTCTGAAAGAGAGCTTAATTATAGCAAGGGCCTGGGCTTTGCTGGGGTGTGACCTGTCCCCCAGCTGCCCGTGACAGGGTGCTGTGAGCTGGTGTGGGGCTGGGGGACAGAGGGGGCAGCTCTGTGGGCTGGGGGGCTCCTCTCTGGGCAGCAGGTCAGGATCTGGTGCCCGGTGCCGGTGGCTGCTGCCGACCTCCCGTGCTCCGTCACGTCAGATCAGCAGCAGCAGCTCTGCTGCCAGATCATGAGCGTGTGCCTCCCTGCAATTATCTGTGGGCCTCTGGCTGTCCCCGACACAGGCTCGGATTAGGAGTGCCCGTGCTGACACGCTGCCAGGTCGGCCTTGTTCAGTGTCCAGTTGAGTGTGCGATCCCTCGGCGCACGAGAGCGGCCGCTCTGAGGGCTCCCGGTACGTGCTGCCCGGGCTCAGCCCCTGCCCTGCAGCCCTGGCTCTTCCTGTGCTTCTGCAAAGTGGGTCAGACGTGCAGCAGGGTTTGGCCAGCCCGTGGCAGTTTCTGCAGGGTTGGGGGGAGCCTCTGGGACTGCAGGGCTGTTGCACTCCGTCTCCCGGTGATGCCCTGTGGGCAGCGAGCAGCCTCCCTGGCTCCTGGGTGCTGCCAGCCCGTCGCATCCCCCCTTCTGCCTTGGCTGTCCGGCCCCATGGAGCTGCTGGAAACCTTGCAGCATCGCCTGGGTAGCACCACGCACAAGTTCCACCAGTGGTGGGTACAGCAGGCAGTGCTCTGGGAAGGCACGTGGTCTTCCCTTAGCCAAACAGCCGTTTTTCCCTCCATACAGCAGCCTTTTGGCTCCAGCAGGTGAAGCAGGATCTTAACAGCAGCAGCAGCCACCGCTCTGCACCTCCAGCTCGTGCAGAGAGCACCCACTGCGCTGGCTGCACCCGGCTTCGTGGCGGAAAACCAGTGGAACCTCAGTCTGGCACAATCCAAACAAACAGGGTCAGATTCAGGTTGCAGAGGCCACCCTAATCCTGGCATTTCCTAACTTCTGAATGCTGGATTTGAAACGTAGAAATAATGTCCTTCCAACAGAGTACTTAGCGCGCAATACAGTTTTATGAGTGCACAGGAGCACAAACGGTCCCCTTGCTGAGTTTAACATTTATAACTTTAAATCTGATGAGCTGATTGAATTCAGCTTCACTTTAAAGCACTGAGTGTTTTCTTCGATCTTGGCCAGCTCTGTGGTTTCATTGAGGCCTCGGGAGCTTCAAGGCTTTGGAGCTGGCGAGCTCAGAGGGCTTCAAGCGTGCAGCCAGCTGCAGGTGGGTCTGGCGTGGAGGTGGCTGTAACAATGCCACTTTGACTTGAGCTGCATTTTACTGCACATTTAGTGCAATGAATATCTAACAGGGAGATCCTGGTAAGTCAAACTCCCATTTTCAAAATGATCCAAGGCCAAAGCTCTTTATTTTTGACAGTTACATTGCAACCGTCTTTACTGAAGTCTGTTCTGAAGTTGTAGGGAGCAAAAGTCCTTCCTCCCTGTTTTTTGGCTCTGTGTACCTGAAGTTAGAAGAAATAATTTATATCTCTTCCAAATCACAGATTCACCAGTCAAGTGTGGGATGGACTGAGAAAGCCATCAACATGTGCTTGATGGTTGGTCAAGGGCCATGAAGCTGGTGAAGGTTTTGGAGGGGAAGCCATATAAACAGTGGCTGAAGTCACTCGGTCTGTTCAGCCTGGGAAGAGGAGGCTGAGGGGAGACCTCATCGCTCTCTGCAGCTCCCAGAAAGGAGGTTGTGCTGAGGTGGGTGCTGGTCTCTTCTGCTGGGTAACAAGTGATGGAGTGAGAGGAAGTGGCCTCAAGTTGTGCCAGGGAAAGTTTGGATATTAGAAAAATATTCTTTACTGACAGAGTGGTGAAGCCCTGGCAAAGGCTGCCCAGGGCAGTGGTGGAGTCTCCATCCCTGGAGGGGTTCAAGAAGGGTTTACCTGTGGCATTTTAAGACATAGTTTAATAGGCACAGTGGGGTTGGACTGGGAGTTGGACTGGATGACCTTAGATATCTTTTTCAACCTTAATGATTCCATGAAATTTATAAGCAACTGAAAATGAGACTTTCTAGTCAGAAGTTTCAGACAATCTTATTAATGAATGGACCTGTTGCCTCTGGTAGGGCAGGTTCTGGGTGGGGATGCAGCTCATTCAGACCTGGCTGTGGTCTGGTGAGGATGGGAAGGCTGGGCTAGGGCTCCAGGGGTGCCCAGTTGGGCCTTATCCTGAGTGCTGGATAGAAACAAAGGAAACTCTCCTGTAACACTTTATTTTCCTTTCAAGAGAAACAAACCCAACAAGCCTCCTAGGAAACAAGATGCAGAAGGTCAAGTTAATGAAGCAAGACTGCATTGGTAAGTGTTGAAAAGTTAAAATATGCAAAACTTCACCTCAGGTGCACAACTCTGACTCTGCCCCCTTGTGCATATTCATTAAAATACAGTCTCTAATTACACGTCCTAAGTTGTCTGAGCTGCATGTGTCCTTAAGTACAGAAGAGGAGACTCTGTTGTGCTCTGGGCTGGGATGCTGCGGGTGGGTTATTGGTTTGAAGCCACGAGGCTGCTAAGTTAAAGGCTGCTGCTGTGACGTGCGAGTGCCTCGCTGTGCCTTTGTGTGGCCACAGGTCACATCTGACCCCTGCACTGTCACCGTGCTGGTGCACGTTGGTGGAGATTCCATCCACTACAAACTGAGGAGGGGCTCTTGATCAGGGGGTGCAGCAACAGGAGTTTCCCCATTTGCTGGAGCCTGGTAGGTGCAGCACAAAGGTCTGAATGCAGCCTGACCCCCAGCCTCTGTAGAGGTGGGGGCAGAGAGCTCAGCTGGGCTCCAGTCCCCCTCACCAGCTCACGTCGGGTACCCACTGCCTTCAGTCCCATTGCTCCAGCTTTGTAACAGCACCAAAAAGTCAGAATAAAAAACCCCTCAGCCTTCAAAGTGAATGAACATTCTCCAGTATTATCATAGAATCATGGAATGGTTTGGGTTGGAAAGGACCCTAAAGCTCATCCAGTTCCAACCTCCTGCCATGGGCAGGAACACCTCCCACTGGATGAGGAGCCCCGTCCAACCTGGCCTTGAACACCTCCAGGGATGGAGCAGCCACCACTTCTCTGTGGTGTTTTAGCTCTGAAATCACTGATAGAGATGTTTACTTTAAAGAAGTGTAATAGTAAAATGTCTGCCTGGGAAAGGGTGTAAAATACCTGATTTTCCTCTTCATATTTCTTATCATTTTGAAGTCCTTCTCAAGGTCTGTTATTCCTGCTGTGGTCTATTTGTTGGCACACAGCCCTACGTAGACTGATCATCTCGCCTTGGCAGCATCAAGGTGAGGTGCTTGGGTACCTCTGAAGGTTCAGCGCTGTGCGACTTGCCCAGCACCCGGTGCTGAGCTGAGCCTGAACTTCAGTGTCTTGAGGAGCATCCTTGGAGCTTTGCTTTTGGGGTGGGAGGGGGTTGGAGTAGTCATGCTTTTTCTTCCAAGGTGACAGTGTAAACCAAACACTCCCAGGAAAGAGTTAATATCGGTCTGTCTGCAGATGTCCTGATGGAGTGAAGGCAAGCAATGATATTTTATATCATTTTGATATCCGGTCTAAATTAGGCCCGAGGGAAAGACCGTGGCCTATTTAACCCAGCATCTGTCAGTTATCATTATTTTCAGCCAACTTTAGTAGTTTCAAGTATGAAATTTATATCTGGGGGAGGAGAATCAAAAAGGCAAGTAGGAGCTGGGTTTGGCTACCTCAGCTTTTGTTGGAAGAGTTAGATGAGAAAAAAATTTAGCAGGGACAGCACTGTGGGTGAAACTGGCTGTGTGGTCACCAGTCGAGAGCTGTATTGAGGGTGGCATGAGGAAGGTGAAGGGAGAATCAAAGAACCATAGAATGGTTTGGGTTGGAAGGGACCTCAAAGCCCATCCAGTCCACTTGCCCTGCCCTGGTATTTAGTGAGGTTTTCAAGGATCGTTGTTTGGTTAATTGTGTTGCAAGAAAAACTGGAATTTGATTATGAAATATGATGATCTTGCAACCTTGAAAGGTGTTCTCAGCAGTCATGGATGGCCAACCTGATGAGGGAGCAGTAGGGTAGAGGCAGGGGCTGGGATTCAGAAGTACCTGGCCTTGCTGATGGGTGCTCCTGCCTAGCTGAGAACAAGGACTGAGGAACCCAGGGAGAGGAAGGGCTGGTTTTTCTGGTCTGGGAGAGAGTGAGGGCTTGAGAGCTGCTGATGGGATGTGACTGTAGAAAAGCCTCATCTTAATGGGAGCAGAGCTGTGGCTGTGCCCATGCCAGCCCGTGGGATGGGGAGAACCTCCACGGTGTGCTCACACCCTTCAGGTGCTGCGCTCCGCTCCCTCCGGCCCCTGCACAGACAGCGGTCGCTGGAGCAGAGTGCAGGGTGAGGCACTGCTATGTGCCAGGACCTGCCCTGCCCTGATCACCTGAGCCTGGTCTTGGTGGTTCCCAGGAAGCAGGTGGGTTCCTGTGGTGTTCCTTTGGCCGCTCTCGGTTATTGACCGCAGCGCGTGGCAGTAGGACCCCCGTCCTGCCTCGGGCAGACCCTGCTGGCTGCAGACACACAGCTAAGTGGTTTTATTTACCTGCTGTCATCTGAAACTGAGCAGAAACCCTGAGCTCCTGATGACTGACTAATGCAATTGCCCTTTAATTTCTTGATACTTCCTTGAGAAGCAGAGGGATTCTGAAGCCTACCCTGTCGTAAATCTTTTCTCAGACTGCAATCATCTCGGGTGCAGAAAATGGAAACTTTAGTGGCTGGGGAGAAACTCAAGCCTTGTCCTTCCCAGCAGCCTTCTCCGTGTGGTTGTTGCTTGTTTTTTCACACTTTGGGATGCACAGGGTGGATTTTGTTGAAACAGAAATCAGAACTACCCACCTGCTGTATGGTGGCACCTTGCAGTGCTTTTGCTTCTCGCAGCAGCCTGGAGCAGAAGTTCAGAATTGCTGGTCACTGTGGTGTTGCCTTTGTGACTGAGCTGAAATTTGCAGATTGCATCAAACTGCTGCTTGTCTCTGAACAAAAATGGCTTTAAATTCTCTAGAAGTTAAAACATTTTCTTTGTCTAACAGAAGGAACTCCCCTGGTCCTGTGATTTGAGATCAAATCATCTTCATCCCAGCAAGTGGCAAAGGTGCTCCTTCTCTTGCCTCCCGACAGTGCTGGGCTGCCTCTCCCCAGGAGCTGCCTGAAAGGGTCAGTGGGGAGGCTGTGCAGTGGGTAACACGCTTTCAGGTGAGCAGTGGTGGGTTTGCACACTGTTAGCTCTGGGGTTTCAAGGTGTGCCCATCCCATCCTTACGCAATCCGCTGGAGTCTGTGTTGTATAACGCTGTTGTGTAAGCAGGGCACGGGCAGGTGTCAGAGTTTCACGACCCAAGCTGCACTTCCCCTTGTGCTCCCTGCATTTCCCCACCTGCAGCCTGGAGAGGATCCATCCCAAGGACTCCTCATCTGCTTTCCTGGCAGCATTGCAGTGGTGGCTACCAGAGCTGTTGCTTAGAACGTGCTGTTGGTGGAAGGGTTGTCTTCAGGCTGGGAGTGGCTGGCACACGTGGCTGACTCCTGTTCCCGTGTTTTGCAGATCCTTTTCCAGGGATGATGGTGGATGTGGTAGGGGCCGGGCTCATCTTTGCAGGATGTGGAACCGCTGGTGTGCCTGGGTGCTGAGGAGAGTGACTTTGAGGAGCCTCCTTGTTCAGGCAGCGCTGCCTTGCTCCCTGCGCTCCTCTTTCCGACTGACATTACCATGGGCATCGTGCTACCTGTTACAAAGCTGCCAGGTCTTCCCCAGCACCTCAAAAGGATGCTCGAAGTGAGCTCAGAGGGGGAGTGTATCCCCCTGCCAGGCCGCGCTGCGGTGGCTCTGGCGCGGCCTGGAACATGGCGAGCAGGCTCTGAATGTCAGCGCGTGGTCGGTAGCGAGGTACGTGTCACATTGCATTAGCTCAGGCCGACAGCTACTGGTGGGAAAGTATTTCTGTGAGTTCCTCGGAGTGCCCCCACCTCCTACAGGCAAGGGCTTGTGCCTGGCCAGGCAGCAGCAACAACTCTCCCCAGCCATACCATCTGGTGCCCGCGTACGTGGAAAGTCATCCGAGGGTTGTGTCCAAAGGGCAAGCCTGCCTGTGCTGGTGGCGCTCGTGGAGAGAGTGTCTGGCTCCTCAGAAGACAAAGCTCAGTTTTATGTCTTGGTAACCTGTGCTTGGGGCAGAGGAGATGGGCTTAGTGTGACTTATTGGGTGAAATGCACCGTGCCCAGACCGAAGGCAGCAGCTGGCAGTGCTGGGAGCTGAGGAAGGTCTCTTGTTCCTGCCCACAGGCCATAGAAATTGGAAGCTGGAAGTGTGCTGGGTGGTTCATGAGCACAGAGCAGTCTTCTCTGGTGAGTGTAAGTAGCTGCTCAGCATTGCACAGCCACAGAACGGTGTGAGGGTGGAGCAGGGCTCCTGTGGGGGAAGATGAGACGTGGTGGGAGGACCTTTGCTCGCTCACGTGGAAGGACTGCAGAGCCCCAGTGCTTTGCAGGATTTAGAAGCCTTTTTTTATGATGCCCTGTGCAATCCTTCTCTAAGGAGCAGGACTCTGCTTCTCATGCCCCCATCTGCAGAACCAGGTCTTGTTTTGTAATGAACTGCTCTTCCTGAATGAGCCGAGTGGGTGCCAGGCTCGGTGCTGAGCAGGCAGAGCTCCAGCCTGTGCCACAGTACCTCCCATGGGCATTTGTACAATCATAGGATTCTCTGGTGGGAAAAGACCTTTGAGATCTTAGAGTCCAACCATACCTGTCCACTGCTAAACTGGATCTACCTATCTTTCAAACCCTTTCAGGAACGGGGACTCAACCACCTCCCTGGGCAACCATTCCAGTGCCTGAGAACATTCCAGTAAAGAAACTGTTCCTGATATCCACTCTAAACCTCCCCTGGAGCAACTTGAGGCCGTTTCCTCTCACCCTATCGCTTATTACTTGGGAGAAGAGACCAACACCCACCTCTCCACAAGCTCCTTTCAGGGAGTTGTGGACAGTGATAGGGTCTCGCCTCAGCCTGCTCTTCTCAGTTCCAGCACTCAGCTGAGTTGGGTCCAGCCCCCAGCACCAGTTACAAGGTGATGCTGGTGCAAGCCAGGATGTGCTGGTGGTAGGTGGCAGGGACCATGTCTGTTGGCACCAGTCCCTGGGTCTCCTGCACACCCCTCCCAGCTCCCCGAGGGCCCTGCTGAAGGCTCGTGGTGTGCACTGGCTCCTCCGTGCTCCTCAGCCTGGGCTGGCTCCAGCCCTGCCTGGCCCTCCCCTCGTGGCTGCTGCCTTCAGAGCGCTGCCGGCTCTCATTATTTTGTTACTCCAGCATCAGCTTTTCTGAGCCTCTCTCTCTTTATTTTCTTCCAATGTCAAAAAAGGTGAGGAGGTCAAACGCTAATGCAGTATTTCTTTCCTTTCGTAGAACGTACCTAGCAGATGAGGAGTGTCAACACTGATTTGTTTTTCAAGTGTTTCTGCAGGATTATTTTCTTGTTAAAAGTGACAAGGAGGTGCAGAACTGTCGGCCTTTAGCCAGAGATGTCATCTCATCTTTGCGTAGGTGAACGGGCACAAGATGACAGAGCACTTTTTTGTGGTAAAGATGAAAAGTTGATCCCCATTTAATCATTTCCTTAAAAAACAGAAGGAGAACATGCTCCTTATCTTTTTTCCTGGTCCTCAGTAACAAGAGGCTGGAGAGAGGAAGAGCCTGTTAGGCTGTAGTTAGTGCAGGGTAGTTCCTTAATGTGTGTTTTTGCAGTATTGAAGTGGATGGCTCAAGTGTGGTTGTTCTGCTCTGGCCTCTCCAAGTTGTGCTGCATCTTTTGATGGTTAACTCTAGTGATGATTTCAGCAAAGGTAAGGAACTCCTCTATTGTAGTTGGCAGCACAGAGTCCATGGGAAAATGTTCTGGGTTTCAGTTGCCCAGGAGGGTGCTCCATGCCTGGGAGGGTCTGTGATGCTGCTGGCTGGCCTGGCTGCTGCTCCCACTGCTCGTCCATCCCTGCACAGCTCCATGGAAGTGCTGTCTTCTGCTCCTAATTGCAAGTGCTCATCAGTTATTCAGCCTAGCATGCGACTTTCTGTGAGCCTAAACTTTAGTCCCCGAACTGCACTGGGGCTGAAGAGCTGGGGAGGGAGCAGGGATGGGCTGGGGGTGCAATCCTGCTCCTTGGCTGCTGTTCAGCATGCTGCACACGTCCTGGCACCAGAGAGACAAGGAGACGCTGAACACTGCACTCTGATCTCTCAGAGCTGATGTTTTCTGGCAGTTAAGGAGACTAAAGAATGACTCGCCACTTGACGTAATCATTAAGAGGTCTGTGAGGCTGTTAAAACCCTCCCCTCCCACCTCTGTACAGCCTCCAGTGACCCTCCAGGAAAGGGAGCACTGTTGATTAACGGTGTCGAGTGTGGGATGGAACTGAGAGCACTGGACTGGGCTCTGGTGCACAGAGCTGAGCTTGGGCAGCCTGACACAGTGTGGGACCAGCCTTGGGGCTGGGATTTGTCATCTGAGTCAGCAGAGGTGGACTGGAGAACCCAGGTGGGCTGGAGACATGGTTGGGTGTTGGAGGATTTGTGCCCTTGAGGCTGCTCCCAAGTCCATGTGTCCTTCACTGGATTCATACTGGTTCATTGTGGCCATGGTGAGGTGTCTCCAGCAGCCTCAGGCACGGTCTGCTCCCTTCCTGGGGTGTAAGTGCCTGAGCCTGGCTGTAGACCTGCAAGGAGAAAGCTGAGTGGTTTCTGTGGCTGGAGCAGAAGTTTGCAGCTGCACATTTGGGCAGGAGCTGCTTTGCCTCAATTTTTGGTGCTGTCTTCTGGCTGCATTATAGGCAGGGCAGGGTCATCCAGGCTCTGCCAGCATGACTTTGCCTTTGAAGCTTCCCATTCCCCCATGTGGTGTCCAGGGGTTTTCTGTAACCATCAGGTGTGGGATTAAAACTGGACAGCAAACGTGAAGAGACTGGGGCTGTGCCAGTGGCCACAGGTGAACTGGGAGCTCAGGTGGCATCACTGGAAGTGTTTTTCCCCATTAAATTCTCCTCCTCTTTTTGAGCAGGTCAATTTTGCTGCAGTTTGGTCAGAGTAAGGAAAAGAAACACCCAGCTTTAAGATTTCCACGGCAGTGCTTCTGCACACAGTCTGCATTTTTCCTTCAGCAAAGCAACGCCAGGGACTAGCAACCACATCTTATTTTTTTAGGAGCATAATGAAAATAACCTCATGTGGCAGAGCCGAACGCTCCTGCCCTCGGCAGCTTTGTGCAGATTCCAGAGCGTGAGGATAAGAGGTGCTTAATGAATAGTTTCTCTTCTTTAATTTCTCTTTCCTCTTCAGAACTGGGGTTCTGTAGTGCTGTGGCGTACGAGAGGGGCTTTGCAAGAGCTGCTCGACTGCTCCATGCTTTGTACCAGCTTTGCAAACAGTGACCCATTGGATGAAAGCTTCCCTGCTTTTTCTCAGCCCCCGTGTGATGTGTGTGTGCAGACAGGTTGTTAAAATGGGGGCTTTTTCCTCCTGATCAGTTGTTAATACCTCATCACGAAGGCTGCCCGGCTTTAGGACAGCTTTGCTGAAGCATTTTAGCAGCGTGCCTGTTTGTTCAAGCTGGTAATAAACAATTTCCTTACATGTAAAAGATGAAGCAAAGGTAGCTTTTGGAAGAGAGCCAGACTGAAGCTGAAGTGGAATGCTTCTCCCAAAGCCTTTTACTTAGAAATGCGCTCGTAGTCAAACAATTTAGCTCTTCATACAGAAAAAAAACAACACTGGAAAAACAAGCAAACTGGAGACAACGTCTGAAACAATCCCTGTGGGGAGATGTCAGACAGCAAGAGCAGACAGAGCAGTGTGAAAGTGGGTGAATCAGTGTATTCCTTTGTCATCACTCCAAGTCCAGATACTCAACAACTTTGGAGAAAGTTGTAGTTAGAGGAGTAATAAAAAGGCAGCTGACTCGCATGGAAACAACATCAGTGGAATCAATCCATGCGAAAACAAAGGGGGTGAGACTGCAAGAGAGCAAGGAATTGGTGAGGGGATTCAGAGTGCTTCCATCCGAGGTGGTGGAAATGCATGTATTAAAGCACCCAAGATGAGTTTAGCCTCATCCAGAAATAAATCAGAAGTAAATAATGTATATCCACCTTCCCAGGAGTTCTGGCTTCATTAACAGTGATATCATGCCTTGCTTTAACAGCGTTTGTGATCTTGGGGCAAAGTGTTTAAAAAAAAAATCAAGATAATTCTTTTGTTTGGAAAAGAACCCAAAAGCTCTAAAAGCCCTGAAGTGACCTCTTAGTCTAAGTGAAGGAACAGGCAGGCTGATGGCTTTTTCAGAGAGGAAGAGTCACGGCAAAGCTGCCCAAGGGCTGGCCAGCTCCGCTGCTTGGGAGCGCTGCAGGCAGCGCACACTTGGCCCTATTGTCTTGGAGCTTGTATGGACTCGTCAGTGGGAAATGAGGTATTTCCCTTTTGCAGCTTGCTTGTGTTAAAGTGCTGGAGGTCGGATCCTGCCCTGCCTTGCACCACGGTAAAGCCTGCATAACGCTGGGGGGTTGTGAGGTTTACACCGGTGGATTAGAGTTGGATTCTGTGCCAGGTGTCTGGGAGGCTGCGACCTTCTGGGTCTGCTGGGGCATCATAAGTTAAACATGTTCTGATTAGCCTGCACTGTAAATCCAGCATTTTAATTCTTTCCATATGTAAGATCCAGTCTAATAAGCCAAAGTTTAAGACCATGCAATCTATTTGGAATAACCATATGGATTAGGAGTCAGACTGTGCTTTTCTGCTTCTTGTATTTATACTAATATAGAGACATTTGCGACTGCGAATGTAGCTCATGCTGGTATCCATTTTTAAAAATATGACACCAAATGGCTTGCATTAAAATATTTGAAAAGCAGTAAAGCTGTGAAAGTTTCTCTCTCGTGCGCAGACACACACAGCTGTGAAATGAAGCGTCTCCAGGCAGCGCCATTCCTCTCTCTCCCTGTAGGTTATCAGTGGGGCTGAAGGCCCCTGTGAGGGTGCTGGGCCGGCCTGAGGCCCCCCCTCAGCTGGATGCCTCTGAGATCCCCCAGGAAAAGGGGAGAGCAGCCTTTGGGGCCAGGAGGACTTGGCTGGATCCAGACCCCTCCTGCAACAGCCAGGGCTGCACCGGAGGAACCTGTGGCTTTGGAGATCCTGTGGTCACGTCTGCATGTGGTCCTGACTGCGCAGTGATGTCACCTCCTTGCTTTTGGGAGGTGTTCCAGCCGAGGGTCCATCCTGCCGATGCCCTCCCATGTGCTGGAGAGAGATGTGGAGAGAAGAGCAGCAGAGCTGGGAGCTGGCCATATCCTCTCTTACTGCAGCCTTTGCGTTCGTTGAAGTCATTAAGGTCTTTTACTGTCTTTGTCTGGTCATTTAGTCATTTACTGGTCTTTTTCTGCAGTTTCTTGGCTCTCTTGGGAATATTTTCCTTTTCTCTTTCCCTGTCTCACCAGTTTGACTCTTTCGCTGTCTTTGTTTTCCTGTCTTTCTCTTTATTTATGGATTTGAAATATTATTTTAAAGGAAAATAGCAAAAATTTGAAGCTTTGCTCTTGTGCTCGATGGTGAACGCCCCTCAGGAGGAGGTCAAGCAAGGCTATTTTTGATAACCTCTTCTGCATTTATCCACCAGTGCTGGGGTTGTTGTTGGGGTTTATGGGAGGACACAGAGCTCCTGGCAGTGTCCAGCAGCTCCAGAGTCCCCTTTGCTGCTGGCTTCTGCTTTGCCACGTGGTATTCTGTGCCACCTCCTGAAGGTGACAAACCTGGGAGTCATGTAACCTCCATTGCTTCTTCCTCATTCATGAAGTGGTTCTTTGTTATGTTCACGCAGGGATGAGGGCTTTGTGGCAGAGAAGGTGTGTCCCCCGTGGTGAGGACAGTCACTTTGCTTGCTGTTTATCACCTGCCTGAAAGAGGGCTTGGCTCTTCTCACCTTGGGGAGCAGCCGTGTGGATGTGCATGGTCTTCCCTCAGGGGCTCAGGATCTCCCTGAATGTCTCTCTGAGTTTGGGGTGGGCAGTACCAGTCCCTGCTGCAATGGGGAGGTGCTGGGGCAAGGAGCAGCATCCTCCATCCTCATCTCGTGACCAGATATGGCCAGAACACCAAGTATCCCCTCTCCTCATGGTGTTTCTTGTGGGACACGGCTGAGGGTGAGAGCCCGCGCCTCTGGTTGTTCCCAGGGTACCAAAAGCATCTGCACTGGGATTATAAAGCAGTCATCTTGTCATGGGAGCCAGAGTTGGACCCAGGTCTTCGAGTGCTGGAAAGCATTTCCGAGTGGGAGTTGCTCTCTGCCATCCGTCATTTGCTCAGACAGAGAGGAGGGAGTCAGCGTGAGACATGGCAACTTCTTCCTCCCTGTCTCCAGCATTAATCTAAATGCCAAAACGCAGACCTTGTGGAATGCGGCGGCGCTGCGGAGAGCACCAGCCTCTAATTCCATATGGCACAGAAACATCCCCCAGGTAGTGCTTCACAGACACCCAGCACTGCCTCACGGCTCCGAGGTTGCGGCCGCCAGCGCGGCTGCTCCTTCCATACTGAGGGGCTGCTGGGCTGGGCTGCCTGAGGTGAGGACGGAGAGGGGAGCACAGAGATGCTCCCAATGCTGGGCTGGAAATTGTTTATTGAAAGGAAAAGATCATATTACACTCAATTTTTGCTGAGTTTATCTTGGTTTTTATCAGATTACGCACGGGATAACTCATCAATATTGTGATCCTGCTGACATGTAAGTGAGCCGCTGCATAATTCATGGCTGCTGCAGGGCTCTGGCAATGGGAAGCACATATTTAATTAGACATCTCACCATTTTACACTTCTGGAGTAGCCCTGGGATGGCACCCATGGAGATGGATGCTGTGGTGGCCCTGGCTGCCTTGCAGGAGCTGTGCTGGTGCTGTCCCCAGCGTCCCAGCTCGAGGGCAGAGGTGCTGTGTTGTGGCCTCATGGTGCCACACTCTCTGGGGATAGGGTAGCCCTCTGGGTGGCACGGTCCATAACCCACTGCGGTGTCCTTGGGGGACCCCAGCTTCAGGAATGGTCTGGGGAGGCTCTTGAGGGAATGTGTCTCCTCTTTATGCGGGAGTACAGGGATAGGATGAGGGGGAATTGTTTTAAGCTGGAAGAGGGGAGATTGAGATGAGATTTTAGGGAGAAATGTTCTCCTATGACGGTGGGCAGGCCCTGGCACGGGTTGCCCAGAGCAGTGGTGGCTGCCCCATCCCTGGAGGTGTTCAAGGACAGGTTGGATGGGGCTTGGAGCCCCCTGATCCAGTGGGAGGTGTCCCTGCCCATGGCAGGGGGATGGAACTGGACAGGCTTTAAGATCCCTTCCACTCCAAACCATTCTGTGTGACCTCGTAGAGTCACCTCTCAGCTTTGGTGCCTCCCTGCAAATTGCACTCAGAGGCGATGCCTGGTGCGGTTGTGTGGGAGAAACAGGAATGAAACAGGGGGGAACAGCTGATACCTGTGCAGGAGAAAACTTGATGTGTCCATCATCTAAAGTGAGATGTGCTGCTGTGCCCAGCTGGTTTGCTGCCAGACCTCTGCCAGGATGCAGGGTGGCACATCCCAAGGGGCCCGTGCTTGGGAAGGACTCTGGGAGTGGTGGGCTGTGCCGGGCTCCCAAGTGTGGGCACAGTTTCAGGGCAAAAGGGTCTGCAGCAGATGGGGGTTTCCCTGGGGCTGCTGCTCTGCCTTCTCTCTGCCAGGGCTGGTTGGCAGCAGATTCCTTGCACCACGAGTGCTGAGCTGGGAGCGGAGCCCCGAGTCGTTAAATAACACTGTAATAGGCAGAAACGCAAAGCAAACTTAGTAATGGCCTGTTAATTTTTTAATGCCTGTATTGAGTAAGAGACAAAGTAACTAATTCCCTTCCCTGTGCTGAACAGGTCAATAAATCAGCTTTACAAAGTTCAGAGTGGATCAGGGTACCGGAGCTTTCATTCCTGTGCTTCTCATTAGGTCACAGACACTTTTGCAGCACTTCTCTCCCTCAGGCAGCATTTCTAGTGGTGGAGTTAAAGGAATATTATTGCTTGTTTCCTCTTCAGTGCCAGGTGTCATCTGGTCTTGTGGGGATGCATCTCAGCCCTGCTAGAGAGTGCTACTCCAGAAAGCAGGCTCCCTGCTTGTGGGTCTGTCCGTCCATCTGCTGGCTCTCTGTCTGTCCCTGTGGTGTCCATTGCTGGCAGCACTGTTGCCAAGAGTGAGATTTAGAAAGCTTGGTTCTGCTTCCACAGGCTCAAGATGTTCTTGTGAACGGAGATCGTGGTGGTGGTGGGAAAGGAATAGGTGCATTGCCTTCTGCATGATGTGCAGTTGATGTCATGCCCTTGTTTTGACCTGCGGAGACAAAGACACTCAAAGTAGGGCAGTACCTTGAGAGTGGTGATGTATATGGTCCCTGCTGTATGTGTGTATCAGTGGTGGTGTCTCACAGGGCTCAGTTTCCAAGGGTGGGTGAGCTGACAGGAGGCTGAGAGCAGCCAGGCACCCAGGGTGGGATTTAGGTGGGCGAGCACTGAGCTGCATTACCAGGTCAAAACACACCTGACTGATCCAGCCCATGGCCCCGTGTCCGTGGGATGTGAACCCTCATGAAAGCTGGGAAGCAATGAGTGCTGTGGGTCTGTCCTGCCACCCACTCACCCACCCACCCAGGATCTGAACTGGGCTTGGTCCTGTGGAGGGGAAGATGTCCCAAGAGAGAGAGGAGGGGTCCTCTCTCTTGGGTGCCCTTTGGAGAGGGCATTAAACTGTGGTGGTGAGATGAGGGGTGTAGCTTCTCCTCCCACGCTTGTCAGCTGTAATGTTTAACTCTGAAAACCCATGTTATCCATAAAAAACACCCAGTCCTCTGTCAGTCTGTTCAAGTTCAGGCCACAACACCTCCCTGCAGCTGTAAAGTCCAGAGCTGAATTATGTGTTTATGGAAAAGTCTCCCTTAGCAATCTTGAATTTCTCACTCTGGTCTCACTCATCCTCTCTTCCTTCTTGGGCTTCAGGACGGAGGCAGCGGTTGCCACTGCCCTCCCCTCTCCAGACCACCCCTGATTGATATGGTCATAACTGTACCCCTGCTCATCATCTCCTTCCCGTGGTGAGCAATGTCCAGAGGGGTGAGGAGCTGCATTCACAGGGCTTCGGCGGTGGAGCCCTCCCTGCTTCTGGTCTTTTGTCTGGCTGTGCTCATCAGGCTTCCTCTCAAAGGCTGTTTGAAAATGTATCGGGGATAGTGAGAATATTTTTTCCATTTTTGTGGTGCTTCCCTCCATTAATTTTCTGGTTGTAGTACATTACTCATGGATAATTAAGAGTGAGCTATTAATACAACATTTAATATTCAAGTGCAGTGAAGAGGAGAGAACAATAAGTCAAGGAATCATATACTACACGACGTTTTGGTTTAGTGATGGGATTTTTTTTTTGCTGGCTTTGGCTATCAGAGCATTGTGCTGCTTCTATTTAAGTGTGGTCCTGAGAACTTCATTTATTGGTAGGACATTAAATCAGGGGAAGTGAATTTGAATTGCTGGCCATATATACAATTATGAACAGGATTGGCTATTTCTATCTGGTGTATCTTAAGTTTGGAGAATTATGTTAGAGATCGCTAAAGAGAGCTTAGAGTGTCTTAAAATTAATGAGATTGAAGTCTGTCTAGGAAAAAACTTAATGTTAAAATGCAGCTCTTGCATTAGGGATGAAGAAATTGCTTTAGAGAAGTGATCGTGCTTTGTCCAGATGGAGGAACGTGGTGGGTGGGCTGTGTAGCAGCACCACATAACCACCTCTCACCCTTAAGTGCTCCTCCTTGCCATGCTGTCCTCACGTAGAGGGGTGGAGGGATTGCCAGCAGCAGAGGGGAGAGGGGAGCTTTTCCTGGTGCCTGCTGGGATGGGTGGCCATGATACAGCCCACTGCTAGTTTTCCCAGCCTTCTCCCTTCCCAGTTCCTGCTCCCAGCACTGCACACCCACCCTGAGCGACCAAGCCAGGCATCTGCAGAGCTCCCTGGTCCAGTGTGGTGGGGGGGTCACTGGGGAGCATCCTCCTGTCCCCAGAGGCTGAAGATTTGAGTGTCCAGCGTTCACAGCACTCTCTGGGGTGGGTTCTCACACAGCCCCTTCTCTGTAGGGATGTGCTGATTCATTTTGGACCAGCCAGAGCGTGTTGCTTTTGCCATACGTTCTTCGGAGACGAGGAGGGAGGTTTAGGTCCATGGCCGTGCCCACCCACGTGCAGTGGTGGCAGTGTTACACCTGGCCAGAAATCACTGCCCCCTGGGCTCCTGGAGCAGGGGGCTGGGCGCAGAGCCCTCGCCTCACAGCGGAGAGGGGAGCAGGGATCCCCCAGTGCTGAGCATCCCAGCTGGGGTGGCTTTGGGAGCGCGGCAGCAGCAGCAGCACCGCTGTGGGAGGCAGCGAGCTGCACCGGGAGCCACCCGGAGATGGAGCGCGGAAAGATGTCACGAGTCAAGCACATGTAAAGGTTGCCATTTACAAGCAGGTAATTGCAAGAGTTACCACACAGCTGTCTCTGAGACAGCACAGGATATTGTTATTTATATCCCTGGCGCTCGCAGGCGGCGGGAGCACGCGTCCTGCCCCAAGCCGTGCCGCCCGCCAGCATCACCTGCTGCTGGTACCTGGAGCTGTCTGTCTGCTCCCCCGGGGGGCAGGGAGGAGGGGTCTCACCTGTCACTCGTGTGCTGTGACACTGCCCATGCTGTGCACACACTCACCTCCCAACACGGCCTTCCTCGAGCTCCAGCGGCCGCACCTGATCACGCAGGAATGCGAGCGCAAACACTACACATATGTGAATACTTGTGCATTGTTTTGTTTGATGAGCTGAATAATTGGTTGTTTACAGACAGGAAAGGGTAAGTGTGCTGCTGACCTTTCTTCATGTGTGTTGTTTATAGTTAATAACGACCCTGCTAACTCTGTGCATGTCTTTAAGGGGGCTGTTCTCTCCCATAGGCAGTCTCTGTGCTCTCAATCCTAAAAACAAAGTCCCTAATCTCTGCAGGGAGAAAAAAACTTGACTGATCCCAACTACTCTGAAATAGGGGATGTAATTAAACATAGGCACTGTATTGATTCCCAATTAAGCAGCAACAAAACAAATTATTTACCAGTATAATAAAAATGTTGTCAGAGTGTTGACAGTATTTAGGCACAAAGCTTTCCTGAGCCCATTGTGTGCACACATTTGTAAGTGTCGTATAAATAGCTGCATTTGTCAATGGGGAACCTTCAGCCGGGCTGCCTGGTGTAAAATTATGTTTACATCTCTGGACATCAGAGATTGCTCAGCAATTAGGAGACGGCTGCTTCCAGCAGTGACTGCTCACCAGCTTCTCTTTTCCAGAGGAGCCCATCCTGCACAGGAGCTGTGGCTGAGCAGGGCCCTGGGGATGCTGGCATCCAAAGCTGTCCTGCTGTAGGGACACAACAGAGCCTGGGCTTGGGTAAGCTCTGAAGGTGAGAATGGGATCCTCAAAGATGTTTTATATGCAGTGGCAGCATTTAAAACACTTCAAGCATTTAAACCAGACTGGCCTTGAATAGCCAATATTACAGGTCCTGTGCCTGTGCTGGGAAGGAGCAGTGCCTGGTTGGGCTGCAGCCCATTGCTGGGTCACTGCTGCTGCATCCCCTGCCCTGCATCCTTCTGCCTGCTCTGAGAAGCTGCTGGCGTGCGGTTCCCCCCATCAGTCGACCCAAGGCCTGTGGCTGTGCTGCTCGTCACATTTCTGCCTTTTGGTAGGTCTGCTGAGGTGGTCTGTGGCGAGCTCTTTCCAGACAGAGGAGCCCTGCACAGCCTGAGCTGCAGGTGAAACCTGCCAGGTTAACCCTTCTTCTGGGGATCAGATGCCTCCCAGCTTCAAGAGGACATGAAGAAATGCAGACAAGATTGCCTGTAAGGAGGTGGCTTCATCATGAGAGAGGGATCTCCTCAGGAGAGGTATTTCTAACCACCCTCTTACGTGGTCTGTGGTGGGTCTGGTCTGCTGAGGTTTGAATTTGCCCTGACACCTTGGCAGCCCTTTGGGAGCAGCGATTCCCAGTGGTGCCAACGTGCAGAGGGGACCAAAGGGTCAGCTAGGAATGAGTTGTTCTTAAACACTGGTTTTGCCCAGGGCTCACATGGCTGTTCACTGGGAGAGGGACTTGCTCTCTTTGGTGTGAGAGACTGAAAAAAGAGAATCATAGCGTCATAGAACCATTAAGGTTGCAAAAGCTCTCTAAGCTCATCCAGCCCAACCCACTGTGCCTCCTAAACCACGTCCCCCAGTGCCACATCTGCACATAAGACTTGTGCTCCAAACCCTTCACCAGCTTCCTTGCCTCTAGCCCTAATGTTTTGATCCACTCTGTCTGCTGAGCTTTGGGAGTGCTGCGCAGCCCCTGCAGTCTTCCTGGCTTTGGGACACACGTGGGTGTTTTCTGTGCAGAGCAGCATCACTTTGTGTAGCTCCTGCGCTCCCTTCGGCTGGCGCAGAGCGTGCGCGCGGGATGGTGAGGCCGAGAGCAGGGACATGGGGGAGGGGAAGGCTGCAGCAAACGTTTCCTTACCAAAACAGCCCTGACCTTTGCGGGGCTGAGCTGTCTGATGCAACAGGCTGAACCTTTCCAGAACCCAGCTCCAACCTGAAATGCTTCAGAGCAGTATTGATGGCCGCCGGTCACAGTGTTCATACCCAGTGCTTGCCTTGGGGAGAGGGCTCTGACAGCCCAAAGTGGGAGCCACAGTCTGTTTTTCTTAAAAGTAGCCCAGATTGGTGCCGACCGATGCCCACAGGCAGCAGTGCTTACCCATGAAGGCTGGATGCTGTGCCACGGGCAGCTGTGCTCTCTTGCACCTTGGTTTAGGGAGGAGCAGGTGCTGATGTCAAGGAAGGGCTGTGCAGGGGTGAGGGTGTGGGAAGGTGGCTGAGTTGTGTGGTCCAGAGCAGCTGGTGTTGGTTTGGAGGAATGGGCAGAGGCATTTGCGTGCCAAGAGGAGGGCTATGAGGCTGGTGAAGGGTCTGGAGCACAAGTCTTATGATGAGTGGCTGAGGGAACTGGGGCTGTTTAGCCTGGAGAAGAGGAGGCTGAGGGGAGTCCTCTGCAGCTCCCTGAAAGGAGGTTATCCCAAGGTGGGTACTGGTATCTTCTCCCAAGTAACAGGAGGAGAAGAAATGGCCTCAAGTTGTGCCAGGGGAGGTTTAGCTTGGATATTTTTGGAAAAATTTCTTCACACCAGAGTGGTGAAACACTGGCAGAGGCTGCTCAGGGCAGTGGTGGAGTCCCCATCCCTGGAGGGGTTCAAAAAAGTGTAGCTGTGGCACTTTGGGACATGATTTAGTAGCCACAGTGCTGTTGGACTGGAGGTGCTTAGAGGTCTTTTCCAACTTTAACGATTTTATGATTCATTTTGAGTGTAGGTGAACGTCTGCTTTTCCATGCTGGGCACTCAGACCCAGTTCATTGAAACCAAGCAGGAGTTTATCTGCCAGCACCCACGGTGCATGAGCAGGAGCTGCTGTGCTCTGGGGATCGGCACCGAGAGGGGGGTCGCTGCCTGGCTCCCCCACAAACCAGGTGTCAGGTACACAGATGCTGTTGGGTTTCTGTCCTGCGGAGAATAAAATTAAGCAACTCTTTATTTCTGAATGACAGCCCAGGGACTGAACTTCTGCTCTGGCTCGGTGTGAAGTGGCTTCATCCCAGTGCGGGTCCTCTGGGGCCTGAAGCCCTCGATTCATTAGTTGTCAGGCTTGTAGGTGGATTCTGCATTAGGCCTTTAATTTAGTGTATTGCCATGGGCTACTGACCACATGACACTGCTCAAATGTGAGCAAATCTAACGAGGAGCCGGGACTGCTCTTTAATTTGGTGAGAATAACAGAGTGAGCAGGGGCCCAGAGAGTGTTAATCATGAAGGAAAACTGGCTGAAACAGGTCAGCCGGTGCTGGTTCTTGGCGCGATGTGATGGGGAGGGAGTTCTGGGGCTGAGGAGGGAGCACTGCGAGCCCCAGCACCCTGTGGTACCAGCAGTGCTGCTCTGGCTGTGTGGGAAGCACCTTCCTCACTGCCACCTTTCCCTCTCCATGTCTCCAGCCTCCTGCAGACCCCGCGGATGGTTGGGGTCCCAGCAGGGCTGTGCTAAGCCCCCAGCCAGGGCAGTGGGCTTGGCAGTCCCCTTGCATCCTCAGTGCCCATGGGCAGGTCGATGCTCGTTGGCTGTGGAAGTGCCTGGCTTCTGCTGTCCTTGTGGGGAGCCAGTGGCAAAAGCCAAGTGTGCTCCCACCCACCCAGCCCTTGGTCCTGCGTGGAATTGCTTGGCACAATAGCCCTGGAGCTGCTCACTCTGCACATTGAGCAGCAGCCAGTCCCCATGGTGAGATTCGTTTCATACCATGAACAAATTCCCACTGTTCCTGGACGGGGCCAACTCCCCTCGGCGTGCATCGCACAGATTTATTGCGTTATGTTGGAGTGGTGCCTGAGCTTGGCTGGGTTCTTTAAATCTTCTTTTTTTGGGGAGGGGTGAGCTTTGGGAGAGGGGGCACAGAAATCCTCTCTAGTAATTCCTGTTGACTGCAGTGACCAGCGAGGCAGAACTGATCAACTGCAGGCTTCCCTGCTGCTGAACCCTGCCAACAAAGTGCTTACATCTGCTTTTACACTAATGGGAACTTTATGGACTGGTGTGTCCCCCCCAGGAGCAAATTCCAACAAGGTCAGAATCCAGAAAGTTGCCACTTGACACCGGCTGTGAAGCCCTGAGCCAGCCGGAGGAGGCCAGGTTGCACCGAGGGCCTTCTGGGGCAGGAGATCTAACGCTGTCGTGTGCAACTGATAGCCTGGAGGCCTCCCAAACCCCGCTGCTGCTGGGATCCACAGCCCCCTCTGTCCCCAGGGCGCGCTGCTGGAGGGGCCTCTGGAGAGATGCTGTGTGGAGCAAGGTCTGAGTCAGGGAGGGGCACTGGGAGGCCAGCACCCAGCAGCACTCCACCCTTTTGGGACCACATGCACCATGAGCACGTCCTTAGTAGTGCGTGCGTAGTACCTGGTGCTGTGACAGTGATGTGTGAGCACTGAATGCAGATGCTTAAATTCCAGTTTGGAGCTGTGAGCGTGTTGTGGCTGAGCATGGCTGGCTGGAGGTGCAGCCAAGCCAGGGGCACAGCCAGCTCTGCTGTGCCAGGGTCCTGCTCCAGGTCCACACTGCACATCACCCATTCCTGGAGCAACCCTCGCCCGTGCTCCGCGTCCGTGTTGGTGGAGACTTTGCTCCAGGAGCAGCTGCTCAGTACAGAGCAAAGGTGGGTGCCACCTGCATGGGCCTTGCCCCAAGTGCAGTTGGTAATTGGTGAGACGTGGCCTTACTGGAAGGCGGTGACACAGTGGTGAAGAGCCATTGGCAGCCTTGGCTTTTGGAGATTTGTGGCCTTGTGGCACCAGAGAGCTCCATTCTCTTGGCTCCTTGCTGTATATCCTGAGCTGTGCCATCTGAAAGCAGGTTTGTTTTGTGACTGCTTGGGCTGCTCTAGACACAGTTCTCAGCAGAGCTGGAAATTGGTGGCTTTGTGCTTAGAAAAGATCAATGAAATTTTTACTGTTACCTTTGTACCCCTTTTTTTTTTTGCTTCCTTGACTGTCCTGGCAGACTGTGCTGTTCTGTTTGCATACCTGGAATCATAGAATGGTCTGGGTTGGAAGGAACTTCAAAGCCCCTCCAGTCCCACCCCACTGCCATGGGCAGGGACACCTCCCACTGGATCAGGGGGCTCAAAGCCCCATCCAACCTGGCCTTGGACAGCTCCAGGGATGGGGCAACCACCACTGCTCTGGGCAACCTGGACCAGGACCTGTCCACCCTCACAGGAAAAAAAGATGATCATCATGGTATGGCACTGAATGATGAGGGCTGTGTGGGCAACAGCGTGGCTCCTGCTGCCAGGTGTGTGCCTTGGCTTGTGCCACACAGCTCTTGGTGCGCTGCTGTGCTGCCCACCGGTGGGTGGGTGCCATGTGGAGCTGGGTTTGGGGTGTGCTGTGCAGAGAGGAGCACAATTGTTGTTTTGTGCCTGTGTTGGGTACTGAAACCATGAAATGATTGCTTTGAGGGTGTTTATTTTCATGATTTTAATGAATGGCCATTCTGTATTAATGTTTATTAAGGTGATTAATACTTTAATTTATGTGGAAGAGAGTTTGCAGAAACATAACTTGCTTCTACACAAGAGTTACTGTTCATTTTTCAGGAAATATAATCAATCCAGACAAGGCTTGCTGAATTGTGGCCTGCTTTGGCAGCCCGGGTGTGAAAGATTATGGACGGTCTCCGATTAGCTGTCTCTTTTTTAATCTAAGATTGCAGAGGCCTAATTGCTTTGACTTTGACTAAAGAGAAGATGGTTTCCATAAAGGCATCCCATGGAGCAGGGCCCTGTGTGGCTGCTGGTCTGGGTCACAGCAGTCGAGGTTGGGTCCTCAGCCTCCCCTGTATCACTGTGGTTACTCGTTGTTCCACATCCCATACTCCTCTCCTGGGATGCTGGTTGGGTTTTGTGCTGCGTAGGGTGCTGGTGTAAGCTCTGCCTGGTTTTAGCTCTTTGAAGGAAAGCCCCCACTATCCTCTGGGTCACCCGTGGCACAGGGACAGCGGGGATGATGCGCCCAGGCATAATGGTAGGGGAGGACAGGGATGAACAGGAATGAAGGAGGCTGTGGAAGGGGATGGCAGCAGGGAGCGGGGTCTGACCTGCCCAGCATCACCAGATGGTTTTCTGGAGAGATGGTCCCAGGGCTTCATTCCCACTCCCACTGCTGCCCCTGTCCTGCATCGAGCACAGCTCCAGTGCCCAGATCACCACAGTCCCCTCGCCGTGGAGAGGGATGGTTGGCTTCTTGTTGCTGGAGACTTGACCACTGTGTCACAGCTGGTGGGAAAGGGCTCCTGTCCGTGCCAGGGGAGCCGGGTGCTTTCAGAAGTGATGCCCCCAATGCTGCCTGTGCCAGCCTGGCTCCCCATCTCCTCTGCGCTGCCTCTAAATAAACTGAAAGGTGATTTCTGAGCAAGCAGCAGTGAATGAATTCTGTTTTTCTCAAGCATTTAGTGTTGCTTTCAGTTTGCTTTGATGATGCCTTCTCACAACTAGTGTAAACAGCCTGCGCAACGGGGAGCACTCACATGTGTACAAGAAGCTGCACATGAAAGACAGAGGCATCTTGAAAGCCATAATAACGCTCTGAGTGCCAGTTAAAGGATTTGTCACTAAGACCACTTTACAGATAGAAAGAACTTATTAACTAGTGTGACTAACAGCTTGCAAGGTTTAATTGATGTGTATTTGTTGTCCTTTTATATCTCTCCCCGCCGTCTTCCTCTTGGCACGGATTCCAGCACTTGCTGGTGCAAGAGCAGCAGCCTCTAAGCTGCCTGAATAGGTACCAGGAATAAAAGCAAGGCCAAGCCCTGCCCCGAGTGCCCCTGATCCTGCGCTGCAGTCGGGGCTGCACCAGCCTCGGGAGCTCTGCTATCCGGTCCTCCCCCTTAGGAACTGAGGCTGGGCTTATTTTTTGCTCTGGGTTCTGTTATTCCTCCCTAAGTGATGCTGAGTTTTTTGAAGATAAAGCTTTTCAATGCATGAATAGTATGGATAATTAATGTTTCTGCCAGCCAGACTACTCATTGCAAGATTGATTGACTATTAAGGTCATAACGCAGGAGCCACCCACACGAAACAAACAGGCTAATGTTAGACTTCAGCTTAAGCCGAGAGTTGGTCAGCTGTCCGTGGTCACAGTAGGGGCTTCCAGTCATCTGTCAACAAGTGATTGATTGATGTGGACACCTTCCAATCTTATTCTGATTATTCTCAGCAGCTTGCCTGGTGGCCATTTTTCAGGAGTTGGCAGCACTCAGACCTCCAAGACTCAAAGCGGTGGCTGCATGGGGGTTAACCCTTTCCTTTGATCCGAAACGTCTTTGTTATGGGCAACAACTGCGGCGCGCGAGGGGAGGGTTGTGTTTGTGAGCCCTGATTACAGAATACACCGGGGAACCTCCCAGAGATCACAAGCCAGGACGATGCTTTGACTTTCAGCCATTTCTAATTGACTCAGCCTGAGTCAAGCTGCGAGTGAGGATCTGCAAAGAATCCATCTGGAGCAGAGCAGACACAGCTTTGTATCCCAGCTTCTTTATCGTGCTGTCTGGGGGCAGTTTGATGTGCCACGGGGTGTGTGCAGCAAGGCCCCAGCAGCTGAAAGGCAAATTCTAATAATTCAGATAGGAGAGAGTTTAGTATTCAGAGGGGGGAAAAAAATTGAGGATTCAGATGTATTTGTTCTGGTGTGAGAGACAATGAATCAAAGAGGGCTCTGCTGGTTCAGTGCTGTGAATTCACTAAGAGAAATTTGTTGCCTGGATGCTGTCTGTGTGTGTCCATGAAGATGGCTTAAATATATCTGTAGTATTTTATGTACATGTTATACTTGGTGTGTGCCCACACACATGCCAGTGGGAAAGTGAAATCCTAATTATGTATGCTGTATAGTGCATGTTTGCAATGTATAAGTGTGTTCTAGAGTTCTCTTGGTTGCAGGCTGGTACTGCAGATTTCTGTTGCTTTGTACATTTTCCAGCAGTTTTAACTATTTTGGAGGGCTCTGACGTGGGGCTTCACCTTCCTGTGTATTCCCATCCATGGTTTTAGCATTCATGGCGTACCCTAAAAAGCCTGCCAAGAGCCCTTTCTCCTCCAAGACTTGGATCTTTATGTAACTCAAGTGCATGGTTGCATTTTTATGGTGCAGTCCAAGTGCTGGAATGTGGCAGAGCTGGCACAGAGCTGTTGTGCACAAGATTGTGACCAGAGAGCTGTGTGAAATTGCTCTGGGTGCTGGTGCATTGACGTACATGCCGTTAGGAGCCCAGCACAGCCTGGAGGACCCTCATGGGCTCCTGGCAGTGGGCATTCTGGCATTTTTCACTGGAAGATGCTGCAGAAGCCCCCAATCCAGGACCCTTTAATGCCAGCCTCTCTCTCTTGCCTGAGTAGGAGTGGGGTCTGAAGCCAAACGGAGCTGGGCTTCTTTAACCACAGCTGAATTTTGCTATTCCTGTCTGTTCTTCATCCCATGCAGGTGGTGATGTGTCCCAAAGCCATGTGGATGCCCACTCGGCCAGAGGAACCCTTGTGGACCAGGGGAAGGCCTCCAATACTAGGAAAATGAGTCCACAAAAGGCAAGTGGGTTATTTTTGTTCATGGTGTTGTATCATGTCTTCCCTCAGGAGTTCTTCCCTCCTGGGCATGGCCAAGGGGCCACCACTGCTTGATGCTGCACGAGGTCTCAGGTGTTTTCAGTAAAAGCTCTCTGCCACCACTGGCATTGATATCTGTGGGATTTTGAGTGCTCTGGGAGTGCCATGAAGTGGAAGTTGGTGAATCAGTTCCCGAGAGAGACTGTAGAGCTGCTCTTTTAGCTTTTGCTGAGCAGAAAGTGGCTTGTCTGGGCACAGTCACGCTGTGGAGCAGTAGTATGGCTGGGAGAACCCAGCCTAGGTCCTTCATCCCTAGTAGCCTCTGTCCTCTGGATGCTGAGCATCGGCCAAGGATGGATCCTGCTGAGTGCTTTGTCACTGATTGCAGGTGGTAAGGAGTTGAAAGCACCAGCACTGCTTGCTGACAGCTCCAGCTCAACAGAGTGCGTGGGGTTTCCTTGGAGCAGCCCCAAACCAAGGACCCAGGGCAGTGCTGGTGGTGCTAACCCTGGGATGTGTGAAGCAAGCCTTCACCATGCCCTGGGGAGGGTGTCCCAGCATATGTCCTGCAACTCGTTACGTAGAAGAGGGATTATTTCACCCTGTCTGATCTCTAATGTGCAGGTGGGTTGTGTGTTAGCGAGTCGCTCTGAATAGGGGTGCACTCAAGGCTTTGCTTAGGTCACATCAATCTACCAAAGAGTTTAAATGACTGTGGGAAACAAAGTGGTTGCTTGCTGTAACAGAAACCCTGTGACTGTGCTGGTTTCCTTCTGTGCCATGTCTGTCGTGCTGTCCCTCTGCTGTGCCCAGCCTCACCCGTCATCCTCTGCTGCAAAGTCCTGGCAGTGCCTGGCCTTGCGGCCCTTGGATGAGCTGGCAGGGTTGGTCAGTGTGGGTCCAGTGGCAGCAGGGTGGGCTTGGTGTGCCCTTCTTGTGATACTCCGCTTACCTCCCTTGGCCTGGTGCCCCCTGTGGGCTGGCATCTCACCTGGGCTACCTGCGCTGAGCCGCGCGCACTCCTGGAGCCCAGACGTGGTGGTGCGTGCTGTGGTGTGCTGTCCCGATGCCTGCCTGGCAGCATCTGCTCCACGCTGAGCAAAGGGTGCAGTAACCCACGAGCTGGCAGCCTTGCTGGTGTGGAGCAGGGCTGGGAGCGAGCAATCTGACAGCTCTTGCCTTCTCCACCAGTGGCCACGAGCCTTGGTGTCCTCACGGTGTGAGCCCAGCCAGCGTGGCCTCAGGGCTCCTTCCGGGGGCGGCGTTGGTGTAATAACACTGATGAAAAGCTGATTAATCCTTGTGAGCGAGCTGCACGAGCTTCCCTCTAGAGCTGAAGAGATTACCACTGATTTGTCATCCTGATTGTTTCAAAGAGAGGTGCAATTAGTTGCTCTAATTTAGCTGTGCTTCTCACGGAGCGGCACGACAAGGGCGATGCAATCAGTCGTGTGCGATGGCAGCCACCGACGGGTGCGGCTGCGCCTGCCGCCATTTCACACGCGGGGCGGCGGCCACGGAAATGGTGGAGCGGCCCGTGGTCGTGGCTGAGGGACAAAGTCCCCTCCGTGCCACGTGGCCACGAAGCCGCAGCCCTGGCTCATGGTGTCGACCTGCAGAGCAGGCGGGTGTTTGTTTTGAGCGCCCGCGGAGGGAGGCGGCGGCGGGAACGCTGTGGGAATCGCGATGTGCTCCGAGTCACGTTGATGGAACCAGGGCTTGGTGGGATCCTGCACTGGGCCTGAACGGGGCTCTCGCAGGTGCTGGTTGTTCAGAAGGCTCGTGGAGAGATGGGTTGTGTTGGGTGTGGGCACGACGTTACACTGAGTTTTATCAGAAAAAAAGAAGGGGTGGAAGGAAATGTTGGTCTTCCTCTGCCTCCCCCGGCTCTTGTCCCTCTTCTTTGCCAGGTGCAGTGAAATCACTCCCAGGTAGAGGAGAGGGGTGGAGATTTTGCTTGAGGCTTCCCCTTTTCCAAGGACTGTCTTTGCTTTGGAAAAGGTGCAAAGCTGCTATGGAAAACGAAGAGCTGGCGCCGTGTCCGTCCTCAGCAGGCGCAGCCGCGTCCCTCTGGGCACAGCGCAGGGAACACATGGTGTTTCCAAACGTGTCCATTTTCAGTGAGACAAATCACATAAAAATTCAATTCAAAGTGAACAAAATAAAATTGCTTTAAGGACAAAACCTGCCCGTGGCTATAGCTTGGTGGAAGCTGTCTCTTTCTTTCTTCACATCTGTGTTCTCCGGGAAGGCGTTTTGTTTTCGCAGGGAGCTGCCCGTGCTGGATGTGAAGGGTCTTCACGGGGTGGCTCAGAGCAGCTCTGCAGTGGCCACGGGCAACCTCTGCCCCTCGGCCCCCGGCCAGGGGCCGTGCAGCTGCTCGGCTCATGTTCCCTGCCCGTGGCGCTCCCCGTGTCACTGCAAGGTCGTGCTTTTGCCCGGCTCTGCCCTCAGCTGTCATCCCTGACTGGGCTGGCAGCCCTGCCACCCCCAGGGACCCCCACCGGCCGAGGGACCCTTCACATCGTGCCGTGCCATGGCTGAGGGAGCGGGTGTGGAGCTGAACCTGCCCCTCCATGTCCCTCTCTGCCTGCAGCAGCTCGGCTCTGCTCCCCCAGGCACGCAGCAGCCCCCCCAGCCAATGCCATGGCCAGGCCAGTGGCTCAGCCGCGGCGCGGGAGGAAAAGCCAGGCTGCTTCTCTTTTTCTAGGCTGTGTTCTAGGTCTCTAGGCAGGTTCTAGGTTTCCAGGTCGGTTCTGGGTTTCTAGGCTAGGTTCTCCCAGCAATTCCCTCGGGAAGCTTTCCACTGCTGGCTGTCAGTCAGTTGTTCCCATCACCCTCAGTCACTGCCCGGTGCTGGGATGAGCATCCCCCGGGTGGATGTGAGCGGGAGCCCCACGGTCAGCTCAGCGCCGCAGCGGATGGCGCGGTGCTTGGTGCCAGAGCTGGATGGCTTGTCTGGAGCACCTCTGAGGCACTGAAGCAGAGGTGAGCCCACTTGGAGGCCACCAGTCCTGCCGACTTGTGCCCTTCTCCCACGTTTTCCTCATCTGTGGGAGTGCACAGCGAGGTGCCTTGAGCACAGCTCCATGTTTCCCGGAGCAGCTCTCTGCTGGCGTGTGGCTGCACCCACTGCCCAGTGTCAGCTGATCCGAAGGGCAGCCAGGGTCTTGGCAGTGCCAGGTGGGCCAGGCTGGACAAGTGCCATTGGCCGGGACACATTCCCCTTGCCTTTCCTGGCTTGGGTCAAGGTGGGCCTCTGTGAACTGGCTGAGGGACCATCTCTGGCACAGGGAGCGCCAGCGGGACATTTTCAAGTGCTCCTGCTCCCCTCAGCTAAATATAAGCCCCAGTAGGAACCCTACCTCTCGCTAGTTTTATGTTTCTTGCCTCTGCCTCTGTGCTTCCTAAACCTGGCAGCAGGCCCAGCTGTCTCCAAGCCTAAGATGAAAATACCCTTGCAAATCCCACTCATAAAAATACCTGCTGTATTCCCAAAACATGCCTGAGATAGCTTCCAGAGAGGATGGGGAGCTAAAATAAGCTGCATGAGCTCAGAGCCCCATTTTCCACTGGCCCCCCGGTTCCTGTCGCTGCAGCGCACTGCGCGATGGACTGAAATGGAAGTGCTGGAGCGCAGGGGAGCTTTTAGCTAGGAACTGGACAAGCTGCAGCTCTCCTTGGAGGAGAAGCTGCTGTGAACCTCGTGTGCATCAGCCAGAACTCGTGCTCCGTGCTTACTGGCTGCTTTGCACAACCTGGGCAATGCCCTGACCAGCAGCATCGGCCTTGGTGAAGGAAACCTGAGTCTGAGCATGGGATGCAGAGCTGTGGGGTGATGTTTGATCCCTAGACTTAAGGAAACTGCCAAAGCTGAAACAAAACGTGCTGTCAGTGGCAGCAGGAGGCTGGTCTGCCCCGGGAGGCCCCTGTGACTGGGCTGTACTGCTGGTGCCATCTGCCCTTGGGTGGGGATACAGGCTGCTGGAGCCCTCGAGACCTCCCGGTGTCTCTCCCTGGCACCCCTTCAGCAGCAGACACTACAAGGGAGATGCAAATCTGCTCTGTCTGATGAAAGGCACAAGCCTGTGATGCAGACACAGCAGCCAGGTACTAGGGAGGAGCGTGAACCCCCAGCTGGGCGGCCCCTGGGGGAGGGGGTGAGCCCCAGGAGAGGGAGCATGAGCTGCCTGCACAGCAGCCGGCTCCTGGCAGGAGCATCATGTGTGGAGCAGGGCATCAGGCTACCTGGAACCTAAACCTCAGCCTTGTCCTCTTCTAAAATGCTCTGCCATGGTCTGTGAATGCATCCCAGATCTTTTCACGCTTACAAGGGTTTTGTTTTTTTTTTTTTTCCTCTTCAACAACCCACTGCTTCTATTTTGATGCCAAAACATTTCCTGGATCAGACACAGATGTCCCCACAGTCACGTCCTGCCATTGTCTCTGCTCGGCTACTCCGATCTGCCCGCAGGGGCGGAGGCAGACGCGCCCGCTGGTTTTGCCCCTGACTGTAGGAAGGAATGTGGTCTGGGGGCCAGCAGCCAAGTGTCCAGGCTGTGGCAGGGGACAGGGTGGTCACAGGGGCACCCGCAGTGACCGTGAAAGACGTGCTCCTCCAGAGCACACACCCCTGAGCAGCCATCTGTGCGTGCTGCTCACATCTAAGACCCCTTCTTGGAGCTCCATGCAAAACCCGCTGGAGACTGCTTTTGCTCTAAGGCTTTTAGGGACAGGCTGTGCGGCTCTGGAGGGCTTTTGTTCCCCAAGGAAGAACATAGTGGAGCTCAGTGGGGAGGGAAGGCCTTTTTCTGGACTCAGAACAATGGTGCTCGTGGGCCTCGGTGACCTTTGTGTCCCCATGCTGTGTTGTGCAGCCCAGTGCCCCTGTGATATCCTTATTGCTGGGTGCTCTCATGGATGCTCTGAGCTGAGCGTTATTTGGCAGGGCAAAAGCTGTCCCCTCTCTTTGGACAATTACTTCCTGAACTCATTCAACACTGGGCTGGATGGCAATATTCAAAGTTAACCACTCCACTTGCATCGCCTTATATGTCAGCAAGTGCTACTTAATGATCTGTGAATGGAGGGAATGCTGGGAACGGGCCGGACCGCGTGTGAAATATCTATCCAGAGTCTATAAATAATGCAGCCTCTTTATGCTTTGCACAGTTCGGAGCTTCATGGGAGGAGCATCTCCCTGCTGTGACTGGGAGAGCCTGTAAGTGATTTGGGAATGAAACAAAGGCAATGAAATGCAAAGAGAGGGACTGTTCAGTTTCTGAAATATCCTGCAAATGTATTTTGACTACTTAGGGCAGGTCCTGTGTGGCCACCAGCACCCCACGGGCTGTCCCCATGTGCACCAGGACACGGCCCCTGACTCTGACCCTGGGCTAAATGACCATAAATATATCTGCAGGAGTGGAGCTCCTGCTTTCCCTTGCTGTGGCTCAGCCTCCCATCAGCAATTACAACAGCACTGGGGCTGCACTGGTACCAGCTGTGACTGCCAAGGGGGTGGCAGTGTCGGCCCTGGCGAGCAAGCTCTCCCCAGCCTCGGATGCTTCTGTGGTGGTGGATTTCTGGCTTGCTCCCTTTTCCTGCTAAGGAAAAGACCTGGCATGGGGGGAAATAAAGGCAGATTTCTGTTAGGGCAGCTTTCTGTCTGGTAGGTTTTCTGGGGCGATGTGTGGGTATCCCTGCGTGTTTGGAAGGTGCTGGTTTTTGTTGGAAATGCCAGGCGGAGGCAGGCTGCATCAGCCTTGCCGTGGTGTGGGTGTTCAGCAGCATTTGCTGGACACACTGAGGTTGTCTTCTCCAAAACGTGCTAACAGCCAAGGAAAGCCATGGCTGTTGTGCGCAGACACACAGGCAAACAGTCCTGTTCCCTGGTGCTCGTGCTGGCTGTTTTCTGTCTGCCCCTGCCAGGCTGGCACTGCTCCCCAGGCAGCGTGGGGTGGATTCTTGGGCTTGCTCTGCCTGGACAGGGAAAGGTTGTGTCCACAGCTCCCTGAAAGGAGGTTGTAGCGAGGTGGGTGCTGGTCTCTTCTCTCAAGTAACAAGGGATAAGACAAGATGAAATGGCCTCAAGTTGCGCCAGGGCAGGTTCAGATTAGACATGAGGAAAAATTTCTTCACTGAAAGGGTTCTCAGGTACTGGCAGAGGCTGCCCAGGGAGGTGGAGGAGTCACCATTAAAAGACAGGTAGATGAGGTGCTCAGGGATGGTTTAGTAGTGGACAGGTGTGGTTGGACTCGATGATCTCAAAGGTCTTTTCCAACCAAATGATTCTGTGATTCTAATTTGATTAATAATGTGATGCATTTCTGTCATAAACAAATATTCTGTCATTGCTCTGCACCTCTTGTGGAATTTACTGTATGTGGTGCTCGCGATGACATCTCTATAATTAATAACTGCAAAGCCAGAACGAGCTGGTGTTGCTCCGGTGTGGCAGTGATTAAGCAAAGCGGAGCCGGTCTCCGGTGCGGCCCCGGTGTTATCTGCTGCCGAGCAGGTGGAGCGGCCCCAGCGCAGGGAATCGCTGCCGGGGCCGTGCCTGGCTTTTATTTTTAACACCCTGCTCCCAGGCGGTGACAAGCCTTCGCTAAGTGAGGTAATAGCCAATTGATTTTGTTCCGTTTTGCAGTGGGCAGTAATAAATCACACGGCTTGTCAGGGGGTGTTTCATGTTTTCAGTGAGAGTGTGCCAGCAATTAACCATCAGAAAGCTCTTGTGGCTCTGCTCTTGAAGACGTGGCTGTGGCCTGAAACTCAGGAATGCGGGGCCCTCCGCCACCAAAACAGAGCGGCTGTGGGGGAGATTTACAGGGAGGTTTTATTTCCAGGCTCCGAAGTGGACAGAGCAGGAATTGATTGATGAGCGGGAGGAGCAGCCGCCCCATTCAGGAGCACGAGGGGCACACGGGGAGGGTGGAGCAGCAGGATGTCCCCATCTCCATCCCACTCCATCCCCATCCGTGTCCCCATCCCCACCATCCCCGGCTCTGTCCCCACAACTCCCCATCCCAGGACTGGTGTGACATGAGGAGGACAGCCCCCCTGGCTGCCAGTGGGTTGTGTGATGTGGACGGGGTGAGATGGAGCCGCCGGGCGCTTTCTGGCCGTGCCAAGCCATCGCCTTACGCTGTCACCCCTGGGCTGCCTGTGCCTGACTCTGGGCACGCAGACCCACTGCTCTGGGCTGGAAGGAGGCGAGTGGCAGCTGTGTTAAGCAGGAAGCAGGGGATGGTGCCTGTGCTGCACCGCTCGACGCGGTGCCCTTCGTGCCGTGTCCCAGCGGGCGCTGCTGGGGCCCTACGGCCCTCGCCAGGTTGTTGGGGTTCAGCTGGGTTGAAGCACGCACATGCAGGGGGGGGGGCATTTGGGTCAGTTGGGTCTCTGCAGCCCTCTCCTTCCCCTCTGGGTTTCCTGCTTGATGATTCCCAGATGGTAATCGCTCTGCTTTTATTTCCCGTAACCTTTGTTACTCTGGGAAGGCAGAGCGCGGAGTCAGAGATAGAGGCTGGGGTGAGGGATGTGGCGCGGAGGGTCGGGACCCTGGGGAATAATACTTGGTTTCAAAGCCAGGCCTTTCACAGACCTCATTTGCATTTGGAAATAAGGAATGACTGCTTTGCATTCAGAGCTGGAGGCCACCGGTCCCAGGGGGGAACAAACGGGAGCAAGTGGTCAATTGATCCCGATCAGAATAAGGAAATTATCTTTGGGGTTGCCACTCCACCGCTTTGTGCCATGGGGCTCCAGCAACAAAGGAGCCTTCTCCTGCAGGCTGCCTGGCTGCCCACGTTGGCCAGGGTTACGCTGGAACTTTCTTTCTCGTTGCAGCACTGCAAATAAACAATCCAGAAGCAGAGAAGGGGGGTGGGCGCAGACGAGCACCCCGAGCTGCCGTGTCACTCCCGGTTAGATCAGAGCAGCGCTGCCTCCTCCCAGGGCCACGCTCTCTGCTGCTTCCCAGGACGCTGCCGGAGATGACAGGCTCCAGCTCCAGTGGCTGTCGAGCTGAGTTTCCCTAAGGAAACTAATAAATAAAAAAGCGGAGTGGCTCTGAAATGGGTGAGATGAGTGTGCCCGGGGTCTCCTGCCACTGCCCAGGCGAGTCCCTGTTCCACACCCAGGGCAGGAGAAGGAGTGGGGCCACATCCTGCCCACCACGAAGGATGGACCTGCTCTTTCCCCCAGAGTCTGCACAGAAAAGGGTCTCTCCGTGAGACTGGGTGACTCGAGGCTCAAACAGCAGCTCGGTGCTGGCTGATGGTCCCGTGGGTCTGTGTCCCATGCAGGGCCAGGGTGATCTGGGCGGGCAGCGAGGGGTCTGCAGATCATCAGCGATGGGTGAACAGTGAGCGGGGTGGCTTTTGCTGCTTCAGAGTGTGAATGAAGAAGGAAGTTCTCAAAGACTTTTGCTTAGCTCACCTTGGTCTTTTCTGCTACCCCGTCAGGTACTGCCACTCTCCAGCCATTCTCCAGATGCTCATTACATGCAATTACTTTTATTCTGAGGGACCTGAAAAACAAAAATAGGTTGATAGTTTCTTTTGTTTTTACAACATTTCTTTTTCTGAATCAATTGCAAGAGTGATTTTAAAGGAAGAAAATTAATTGTTGGAGGTTTTTGTTCCTTAATTTACATGGCTGTCTGCGGTGTAGTGTCTCACACTGTGTGATTTCATGTTGAAACCCTTCCTTGTCAGTGCAAGAGGATGATCTGCAGGGCAGCATTGCCCCGGTGCGGGGTCTCTGCCCTGGAGCAGGGTCTCTGCTTGTCTCCTTCAGTGGGTTTGTCACAGGGGCTGGTCAGATAGAGAGTCTTTCTCACCTCCTAGTTTACCTTTGTGCTGGTGTGAATTAGAAATCATTCTTCTGTGGACAACGAGCCTATAAAAGACAATGTTGGTACATGTATGCGTGTGTTCATGTCTGTGTGTGGGCTGATGGGAAGGACTGTGCCACCAGTACCTCCCTCCCTGGGACCTGGCTGCCCAGTAAGACCAGTTTCCCCGTTGACGCCAGTTGCTATAATCCTGTGACTCTGCTAGAGGTGCTGATGCTGGCAGCGAGGCACCGGCATCCCACAGCAGGAGCCCAAGCACGTCTAGGAAAGGGGCTGGATGTTTTCATGGCAATGCAGCTGAAATTTCATGGCTTTGTTATGGGTTAAAATTCCAGATTTGACGTTTTTGTCATGGAGCTTTGGCCAGCGAGAGCCGTAGAGAAATCCGAGCGAGCGCACGCTGGCTGCCATGCTGTGCCTGCTCCTGCCCACACTGGGCTGTCTCCTGTGGGCAGGGGAGTTTGTCTGACTTTCTTGGGGTTACCCCATTAGGAAGAGGCTCCTAACGCTCATCTGTGGGGTCTTCAATGCAGCCACTCCCTGGAGCGAGCACTGGCAGCTCTGCACAGCCCGGCGAGCAGGATCCGTCCCGTGGCTGCCAGGCAGTGAATTGCACATGGACAGAGGGCAGTTGTTCTCAAACCTCCTCCCTGGGAGGCAGTGAATGGTCGGGAACAGCAGTCCTTCCTTCCCCCAGGCCCCCAGCATTTTTGTGATTTCATGGGAACTTGTAGGAAAAGAGCACGTGTTTTCCGCAGCTCCGGGAAGAGGAGCACGGTTCACAGGGTTTGACGAGAGAGCAGCGCTTCACGGGCCCCTGGGTGTGCAATGAGCCAGGTTCTGCTCCTGGACAAGTACCTGCCTGCCCGGGGGGGGAAAGTGGCTCATGACAAAGATGCTAAAGAAAGGCAGATACTGCACGCATCGGCATGAGGCCGAGAAGTCTGGTTAGAGCTGTGCTGGAGCACTGACATCTGGAGAGCCAGACCGGTACCTGGCTGTCCAAGCAGTGGTGCCACAGTAACGAGAGGAGTAAGGCAGAGGAAACCTCTGGAGTGCACTTGTACCTGGGTCTCTGTGTGGCTGCAAGACAAAAAAAACAAGGGAAAGGGAAAATTGATGCTGTTTGGATGGCTGGTGTTACTGGATGTTGAAGCAGTGTGGTAGAGCCCACTTAGGTATCTCTGTTACACCTTCTGTGGGCTTTTTTTCATCTGCACCACACTTTCAGCTTATTTTTTCCATCCTTGCTTTTATTTCCTGACATCCCAAGTGACTCCTTTGTTACATGATTAATATGCACTGTGAACTTACAGCCTGGAGTTTGATGTGTGGCTGGGAGCTGCATGGGAGCCAGAGGCAGGTGATGCTCTGTCTCTGACTCGGGCAGCCCTTTCTCTTGCAGACTTCAGGGTGGAAAAAACCCATTCTGTCTCCACTTGGACTCTATTTATTGCCACAGTGTGAGACTGATTAGGGGTGACACAGCTCACACGAGTCCAGGTAATGCCTCATACGGTAACAAGTGACCCAGAAACATCCTGGAAAAGTGCAGCCAAGGAAATAGCCCCTTGGAGTATGGCAGGGTGTTTGCAGGCATTAGCTGTCTCTTGAGTGTTGGTGCCCGTTGTGATTGGGGAGAAGAGGATTGCTTCCCCAGCACTTTGGTCTTAGGCAACGGCAGTGCCTGTGCAGTCTGGTCACGGGCAGCCTCCTGGAGCTGATCTGTTGAAAACCCTGAAATATCCTTTTCTATCTGCAAGAAGCTGGCATTTTGGTTTCGTTGTCTCACGAATATCTAAACGATGGTGCTGTAAAACAGCCCTGTTTTTTCCTTTGCCTCGGTGTCGGGCTCCTTCCTGCGGTATTAATTGTCAATAAAAGTGAAAGGCTGGTGCCAGGGGACACGGGGGGCACAGCAGCACGCGGGGGGGCTCGCCTGCCCTGCCCTCCCAGCACACTGAGCTCATTAAGCCCCACCACTGTGATAACACTCTCTGTAACTCACATCCTCATACACATCCTCGCAGTGTGCAGGAGATTGCGGACAAGGAGCCAATTCAGGAGCAGGAGGTATCTGCAAACTCACGCTGCTGGCTGGAGGCTCTCGCAGTCCAGTTCCTCCAGCAGAAAGAGGCTTTTTCCTTCTATTTCCTATTTCCATCAGAAAGGTGCTTTTTCTCTCATTTCAGCAAACTTGTCAATTAGTTGTCTGTGGAAAGCACTCCTTGTGTTTTACGTCCCAGCAGTCAGGTTTGTGTTCTATTAACAACTAGTCCTGGGTGAGAGTTTGTCTTTGTCAACACGTCCATCCGTGTCAGCGGCCAAACAGCAGACTCTCCTGCAGCTGGGAATGTGCATAGGAAGGGCATTTTGTGCTGGCTGAAGAAAGCTCACAGCTCTCAGATGGGGTTTAAAGTGGAGCCATTTATAAAAGGCAAAGGTAATAAAACCAGCTTGGGAGCCTGGCCATAGCTTTCCTAAGGGATCCACTGTCTCCACTGCAGCTGAGGTTGTGCAGTGCTGCTTCCAGCCCCTGGACCTGCATGGCTGAGCGGCAACTTCCATGGCCAGAGGGTGGCATCGAGATTGGAGCACTGGGAGGAGGAGGAGGGTGCTCGGCTCCCAGTCAAGGAGTGTAAGCATGGTCAGGCACCTCTTTCCAAAGTCTTTCCCACGAGCACCCCTGGTGAGGGCAGTGGGGTGGGCGGTTCAGTCTCTCTTTTGGGTGTAGGACTCTGAACTGGCCTTCCGTGAACATCTGAGGTGAACAGGGTGGGAAGGGCTCGTGGTGCCTGGTGGAGTCACTGCTGTCCCTGTGCCATGCTGTGGCACCGGGGGGCAGCTCTGCCCTGCCCAGCCAGCCCATCCCTCCAGAGTGACCGTGAGCAGGTGTGAGCCTCCACCCCAGAACACACAGACGTTTCTCCTGCTTTGGTGGGCACCCAGAGGGACATGGAGACCCCTCGTCTGTCACGGTCAGACAGGCAGAACATGGATCTGATTTGGCACTGTCAACACTGCACTGCAGAAAGTAAAGAGATGGAGTGTGAACTTCTCTACTTGAAATCCAGAAAGGTTCAGTTCTTTTCCACCACGGCTGTCAAACTATGGATTTTTTTTTTCAAAGCCTGCTCATCTAATCTAGAGCACAGGGAAACTTGGAGCTCATTCCCAGTGTGGTGCTGATGTAGGGGTATTATGGGCATTTGAATTTCTCAGTGGAGGGTGTTCTGTGTAGAATCATAGAATGGTTTGGGTTGGAAGGGATCTCGAAGCCCACCCACTTCTGGTCCCCTGCCATTGGGACAGCTCCCACTGGATCAGGGTGCTCAAGGCCCCTTTCAACCTGGTCTTGAACACCTCCTTCTTATACAATCTCAAGTCATGGATGGGCTTGGTAGAGGCAGTGTGTGCTGGCACACACGTGTTTGGCTCAGCAATTGGTGTGGTAGTAGTGAACAACATATTTTTAAGAAACAGAGCAGAACTGCAAGGCTCAGTAGTGCCTGTCCACGGCACCACGCCACATCTCAGATTGGCTGCTGCGTTTTGGCCTGCACTGCAACATTCTTGGTGACTGACCGTGTCCTGCCCTCCCTCCAGAAATGGGGCTGCTGGCTCTGTGGGGCAGGACTAGAGCAGAGACCTAGAGCAGCTCTTTGTCCACTCCCCCCTACCCCAGGAGGCAGCTCTGAGAAAAGAGGGGTCTGAAAAGGATCGCTGTTTAGCTCAGAGGAACTGGTGAAAAGTGGCACTGGCAATCCTTTGAGCTACGTTTCTGAATCATCGTTGCACATGTTTTCTTTCTATAAAAAGAAACCAAGGACAGATTTGAAATCGTCAATGCCTTCTTTGCCCAGCCAAAATCAAAGATTTTTCCAGTCCTTGCTGTTGATGCAAGAAAGAAGGAGCTTGTGGGGTTCCTAAAGACAGGATTTTTAGTGTCCCAGCAATACAACGTAAAATCAGAGCGTGGTGTGCACTGAACACCTTAAACAGGAGAGGTGTTCATCTGTGTATAGGAATAAGACATTAGCTGACATTAGAAAGGACCTCTCCCTTCAGCTAAGGCTTCCAGCAAAGAGGAGCTGGGTTCCTTTACAAGAAGTGGCTGGAAACCCTTTTGATTTCACACTCAGATGGTAACTGCAAGGTGATTCAAGAAGGGCAGGAAAGGGAATGGAGGAGTATGGGGTGGGCAGGTGGTGATGCTCTGCTCCATCTCCCTCTGAAGGATCCCAGTGAGGAGAGGGCTTGGGCTGCCTCAGACCAGCCCTGTCGAGGACTGGTCTTGCCCATGGGCATCTGGCACAGCACAAACATGCTTGGCCATGCTTGGCCACCTCCTCACTTTCCCCTTGCTGAGCTGTTTCTGCATGCTCTGGGTGCAGAAAGCAGGGTGAGAGATGTGACCCTGGTGCTGCCAGGTGCTCCTGGAGGGACTGGAGACAGTGTCACCCCCCCAGGCAAGCACAGGCTATGCTGATGCCCACCTGTGCTCTGTACCCTGCCACTGCCCTGCTCGCCCATTGCTTGGAGATGGTACTTGATGTCAAAATCAATACTGGAAAATCACTTTGGGAAAAATACATGAGATCTCTTCCCAGGGCAGTGTGTTTTTTAAAATGGGAACAAAATTGACCACTTGTTGGTGGAAGTGTTTATTTTCTTTCTTTCTTTCCTTCTCGCTGGTGCTTGTGCCACAGCTTGGGCAGCAGCAGGTCCTGGGCAGGTCGTGGTGGACCTGGCCAGGCTGCTCTCCAGCCCCTCTGAGCAGGGCCTTCAGCCTTAGTTTCTATTACAAATTCTGTGGGACAAATCAACATCTTCCCATTAGGAAGTGATGACAAACCAGTCCATTTGGGGTGATTAATTGACATCTTAAATTAATCACGAGCACTCCTCTTAGTGCTGTGACTCAAGATATTAACTGTTCCACCGGCCACATGAGAAAGAACAGAGACCATTACAAAAGGCATTTGTCAAACAGTCACTTACACAGCCATTGTGGTGGCTGAAAAAAGGTCAAGTGACTTTGTTATTGTTAAGTAGAGAGCAGACTGAAACCCCTAATTCCTTACTATGTGTTTAATGTGCCAGTTAAGTAGTGGTAATTGGCAGCAGCTGTGCCCTGGAACCAATGGGTTCTTACTGGAATAGGAAGCCCTAATGTGCTAAATGGTGCAGTGTTGCTTTCAGGGGTGGGTTTTTATAAAGCAGGAGGCAGGGATGAGCAAGGCAAATCCTAGGGAGCTGGAGGTGCTGGGGGCAGCAATAAGGAGGAAGCAGGTAAGAATTGAGTTTGTGCTGGTTTGGAAATTTAAAGATCAATAGACAAATCAAAATGCAATTTGTGTGGAGGTTGATGCAGAGGTGATGATGCACTTCTAGGGGTGAGGGCAGGTGATGTCTGTATCCCTGATGCTGCCAGGTGGCTGAGGATGGACAGCCAGGGTCGGGGCTGAATGCAGCACTGTGCCCTGGCTGTGGGAGGGTGCTGGTATCCCCACCTGGGGCTGGTGAAGGAGGGCACCCCATGAGGGGCTGCACTGGGAGCTCTGCACCCCCAGCTCTGATGAGCTGTGGTGCCTCCTTTGGCTCTGGGTGCTGTGGGGGATGTATCCTGCTCCTCCAGTTGGAGTAAGTTGCCTGGCTGAGGAGATGAGGGAAGCAGAGATGATGTGTTTCTGGGGTGGTCTTGGTGTGACTGCAAACCAGCATTTGTCTTAGGCTGGAAACAAACTGGCAGGAGCAAGGAGAGGGTCATCATATCATCCTCCTGGCATGTGACACACAGACCAAAGGCTGTGGTTGTGCAATGCTGTGTATTGGGAAAAGCTGATGTGGGAAGGTCTTGGACAGTCCAGCAGTGGATGCAGTGATTTACAGAGAGCTCAGACCTGGGATTCCTGCAACTTGTTCTCCTTGGGTAGAGGTTGTGCAGAGGGCAGCTCTGCATGGGGAAGTCTCATACCTCATGAGAGCTGGGCTAGAGGTGCTGTTCAATGTGGGATTCTCCCTCTCCAGCCTCTGGGGAGCCTTCTGGTTGCTAGGAGCATGGAAGTGCTGCCTTGGCATCATCCAGAATCCTCTGCCTTTCTGCAATCACAGGGATGCTCAGCATATGGACCTGCTCCTGGCTCTGACCCAGTTTTTACACCCTCTTTGCTCCAGGCCAAACCATGGATGTGTTAGACTGCTGGGAGCGGTGGTGTCAGCCGGTGTCGGGCTGCTTCTGGCTCAGATGAGTGGTTGCATAAGGGTTTCAGCCCTGTTTCCAGGCCTACAAAGTTTGCACAGCTTTGGATAAACAACTGATCTTTCAGGTGTAGCATGAGCAAAATCTCTTGCTTGCTCCTGGGTCTGTGGCTGTTTCCTGCCCAGGGAGCAGAGCGAGAGGTACAGCTGAGATAATTGGTGCTGGAGGCAGGTCAGGAATGCTGTGCAACTCTGAACATCAGCAACGCTCCTGCCTGTGAGGGCACAGACTGGAGCTGTTCTTGCCCAGCCAAGTGCTTCACCCAGAGCAACCTCCCTGCAGCCTGGGCCACCTCCAGCACGGTTGCTGGGGTATCCCAGTGCCGTGGCTGGGGACTGGGAGCTGCAACTGGAACTGCTTGGCCCATGTAGACATATCAGAGACCCCTTCCCCTGGGAGGGCACCTCTCCCTGTCCTCAGAAAGAGCAGTGTGCTCAATCTACTGGGGCTTGTGCCCTGACAGACCACGGTGTCAGATGGTGGTGGTGGTGGGGGGGGTGGCTGGAGGGGCTCTGGGCCATGGAAGCACAGGGCAGACCTTTGCTGGGGACCTTCCTCTGTGTGGAGCAGCTCTGCCTCACTGGCAGCCGGTGGGTTGAGCACCTTGGCAGAGAAAATGTGCATCAGAGCTGCTGCAGCAGCACAAAGTGAGTGGCTGTGAAGCAGGATTAGCAAACAGTCCCCTCCTGCAGCTGGCTGGAAACCTCTGCCGTGTAGCCTGGGGTTGTCGTTTCCCTCTGTGAATCTGGAGTCTTAATTTTTGAGTGCTTGCAATATTTATTTTTCATGTTGCTTACTGACATCAGGAAGGGGAAATGAGTAAATCTTTATGCACTTTTAATCACCTGTTAGTGGAGGAGCTGCAGGGCACTGCTGCTTGACATCTGGAGATGGAAAATTGCGCTGGTTTTGCCAGGGAGAGGTGGCTGGCACAGGTGCTGGGTGGGAGCTTGTGGGAGAGGCACAGGGCAGCACCTCGGGCAAGAGGGAGGCATCAGTAGGAGTGCTTTGGTGGGATTGTGACAAGGAGAGAATGATAAAGCAGCTTTTCCCCTGGCCTGGAAGGGGAGCTGGTGCTCCTGGCAGCAAGGCTCAGGGCTGTGTTGTGTGGCCCTGCTGGGCTGCAGGCAGGGCTCCCTGTGCATGGGCATCTTGGCCCATATCAGAAACAGGGTGGCCAGCAGGAGCAGGGTGGTGGCTGTGCCTCTGCTCTTGGAGCTGGTGAGGCCACACCTTGAATATCCTGGGTTCAGTTTTGGGTCCCTCACTACAAGAAGGACATTGAGGGGCTGGAGCACATCCAGAAAAGGGGAATGAAGCTGGTGAAGTGGCTGGGGAACAAGTCTTACGAGGAATGACTGAGGGACCTGGTGTTGTTTAACCTGGAGAAGAGGAGGCTGAGGGGAAACCTCATCATTGTCTACAGCTCCCTAGCAGTGACCTTGAACAGCATAGGCAGCACCCTTGTGCCTCCATTGCCCTGACTTTGAAATGAGAGGAACTTAAAAAAAGGAAGGGTCTTCCAAGGGAAGCTTCATTTAATCAATGTCCTTGAAGGCCTTAGTTGAGGGTCTTAAAGTGTTATGGTGTTACCATTAGTAAGGAGGGCATTTAAAGTGGAACAGCTGACAGGTGCAATAGAATAGCAGCCACTTTGATATCCTTCATTTCATTCTGTACCTAAAATCCCTGTCAGCCTCCAGTGAGGAACAAGGAGAATTTATGATGAAAAATCAAAGATGTCCATGAAAATCAAGGATGAGATCTGTGGGCTGATGGATGACTGGCACACGAGTGCCCGTCGCTGCCGAGGTGCTCTTGGCAGGGGATGGGATCCAGATTCCTGTGCAGAAGTGCAATGCCACCCTCTTCCCTTGCTGCTTTTGTTTAAATACAGGTCTGTACCAGGGCACTTGGGAAGCTTTGCTCCCCCCAGTTGTCCCTTCTATTCTGGGGAAGGTGCAGCCAGATTTGCACCAGCTCCTGGCCCCGGGGATGCTACTGTGGTCCCTGAAGGCTCCTCACCAGCCCTGGGCAGATGTGGATCTGAGTGACTTTGTGAGCCCTTGGCTCTGCTCCTTGAGCCCGTGGTCCCCACACACTGTGGGGTTGGTGTGGTGCCTGAGTGTGGAGCAGCTCCTGGTGCCCCCACACACCCCTGGCCCTGGGAGCTGCTTGCACCAGCAGTAATTAAGGTGTTTGTGGTAGCGCTAATGCTGTTCCACTTAATGGTATAGGAGATAAATGCCCAATGCACAAAGGGAGTTTCTTGCTTCATAGCCCTGTTCAAAAGAAGATTTCTTTTAAGTAATCTAATAATGGCAGTGATAAATACTGTTTACCAGGCAGCTCTGCTGCCTGCGGGGGGCTGAGCTGGTTCTGGCCTGTGTGCAGCCCACTGGGATGGCCCCAGTGCCCCCAGTGTCAGGGCTAGTTGTTCCCTGTGCCCCTCTGCGCTGCCTGTGCCACGGGGGGTTCCCTGTCCTGGGCAGCAGTGACCAAAGCTGTGCTGGGGCAGCGATGCCAGGGATGTGTACTCACAGCTAATTAGCAGCCCTGCAAAGTTCATCAATAATAGATCTTGTGGCAGCAGCTGATTGCCGGCTCGCAGCGGGTGGGCATGGGGTGGTAAATCAGCCTGATTGATTGTTGACCACTCCAGTTTTTCCTGCAGTAATTTAAAGCAATTAAAAAGCCTCCCTCAGAAATTACCAAGGTAAATAATGCCCCCATGGAGTTGGATGCAGTGGGGATCCCCCCTGAGAGTGAGGCTCCCTGGCAGCGGGCTGGGGTTCCCAGGATGCCCTGGCCAAGCAGGGATGCTGAGCACCCCTGTGATCCTGCTGGGTGGGAGCCCAGGGATGTGGCTGCAGCTCCTGGGATGGGTACTGTGGTGTGGTACCCAGAGCAGTTGCGTGCACAGGTGAGTTTGCAGCCTGTGAATTAGGCTGCTGCTTGTGCAAAAACTGCCCCTCTTTGAGCTGGGCCACATGGGTGGGAAATAGGGCAGAAAGCCTCAGGATTTCTTGGTACTGGGAGCAGTCCTGGGGAACCTGGGGTGTTTGCAGGAAAACCCCGAGTGCTGCTGGCTGAGGGAGCTCTGCACAAGGTCATTTCTAGTGAATTGGCAGCACTGGGACAGAACCCGAGCGGGGAATGTGGAGTTCCCACTATGTTCCCACTATGTTGATCTTGAAGTGGCATGGCTAAGCTTTGGGACTAATCTTTTGACTCTTGGGGTAAAAAATACCTAAATACTGGGTTTTCCCTTTAATAGGAACTGTGCCCAACCCTTCTGCTACAGCTCCTGTTTTAATTGCACAGTCTATCAATCTTGCTGTGGTATAAATAGAGGCTACTTCACCCATGAAGGGTGATTATCTTTTATGAGTGTAAAAGATCTATAACTCATGAGGTGCAATGGGAAGAAGGTGAGGAGAGGAGGGGAGCCACTCTGCACGGATCAGGCAGCCTGTTTAGTGTAGGGGAAGGGCTTGCTTTAGTTAAACTGGACTTTTCAGCCTCAGTCACAGCAGTGAAGATGAGCTAAAGGTGCATTTTGCACCAATTGCCAAAGATTGCCCAGAGACTTCTGCACCCCACAGGTGTTCCTGGGCTGCTTCTCGTGGGTGATGGTGTGGAGGGATGAGTCACAACCACAGGTCAAGATGTTCAGGCGTGGCGGGTGGTCCTAAGATGCCCAAATGCAAGATCTGAGCTCCTCTAGGCTCTTGGCACCTGTCTGCCAGCATTACCAGGCTGATTTAAGTCCCTCCAGCTCGCTGGCACTTGCCCTTAGCCAGGTTCAGGTGCTCTTTGTTCCTGCAGGGTGCTGACAGAGGCACCTCTTGCCACCTCCGTGGAGATTCCCCTTGCAGTTGGCTTTCTGGCGTGCCCAGCCCTCGCAGCTCGGTGAACACCCCGGAGCAAGGCGTGGCAAGGCGGGTGGGGCTGTGCAGCCTTCTTTGTGCCAGCAATGTGTCCCTGGCACGGAGCAGTGGTTAAATAAGCTCGAGCTGTAGCAGGGCAGCTGTGTGCAGGGAATGCTTTGGCATAGGATGCCGTGCAGGGGTGGTAGGACCAGACAGCATTTGCTGGCGGAGCCCTGGTCGTGCTCTGCACCCTCATCCAGGGAGATCCTGCTAGCAGTCAGGAGCTTTCCTCCCAGTAAAATTTTATGGCCTTGAAGAGCTGAGCTGGACGGCCTCCAGCAGATCCTTTTGGAGAATTTACAACTCTCTCTTTTCCCTAAACACCTTGCTGCTTTTCTCCTGATGCTCCTGGAGCCTGTGGTGTTCCCAGCCTGCAGGGCTGGGTTTGCTGCCTGTCAGGCCCTTTTGCACTCGGGTCGGGTGGGAAGTGTCTGGGCTATGTTGTGTCAAAAGCTGTGTTTGTTTATTTTCAGCTCTGGAGCAATATTTACGTGGATGTAAATGATTAGTTTGTGTGCTGGCAAACACCTCCAAAGCCAAACGCATCCGCGTGTTTGTGGGCTGCTGGGAGCTGTGCACATCAGTTGTACCTCTGCTCCTTGGAGCTCTTAACTGCAGCTATTCAGGAATGTGCACATTCCTTGACAGAAGCACAGCTCTCATTTTCCTCTGGATGTGAGAATGTCGTAGATCTTTGGTGCTGTGTTGGCTGCAAGCTTTGCTAATGCTTTGCAGAGATTTCTTTTCCCTTTTGGAAGGCTGCTAAAGTTAGGGGAGGTTGGTTTTCTAGTGTCTCCATTTAGCCTTGTGAGTTGTCCTGATCCCATGCAGAGTGCTGGATAACAGCAGGAAACCATCACCCAGGAACCTGCTCTGAGGCCCAGCGATTGCTGGACTCGGGAGCTGCTCAGCCCCTGGACAATGTTAAAAAATAATCTTTATTAAAAGTAGCTACTCCACAGGCAACCTGTGCTGCACTGGTGCTGAACTGGATGGAAAGAGGTGGGACAGCTAAATCAGAAACTGCTAGTGGGAGATTTCAGGTGTTTGAAATGTGTGTGTGTTAGTTACACCTCTGCAGCCACCCTTAAAATCAGCAAGCAATTACAAATTCTTGGTGTTGTTCATGGTATGGGTTCCTGAGCTGAGGGTTTGCAGCCCTGTGGCAGCCAATGGCACAGCCTCTGCTCTTCAGCTGGCAGAGGCTGGGAGTCTCCTGGCTGTGAGGGCTGCTCAGGGTGAGATGGAGGCACTGAGACTGGGTGCACGGTCCAACCAGTGGGTGGGTGAGCACAGCCATCTCTCTGGTCCTGGGGACCGAGGGGCTGCAACTTGCAGGCAGAGAGGAGACAGCTTGGGCTAGGACAGGGCTGAGCCCCTGCTGTTGTGGAGAGGGAAGGAGCCCTGAGAGCCTGTGAGCAGGAGGCTGCTCTGCAGAGGCCATGGGGCTCCATGCTTCACATTGACTGGCAGCACATCCCCTCCCCTGGCCCACTCTGCCCCATGGGTGCTGGAGGGGGAATGCCAGCACGCTGCTTGTGGCACAGCAGAGCTTGCTGCCAGCCCTGACTGGCTCAGGAAAGACATCCTTCCAGCCTGATCTGAGCTATAACCTTTATATAGCACGGGGGAAGGTGCTCTTTCTGAGCACCTTGTATCGTAAACCTGTTGAAGAGCCTGTACAGAGCAAACTGGGGCTGATTAGAAGCTAAACCATGGTTGGGAGCAGCAGATGCTCTTCTTGGACCTGTTTGGCTCTGAGTGCTGGGGATGACCTGTAAGTTGCTACTCTTGCATTGCTCCAGTGTGATGGTATCACCTCTGTGGGGCTGTGTTCTGCTTCAGCCACCCTGGCCCTCCCTTGGCTGTGGAACAGAGGGATGGACGCTTGGGGCACTGAGCCCCTGGTGGCCCAAGGGACATGAGGTGACAAGGGACCTCCTGGCCATTCTGCATGTGCAGTCGTGGTCTAGAGAAACGCTTCCTAATGGAAAAGATGGATTTCTACTGGGAATGCTTTCTTCTCCTGGCTGGATATTAGTTTTCTTATTTCAAGAGCTTTGTTTTCATTCATTGAGGTATGTGATAAATTGATGGAATTGGACCAGTTCTGTTTGGAGAGAACTGCAAAAATGAAGCCAATCCTCTGCCCAGTGGAAGGGGGGGGTTCATGGGGTGCCATTAATTGTGAATAATCTACAGGAAGTCAAAGGAAGTTGTATGTGAAGAGTAATTTCATGAATTTAAGATGTAGTGTCCCATCTGCTTTAGTTCGGATGCTGAATGGAGAGGAATGAAGCATAATCTGTCAGGCTCTTGTGTAACTGCTGTGTTGCCATTAAAAGAATACGATCTTACAAGGAGGTAGGATGCTAAATCCAGCAAAGTAATTAAGCTACTCATCTAATTGAAAGTTCTATGATTTATTGAGCCATAAACCCCAATTCTTTCCACTTACTGACCAGGACCTACGATATATGCTATTGCCTGATGGATTCGCATTTCCAGCTGGGCAATATGCTCCTTAAAAACAGTGTTAAAGATGTCACCAAGGAAGGCATCCTTCATATGAGGGAAGTGATTTAGCCCCATCTGATGTCTGCAGCACATCAGAGTTATTCCTGCAAAGGACCACAGGAACGTGTAATGGGTGTGTGCTGGCACCTGCAGGGGCAGAGCTCCTCGGGGTAGGAGGTGGAGGCCAGAGGTGGTGGTAGAGAGGTTCAGCAGATGGTTTGCAGAGATCATAGGGGAGGTTAAGGTGCAACCACTTGCTTTGCACAGCAGCTGGTAAAGTACAGAAGCTTACAGTGGTTGCCAAAGCCTGGCATCATGCTGATGGGACAGCCATCCCATCCACCCCTCCAGGAGCAAGGTGTCCTGATCACTCATGGACAGCATTGCCACCACCTCTCCCAGGGCCAAGGCTGAGTTGCACCAGGAGCTCATTCAGCACCATGGAGTGGTTTCGTTGAAACGTTGTCCTTCTGGCATGTGGGACAGCTCTGCTCCCTGTGGTGGTGCTGCTGTCCCCAGTTCCAGTGAGGTCTGATTCTGGGAGCATCCATGGGGCCCTGGTCCTGCTGTCACTGGACCATCTGCAGACTTTCCAGCCTTTCCTTGCAGCTCTGCTGGGAGTGGTCAGAATGCTTCTCAGCAATACCTCCACCTTTCTCTTTCCTGTGTCAGCCTTTGGCCCTCTCTCCTGTGTTCCCTGGCATTGCCTGGTGCCTCTGCAGCTTCTGGCCCTTCCAAAGGATGCTCAAACTGGGTGACATGGGCTGCTGCTCTTCTCCAGGTCCTCCACTGCAAGAGCAGTGGCCAGAAGCCTTCACCAGGGAGAACAGGACCTGAGTGAGCAGAGATGAGTGATGTCTGGGGGTATTTCCAGCCTCCAAATATTTGTAGCTTGGGGGCTTCCTGAGCTGGATATAAATGTGTGTCAGGAGTTGCAGTGATGGGTGTTGTTTGTTGGGATGGGTGGATGTGAAAGGTTATGCTGGTAGGCGTTGGTTCTGTGTGAAGACTCCCCTGTGAGTGTCAAGAGTCCAGATAGAGCTGACAGAATGAATGGGAGAAAATGGAAATAAAGGAAGATTAAAGCAGTCAAGGGATGATATGCAATATCCTTCTTTTAGCCATTCATCTGGACAGCAAGCCTTGACTTCTGTATTCCTCCTGATCATAAATGCAATGAACTCATGACACATCACAGTGTCCTCCATCTCTGTGGTTAATGTGGTGCTTCTGGAAGGCTGCTCTTTGTATTTTTTTCCTTGTCAATTAGGAATTTCTTAGGCCATCTTTTCTTTAACCTGTACCAATTGCCTTAATTGACTTCCGCCTTAATTGGTAACAAATCATTTCCACAGAGCCCTTGTAATTCTTTTAAATCAATCAGTTCAGCCTTCCTGTGGGACCATGTATAAGCTCTGAGCAGGGCTGAGGAGCTGGGCAGAAGGTGTCAGTGCCTGCCCCAGCTCCCACGATGCTCCTGGGCAGGGGTGAGCAGTGTGAGTGCCACACAAACCTTCGCTCGCTGCCCGTGCTGTGTGTGAGCTTTGAAATCCCTTGGGTGATGGGTGCGTAGTCCTGCCTCAATCTTTTGCTGTCTCTTGCTTTGCACTTTGGTTTGCAGGAGCTCAGCCACACTGCTGTGGGGGGCTGAGCAGGGCAGAGCCTCTGCAGAGCAGTGGGCACTGCAGACTGGCTGCCAGCACCACGTGAATATGGGGAGAGCAGGGCAGGTGATGGAGACAAATGAGCAAGAGTGGTTTTTTTCTGACCAGGCTATCTTCACGCCCCTGGAATGGGCACAGTGCTGTTCCTGCTTATACTAACATGGGAAGCTCATCTGATGCCCTCACATTGCTCTCTCCAGCCCCAGAGTCTCGTAGTGCCCATGTTGGCCAGTGCTGCTCACATTTAGTTGAGGGTTGGTGCAGGTTTCCAAAGGCACAGAGGAGATCTGGTCCTTGGTGCCTCATGCAAGGTCAGCTGCTGGGTTGGAGGCTGAGACTGCAGTTGCTTTGGGGGCTGGTTTGCACTCCCTGCCATGAATGGGATCTTTGTGCTGACGTTGAACCTGCCAGGTACTTCTGGGGAGCACCTGAAGCTGTACTGGCTGGAAAGATCGAGGCATCTTGTAGTCCAAACGGTGTAGAATGTGGGGGAAAGTGCCCCTGGGCTGGTGCTGGGGGATCTGCCATGGAAAAATGTCTTTCAATGCAGCTCACAAAGCTCAGGCTGCTCAGCTTATGATGCATGCTGAGAGGTGATTTAGTGGGAGGGTGTAAGTACTTCCACAGTGGAGGGGATTAACTGCTGGAAGGAAAGGCCAAGAAAAGTGGCAGATGCTCCAAACTGACATCTTCAAACCAAGATTAATGCTTCTCTGGAAGGTGTCTTGGCCAAAGAAGCTGTTTGGCCCAATGCAGGACGGACTGGTTAAAACAGAAAAGCCTGTGGTGTGTTGGACAGCGTGATCTGCTGATGCCTTCTGGTGTATGCTTCTGGGAGCCTATAAAAGCAAATCTCACATCAGTGTTCAAAGCCATCAGCTGGATGGCCCTGTGTGGTGCCACTTTGAGTGAGCTCACCCTGGTCGTTGTTCCTCCCCAGACTCTGCAGACACCCAGTGCAGAATATCATTAAATAATGCCAAGAAGAAGATAATGCAGCACGTGAAATCCCAATGCACACTAAATCCAGGAAAAAGGATCTTGGAACAATACCACTCCCTTTGAGCTTGTGGGCTGTGTAATTAGCTGTAACCAGAATATTATTTGATCTTGGTTGACAATCATAACTTGTTTTCCTCTGTGTGCTTATGAATATACTCACAGCATTTATTTGTGCCAGTCCTTTTCTGAGAGCCACAGCTGACCTCCCCAAACACCCAGACAAAGGAACCAGGGCTGCTCATAGGAAGATGCTTTGTTCCTGAGAGAAGGTCTGCTTTGGTGTGATGGGCAGGAGAGCTGGGTTTTGCAGGTAATGAGGACCTCTGACCTCAGCACCCTTTGTAACTGGGATTGGTGCCTGAGCGGCCGCAGCAGCTGGGATTATTCAGCCCCAGATGTTCCCCTCGGTGTGTCTGAACACCCAGCTGCGGGGCAAACCACTGTGGGTAACCAAGTTAGCTGGGCTGTGAGACTGGGGTTTGCTCATGCTTGGTGCCACTGGATTCTCTGCTGCTCCCTCCTTTCTCCTGTTCCTGAGGCAGCTGCACCGCTGGGTGCTGGCGGTGCCTTCCCTGGTTGGGAGGAACAGCTCACGTTACTGCGGCTGGGCAGGGTTAGTCATGCTTCTCCAGCACTCCTAGGCATGTTTTGGCTGGATGCTCTTCTCCCAGCATGTTAACTCTTCACGTGGCAGGGAGCAGGGGAGCTCCTGGGATGGCTGCTCCAGGTCCTGGGGGGTCAGGAGCAGCCTGGTTTCCTCCTGCCCCCTGTGTGTGTTCTGTGGCCCCCGAGCCAAACAAGGCAGAGGGTGCAGTGTGAATGCAGGTGGTGCTGAGCAGCTCCTACAGGGCAGGAACATCATGCCATGACCTGGACAAGGAGAACACCCGGACCCCATGGAGGGGGTCCTGAGCAGAAGCACCCCTGAGGTGCAGTGGGTGGGCTCCTGGCTCTGGGCTTGCCCAGGCTTTGTGTTCAGCAGCCACCTCCAGCCCTGAGTGGCCCCAGTTCCCCTCTCACTCCTGCCTGTGCTGAGCAGAACAAGAGCTGCAGCAAAGCAAGTCTTGAGCTGGAAACCTGGCATAATGTGGGACTTTTTATTTCCCAGTTTCAGGTACTTAAGCCTGTCATCGCCCCGGAGTGACTTCCTGCATCCCCTCCTGCACAGCCCTGCTCACTCAACTCCATGGCTGCCCAGGAGAGCACAGATGAGGACAATCCCTGCATCCTCCCAGGTGCTGCCTCTTGTTTGCTCCCCAAGGGGCTGTTAGTGCTCAGGGCTTGCGTGGCAGCAGGGTCCTCTGAGCAGCTTTCTGGCTGCTGGGGGTTTGTAGGCATAATTTCACCTACAAAGGTGATGAAAGACTTGGGGCTTCCAGCTGAAGGTGTCTGCAACTCTTCTGGGATTGTCCACACCTTGTAGGCAGAACTGAATCATCAGAAGGGAATTTGCTGTGAGGACACCTTCCATCTTGAGGAGCTGCCTGCCTCCAAAGGCAGGGAAGCGTCTCGTGCGAGTCGTCCAGATTGCTGCCAGTGCATCCCTGGAAAATCCTTTGAAAAGGAGTCAGGAAGGACCTCCCTGATTAGAGGAGCAGCCCTGAACCCACTTTCCATGAGGTCTGGTTTGGCACCCAGCAGCCTCCTGACAAAGCGTGGATATCCTTTGGAGGGCAAGGGAGGCCTCTCCCCCCTCATCGCAGGGATAACTCGCGGTATCAAAATCACTGGCAATAGAAAGGTTTGAGAAAACAATCCCTCTGAAGTATTTTCTCCACCACAGCTGGAGCAGTCCCCAGCAGGAGCCTCCACGCTCTCAGGAGTCAAAGGCAGGGGCAGGGGCCAGACTGGAAGCTGCATTCCCAGCCAGCAATAATACAGATGGAAATGCCAAGAACAGCTTTGCAGTCCTGCCACCATGAGGTGTGACAGAGAGGCCAGAAGGATGAATGATTGCCTCTTTAAGGACTATGGAAGCAAACTAGTGGAGATGCAACCCCTGAGAACTGGCACCCAACCTGCTTGGGTGTCCTGCCCTGCCTGGGGTGCGTTGCTTGGGGACTGAGCAGGTGCTTCAGGAGGCTCTGGAGATACTCAGTTAGGATGTGCTTTCTACTGGGTGCCAAATCACCACTCTGTGACCCTCGATGCCAGCCATGCATTGCATCCTGCTCTGCCCCTTTCAAAGCTGAGGAGGAAAGCCCAGCACCATCGTATTTGCAAGACAAATGCTGCATGTGCTCTTAAAAAGCTTTCCTGCTTCAGCAGCACTTTAAATCCAAGAGACAATCAGAGTTTGACTTGGCTGAGTTACAAGGGCCATTTCCTTTCTGATTAGCTCTGTTGTCTCAGCTTCCCTTCCTTTCCATCCCTATCTGTAGTCATGGCAGGCTCCATCTAAGACCTTTTTTTTTGTGTCTTGTAGCAATGTGGTAGATGGAGCACAGAACCTGAGCAATATTTAGTATTTGTTGTCATCATCCTGCTAAATATTTGGCAGGTTTCAAAGACTGGCCATGTTTGCCTTTGTGTCATGGAAAGCACTCCCCAAGAGGTTCCCAAGGATGGAGGCAGCATTCAGATGCAGATCCAGGTGACTGCTGGATGCAACCACAGATGGGAGTTGAGAGTCAGCCCTCGGCTGGAGCCTTGGGGCTGTCAGCTCTGTGTGCCAGTGCTGCTTTGCCATCCCCTAGGCTGGATCACCTCCTCCTGCTCTGTCCTTGAAAAACCAGAGAGGAGCAGAGAAGCAGATTCCCTGGTGTGCTGTGCACGCTTGGTGGCCCCACAGCCTGGGCATGGCCAGCTGTGGGCTCGCTGTGACACTTCCTACCCTGTGCTGGCTGGAGACAGAGCTGCAGCCACCTCCACCTGCCTTGTGCCCGGGAGGAGCGGGCACGGCGCTGCTGCCCCACGTGTGGTGTGTGCTGCAGGCGTCCCAGCGAGGGCTCTCCTCAGCCTCTGGCTGTAGGTGGTGAGGAGGGATGGGCTTCTCCAGGGCAGGGTCCAAACTCAGCCTCCCTCCACAAAGGTCTGTTGGCTCCTCCAGAGCCTGCAGCCCCTGGTCAGTCTGTTTAGCTTAAGAGAAGAGGAGGCTGAGGGGAGAGCTCATCACTTTATGACTGCCTGAAAGAAGGTTGTAGGTGAGTGCTGGGCTATTCTCCCAAGTGACAGGTGATGGGAGGAGAGGAAATGGCCTCAGGTTGTGCCAGGGGAGGTTTAGACTGGATATCAGGAAAAATTTCTTCACTGAAAGGGTGGTCAGGCATTGGAACAGTTGTCCAGGGAGGTGGTGGAGTAGAGGTGTTTAAAAGGCGGGTGGATGAGTTTAAGGGCATGGTTTAAGAAAGGGACAGGTATGGTTGGACTTGATGATCTCAGAGGTCTCTTCCAGCCCTATGGTTCTATGATTCAGTGTGGTGCTCCCTGCCAGCCAGGCACCCTGCAGAAAGCTGTGTGATGGACACAAGGCACGGTGAGAGCCAGGGACTGAGCCTGGACTGAGGATGAGGCAGGAGGTGTGGGCAGTGGGGCTGGGCTCGGGTTCACACTTGCTTTTCAACCCAGGTTTTATTAACAGCTATGGCTGTGGGAGAGTGGGGAAGCAGCAGCTTGGGCTGGTGGGGCTTTGCCTTCCCTACTGCCTGCTCAGCACAGCCTGGCTTGCAGTGCAAAGTGTTTGGCAGCAGCAGCCTGGGAGGAAAGAGGAGTAATTAATGTGGAAAGCTGGAGGGGTGCATGAGCTAAACGAACTCTCTGCTTTACTCCTTCTTTTTTTCCTTTTTTGAGCATTGCCCCTGCTGATGGATAAAAGGGCAGGTTTGGAAACCTCCCCCAGCCCTGGGGAGGGGATTTGCTGCTGAAGTGCAGGATTTCATGGTTTTCTAAAGCACTACAACGATTCCTGCCTTAAGAAGGTAAATGGTGATTCAGGAGTTGATGAGGAGAGCCTTAGAAGGTGTGGGAGAACGTCCTTGATGAAATACTGAGGTTTTCCCAATCTGATGCCCAAGCAGGAGCTTTCCTGGGGCAGGTTTGGGGTGTTGACAGGCTTGGTGTGTGTGCCATTAAGGTTTCTTCCATGCTGAGGGCAGGGACGAGCCAACTGCACTGTGCTGTGCTCCCTGGGGTGTGTTGCTCCTTGTGGTTTTGCCCACCCACGCCTCTTGAGAGAAAAGACCAACACCCACCTTGCTACAACCTCCTTTCAGGCAGTTGTAGACAGTGAGGTTTCCCCCTCAGCCCCCTCTTCTCTAGGCTAAACAACCCCAGGTCCCTCAGCCCCTCCCAGAACCCCTGTTCTCCAGCCCCTTCCCCAGCTCCATTCCCATCTCTGGCCATTCTCCAGCCCCTCTATGTCCTTCTTGGAGTGAGGGGCCCAAAGAGGCTTGGAAGAAACCATTTGTGATAAAGCAAGTCCTAACCTGAACTTGTGCCCAGCAGCTTCAGCGAGAAGGGAGCAAACCTGCTCGGTGGTGTGAGAAACCTTGCTTAACTTCCTTGTTTAGTTTTCCCACAGCCCCGTGCTTCCTGCTCGCCCCGGTGCTGGAAGCACCAAGATAGCATCGAGGGGCCGCGCTGGTGGGATTTGTGTCCAGGACGTGGCAGCCTTCCCGGGGGGGCCAGGGGTGGCCCCCTGAGCCTGGGAAGGGCTTGGGAGGTCGCTCTGGAGCCGGGGAGGCGACCCGCTCCCTGGGGTTATGTTCAGGATCAGATCCTGTCCAGAAGATAAACCCAAGTGAGGGGGCACAGGCTACCTGGGAGGGGAGGAGGGCTGTTGCTCTGGTTGTAGGAGCTGATTTTCAGGATGATGCTCTCTGCCCGGCGGGAGGGCGTGTGGTGCCTCCATGGACTGAGATTACTGGAGGGGAAAAGGGTGGGACGCAAGTCTGGCTCTTCCTCCCCCTCCCCAGGTCAAGGGCTGTAAATTGGCGCAGCCTTTCTGGGCATAAGGAAAAATACCAGTAGCCTGCCAAGCAAAACAATAGGTCTTTCCACTGTTGAGCCACGTCCAGACAGTCTGGGCCTGTGTCCAGCTCCGAGCTGGCTCTCGACTCAGCCTCCCCTTGCTGGAGCTTTAATAGGAGGGAAAGGAGAAGCAGCAGAGAGTAATGAAACAGAGGAATGTCTGTGACATTTTTCTAAAAAGGAAAAATGTGGAGTTTCCAGTCAAACCGAAAGACTTATTGGGTTCGCTGGGAGGCTAAGTCCAGCTCCTTAGGACAAACTGCTAGATAAGGAAAACAATTTAGTCCCAAGTAATATTCACTTCAGGATGGCGCAGGCTCCACCACAATCTGTTTTGACTGCACCGCGTTCATTGATTTTTTTCTTCCCAGCTCTTGGGCAGGCCCACGTTTGCTGGTGCCCTTAGGAGATCCAGGATGGATGGCTGAGCCCCACCCTGCGGCTGGGGGACCCCCAGAGCCATCACAGACCCTTGCCAAGGCAGGTGGGAGCAACCACAGCCAACTGAGCACGGGCATCCCCCCCAAACCAGGCTGGTGGCGGGGTAACCCGAGCTGGGTGAGGGAGGGGAGGCAGGAGGTGGCCCAAAACCTCTGTCAAATGCACCAGCCAGGCACAGTTTGGTCTCTGCACTACTGGGAAGAGCAACTGAACAGCACTGGGGTCAGGGTGACAGGGAAAAAGGGAAAATAAGGCAATGTCACACTAGAGGCCAGAAAGGTGACAGCTTAGACCCTGGTGAATGACAGCAAAGGGATGTGGGAAATTCTGGAAGAAAAGCCAAGTCCTCTTGTTTAAATCTTAGAATCATGGAATGGTTTGGGTTGGAAGAGACATCAAAGCCCATCCAGTTCCAACTCCCTGCCATGGGCAGGGACACCTCCCATTGGATCAGGGGCTCCAAGCCTCATCCAGCCTGGCCTTGAACACCTCCAGGGATGGGGCAGTCACCACTGTTCTGGGCAACCTGGGCCAGGGCCTCCCCACCCTCACAGGAAAACGTTTTTTTCCCATGATCTCATCTCCATCTCCCCCCTTTCAGCTGAAAAACGTTCCCCCTTGTCCCATTCCTGCACTCCCTGATCAAGAGCCCCTTTCAGTCCTGGGAGGCTGCTCTAAGGTCTCCCCAGAGCCTTCTCTTCTCCAGGTTGAACAACCCCAACTCTCTCAGCCTGTTCTCAGTTGGGAGCAGATCAGTTGGTGCTGTGTATTTCAGTTTTTTTGAAGGTATTTGACATTTTGCCCAGAGAACTTGCAGCTAATAGCACATATTATGTGGATTGAGAATTGGCCTAATGACAGATTTCAAAGTGTGGCCATTAATGGCAGTGTCACTTCCTGCAGCATTCACAAGGAGCTTTCTGACATGATTTAATGTGTGATTTAACAACAGTGATGATAAAAAACCTTTGCTGGTAGCATCTGCAGATGACATGGAGATTGGTATTGTTGTAAGCACTGAGGGCAGAGCTGTCAGTCTCCTGGTTCAATGGTCACAAGCCCATGTGATGCATCACCGAGGAGCTAAGTGCAAGGTAACCCCCCTAGAAAGCAAGGCAGGGATCCCCCACCCCTGGGGGTGGGATGTTCCCTCAAAGCTTTGAGTCACCAAGAGGCGTGGGGTGACACCAGAGGGGCAGTGGGCAGGGGCTGGGTGATGGGCACTGCCCCAAACCTGTGCTGGGTCATTCCCATTGATGCCTCAGACCACACTGATGTTGCTGCTGTGGGGATCAAATGCTGCTCCCCTCTTTTTGCTCTTGGGTGGCATTGTTGCCTCCATATGCTGGGTGTGTCCAGGGAAACTGAAGCTGGGAGCTGGTATCTGGCGTTGTGGGCATCTCTCTCAAATTGAGAGACCTCAGAACAAGCAACCCTCCTTCAGCCTGGCTGTGGAGGCTGCAGGTTCCCATGAGGCTCCTCGGACCCCTTTCTGGCTGCTGGGTCCTCCTGCCTCCTGGGACATCTGTGCCTTTGGATTCTCTGTTCCAAGGCAGCCCCCGTTTCCTGCAGACTCCCCAGCCTCACAAATCTTGCCATGCTTCCCCAAGGCAGGGATCTGCTCTCACCAGTGCTGGCAGCTTGAGATGTTGGTAGCAAGGCAGGGTTCAGGCTGAGGATGGGTCTGAGGAGAGGCTGTGTCTTCATTTGTTATTGCTTTCATTCATGATTCCTTCTTGCCAGCGCTTATGTTTGCAGATCATTTCCTTGCTGACAAATGGATGCACATCACCAACACCTACATCTGCATCTTGCTTGCAGGGTAAGAGCTGGTAACCTGTGCAGAGACACTGATTCCCCTGATAGCAGCATCTCCATGCATCAGACCCCATCGTTTTCACCGGGCAATCGCTCAAGCCAACGATCAGCCCATCTACATCACTCCTGCCCACATCAGCACTTGTTTTAGGAGAAAATTTGGCTTTAGGAATGGTCTTTGTACCAGAGGAGGAATTGGGGCAGTGTTTGCATGGCAGGCATGAGTCTCTATGAAGAAGACAGGCTGTGTGGGTGCTGTTTCCCAACCTGACTTGACTCTGGGTTTTGTTTTTTTTTTATTTTTCCCACCTCTCGTGGTTTGCTCTGTGGATTTGTGCAGTATTTAGATGAAGCTTCCCAATATGAGGTTGATTTTTGGAATTGATTCCTCTCTGAAGCTCTGAATTTCTTTGTCAGGCAGGGAAGGCAAAATTCTCAGTTTTTCCAAAGCCTGGACCATGAACACAGGTGAAACATTTATGTTGTGCAGTATCAGCTCCATAGTCCAGGGGAAAGCATTCTCCATGCCTTCTACTCATGCCTCTGGGATGGAGAAGAGGGTCTGAAGCTGCATCTCGGCCTCTATCCAAGGAGTCCCTTGTTGCCTGCAGAGAGAAGCAGGAGTAGCTTCACAGCCTCCATCAACTGGAGGGCCAGAGAAGAAGATTTAAGCATGACAATAATCCCTCTGAGGGCAATTATTCTCAACAGGCAACAGCTCCAGCACAAATTCTGGCACCTTGGACCCTGCTTTTCCTCCTGGGTTGCTTGGAGAGTTTGTCTGAAGCAGAAACTCGACTCCCTTGCTGGAAGCCCATGTAGCCTCAGTGATGGCTACAGGGATCTCATCAAGCAGGAATTTCTTGGCAGGGGATAGGACCTGTCTGCCATATGGTTTCCATGTTCGGAGCAGAAGGTGATCTGTGGAAGTGGAAGGCAAAAAAAAAAAAGAAATAAATCTGAACTTCTGTGGTTGATTTTTCACTTGAGACTAATTGTTGAGCACAGCACCAGGGAGGGAGTGGGGACAGGGCTGACCCTCTGCCCGCCGCAGCTCCCAGGGTGGTGCACACAGCGATGCCGCAGGACCTCGTCTGCAAAGAATTTTTATCATCAGGAGACTTTATATTTTGACAGCTCTGATATCTGTTTGCAGGGCTAGACAATAAAAAGCAAAACTCTCCAGAGTGCAGAATGTACAAATAATTGTCACGTCCTGCCTGGCTCCAGCCTCCCACTGCCCCCTCCCTGCCCGCACCGGCTGTGAGACAGCACATCATTGGAAGGGAGGGCACTGGCTGCTTGGTGGTGGGATGTCACCTTTGGGGCTGTGTTTAGCTTTGAAAAAACTATTTTTTCCCTCAGTATAGGAAAGCTGGGTAAAGCCTGTTGTGATGAGATGTCTTGTAAGATGGCCTGATCTGCTGCTTCTGTCTTTCTAGTGTCCTGTCCTCCAGCCTCAGGATGTTCAACACGTGCAGTGACCACAGCAGAGGACTTTTGCACTCTCCCACCTTTCTCCTAAGCCTGGGGGTAAGCCACAAGAACGTGTTCCTGGGAGCACAATAATACTTTCAAATACTATAACTGCCTAAGTAGATAGAGGAACAAATCTGATCTCTCTCCCTTAACTGTTTGTCACAGTGAAATGCCCGTTTACTTAAAATTTGAGCCAGGAGTGAAGCTTATATTATGCACTCAAAATGCTGGAAGGATGGAAATGCTCAGCTGAGATGCCAGGAGTGCTCTGCAGCAGTCCTCAGTGCAGAGGAATGGCTTTGTTGCTTGGAGGGGGAGAGGAGGGAGGACAGTGACAGCTCCCCAGGGAGGACACAGTGCACCAGGAGGCTCTGGAGAACGCAGACTGGGAGCCCAGTTCAGTGTGAACCTGCTGTGCCATCAGGGTACGTTGGGGCAGAAAGCTGTGAATGTGTATTGTAAAAGTGAATCTGAGGGCTTGGGCTTGACAACACACTCCTCTGCCTGAATTAAAATTCATTCTGCTCGGGGAGGGCCTGGTTTGCAAACTGCAGCTTCCAACTGGCAGCAACAAAGATGTGTAAATGCCTGAGCAGATGCAGAAGAAAAGTCTCTCTGTGCCTGAGAGACAAAGACACTCACTACTCCTGAACAAATATTTAGGCCATTTGGGTTGCCAAAATCATCACAAGTGTCCAGGACACATGTTTGCAGCAGAGCCATGACCCGCGGTGTCCTCAGATCTGCAGTGGTTGGCGAGCAGCTCAAAGCCTCCCCGCGGCCAGGGGACCAGCCAAGCCGTGTGCCCAGCAGGGAAGGGGCACAGACTCCTGTGCAGGAGCAGTGAGGCTGGAAACGGTGTGCTGGGGGAAAGACTCTGTGTGTGAGCCTGGGCCTGACAGCTGGGGGGCTGCCATCGCTCTCCTGTGGGTGCATCCCTTGGTGAGGGTGCTGCTCCCACAGCAGCACCACCATCCCCCTGGCAGGGTGTTATGGCCCAGCCCACCAGGCCAGCAGGAGCTGGTGCAGTAGCCTGCACTGGTTATCCAGAGCCAGCAGCAGAAGCTGGTGATACCTTGTGTGAGGAGCTGCTCTGAGTGGCTGCTGGCTATGGGTCGGTGCCTTGGAAAAGGCGTTTTGAACCTCCTTTGGTAAGGAGGCAGCAGGAGTGCTGTGTCTCTCCTTCCCAGTGCCCAGCAAGCTGTCTCTCGTGCCCTTTCTGTCAAAAAGGGGTCACCATTCAGTTGGGAAGTTCATAGCACATCGTGCTCTGGGGTAGCTGCCTCTGACCTGCAGGTGAAGCCAGGAAGAGTCCCCTGTCCTTCATGGGGGTCGTGTGCCAGGCAAAGTGGCGTTGTGTGCCTGTCTGTAAATGTCTCATCCCCATTCTGATGAAAACATTGCTGATCAGAAATAACCAAGGAGAGCCAAATAAAGAGCAGTTGGTGCATCTGAATTCTTTCGACGTCTTTGCAGTGTTTCTGTAAAGGCACAGAGTGTTTTAAAACACGAGATGTAACATCAAAACAGTAAAAGTAGATCAGAATGTTCTGTCTTGAGTTTCAAACAATACCCTGGAAATTTCCAAGTCTTTCCTGTTTGTCCCACTGCTCCCTGGCCTCCTCTGCTTGCCATCCTTCTGCTGTTTACGATGGCAAAGCGATTTGATTTTTCCTACTCACAGGCATCGATCTGGAGGCACTTAGCATATTTGGCTAAAATAGCCTCTCTCCAAAAGTTTCCTGGTGTGCTCAGGCAAAGTGGAAATATTCTGGTAGCTTCAATTGCCTCCCTCTGTCCCGGAGGAGTCTGGGAACCCTCCCGGGTGCTGGGGAGGCAGAGCCCAGCTGGGCTCTTCTCATGAGGAGCTCTGGGCTCCTGCCAGAGCTCAGCTCCAGTAGTTCAAACCAGGGACCCAGAACCTCTCATGACTCGAGGTCAGACGAAAGCAGAGCTCCCTCCTCCTGCTCTAAGTTCTGGCAGGCACATTCCATCACTGCACAAATATTTTGGCAATCAGCGATAATGGGAAAGGAAATGCAGAAACGTCCAGTCCGTCAGGAATTCTCTAAACTAGGACACTCCAAGCAGAGCAAGCTGGTGAGGAGGAGGCTTGGTTCAACCCTCACCATCCCCGTGGTGGTGGCTTTTCCCGTGGCATCCCACAGAAAGCTGGCCTGGCCGCTCGCTCCGGGTGTTTATTGCCTCGGAAGTGCAGCAGTGGGTGATCTGTAACAACGAGCTGCTCTTTATGGAAGTGTTTTGTGCTGTAAGTGGTTACAGCAGTGTGGGATGCTCTGTGTATTTCGGTATCTATAAACAAAGCAGCTCAAGAATGCCTTGATACCAAAGGTTGTTTTTGGCTTTCGATCAAATACTGAATGTCTTGGTTTTTGACAAAAAGAGTTCAGCTGCTGAAAGTGAGTATAAGAAAAGAAAAGAAAACTGTGAAGCCTCTCATTCGTGATTCTTTTGAGTTGAAAGGAATCATTTCCAGGTCTGCCAAAGCATCGAGGCTGCAGCTCACAGGGCTTGGGGGACCCGGCACTGCAGGTGGGGGCTATGAGGAAAGGCAGGTGTGGATGGAGAGTTCGAGGTCCCTGCGAGCACCCAGCCCACCTGTGGTGAGAAGCAGAGTCTCTCATGGTTCTGAAGTGGGGACAGTTTGTCCATCCCCGTGGACACTGCTGGGTCCCTCCCTGGGAAGCAGGGGATGGCCCGAATCCGAACGCCCCTGCAGCGAACAGGGCATCACCTCAGTGGTGCTTGTTTGTCTCTGGAAGTGGATATTCTGACACCACACAATAATATCCATTTCCCTGGTTTGTGGGGCCGGATTCTTGTGTTTCATGCTATTTTGGTATTCATTTCAGTTTTTATCATTTTAAGGTTCATGCGTTTCTAATTGTTATGAATACCATGCTAAAATTAATAGTTCTATGGTTGGTTTATTACATTTAGTAAAATTATGTGCATGTAATGTTTGCCAAGAAAAGACACAGCAGAGACTTTAATCATGTAAAGATGATAATTTAGTTGTTACACTTGTTGAAATGATGGGATTAATTTTTTAAAAGTTTACAAACTAGAGGAGAAATATAAAACATTAATTTAGTTCCACGAGCAAGCCAACAAGTGGCTGGTCCTCCTTGACCAGTGGAGGGACACAGTTGTCACAGCTGGGGGAGGTAGAGTGGGACTAAATTGTTGTATAATTGTGAGGGGTTTGATTATTTAGGCCAAACATTCCATGACATTCTCTGAACTCAGAACATTTTAAAACCTCAGTGCGCTCTGTGTCTCACTCCTGGCTCTGTGGTTTCTGCTGACGAGATCACGGGTTTGCCTGCTGCGTGGTGGAAAATAGTCATGGAAAGGAAAAATATTCACATAAAAAGAGAATATTCAAAAAGAAAATATTCACAAACCAGAAATTCTGTGTCTGGACTAAATGCTTTTGGTACCAATTGACACTGAAACCCCAGCCCTTTGTCTGCAGGTGAGGAGAGTGAGCGGAGGGGCAGCCCCTCGAGTTGTGCCCATGGGTGGGGGCACTGTGGGTGCCACTGTCACACGGTGCCATTTCACAGCTCTATGGCACCTCCCTTGACATCCTGCACTGCAGCACAACCCAGAGCCTTACCTTTCCTTCTGATTTTCTCTCCTGAAGCCCATCTGGAGGTGGGAGACCAAAGTGCTCGGCCGATCGTCCCGCCTGCGCCTGGCGCTGCTCCCCGCTGGGTGGGTGTTCAGGCTCTGGAATTGGGACTCTCACGGTGGGTGCTCAAGGTGTGCTGGCTGGAGACGTTGCCTGATCCACTCTCCACGTGCCACAGCAGTGCTGACTCACACCCCGAGAGACCTGCTTGGCAGGGTGAAGCAGGGTACTGCAGAGACCAGGAGGGCTGAACCCCAACGGGACCCACCACCCTGACAGAGCATCCCAGGAGGTGGAGGCTTTGCCCAGGTGAAATCCTGATTTTTCTCTTTTAATTCTCAGTCATCCTTCATCTTACAGATAAATCCCTTTCTGCCTGGAGACCTAGATGTGGATGTGCCCTCCCTAGAGGTGTTCAAGGCCAGGCTGGATGAAGGTATGAGCAACACAACCCAGTGGGAGGTGTCCCTGCCGGTGGCAGAGGGATGAGCTTTAAGGTCCTTTCTAAGCTAGACCATGCTCTGATTCTATGAATTACTTGCCAGCAAGGGAGGGGTTCCCTCCTTTCCTCCAAGCCTTCAGACCTTTGTGCTTGTACCAGCTGATATTTAGGGAGGGGCAGTTGGGGAGTGGGAATAGGGAACCCCGCACAGGGTCTTGTAGCGGAGCTTAAAGCTACTGAGTGTTCACAGGTTTGCATTTCCTATGCTGGGTAGAGTTGTTTTGCACTTGCTGGAGGAAATTTGGCCCTAACTTGGGCATTAATCCTGCAGAGCATTTTGCAGCAGATTGTCAGGAAAGAAAAGAGAAACGCGGGGTAATTCTTGTTTACTACAGATGATGATGTGGCAAAATAACCCAACAGCCACTTCTCAGGAGTTTATGACAATAATCACAAATATGTTTTATAAATGTGGAGGGGTGTGAGTGGACTCAATTCTGGCTGAATTTAAATAATATGGCTTTGTGCAGCAAAGCCTAAATCAAATGGCTATAATTTATGCTGAAATGTACTACAGGATGCATTTATTCACAAGTATGTGCTGATTGTAGCGTTGAGCCTGATTTATGGTGGTTTACTTTCTCATACGAAAATCCCTACCAAAAATAATATTTAGAGTCTCCTTTTATTTACAGAGCCCCAGCAGTTTTCTGTAGACACTGTGGCAGAGGATTGCTTATCTTTCTCCTGTGGTTCTTCCACAGGCAGATGGTTGGATGCAGCTTGGGGTGCAGCACAGGCATGAAATGAGAGGAGCGATAAATGCAGGGTGGGAGCAGCTCTGGAGCCTGCTTGAATGCAAGAAGTGGCCATCACATCCGGAGCCTGATTAACATTAGTGAGAGTGAAGGGAATTAAGCCCATTCCTATTCTGTCTCTGGGGCATCAGTGAGTGATGGTGGGTACCAAAAGTGGGTCAGGGGAGAGCAGACATTATCAGTTGGCAACTGATGGTGATTTGGACGTGGAAGGCATATGGGTGCATTTAGATTACAGAGCTGTAAACTTGAAGGATTCACATCTGCGAGCTCTTTTCTGACATGTGAGGGGCTTGAGATCCAATTGCCTCTGACATCTTTGCCTGTTTCCCATACAGCAGACCGGCCAATGATCCTGCAAGACCAATGTGCAGCTCCTGCAGCTTTCAGATCTCATTAAACTGGACCCTTCATGGTTCCTGCACCATCCAGGGATGATGCCTGTCAGGCTCCTGCCTTCATCCCAGGCCACCGTGGTGTGTGGTTTCCTCCCAGCAGGGCCTCTGTTAAGGTCTCTGTGGCAATGCCAAGCTCCATGGGTGCTCCTGCACCCAGCTCTGACTGCCAGGGATGGGCATGGGCCTGCCTTGGTGTGCACTTCTGCCCTGGGCTGGCTTCTGGTTGCCCGGAGAGGTGGTAGATGCTCCATCCCTGGAAACATTCAAGGTCAGGTTCGATGGGACTATGAACAACCAGACTGCAGGGGGCTTGAACTGGATGACCTTCATGGTTCCTTCCAATCCAAACCATTCTATGACTCTGTGGTTTAATGACACACGCAGGGATTCAGGTGTAGAGAGCAAAACTGACCCAGGCACCAGCTGAGAACCTTTCCTATGGAGTCCATGTTGCTGATGGCCAGGAGAGTGCCCTATGTGTCCAGACAAGGAGCCCGGGTCTCATGTCCCTCCTCTGGTGAGGGGTCAGAGGCTGAATCATAACACTGCCCAGCACAGCAGAGAGCTGGCCAGGGTGTCCAGGGCATCAGCAGATGCCCAGTGTCGTATCTCCAGTGGGCTGTGTGCCCGTGGCAGTTTATATCTTTAATTACAGAGGCTAAAGCAGCTCCTGGTTGTGCAAGAGCTGCAAGAGCAGAATGGGTGCTGGTGCTGTTGTGATGCTCCCAGGTGATTTGAGTTGCTGCTGTCACGGAGGAGCTGGTGGCAATCACCACCTGGGTTCCTGAGTTTGTCACCCTGCCAGCTCGCCTGGCCCGTGCAAGGGCTCTGGTTAATAATGTTAATAATGTTAATAATGTTAATAATGTTAATAATGTTAATAATGTTAATAATGACAGGCCTGTGTACAGAGCCCTCTCTCCTGGTCTCGCATCCGGCGTGTGGGGGGTGCTTGGGAGCTGGGGTGAGGCTGGAATGGGCAGCTGGAAGTGGCACTTCCTCACGTGAGAGTGGGTGATCCTTTGGCCCGAGCGGAGTTCTTTTAGTGGGTGTCGTGCCTGTCGTGTTTTAATTGAATGTGACAATGCCCCCTGGCACAATTAAGCTGAGAAGCTTAATTTATCATCACTTCATCACTACCAAAGGCAAATGTCAGCCCCTGAGCAGCCTTTTCTGTGCTTAGTTTTTTGGAAGCCACAGAAGAGGTTTCTGTACTCAAGTGACTGGAAAGGTTTGGTAGAATTACCTCAGGAAAGCGTCACAACTCTGGCTCTGCTGGAATAATATGTAATTCAGAGACTAAAATATGTATTTAAAGCATTTGGAATCCCCAAATAAATCATTTCATCTCATAATAGGTCCCAAACCATCCTGGGAGTGTGCACATCCATTAGAAGAGAGAGTCAGGATCCAGTGGTCCTTCTTCCTGGGTTAAAATTAGTTGTGCTGAAAGTTTATCAGTGATTTATTCTGCACAGTGACTCCATTTGTAATTCTCCTTCCTGAAAGTTTCAGCACCATTGTTTTTAATGATAAGAACTTGTTGTAGCAACCCCTGTCCCTAAACACTTGGAAATTCTTGTTTAAATAAACATGCAACTCGCAAGCAACATGAGCTTAAATGTGTGTCCTATTAAAAGCTGGCAGGACCGGAGCCTCCCGTCTTTCTTGCCAATGTTTGGAATACAGTAGCATTTTTACTCTGTAGTAATAAATTTCTGTGGAATGAACACTGGTTTTAGGGGGAACTATGCTTAGTTAGGTGGAGAGGTGGAAAATATTCCTAATAAATAGGACACTGAATGAAGCAGGTAAATATTTAGGTTGTTAACGTTGTGTCTGCTTTACACAGGGCTGAAGCTCTTGCACTTATTTTGAAGGGGAGGAGACATTTCTCAGCACTTCCAAGGAGAGGCCTCACGGTGAGTCATCCAAAAAGGAACTGATTGTAAACTTGCTCAAAACACAACTGAGAATTCCCTTTCTCCCTTTACCCATCAGTATGGGACGGACTGGGTGAAGCCTCTGCAGTTTGTGATTGCACAACAGCAACAGGGAGATTTCAATCCAAGAGGTTCATCTGAATTTTAGTGTTGAGTTCATTTCAGCTTTGAATTTGCAAGGAAGGAAGGTGAGAAGAGCAAAGCAAGGATGCAAGGGAGGGAGGAAGAGCAAAAAAGGAGGGCTGCAGAAACAAAAAGTGGTGGGAGAAGGCGTCTTGGACCGCTCACAGCACAGAGAGACAGTGGGGACTGTTGTGCTGTTCAGGCATGGAGACAAGGGGTGGGTCCTGCTGCCCCCTGTCATGCACCTCCCCTGTAAGGCCGGGGTGGTGTCTGCAGGGTCTGCCCCTTCTGCACCAGGAGGGTGCCTGGAGGTGTCCAGGGCCAGGTTGGATGGGACTTTGAGCCCCCTGATCCAGTGGGAGGTGTCCCTGCCCATGGCAGGGGGGTTGGAACTGGATGGGCTTTGAAATCCCTTCCAACCCAACCCAGCCCATTCCTTAGTTCTATGATTCTGACCAGTCTTTCGCTATGAAAGGAACTTCTACAGCTGTCTTTAAGTCAGTATTTTTAATTAGTTCACTATCAATTAAGGGGTTCTGATATTATGATGTGAAAATTAGCTGGCAAACCAGGCTGCCATTATCCAGGATTTGTGGAATTAAACTCTGAATTCCAAAATAACTTCTTCATTAATAATTTTGATTTTCCAGACATTACACAGAAACACTGGTGATTAGCAGAAGTGTGATGTGTTCTCATTCACAGTATCCCTAATTAGCAGTAATTTAGTTATTAACTCTTTGGTGCAAATAAGCAGGGATAGAACTGGGGAGTGTTGAGTTCTTTTTGCGTGGGAGTGATTTGCCCACCAGTTTTAGGTCTTGTGCCTCAGGGAAGCTTTGTCTGCCCCTGCCCTCACTTTGCAGGCAGGGGGTCAGAAGAGCAGGCTGCTTGCAAGGTGGTGCTTCCCTGTCTCAGGAGAAATCCCACATGGGTCCCCCCACACCATGGGAAGGAGAGGTACTGAACTCAGCCAGCACTGCTCATTTGCTCCAGCCCAGCAGCTGGTGCTGAGGCATTACCTGCTTCATTCATAACTCAATGGGAGTTCAAGTGGGCAGGAAGCTGGCCCTCTGCCTAGGAGAATTTGTCACAAGATTAAGGAATTAATGAGAAAATACAATATATTAAAGAATGAGAGATTTTGCTAACCTCTTACCTTGTCCTAGCCTTAATTGCCTTTAAAAATCATAGGATACAATGAATTATCATTGATTTTTTTCAATGCCTTTTATTTCTGCAGAAGCCAGATATATTGGAGCGAGAGGTGATGGTTCAAAGGGGCTCCAGAGATCTGAGAGGCGGGCAGGATTGCAGAGATCATCCCAGGGCTGGCTCCCTCTGTGGCAGAGCAGAGCATGTGGCCCTGCTCCTTTGCTCCTCTCTGCCTGCCCTGGTGCTTGTCTGGACCTGGTGCTCAGGGCTTTGGTGCTGAGCAGCCGTGGTGGCATCGCGCGGTGCTGACTGCGCAGCTGGGGAGAAGGGGAGGCGGGGGACCAGGGATGCTGCTTGCTGGGCAGATTTATGTCTCCTGCTTCTTTGGCTGCTCTGAGAAGTCCCACAGCCTTCCCCAGGGCAGTGACTTCTGTTTAAAGCACATTGTCTCAGCTTTATTTTTATCCTGAATGTGATACTTTGGGCAATGTGTCTTCTCTGTGAGCTGGTGTAGGACAGAGCTGGCTTGTCACAACTGCACAGTCCCACAGGTGCCGTTGTCAGTGTGGTTGTTCCCATTCCTTGGCCAAAGTAGTGACTTTTATGTAGTTGTTGCAATTAGAAAGTGTATAATGCAGGGAGTGCAGGGACAGGACAGGGGGGAATGGTTTTCAGCTGAAAGAGGGGAGATTGAGGTGAGATCTTAGGAAGAAATGTTTTCCTGTGAGGGTGGGGAGGCCCTGGCCCAGGTTGCCCAGAGCAGTGGTGGCTGCCCCATCCCTGGAGGTGTTGAAGGCCAGGTTGGATGGGGCTTGGAGCCCCCTGATCCAGTGGGAGGTGTCCCTGCCCATGGCAGGGGGATTGGGACTGGAGGGGTTTTGAGATCCCTTCCAAACCAAACCATTCCGTGATTTTATGATTTTGGTTTTGTGAAGAAGTGTTTGATTCAATTTCCATTTTTTGCTTGGAACTTGGGAGGCTTTCCCAGGCCTACAGGAACACTGCTTGTGTCTGGGCAGGACTTTTCTCCTTAGCCAGCTGAGAAAAACATTGCAAGTAAAAGGTAACTTGTGACAATGAGGAGCAAGGGACCAGAGGGAGCCACTGCCAGAGCAGGCTCGAGACCACTGGGGGCTGCCTTGTGAGCACTACCCCAGCTCTGCAGGGCCTCAGAAAGTCAAATCTGATGTCAGCAAAGTGGGAAGATTTGTATGAGAGCCTAAATGTACATCCCAGGCTTTTCCAGAGGAAGATACACTTCGCCTTTGGCGTGCTGGGTCCTCCAGCTCGCTTCGAGCCACGTTCGTGTGAGAGCACGATTACGACTGCAAGGACTAAAGGCCGAAAATCAGACCAGGAGATGGAAATGGAGAAGTCAAGGGGGAGCTAAGTATGGTCTTTCAGTTAATCCAGAGCTTCGTACAGTTTCCTGTTTCCCAGGTGGTCTACTGGGAGACCTAAGCAATCCTGCACAGTCAGCAGAATTGCCGGGAGGGCTGGAAGAGCGCTGGGAAAAACTACAAACCCAAGGTCTGCAAATGAAGAAAACAGCCAGACAAATGAGAGAAACCAAGAGGGTGGAGAAAAGGGAGGCCAAGAAACCAGGAGAATAAGAGGGGGCAGTCCATCCTTTAATATAGCTGAAGCAGTAGCAGCATGGAGGAGGGGGCTGGGAATATCTGATGGGATGGGGCCATGAAGAGGACATCTGGGGCAGGGTTACTTTCATCTCCCTCTCTGCTGCCCTTTCATGGTGACATTTGCTGAAGAGCAGAGGTGAGCAGGAAAAGATGAAAAGCTGAGAGAAAGAGTTGCAAAATCCAGGCTGCTAAAATCAAGTCCTATTTTCCAGCTGTTTCCAGTATGGTGATAGAGATCTCCAGGACAGGTTTTTTTGGGTCAGAGCTTCTGAGGATGGAAGTGTAAGTGGGGTCTGCCTCTTCTTCAGCAGCCAGACCTCCGAATGTCCTTTTTCCACTCCCAAAGACTTTGGTTTGCCTCTGGTGACTCCAGTCTGGGGACCATGGAAGGATTTCTGCACCCATCTACCTATCTGTAAGCCAGAAAGGTGTCAGGAGTAACCACTACATCAGGACGACTCTGAACCATTCAGGTGCAGGGATCCAACACAGTTCCCAAGCCAAGGTAAAATTTAAGTTGCCCTCTGACTGGTGCCTTCTTTGCAAGTGGAATTTGCATGTGGCAGCAAGATCCACCTTATATCAAATGCCAATGCAAAGGCTAATTTAAATTCTTTTTATGCAAATGTTCAGTAATAAATCTGGGAAACCACTGGAAAGATGTTTAAGAGGACATAGAAATTCCGGTCACACATCAGCAATTAGGAATCCCAAGAAGGAGAAAGCACCTGTCTTGGCCTTTATTGAATATTATTCTCAATTAGAATATTCATCATATACACAAGACAATTCCTTCATTCAAACTTCCATAGACATGTTCAAATTACATCATATCTGCAAAACAGAGAGATGGAAGTTATCATAACCTGTCTCTGGATAAAGCATTATTGAAACTATAAATGGTCCTGTCTGAAGCTTGCTGAAGTGCAGAAGCCTGACAGATGCTGTGCAGAAATACGACTGGCTGGGTGATGCCTTCTGAAACAGCTTGCAGGAAAATGATCCCATTATGGCTGAGGCTTTCCAAGCACCCACCATGAATATCTAGCAGGAAGCAGAGGCTCTGGTGAAGGGGGGGCCACACAGAGCACAGCGAGCGAGGCAGCTCTGGAGAAGCTGCTGGTCCATGGGGAGCACAATCCTGCCTGGAAGGCTGTCCAGGTGCGTGGACATAAGATTTTCCAGCTCAGGAGCCAGGTGAGCCATCAGGTGGGGAGCCTCAAGCTCCTGCTGGCTGCAGCCAAGAATGTGAGCTTACCCTGTTGCTATTCACTGTTCAAACCTGTGCTCTGGGCAGAGCATGTGCCTGGCTGAGAGGTTCCTAAACTCTGAGGTTACTCTTTGCCTGGGGCTACCCCTGTGCACGGCGCTGGGAGCAGAGCTTCAGTTCCTGCCCCCATCCCTTCCCAGTGATGCCAGTCGAGCTGCCAGGTGTTTTCTAATAGCAGATCATACATTTAGGGCCAGAGGGATCCTCACGCTCATCTGGCCTGTGTTAAGCAGGAGATCAGACCTGAGGGCTTTTCTCTGTCTGTTCCTGATACAAATCCCATGCTTGTGCTTGAAGTTCTGACAGGATTCCTCTGTGCTAAGGGCTCTGTTCCACAGGAAGGAACCTGGAGACTCCTCACCTGCCTCTGCACGCCTTTCCCCGAATAATGTTAGCAAGACGGAGCTGCTGACGTCTCTTCTTATTGTGCACATCTGGTGCAGCCTGAATTTAGTGCACTGCTTCTCCTGTGGACCCTGCTCAGCTTCCCACAGCCTCTTGATGTGTGGACACCAGCCCATGCCCAACCTTCTTGGTCCTGTCATGTTTATCCCCAAGCAGCCGTGTTCCTGCCCTGTTCTCCATCACCACGATGGCTCTGTTGGGTACCAACCAGATGCAAACCCTCAATGAAATGTGAAGTTCAGGCTGCTTTCTCAAGAGCTTTTTTGTAACCCTTTTGTTCAGTCTGTCAATAATTCTACTCAAGACTGTCACCCTCAGCTCTCCCTCCTTATCTTCTGCACATTCCTGCACAAACTTTTCTCCTCTAGAATGCCCTTAGTGCACCAAGAAGTACACAAAGTTACTGTTAACAATACAGGAAGGAGCTGATCCTGCTCTTCAAAGATGCTTGAGTGTGTATCATCATCATGGAATGGTTTGGGTCAGAAGGGACCTTAAAGCCCATCCATTTCCAACCAGCTTTCCTGTAGCCCCCTTTAAAAATATAAACCCAGGATTTTACATACACTTTGGACCTGACAAAACCCTTCTGGTGCCACATCCTGCTGCAGACAGGAGCCTCTGGCCCAAGGGGTGGGTGGTGTGGCCACCAGCCTGCAGGGCCCCCTTGTAGCTGCATGGTCTCTGGTGTGAGTGGGACATCCCTGGCGTGTGGGTGCTGCCTGATCCTTCCCCTGCCTGGCTGAGAGGTGCCGCGGAACCCCCTCTGTGTCTGCGCCTCGGAGCTGCTTGCACTTTTGAAACTCTCCCCTCCCTGAGCAGGGGCTGGGAGTGCACAGCTCTGGCCTCTGAGCAGCGTGTGAAATGAGGTGTAATTCCAACTCAGAGAGGGACGGGGAGGAATGTGCAGGCCAAACACAGGCGTCTCCGCCGTAAACGCGCCTTCTTTTCCTGTGTGGTTCTGGACATGATCCTGAGCAATGTCTGCTCCCATTGTTTTCATTTTCTCAACCCCACAGCACTTGGTTGCCAAGCACCCAGGCGTGCCCTGGCAGTGGCCCTGGGATGGGACCTTCCAGCAGCCCAGGACGACCAGCACAGCCATCACAGGACTTCTCGGAGAATTTGGTCACTCAGAAAGTGCATCCAAGAACGACTTGCAGGACGTAAATCCCCCCCGACCTCCCCAGTCCTTGGCTCAGCTGAGTCCTCTCCTTTCAGAGTTTTGGACCTGTGCCTCATGGGTTACACAGCCACTGCTGCCAGCACTCAGCCCTCCTGCCTGCAGGACGCTTAGACTGGATATTAGGAAAAAATTCCTTCACTGACAGAGTGGTGAAGCCCTGGCAGAGGCTGCCCAGGGCAGTGGTGGAGTCTCCATCCCTGGAGGGGTTTAAAAACCATGTAGGTGTGGTGCTTCAGGTCACGGTGGGGTCGTGTTGATGGTTGGACTGGATGATCTTGGAGGTCTTTTCCTACTGTAATGATGCTATGGGAAAATCTGTGGTTTTAAGTCAAGACCAGGAGACTCTTTCCAGGGTCCATCTTCAGCCTGATGTTTCTGCCTGGCTGCGGGAAGGAGCGGGGCACAGGTGCCCCTAAGGGAGGCAGGCTGGGCACTGCAGGCACCTGGGATGGGGCACCCGCTGCCTCCCCAGCACCCACGGTCCCCAAACCAAGTTGCTGAGTGGTAAGGAGAGCATTCAGAGGAGGAGTGTTTCTTGATCTCATGTGCATTAAAGGGAAATGAAGCAGAGCACAAATCAAATCAAACGTTGCTGTCCTGCGAGAAGAGTGCGAGGGCTGAAGGGTGCCGAGGCGCCGGCTCCGGCGAGAGGAGATGGCCCTCTTCCCCATTCATGTATTTTGTATTATAAAATGACTGCGGTTGTCATAGCAACATAAAGGGAGCAGATCTCATTACTGAGGCCTGGCCACATTATTTTCTCCAAGGAATTTCTTCTTTTCATTATTTTTCTCCAAAGGTCAGTTATCCTCTGAGGCAGGGCGGGAGATTCTGCGAAAGGTGAAGCATATTCATGGCAGAATTCCCCTGGTGGAATTTACAATCATTTTGCTTTTTTTATACTTGTAGAAAGATTTCTTTTAGTATAACATTTTCTTTTAACCCTTTCTGCGTGAAGCCTGGCTGCTCAGCACATCAAACCGGGCTGGTGAGTAAGAAGCTTTGCACAGGGATTTTCTACAGAGTGGAGAATTAATGTCAAATCATGCTTTTATTGTAATATAAACCAGAGTGTGTCAGACTGCATGGGAGTGTTTCTCGGATTTTTTGTTTGCCTTTCGCAGCTGCACAAACTGTAAAAACTATTTCAAACTTTGTTCTGAATTTGTTTCTCTTCTTTTTGTCACTGTCGGCCGTGATCCTGCCTCCAACTGGGGGGCGAGCGCTGACCGTCACACCGGGCTGCGGGCTGGACGCTCTGCAAATCCCATGTCCTTACCTAAGGGCAGGGAAGTGGTGGCTGCCCCATCCCTGAAGGTGTTCAAGGCCAGGCTGGATGGGGCTTTGAGCCCCCTGATCCAGTGGGAGGTGTCCCTGCCCATGGCAGGGGGGTGGAACTGGATGGGCTTTGAGGTCCCTTCCAACCCAAACCATTCCATGAGTCTAATTCATCACTTTGAATATTCAGGTGCTCAGCTCAGGTGAGGAGGCAGGAAATAGAAGCACAAACACAGTGTTATGCACCAGTTGTGTGTGTCCCCTGTGAGCAACCTTAGTGTGCAAGCCAACATCACCACCTCAGTTTTGTGTGTAAACCTAACATCACCGATTTTGCTGTGTTTTATCAATTTCAGAATTCCACACAAACAGCCCAGTTCCTTTTCAAAGAACAATTCCCCATTACCTTGTCATTGAAGCTTTTCAACAAGCATTCCAAGTCCAACTGCCAACACATATTTTCTAAATACAATCTAAAAGGGGAATGATAATACCCAACCAAAGAGAGAGGAATACAAATTGTACCTCCGTGGTGTTATACCCCTGATGTAAGGTAAGAGACCTCTCTGGCTCTCCAGTACTTAGGAGCTTGCCAAGGAGAAAGTTTTTTCCAGCTTTGCAGAGTTTTTAAGTATCCCTTGCCCTGAGGTATGAGAGAAACAGAATGAGATCCACTAAGGGAGAGGGTAGAGGTTTATTTTCTAATAGGATGTAGATACCTGCAGTGTCTGAAAAATCTTTGTAAGAGGATGTATTTTTTGTGCATATTCTGTATAGAAATACTGGTTTCTATTTCTGTCCACGTGTATTTGTAAATAATTGTGAGATATTATATATATAAGGGGTCTTGGATTCCTCTCACACCTGCATCACGTGCACTTGGTTAATGCTGTGCAGTAGAAAGGAAGGGATCTCTGGTCTCCAGTGTGTGAGAGGCTGGCCCATCAAGCTATACAGCACAGTCTTAAAGAAGTAATTAAATTTGATATCCTGCTGTTATTTTTAATTTCTTTGATTTAACATGAGTAAGCTTAACAGTGCTAATATAATAGTGAAACAGCACAGAAATTTATCATGTCTCTTCCCCATTACGAAGAAGAAAGTGGAAGGAGCTTGCATTGAACAGGAGAGGCTGTGGAGAGCATATGGTCGTCAAGTCTTTGCTCATTAGTGGAAATCTGCCTGAAAATGGGATCAATTTTTGCTATAAACTTCAGTCATGCCAAAAGCCAGGATTTCCCAGAATGACTTCTTTGTGTGCAGCAGAGCACGAGAGCGCCTGTTCTGCAGGCTGCCAAGGAGCTGAGCAAAAGATGAGATCTGGGAAGGCAGGAAAGCCTCATGGAGGAGGCACAGGATGCCCAGAGCTCTCTTCCAGGAGCACAGGCTGGACACGACCCAGGTGTGGGGTTGGTGGTGTCAGCAGGGAGGTTCACTGGTCTTACGGGCTCTGCCTTCAGCTGTTTGGGGGAAAACGTCCACTCTCTTAGGCTTGGAGGGCTCATCTTTTACCTGTTTGCTTTGTGAAGAGGTGTTCAGTTCTTCCCAACCATCGATCCGCAGGGGTGGCTGCACCCATTCTGTCATCCTGGTGGTGGCTGGGATGGCACCCGTGGTGAGGGGGCTGTGGGTGGGGCTGTGCTGGGAGTCTTGGCCAAACACATCAACTGTTGGAAGTGCCCAGGGTCTCTCATGAAGTCAGTTTTAGAGATAATGTCCTCATGAATCCTCTGAACAGGTGTCCTTGGCATTGCTGAGGAGGTTGGACGTATCAGTGATCAAAGGTGAAGAGGGGCATTTCTGACACCTCCCAGCCTCTCCTCCTCTGTAGAACCAGGCAGGCTGTGTATTCCTGTGTACTCCTGTGTATTCCTGTGTGCAGAGGGAGGCCAGGACAGAGGATTTCGTAACACTGACCTGCATCAAAGGTCTTTTAAAAATTAATGAATGCTAATGAAAACCCTTAGCTGTAAAAATAATAATGCTGCCTGGTGGTTTTACAGCACTTTTCATCAACAGTGCTCAAAATAATTTAGCTCATATGTCAATATTGTCTGCAGCAGTGGCAGAGCCATTACCGTGGCCAGTGCCCATGTTGCGACTTCTATTTAGATGTCCATTTGCTGCAAATCACATTTTACATGCAAAATGAGTATTTGCATATGCAAATGAGTAGGCATCTAAGTGGCCATGCATGCCTGCTAATACCTACCTTGTGTGTTCGCTCGTGGTTGCTGTGCTTGGTGGACAAGCTCATGTGAGTTTGTGGGTAACGACCGTGGCAAGCTCTATGATAGCAGAAGAAAACCAAGTAAATCGAAATGTGCTTTGGTTTTAGAATTATTTAGGAAGCCCTAGGTTTTTTTTAAGTACAGCTCAGGGCTGTACGGCACCAGCGAGCTCCTGTTAGCTCACCACCTCCCCAGAAATCCCAGCAAAGGCAGGGTCTGTAATGAACAGCTCCATCCCAGCTGAACCCTGGCATTGCAGATGCCGTGAGGCTTGGGCTGATGCGCCAGGTGACAGTGCCGCGCGGCGTTTCGCTGCGTATCCATCATAAACCACTTCTTAATTTTAATTGCGTGCTGCAGCAGGTAGATGGTGTCATATCACATGCACTTCAGAGCAAGGTAGAATGCTTGGAATAGATTATGAACACAGGTTATTATAGGGCTTTTAACTGTGCATTTAGCAATGGTAGATGTAAAGCTTTTAGCTTCTACTCCTGTTTATTAATTAATAAAGGGCTCTGTTCTGACATTACTTATGTCCTCCTGTGTCTCTCCTCGTAGATGCAGGTCTCATTTAAAATGATAAGTAGCCCAAAGCACTTCTCATGAAATTCACTTAAAGCTGGCGGCCTTCCTTTCAGCCACATGCCAGGATTCACACTGCTGTCTTCTCTTTGGCAGAATCTCCTCCAGGACCCCTTGTCAGCTCAACTTTCGCTGTTGGCACAGGGTGGGAGGGATGTGGCACCACGGGCAGCTGGGCAAAGCCAAAGCCCTGCTGGGCACAAAGCGAGCCCTTCTCTTGAGGGCTGTCCTGAGGGCAGCAAAGCTGGGCCTCTTCTGAGAGGGCATTACTTGTCTCTTTCATGGTAGTCCCACTTTCCTGAAGGGATGGAAGATTTAGACCTGGCACAGAGCATCCCACAGCCATATGGTGCAGGACATGGGTGCCAAAGCAGGATGCACAGCAGAGGGGGGGTGTGAGCGCAGGGCAGCACCTCAGAGCTGAAGCAGCAGGTTGAGCACCACGCTGGGGCAGAGCTGCTGGAGCTGGTGTTGTGTGAACCCTGTGCACCCCGATGCCCTGGCTGAGAGAGGTGCCAGAGCAAGCATAAAAACAGCAGAAAAGAAAAGAACCCCTGAACTCTCACAAAATGCTGCTGAGTCCCAACCGATTTAATGGTGTTATTTTCTATATAAATTCCTGTCCCATCTGTGCCCCCCTCCGTTGGCTCCACCAGTTCCTCGAGGGCTCTGCCTTGGGGCTGCAGCATCTCTCAGTGCTGAGGACAGGCAGCTGTGCTGGTGCTGGAGTCCACAGGCTCTGCCCCAGGGACATGGCAGGGGATGTGGCTTTGGGGAACGCTGGCCTGGGTGCTCTGCTTTGCACCACAGGGTCCCTTGCCAGATTTTCAACAAGCTCCAGTCTTGTAGTACTGAGGTCTGGAGTTCAGGGTCCTCCTTCGTGGCAGAGATGCCTCTGCATCTCCTTCAGCAGCAGACATTGTCCACATTGGCTGTGACTGGGACTCACCTCTGGCTTGTTGTAGGCATGGGCTGCTCTGCTGGGGCCTGAGTCCTTTGCAGCCTTTTCTCTTTCTCTTTTATCCTGCTGGCTTGTGGTGGGCTAATAACTCACAGCAGAAACAGCTTCTTCTGATTAGGATCTGCTCAGGTATTTTTGTATCTTTAGCTGTAATTTGGATGACAAATCCCCAATAGCTGTGATACCGAAGGGAAATGTGTACCAATAGTTAAGGCAGAATAAAGTGGTGTGATAATGTGGTGTTGGTGCTTATTGCAAACATGTGCAGAATGGAGAGAGCCTCTTTGCCTCCAAGCAACCCCAGGCTGCTCTCTGCTCCTCTTGCTGTGAGTATTTGCAAGTGAGAGAGGGCTGAACCCAGCTGGAGCCTGAGCTGCAGCTATGGGTGTTATCCCAGCAAGTGCCCCATCCTCTCATTTGCATTGTTTGGAAAAGCCTGGAAGTGTCCATTTAAAAAAGTGGCAGGACAAGTGTTCAGGGCTTGGTGCTGTGTCTCCTGTGCTCCTTGCACCTCCAGTCTGTGGGGGAGCTTGGCGGAGCTTGGGGCCAGCAAGCTTCTTTCTGCCTCCTGGTGACCACTCTGCACCTGCCAACAGGTAGGTGCTGCCAAAGAGAGCAGGAGATCAGCAGCACCATGAACCGAGCAGGGCATGGGTGGCACCACACACCAGCCAGGTTGGCCAGGGCAGAACTGTGGTGCTGTTGGCTTCAGCTTCTTTCTCTTCCTCTTCTCCAGCTGCTGCTCCTCCAGTTTGTCCAGGTGGGGGGGGGGGGGGGGGGGGGGGAGATTCCCAGTGGTAAATCACAGGTCCTGGAGTCAGTGGCTCAACCTAATTTGGCAGCTTCTGCATCAGTCCAGCCCAGGATTAGCGTTCCTCCAAGGTGCAGCAAACATTAAGCAGGTGTATCAATAGGAAGAATATCCCTTTCATGGATGTTGAAGGTTTGTTTTCATTAGGTATTCCGGAAGCATTGCTCTTTGTGCCGGAGTATTTGGGTTATGGAGCATACTGCAAGCTCTGAAATTTGCTTTTTTTATTTAAGTTTTTTCTGACTTGAAAGGCTGGGTTTTATAACAGGTCAATTCCAGACCATTTGATATTGATATATGAAGATCCTCAGGGATTATTGTAATGCATTTTTCATCCTGCTGTGATAGTATCATATAAGGAAAATGGGACTGACTGTTAAGTACAAATTGAAAAAGACATGGTCATTTAAGATAACTCCTTATCTGTATACAAGGAAATGGTATCAGGGAAATAGACCACCAGTTGACAGAAATAAATTTTGCCTCAGGCTCCTCCTTCTCTTCCCCAACTACTTGGGCTTTCCTTTCCCTTCCCTTCCTTTATTCAATTACATTTATCACCATGTCTCAGCGGGCTGGATGTGAACCTGGCTGGCCAAGTCCCTGGATGGGCAGCCCTGCCAGGGTGGGGAGCAGCACTGGGGAGCCACTGCTGATGGTGCCTCTGCCAGCCTGGCCCTGCCCTGGTGGCACTGCCAGAGCCATCAGACTCCACCAGTGTTCTCAGGCTGAGCTCCTAAAAGGGGCAACTGGAATCGTGGGTTCAGTTCTGGGCCCCTCAATACAAGAAGGACATTGAGGGGCTGGAGAGTGTCCAGAGGAGGGCAACAGAGCTGGGGAGGGTGCTGGAGAACAGGGGTTGTGGGGACAACTGAGGGACCTGGGGCTGTTTAGCCTGGAGGAGAGGAGGCTGAGGGGAGACCTCATTGCTGTCTGCAGCTCCCCGAAAGGAGGTTGTGGAGAGGTGGGTGCTGGGCTCTGCTCCCAGGTAACAAATGATAAGACAAGAAGAAATGGCCTCAAGTTGCACCAGGGCAGGTCCAGATTGGACATGAGGAAAAATTTCCTTCACCTAAAGGGTTCTCAGGGCCTGGCAGAGGCTGCCCAGGGAGGTGATGGAGTCCCCACCCCTGGAGGAGTTTAAAATACGGGCACTGAGGTGCTCAGGGATGGTTTAGTAGTGGACAGGACTCTATGATCTCAAAGGTCTTTTCCAACCGCATGTTTCTATGATTCTAATTTGTTTGCCTGGGTCTGAATGTGCTGGAGCAAGTGGAGGAACTTAATGAATGATTTCTTTAGTCAAGTGAGAGCTGTTTGTTTTTATAGCCCTTATAAAAAGATGGGAAACAAACTCAATAAGCCAAGTCACACTCAATCCAGTCATATTTTTTTTTATTCCTGGCATTTTATCTCAACTCACTCTATTTTAATAAGCTATAAATCAGGGCTTATTATGATGGTGTGAAGAGTGTCAATGGGCCCTCTTAGCGCTCCCAGGAATGGCGCTGCTCTGCCAGTACCTTTCCGCAGACGGTCTGGCCTTTCGCTGCCTGGTGGAGTTGGTTGGAGAGTCTTCCTCGCAGAAAAGCTGCAAAAGCCATTTGAATTTATGATCATTTTGGAGTCTGCACAGGAAAAGTGTGGTTTTTTTCCAGATTCTGTGAGGTAATCGCAGCGCGATGACATATGCTGCAGTTCCCCATACGCTGCCACACGCTATGCTGAGCAGAACCTCTGAAGTGTGCTTTCTCCTCCTCGGTGATTATTACATCCCGTTTGGACTCCGAGTGTTTTGACCATTAGTAGAATGAGGGCGATTACAGTTTGGCATAAGGCACTGCAGCCAGAAGCCAATGTTTAGAGACAGTGGTATAAGAGAAGCCCCATAATTGGAGCTGTAGGGCCGAGTTTGCCAGAGTATCTGTTGCTGGCACTGGCTCCTTCTTGGCGCCGCACCTATTGTAGCTGCACTTTGGCCCACACCTTGCTTCATACTGAGCCTGCAATTAAAATACAATCAGTTGTCCGTGTCCAGCTCCTGGATAGCTGTCGTGCAGCCTGGATTCCTGTCCGTGCCCAAACGGCACCCGAGGCGTCTGCGGGTTTAACGCCGCCAGGGCTCACTCACAGCTTCAGATGAGAACTTCTCGAGCTTTGATTTAGTGTCAAGGCAATCCTGAAGCAAAATCCCTGCACTGCACCGTGGCATTCCTGTCTAATCTCCCAGGAACTTTGGCACTTGGTGTCTCCAGCTCTCAGGTTCCCTTTACTCGACATTGAATGCATTTAGCAATGACTGTTTTTTTTAACTATTTCCTTGTGGAATTTGCATTGCCGTGTTCTGTTTCCCAGTAGTGATACCAAGGGGCACAACAGCCTTCCAGTGCTGCTCTGTTCTTCTTGTCTGAGGAACCCCAGCTCTGCAACCAGAGTGATTCCTGGTGCTTATGGAAAGGCTATGAGAGAGGCCTGTGTGGTGACGCTTAGGAGGGAAGGATGGATCACACAGAGGAGACAAGGATTCTGGGACCCAGGAGATATTCATAGAATCATCATATGTCCTGAGTTGGAAGGGACCCACGAGGATCATGCAGTCCAACTCCTGTTCCTGCACAGGACAACCCCAACACTCACACTGTGTGTCTGAGGGCGTTGGCCAAATGTTTCTGGAATATTGTCACTGTGAGTGCTTCCCAGACTAAGCCTCCCCTGGCACTTCTTCCTGCCATTCCCTCGGATCCAGAGCAAAGAGCTCAGCGCCCATCTCTCCCCTTGTGAGGTAGCTGTACAGAGATGAGGTCTCCCCTCAGTCTCCTCTTGTTCAGAAGATGGAAAAGTTCTCAGAGGATTCCAGCCTAATACAGGTTTGTGGCAGTGTTTATCTGTCTCCTAGGTCTGTGGATGCTTCATCTGCCCTTTGCCCAAGACACTCTGTGCTGGAGATGCTGCAGATCCTCATCTACTGTGTTTCGTGGGCTTCCCTGAAGAGATAAGGTGGCTCTGTCTGCTGAGAAAAGCTTTGTTCCTGGGCAGAAGTGGTGGCACCTTGGCTGTGGGGAGGAGACCTTTTGCTTTTGGGAGAAACATTATCCCAGCATCCCATTTATTGCCCACACGGGGCGGCACTGGGCCTTTCTCTGAGCTGGTTGCTTCATAGAACTGGCTCAACAGCAAGTTTTATAATTAAAATATTATAGCTGGAAGTGTTGACTATCTTCCAAATATGCCAGGAGGCTTCTGTTTGCACGGCTTGAAGGAAAAGCTGGCAGTGAAGGCTGGTGCAGAGCAAAGACAAATGCATTTATGTTGGGCTACATATTGTCTCCCTCTCTAACATCTCTCTAATTCACAGAGTGGTGCTGTTGCTTGCACAGCCTGTAATTTCCTTCACACCTAATTGAACTTTGTTTTAAAGTCTTTTGTCTGACTAATGTCCAGAGGGTGCTCTAAGTGGGCTCTTTGGCCTTTCTTTCTGGTTCTCCATCAATATTTACAAAGCGAGGTTTTGGGGAAGCCACCCCAGCTGCTGGTGGAGAGGGCTGGGAGCAGGAATGGGCCACGGCTTGAGGAATGGCTCTTGGGTGCCTGAACACGAGCACATGGCTCTGGTGCAGAGGGAGGGCAGAGGGACATTCTGAAACCCTTTGTTCTGCTGGAACAGCTGGGAAAAGAGGTCAAATCCTGCAGAAAGCGTCCCCTGACAGCCCCTGCCACGGTGCTCACGGGGCTGTGGCTTGGCTGGCACCAAGGAGGTCCCCTGGCCAGCAGCAGCCACTGGTGGTCCCAGCTGGTGCCCCAGGGGTGGCCGTGCTCCCACCACAGGTGCCTTGGGGTTGCTTGATGACAGGGTGGGTGCTTTGGGTGGGGTCCCCTGGGCTGTCACCCTGTGCCTCTGCTATGACCCAAACATCATCTGGAAACAAGTGTTTGCAAGGGAACAGCCTGTCTCTTTCTTCAGGGGTTGCTTAAGACTGTACAAGGAGATAAGCAAATTATATGGCCTTAAATATCTGTGAGATCTGTGATTCTCAAGACAGCCATCAAGGCAGGGCTAACAAGGGCACTTTAAACAGTCAGGCATTTCTGTTGCACAGATCCTTGTCTCAGCCTTTCCCCTGGGAGAAGAGCAGGCAGCAGGTTTGTTAGAGAACACAGCTTTAGTTTTTGTTTAATTTTTCAAAGTGAAATTCATGTTTTTCTGCTATTGCTAAGGAAACTGAACATTTTGTCCTCGCTGGCCCCTGAGCTCCAGCTTTTACTGCTTCAGTGGAAGAATCTCCACACATGTCTCAGTGTTTGGAGGTCAAGGATGCTGAGAAATGCACTCGAGTGCAGCTCAGAGCATTCAGCAGGGACGTCAGGACAGACCTGCAGACACCTGGAGGAATGAGAGCTCCAGTGGTGAAGGGTGAGATGCAGACTGGTGGTGCAAAGAAAAGGACAGGCAGAGGAGAGGTGAGATGCCTGAGAGCAGCACGGGGAGGTGCTTTGCCAGCTTGGCACGTTTGGTTTCTGTCTGGGATGAGGAGGATCTGGCCACGTAAAGCAGGGACGGTGTCAGGATCTCTGCCTGGCACGTGGGGATGTGCAATGTGGGTGGACCCCACTCTCCACCCCACAGCCACCATCCCCGTGAGCACAGCTGCCCACCATGGCCATACCTCTCCCCACTGCTGCTTCCCCACACCTCAGTGGTCCTGCAGGCCAGGGAGGGCTCCTACGATGGGTCTATTGATGTATCAGCTGATCCTTGGGGCTGGCAGGAAGAATAATCCTCATTAAACACACCCATTATTGCTGTGGCTCCTCGGGAAAGAGTTCTGATTTAATTCTAGCTGTTGAAAAGTGCTTTTGAATTAGTAATGTTTATCTAACACAGAAAACTCCAGGTCACCTGGGATAGTTCACAGTTGGTGTCTTGTGTTTTGAAAGAGGGGGGGGAAAGGGTTTTTAAGAAGCAAAACCCTCTCCCAAGCTGGCTCAGAGGCTACGAGACAGAGGTGCAAACTGGACAGGGATCTTCTAAGGAGCATCCCAGACTGCAAGCAGGGATTTTTCTGAGTACAAGGGCTGTTAATGTGGCAGGGGAGGCCCCACAAAGAGCAAAAGGTGGGAGCAAGCCCCAGGGAAATATCTGGGGGTAACTCCCTGCTCCCTGCCCACCCAAGCTGGCAACAAAGGGGCTGCCCCAGCCACCAGTGCTGGCCCTGCCGGGGCTTCAGCTGGTGCTGCCCTGAATTGCCTCTCATGGAAGCTGTTGTGAAAGAGGAAAGCAGCAGGTGATGTGCTGGGTCACTGGGAAGCTTCTCCTACCCCTCTCCAGTACCACTGAGTGCTTAGACCAACCTGGCATCATCCTGCTCACAGTGGTCCTTCTCCTCCTCGCTGTAGCTGCTGCTTCAGGAGGATTCTGGTCTTGCTGTGGGTGATTTTTGAGTGCTGAAGGATATTTTTCTCTGTGGCAGACTCATCAATACTTTTAATTAGCTTTTTTTTTTTTCATACCCTGCTTCCTTTCCCTTCACAGATATCAGCCTCTTAACAGATCTGAGTATGTTTGGAACCGCTATACTCAATGCCATTTAAATCACTTCTCAAGGGCACTGGGCCAGGGATGTGCAGTGGCAGTTTAAAAGGATTAGAGCCCTTTGTTTTTTCACAAGTGGTTCAATTTACAAAAGATCAGGGTTCAAGACCTGCACACTATAAAGTGACTTAAAGCCATGAAATCTATTTCTCACTAATTCTAGATTACTCTCTACTTAGGAGCCCAGGGTGCCAAAAATGGTGGGGTTTTTGTTAAAATGATATGAAATCCTAATGCAAGTCCTTTCTAACCACTATTGCACAGTGTCATGCAAATTCCGGACCTATGTGAGCAATTATGTCGCAATGAACATGATCATTTCGATTAAACCAACACGTGTTTCCAAAGATTTTTTTTTTTTTTATTTATTTAAAGCAGATAACCGTAAAACTTTGTCACTTCGCTTCTCCTCTGGGGCATTCGCACAATGCCTTGAACACCCCGCGTATCTCTTTTGTAAAGTCGGAGCATTAATTGCCCGCTGCTCATTCAAGCAAAGCCCCCATTGAGGTAAATGGGATTTGGTCTGAATAAAGACTGCAAAATTGGCCCTCTTGTCTGTAGGCGAGAGATAGGAGACCTAGTTGTATTTTAGGGTCTCCCGCTGCAAAATTGGAGCATTAAGGAAGATGGGGTTTCTGTTCGGAAAAAAAGTTTTATCTTACTCAGCATCGAACTCGTAATTTGAAATGGAGAGAACCGGTGGCCCACGCGATCATGAATAAAGAACAGTGGGAGAAAGTGGGTCAGGCTGGCAAGAAGGTAGGAGCTGCCCCGATTGTTTTTCTCCCAGCCATTAGCTTCACAAGAGAATCCTTTTTCTCACTGGACGACTGTACTTTATTTTTTTTCTAAAGCAGGATCCCTCTGACAACCGAAAAGGAATACTGCATCTGCAAATGAATGGTGCCTGCAAAGAGACAACATGAAATTTTTAAAAAGCATGGTAATAAACGCTATTCAAAAAAACACAATCTCTGAAAAACACGGCCTATTGAAATGACAAGCCGAAAATCATTTGCTAAGCACTGAAATGGCCCCTTTTGTCACCCCAATCCTTCTGTTGACAGTTACCTTTCAATCCTACAATTGTGCTGTAAGTACTGATTTTTATTCAATGTTCTATTCACCCTGAGTATTAATGAAAAGAAAAAAAACTTGTAAGAATAGCCTTTAATAGGCTGATAGACAAGGCTCCCCTATTCTCCTGCTAGAGCTCCTCTTATCAGCTTCTCACAGTATTGCTTGCTTGCTCAATTCTTTCCCTTTTCTAAACTTTGCTCACCCATCTGGGCTTTTTCTCAACTGAGATGGAAACATTTTTATTTCAAAAGTCTCACTGACCTTTTCTTCTCCTCAAGACAGTGCGTTAGGTAAAGCATTAACCTCAGACCAGCCTTTTTTTAAGGCTCAAAGAGTCCAACGAACGGATCTGGTCTCAGCTCATCCGAAAGGAGCACTGATGTGAAGGGCCCGGCTGGAGGGGTTGTTCCTCTAACACTTCAGAGCGCTCCAGGCTCAGGGATGACAGGGCAGTGGATAGAATGAAGGCAGCGATTCCATCCCCGGGCAGCAGGAGTGGGGCTCATCCTTGCTTTGCTGCCCGTCCCAGTGCTCCCCAGGAGCACGGCTGAGCTGTGTCCATGGGAACCCTGTGTCCATGGGAGCCGTGTGTCCATCAGAACCATGTGTCCATCAGAGCTCTGTCCATCAGAACCACTTGTCCATCTGAGCCGTGCTCCCAGTTTGGGGGTGGCTGTTCTGGAACAGGAAAACACTTGTCACAACTGCTCAGTCGCATTCATTGGCCACAGCAATGACTTTTATGTGGTTGTTACAATTAGAAAGTTTAAAAAGCAGGGAGTGCAGAGACAGGACGAAGGGGGAGTGGTTTTAAGCTGAAAGAGACAAGATTGAGATGAGATCTTGGGAAGAAATATTTCCCTGTGAAGGTGAGGAGGCCCTGGCTCAGGGAAGTGGTGGCTGCCCCATCCCTGGAGGTGTTCAAGGCCAGGTTGGATGGGGTTTAGAGCCTCCTGATCCAGTGGGAGGTGTTTCTGCCTATGGCAGGGGGATGGGACTGGATGGGCTTTGAGGTCCCTTCCAACCCAAACCATTCCATGTGTCTATGACAATGTAAACTGGACGGTGTTATCCTTGGCTGAGAGTATCAAACAATAATTTCCCTTAATTTCCTGAAGCAGTAATGAGCAACTTTGCTTAAACCTCACAATTATAGTTATTGCAATTAAAAATCAGCTCTGTAGTACGTGGCCCCAGTCTGTGACTGCAGATGCATCCCCACTCACAACAGAGCTGATGGTCACAGTGGTGGGGCTCAGCGTGGAGGTTTGGGGGGAGCTGCTTCTTGGTCCAGCTCTGGAGGCACAGCAGCCTCGGGCTGGCCCTGGCTGGAGTGGGGGTCCCAGCCCTCCCCTGAGGAGGAAGAACCCCACCTCTGCACATCTGCCAGCGTGGCGTCAGCCCTGTGGCTTCCCATGGTGAGCTCCCAGCCTCTTTGGCAAGGCATGAGCAGCCCGAAGTCTTGAGCAGTCCCATCACCTGGGCTGCCCTGGTGTGGCCACCACAGGCTCCAGGTTGCCTCAGCCAAGCAGGGCTGCACGGGGCCCCTCAGCCCGGGGCAGCAAGGGGGGTGTGCGCTCCCAAACCCCCTCCCAGCTGTGATGCATCCCCCTTGCTCCAGAGGGGAGAAACCTCCTCCTTCTCTGCATTCCCAGCTCATGCAGTTTTTCTTTCCAGTAGAGAAATTCAGCACATAACTGTCCAGGATTGCAAAAATGTAAACAGTCTGTGTTACATGTCTTCAAATTACAGCCCCGCTGCTCTACACATGTGCAGCTGATGGAAGCCCTCTGCCGGGGGAGGCCCCAGGCCAGGCCAGCAGCAACTGCCCCGTGGGCCCTGCATGAGACCCCCCCCAGCCCCAGAGCTCCCTGGGTCACATTCCTGACCCCCCCACACCCGCGGGCCCTCCTGTGCCCAGCAGCACCTCTGCCATGGACGAGGCCAGCCCGGAGCTGGCCGAGCCACCCGGTGAATATTAAATAGGAGAAGTCTACTTAGAGGTTGTTTGAATAGAGGAAATTGTTTTACATTGTGATGCCATATTTCCACACCGGGGTCTCATTTATGCAGCATATTAAAGTCAACACAGTGCACATCTATCTCCATAAGGAGCCGGTCCCATTATCCCCAGTTACTTTTAAGCAGTCTTTGGCTTAGTTCTGACGTGCCTGCCAGTGCCATATATCACAGGGAATGCAGTTCTTTAAACTGCAGCTCGTGATTGATAGTTTAACCTTTTTCTCAGAGGTTAATTTGATATATGCTGGTGTAAACTATAAACCAAAGCTCCAGCCTGTCGGGAGGAGGTAATCTACATGGCGCTCTTTATGAGATCTCAGGTGCTGCAGTAATTACACCATCTCCTACTCCTCCTCTTTCTGCTACTTCTCCCTCCTGGTGAGAGGAGGAGGAGCAGAGCAGGTTACTTGCTGCCCACTGAGGAGCCCAACTCTGACCTTGCTGCAGCAGAAGAGGTGGAGGCCCAGCTTGAAGGACCACCTGAAGTCCCTGCACTCACCAGGTCCCACAGTCGTGCGGAGGTTTCTGTGGCTAAGGTGGGATTTTGGTGTGGCTGGGTCCTTGTGCTGCTTTTGAGTGTGTTTCTTCCTGGAATCCTAGTGCTGTTGCTGGAAATCAAGGTGGAGGTAGTGGGGTGGTGGGTGCCTGTCTTAGTGCAATTTGTCCTTTCACAGAGCTGGGAGGGATATGGGGTCGCGCCGGGCACATGGATGCTCCTCGTCCCCACATCTTTGTGGGTGTTTCTTTGGCTCCTTTCTGCTCTCACACACCACAGCCAGGCACCGTAGGCTCACAGAATGGTTTGGATTGGAAGAGACCATGAAGGCCATCTAGCCCAACTTCCCCTCAGCGAGGATGGGGTGGCCTTGGTGCTGATGCCCAAGACAAGAATCTCACTGCTCTTCCCACCCCAGTTCCGCTGCAAGAGGGAAGCTTAATGCTTGCTGCAGCTTGAACCTCTCTTGGTCTCTTTAGTCCTCTCTTTTTTTGTCGTTGCTTCAGTTCCTCAGGTGGAAAGCAGAGGGTCTGGAGGGATTGTGCTGCCTTCCAGTCACTCTTTTGTGGCATCTTGTCAATAGAGCCTGTGGCAGAGAGAAGGGGAGTGATGGGAGCTGAATGCCTGACATCGAAGGGTGCTGTGCCTTCACAGCAGCTGGGACGTGCCAGAGCCACCCCCAAGGCCAGGACATGGCCTGAAGCAGCACAAGGGTGTCTGGTCAGGCTGTCCTCTGGAATTCTGGGCAGAGGTGTTGTCTGCAGGTGTCAGGATGGAGGACATTTGCATTTTAAAGCCCAGGTGGGGGCTTTGTTGTGGGCAGGAGCATTTAGGAGATTGAAGGCTTCCCTTGGAGCTGTGAGAACTCCACTGGATTCACAGAGTGGGGAAAGGAGGTGGCCTGACCAAGAGGGGTCAAGGGACAGCTGCAACTTGTAGGGCTATGGGAGGGCCCTCGTTCCAGGCAGAGTGCCAGAAATTATATTTGCAATTTTTCATACAGCTGGCTTGCCCTGCAGCATCTTTAGAAATGAAAGTGGAGGATACCTCTGGTCCCAGAGCAGCCCAGACCACAGAGCCTCATGCTGTGGCCAGTTAATAACAGAGATTCACAGATGCCAGCTCTTCCCAGGCACTCTTTTTTCAACTGGGTTCTCTTCACTGATGTAGCTTAGGGTTGGGAGGCCACCCAGCTCTGCTGCTCTTGCAGGAACCTGCATCGTATTTGGCCCTGAGAGATCCTGGTCCCTTGCTTTTGCTAAGCCAGGAAACCCTTTCACTGCTGCCAGGCTGGAGTGGTGGCAGCAGGGTCTGCAGAGGGTTTGCCATCAACCTCAAGCCCTCCCTGCCGTGGAGGGTCTTGGTGCTGTTTGTGTGTGGCACAGCTATAACCTGAAAATGCTCTTCAGGAACGGCTACAGTTCATGCATCTTTTTGGCCTCTGTCCCCAAAGGGGCATTATTTCCATAGGAAATAACTATTTCTTCTCAAGATCAATAAGATTTTGCGGAGGAAAAGGAAGAATTTTAAAGGCTTGCTTTAATTTAATCTATTTCTTTGCAGGACACTCCCTTTGGTAACAATAGGAATTCGATTCCTGCCAGAGAAGACTCCTTAATTAGACCCCACAAAATGAACAGTAACGTGTCTCTGGGCTGAAATTCTCCCTTTCTGGAGCTTGCAGAAAGGAGGGAGTTTCTAACTCATAATTGCATCTGAATGCAAATGGCTGTGCCAATGTGAATATATTAAAAGCAGCAGTGTCAGCAATCACTGTGAAAAAAAATACATACAAATGAGGCACTAGCTTATTGCTCCATTTGGATGCTGTGAAATGGCACCTTATTGTGTTATTATAAGATTTCTTGCTTAGTTAACAGAAAATACTTACAATTAAGTCTGAACTCATTTAGTGCTCAGACTAATTCACATTAGAAAAAAGGATGTGACCTCAGCTCCAGCTCCCTTTTTCTCTGGCTCTTGCTCTACATGGAGGTGGCTTGTCTTGTGATGGGGTTGGGGAGGAGCTGTGCTGCATCCTCATGAACAAGGTGCTGACCATCCCCTGAGCAAACTCAGCTCCTGCCCCAGGTATCCGGAGAGGTGCTGAGGAGTCCTGCCCCTTTGTGCTGCTGGTTCTGCAGATCTCTGAATCATAGAATGATCTGGGTGGAAAAGACCTCTGAGATCATCAAGTCCAACCATGCCTGTCCCCTTACTAAACCATGTCCCTAAGAAACTCATCCAGCCATGAGCAACAGCCTGGGACAGGCATCACTAGAACCATAGAATCACAGAATCAATAAGGTTGGAAAAGACTGCTGAGCTCATCCAGTCAACCATCAGCCCAACCCCACTGTGCCTCCTAAACCGTGTCCTGAAGTGCCATGTCTACACATATTTGAACCCCTCCAGGAATGGAGATTCCACCACTGCCCTGGGCAGCCTCTGCCAGTGCTTCACCACTCTTTCAGTGAAGGAATTTTTCATAAAAAAAGGATGTTGTGAATGCTCAGTGCTCAGAAAAAAGGAGGTGACACTGACTGGATATCCAAAATCAGTAGAAACTATTGAGTTTAATCCTCTTGCATTTCTGCCCTTTTTTATGACGTTGTGAAATATCATCCCTGGTACCCTGTGAGAAGGCTGTGAGATAAATGAAGATATGTTTGTGTGTACATCAAGCTCTGTGATGATGTGCCTTGTGGAAAAGCCTCCCTGGCGCATCAAATAAACACTCTGTCTTCCAAGCGTGGTTTTAAACATGGTAAGTCTGGCAGGGGCCGTGTACTGAAGAATGAGAATAAGATAAATATTGAAAAGGAGTTGCACTGTAGAAAGTTCAGCATGCATCTCACAGTTAGGAGCTCTGTCTTAGCGCATCTGAGCAAAACAATCAGAATTGAGATTGCGATAGACATCTTAATTTTAGCATTTGCTAACTCTGAGTGCTTGGCTTTGAAGCTGTAGCATTATTTAAAGATGCAGCTTCTGTGGGATTTTAATTATGCTGCTTTTTGTGCATTCCAAAGGGGCAGCAACTGATGTCTGTGCACTTGGGCAGCCTTGGGTTCCTGGAGAGTGGTGGGTGTGGGAGGTTTGAGACCTCGGGAGGCTGTGCTGGTGACATGGGATGAGCCAGGAGCCATGGGTGGGGTCCAGATCTCCGGTCAGCTTAACCCTCCCTGGGCATTATCTCCCATCTAGTCTCCTGTTGATTGTGACTTCTCATTAGGGCACTGAGGAGCACAAGATGCCCACTTGTGCCAGGGATTAGGTAATTAATTATAAAGGAATGTCAGACTCCTCAAGACTGTCAAAAAGTGCAGTTGAGGGCTCTGTGTGTGCATCAGCCTGTGCTGAAGCGAGAGGACAGGTAACCTCACCAAGCCTCAACAAGAAGAATTCTCCCCCCACGAAGATGTGGTCTGCAGAGCCCGAGAGCTTTGCTGTGGTGTTGCCTCTGCCAAAGCCAGACCCAGAGACTGGATCCCACCAACAGCCAGGTTGGCTCTGCGAGTCCTGCAGACCTCGGTGCTCTTTCCGCAGCGATGCCGAGCGTTGAGGTTGTTCCAAGGAAACAAACCCAGCTGGACACTGCCATGGCCGTGCTCCTTCCCTCGGCTGTCTGACTCTACAGAGTCCTCTCGCAGCCACCCGAGTATCAGCACTCCTCTTGTACAAATAGTAATTGTAGAAAGACGCCTCGTGGATAAATTATTATCGTGACCCTCATTCCGGTGTGAAAAACTTCCCGGAGCTGCTGAGTGAAAAGTCAAAATTTGCATTTAAATAGAAACCGTTTGGCAGCCGGTAACACACCGGGACCCGGGGTCCCGGGGCTGCGGTGAAAAGCACCGGTGGCAGCAGCGTCCTGGGAAGCAGATCCACAAGGAGCAAGGTGGGCTGCACGAGCCCGTGTCACACCAGACCCTTGTCCACCCCTGCTGTGCCCACTCAATGCCTCCGCTAGCTGCCCGCTCTGCACCCAGTGGACAACACCCTCAGCCCCACGGGGTGAATGTTGGGGTGTCCTGTGCAGGGACAGGAGTTGGACTTGGTGGTCCTTGGGGGTCTCTTCCACTTCAGGTCATTCTGGGATGCTGTAGAGCTCCCCGGCCACCTTCTGCCCCTCTTTGGGTTGGTAACATGGACCCAAGTTATGCACTGACTGTTTTAGTAACCCATCTCCACAAAGTCACACAGGGAGACCTGAATGCCCCATGCTGGGTGCTCACCTGCAGCAGCACCCATGCCCCTGGCCACTGTGTCCACCACAGTTGGCATTTCATAACCTGTTCCAGGAGCTGCTCTCCAGACACGCTCAGCGGGAGACTGGCCAAGGCAGCAAGGGCCGTGCACCAGAGGGAGAAGTGCAAAGCATTTTAGGAGGTATATAAATGAATTAATACCCTTTTAAAGGTTAACAAGGTCCACTCTGTCTGTCATTAAAGTAACTTCATGCATTTAAATTTTAACAGTCAAACCAATTAGCAATAAAAATGTTGTATGAACTGCATTTTATTGGATTCTGGTCAAGTCAGAATTGGTTAAATAGATGATGTCTAATAGATTTTCCCCTTTTTCTCCCTTCATTTCAACACAACTTTTACTTCCCAGTCCAGTGGAATGCACTGGTGCCCAGGAAGAGAACTGAGCAGCTGAGGGACCTGGGGCTGTTTAACCTGAAGAAGAGGAGGTTGAGACCTCATCACTCTCTGCAGCTCCTGGGAAGGAGGTTGTGGTGGGGTGGATGCTGGGCTCTTCAACCAAGTAACCACAAACAGACAAGAGGAAATGACCTCAAGTTGTGCCAGGGGAGGTTTAGATTGGATAGCAGGAAAAAGAGTGGTGAAGCCCTGGCAGAGGCAGCCCAAGGAAGTGGTGGAATCTCCATCCCTGGAGGGGTTCAAAGAATGTGTAGCCATGGCACTTTTGGGGCATGGTTTAGTAGACACGGTGGGGTTGGGCTGATGGTTGGACTGGATGAACTTAGAGGTCTTTTCCAACCTTAATGATTCTATGATTCTATGAAATAGTAACCTTGCCAGCGGGCAGGGCTGCTGAGAGGTGGAGCAGTTGCTTTCTTTGCAAAGGTTGTAGTTAACTGACCATTTTCCTGGGCTGGGGCAGCTCCTGGGTTGCAGCAGGGTTGCTGTGCACGTCACTCCGACTCAGCTGTTGGCACTTCCATGGGAAACCCAGGTGCACAGCCTGGCGCATCCTTTGGCTCCACTGCCACATCCCCACTGCTGGCAGCAAGTTACGCCTGGGCCTGCGGGGTGTGGGAACACTGGTGAGCTCAGGAGAGGGGACAGTGGCAGCAGCAACAAGGGCCACCCTGGCCCAGCCCCTGCCTCGCTCCCCACGGGCAGCCTGGCAGGAAAACGCTTGGGACTCTTGGTGCCACCTTTCTGAATGACTTCCCTGCTGCTGCAGGGACCCCTTGGAGCCCCTTCCCACCTAAAAAGGGCAGTAAAGGAAAATCATCTGCACAAGGAGCTCAAAAAGCTGATGCAGCAAGTTCCAGGCCTCAGCAAAAATTACAGGATTAGGGCACATCTTGTGCCCCTAATAAGGACCAGGTGAGCCAGGATGTTTGCGTAATTGCAGGCTGTGGGAGAGCCCAGCAGCCATGGGAGCCTTTGGGAAGGAGTCAGCTCAGGGGAGATGAGGATGGTACCTGATTAGTTAAATTGCCAGCACCTGCTCCTCTTTTATTGCAAACATAAACACCAACAGCTTCAAACAACTGAAGAAGTGTTTCAGTGCGTCCAGAGTGTTCCCATTTGGGGTTGGTGGTGGGAGGGGGACACTACCCAGGGTGGACTGGACCAAACCTCAGACCTGCTCTTGTCTTACTCCTGAAGAAACCCAAGGAGACATCCTGCCCCAGCCATGCAGACACCACAGGGGACATTCTCCAGAGGAAGGTGGAAGCAACAAGTGTTCAGGGAGGGCAGAAGATGCTCCAATCAGGAGCCTATTTCTGTCTGTGTGACAGCAGGTCAATCCAAATGGAAAGACTCAGTGGAAGGACAGTGTATAAGTTCCCTACAAATGGGCATGGCAGGATTGCTTTCCCCCAAGCCCTGCAGCCAGCAGGGTGCACAGGGACTTGAACACAAAGCGTGAAATGGCAAGTGGGGTTGGCCAAAGGTTGACAGAACAGAGGGGGGTTGCTGTGGGATGGGGCAAATTTGGTCCCTCTGTGCCATCAGAATACCTGGGATGAGCCTGTCAGGAATTATGGGCTGGGATTTAAATCCTGCTTAGTGCTGATCACTGATCAAAATGAAAAATTAGGGGGGAAAGAGAGAGGGGAGGGGGAATAGAGGTCAATTCTCAGCAGAGCTGCTCTGAGGGTCTATGTGCTGAAGCTCCAACTCTGAGCACCCCCGAGAGGAGTTGTGGAAACCAGATGTTGAGGAGCAGCAGAGAGGGGGAGGGAAAGTGAGGGGGCTGGTATCTGTTCATAATTACTCTTGATTTTGTGCGATGACATTGAGATTGTAGGCAAACATGAAAGAACACTTGTGGGGACAGCAACGCTCACGCCGGCCGGTGGATTAATAAAGCATGACTGACGTGCAGGGAGGGGGAGGGCACACATGGAAGTGTTTTGTAGGGGGTTTGACGTTCCCCAGGCCCAAGGAGACCCTCCCTGATGCTGCTGATCACCCTCCCCCCAGCATAGCAGTCGGAGCACCAAGCTCAGAAAGCTCCCAGCCCTCCCAGTGCTGTGCTCCAGTCACTATGTGTGACCAGTAAATATTTGCTTTGCTGTGCCAAGGGGAGTCCTGGAGTCACACAAGGAGCCTGGACTAGGAGAAAGCACTTGGGTGCAGGACACAGGCCCACTTGCCACTGCCAAATGCATGGCAACTCCACAGCAGAATGGACCCAGGCATGGGAATAGCACCCACCAAGACCAAGACATCACCTTGGGAATGCAATGGCATTAACAGGAACCCCAGCAGCTCCTCCAGTGTGAGGAGGATGCAGAGCACGAGCTGGGCTTGGTGCCCATAACATTCTGGTCAGCTGGGACACTGGCTCCTGGTGGCACAGGCACAAACCAGTGTCCAACTCGGAAGCTGGAGGCCACTCTCACGCAGGGCACTGAGTGAATTCCACCAGCACAGATCTTGAAGCATTTTGTCCCTCAGACCCGAGGAAAACTGGAGCTCATTGCTATGAGCAATTAACCAGGGCTGTCAGGAGTGGGAAAGATTCCCTTGGACTCCAGTAGAAACATTAAAAATGAGCTTAACCAAGTTTCTTCACTCTTTGGGAAAGCACTAAAGATAAAAGGTGATCATGCAAGAACTCTGCTTTCCGGTTTCAGTAACAGTATGGTGTGTCAGCAGCTGGAATGCATTCTTCATAGAAACTTACCCTTTTTTTGCCCAAAAGCAGCTTGTACAAACAGCCCAGCGTGGAGCTGCCCCTGAGGTCTGTGTCCTGGGTGTCTGTCCGTGGGGAACATCTGGGAAATGCTCATTCAGAATCTGAACTTGAAGATGATGAATTCCACCAGCCCCGACACCCAGAGCTGCTGTGGGAGAAGGTATTTTCCTCTGGGCTTTGTTCACACTGGCATTCAGGGGTGGGGCGTCCAGGAAAGCTGAGTGAATGTCCTATGAGAGTAAAGCAAAAATCATGGACTTAACAGCAAATCAATGGTTAACATTTAAAGGGTACTCACTTTCAGTTAAATTCGAGCAATTAACAGGTAATCAGATTAACAAAGTACTGCATTCTGGTTAAAAGGATTTTTCCTTCAGTAATTGCCCCGTGGCAAGCACAAAGCCTGCGATTTAGGAAATGGGATCAGAACTCCAGGCTGGGGAGCTGGTGCTCTACCTGGCTCGGTGCACGAACTGCCTCTTATACTCGGTCCCGGGATCATCTCTGCAGCCTCTAGAGCTTAAAGAAACTGATCCTTCCTTTCCTCAAAGGGGTACCGCGTGCTGCCAGGTCCCGGCTGGACCCTGGGATACAAAGATCAAGTGTTCCAGGTCAGGTTGGATGGGCCTTTGAGCCCCCTGATCCAGTGGGAGGTGTCCCTGCCCATGGCAGGGGGGTGGAACTGGATGGGCTTTAAGGTCCCTTCCAACCCAACCCATTCCATGATAAATATGACCTGTTTGGAACGAGGAGGATCTGGACCAGCCTTGAATCCTATGCTTAGCAAGGTTTTATCCAACAGGTAGGTTTGTCCATACTTCTGGAGAAAGACCACCTTCCAAGGGCAATGAACTGGGTTGGGTGAGAGACACAGGAAGCTCAAGCCAGGCTCTGTTCAGGACAGAGGGGAGTCACTTTGGTCACCAGCCTCCTCCATGCACTCGCTTCAAACCTGGAGAATAACCTGGGCAATTTTTAATTTGTAGAATAATGAGAGAGGGGGAGCGTGAACGGAGAGACCAGAAGAGCAGATGGGCAGCAAGGGCTGCCCGGCTTCACAAGCAAATTCCAGACAGTTCTGGGATTCCTTGCACCAGCAGGGTTTGTTTTGTTAGTGGTTTGGCATCCTTCCTTCGCTGTGTTTTGCAGGAGCAGCCTTGCTGGGTGCACGGCTGGGAAAGCACCGCGCGGCGCTTCGCAGCCCCCGGTCAGTGCCAGCCCCTGCCAGGCTCTCCAGCACGCTCACAGATTACTTAGCTCCTTCCTCTTGCATTCCAACCACCATCACCAGCTCTGTTCTTAATCACTGCAGGTCAAACCAAGCTGAAGCCTGTGGTTTCCCTGCCTGTTTGCTTAACGCTGTGTGGCTGGGAAGGGGTCACCTCTCTTTGCAGGACCTGGTGTGGCAGCTGGCCAGGGCAGGGGTGCTCACTGCCTTGTCCTCTGCTGCCAAGAAACACCCATTCTCTGCCTCACCACACTCCAAGGCGGTTCTTAGAGCCCCATGCTTGGTCCTGCACACCCAGCTCAGCACCTTTCCCACCGAGGCACAGTGGCTTGTGTCAGTGTGCCAGCACAGGGGTGTCACACGGGTGCACGACGCCAACGAGCTCAAGGGAAAAGCTGATATCAACCACTAACAAAGCCAGGATCTGCCCACACTTCTAGAGAAAACTACTGCCAGTCAAGTGAGTGGATGTCTCCGAGATACCTCCTGCCCCCAGCACAGACAGAAGCTCCTCAGCAGAGGATCTTTCACTGCACACCTATTGCATTTGGTAGAAGACACCAGGATAGGGGGCAGAGGAAGGGAAACCTCTGGCGCTGCCACTTGGTAAGCACAGCCACCACCACAGCCTGGGCAGAGAGCCTGGCTGGCTGCTCCAGCTGCAGGAGCAGAGGAACCTCCCAATGGATAGCCGAGAGGTACCACCCCTTGGATCCCAGACTTATCACTACTCACCCAGAGCATCAGGAACTGGTAGCTCTCTAGGAGAAACAAACAAAATCCTCAACAGTGCCTGAGGACTTTGACGATATAACCTGGTCTTTGCTCCTAAGAGCACTGCCTTTGAGTTGCAGCCCTGAAGGATGTGCTTTACACACAAAAAGTTCTGCTACCTGCAGTCTAGATCCCACCTTCTAGGTACTCATCTACAGACGATGCTCAGCACTCCCCTTACCTCTGCTGTAGCCAACAACCCCAGTCCAGAAAGCACCCTGACCTCCAGGATCCCTTATCAGCCCTCACCCAGAGGGCCAAAAGGTGCTTAACCTCAGGAGAGGGCTGCTTCCAGCTTTTTTATCCCCTGCAGCTGGGTCCAAGTTCAGGTGGTCCCCGATTGTCACCGTTCTTAACTCCTTCCATGCTACCTGGGGCCAAACTCTATCCCAGCTGAGCAGCTCTGGGGGCTGGGTGCTGCAGTGATGCTCACACCGTGGGGGTCCACGTGCCCCCAGCAGCAGGCAGGAGTGGATCTGGCACACGCAGGGCACCACGCAGCATCCCCCGCTGACAAGGGGCGATGGGGCAGAACCACTCCAGAGGTTTCCCAGCGAATCAGGACCTGGAGGGGGGGATGCAGCCCTCTGCCTTGCTGAATACTTGTGGCATTCGTGGGTAGTTAGAGGATTAAGTGCTAACCCTGGTGTGTTTGTGTACAGGTATGGCTGCAGCAGAGGAGGCTGGGCCAGCAAGGACCAGGCTCTCTGCAGAGAGGTAACGCTTAGCGTGGGGTGGTTTCTCCAGGCCAGGATTATCACCATGATCTGGGTAGGTGGCTGCAGCTCCAATCCTATTACCCCACTAGCATGGGTATTAAAAGGTGACACTCTGCATCTGCTTGACAAAACACAGCTTCAGACTCTGTGCTGAGCATTTTAACAGAAAGGAATTCACTTTTCACTTGAAGAGGATTCTCTATTATTATTGGCTTATAGCTGCTGAGAAATAAACAGCAATAAATACTCTGCCAATTTACTTTCAGAATGTTCTCATTCGAAACACACCATGCAGAAAAATATTAACAAAATAAACTCCTAGCTTATAAAAGGCTAAAGAGAGTTTTTTTTTTTTTTGGAGTGTCAATGTTTGTAGAAGTATTTTCTAAAGAAGCTGCAATTTGAATTAAGCAGCCCTTGGTAACACCTTCTCTCAGGGCAAGGCACCGGAGATTGCTGCAAGCATTTGAGATGTGCTCGCAGTCGCGAAGTCTCAGAGCAGACTGGCAGAACAGAGGGTGGCAGAGCAGTGCTGGTTTGCATAGCATCATGGAAGAATTACGGTTGGAAAAGCCTGTAAGATCACCCAGTCCAACCCCACTGTGCCTCCTAAACCATGTCATGAAGTGCCACATCTACCCTTTTTTTGAACCCCTCCACGGATGGAGACCCCAGCACTGCCCTGGGCAGCCTCTGCCTGTGCTTCACCACTCTTTCAGTGTAGGAATTTTTCCTACTATCCAATCTAATCCTCCCCTGGTGCAACTTGAGGCCATTTCCTCTCATCCTGTCCCTTGTTACCTGGGAGCAGAGCCCAGCACCCACCTCACCACAACCTCCTTTTGGGGAGCTGCAGACCGCGATGAGGTCTCCCCTCAGCCTCCTCTTCTCCAGGCTAAACAGCCCCAGGTCCCTCAGTTGTCCCCACAACCCCTGTTCTCCAGCCCCTTCCCCAGCTCCGTTCCCCTCCCCGGACACTCTCCAGCCCCTCAATATCCTTCTTGTATTGAGGGGCCCAAAACTGAACACAGGATTCCAGGTGTGGCCTCACCCTATATGAGTGCAGGGGGACAATGCCTTCTCTGCTCCTGCTGGTCACCCCATGGCTGATCCAAGCCAGGATGCTGTGGCCTGCTTGGCCACCTGAGCACGCTGCTGGCTCACGTTCAGCTGGTGCTTTGGAAGCCAGGGAAAAGGGGTGAGCGGCCAGGTTTAGGAAAGCTCTACACCACCCTGCTAAGAAAGACCCCGCCGGTCCCCCACCCCCAGGAGCCTTCTTCTTTTACATCTCTTTGTTTACTGAAAATTTGCAAGCTGTGTCCTCCAGGTCTTAGGTATCAGCGTGCAAGGTAAGAAGGATACTGATGCCTTGACACTGAGTGTAACAGAGTTGTATTGTTCTTGTAATGAGCTCCAGCTCTCGGATGGGAGACACAATGCTTACACAATTACATTAGGACAGAAGAGGATTGCATTAGTTAATGGAGATGACCTCCAAAGAAGAATGTTCTCCTCTTATTAATTTAAGATAATTACATTAAGTTCCCTTCTCAAACTCAGTCTATGAGGGTGTTTTTCCACGATCTACAGCACGGCTGTTCCCATGCAGGTTTTTAGATTCTCAGTCAATGGCTATTGTTGATAGAAGCATGAGGGTCACACACAGGGAGATGCAGGGCTTCCAGTGGGGCTGGTTTTCTGTTGGCAGGGTTGAAAGCACACAGGGGGATCTGCCCAGTGTAGTGATCATCAAAACACAGAGTCCAGAACATCCAGCTTTCCCTGCAAGACCTCCCGCTGTAACAGACATTGAGGCAGATTGTCTCCTAGTCCTGCCCTTGCTTTTCCCTCATATACTGAGCTTCTGAGCCTAAAAACAGCCTAAAAGGAGTGGGGAGCTGGGTCTGAGGTGCTGCAAAGTCTGGGAGAACCAGGATGTTGCACAAACACCTGCAAGAACAGATGCTGTCCAGGACAGAGCATTTACTGAAAACCTGCATTTTAAGGAAAAGAATGATTAAGGATTATGCTGTCAAAATTCTCCATCAAGAGGCATTCATTTGGGAAGGGGACACAAAACCCACTCTGCAAGTCGGGTGCCTATGAAGTGCAGTTTTACCCAACTGGAAGGCTTTCAGCCACAGGAACAACCCTGACTCCATTACTCCCCTTCCTCAACTTGGCATGTGTTAGTCCAGTGCCAGCCCAGGAGGTGCTTACATGATAAAGTGTGAAAGCCTGAAATAAAGCTTAACACAGAGTTTGGAATGGAGTTGTTCAGCATTATTGGCTTGTAAATTGTTCCTGTGATGAGATTTAGTAAAAGACTGAAGAGGTCTTTTGGCAGTGGGAGAGTATTTATGATGCTTTTGTACTGGTACACGAACACTTTCTTGTTTTGCCTGTGTTTGTGGCTGCCCTGGAGGCTGTGTCCTTGTTTATTGGTACTTTATATACACAGGTGCCAGGGAGGTTTGGGGCTTTTCCAGCCCTTTTGTCCTCAGGCACTTCACTGCAAAGGTGACAGGAAAACTGCTGGTCAGGAGTCCCTGTCCTGGCAAAGAAAAGCAGAGGTCCATGATGTCATCCTCAGGAGGAGGAAGGTGCTCTGTGTGAGGTTTGGGGAGGACTGGCCTCTCGTTTAGTGCCTGAAACTTTCTTGCACTTGCTTTTCAGCATTGCAGGAGTGGTGCTGAGTCTGTGCTTTTCAGGGCAGGATCCCATGGAAGTGCTGTGGTCCTGACACCTGGCTGCCAGAGGGGCCCCCAAGGTCCTGTCCTGGCTCAGGGATGGTGTGTGGTGACCACCAGCACTGGGGACAATTGAGCAGGGTGATCTCCCTCTGGTTGTAAGTGGTCACACTGAGGTTGCACTCACACTGCTGAGGATGCCAGTTCGCTGCTTCCATCAAAGCAAACTGCTTGCCCTGAGGAGCTGAGCTCCAGCCAGGGGCTGGCAGGTCATTTGCTGTGGGCATTTCTAACAACAAACTTCAGCTCCAGCGAGCGCTCACGAGGATGGAGAACACAGGAAGAACTCAGTGAACGGAAGCTTCGTTTTGAATTTACCCAAACATTGCCCCTTGTGTCAGGACAAAGGTCATCAGGAAAGGGGGGTATTCAGGCCGTTGTCTTCACAGAAGCAACAGGGACCTCTTCCTTTACACTCAGGTCACGTACACAGCCATCACAATGCTGCTGGCAGTCAAGTGCCTTTGTGTCCCCGTGCCCGTGCTGCTGAGCGTCGGAGGGATCGCTAATGCCACCATTCCCACCGTGCACACTTTGCAGGGGCTTCTCTCCCCCGGTGATGCTGCACTGGAAAGCAGAGTAAGGCACCCTCAGGTGGGAATTTATGGATATACGAGTCTGTAAAGGGTGCAGTCTTCCTCCAAAGAATAATGCTGTGCATGGCTACCTAGGCCAGCCGAGGCAAAGCAGACCTGCCACCATCTCTGTTTCAGCTTTCTAAGGCAGGAAGCAAAATCTGTGTCTAAGCACAGACTGACATCCTTTTCAGGAAAGATTGCACCCCTGGGACTTCTGGAATAAGCGCTGTAGCAGGTTGCAGCTCTTATGCCCTGGTCATGTCAGGCCAAGTGGGACAGGCTGCCCCTGCTGACTGCTGGGCTGGTTGCCATTGGGAATCTCGCATTCGGGTTGCAGACACACTTGGGACTCCCCTATTTGTACTAACAACAAAATGAAAGCTGATCTAAAGCCTGGCGATGTGCACCAACAACACTTGCAGGGCTGGAAGGGCAGCGGCTGGAGCCTCGCAGCGGCAGCTCTTCCCGTTGCTCCTGCTGGGAGCTCGTGCAGGCATGCAGGGAAAACCTGCCCTTGCTTTTGCCTCATGTACTGGAGCTGCTGAGCCCAAAAGCAGCAAGATAGGAGTGAGGAGCTGGGCTTGGGATGCTGCAAGGTCTGGAGGAACCAGGACATTGCACAGACAGCATCGCTCCTTGTGATAGCCACTGCTGAGCTGGCAGTGCTGGGGCATTTCCAGGGCTGGGCCTGGGGTACAGAGAGGGAGCAGCAAAACAAGTCAGTCGAAGGCATGTCCATGTGGTTGTGTGGGTGGTGTCATGGTCAGGGGACCCTGGAGGGCAGGGGCAGCAAGTGGGCTCTCTGAGGAGCTCCTCTCTCTGCCGCGTACTGGGGGCAGCCTTGGGGCACGAGCCCAGTCCTGCCCTCACATCCTGAGGACAAAGGCAGTGCCCGAGGGTCAAGGACCATAGACACTGCCCAGCCACTTGGGTTACTCCAGATATCTGCCAGCTCTTGCTGCTGGTGTGATACAGATCAGTGCATCACACCAGGAAAGCCATGGAGATCCCACCTTACCTTACCAGCCCGACTGCGGGCATTGAGCCCCTTGGAACGGAGGTGCCATCCATCCTTCAGGATCTGGAGGCTGGGCTGCTGGACTCCTCTGCCTTGGTAGGATCCACAGCAACTGGGACAACCACATCACCTCCCCCAGGACCTGCAGGTGCTCAGTTGAGTCTGGCAAGGCACTGAGGGACCTCACATATCCAACTTGCAAGAAAGCAGCACTGCCCCACGGCTGCTCTGCTCCACTTGAACCCTCCTGGGAGCCTCAGGCTGCGTGGAGATGCCTCAAACTCTTCCTGGCTCCACGCATGGACTGTTCAGACAGTATCCTCCCATCTTAGGCATCGTCAGGGTGGGACATACACACTGTCACTAGGTTCATATAAAACGTGATGGATCTTATTGTAATCCTTGGAGCTCACATAAAAAGATACTCTCTAGACATCTATAAAACGTGCTGGGATTTGCAATTAAAATACCTGGGTGGTGACTGCGTGCCCACAAGCAGCTTTCCCTCCCTCTTCGGTTTAGAGCAGCTCCATGTAAACTCTGTTTTGCAACAGTTGTTTAAATAACAAGCTGCCTTCAAAGGAATATATTTAGAACAGAGGGTCGCCCATCCTCCCCAACCACACTCGGAATGTTTGAATGATTTCAGCTGGTTTGGCGAGAGTTCCCTGTGATATCATGACCCGACCATTTCTTTATGGATTTGGTGTGCACAAGCGCTGAGAGGCTCACAGATCTCACAGCCCCCAGTGCTGAAGTCCTACAGACTGCCTTTCCAGAGGCACATGGACATGGCACGACACAATGAGCAGAGGCTGCAGCAGGACTTGTGACGGGCCAGCCCAAAGCAGGCTGGTTTTCTGCAGGCTGTCACAAGCTGACAGAGGAACAGTTTCCTGTACTGGTCACCCATCAGAATTTCCCAGCTGGGATTGCTCTTTCAGCGACCATTGTGCCAGAGAAGAGCAGCCTTAGGTGGGCATTTATCTTCAGCCCAGACCTGGTATTTTCCTTGTTAGTGCACCTGTATGACTTAGAATCACAGAATGGTTTGGGTCAGAAGGGACCTCAAACCCCACCTAGTTCCAACCTCCCACTGGATCAGGGGCTCAAAGGCCCCTCCAGCCTGGCCCTGAACACCTCCAGGGATGGGGCAGCCACCACTGCTCTGGGAAACCTGGGCCAGGGCCTCCCCATCCTCACAGGAAAACATTTCTCCCTAAGATCTCATCTCAATCGCCCCTCTTTCAGCTTGAAACCATTTCCCCTCATCCTATCTCTGCACTCCCTGACCAAGAGCCCCCTCCCTGACTTTGACACTTTAATATTAACAAGGAGTCTCCACGAGGCAGAAGGTGGGTAGGCTTATTTAAAAAACAAGTGTCTTCCAGAGAGAAGAGCATTCACAGCGCTCACATAAGCAATCTCTCCGATTTGTAACTGCAGCAGGCGGAGGCTGGGAGAATTTTCTGAATGTCAAACAAATGTTGATCTTTTCATTTTATAGCAAACTCCCCCTCTGTTCTGCCAGCCAGGAAACTCATGGCAAACCCACCAGCTGCCCTCTCCTTGGAAACTGCCGCTTCCCTGGCTCTCTCTTGATGGTACAAAGCCAGTTTCTCTTATTATCTGCTGGTTTCAGATGTTCACAAAGCTGTGAATCAACAACACCAGGGATGATAGATTTTAGACCAGGTCATGTTCAGATTTGTGTGAGTTTTTCAGCAAAAGTGAAGCAGCAATGTGTGGCCAAAGGACAACAGAAACATTTGCTTTCCTGTTATGAACACCCCCTTTCAGAGTGGGGCCCCAGCCCTACGGGCTGAGCGGTGGAGGATGCTTGGGAGGAGGCAGAGAGGGGAGTTCAGCCTCGCCTGAGAGCGCAGGGCAGAGCTACTGAGGAGGGCTGGGGTCCCACACATCTGAAGATCACATGCAGAACATGCTCCTTACAAGGGCTCCTTTGTTCCCAGGAGCTTGCGAAGGGCTCACCTGAGGAGTCGTGCAGCTCCGGGTGTGTGTAATTAGCAACAGGAACTCGGCCGTGCTCATCCTCCCTAAGGCAGCTCTGATCATGTCTCTGCAGCTCCCCAGATGTTCTGCCCAGGTGGTGAAGCCGAGGGGGGTGGTACTGAGGGATGGGCTCTACTCCCACTGTCCCCTCCTCGCCTTCAGGAATGTCTGCTGCTCGCAGCCCACCACATCAGAGAAGTGTTTGGGTCCACCTTGACTTTACAGTGGAAAGAAAGATACAGAAAAGTCTAAGATAAGCCCTGAATTACTCTTCAGAGCCTCCTTACACACCCATCCAAGTCTGACTGTAGCGGAGACATGGATTGCTGAAGCTGCAGAGCCATTTTCAGCCACTGTTGCAACCTCTGGAGAGAAAGACAACCCCATGGGAGAGTTTCAGTGACAGATATTGCTCCTCCTGGAGCCAACACCTGAAGGAAACTGAGACCACTGCAATCTGTTTGACTGTTGGAGACTTCATTTTGGCTCAGTATTGGTTAGGTCACTCTAACTCCCCAATTTTCTCAAACTACACGAGATGCTTCCTTCCCCAGCCAAATAAAAGGTGTCTGGGTAAAGAAGATCACACACAAGGTGAAAGAATAAGCTTTGCATGAACTCTTATACCAAAATGCAAGCAGCTGTAGAGTGAACTGTATATATTTTCCCTGCAATATTCCTCTCAGTATCCCCACAAGAATTAAGACTGTATTTTAGTCAAGACTTTGAGAGCGGAAGAGGCACTGCAAGCCCTCTGTGCCCAGTGTTGCCCCTTGGACTGAACTACAGACACGAGGTCTTTAAACAAGTCGAGAGAAATGCACGACTAAACAGGTTTTTTTGTGCTTTAAAATGCATGTTGCTGTCTCATTGGGGCAGTAGATTTAGAAGGCCTGCAGCCAGAATTTTTAGTGCGTGTTACTCTTGAGGGTCGGATCCTGCTTTCCTGTGTGAGATGTGCTGGGGTGAGAGTGGTGCTGCCTGAAGTGCCTGAGTGGGGCTGAGCTGGGATGTCAGCACCCAGGGCTGGAGGGCAGTGGGTGGGCCAGGACCCTGGAGGTGGCTGTCCTTTGACTTTGAAGGACATTTCCCATCGTGCTGAGCACTGACTGAACACACTGAAGGCCATTCCAAGGCACATAAAGTCATAGAATGATTTGGGTCAGAAGGGGCCATAAAGCCCATCTAGTTCCACCCCCTGCCATGGGCAGGGACACCTCCACACCCCATCCAACCTGGCCTTGAACACCTCCAGGGATGGGGCAGCCACCACTGCTCTGGGCAACCTCGTCCAAGGCCTCCCCACCCTCACAGGAAAACATTTCTCCCTAAAATCTCATCTCAATCTCCCCTGTTTGAGCTGAAAAAACATTGTTCCTCATCCTATCCCTGCACTCCCTGACAAAGAGTTCCTTTCAGTACTGGGAGGCTGCTTCTGGAGCCTTCTCCAGGCTGATCAAGCCCAACTCTCCCAGCACCTCTTACAGGAGGTGCTTCAGCCCTTGGATCATCCCTGTGACCCTCTGGCTGTTCCCTCTGATCTTGGGCCCCCAAAATGAACTTATTACCTTAAGTCTAATTGCAGTTAGACTCACTCTGGGCAGGCTTTCCTCTTGCTTTGATCAGGTGGAAGTGATGCCATCTCCTCTGGCCAGCCAGGAGTGGTGTGTCTCCTGCAGCTTCTCCTGCCACGTGGCCACAGCTGCCTTTTTGAATGGGTCTGTCCCAGGGCTGCCCCTCCAAGGGGCTGCTCCCACTCAACCCAGTTTTCAGAATCGTGCGCTGCCTCTGGCACCGGGAGAAGGAAGGAGGCAGCTGCCTGGGGGCTCCAGCATATGCTAGCCAAGGCTTTTCCTCCAAACGCTGCTCACCAGAGAAACAAAGGGAAGCAAGAGAGCACAAACGTGCAGCAAACGCCTGAATGCAAGCCCCCAGCTTGTTTGTCTCTGCTGTTAATTTGAGGCAGCATTGCTGCCCAGATCCCTTCCACCACGGCTGTTTCTGGGCAGGGACAGAGCGCAGCGCTCACCTGAAGGTGTTGTGCACTGTGCTCCTTGTACACCTTCTCCCTGTGGTATTGAGGGGTATTCACAAACCTTTTGGGGCAAAAGATAAAATTAACAAGGAGAAAAACATGTTAAGCATCAGAAAATAAGATTCAGATATGAGTGAAGTTCTACCACGTCACGCTTCCCTCCCCAGTCAAGCTCAGCCCACCCGGCTTGCTCTGAAAGTGCTGAGAATTGGGGTTGAGGGGTTTGGCTGAGGGGGATGGTGGTTCTGGAAATGCCCAGGAGAACTTTCTCATCACAGGTAAAACCCTGTAACTTTATCATCCTCAAATAATTTGAAAAGAAGCCCCCTGTCCTCTAGGCACACAAAGAATAGCTTCATATGTTGCTAACAAAGCCTCTTAAAAGATAAAGAGCAAAATCCAAGGCAAGGAGAGCATGCCTGGCAGGCAGACAGGAGCTGGCCAGTATAGGCCAAATTCTTCAGGAGTTGAGTTTCCGTTTGGGCTCAGCTTTCCTGCGGATTCTATACACCTAAAGAAAACAAACCGTAATCCTATCTGGGGCCCAGCACTCTATTTATTTCACCTGGTGAAAAGATCTTGCCAATTCCTCCACGCCGAAATCCAGCAGCTGCCCAGCAAGGGACCCGGGCCATAAGTATGTTCTGCATTACAGAAAACTTGATATTAAAATACAAACGTGGTCTTGCGAGGACGTAATTGCACTCGGAACGCGTGAGACACTCTTCCAGGTTTCTCTCCTGTTTCGCTGTGTGATTTGGACCCAGCTCACTCCTGGTCCTCTGCCTCCAGTAATCCCATCCTACACGCTATAATCCGCAGATTACAAGCGGGCAAGGCGTGCAGCCTCCCCTCAGCCCCTCGCAGGCACGCGTTTTGCCTTGTTTTAGGAGAGGACCTGGGCAGAGGAACACATTGGGGGAATGGAAGTGTTGATTGCTTCTTTAAATTGCTCAGAAACAGGGTGCCCTACCCTCCCTTTGGCTTTATCAGCAGCCTTCCAGTAGACAAAGCAGTCTACAAAAAGGCTGGGGAGGAACTTTTTCCAAGGTCAAGCTTGACAGGACCAGGGGGGATGGTTTAAATTGGGAGGGGGAGGATTTAGATTAGACATTAGGAAAAAATTCTTCACTCTGAGGGTGGGGAGGCCCTGGCCCAGGTTGTCCAGAGCAGTGGTGGCTGCCCCATCCCTGGAGGTGTTCAGGGCCAGGTTGGATGGGGCTTTGAGTCCCCTGATCCACTGGGAGGTGTCCCTGCCCACGGCAAGGGGTGGGACTGGATGGGCTTTGAGGTCCCTTCCAAACCATTCTGTGGTTCTGTGATCCCTCCCTTCCTCCCCAGTTCCTGTGGTGCTGGAGTAGCCCAAGCCAGCAGCTCTGCTGGGTTGGGGTGCATCTCCCCACCTCGCCCCTGGAGCTGGAGGTTTCACCCCTCTGTTTGCTGGCCTTTCCCAGCAGCACTGCTGCACACATTGACAGGCAGTGCAGGCTCCTGCCTGGGGAGCAGGGCTGTCCTGTGCTGGGGTGCAGGGTTGAAGGTGGTGGGTGAAGCAAACCAAGGTGTTCACACATGGGTGCAGGCTCAGTGCAGTCACAGCCACTGCACAGGGTCCTGCAGGGATGGGACCTCCCACCCACACCCTCTGTACTACGGAGTGAGCTCCAGCCCTCAGCAGTGGGGACGTGGGGCACCGCCTCCGAGAAATGCTCCCACCAGCAAAACAAGAGCAGTTGTGTTTCTAGGGAGTAAGGAGACAAAAAGCCAAACATTTTCCACTCTCATTTCTCTTTCCTGCGTTTTGTTACTGATACCTCCCCCTGGGCACTGGAGCTCTGACAGACGAGCTCTGCAACGGATTAAAGGGTTACAGTGCTCAGCTGTCAGAGGTTGGGTCCCTTAGTGGGATGGTGCAACCAGATACTGCCTGTGCCCTGTCCCTGCTCTCCCAGCCTGTGCACCAGTCCCTGTCACTGCTGGTGCAGGGCAGGGATGGACCAGGCACCGAGGATACAAGCTCAACCTTTCTGAGCCTCTCTTTTCACAGACAGGTTTGCCCCATGGTGATCTTGCTCTTTTAGACATCCAGGAAGGTGGCCCCAAGATCAGCATCCCCAGGCGTGCGCATGCCCAGCTCTGCTGCTCTCCCTTTCTGGCCAGGCAGGGGGAAAGCCAGGGAGCTTCAGCCGGCTGCTGCGGGAGCAGGAAGGGCTGTTGGAGATGGATGTGTTGGAGCAAGTCCAGAGGAGGCCACGGAGATGAACCCAGGGCTGGAGCACCTCCTGTACAAGGACAGGCTGGGAGAGTTGGGCTTGTTCATCCTGGAGAAGAGAAGGCCCTGGGGAGACCTTAGAGCAGCCTCCCAGTACTGAAAGGGGCTCCAGGAAAGCTGGGGAGGGGCTCTGGATCAGAGAGTGATCACCAGGGACAGGGTGAGGAGGAATGGTTTTGAGCTGAAAGAGGGGAGATTGAGATGAGATCTAAGGAAGAAATGTTTTCCTGTGAGGGTGGGGAGGCCCTGGCCCAGGTTGCCCAAAGCAGTGGTGGCTGCCCCATCCCTGGAGGTGTTCAAGGCCAGGTTGGATGGGGCTTGGAGCCCCCTGATCCAGTGGGAGGTGTCCCTGCCCTATGACCCGGGATTGGAACTGGATGGGCTTTATGGTCCCTTCCAAAGCGTTCCACGATTCTATGAGTTCCCAGCACCGTTTGGTGCCTTGCACACAACTGCTGCTCAGACCCAGGGACTGGGCCTCTGAACGGAGTCCCCTCAGTGCGATGTTACCTCAGGGAGCACACAGCTCCAGGGAACACCCAAGGCCCACAGCAGCCTTCTCCTCTCCGCCCCAGCACCACCGAAATCCCTTTCTCCTCGCAAGGCGAGTTTTCTAGCTGAGAGACTTCTGAATCCCCCTGCCATAATGTTCAGAAAATAAAAACTCTAAGAATTTGCAGTGTTATCACAATCATTTCAAGCTTTCTTTGGAGACGGATGCTGCTGACAACATCTCCTCAGCTACTTCCCATGCTGATAAGTCATACAAGTATGCCAGGGAGAGTGGTGTGGAGATACCATCAGCATTTCCATGATGCATTAATTCTTGAAGTGACCAAAGGGAAGGGACAACTTTCCAGAACTCCCACTTGCTGCAACCTTGAGCAGAGTCACATTAAGAGCTGTTAGGATGGTTTGTGCTTGGTTTGACTTTCTGGGCTCACCAAGACCCACTGCAAGGCAGGTCTGCTCCCTGCCAGCCTGAAGGCTGAGCAGAGCAGGGTCTGTGGGACAGTGCAGCCCTGCATTGCAGCTCTTTGTCCCCAAGGAGACCAAGCGCAGTGTGGATCTGGGGAGAAGTCACCTCTTTGCCATCCCGAGGATGACTGAGCTTGGTTGGTATCATTCCAGCAACAGAAGTGTCCAATATTGTGAAAGCAAAATAAATTGTTGCATGTGAATGTCCAACATCCAATATGTTCTGATGCAGCTGAAAGGTGGATTTTTGACTTCCCTGATTATCTGGTGCCAAAGCCTCTCTCACACACACAGCTGCTCACTTCTGGAGACACTCAAAGACAAGGGTCCCCTCTTGGGATGGATCTGGCCACGCAGTCAGAGGGAGGTGCTGTGTTCCCATGAGGAAACCTCCCACAAAATGTTATTTCCATGCAGTATGCTCCTTACCTTTGCTGTGGCTGCTCTGGTACTGCCAGGATGCTCCTGCTGGGTGATGCTGGTGCCCACTCCAGAAGAAATGGTCCTTCCAGCTGTTTGTGTGCCAGTGCACACCAGCCAAGCTCTGGTGGCTCCGTGCAGAGCCCTGAACCTCCCAGGCCTTGGGTGCAGCTGGGGCTGGCTGTGCCGTGCACCCACTGTGTGGGGCTGCCCGTGGAGGGGTAGAGGAGCCCCTGGAGCCTGCAGCCACAACACCCCTACTCGCTGGGGCACAGGACAGGACTTCCCATGGAGAAGCTGCAGGCTCTGCTGCACGGCTAAGCTGGGGTGAAACCTGGTACGAATGACCTCAAAAGGGGGAACAGGGCAGAGGTGAAGGGTGCCACCCCCAGAGGATGCAAGGAGCTGCAGAGGCAACACCAATGCATGTTGTCTCACACTGTTTCCAGCTTAAACAGTGTTGGGGCCAAGCAACGCCTGTTTGAGAAGCAGGCACAGCTCGCCAGCTGTTTAAATCTTGATGGCTCTCAAATAACAAGATTAGGCAATTGTAGGCTACAGGAAGGATACCAGTAATTACTGCCTGATTGGTAAGAGCTGTAATTAAAGTGCAGTGCATTTCCAACTCTTGGAAGACTAGTCCTGTCCACTCCACATAGCCAGCCCTCCATTTGGTTCTCATTTATTTGCCTCTCCAAACACAACCTCCTCTTCAGCCAGGCATCTTCAGCAGCTGGTGCTGGGTGAGGGCATCTGCTGGGCACAGCTCCTGGGGCAGCACCCCTGTGTGTGGGATGGTCGAAACCATTGCCTCCTCATCCTGGTGGGCACAGAGGGTCTAAGCATGGAGGCTGCCATGTCCTGGGCATCCTTCTGTGAGCTCTGCCTTTGGGTGCAGACATGCTCTATTCACCATTGCCCTTGTCTGTCCTCACTCTAGGAGGCCACTGGGCTGACTTGTCTGCTTGGAGAGCACAATGTTCTGGCAGATCCAGATGATAATACCTGATGTTTCAGCTCCCTTGGGGCAGTCCTCTTCTCGTTGCACTGGTGTCAGCTCTAGTGCTTCGGTGTGAGCTCAAGAAAAGAGGAAGACAGAAAGCAGCAGCTTCTGTCCCCATATCCCATCATTCCTTGCTGAGATGAGGCGATGCCCCTGCCTGCAAACACTGCCTCTTTGCTCCCTGCATCACTGAGGAGAGAAATCTCTGGGATCATAAACTCTCATATGCTTGTAGGTTTGTTCATCTATCTTTGGTGACTCAGTTTATGTTTTGAAATGTAAAAAGGCCTCCTACGTACATGATGTCTCTATTGTATAAAAATATCAACCATGGTATTTTCAAAATATCTCCTCCTTCCAACAGGAACTGCATCCAGCCAGAGCTTCAGCCACGGCTGCTCTGCGAGTCAGCTCTGGACCAGCTGGAGCACCACAAATATGTGGAGACAATGAGAAGTGCTGCTGGCCTTCAGCTGTAAATGAATGTTTACTACAATAAGGGCACGTTGTCTACCAGATGATGGTTAATAGCAGTCCCCTAAACTGGTTGAGTTAAACTCAGCTGTGATTGAAGGCAGCTGCTGGGATTGATGCTCACTCTGCCTTGCTAAATGCACTAGAGCCAAGTGATTAGTGTTTTCCAAAGGGAACCATCGATCACCTCTTTATGTTTGTTTATCCTCCAGCAGATGAGCTGGCCTGCTCCTGGGACGTGGGAGCTGTGGTCTGGTGGGCTGCCTGTGCCAAGTCATGTCTTGCTGTGCATCTTCGCTCCCGAAGGACTCTCTGTGCCTCTGCCTGGGTTGGGGTATGGCCAGCAGCAGGGATGCTCTGGTGACTTCATGTCCGTGGGCTGCCCCACAACTGGAGCTGGAGGCTCTGGAAAGGCTGACAGACTTGCTGGCAGACTTGTCCCTGCTGGGACCTGGATGCATGTGGTCCTTTCTGTGCAGGTACCACTGCACCCCAAAGGGAGCCTGCAGCTCAGAGCAGTGGTGTAGAGGTGAGCCACTAATTGTTAATTCTGAGTAGTGATGAAATTCCTTCTCTTTTTGGTCAAACGTCATCATTTGCTCCAGCTGCTCCAGCACAGGTGAAGGGATGGTTTTTAGAGGGATTTAAAGCCACATCACTTACTAGATGCTTCTCTATATGTGGATGGTGAGGTGCTGGCAGAGGTTGTTGTGGCTGCCCTGTCCCTGGAGGTGTTCAAGGCTAGGCTATGTGGGGATTTGAGCCCCCTGATACCATGGAAGGTGTCCAAGCCTGTGGCAGGGGAGTTGGAACTGGGTGAGTTTTAAGGTCCCTTCTAACCTAAACCATTCTATGACTGTCAGGCGTGGTCTGGGGTTCCAAGGGTCTGTGCTCTTTTCCTGTGGCTGGTGCACCAGAACATCTCCAGATGAATCTGTTCTTGCACAGAGTCAGCTAAGCAGAATTTGGATGCTCTCTGCTGAAAATGATGAGTACTTCTGAAGGAATGTTGTGAGGAAAGAATAGGAGGAAGAAAGGAGCTTTACCTTTCTTAAGTTTTCAGGATTGCCTGGGAGGTGGTGCTGGAAGGGGGCACAGTGGATCTGCCATGTGGGCACGGAGTTCCTGCTCTGCCAAGGAGCTCTTTAGCTTGCTTGCCTCTTCTGGGGGTGTTTGCTCAGGCAGTCGCTCACACCCCTGGGCTGAGAGGATGTGCTGCAGCCTTCCCAGCACCGGTCCTGCGGTGGCCAGTTAACTACAGCGAAATGAGTCTCCTGATGACTCAGTTGTTTCTGATTAACTTAAATACATAGGCTGAGTGCAGGCTGCTAAGCAAAGCTGAGTTTGTGGCCTGTGCACGCTCCTGTGTGGTCCAGGCGTGGGAGCTGCCAGGCTCTGGCATCCCTGCCTGCCCGGGTGACCCTCGGCAGGGGCACCGGCACGCGGCGAAGGGGCGCAGCCAACGCGCTCTGCTTTCGAGGGGTTGGGTGCATATGGGTTTCTCTTTTTTCAAGATCATATTTTCTCATGCCAATACTTGTAGCTGTCTTTGGGAAAGCTGCTGACAGCCGGCAGCGTGGAGCGGGGTGCGGCATAATGGTTGAATGCCATATAGCGACCCCTATAGTTAAGGTGACATGAGAATTTCTATAGGCTAAAAATTTTCCCAAACATTCACCTGCTGGGCTTAAATTTTCCATGCTTGTTGTTTGCCTGAAGGTGAATTGTTTTCAAGCTTGAGAAAAATTCCTTTGGCTGTGCCGGAGTTATGGGAGAAGGGAAAATACTCTCTTCCCACTGGAAAATGTGTAGCTACATCCCCCCCCGCCTTTCTTCTTCAGACAGGGCTGTAGAAAAATGTCTGGGGTCTCAAAAGCCTTGAAACTTGGCCTGGACTTAGCTTTTCTCCAAGCCAAGCCCCTCAGTGGGAAGATTAAAGTGAAGTTAAAAAAAGGGATAAGAAAATGGGAGAGCGAGCAAAATGGGCTGGGGGAGGGTGTAACCCTGAGCACGCTCTGCATTTCCATCATTTCTCTATTTTTATCTTTTTGGTGATGTCCAATACAGCTTCAGGAGCTCTGTTTCTGCAGCATTGGTGTGGACAGAGGTGAGGGCTCTGTTCTGGCACTGAGAGGCTGGAGGTGCATTTGGGCAGGGTGGGAGGATGGGGTTGGTGTCCAGGGCTACAGCAAGGCCCCAGCTGAGTCCAAGACTGGGCAGAAACACCCTGTGTAGTGAAGTCAAGAGGTGTGGGTTTCATTACACACTCAGCAAGCCAGGAGTCTGTGGCTCTGACCTTCTTTCCATATTGTAAAGCTTTAGTAACAGGCATCAACAAGAATGACAAAAACAGAGTGGGGACTTTCTTCTTCTCTGGAACATATAGTTAATGGGAGAGAGAGTCTAAGAACAATGAGCACTCTGAATATATTCATGCTAAGAAACTCTGGCTGCTTCTTTTAAGGTTGTTTGTGTTTGGTTTTTTTAAGTGAGCAAGTTCCAAGCAGGATCTTTGTTGATGAAGTATTGAAGTTGCAACATTAAATGAAGGAAATACAAACAGAGGTGGATTCTTGCACTGACTTTCTTCTCTGTGGTGCTCGAGGTTTAAAAAAAAAAATACACATTTTTCTGGTTAAAAATGCAGTTCAGTAAATTGGACCAGACAGAAAATCGTGTATTAACTTGCACATCCTTGTCTGTGTTTCCTAGGCTTGGGAAATCTGAGCGATGCATTTGGGAATGAAAGAGCTGCTGGTGGAGTGACCAGCCTGGCCGTGGTCAGAGCAGAACCCGTGCACACAGTTTGCAGAGATGGGTGGTTTAGAGGATGCAGATGTGTGAGTCCAAAGGCTTGCATTTACCCTCTAGCACAAAATACTCATTGCAGGATGTTCACGAGCTGTTGCTGGGTATAATGTGTGAGTATTGATTACTGTGCTTCTTGGCTTTTTTTGAAGTCAGGCCAGCAGAACACTGCATTCCTGTAATTTTTGCATCTCGTGCAGGCTCCTGCCTTTGGCTGGCAGGTATTTTCTTGAAGAAGTGATTTCTGCCTTCCCCCCAGCCTTCACTGCTTCAGGCCCCACATGCCCTGCTCTGTCTCCCGCTGCAGGTGTGGTGGTCAGGAGAGCTGGCTTTGCTCATCCCAGGCAGGGGGGTTCTGCAGGTGGGCCCGATCCTGCCGTGCTCTGATCCAAGCTGCTTGGGCAGAACCCTGGGGGGAAGGGGCTGTGGGAGTGTGAGGCTGCTGGGACCCTGCTGTGCTGCCCAGCCTGGCTATGCCCTCCACGGGCAGCCCCACCAAGTCATCCTCGTACAAAACTGGGATGCTCCTTCCCACCCCGGATCCTGGATGTTGGAGCAGGACCAGAGGAGGCCACGGAAATGATCCAAGGGCTGGAGTGCCTTGTCTACCAGGACAGGCTGAGAGAGTTGGGGTTGTTCAGCCTGGAGAAGAGAAGGCTCTGGGGAGACCTTAGAACAGCCTTCCAGGACTGAATGGGGCTCCAGGAAAGCTGGGGAGGGGCTCTTGATCAGGGAGTGCTGGGATAGGATGAGGGGAATGGTTTAAAAGTAAGAGAGGAGAGATTTAGACTGGATATAAGGAAGACATTTTTACAATGAGGGTGGGGAGGCCCTGGCACAGGTTGCCCAGGGAGGCAGTGGCTGTCCCATCCCTGGAGGTGTTCAAATCCAGGTTGGATGGGGCTCTGGGCAACCTGACCCAGTTAAAGAGATCCCTGCTCTTGCAGGAGGGTTGGACTGGATGACCTGTAAAATTCCTTTCCAACCCAAAGCATTCTATGATTCCATCCAGCTGGAGGGTTGATCCTGCTTGTGACACTTGGGAAGGGTCAAGTTCTGTGTCTCCAGTGCATCTTCCCACCCCAAAGAAGGGGTTGCTCTTGTTCTGCACTAATCTCACTTTCAGTGATGAGTTTATCAGTTTCCAGAAGATCTTGCTCTGGTATTCCACGCTTTTTAGTGCATTTAATGCCGCTCTCCCATCTGCTCCAAGCATCACAGAGAAAATGAAACAATATCTGTGAAGTGCCCCCTTCTCCATCCAGAAACTGTGGTGAGAGAGACAGTCTCTGCATTGTGCACTGGTTTCTCCACGCTGGCTGCTCTCAGGAGAGGCGATCCGGCCCTTGAAGTGGTTCGGGGTGGAACAGAATGCGCTTGTGCTGAAAACAGCAGAGGGATTTTAGTCACTTCTTGAAATGGGGAAAATTGCCTCATTTTTCAGCATTTGGCCTGCGATCCCACACTTCTCTAGCTCTGTGTAGGGATTAGTTCATACTTTTTTTGGTGTTTTTGGCCCGAAATGAACGCTCCCAGCCAGAGGATAGATAATTCCACTTGTGCTGATCCCCCGGGGCACATGCAGAGCTGCAGAAACAGGAAATAGGAAACGTATTACATACCTTTTCCCCTCAATTTTATTTTCATAATGCATGGAAAATAGCAGAGCTCTGAATTATTTGAAATTTTAGAGTTATTTAATATTTATTTTTCAGAAACAATCTCTCTTTTCAGGGAGGCCTCGTAGTGTCAAAGCGGCCGTCTGGGAGCCGGGGGTGATGGGCTGAGCAGCCCCACATGGGGGTCCCCGACCTGTGGGGTGCTGAGTAGGAGGTGCTGCTGTGGGCGAGCAGGGATTGGCAACCCTGGGCATCACCAGCTCTTTGGTGAGGGAGGACTCAGAGCTCTGCAGCCTGGGGGGCTGCTGGCCACCCTGTCTCTGGTGCAAACTAGGGTGCTGCCTGCCAGGAGGGGTGGGTGGTGCTCAGGGCAGCTGCAGGGGGGAGCTGGCACCAACATAGGACCAGTTCTACCATGAGCTCACCATTACAAGTGATAGAGTGAGGGGGGTTGGCTTTAAATTGGAAAGGGGAGATTTAGACTAGACATTGGGCAGAAATTCTTCACTCTGAGGGTGGGGAAACCCTGGCCCAGGTTGCCCAGAGCAGTGGTGGCTGCCCCATCCCTGGAGGTGTTCAAGGCCAAGTTGGATGGAGCTTTGAGCCCCCTGATCCAGTGGGAGGTGTCCCTGCCCATGACATGGGGGTTGGAACTGGATGATCTTTAAGATCCTTCCAACCCACCCCACTCCATGAGGTGGCCACGCAGCTGGCAGCACGCAGTGAGCGCTGCCGGGGCAGTGGTTCTCTCCCCACAGTCTGATGGATTTTGCTTTTCCGGGGAGGTGGAAAGGAGATTTAATTTCAGACTTTAATTTTCAATGCTGAATTAAACCCCCAGCCTTACAGTCTGTTTTCTTGGAATGCTGGTATCTCGTGCTTCACAAGGAGGCATTCTTGTCTCAGGGTGGATCTGCACATCTTCTCAATCCTGGTGAGGCCAGCAGCAGGCTGTGTGCACAGAGGTGATGCCAGGTGCTGGTGGCTGAGGGTGAGGGCTGCAGCCATCCTGCTCCTCTAATGTTTTATTTTCTTGCCTGTAGTTATTGCATGAGCCCTGTGGATTCCTGGTTCACGTTTGCTACAATAGAAACAAAATCAAATTACATTTGTGGACTATATAAAAAGCAAAAAGCTAAAGAAAAGAATTAATGAAGAACTCATTATCTCAATCTGATGTTTTGGTTTCTAATTTTCTTCTCAAAACCCAACCTCCTCAATGTAACAATCCATCTAATTATTGCTTGGCCTATGGAGGGGTTTAACTGGCTCGTGCTGGGGCTTGGACAGTTTCTTATTAGCAGTGGGGGAAAGCTGGGATTGGAAAAGCCTTGCGCTCAGCTTGTGTATTTCTGGGTGTCAGATGCTCCTAAGTGCCTTACATTTGCCAATCCATTCTGCATCTCTCTAATTTCAGAGCTTTCAACACTTTCTGGTGAGCAAAGCCTGTGGATAACCCGAGTAAATGACTTTTTCCATGAATAGAGATTGGCCAGGGAAAGCTGAGTGATAAACAGAATAATCCTTTTTGTGCCTTTCCCAGCTCCAATCTTCTTTGCACACCAAATAAACACTCTCAAGCTGCTTAGAGCAAAATCTCTAATAGGCTGTGGTGCTTGGGCTGCGCAGGGCTTGGCTCTGTGTCAGATGGAGGGACAGGACAGTGGAATCAAGTCCCAGCATTTTTTTGGGGGTATTAGTTTACATACCCCCAAGCACAGTGTATTTTGGCACTTGGGCTGCATTACAATATAATCCACTAGCACTCAAAATAGCCTCAGCCTCCAAAAGGGATTTTTTTGCTCATTTCTTTGGCTTTTCCCAGAGCCCTGTGTTAAGACAGAGAGCTCAGGGCAGTGAGACCTGGCTGATGGCAGGGTTAGGTGGGTCTGGATCTGGCCCTTGGAAGCCACAGTGACCTGACAAGCCAGAGGCAATCTGCTCCTGCCCTTGTTGCCCTGAGGCCACCACACCTGCATAGGATGCTTGGGCTACCTGGGGAGGACTGCTGGTATAGCCCCTCCCTGTGGGATATGGCTCCAACACGTTAATCACCTCTGAAGATTCATCTCCCTGTTGCCAGCTTTCGCAGTTATCATTACGTGTCTACAACTCCCTGAAAGGAGGTTGGAGTGAGGTGGGTGCTGGGCTCTTCTCTCAAATACCAAGACATAGGATGAGAAATGGCCTCAAGTTGCACCAGGGCAGGTTCAGATCAGACATCAGGAAAAATTCCTTCACTGAAAGGGTTCTCAGGCCCTGGCAGAGGCTGCCCAGGGAGGTGGTAGAGTTACCATCCCTGGAGGGGTTTAAAAGATGGGCAGATGAGGTGCTCAGGGATCTGGTTTAGTAGTGGACAGGTGTGGTTGGGCTTGACTATCTCAAAGGTCTTTTCCAAACAAATAGTTCTAGGATTCCATGATTATTTGGGATGTGGGGCTGGTTGGTGTTTTCCCAAGTGCCTGAGGTAAACCCTTTGGGTCAGTGAGGGGAACGTCGTGGGGCTTGTGGAGCTGGGGTGAGCTGCTAATATTTCCTCAGGATATTTGAGGCAATGGTTTAATGTAGTTGTTAAAGAAACTGAAACAATTTCAGATTTGGGCCATCAGATTTTTCCCAGAGGTGCACCCAGGTGAAGCTGCTGTCTCAGCAGGACAAGGGACCTGTTGTTTGTGCTCCTCAAAAGTCCAGGATTTCAATCCTGCAATTTCTGTTTCTGTGCAAGCCAAACAAAACTTTGTGTTTCAAAAGTGACCAACATCCTTGGCTTCTGCAAAGCACTTTCTTTATTCCTGTATTGAGAAAGGCTGCGTAGAAATGATGTGTATAAAAATAGAGCATTTCTCACTTTCCCAGACAGGGAAAGGAACAAACGAGTGAACACTTTGACCAAAGTGCAGGCCAGCCCTAGAAGAAGTGGTAGATGGTATTGGCCAAGTAAAAGAATGATTTTGCAAGTAATTAGTTAAATTGCTCAGCCAGCATCTCCCAAAGGAAATGCCCTCTGAAATGCACAGGTCGAGTTTACTGAGATGTGAGAGCTCAGCGTGCACTGACCTGTAGGAGAGCAAACTCAAGCTCTTCTGAAACACCCTCCATGAAGCTTTGTTAGAACAGACCTGTCTACACAGCTGCTATGAAATTTGGAGAAAAAGAAACAAATCCTTTGATTCTGGCAAACAATCCAGGTTGACAAAAATAATAACAATAATAGAAAAGAGAAAATGGGGGGGAAAAAAGAGGTCTTGAGCAATTAACCAAAGCCTAACAGGGCGTGTGTGTGTGTTGCCCAGCTCCTCAGCAGGAAAACAGCCAGGAAACCTGTGGAAGAGTTTGTAAAGTGTTTACAAGTGGCAGTGAGATTGACCTTTTAATCTGCTCTCCTGCTCTGCTCTGTGACTGCAGCTGCTGGGAGGTCCAGGTGGGAGGAAACCCCAAACCCCGGGCATGAGGGCAGTGGGCTGGGGTCTCTGCTGCTGCTGGGGGTGACCCAGAGTGTGGTGGGGAGAGCCTGGCGATGGCTTGGCAGCGATGCTGTGTCAGCTCTTCTCTTCCAGGGGGAGGACATCCTTTGCTTAAATTAATCCACTTCCAGAAGAGGTTGGACACAAATGCTTTTATTCCTGAATAACAATGGTGGTTGGAGACAAGAGTGACCACTGTTAGCTGTGCTGCACAGACCACCCCTGAGTCCCTCCTGCCTGAACTGGCAGGGCCCTGGGACCATGGCTATGGTGGGAAACTCATCTCTCCTCTTGCAGACGCAGCCTGGGGTGGCTCCAAATGCCAGAACTGGTTTAACTGTCCCTGCTGTGCATCGCTTGGAGTCTGTTGCATGGGTGAATTACATGAGTGTGTCATGACAGAAGGCAAAACACTTGTGTTCTTCCCACATCCTAATTTTCATCCCATTTGGGCACTTTCAGAAAGAAACGATTCTGGAAGAAAGCAACAAAGTTGCTTTGGGTCCTTTTTCACTGGTGCTCTTCTGGCTTTCTCATAAGCAAAGGCCAGATAGATACCTCATGGCCCAGCTGGGCTGTGTACTGGGAAATGAGCAGATATTCATGAGCTTGAGGTGTTGTGTGGGTTAGAATCAGTCTTTGGCTGTAGTTATGCTGGAGTTGCCCATTGTTCCCTGGAGGAATCCTGCTCTGGCTTCCCAGCAGCCCCCATTCCCTGGCTCCCTCCTGTCACTGCTGGATGCAGCAATGCACTGTCTGCCCCAGCTCCTCTGCTAATGGGAAGAGCCTTTCTCTGAGTCCCAGCCAACGAAAACATTGCAAGGAGAGGTCATTACGAGTTCCAGGCCAGGCAGTCAGAGAAGCTGAAGGGGAAGCCTTTGCTCTTTTGTCTTGCTATGTGTTCAGGCTTGGTTTTGGCAACTGAAGCCCTGCCTAGCTGGAGGACAGCAGGTAGGTGACCAGCAGGCTCTTCTGCTTCCACCTGCCCTCTGCACTTCAGACCCTTCTGGTGTATCCTGCATGCTCTGAAGGTCTACAGCTGCTCCCCCAGCCTCTCTGTGTGCTGGCATGGGAGTTCAGTACCCTGCCAAGGATGGGTAATCTGTTTCCACACGGCTCCCAGCAGCACAGCGCAGCCACAGAGGCTTCTCAGTGTCACAGAGCCTGGCTGCCACCTCCTGAGCACTGTGGCTTCACCACCACAGCCCTTGCTGGCACTTGGATGCAGCGATGCTGCGGTGATCCCGTGGCTGTGGACCTGGAGGTCAGTGGTGGTGGGGGAAGAGCCTGACTCAGCTCATGCTGCTGCCTGGACATCCAGAAGTCCTGAGGAACCTGACTTTATGAATGTGGGTGAGAAAAGGTTCCCTGCCCCTGCAGATCAATGCAGCCTTTCTTCTGGGAATGGTTTCCTGCAGTCTTCTATAGCATAACCTATCACTTGTTGGGTTGAGCCTGCGCTGGGCAGTTCAGACCCGAGCCCTGCTTGCGGTTATGCACCGAGAGGGGAGGAAGGGAGGTGAATGTGGCCTCTGCTTCTGCGGAATTCGGCAAACACTGTGCTGAGGGCTGTCTGCAGTTATCCATTTCTGCAAGAAACAGTGTCTTGCTGCATTGTGCCCGGAGCCTGCTAATTAGCTGTAAGTGATATAATGTGACTGGGATTTCAGCTCAAGCGTGAATTGACCTATTCCCAGCTAGCCCTGGCGCTTGGCATGAGCGCTGCTCACGGACAAAGCGTGCTGGGAGGCATCCCCTGCTGCTGAGCCTCTAGAGCCCGACCAGCTGGCACCAAGCCTGCTCTCACAAGCTATTTGCTGCTATGTCCCTCGTCCCCGTGCCCCTGATGCTATGAGAGCACGAGATGCCCGTTTGCCCCCCAGCCCTTGGGCTGGCTCTGCTTTGCTGCCTTCAGGGACTGGGAGGCATCTGTGAAAACGAGCTTTGTTTAGCTGGGAGCTTTGTTCTCTGCTGGGGCTGGAGGTCGGGACCCCCGTGTCTCTGGGGAAGGCTTTCATGTGTGTCTCTTCTTGCCAGGCGTGGCTGGGCCCACAGGGGCCGTGCAGTCAGGATCTGAAGGTCAGGCCTTGGCAGAGCAGTGAGCTACTGGGCTGCACTCTGCCCCTGCTCGCGTTGTCTGTGGCACGGTGTTCCTCCCTGCCTTTCCTCCTTCCCTCTCAGCAGACCACGGGGCCTGGGATGTGGAAATGAGTGCAACCCCCCCCCAAGTTTCTGCGTTGTGTCTTTGGGGCCAGACAGCAGCAGGAGCAGCAGTGGCTGTCCCAGCCTGGCAGCCCCTTCCCATGTCTGTGCCCAAACCCATGGGGCACTGTGTCGTCTCCACGTTGGTCACTGTTTCTTTTGTACCTTGGGTGATGATGGTCTGCAGTGATGGTGATGCAGAACAGGACTTGCAGGGCTGCCAGAGCTGTTGGGCAGAGGGTAGGAGGCAGCTGGGCACATGGTGAATGGGCTGAAGAGCAGCCTGGAGACTTGGTGGGGTTTGCCCAAGGAGCTGGACATGAAGTCACCCCCTCTCCTTTGTGGCACTTGGAAAGACCTGATGATAGGGGTGATATTCCACTTAATGAACCCCTGGATGCAGCTGGTTCAGCCCAGAGCAGTGCAGGAGATTCCTTAACTGGACAGACCAGGTGTTCAGATTATACTCTTTTGCTTTGCAGCTTCAAAGAGAAAATTGATTCCAGTGGAAGAAAAAAACTGCTTGAAGGGATGGAGGCAGGTTCTGTTTTGCCAAGGCTTTGGTGGGTTAACAACTGATGCTCCAGGTCCCATATTAGCAGAGTGGTGCTGTTTGTCCTGATCTGTTCCACCTGGCTGGGAATTTTCATCCTTGTGCCTGAGACATCCCTGACTGTACAGGTGGCACATGCAGATGAGGCCATGGGGCATCAAGCTTCAGCAGGAAGGTGACAGCAATGGGTGGATCTTCCCAGGGCACTGGTGGAGTCTCCATCCTTGGAGATATTAAAAAAAGTGTACATGTGGCACTTTGGGACATGGTTTAGTAGACACGGTAGTGCTGGGCTGATGGTTGGACTGGATGATCCTAGAGGTCTTTTCCAACCTTAATGATTCTGTGGTTTAAGATGATCATTACAGATAAGCACCCATGGAGCTGGTGGTGTCTTGGACTCTGTTTACTCCAGGTGTCAGTGAATCCACCCTCGACCCCCTCTCAGTGTGGGAAACCCAGGCTGGGTTTTCTGGAGATACCACAAGAGATGAACACCAGTGCTGCAAGAGTCTGAGTGTTCAACACTTCCAGCCTCTGAAAAATAGGGCGAAAATTCATCTGCAAAAATACACCTGGCAAACTCCACTGCCTAAAATTAGAAGTGCAATTTTATATCCAAGTGCCAACATCGGATGAACAACGGGTCATGCACAAATATAAACGGCCCCATGATTAATATTGGATGAACTTGTAAAATTTGGACGCCAACAGATGCACGATCACACTTTCCCACAAAATAAACACGCAAGGACGGCTCTTGTGCCAGTTTTCAGTTTCTGCTGCACGTTACAAAAGCAAGCTAATTGCAGTTAAAAATACTGAGCAGCAAATCCTCTTACCAGAGAAGTTGCAGCTTCCCAATCTGCCACGCTAGTCAGGGTGATCATTCCCAAAGCCATGTATTCATAGTCAGATAATCTACTTGGCCAAAATTTCTTTGCTGCAGGAATGGTATTGAGTAAGGAAAAGATAAATACAAGAGCATGTGGAGATTAAATAGATGGATATCTGTGTGTTCCACGCTTCTGCTGCGTGTTTGGGGAGGCTGTTTACTCCTGTGTGTGCCCTATAGACTCGCATGGCTGATGGAGTGCCTGGAACGCTCTGCCTGACTTGCAAAAAGAGCCAGCCCTCTTTGATGGTGCAGAAATCATTTTACTTATTGAAGCAGTGAATGTTAATGATTATTAATTGGAAAAGGCTCTCCAGGGGCTGCGTGTATGCAGGACGAGTGAGTGCTTTGCAATTCCAGCATGAAATGAGTTACTCCACAGCATTAAAATGAGAACAGCTCTCCCCAGCATCCCCAGAAAGTAATTGAATTGTTACTGTGTGGCACCAGCCCTTCTGCTTGCTCTGCACTGACATGAGGAGCCAGGAACCCTTAACAGTAAGACATAAAACCTGAATTCAACCTGAAATTTAGGTGGAAAATATATTTTCAGCTGCTCTCTAAAGCGGTTTCAGACTAACCCTGTGTGCCCTGGAGCTGCAGAGTGGTTTTGCCTCGGAGGCGTTTGTGTTGTGGCAACTGTCACAACAAAGCTGGTGGGGGGTGGGGGGGGGGGGACAGCAGCCCCCAGGAGGGATGCTGCAGGAAAGGCTCTTGGTGAGCTCTGGCTCCTGCTTGGCTGAAGTGGTCCAGGGGACAAGGAGAGGGGTGTTTTCAACAGGTGATTACAAGATTAACTCAGATTTTGCAGATGAACAAAGTTATCGTTAGTTTCTGCTTTGCAGGGTGCTCAGGGATGATCTGCCCAGCTGCAGGTGGGGGGGGAGAGCAGAATTAGCCCAGTGCTGTGGATGCTGAGGGGCAGAGGCATCCTTGCTGCCCGCTGCAGCCAGGCACGGCTGTGGATGTGCTGCAGAGCCCCCACGCTCAGTCCCTGCTTGCACATGGCAAGTGGTGTGAGGTTATGCAGGGTGGGACCAATTGTAGATGCTGAGACTTGGGGAAAACTTATCTTACAAAAGAAACTGTCTCTTCAAGGCTTTCCTTCCTCCCCTGTGGAAGGGAAGGTAACATAGGGTCGATAAACCAGTGGTGACTTTTAAATTGCGGGGAGAAGTCACAGCCAGGGAGATGATCCCATCTACTCCTTATGCAGAGGGGTTTCTGCTCCTGCTGTAAAACTCACTGCTCCCACTTCCCTGCCCTTTGGTGGAGTGACTTGGGAACCTCCCAGCCCACAAGCTGTAAACACAGCCTTTATTTTCTGGGGAAAAGAGAAAAGTTGAGAGCTGGAGAATGAAATGCCTTGATGAAGGGCACCTGCCAGCTCTGTGGTCCTGCTGCCTGTCACACCTGTGATGAATTGCAATAACACCTCACAGGAGCTGTGGCGTTGGCTGAAGGATGGCTGCAATCCATCACTGGACCTGTGCTGCTCCTGCTGTGCATCCGCAGAGCTCCAGCTCTCCACAGGGCAGGGGAAGCTCTCTTTGGGTGCAGCACATTTGCCCATGGCCTGGCTTGGTCAGGGATGGAGAGGGACCTTGGAACAGGGAAAGCATTGAGGGGCTGGGTGTACTTTGTGATGCTGTGGATCTGTGTGATGGGAATATCTCCATCCCAGAGCAACTCCCCTGCACCCAACATCGTGTCCTTGTCCAGCATGTGGGGAATGTCCTGGGGGCCAGCTGGACACCTCCCTGAGCCAGAGCACCTGCTCCTGACAGAAAAGAGGAGCACACCTTGACACAAGCCTGTGTCCCTGCTCCCATTGAGGCCGTAGGAGGCATGGGGTGGGTGGGGAGACCGTGTCTGCCTAGCGTGGCCAAGGCAGGTGCAGCACTGAGCTGATCCTCACTGGTACCCATCAGAGATCCCACACTGCAGCAGTCACCCTGTGAATCCAGCTGATGGTGCCAGTGTGGGAATGGTGGGGATGACCTGCTGGGTGGGCTGTGAGGCTGGGATGGAGGGGTGCTGCTCACCAGTACAGCTCTCTATTGCTCCCAGCTGGATGGATGCCCCCCTGGGCTGTGCAGGCAGGCAGGACTCCCCTTAATCTGCACCACACAAAGCTCCCAGCAAAGAGCAAAGGGTACAAAGTGGTTTGAGTCATGTTTTATCCCTGGTCATGCAAATGGCAGCTCCTTCAGCTTTCCAGGCTGAAAGGCTGCGAGAAAAGGGGCCTTTTGAGAGCTCCAGCAATTTTCCTGGTGAATAGGAGTTGCTGTTCCTGTAACACGAGTTGTTCACACACATGCAGTAATGTCCTGTTTGGGGCTTATGTAATGGGATGGAGGGGCTCCAGCGAGGGACCGACCCCGTGGAGAGGCTCTCGGGCTGGCAAAATGAGCTGGACTTTTCCAGGCCCTGCTGAGATGTTTATTTATAACTCCCACCGTCTGGCAGAAACCTTGCCAATCAAAACACGCCACGGGTTTTCCAATGGGTTAGGAGCACTCCTCTCAAAGAGGTTTTTTGAGGGGGGCCCAGGATATTTGATAGGAGTTAAGCTGTAAAATTAGTTTCAGAGCAGCGGGTTGTCTCCTTCCCAGCAGCTTGGCTGAGCGTTAACCCCTTGCGCCCGACCGCTCCTGCCTGTGCCGCAGGGCTGCTGGTGTCCACCCTGCTCCCATGTGCCCGTGCTGGGGGTGACATCCTGCTCGTGGCCCTCAAGCCAGGGTCCCTGGTGGGACACCCTGATCTGTGCCCCCAGCTGTTGCTCTGCAGCAGAGCCCGGGTTCAGGTAACGCCAGAAATGGTGACTGCATGGACTACCATGGCCACAGCAGGAAGGGCTGACCCTGCCTTCCCTCGGGTGTCTGTGCCAGAAGCAAGGAACCAGCCAGCACTGACACGGGGTGGTTCCTGCCTGGAACCCCCTGGAAGCAGGGGGTGACAGCGGAGAGGGCCCAGCAAACACCATTTCCATCCTTTGGTGTTGACTGGTCACCAACAAGCAGACTCCAGCAGCAGGAACCTCTGGTCTCACACTTTATCCTCTTCCCACACGTACTCCTCGTTCAGCCCCAGGATGAGTTTTCCCTTGCAGTTGGAAAAGGCAAGACCTGTGGAGGAGAAGAGAAAGACCTGGTTTGGCAAGAATCACAGCATCTGAAAGCCTCAGCATGGCATGGATATTTGCAGAATCCAAGAGCCTTCTTTTTGAGTTCAGTTGTGAAACTAATGTTCTCTTTGTTTTCTGCTGAATGATAATTAATCACTAGAAACTCTGAATCATTTTAAGGATGAATAAATGACACCTTCTAAGCTCCATGTTTATCTACTATTCTGCTACCAGAGCGATTTCATAGCAGAGCTATCAATGAATTTAATTTACATAATGGTTTATCGTAGACTTCAATATTTCAAACACACTTCATTAGGCACCACCACCAGCAGTTAGATGCTCCCTTATAGTTCTTGCAAACTTTGCTGGGAAACGCAGCCTCTCCAACTATTAGTGATGATTTAAAAAAGAAAGGGGGAAAAAGAAAGACTCAAACTACCCAGGGCTGTGCTCAAGCGGCTTTTTCATCTCTGCTTGCAGAGAAGGAGCTACCCACAGCGCTGCCCTGGCTGGTGGTGGGGAAGGCCATTCACTTTGCCCAAACCAAGAGGAAATAATTTCTAAGCACAATGTTTTCAACACTAAAAACATAATCCTTTTTGCCCACAGAAAGGTGGAGGGAATGAGTACCTGAGGTGCCCCAGTCCCTGTGCGTGTTCCTGCAGCCAGGTGTTAGCAGCAGTGGGAGAGCTGGGGAAGCTGCATACCTGAGCCAGGTCATCTCAATTGCTGGGCATCCCCTGCAGGTGAGTGTGACAAGTGACATCTGAATGTGACAGCTCAAAACCATTCCCCTCATCCTGTCCCTGCACTTCCTGCTCAAGAGCCCCTCCCCAGCTTTCCTGGAGCCCCTTTCAGTTCTGGGAGGCTGCTCTGATGTCCTCCTGGAGCCTTCTCTTCTCCAAGCTGGACAACCCCAACTCTCTCAGCCTGTCCTGGTAGACAAGGCACTCCAGCCCTCGGATCATCTCTGGACTCTCCAACAGACCCTTGTCCTTTCTGTGCACTCCACAGAGAGCTTGTTGTCACACACAGGTGGTCGCTGAGGGGTGTTGGAATGGAGCAGAGCTGGGTGTGCACCTGCACCACCCCCAGTGCAACCCCAGGGGCAGCAGCCTCCGGCCACAGGTGAAGGTCATACCTTAGCAAGAGCATGAACACCTTGGGATCAGGGCTTGGAGGGGAAGGGACTGGTGGGGGCTCTCAGGGAGGATGCAGCAAACATTTGGAGTGAACAACAGCCCCTGGAACATTTTACTTCAGAAGAGCTATAAATAGGAATTGCTCCATATTACGGAGCCCTTAGCAAGCAGCTTTATGGTCCTCGGAGGCTGCATCCCTGCCACAGCCTACAGACAGCAGCCGTGAAGGGAAACAGTGCATTTCATACCTGAAAGCACCTCCTTGCACAGCCCAGCAGAGCGTGGGCACGTGGGGAACCGCAGTGCTTGCAGAGCTGGCTGCTCTGACCCTGTTCCTCCTGCAGCGCGGTCGGAACCCCGGCGAGCAGAGGCTCCGCGCTGCGGGCCCGAGTGCTGCCTTCCCCTGGCTGTGAGTGTGAGCGTGTGTGCCACATGCTCAACAGCACCTGCTTACATAATTTATAGTGGGGATAACAGAAAGGTTATTTTAAAAAATAAAACAACCTCCTTTACATTTATTAAATTTGCTGGAGCATCCCACATGCACCTTTGCAAACTCCAGTATTACCCACAGGGGTCTGATCTGCATGTCACATTAGGCAGATGGAATATTTTATTTATTCCACCCAGGCTGTAATAGAGAATTTAAACCATTTGCAGCAACATGTTTGTGTTCAGAAGAAGGCACAGAATGCTACAGACTGCCCTGATGTCCTTGTGTGCACAAGGGGGAATGGTTTTAGAGAGGGAACAGCTTTGAGCTGAAAGCTTTCCTGTGAGGGTGGGGAGGCCCTGGCCCAGGTTGCCCAGAGCAGTGGTGGCTGCCCCATCCCTGGAGGTGTTCAAGGCCAGCTTGGATGGGGCTTTGAGCCCCCTAATCCAGTGGGAGGTGTCCCTGCCCATGACCAGGGATTAGAACTGGATGGGCTTTGAGATCCCTTCCAACCCAAACCATTCCATCATTACATAATTCCATATACCTCAAATACAACTGATCATTGGGAATGTGGAACTCAGTCATTCCTTGGTAAATATTTTTGCAGCAACATAAAGCATCATTAATACTGCCCAATATATCCGTATTTACCATGAGATCCTACTTTTCTTCATTAAATATAGTTTTTAACTTAGAATGAAAGAGTTTTGGTTAAATAATTTTTGCCTAAGCCTAAATTTTGACTGTTAAAACCCTTTCCTAGGGGCTGGAAATGAGGAAACTTTTAGCCATTGAACAGCATGTTCTTGCCTTTTAGTAGCTTGTCAGTAGAGTGTATTAGAGATTCAGCTGTGCTCTGATAAGAATCATGAAGGATGTATATGTTTGCATTGTTTTTGGCAAGAAACATCCAAATGATCTGTATTTATTATATAAAATTGATTTTTTTGGCATGCATGCTATTTTTCATGGATTTTGGCCTCATACCAATACAAACAGGGTGATCTTGAGCAAAACCATGCATTTTTAAGTCTCTATTTGGAGAATTTTCAGAAGAATCCAAGGTCACAAATTTGTCTGAGAGTTTCCTCGTGCTGCAGATAGCAGAAATGGTGGCAAACCACATTTCCAGCATGGTTCCAAGGTGTCAGTGGTTGCAAGGACTTCATCAACGTTCATTGCTGCTTCCAAGAGTGTCCTCTTCTCTAGAGCTGGATGAATTGCTCTGCCAGAAGCTATCTCCTGCCCGGACCTGCCCCTGCCACGAGGACTTCTGACACTAAGACCATCATGGTGGCTCAAGGGGATCTCAAAGGATCCTGTGAGGTTTCTCAGGGCAGAAAGATCCTGGCTGGAAAACCCTTTGAGCTCCTCTCTGAATCACAGAGCTGCCGACCCCACCTGCTGCCTGGCCAAGACCCCAGGGAGCAGTTCTGGAGAGGATGGAGCTGGCTGATCTCAAATCATATTGGACTCAGCACCAGGCAGATGCAAAGTGAGAGCAGTCATGGCAGTCACATTGTCCTTCCTGAAAAACAATGAATTGGAAAGACAACATGTCAAAATGTCCCTTTGTAGCCCATCAAAGACAAAGGTGTCCTGGAAGACCTGCACAGAAGAGAAGGCACAGTCTCTTCAGGACCAGGCAAGTAGGGTTTTTTCCTGAAGCCTGAAAAATGGGCCTGGCCCTGAGCTTTTATCCCACATTTCTTCTTGCATAGACACAGCCTGCACTGTTCATCATCCCAAGCACTGATTACATCCTTTTCTTCCAAGTCATTGTAGAAGTCTGAGGAATCTCTCGGAACTGCGCTGACGAATTTGTCCACTGCCTTCAGCCCTGGAGAGCAGCAGCTGGAGGGGATCCAGGGCCCTGAGCTCAAGCCCTTGGGGTAAAAACTATGCAGAGAAAATGTCTGTGGCACGGTTTGGTTTGAGAGTGTGAAAGATGAGGTCACCTGCAATGTCTGGTCTGGGGGACAAGCCCCCCCGTGTGCAGTGGGACCCTGGCTGTGGGGTTTGTCCTGGGGAGCCCCCCTGGCTGCTCCTCCCTGTGCACCACAGGGGGTTTATCCCCCTAAGGCAGGGCCCAGCTCTAAAGCCTCGGCAGAGTTTACATTCACCCTTCCCAAACAGAGACATCAGGCTGAAGCCCCACAGCCCGGCTTCCTCGGCCGATGGTTGCTATTTTGGTTCCACAGGTGGTGTTGATATATTCCTCTTCAGACTGCACTTCCTTGTACAGCTGAGTACAATGTAAATAGCATCTCAGCTGGCATTTGAAAGGGAAGGAGGGAGCTGACTAGAATTGGCAGTAAAATCACAGGCTGAGATTTCACTTGCAGTATTGATCATAGATGTGGTACACTCTTCTGTGAATGACAGCTGCATTCCCTCAGCTCTAGAAAGCTGCTGAGGACATGGGCATTGTCCGTGGGGAAAAAATGTGGCTTTTATAGAATCATAGAACTGTTAAGGTTGGAAAAGACCTCTGAGATCATCCGGTCCAACCGTCAGACCAACCCCACTGTGCCTACTACACCATGTCCTGAAGTGCCACAGCTACATGTGTTTTGAACCCCTCCAGGGATGGTGTCTCTCCCACTGCCCTGGGCAGCCTCTGCCAGTGCTTCACCACTCTTTCAGAAAAGACATTTTTCCTAATATCCAAACTAAATCTCTTCTGGCACAACTTGAGGCCATTCTAATGTACTTTCTAGGTATAAGATCTTGCTGACCCACCTGGGTCTGCTATACCTGCTCATCCCTGAAAGTAGCCTGCTTCAGAGAAGTGGGATGGGAGGTGATGGGGCAGGCACACAAGTCAATAAACTGCATTGTCCTATGAGACCTGCTGGAATTAAGAGGCTTGTCCCTAACTTTTCCAAGCTTTTGTGAAGGGTATTAAATTAACAGCAGCATTTCAGGATGCCCTGCTCTCGTCTGACCTCTTCTCGCCTAAAACCAAGGAGCAAGGGCTGAGCAATTTGAACATTAACTAATTAGGGAGGGAGATACCAGCTGCAGAAGGGCAGTTTGCTTAGAGATTAACAGCTTGCCCCATTCCAGCAGGGCACTGAGGGAGTCTCTGGTCCAGGCTGTTGGGGCTCCGTGCTGTAACCCCACAGCTCTGCTCCAGCAGTAGCTTCTCAGCTTCAAAAGTATCCTTTCTGAATTTAGTTCTCTTGTTTTGCAAGCAAATCCAGAGAGAGAGAGTGTGCAAATCACTCAGGTTCTAGGGATGTGCTTATCCAAGGTAGTGACCAGTGAAAGGAACATGATCTGTGGATGTGGGAAGTCAACTGCTGCCAACCACACACAAGGTTTTCAATTAAAATCCCACATCCCTGCTTGTGAAGGGTGCTCAGGAGATGTAAAGTGTTGCTTAAAAAGTTATGACACACAGGACTGCCCCGAGCCTTGCTTTTACCCATCAGTATATTGGGATTTTCTTATCAAAGTAAGAGCATTGTACACACTTTGAATGCAGACAGCAAGCCAAAGGCAGAGATAATCCAGGTGCTCTTTGGAAATGCACTGTACGGGAAGGCAGCAGGGCTGGGGTGCAGGTCTCACAGCCCCAATCTGCTTCTAAACACTCCTCGCAGAAAGCCCTTCTCTTGGAATTCATTATGATAAAAATTTCATTTGTGTGTCATGAAAAAACTCTGTTGAACCTGGAAAACAGCCCTCCTGGAGCCTCATGAGCTCTCGCCTTTCAGAACATTGTTTGCGGAGATAAAAATATTTCTGCCACACTTGTCACATGTATTTGAAATACATATTAATCATTTAAACAAATATTAGCTCCAAAAGCCTATAAATACATTCACTGGGAGGAAGATACCCTTTGTTGTAATATTACAATGAAAAATATGCTAATATAGTTGCCTAATTGCTTGTGTTTGAATAACCTCTTTTGTGACAATAAATGTTTGTGGCAGCATCATTCAAACAAGGAATGGAGGATGTGGTGCCAGGGAGGATTACGTTTGCCTCTGCCATCTCTCCTGTGCCTGGGAGCTGGTGTGGATGGGGAGCAGAGCCACGGCAGAGATGGCCAGGCTGGCACTGCAATGGGGAGGGGTGCTGGGCCAGCTGCTGCCTGGCCAGGAGATGCTCCTGGACCCTCCGCGGGTGCCTGGCGTGCGGGGTGACGTGGGCTGCACGCTGGGGAAGCAGTGTGCATCAAAGGCCAACTACTGATAGCTGGGGAAGAGCTGGAACAGCATCGTATTCAGCTGAAAAACAGACTCTGTGGGAGGGACTGGCCAGGGAAGAGCTGACCCAGGCTGCTGGCTGCAGCTGCTTTCTCCCAGCCTGGCTTTGCCCTGGGCCGGGGGCACCCTGAGCCTCGGGCACACAGGAAAACCCCAGCCAGGAGCACCAGGGGGCTTTTGAGAACTTCCCTTTGGCTCCGTGGCTGCGTGTGTTGGTTTGATTTATAGGAGAGCCTCTGAGAGGGGAAGTGCTGGGATAAAGCCCGAGGGGAGACCAGGCTTCTGGGGAGCAGAGAGGGAACCTGCCCTGAAGTGAAGAGCAGGTTTCTCCGAGCAGCATCCTGTAAGACAGCTGCCTTCTCAGCCCTGCTTTCTGCTCGTGGAGGTCTCAGTGGACACCATTTCCCCCTCCCCTTCCAGGGAAAAGGCAGTGGAAGGTTTTGCAGCTGCACATGTTGGTAATGACGTTATTTCTAGTATGGGAACAACATATCCCATCCTGAGCATGGGTTCCTGCCCAGAAATGCTCTCCAGTAGCACTGGGATGCACTGGGCACCTGGGGCAGCTCTCGGCTGACTGAGTTCTCCTTTCCAATGCTGAGCTGAGGTGCCTCCGTGCAGGTGACACAGTTTGGACCAGCTGGCAGGATTGCATCCCCAGAAAGCACAAGGGTGGTGGAGCCTGGCACAGTTGTAGCAAGACCTGGCAATTCCCAGAGCTATGAAGATAAGGAACAAGATGATGCTGAGTGTGAGCTTCCAGCATGTCCCAGACCCTGCAGGCACAAGCACAGGGGTTTGGGTTATCTTAGTCACTACTGAAGACCGAGCCATGAGCTCCTGTCTCCATCCCCTCCAGCCCTGCCTGTCTGCAGCAGCTGGGCAGTGGGTGTGCAGGGTCAGACTGCACCCGGAGAGGTGGGTGAGGAGTGGGTGAGAGCAAAAAGCTTCAGCTTTCCCAGAGAGCTCTGGGTTTGTTCAAAAGTCTGGAAGCAGGCAGGGCCAAGAGCGTGCTGCCTGGCCCTGGGAGGGTCCCCGCAGAGACAAGCAGCTGGGGTTTGCTGAGCTGCAGCAGTGCTGCTCTGGCCTTGCCTGGGGCCAGAGTGTGAGTGAGAGCTTGAACTGCCCAACAGTGCTCTTTGCAGGATTTACAGGAAAAAATAGATCTTGTTGGGTCCCATTGGCCTTTGCACCACTCACTACTGGGTCTGTTGGTTAAGGCAAACCACTTCAGCTGAGCCAAAATGACTCCTTCATGACCTATGTTGTAGGTGGGGCAGAGGCCCTGAAGGTAATTTCATACAAATTCAGCAACTCTGCTTATTTTCATAGAATCCTAGAATAGTTGGGGCTGGAAGGGACCTTAAAGCCCATCCAGTTCCACCCCCCTGCCACGGGCAGGGACACCTCCCACTGGATCAGGGGGCTCAAAGCCCCATCCAACCTGGCCTTGAATATTCTTACCATTATTGCACCTTAAGCGTTTAAATAACAACAGCACAGACAATATTTACAGACACTTTTAGTTACTGCCCCCCTTTCCTGAAAACCTGCCCCCCTTTCCTGGGAGGCTGCCCCACCAGAGGCTGCTTTGTTCTCTGCAGCACCAAGAGCCGAACCCCAAAGCCCGGGAGGGCGCAGACACTGCATGGGAACGGTGCCACCCTCACAAAGCACCCTTTATCCTGCTGTTTCCCACGGCTCCTGGCTTGGGGAGATAAGGATCTGGGCTCTCTGGTTACAGCTGGGGCTCTCACTGTGGACCTGAATATCATAGCAAGGTGAGTTTCTCCCGGAGGTGAAATGACTTGAGGTGAGGTAGAAGGACACCGCTGGTGGGTTGTTTGTCACATCCTCTGGCTCTGTTGCATTATCGAGGCTGGTCCCAGGGTCTGGCATTAGTGGGAATCCTCATGCACAGCCTCCTCTGCAGCAGGCACCAGCTGGGGGTTGTTATTGTAGTTTAGCCCGAGCTAACGCCCACAGAAATGCTCTTCTGGCAGGGATTTGCTCTCAGGGAGAGGGGCAGGACCCCACACGGGCTCACCTCCCCAGGTATTAGCTGCTGTTTCAAGCCAAAGGGGGAAGAGGTCTCCCTCCCACCCTCCTGTGCCATCAGGGACACAGAACGAGGAACAGTTAAAGGTAACAGCACTTAAGCACAATATTGTAAAGTCCTCTTGAAATCCCCATCCAACTCCATCAGTGGGGCAGTGATACCCCTAAACAACTGGAATGGGGTGGCTTCTTATGCTTTGCTGGACGGCTTCCAAGGTGATAATTAAACACTGGGCTGCAAGATGAGTGCTTACAAGTGTCTCTTGTGTTTGGAGGCTGATGGCAAGTGGCACAGACATCATTCTCTGGCCAGGAACCCCATGAGCCACTGCTCGGTGTGCCCAAGTCCCTGTGGTCTCTGCACCCCCACAACGAGGTGCTCTTTGCAACTTCTCAGGTGGAAAGTGCTTTCCACAGGGGCTGGATGCAGGGCTCACCAGCCTGGTCTGGGTCACCACGGCCAGCCTGGGCCTGGAGGAACAGCTCTGACAGGTGGGACTGAAGGAGTCCTCCCAGACTGATGACCACACCTGGGAGACCTGGGAGACACAGCTGTGACAGATACACACTCACCCATGGCAGAGTGGAAAGAGAAATAGCAGTGGCTTCAGAAAGAGCCAGTGATGCTGAGAGGTGGGAAGGGTAGTGAGAGCTGCCTGGGGCTTTTTCGACCTGGAAGAATGGGTAGAGGTGAGCTCTGGGTGAGTGAAGGGCTGGGGCTGGGAGAGGCTCCTGCTCCCTCCCCTTGGGTTGGGGCTGGGAGAGTCTCCTGCTCCCTCCCCACGGGTCTGGCTGGTGAGAGCAGGATGTTTTTTTTTTTTTTTAAATAAATAGTTGGCTTTCCAGAAAGTATGGTTCTGGGATGAATGACAGTAGTAGTTAATTTGGATTTAATCTGGGGACTGGTGGGACAAAATAAAAAGGGAAAGGGATATTTTTGGCAAAACAAAGGCTTGGATTCATCTTTGTCAAAATGAAGTACTTGAGCCTTCTGTTCTGGAAAGATGCTCTGTTTTGAGATAAAACTCAGTTTGTTTAACAGAAGAAAATGAAAGGGAGGGGGAAGGAAAAGCAGTGTCCTGACCTTAGAGAGCAGGTGAATACCTGGAGCGGATGGTTAGGAGGCTGTGAATGGGGCATTGAGAGCACCTGCTGGTGCAGAGGGCTAGAATTGCTTTAAAAATAAAGAACTTACTTAATATACAAAGCCCTGGCTGCCAGGGGGCTGCAGCTGGTGGCTGTGCTCTGGGGCTCCTGCCTGTGCTGCGGGGGGTGATGCTGGGAGGTGGGGACCCCTCTGCCAACAGCTGGCTGTGGAGGAGAGCAGAGGAGGGCTGTGACGGTTACTGAGGGTGCTCCATGCACGTGAGCTCACCTCGGGTGGGTGGTTTATTCAAGACCTTGTCACTGTCTCCTCCAAAGTGTTAATCTCTGTGCTGTGCTCATCTTGGTGCCTTTCCACTGCTCTCGGTGCTCCAAGACCCCATCTATTATTCTGCTCATCCTGCTTCCCACCTTGCTCTGTTCTCCTTTGACTTCGAGATCCAGAGTTCAGCTCCGCACTGTGAGCGTTGTCTGAGTGTGGCTTCTCATCTTGCACATGTGGGTAAGTCAGCCATGGAATTATCCTATAATGTGGAAATCATACAATTTCTCTCTGATCTTCCCTGAGCTTAGCATTTCATCTCGCTTATACTAAATGCAGCATGACTAAGTAGGCAAGAAAGGGATTTGAGCCCTTTTGTTACTTAAAATGTGAATTAGACGTTCCTGAGGGAAGTTTGTGTCGCATTTGCAAGTTAAAAATGCGTCAATTATCTGTACATGGACCCCTTCCAGTGTGATGGCAAAGGAGGAGCAGAGCTGATGCCTTTGAAGGGCCCACCACCACCTGAGGCTGCTCGCTTGCAGGTAGCAGGGTGGCACCCTTTATGCCAGGCTGAGAGGCACAGTCCTGCTCCCTGCTTAGGGCAGGATTGGCTTTGAAGCCAGAGGCAGCTTCCCAGCTGCAGTAGGATGTCCTGGTCCTTTTCCAGATAAGCTGTGACTATTTCCAGGGATGGAGAGTCCATGCCCCTCTTCCAGCACTGAGCTACCCTCACAGTGAAGGACTGCTCCCTACATCCAACTGGTGTTTTCCTTCCCATGCAGAGACTGAGCTCCCAGAGGAGCAATTCATGCTTTGAGGAGCTGGGCTCGATGATCCTTGCAGGTCCCTTCTAACTCAGGACATTCCATGAATCTGTGAGTGTTGTCCTATGTGTCAATCACAAAAGATGATGAGAGGGTCCTTCCCCTGCCTGTCTCTCACCAGCTGGGTTTGAGCAGTGCCTGGGAGCTGGGGCCACCACCATGCAGCCAGCCCAGGGCTGTGCCCACCTTTCCCTGCTGCTCTGGTCCCTGTGGCAGTGGGAGCTGCTGGTGACCGGTGCTTGTGCACTGTGAGCAGAAGGGCTGGCTGGGAGCCCCAGCACTGTCTGCCAGAGCCTGGAGGGCTCCCAGCACCCCTGGGTAAGGGCCTCTGGTGCCAATCACTCCCCATGGGAGCAGCAGGCCGGTTGCTCTTGCTCTCTCTTTCCTGTAGTGCTGCGAGTGGCAATGACACTTCGCTGCCAGGTCTGTGACAAGGACCCCCCCTCTAACCAGCAGCTGAAATGATCTGCTGTGGGCTCTCTCCCTCCTCTTTTCCTCCTGGTGAGGAGCTGGATGAGTGCAATGCTTAGTGGCACTCTGACTTGTGGTGTAAATTGCACTACTGTGCATTGCAAAAGGTCGAGCTCAATGACTTGATGGAATGGGTTGACCTACAGAACAGCACTTCAGCCTATTTAAGGACAACAAATTGTGGCAAGACTGAATGGAGAGGCTAAACTGGAGGAAGGGGGGTGAAAATGGGCATTAAGCCCCTGCCCCATAATTCTTATCCCTGGATTATCCAGTGTGGGGTGGAGTTGCAGAGCTGGGCACTGGGGCTGAGCTCAGCCATCGAATCACATGGTTTGTGTTGGAAGGGATCTTAAAGCCCATCCAGTTCCACTCCCCTTCCATGGGCAGGGACAGCTCCCACTGGATCAGAGGGCTCAAAGCCCCATCCAACCTGGTCTTGAACACCTCCAGGAATGGGGCAGCCACGATTTGCAGTCCTTACAGGCTTTTTCCGTGCTCTGCCTTTGGTCTGCGCTGTCTCTATCTACAAAAACCTGTGAGGGAACCGACTCTTGTTTTGCATATTGCTCTCCTGGTATCAGCAGAGATGCTTGTGCTCTCCAGTGCCTGCAGGGCAACATAAACCCCTGATGCTGAGGGTGATTTACAGCGCTGCCGCTGATAGCCTGCGCCTGCCTCTCGATGGCACGAGCTGAGGAATGGGCTGAGGGGCTGCTGGAGCCAGGCAGCCCTGGTGGCTGTGGAGGCACTGCAAACTCACTGATAACAGTCTCAGGAAGTGCTTACAGCAAGGCTAACCTGGTGTGAGCCTCCTGTGGCAGAAAGGGCTGGAGGCTTCTCCATCCCCACTGCCCACCTCGGCCCCTGCCAGAGCAGCCCTGGTGCCTGCGCAAGGAGAGCTGAGGGCTGGCTGTGACAGCCCAGGGCCACCTCCTGCCCTTCCCAAAGCAGGGAGACCTTTGGGATGCCACTGGTGATCTTTGCTCCTTTGGTAGTTCCTCCCTGTCAGCAGGTTGGTGAATATCCTTTACCCTCTGAATGTTCAGAGGGTCCTGCTTGAGGCCGGGCAACCATCAGCAACCGATGCTGAATCATTGACCATTTTCTGGGCTGACTACAGATGTTGATCATCTCTGGATTTGGTTCAGGGCAGGGGAGTTTACACTTTATGACCCAAATTGGGGAAAATCAGGGCATCACAACACACTGAAGGGTTTCCTCTCATGGCTGTGATTGTAGAATAAGTGTGAATAAGCATTGTGAATATTGAGCTGTGTAGTATTTCCCGTGATGTGTTCTTGCTTCAGATCTTCTGGGGCATAGTCTTAACTAAGGAGCTAGAAGAAGTGCTGGGTAATTTACAGGACAGTCTGCGTGGTTTGAGTGGTAGCTCAAAGCAGCACCCTGAGAAGCAATGACTGATGTGCTGGAATACAATCCTAGGGACTGTTTTTTAAGTAACAAATATAAACGCAGAAATCAAAGCCTGTTTTTCCTTAGCTGCTATTTTTGCTTGCAGAAGTATGTGAGTTGTTCAGTGTGAACATTTTGGATCCTGTGAGTATAACTGCAAAAGCTGTGGTAAAGTAAAGCCCAGGTTTAAGCTGGTTTAAGTTGATTTTTTATGCATTTTCTCACAGGATTACAACCAAGCCTCCCTACTGACAGCAGCTCTGGCTGCTACCCCAGCTAAAGAACAAGGGTGACCTATGGTTTAGAGGACAGAATTATGGGTATTTGTTCAGTAATGATCTCTGCCATAAACCACAGGGCATTATATTCCATTTATGGTCCAAAATGGGAGTGCTGAGCAGCAGCGTTGCTGTGGCATCGAGGCACTTGGCTGCGGTGGTTTCCCACGTGATGGGAATCTGCATGCTGAATGCATAATTACACAGCAGTGATTAACTCACAGGTAGCACTGGTCTCTCCTTAAATTGCACAGGACACAAATAGCAAGGTGTCATTAATTTTTTGCAATGAATATGCAACTTTCCTGAGCCACGAGGAGCCTGAAACACTGCTAAAGCTGTGCTGGAAGTGTCAGAGCCATCAGGGAGCGCAGCAGCACCCAGGGCTTTCCTAGCACTGCCCTGCAGATTTCCTTAGGCACAAACCCATTTTTCACACCAGCTCTGGAGCCCCTCACCCCTTCTCCAAGTGTCAAATCTCATTTGTGCTCAAGCCTCTGGTGACGACATCTCTCTGGATAAATTATTCTATTGCCCGATTGACCTCTTGCTTATGAACACTTTGCCCTAATATTTGACTTGAGTTTTCCCTTTTCCATTTAAAGGCTTTTAATCTTTGATGCTGAAAATCTCCATCCCTTCCTATTATGGGCAAACCCCTCTTATTCTGATGCTTCTGGGCTATTTCTGTGTGAGACCTCCAGGTCACAGAAACGGCTGCCTGGAGGCTCCTGGCTGCAACGCATCTTGGGGAAAGGGGATGTTCTTTGATCGCCCTCGGTGGGAGCAGCCACGGGTCTAGAGGGTGTGTGCTTAGAGATGCAAACGTTGTAAACAGGACTGGCAGCTGCCGAGGGAGCTTCCTCCCTGCAGGGAGAGGGAGATGAGATGCTGCATCCTCAGCCTGGTGTGAAGGGAGGGCAGGCAGATGCAGAGTGGGTTCCTCTTCAGTGAGGGAACCTTGAAGCTCAACTCATCTTACAGCAGAAATAATCAACTGCATTGAGCAGAAAAGGTTGACCTGAGTGTGGTGACTTAGAAATCACCCCAAAAATGGAAAAAGAAGCGTGCCCAGCTCTTTTTGTTTCCTCATAACTATTTAATCTCCATGGTGAGCCCCCTGAGTGTGGCCCTGCCACCATCTCCCTGTTTCACATCCAGAGTGATGGGCCCCAACCACCATCCCACAGCTGGGCTTCTCTGGGGGGGACCCTCTTGGTGCCTTGCAGTGTGGCTGGACTTGTGAAAGCAAGTGTCAGGGTGGTGTTGGGACACGGGTGTCGCCTCCTCCAGCTGAGGGACCAGTGTTTGTAGCTGCCAGATGCTGGCAGAAGAGGGGAGGTTTCTTTGTGGAGCTCGGCTGCTGGAGCAGCTGAGGGAAAGGCTGCATTTTCCCTCCAGCCCAGCTGTGGTGCTCGGCAGCCTTTGGGAAGGATCCCAGCTGCTGGAAATGACAATTTGACTCCACAAGCTGAACCGGGAGCTCTTTCTAGTTCCAAACACTGTTTCTTGAGATGAAAAAGCTTAAAGGAACCCAGCTGCTTTTTGAGATCAGCAGCTGAGCTTGAGGGTGGGATAAAGGTTTTCCTGGAATAGGAGTGAGATACAAATACTCCATCTGCCCTTTTGGAAATGTGCTCTGGGAGTGTTATCTCTAAACAAACAAAAATGGTGTGGGAATGAGCGGCGTGATCTCTCTTTGGCTCTCTCCCTCCAGCACTTACCAAAGCCAGAGGGCAACAGCCCTGGCAGGATTACCAGCTTTGGTTCCTGAGGCCAGTGGGTGTTTCTGCAGGTTTTCTTTAAAAGAAAACTTCTAATCCTCCTACTTGCAGAAAAGCAACCTGGCAAATACAACAAAATTTAATAAAATTAAATAAAATCCAATTAAGTCTTATTTTGGAGGGAATAGAGAGAGGGAGATTGGCAGGAGAGAGGGAGATTGCCAAGGGGAGAGTCCTGCCAGGGTGGGAGCACTGTGGGTGCAGGCAGAGGAGAGTGGGTGAGGATGGAGTTCACTTGGTTGGGTGCCAGCAGGCTCAGACCACCCCAAAGCTGCCCTGCAGTGAAGGCTCCTGCCTGGGAGAGATCACCTATGGCCTGGGTGTGCTCCCAAATGCCTCTAAGGAGAGCTGCTCCTCATCTCCTGAAGCGGGAGGGAAACCCTCACTTCCTTGCCATGGCAAAGCAGAGAACTAGCTGCATGCTGGAAGTTTAAACCAACATTGATTTTCGTTGCATCCCTTTAAGCCCACTCTAGATAGAGTTGCACAGGGCACTCCTGGGACAGGATCTCAACTACCTAATTGATTTTGATTTTATTTTCACCGCAGCAGTGTAATTATGAAAACCAGCCATAATTATTGAAACACAACTAGAAGTATTTCATTATTAAAATACCCCTATGACTTATTATTAATTCATTAAATAAATTTGGATTATATCTTTCAATAATTAATGCACTGAAGTTTATGCTGTGAACTCTTCCTTTTTACCAGTAATGTGTCAGCTGTGGGTATTAAAGGGAAGAAAAAGATATCCCACTGAAGTATAGGAAAAAATAGACAACTTGTGAAGTGGGAGTAGGGAGGCTTTGGTCTGTTTTGAAACTAGAAAGTAGTGGAATGGAGTTCTCTAAGTGTTTTGGAAGCAGTTCTTAAGTATTTTGAAGTACTGATCAGTCTTGCTTTGCACTGTCAACATGGACAGCGCTTCAGATGCTGCGATGGGAGGTGGCTCTTAGGACTTGCTGGGGAGGGGGGATTTTTCTGGGAGAAAGGGAGCTGCTCTCCTGAAGAGGTGACGTTTGGGCAGGTCCAGTGGTGGTTTGTATTCCCTTCTGCACCCCCTGCTCGGGCAGTGTGGTAAGAGAGGTCCTGTCCCTGTTGGAGGTTTGGCTTTCAGAACGCCGAGGTCTCCCAAGGAATCTGGGAGCTGTTGGCTGCTGCTGAGCGTGCTGGTCTGTGAGCTGGGTGCCATGGGCCATCTCCTGGGAAGGATGTGGGGCTGTCTGTCTGTCCCTGGGGTGGCTGAAGGCTCCACACACTCCCCTGTGGCTGCTGTGTGCTTTGGCTCTTTGGCAGTGCTTCAGCTCCAGGTGGGATCTCCTCCCTCAGGCTGCAGCTGGTGTAAATTTTGGGCTTGTCCTATGCAGGCATTAGGAGTTGGACTTGATGATCCCTTCCAGGTCATTCTGTGGTTCTGTGAGCCAGGGCCAGTTCCCAGTTACAGCCTTGGATCCAGGGTAGATCAGCTGTGAGTGCCTTGCTGGAGTCAGCCTGAGGTGTTCGGGGTTTAGCAGGGGTCCTGCTTGGATGGAGCTTCCTCCATCCATGAAACACCCAGCAGTGTGGCTGAGCACATCTGTAGCTGCCCTGGGTCCCAGCTGCTGCTCCTGCAGGAAGTTTTCACCATTTACACAGGATGAGTGGATGAAACTCAGCTTCCCCGCTCAGCACAGCTGAGCTTCGCACATTGTGTTTGATGTGTGCTTGGAGGGGAAAACAGACAAAAACATTGACTGAAAAGGAGTGTTGACTCTGCACTCTTACCACAGAGCTGAAGCTGAGATGGGGGAGAGAAGGATTCCAGCTAAATAGTTGTGTTGTGTTGCTTTGGTAACCGGAGTTTGAAAAGTAAACAGGTTTCTGGGGAAGGGCTGTTCCTCTCTGAACGATGCTTTCTCCCTCTTGACATCCCAGTGGACACGAGGAGGAAGGGGACAAGGTGATGGTGGTGGCCGTGGGCCCTCTCTTGGGAGTCAGGCAAGGGCCAGGCAGGTCTTGGAGCAGAGGATGAGAGTCCCAGGGTCCCCAGCCTGGAGCCCAACCCTCATCCCGTGTGGGCGCTGCGCCCGTGCGAGGGTCCCCTCTCCGTGTGCTGCTGCTCCTGCTCACTCCCTCCTGCACTTCCCTGTGGCTGGAGTGGGCTGGGAAATGCAGTCCTATTTATCCCCTCTTAATCCCAGCACAGATGACAACCAAATCAAACCTGCTTCTATTGATGTTCTCCTCTTGAAAATATTGACATTCCAGCTACAAATGAACTCCCCTAAACAAGAATTTCCTTGATGAAATATTAAAAATCAAGGGAAGCTGTCAGCTTGAGTGAACACTTCAGCTCAGCTGATAAAACAGTTGTTGTGTTCACCTCCTGATGGATGCTCTGGGCTCTCCTCCTCCCCAGGAGCTGCAGCAGCTCAGCAGCTCCAGCTTGGGGTTGCCCTGGAAAGGCACCTTCTCTGTGGCTGTCACTGGAGATGCCCATGTGGCACCCTGCATCCCTCTGTCCCTCCTAAGCAGCTGACAGCACTTATTACCAAGACAAAGTCTGCTCTGGAAAGATGTTGAAATAAAGCAGAGGGAAAGCAAAGGCATCTTCCCACTGCTCTGGCTGTTCTCCCTGTCTTGGTGCTGTCTAGGGTCTCTGTTTTGTTTAAGGTCCCCTTGCTTCCCTCTTCAACACTACCCCAAGAGATCTGTGACTTCTTTCACCATTCCTGAATTGATAAAACTCGGTTATTATTGGTAAAAACACTGTGAAATGAAGAATTTGGGACAGATTACTGTGACTCTGGGTGCTGGGAAGTTTTTGTGATGTAACCTGCTCAGAATTAAAGTGAGATATTAATGTCTTCATGTAAGGAGAGCACTCCAGCTCTCAGGTTGGGGGGGCTCCAAGGGCTGCTCAGGTTGTCCCCTGTGCTCACTTTCAGGGGGTGCAGCAGTTTGAGCAGAACATGCAGCTTCAATAACTCTGCTTGGTGTCAGGAACAGCCTCCTCCCTCTGTCTTCTGTCAAACAACTATATTTGGCATTTGTGGTTGTTGTTTTTCCTGGTGTCTTGGGTGAACTGAACATCTCTGCAGGGACTGAGGGTACTGAGCTAGACCCTGGATGCTGGGGTGCAAGAGCTGAATCTCTGAGCAGACAGGGAGGGAAAGGCTTGTGGGTGCACCAAGGAGATCCTGGGAAACTCCACGAACAGTCAGAAAAGGAAAAGAAACAGGCTGTCCCAGAAAAGTTGAAGCTCAGGTCTTTGGAGAACAAAACATGAGCAGGCTTGGGGTACTGGTCTTCTAGAGAACACTTCTTATGCAAAGAGTTTATAAAGCAGAGAAAAGAAAGAAAAATGTGCATAGGTGTCTGTAAGATTTAATTGGAATTATCGTATTGCTTATGTGAATCCAAGTGAAAGATGTTGGTGTTTAGGAGCTCCTTAAAGTATTTATCATACTGTTTCCTGAAAAATTAAGCTGTTAATTGGGAGAGCTCAGCTGGATTTGCTGCTGTCTGGCTGACTTGGCGAGGCAGTTGGTTTTGCCAGGGTTCTGTGTTTCTCCAGGCAGATGTACAACATGTGAAGAACTCAGTTTGCTCCCACACAGCTCCCTCTGATGCACACTGGACCCAGTGGAACCAGTAGGCACAGGCCAGCCCCACACAGAGGGGCATCATCCTTCCAAGGATGTTTTTTTATATTTTAGCTGGCCACGTTGCAGAGCTCTGCTGTAGCGCTCAGGATGTTCATACCTTGGTCCATTTTTATCAAGAACAGCTTCTAAAATAAGATGAAGCTGATAAAAATGTGTGGCACAACATAACAGCTCCAAGGTGTTCCCCTGGGAACCCAGAACTGTCTCAGCCCTTGTGTAACTCTCATTTCCAACAGCCCCTTGCCTCATTAGATGCTTCTCTAATTGCCTCTCCCCTTTAGAAGTAGTGATGCCCCTCAGCCCAGCATCCCTCTGGTCCTTCCTCCACCCTCATTCTGTCATCCTCACTCTTTGCTGCAGGGAGGGAATGGACCCCAGTTTGTTCCCTACCTGCTTGTGTTACTGGGGATGGAGGAGTTGGCTCTCAGGGCTGAAACCCTCGTGCCAAAGCTCTTCCCTAGTGACTCTGCCCTTTCCCTTCCTCCTTTCCCAGCAAGTGTGTCCCAAGAATGAGCCCTCAGTGGTGCCATCAACACCCCCACACGTTTGCCACGGGTGCCAGCATCTCCCAGGGTTGGTGCCCACCTGTGGACATAGGGCTGGAGGCAGAAGTGATGGCAAAATATTGTTTTGAAACCACTGCTGGAAGTTAAACCTGCCTTTTGTTAGCACGGAAAACCTCATTAACATCTGATTGTTAAGAACAAACCTCATGAAACTTGTGCTTTTGCAGCCTTCCTCGTGCTTACCTCACCGTGTAGGTTAATTATAAAGATATGCTGCACAGCACCACTGTGGTTCCCTCTCCAGAAAGCTCCTCTTCTAGCATCCTGCCATTCTCTGCGACCTCAGAGGGTAAAGCACTTAAGTTGCCCTTGAAGACAAAAAGAGAAAGTCTTGTTTGAGGTGAAGTCAGTATCTATCCAATTTTCAGCTGCCGTCACATCGAAATGAGAAATCTGAGGCAGAGCCAGGCACAAATAGCTGATAACAGACTTTCAGGTGCACCTCTTCACTTATCACTTCTAGGGTCACCTCTGTTTCTAAAGACTTGTTTTCCTTAAAAAAAGATTGCTTAGGACATTTAACAGCGTGGTGTTGTGATAACAAAACCCTGTGAGGCTTTAGTTTTATGCCTGGGCTCTTGCAGAGATGCAGAGTCTCCTAATGCTGCTCTTCCTGAATTTGTTTCTGAAATGATTTCCTGGATCAGATCGGGCAGAGCTGGGAAGGCAGAGCTCTCCCTGCAGGACATTCCTGCCCTGCTGTGGTGTGGGTGCTGTGCTGGCCCTTGGGTGCTGTGCTGGCCCTTGGGTGCTGTGCTGGCCCTTGGGTGCTGTGCTGGCCCTTGGGTGCTGTGCTGGCCCTTGGGTGCTGCAGGATGGTGACTGCTGGAACACAACAGCCAAAAGGTCCTCGCTTGTCCCCAGGCCTGGGACACGAGGCCTCTTCCTTCCCCTGCTCGCTCTCCTGCTCATAGGTCCCTGAGGATGGGATGTGACCCTCCAGGGTCTGAGGCAGAGCCCAGCCCAGAAGGAGAGTTATGAACTAACTGAGATACGATTTGTTTTGAAACAGGGCGTTTGGCACATACGGAGAGATGCTCACAGACTGGTGCACAGATTTGTTTAGCAAACAGTAACCTGTGTTTTGTGCATGAATAAATAATTAACCTTATTTAGAAGAAGAAAAAAAATGCCTTTAGCTGTCTACAAAACTCCTCTTCCCTGTCTGTTGGGCAGAGCAACATCTCTGACCCTCCTGTGAGCATGTCCTGAGGTGGCACCTCTGGTGCTCCTTTGTCAGTGCTCATCACCAGGTGGACGTGGTGCCCAGGGGGGATCCCCCTCCAAGTGCACACGTTGGGTTTACAGCAAGGTGAAGGCTGTGGGCTTCACTGCCTGGCCACTTCCATGACTGCTGCTGGGGAGGGGGAGAGCAGATCCCCCCAACCTTCTTGAGGTCAGCGCTGGCTCCATTCTCACCCTCCAGCACAAGATCTTTCTCATGTCCGCTCCTGCCTGGATTTCTGTGGAACAAGCAAAGGCTCTCTCCCCTCTGCTCATGAGATCATTCCTGTGTCTGAACAATCCAGCTCTGAGGAAGCTTTTGTGGACAGCCAGCTTCCAGGTCCTCAGTTGTGCTCCTTCACTGCTGCTTCTGCACTCAATTAGACTCGGGAAATGCAGCGAATGTGCAAGATGTGTCAAGGTGCTGCAGTTCTGCTTGGCTGAGCGAGGTGTTCTCCTCTGCTCCCCAAGAACATGGCCCAGCAAACATGCTTCTTGCTTGTCCAGAGGCCAATTCCTTTCTCAGTTCAGCCCAGCACCAAAAAGACTCAAGCTCCCTCTTGATTTGTGTCACCGTTGTCTCTTACTCTGCTGCTGCTCTGCCTGTTCAAGCTTCTTCCTCCCCAAGGCTTTAGATTTGGAAAAGTGGTTTTGATGCTGAGGATGCTGTAAGTTGGATGTAATGGGTTTCTTCCCATTTCCCTGCCCTTACACTGAGGAGGGAGCTCTGAAGGACAAGACTGAAGCCCTGTGAGATTTCACCAGGAGAAAGCTGGGGAAATCAGCTCCTCGTGCTGGGAAGCTGGCACAGCCACCAGAACCCCTGCACTGGAATGGCAGGAGATCAATTCAGGCAGAGACAGGCAGACACACACCTTCCTGTGCAAGGGAATAATGGTAAGTGTTTGTGGGAACCCTGATAGCCAGTGTATATTGTACATTAAAACCAAAAATATTCTCCTGCTGTCTCTCCAGAGCTGTTCCTGCTCTCCCCTGGCTGTGGGGCAAAGGGAGATAATGGAGATTAATTCCAGTGAGAGCTCACTAGCATTAAATCAGCCCCATGACCATTGGGTGGAAAGGTAGGTGCTGACTCCTGGGAGTACTTGGTATCTTCAAGCACTCCTGTCCACGCAGCCTGGACTGTTCTTCATTCTTTTCCATTCCCAAACCATCTCTCTTCAGTGCCAGAGAACAACTGTAGGAAAGGACCCAAGATACCAACCTTGTCAGGGATGAACAGGGGAAGGGAAAAGGGAGGAATTAAGGTTATGTGTGACTTAAACAAAATGTCACCCTTGGAGAAGGAATACTCTCAAGTATTTTCATGCCATTGTTATTTCCTATAGATGTTTAAGACACCTCTGGCTCCTGCACAGACCTCCCCTGTTACCAGCACATGTATCTTGTAGCTTTGTTCCAGCTCTTGGCCCGGAGAAAATATCTCACAGCTTGCAGGAATGCAATTCAATGAACTCCCATTATTCCTTCTGCAGGTTCAAGCTCCTCCTGCCATTCCATCAAGTTTCCTTGTTCCTATAATACTCTTGTTCTGGCAGTCAGACACATCCTTTTCTCTGTCACTGTAAACCTTCGTGTCACTCCATGGGCAAACCCAAGCACAGACTCAAGAGAACCTGGAGGTGAGGATGCTGATACACCACAGCAAACCCCTCCTGCACTGGGCAGTCTGGGTGTCAGTGTTGCATCAGCCAGGAGCACTCACGAGCAGGATGGCTTTCCGTGTACCAGCACCACTCAGCCATCCCTGGTCAGTGTGTCCATCCCTCTTTGCCAGCGATGGCAGAGGAGCTGTGCCAACAGCCAGTGTCCCTGTGGTGTCTGACCTGGCACCTCCCTTGGTGCTGGTCAGCAGGAGCCTCTGTGGGCTCGGGATTAGTGGTGGCTCCTGAATAGTGACCAGATCCCAGGCAGAGCTGCTTCATTTCATCATCCCCGAATTCCCAGGGCCAAATATGAGGCAGAGCAAAGGATCCTCCCTACGTGCCTTGCCAACCACCCGCAGATGCAAGCCCAGATGGCAGCTCCCACTCTGCAGTACCTTCTCCCTGTTCTTTTCACGGTGTCGGGAGCCTTCTTTGGTATCAGATGCTGAGTGTGTGTTTGCTGTTTACGTGCAGAGAGACTGGAGCTCCTATTTCAGAGCAGGAATGGGAATGGAAGAGCAATCGTTTGTGCTGATTGCTAATTGAATACTATTTATTTTTTAGCTCCAGCACCAGCAGATCTACCTTTGAATACGAAGGAAGGACACAGGGCGTCGTCTTCCTGTCTGTTTGACAGCAGTGTTGCACCTTGTTTTAGACTAGCAAGGTCTCAGTGCAGGCCAGTCTGGGATCCAGCCCATCCCATCCTGGTGGCAGAGAGTGGGTCTGCTGCTGCAGGCAGCTCTGCCTGCCCTCACCTGCCCCCTGCCAATGGGGACCACAGAGCCACAGAACGTCCTGAGTTGGAAGGGACCCCCAAGGACCATCCAGCCCAGCTCCTGTCCCTGCACAGGACACCCCCAACATTCACACTGTGTGGCTGAGGGCTTTGGCCAAATGCTTCTGGAATATTGTCAGGCTGTGACTGCTTCCCTGGGGAGCTGTTCCAGGGCTCCACCACCCTCTGGGGGAAGAACCTTTTCCTGATGTCCAATCTAACCTTCCCCTGGCACCTCTTCCTGCCATTCCCTTGGGTTCAGAGAGAAGAGCTCAGTGCCTGCTCCTCCTCCTCCCCTTGTGAGGAAGCTGCAGACTGCAATGAGGTCTGCCCTCAGTCTCCTCCAGGCTGAACAGACCAAGTGACTTCCTCTCCTCACACAACTTCTCCTCCAGACCCTTCACCAGCTTTGTGGTCTCCTCTGGACACCCTCCAGTACCTTCAGATCCTTTTTATACTGGTGCACCCAAACCTTCACCCAACACTCAAGGTGGGTCTGCACTAGCGTGACATAGGGGGGATGTGGCAGGATCCTCCTGGGGGTGGCTGGAGCAGAGCTCCTGGCTCTGCTCCTCTGGGTGTCCAGGGCACGCCAAGATGCGGAGCAACTACTCAGCCAATTCCAGTCGTGCTGCGGAGCGGCCGCGGTGCTGCCCAGGCCACTTCCCATCCAGCTCCCACCTGCCAGCGAATGGCTGGTGATCCCTTGCCAAAGGCAATCCCTCCCTGCAGCCAGGCTGTGCCAACGCCAAGGCAGCCCTTCCCACGGGAGAGGGTCGTGCCCGATGGCTGGAGCGCTGGCACCCTGCGCCCGCTGGCGTCAGCCGGGCACATCTGTGACCCCGCTGCCAGCCTGAGGGAAGGGGATACCTGTCAGCGTGCCAGGGCCCTCAGATCACTTTCTTACAGAGGAGATTTGGGGATAAAAGGTTCACTCTAATTTATTCCATGAGTGTAACAGTTAAGCATTCAATTTCTCTATTGGAAACAGCTTTGCGAAGGAAGAGCACGGGAAAAGCAGGGAGGACTCGCCGAGCTCTGCGGCGCTGGGTGTCTGCCACAAGCTCACTCCTCCTGGAAATCTTCTGCCAGGGGGGTTTTGCCCCCAAAACACAGAGGTGGTTCCTAACACCGTTCCCATCTGAGAGAAATCTCCCTCCTGTGCTCCTGCTTCTTCCTCCCTGGGAAAGCCACTTCACAAATTGGTGACTTCATTGTCCCAAGTTCTTTTAGAACTGCTGAAGTTTCCCATCCTCCCCTTCTTATCCTGCTGCTCCCAAAACTTCAAGAACAGGAAAAAATGTTGATTTGAGACAGGTGAATCACTGAGTAAATTCAGCCTGGAGAAGAGAAGGCTCTGGGGAGACCTTAGAGGAGCCTCCCAGGACTGAAAGGGGCTCCAGGAAAGCTGGGGAGGGGCTTTTGATCAGGGATTGCTGGGATAGGACAAGGGGGAATGGTTTTGAGTTGAAAGAGGGGAGATTGAGATGAGATCTTAGGGAGAAATGTTTTGCTGTGAGGGTGGGGAGGCCCTGGCCCAGGTTGCCCAGAGAAGCAGTGGCTGCCCCATCCCTGGAGGTGTTCAAAATCAGGTTGGATGGGACTTTGAGCCCCCTGATCCAGTGGGAGGTGTCCCTGCCCATGGCAGGGGTGTGGAATTGGAAGGGCTTTGAGGTCCCTTCCAAGCCAAACCCTTCTATGACCTGTGTCCTGGGTAGGGGTCACCGGTGCTCCCACAGCCAGAAGCTGCCTGTGTGATTTGGGCATCCCAGTTCTGGACCAGTGGCCCACATGGAGATCAGGATGCGTGGCTTTACCTGCTGGACTCTGGTTTGTGGCTTATAGACACAGACTTTCAGGAGCACCACATTCATCCAATTTAAATAAACAAATCCTGAAAACAGAGGTTTGTAATTGAAATGCTGAGAGATTCTTATCGACAGCATCAGAGGGTGCAGTGTTGTAATAAGCAGTCCCTCTCAGATGCGAGGAGTTATTGAGGTTGCTCCATATCTATGACAGTTTAATCAGATCTTGAAAATCAGGGACATTATATTTTGCACCTGCTCATGGAAAAAAAATGAATGATGCGTCTCCCCGTCATGGATCTTTTGTGCACAAGGCAGGGTACCGAGAGTACATAATTCAGAGAGGAAATGGAATTACACCACGAATGAAGACTGAGCCCAGACTGTGGCTGAATGTCACACTGGGTGGAAGAGGAGCAGCTCTTCTTTCCTCTCATCCAGCCTCGACAGATGAGACGCAGGTGAAATTTATGGAGGTTCTTCCACTTCCAGGGAAGAAAGGGGGCTGTGAGCACCAGATACACCAGAGGATTTTCAAATGAGTATTTCAGAGGTAAGTGGCTCTGGTTAGGATGACCAAGACATGGGAAGAGATACGTTTGTTTTTCTGCTCTGTCTGGGTATATGTGAATATGCTTGCTAAGTTTGTGCGTTTACTTATCCTATTGCCAGTACTTAAAATGCATGAAAAATACACAGCCAGAGGGTTTAAAAACAAATCTGTTAACTTATAAGTGGCCTTAACATCTGTGAAAGGTTCCAGGTCCTTAGACAAGAAGCGAAACAATGGATTTACTTTTGATTTCTAAAACACCACCCAGAGGTGAGGAGTGAATTCAGCAGAAATCAGAACGGATTTGCTTTCATTCTCCTGTGGAAGAACAAAAGCAGAGATGTCAAAGAGAGTTCATCATTCAAGTGCATTCATTATCTGTCCCACCTAGGATATGGGAGACCTTGCCAGGAAGCCAATACCCACAGAAAAGCCCCTTGGAGCCTGGTGCAGGGTGTTTGCATCTCAGTGGTTTCCCCATCTTCAATCTACAGGGACATTAAATATGTAGGAGCACACTTATGCAGGAGTCACCCCATGGCAATAAACACTGACCCATGGGATCCACAGCCATAGAAGCTGACGTTGTTTTCTTTGACTGATCAGTGATCAGTTCAGCTAATACTGTAGTTCTTGGGAGCCACCACGTGTGCTCACCCAGGCCCCGTGCTCTGGGCTGTGCTCCTTGCCTAAAGTGGTGCCAGCAAAAGCCATTGCTCCTTGGTTCAGGCAGATCCATCTGGGCTGTGCCCATCCCTGACCCCGCAGCAGCTGCATTTGGCACCTGCAAAGCCTGAACTGTGACTTCTTGTAGAGCACTGGTCACCACCAGTCCCCAGGGCTAAAAAGAGCTTACAAATGGAGCATAAATACTGCTGAATAATGAGTAGATCTGAGGAAGCCACAATCTGGTTGTGGAAAGAAAGGAGAAAATATTCATGGCAGATTATTTGTTCAGCTCTGCCAATAGAAACAGTCACTCAAATGGGCACAAAGCTTCTGCAGCTTTTCTGGTGTTGAATATTCGAACTGGACTTCTTCTCTTCCCCCTTTGCTCTGCCTTGGGTGTGAGGAGATCAGACAAAGGCAGAGATGCATGAAGAGAAGAGGCTTTTTCAGCAGCTGCTGTTCCTTGTCTCTTGACCCAGGAGAGTCTCCAGACCAGTGACGAGGCCTCCAGAAGGGGTTCCCTAAGCAAGATTAGAAGTGTTTGTGAGGAGCCCATTGTACCTGAGACCATCCTTAGGAGCAAGGTGATCTCAAGGTGGATGCAAAAGGGAGGAGACCAAAGATGATGCTGTGCAGTAATAGCAAAATAAGAAACTTTCTTACTTCTCTTGCATTAACAAGGGTTGTGTGAGGAGACTGAGCTATTGATGAGCCAGAGGGTCTTTTGTGTAGATGTTGTGGTTGAGGCCAAACACTTGGTTGCTCCCACTCCCAGTGACTCTGGATGGCTTCCTGAGAGCCAAGCAGGGGCAAGGAGCACCAAACCTGCCCCACTCCCCTCCACAGTGACCACCAGCACCTTCATCTTTTTTCCCCACTTGGCTGCTTGCCACGAGGTGTGGCATCCTGTGGGACACAGCCAAAAAGGTGGACTGTGACATCCCGACCCTCAGCGTGAGCCCTGGAGGCAGGAGCACAGCGGGACAGGAACCTTTCCCACACTCGGAGGCCGCATTCCCTTTTTCTCTTCTGGAGCCAGTCAGTTTTTCTCTCTCAGTTGGAGCCAGTTGTCATCCTTCCCATCCATCCCACACTGACTTTTCAGTCCTCTGAAAGCCTTTTCAATCCTTTTCTGCCTTCCCAAAATAGCACAGGCTTCTGCTGGCATTTTCCCTGGCTGCCACGTGGGAAGCAAGCCTGCCCTCTTCAGATTTCACACCTCCAGGAGGAGAGAGTGCTTCCCATCAGAGACCAGCCTCTGCTGGCAGAAATCTCCTCCTCTGCAGAAGTCCACAAGCCCAGAAGGATTCTTATGGCAAATCTTTTCCCTTGCTGGAGCGATGTGATAACTGTTGGACAGGGTCTCTCCTAAAGAACTTGTCACAGGGGAGAACTCCACTTTGAAGTTCTTAATCCCACTCTTCCCTCGGAATGAGCTCCCCAGGACAGAGAGCTTGTCGTTCTCCACAAAACTGAAATGCTTAAAAAAGGAAAAATCTTAAATATTAATGGAGATTCTTGCACTGTTTTTGAGGAAGCACTGTGAAACAGAAAGTGCTCCAGGAAACCCCCACGGGTGCGTGGTTCCCAAGCTGCTGAAAGCAGGCACCCAGCAACAAACCCAGAACCACGGGCTTGAATACCCCTCCCCAGGTAGGGCTGTTTCTACAGAATGGTTTGGCAAAGGGGATCGAGTTGGCCTTTGGCATCTTCTGAGGGTTTCTTCATGGTTAGAGGTGATTGCATCCTGGCCGTGGTGCAGAGCAGAGCTCGCTCACTGCTGGGTGCTAAAGCCCAGGTAGATATCAGGACACCTGATCTAGTGAAGGGTCCCTGCCCACGGCAGGGGGGTTGGACTGGATGATCTTTACAGGTTGCTTCCATCCCAAACCAGTCCGTGATCCTATGATCTGGGGCACAAATAGTCCCATGGCCGTAGAAAAGAGCATGATGGGTCCTGGCCAGCACCAAGCTCCTCCCAGGCTACTGTCAGATGGGTTGTGGTGGCCACTGCTGTAGAAAGGGCCAGGGAGGATGACAGAGCAGAGGCTGGGGAGGGGCTGGCACCGAGTCAGGCAAAAGCATTCCTGCTGGCCTTGGCACAAGTGTCGATGGGAGTCCCATCAGATCAAGCCTTTCCTTGTCTCCATTTTAATGCCATCCAGCAGAGCCAAGAGCCTGGTTTTGTTATTTAAAAGAACCTGTTTGTAGCAGGCAGGAAAGCCCACCCGTGAGCACTCCCATCTTTGGAAAGTAACGCTGAGCTCGGCGCTACTTGTGGCATTTTTAGGATCTCATGGCATGAGAACCACACAGCCAAACCTTCCCAGTGCCAGGCAGCCCCTGCGTGCTCGCAGCTCCTGCTGGGAATTCCGAATCAAGAAACACTGATTCTGGGGGGGAGTAAAAAAAAAAGCCCAAAAATTCAAACAAAGAATTTCCTTGTTTTTTTTTTTCTGTCCCCACAAGCAGGGAAAGGGGAGCCACTGGTGCTGGTGTTTGACAAATGCATCGGTCAAAGCGCGGGAGCAAGGCAGTCACATCTGATGCCTGCAGTGACCCTTTCTCTTGCATGTGTTAATATGGGCATGTTCGGTAAGCAGATTCATTCATCTTCTCTGCAAATGTTACTTTAAATCCAGGTGCTTCAGCGTAAGAGACAGTTTAGAAATTATGTAGCTTTCTGACTGATGAGCTCCTTTACTGTTGCCATCATTCCCCTAATAATTATGCCCATGCACAGCTCTGCGTTTGATTGTGCTGGAAGATGGATTCACGTTTCCTGCAGGCATGCTGGATGAAATGACTTCCGTTTCAAAGCTCTGTTTGCAAAGTTCCCTTTGTTCCTGCTGTGAAATTCCTGCGTTGAGCAGAGCCCATTCTGCTCTTGCGACGCTTTTGAACACCATCTGGGTGGGTTCCCTGGGTTGCCTTCAGATTGTTCTCAGGATGCAGTCAGTGCTTGTCATTCAGGCTGATGCACAGGCCAAGAAAACAACACAGAGAATAATGTTTTGGTTTAATCTGTCAAAGGAAGAAAGAAGGAACTCAGTTTGAGAGCTGGACTTTGGGTGCTTGGTCCATCCTTTACCTTCTCAAACGCCTGCTCCCCGGTCACAGGTCTGGCTGCCTGAATCAGACCCAGTGTTGGTGAAGTCAGTGGGCTGATCCTGGATCATAAATAAGAGGAGGACCAGGAGTTCTTTCCTCCTCCTCTTGCTCCTCAAAAAGCTTTCTTTCCTAGTGGTTGTCATGGTCTCAGCACAGACCTCCTTCCCAGAGAGCCTCCCTGGCTTCCCTGCACAAGCCAGGTGCACATTTCCTCTGCTGGAAGGAGAGCCAGAGCTGCCTGTGAGATCCTGGTGGTCCAGAAAAGACTGAGAGGCCTCTCGAGCATCTGCCTGGGGGATGATGCCAATCTGGATAGAGCTGCCTGTGCCTGCTGTGTGCTGGCAAGGCAGGGGCTGGGCATTCGCTGCCCTGGGTGAGCATCACTGCCTGGGATGCTCAGAGAGCACTGCACAGAGCTGGGCAAAGGTGCTTTTTGCTGCTGGCTACAGCACATAAAGCAGTCAGACTGTGGATGGGACATTAGATTTCCAGTCCACAGGTCGTTTCAGTGGTGCTGTGTGGTGCAGAGCCTCACTGCCAGTGAGCAGGAGCAGCCCTGCACCCAGGGTGCCCGGTGGCCAAGCCTCTCACTGTTGCACCAGAGCAAGGCAGTTTATTTGATTCACACCTTATTGCTGCCTGGGCTTTTAGCAATGCATGGAAACACAGCAAGGAAATATAAACCTGTCTGTGTCAGCTCAGAAGCACCTTTTAAAACAAGCATTTGAGATGAGCCTTGGAATGGATTTGGGTATCAGGAGGGTCAATAGTGGGATGTTACAGGCAGTCACAACTCCAAGGGCAGTGAATTCACCAAGGAAAAGGAGATCTGCAGGTCAGGTTGGTGCAGCTGTGAAGAGCACTTCATCCACTGCAGCCACGAGTGCAGCACAAAATGTGTTGGAAACTGCCTGTCCTGTCCTGTCGTGGGGGACTGGATATGACCAACACTGCTCTGCTGACACACAGAGATATTAGAGCAGTGGGAGGCATCCAGCATCCCTGGGCCTGATCCAGTCCCCTGCAGCCGTGCCCTCTCCTCGGGAACTCATCCCAGGACTGAAGGTGGAGCAGGCAGGAGCAGGGGGACTCTGAGTCCCTGGTGGTACTGCTCATCAGAAGTAAGCACCCACACATTCCTGGGTATTAAACCAGCATTGAATTGCAGGCACAGCACAGTAAGTTTGCTTTAGGCTTTTTCTGCTGAAATTTTGTCGCTCTGAAATGGCTGTGGGGAAGTCTCAGAACCCTGGATTCAGAAGGTGTGTAAGCTTTCTATTTGAACAGTGTAAACAACTGCACCCTCCTGTACAAAACCGCTTGCAGTGATGCTAAACCAGGGCTGGAATACAGGTGGAAATGACAAATGCCTCTCTATCCCTCATTTTCCATGTGTTGGGGCTGAGTGTAAATGCAGTGTTCAGGAAGGATGGCAATTGGACAGGTTGGCTGCATCGCAATTGTGAGAGTGACAAAAGGAAAACGAAGCTTTTGGCTTACTTGGTGTGCAGGGGTAAAGGAACTACTGAGCATTTCAGGAAAAACCTCAGCTTACACACCTGTTCTGACCTGAGCAGCACACAGCAGTAAATAGGAGCTCAGCCCCTGCCAGGCTGTATTGGACCCAAGGTTCGTCTGGTCTCATGTCCTGTGTTTGGCAGGGATGTGAATTGAAAGAACTCCCCATGAACCCACTCAAAACCAACAAGCTCTGTTCAACTCCTTTGCATTTAGCAGCTGACATGTGGAGCATCCATGGCCCTTTATAAGTTATTGCCCTTTGGGTGGTGGCTGTTTGTGCTTTGATCTGTCTCACCTCCTCCTGCCTGACCTGTACAGAGCTCCCAACCTGACAGATCTCTTGGGGTGCTGAGTTCTGCTGGTTAATAAACATATTGGCCAGGCTGAAAGAGCTGGGGTTGTTCAACCTGGAGAAGAACAGGCTCTGGAGAGACATTAGAGCAGCCTCCCAGTGCTGAAAGGGGATCCAGGAAAGCTGGGGAGGGGCTCTTGATCAGGGGGTGCAGGGATGGGATGAGGGGAAACGGTTTTGAGCTGAAAGAGGGGAGACTGAGATGAGATCTTAGGGAGAAATGTTTTCCTGTGAGGATGGGGAGGCCCTGGCCCAGGTTGCCCAGAGCAGTGGTGGCTGCCCCATCCCTGGAGGTGTTCAAGGCCAGGTTGGATGGGGCTTGGACCCCTCTGATCCTGTGGGAGGTGTCCCTGCCCATGGCAGGGGGGATAGAACTGGAAGGGCTTTGAGACCCCTTCCAACCCAACCCATTCTATGATTCTGTGATTCTATGATATGGAAAATAATGACTCCCACTTGGTGGTTTTTGGCTGTTCAGTAAAATGAAAGTTGGGTATATGTGTGATAAACAGAAAATATCACGTGGATAGTGAGCAGAGCTTTGGACTCTATCAGTTATTGGTGTTACAGAGGATGGTATATGATTTTCTTTGAATTTTTATTTATTAATATCTTTATGAAGCCATAATAGCAAAAGCCGCACCCGTGATGCTCTATCTTATGAATTTTATTACCTGCTTCTCTTTTATTTTGTTCATGTTAAGGGTGAATCACAAATGCCAGGGCATTGTGCCACCACTCTTGCCCCTGTGGTGCTCAGAGCCCAGCCCAGTCTCCCTCCTGGCCAGATGCCACAAGACCAGACACTGGTGGGGTTCAGAAACCCCTGCGCTTCCCAGGTCTCCGACAGCCTATGGCCAGCAGCTCCAGTGGCCCCAGGCAGCTGCCCAGCAGCAAGGGCCAGGCTGGGCATGCTCCGGGCAGGCAGCAGGAATTTTGGGATGAATTGGGAATGCTGAGGCCACTGGGACATTATTATGCCTGCTCGTACAGTCATTGCCAATTAGCATTGTAAAGTGTTTGGTGAGACAAGGCTCCGGGACCCTGATTTAGAATTAATTTCTGCAGTGGAGCTTTGAGTCCAAGTTAATCACTGTTGGATTTGGGATTACCATACTCGTAGGAAAGGCTGCTAAACCCCCCACTTTTGTCATGATCCTGCAGCTCACAGGGCTTAACTCCTGACTGAAGGGAACGCATGTCAGAGAGTTTTGTGATCCCTACGGGGCACTGGAGCTGCTTTGCTGGTAGAGGAGAGGAAGAAGGAGGGCCCTCACACACTGTTTCATTTTTAAAATGATTAAATTGAAGTTGCACTTAAATTCAAATCAGCCATTCAAATTAACAATTCTAATGTTCCTGATCTATTGATCTGTTGGCTCAGACCATTTGGAGCAGACTGTAATTAAACCACAAAAGCCTGGACACCAGAAGTGCTGAGGGAACAACACAATAGCCAGAAGAGACTCATGCAGGTCCTGTCTTAACCCGTTAAGTCCCTTATTTTCTGGAAACAAGCATGAACTATTTCAGCAACCTCCCCAGCAGCACTCGGGGAGGGCAGTGCCAGGATGTGCCCTCCCAGCCCAGTGTGGCAGGAAAAGCCTTTTCCCAGTGGGAGGTGGAACAGGACCCTCTCCTGCCTTCCACTCTTCAGGATTCCAGCTAAAAGCAGCTGCCCAGTGAGATCAGGACTGGTGTGGGTGTCTCCCAGTGAGGCAAAAAGCCAAGACAGGGAAATCCAGTTCCCAGGGGCTGTTTGCTCTGAAATCCCTGTTGAGACTGTGGTAAATGGTGGATATGAGCCTGGCTTTTGTGGGTCTCAGTCCATTTCCACTACTACAAACTCATTTTGTGTTGATCCTTAAGTGCAGCACTTCTTAAATTTGAATCATAAAATCAAGGAATGAGTTGGGTTGGACGGGACGATGAAGTTCATCCAGTCCAACCTCCAGGGACACCTTCCACTGGATCGGGTTGTTCAGAGCCCCATCCAGCCTGGCCTTGGATGTTTTCAGGGATGGGACATCTCCCACCACTCTGGGCAACCTGTGCCAGGGCCTCCCCACCCTCAGCGAAAAAAAATGGGAGAACTGGTGTGCAGCCCATGGAGTGACCTGGGCAGTGCTTCCAGACATCTGATCCCTGTGCCTGGTAGCTCTGTGGTGTCATTTACATCACCTCTCCTCTTTGCTCAAAGTTTTGTGGGCAGCTGCCAGCAGAGAAGACAAACCCCCGGGAGGCAAGGCCAGGAGGGCACACGTGCTGCCACAGCCATCGCCCTCGCAGCAAGGTTAGCCCCAAGCAGGCAGGTGCTGTGCTTTACCTGGGCAGACAGCTGGACTCTATGGGTCACCAGAATCTGGCCTCACCTCCCATCTATACCTTTTTTTTTAATATATATGTATAAGCAGCATTTTTTTCCAACGCTTGCACTACTCTCCCACAGCAACCATCTAAGTCTGTTTATTGATATATTCCTTTTCCCCTTCTGTTTGCTGGCTTTAATGGGCTTGCACAAACCCACAAGATGATCAGGTGGAAGAGGGAAGTGAGCTCCAGGGCTGAACTCCGGGCTGGTGTGAGCCCTGGGCAATGGCTCTGGCTGCAGTGGATCACGATGGATGGATGCGGCGCTGCCGGGCGTCCCTCACGGGTCTATTGACTGGGTTTTTATAAACACCAGCCTTTAATTTCTGCACAAACGTTTCTATCAAAATAAGAACCTAAATAATTCTTAGGAAAAAAGGTTTATTCTTCCATTCCATTTTGATTTTAATTACAAAAGGTTAGCATTTTTTCATACAAGTTAAAGAGAAATGAGACAGGAAAAGGTCAAAACACAAGGGGCCTCGAACAACTCTAATCCCATAATGGAGAGCAATACAAGGCTCTAATATTTGAACAATCAACATGGACTTTTGTTATGAAGACCAACATGTGATGGAAGAAGGTAAGAGGCTTTTAGATCTATTAGAAAACCGGTGTGCTGGGAATGGAAGGAAATGATGATGGGAAAATTAAAATTCAGCTCCAGCAGAAGGTTGCAGTGTTCAACTTGCAGCTCAGTGCATCGATCTGTTCCAGCATTTGACTTTCAACCATGACAAAACTGTGGGCAAATTAATTGTTCTCCAGGATATTAGGCATCAGAGTCTATTAATCCTCTCTGGAGTCGGATGCTCCATGAATACTAATGCAAAGTGAGAGCTGCAGTCGTGTCTTTTCCCTGGTCTGACTCAATGCTGTCGCTGCTGCTGCTTCCATGGGGGGCAGGGGAGGGAGGGAAGCCCGGAGTGCCAGTCAGCCATTTGCTGCTTTTATTCAGATTTGAGGCTGATTACAATTGGAAAGAACAGCGTAATATGGCAAATCCTCCTCCCGAGCCGGGGAGGCTCTGAAAAGCAGAAAGCGAGAGGCGACGTTCTGTGCTTTCCACAAGGAAAAAGTGAAAGGCATAAGTTATTTATGCAAATTCAAGATGTGTATTCAGACATGGTTTAAGGAAGATCTCAGGAAATCATTTCTTAATTACACATCTATATGGCACTTACTTTGCCTGCATCCAGGCTTTTTTTTTTTCTCCCCGACTAAAACATGTGGAATAAGTTGCTCCTTTCTGGTTATTGTTTTACAAACAGATGAAAATTCTCTCTGCTCTTTATTTCGCTTTCAAAGGGCCCTCCCCCTCCTCTCCCCAAAACCTCACAATGCTCTTCAGGAGAAGGAGCCCTGCTCTGGGAGCCTCTGCAGATTAATACTTAGCCCTAATCTGCATATTTCTATAAAGGAAATGGAGGCTGCAGGAAAGGGATATTGAAGATGTTTTACCTTCACTAATGCTGCACATTTAAGTAATCCTCTGGAATTCCAGCACAGCTTTAATCGTGCAAACCCAAGTCAGGGCCATATTCTGTATAATTAATCCACAGAGCATAATGTTGCCTGGTGAAAGTGAATATTCTTCCAAACATTTGTCCAGGTCGTGTACCAGAGCCCATCCAAGGGGTGTTATTCCAACTTCCCATTTTGATTCACAACCAGGTCGCACTAAAGCAGTGGGGTGAAAGCAGCAACACTGAGGTTTTAAACCAGCAGCTCTCCATTGATAACCTGGTGTTATACTCTCATCTAAATGCATGGAAGTTCCCTGTGGATCAAGATGAGAATATATTATATTCACTCTGCTGTATCCTTTTGTTTCCCCTTTCCCCTTGCAGTTGCACACAACACTGTATTTACAGCTTACGGATCGCTGCGATGATGGGATTTGCAGTGAAACAGCAGGGCTGGAAAATTTGGGTACTGAGGGACCCCCAAACAGGCTGTCAGGCAGTTTGTTTGTTCGATGGGGTAATCGGCACCGCGCGAATCGCTGCGGAGGGCTTGCCCTGTGCTCACAGGCGTAAAAGAGCTGCTCCAGTTCTCCAAGCCCTATCGTTTCGGAAAGCCCATGTGTGAGGAGAACATGTGGAAGTGCTCAGCTCATACCCAGTGAACCAGGACTACCCAGGGTAAGCTCTTCCAAGGCTCCCACTTTCACCAGAATGGAAATACTGCAATGCAAAGAGAGCAAAGCTATTACCCTGCACTCTAACTGAGGAGATATTTATGTCTGTGCAAACACAGCACGTGCCTTCCGCATGATTTGGAGCTAAATGCAGTGTTACTTAATTAATGCATATGTAACACACAAGGCTATTACACCTATTAGAGCTCTTGGACAATTAAAATTCCAGTGGTCCTCTCTACTGATGAGTGTCCACGACAAAGGACTGAAACCTTCTCCTCCCATAAACAACTGGTAAGGACTAAGGGAAAAAAAATCCAACAGCAAGAAAAGAGTTTTCAGATTTGCCTCCATTTATGAAAGCAAATGTGAGAGTCAGAGCGTGAGATGTTTGCCCTGGGCAGCTGGTGAAAGCTCATTGCACTCTCTGGTCTCTTCACACCTCTTCTTATTCCCTCTGAATGCTGCTTTGTCCAGAAGGAGCTGAAGCTGGACTGAGAGTACGATGGTCAGAGCCACGGCAGGACTACCCCCCTGGTGCTCAGAGCCCCATCCAACCTGGCCTTGAACAACTCCAGGAATGGGGCAGCCACCACTGCTCTGGGCAACCTGGGCCAGGGCCTCCCCACCCTCACAGGAAAACATTTCTCCTAAGATCTCCTCTCAATCTATCTCCCCTTTTACAGCTTAGAATATTTCCCCCTTGTCCTATCCCTGCTTTCCCATGAGAAATCCCGTGAGAAACCAGGAATCAATGGAACTCTGTCATAAAACTTGTTCTTGAGGTGTTTCCAGCTCAGTTGGTTCCTCAGGGGCTGAAGGCTACCAGAGCCTCAGTGCCACTCTGGACAGTAGAAGTGCTCTGGGAAGCAGTGGTCATTTCGGTGCCCTCTGCAGTGGCTGTGATAGCGTTTCTGTGCCCTTGGCACGTCGCGTGCATGGAAGAGAGTGGGGCTTTTGCTCTGCATCCTCAAATGCAGCTCAGCCTTTGCAGGACAGATTCAGACACAATCACTGTCCCTCTTTCTGTTCACAGACAGTGATGTTTATGCAGCCACGGAGGTAAAACCCCAGGGTAGGGGATGAACAAGACCCCCACAGCGTCACTGGCGTTTGTCCTGGAAGCTGCTGAGAGTGGGGACCATGGCCAACACAGCCACAGTTCTCCTGGAGCTGGGGAAAGGTGTTGTCCATCGTGGAGCTGAAGTGAGTCCCTGGGGCTGGTGTGGGGCGTGAGGCTCCCGTGGGCAGCGCCGGGGAGGCCCGTGCAGAGCCTTGGCGTGCGAGCTGCCTCCTGCCCTGCTCTGCATTACCCAGGTCCTGCCTCCCATTTCAGAAAAGCTGACTTCAAATAAAAGAGCTCTTTGAAAAATCACGAGGCATTTTATTCATGATTAGGTTTTGTCCGAAGTCTTTTGACAAGAAAATAGGTGATCCAGCTCAGAGAGCTTTTCTTTTCTAGTACATAAGAAACCCATTACACATCTTTTTTAAAAAACAAAAACTTTCTTATTCTCTTTGAGCGAGTGTGGCCAGCTGTCAAAGGAGCAAACTCAGCCTCCAAATGGATTTAATACAAAACAGACCCTGCAGCCTGCCTTGTGCATTGTTTAACCATTGCTTCAGTTTCCCCTCTCCTCCTCTGCTGCATCAGGTACTTGCCATGGAGAGGCACGAGTTTGTAATGTTTAAAATATAACACATTGTTTCAGTTAATCTAATTGTCCTCCTTCCCCCACACCTTTCCCCCTCTAGTTTTATCTCCTTTTTCTTATTAGTGGTTTTAGTGTGATGGCAGCTTTCTCTTCTGAGAAAGGAGGGTTCAGGCAGCCCCTATCCCCAGCTCAACTCTGCATTGCTGTCTCTTCTGGACAGACCTGCTCTTGGGCTCACGTGGATCTTTTCCATCAGATTCCTCTTCCTTTTTAAAGGGGCTCCAAGAAAGCTGGGGAGGGTCTCTTGGTCAGGAAGTGAAGGGGAAATGGTTTTCAGCTGAAAGAGGAAAGATTGAGATGAGATCTTAGGGAGAAATATTTTCCTGTGAGGGTGGGGAGACCTTGGCATGGGTTGCTCCATCCCTGGAGGTGTTCAAGGCCAGGTTGGGTGGGGCTCTGAGCACCCTGATCCAGCAGGAGGTGTCCCTGCCTATGGCAGGGTGTTGGAACTGGATGGGCTTTGAGGTTCCTTCCAACCGAAATCATTCCATGATTTTATGACCTGGACACAACTCGTGCTCCCTGTGACGAAAAAACAACTCTGACCATGCACATCCCCTGATGAGAGCCTGCCTGGCTGTGCCAGGTCCTCCAGCTCTGTGGCACCAAATGTTGGGACGACCAATAAGCGGATGGTGACTAACGCTGAGGAAAAGAATTCCCAAACGCAGGAAGAACATTCTGTTCCCTAGGGTGGAAACCTGAGAGCAAAGCTTGCGTGGATGCTGCTTGCAAACAACCTCCTGATGCTACAGAGAAGAGGGCCTCGTTGTGGCTGGCCCCCAGCACACGTTGGGTGCTGGTCCTTTCCCCATGCAAACTGCACCACAGGGTGTCAAGCACAGGGAGGGGCAGAGCAGGGCTCCCTTCAACCACGAGAGGACCACAGCAACCATCCCAATGGTGTTTGTGTCCTGTTAGGAGTGCTGCAGCCCAGGAGGAGCCAGAGGTGAGTGCACTCAGCGTCCGCCCTCCTGGAGACTCCAGTGCTGTTGGAGTTGTTGCCCTCAGGAGGGCTGTGATAGACTGATCAGTGTCCCTTTGAAACGCAGTCAAGGTTTCACACTTGTTCTTCCTTGCAGGAAAGTGCTGCAGAACCTTGGGTCTCCTCACCAGAAGCCCTGCCAGACTGACCACGTGCCTTGCCTGTGCATCTCCCTTTGAAAGCCCACAGCCAGCAGCTACCACTGGTTTGCTGTGGGGAGTTTGTCTGGCCAAGTCCTGCACCAATGTAGATCCTTGGTTTCCTGTCTCAAAATGAGCCACGAGGGGACAAATGGCCACAGTGGAACTGCAGAGCACTCACTATCATCACTGAGGGGTGACTTTATTGCTGCCTACTACTACCTAAAAGTGGGTTGTAGTGAGGTGAGTGTTGGTCTCTTCAACCAAGCAACAAGTAATAGGTTGAGAGAAAACGGCCTCAAGTTGTGCCAGGGAAGGTTTAGCTTGGATATTAGAAAAAATGTCTTTACTGAAAAAGTGGTGAAGCACTGGACCAAGCTGCCCAGGGGCTGGGGGAGTGCCCATCCCTGGAGGGGTTCAAAAACCATGTAGACATGGTGCTTAAGGCCTGGTTCAGTAGGCACAGTGGGGTTGGACTGATGTTTGGACTTGACTATCTTTTCCAGCCTTAACGATCCTATGATTCTGTGATCAATGGCATCCCCAACACAGTCACTCTGTCCCCGTGGCAGGCAACTTCGGCTCCAGCATCTTTAAATTCAGCTGGTCTTGCCTTTCCTGCTCCTGGGAGATGCTGGGCACAACGTGAATCACAGAGTCGACATGCACTCTCCTTTTCCCCTGCTCCTGCACCGTAAGCAGTTTACAGCTCGCATTACCTTGTACTACAACTTGAATGGTGTCTGGTGCAAGGGGATTGATCCCTTATTGATGCCACAGGCATTCCTCTAATAGAAAGGAATAGAAATCAAATACTGACAGTGAAAATACAGCTAGGGCTGGAGAGCTATTGACTTTGGGCTCTGCAGGAGCTGTTTCTCTGGCATGCTGTCTCTGCTTTTCTTCATACGTTCCACCAGTGGAAAAGGTAACAGGCACACTTGCTATCTTTGCTCAATAAGAACACCTCTGTGTAGGGCAGGTTTGCACGAGCTGTTTTCCTAATCCCTTTACAGCGTCCACGCTGCTCTTGCTGTGGAAAAAATATATTGATATTTTTATTTAAAAAAACCCTGAATCCCTGCAGCAGATATAAAAAAATGTTTAATTACAGAGAAAGTAACTATTTATGAAGTTCATTGAACTTTCATGTTTGAAAGAAAAATTCTGAAGGAAAATGTGTGCTCATAAGGAAACCCTCCGTGTCCCATAACCACAGATAAAGGGACTGGGCGAGCTGCAGGCTCAGCCTGGCTGTTTGTTGGCTGCTCCCACGTGGGTGGGTTTGGGTACCTACCCTGGCAAGAGGTAAGAAGCTTGTTTGTCCATCACTTAGGAGAACATGTGGCTTTTCCCTTGGGTCTCTGAGTCTGAACTCGCTGATGAATATCCCTCTTTATCCAGGAGAAGGGGTAACTCAATAGGCAGGCATGGCATTTCCCCAGCAAACAGTGTGCTCATGAATTGCTCCTGAGTTGGAGAGGAGGGAACTGGAAGGAGCAAAAGCCCAAGACATGGATGAGGGATTTGTCATCACAAGGTGAAAGAGATACCCCACCTGGATGACAGGAGAGTGGACACCTGTCCTGGGCAGACTAATGGGGAAACTGATGTGGGACCAACTTGGTGAAGAATTGAGGAAAAGGGAGAGTTCACTGAAGATAGATGCACCCTTTGAAATAAAACACATTCTAATGTAAGTAAGTAAAAACTATACATATCACACAAACTAAGAATGATGGTTTTGTTGCCAGAGCAGGAAACGGTATCCCATTCCCTAAAGACTTTACAAAGCACCTGCAATGGACAGAGGACACAGGCTTCCCTGACCTTGTGGTAAAGAGCTGATTCATTCAGTGGGTACATAAAAAGGATTAGTAATAGGAGTGGTGAAACGACTGCATGGCATAGCAAACGTGCATGGCATTGGTGAGATGGACACTAGAACGTTGCCTATGGAGATGGTTGAGGGAGTCAAAGAAAGCCACAAATTGTATATGAGATGAAGAAAATGAGTTACAGAAAAAGAGATTAAAGAGCTCAAATGAGATCAAGAAAATAGTGAACGCCTTCATTAAATCCAGAAGTACCTTCTCAGGGAGAAAGTACCAGGGCCTCCAGCCTAGCAAAAAAGGCAGAACAGGAGCCAAAGACTACAGGCAGAAGCAAGACATTTAACATTGAAATAAGGTTCAGACTGCTGGGAGGGAGAGGAATGACTGACTGGAAAAAACTACCCGTGAAAGTTGTGGATTTTCCATCTCCTCACACATGCAGGACAGGCGATGCTGCCTTCGGGGAGGTAGGTGTGAGCTCTACAAGTTGTTTGGCTGGGGGTGGGGAAAACCAGCCAACAAGAAACGACCTGAGAGGAGAAGTCACGGTGTGTGACCCCATAGCTTCTTCTGGCCCGCGCACCACGAGCCGCCATCTCCAGGCAGCGCGGTTTCTAGGACAGGCTGGATGCGCGGGGACCGCGGGTTCGCTGGGGGGGTGTTGCTGCCCTTATTATTCCCATTGATGTCGCATCACAAAGTGTTTCATAACTTCCTGAAGAAACAAAAGCCCAATCCATCTGCGTGAATTTAAAGTGGCAGCTTCAAAGCTTCGGAGGAGCGGAGGCGCTCGCCCAGCAAGGCAGCAGCTTTCGTGTACAAGCCCTGCTGCTCGTGCAGCCTCCGGGGGACTCGCTCAGAACCAGCAAGGATGTTAGAAAATGGAAAAGAAAAGGATAGGAGGAAAACAACAACAACAACAAAGCCTGGAAATATTAGGGCTTTCCGACAGGTTTGAAAACAAACAAACCAGGAAAAAAAAAAAGCCAGGGAAAGAAGTAGCTCCTTAAAATGAAGCACTTAAAAGTGCTCCTTTGGGGCTGCAGAAAAATCTGTGTGAGTTCTTGTATTTTGAGAAATGCTCAGTGGCAAAATAATGCATTTGAATTTCCCTGGCACAAGCAAACTAACAAAATCTCTGGTTCCTCCTGTTTGCTCCCTCTGCTCTGTCCGTGCTCTGGCTCTGGGAGCAAGCATCTGACAGAGTCCCCACTCTTTTTCCACAGGCACCTCTGGGAGGTGGAAAGCACAGTGACCAGAGGAATGAGGACACATTCCTGTTACAGCAGGGACACCGGGCTGTGGACGTCAGAGAGCTGGAGGATGTGTCTGGTGAAGCCTTTGGGCATAGCTCTGGCTCATTTAGTGGACAAATGAATATTGGCTACAATGATATGTAAATTAAAAGATGTTTTGGCAATGTAAGGCCAGATTTAGGACCCACTAAAGGTGTCAGAGAAGATGCTTTTAGCAGTGTTTGTGGCTTGGGTAGGAGCAGCTGTGCTGAGCCCACCCCGCGTGATGGCACACGGAGGTGGGTAAGCCAGTACATCGTGCCCAGGGGGGCTCAGGCCAACACAGCTCTGGTGCCTCACAGAAACCTTATGAACCAAACAGCAAACCAAGAGATGTGGCTGTCAGGCACCAGAAGCTGCACCTGGAGCCATGGGAGAAAGCGCAGTGGGTGTGGGTGGCTGCCACCAGCCCTGAATGTGGTTTCGTTGGGGCAGAATTTGGCTCCTGCCTTCTCCAGGAGCCAGGAGAGCTCATGCTGCTTTGGAGGTTTACCACAAAGAAGAGGTTCCCTGCCAACAACCACTGCAAGAGGCAGTGGCACAAGGACAGGTCCCAGGGCTGGATGTCTGCATGGTGTCCTTGCCCACGGCAGGGGTGTGGGAGCTGGGTGAACTTTAAGGTCCCATCCAACCCAAACCCTTCTGTGAATCTGTGAACCACCCTGTCCTCCCTCAGGAGCCACAAAAGCAGCTGTGGCTCCTCTTACCTCCAAGGCCCATGCTGCAGCCTTGCCCACAGAGGCTCTACAGAGACCCCTGTGGAATTAGCGATGCTATGCCTTGATTTAATTTTTGGTCTACTTTGTCTCTAACAAAGTGGCAAATTGCTTCCTGTAGTTGTTTTACTTTTATTTATAGGGTAATTTGCATCACGAAGACAAGTTGCCCTATCAATAACAGCAGACCAATTAAGGTCACCTGTCCCCTCCTCTCTTTCCAAGGGTCTCATCTCTCACTCGCGTGTCTTCATCTTGATCAAGTATTGTGATGGATCGGCGTGCAGGAGGACTGCCCCCACCTCTGACTGAGCTGACTAGCACACACATTCCCAAAACTCAGGTGAGGCTGCTGCTTTGCTTTCCTGTGTGATATTTCTCAGAAGGATTGCACGTAGCTCTTGCAGGAAAAGTTATTTTGCAAAGAAGAAGGGTGCAGACATTCCATGAGAAGAAAACAAAAGTAGAAGGGAAAATATCCAGCCAGCATATTAATATTTCATCATGAAATGTAGTCAGGCTAAACTCATTACTGAGCACAGGTTGCTCTACACTGAAAGAATTAAGCCTGACTTAAATAAAACGTCCCACATTTTCTCATCCTCCGTTCCTGCTTGCTTCCCAGTTGGAGTGGGTGGGGTACGCTGGGAGCCACTGGTCCAAGAAGGAGCACTGGTGAAGTGGCTGTGCTTTGGAGAGGTTCTGGCACGCAGAGCTGCAATTCTAGGACAGCACATACTTATGCTTTCATTTATTCCTCCTCAATAACCATCTGAAGATATCTGTAGGAAACGTGTACTTTAAGGTAAAAATATTTCCCAGCTACCTCTTGGGGAAGATTTTCCTTTTTCCGAGCAAGAAATTGATCCTGTAAATGTGAGAAAAGGGAACAATGCTTGGGCAGAACTCTGAGATCTACGGATCAGGCTCCTCGTGTGAGATCTGAATATCCACAGCAGCATGCAATAAATCTTGGCATTCTCAATAGTGCAAACAGGCAGCACGAAAGGGAACAAGCCCTGCTGCTGCTTCAGAGGCTTCTGAAATGCACCCACTAATAACCCTAAGTCAGCTCTGTCCACCAGTAAATCCCAGGCTCCAGCTTGTTATCAAGGTATGTCCATCACCGACACGAACCTTCTGGCATCCTGCTCGTGACTCTCCAGCACTGCATTAAAGCCCAACAGCTGATGGCTGCTGGATGAACTGGAAGCCATCCAAGGAAACCTCTACATATCCCTTCGAAAAGTGCAGGGAGAGGATCCAAATTGATCCTGGAGGATGCAGCCAAAAGAACCGGTTCCTGTTTTCCTTTGTTCCACGTGGTGTGTTCCTCGTTCCAGTTAGTGAGGCTGTCGGTGTGTTATGAAGAACATTTGGGAACTGACAGGGAACTGTTTGTTGAAAGGCTCCTGCTGATGCCCCATCCCAAAGGTCTGAGGAAATGTCCAGAAACCTCTCGATTTCCAAAGCCTTCCTCATCTCTGGTCCCTGTGATTATTGAAATCAGACCCCAGTGAGCTTTCCCCTCCCTCCTCCCTAGCTGGCCCCTTGTGTCTTTTTTATGACACCAGTATGACAGCATCCTGAATTCCCAGCACTAGATGTGCCCATTTTATGGCTTTTCACACCATTTTTCTGGAGCTGCTCGTGATGGGTAGTGGGCTCTAGGGGGGGTGCCCATGCACCTGTGCTCCCCAAGCTGGAGAGACCCTTTTCAAGGCATGGGGAGGTCTGGAACCCCAGGTGCATTGGGTTGCTCTGGCTCTGTTACAGAGCAGGAGTGCAGGGAGTTCTTGATGAGAGAACGTGACTCCCAGGCTGGATCCTGGCCACCCGCAGCACTGCAGGTCTGTGGTAAATGGAAGTGAGCAGTAAGAAGTATTATTTTCACTTTGCATTCAAAGGATAATTTCACCCCGGTGCTCAAGACCCTCTGCAGGGAGTGTGTGAGCTCTGTGTAATCCTGAGGGGCTGCACCTGACACATCCACCAGCCCTTCCCTGTGATTTTTGTAGACAGTCGTCTCACCGCCGGAAACAATGCAGCCGGTCCTTCTGGAGTTATTTGTTTGCACATGTTCACAGGGAAACAGTTTTAAATATGGTAATAATGAACATCCAATCAGTTACCATAGTGTTCGGGGATATGGTGGTGGCAGTCGGTCTGCAATTGCAAATCTGCATATTTATGCAGTTTCATTAATTATGTATTATGCGGCATTAATCCCAATAATATGTGTACGCTTGTTCAGTAGAACAGAGAGAAAAGACCAGCCTAGCAGAAGAATTAATCAGAGAGCCATTCACAGATCCCACACCGCTTTAGGATGCAATTACAAGTATTTTTGCTTAAAAGGGTTTTGCATTAGAAACAATTAATTTTGCAAGATTTTGAGGTCCCCACGTAGCCACAAAAATTTAAGTGGAGCTATGAAAAATATCTTCTGGTAGCAATCACAGCTGAGCATAGGAGGGGCTTTTAAGAGGGATTCCTGTCAAACAGTCTGTTAATTATCTCAGCTGTAAGAAGAAACTACATTTCCTGGGGCAAGGATTGGGGATTTTTGTACACTGTCTTTGTACGGTGTTTGGAGAGTGGTGACCGAGTCCTCTGCTGGGTGCTATGGGACTGCTAAGAATAAATAGGATGCCTTCAGAGTAAACAAATTCTTCACGATGAGGGTGGGGAGGCCCTATCCCAGGTTGCCCAGAGAAGTGGTGGCTGCCCCATCCCTGGAGGTGTTCAAGGCCAGGCTGGATGGGGCTTTGAGCCCCCTGATCCAGTGGGAGGTGTCCCTGCCCATGGCAGGGGGGTGGGGACTGGATGGGCTTTAAGGTTCCTTCCAACCCAAACCATTCCATGATTCTATGAGAGAAGTTTCCTAATTGTTCCCCTTTCTGTCCAGGAGCCAAGGTCGGCTGAGGCCAAGAGCTGCTGCTGTGGTGTCTTGCAGAAAGGGTACCCTGGCCAAAGCTGACTCTGTGTCATCTCTGGGTGTGTAAGAGGATTTGATCTCTTTGCTTTTATAAGTAGAATAAAAAATCAGGCAGCATGTAGGAAAGGAAGGAAAAAAAAAGGGGAAAACTTTCTAATGCCAGATACATCTCAGGTGGGAAAAGGGAGACTGGGGTGTGGGATTGGGATTGGGATTGGGAGCCTGAGCCTGCACCACACACCCAGACAGGGCACCTGCAGGGATGGAACTAATTGTTACCATTTCTCCCAGTTCTCTTTACCCTGAATCTGGCGAAACTGAACCTGTTTTCCAAGAGCAAACACAAACACTGGCACAAAATCATACAATCATAGAATGGTTTGAGTTGGAAGAGACCATGAAGGCCATGTGGTCCAACCCCTGGCAGTGAGCAGGGACATCTTCAACCAGATCAGGCTGCTCAGAGCCACATCCACCTTGACCCCGAATGTTTCCAGGGATGGAGCCTCCACCACCTCCCTGGGCAACCTGTGCCAGTGTTTTGCCACCCTCAGTGAAAAAAAAAAATCCCTCCTAATACCTAGTCTAAACTTCTCTTTTAATTTAAAACCACCACCCCTTGTCCTGCTGCTACAGACTGAATTTTTCCCCATCTTTCTTAGATGCCTCCTAATAAAGTGAAAAGGTGCTCTTTTTTCCCAGCAGAGAGGGTGGCATCACGGGCACGTGGCAGCTCTCTGCACCCATGGGTGACACCTCTGTGTCCACTCTGACAGCACGGGGAGAGCTCGAGCTGCAGGCTCCGTGATGTTTGCCCTGGTAACAGTGACCGGTATTTAATGCACGTGCAGTGCCTATGACTGATGTAATAAAAAAACACAGCCAGGACATTCAGCTAGGAAAAAAAATGCAGCAAGATAATTCCTCACACTGTCGTAATTTGTGACATTGGCTTCAATTTGTTTTCATTAGTGGTTTGTTAATGCATTTATTAGCCATTACATACGTACGGCGAAATGATGAGGTTTCCATATCTATATATGCAAATAAAATCTGTCTGGCACATATATTGATGGACTGGGTAAATACTGGGCCAGTTCTCATTATCCCCATGGGGTTTCTCTGGATTATTTTTTTGGACTGTAATAGAAAGACCACCCAATTTTTCTAGTGTATTTTATTTCCTATACGTGGATGGCTGGGAGATTGCAAGAACACAGGACCCTTTAAAATAGGCAGAAATACACCGAGAGCTTCAGGCTCTGACAAACTCTTTAGAAAATAGGGTGATTTGGGTCCAGCTGTGTAAATGTTTTCAGTTTCGCTGCTGAGGCCCTGAGTTTGATTTTGTGCCAAGACAAGCCTTGCTCGAGTTGTTTTTGGCAGAGCCTCCTGGCTGAGGAATGTCAGCATCACTTTCAAAATATGATGGTTTGTAATTTGGACCACAGAATGAAAACTGAGCTTCTGGTACATTTTGCCATCATCTAATTACCAGGTCCCCAATTACAGTCAAGGAACAGTCTCCGTAGCCTGGCGCACGGGAAGGTTGTTCCCATTGTAAGAGATTTCTGCACAGACATTTCCCTTAGCACATTCCTGAAACACCAGCAGGTTTTCAAACAAGTCGCCACTGGCTGGGGTGGGTGTGGATGCCTCGCTCACCGCCCGTTCCCAGGCAGCACCTCCCATTTCTGCTGCTTGGGCTGTCGCTCCATCCCTGTCCATCCCTGGATAAAGACACCTCCTCAGCCCCGGGGTTTGTTGATGTGGCCATGGCACACCGTGAGCAGCTCCCTCTCACCCTCCCTCACCAGCCCCGTGCCTCCCTGCTCCCCGCCCGGCTGCTGGGGCACAGGGGTGCTTGGGCTGAGCTGTGTGGGTGCTGTGAGGCTGACAGGCCCTGGTTTCACTGTCTTCTCACTGGATCCCAGGTAAACTGTGGATTTCCGTGAGCTGTAGGAGCCAGAGCATGGCATTTCCCATGGTGGCCTCAGAGCCTGCAGCTGATCTGGAATCTGTGCGCAGAGGACATCCCACAAAACCCTCCTGTATTTGCTGTGAGTGGGGAGTGAGTTGATGGATATGCTAATTTAATTATTCCTGCACATAATTACAATCTAGGAGTTGGGAATCTTTTTAGGTGATGACAATTGAGAGGGAGGATTTACCTAACTTTTGCAATGTATGGGTAATCTTATTTAACTCTTAAATAAAAATGCTCTGCCAAGCCTCTGTGAAGAGAAGCAGTGATGCTCAGGGGGTGCTGAGCAGGCAGGATGCAGGCTGTGCACCACAGGCAGCCGGGGAGGAGGGGGACCCTTTTGGGGTGGGCAGCAGGAGGAAAGATCTTTTGTTGTCCCATTGCATGTCTTGGACCTGTGATCAGCCATTGATTAAGATATGTTGAAAGACACCCAGGAGGTGGGGTGGGAGGTGGGAGTGCTGCTCTTGCACCCCTGGACACTGATGGAGGAAAACTTCCTATTTTCAGTTCAAAAAGTTAACCAACAGCTCGTACCTGTCTGTTCCCACATCAGTCCTTGCTTTTGACTTGGTAAAAGGAACTCAGAAAGGCTGGGGATGTTCATGGGGCTCAGCTCCAGTAACCTCCAGCTCCCTCCTCTCTTCCTCCCTCTGACCAGTGACTTTTGGGCAGCTCACTTTGGCCAAGAGTGTGTATAGCTGCCTTTAATTTTGTGTAGCTATGCATTTAAGGTCAGTGAAAGCAGGATCTGCTCAACACCCTTGAAATTCAGACTGATAGTACTTTACAGATCAGATACTGTAAAATGAAAGCGCCCAGAACCAAAAGCCTTTTTTGGTTACCTGGCCCATAACCTCTCCATGGTTCTGGGTCCTTCTCCGCAGCCCAGAGTGAATTATGTTAACCTCTCTTGCTAGAGGGCAGAATGCCTCAATCACTGCTTGCAGAGTGCTTCAGAGCTGGAACAGTGGTGCTGAGAATGATGTTTATTATAAGATGTGCTCAGCACGGAGTCACTGGCCCTGCAGCTCCCATCTCCTACGAGTGCTGCTGCCCCTGGGCTGCTCCTCTCTCCCCTTGTGGGGCAGCTCAGAGAGCAGCAGGAGCCACCCCAGCCGTGCCTGGCAGCGCTGCCCCGTGCAAGGGCTCCCAGACAGCTTTTACTCTCAATGAAGTTTTCTGCTGCATCACTCCCAATCTTGTTCCAATGCACTCTGGGCTCAGCTTTTTGCGCCCTCTCAGCTGCTGCACCCACCTCTGTTTGCTTCTTGGGAGAGATCCTTTGGCAGGGCTGTTGCTATGTACCTCATCTGCCTTATCCTCCTTCCTCCTAAGGGATCACACAATGCTCTGGGTTGGAAGGGACCCACAAGGACCATCGAGTCCAACTCCTGACCCTGCACAGGACACCCCCAACTTTCACACTGGCATTGGCCAGATGCTTCTGGAATATAGTCAGGCTGTGACTGCTTCCCTGGGGAGCTGTTCCAGTGCTCCACCACCCTCTGGGGGAAGAACCTTTGCATGATGCCCAACCTAATCTTCCTGCCAATTCCCTTGGGTTCAGAGGGAAGAGCTCAGTGCCTGCTCCTCCTCCTCCCCTTGTGAGGAAGCTGCAGAGCACGCTGAGGATGACTCTGAACATCTAACCCTGCAGTGGGGTGAACAGCAGGCACAGTGCTCAGTGCAGTACAGGGTTGCAGGGAAAAAACTGCTGCCTGATAGATAATGTACCCAGAAATGAGAGCTACCTTTTGTGTGCCCTGGGTAATCACCAAAGACAAATTTGGGTGCATCATCATTAGTGATGCCTCCTGCTAATGCAGCTTAAGTGCTAATTCTTGTAGTGATTCTATTGTAACAGCAAGAGGTTTATCTCTAATTGGGTTTCATGCTCTAAATGCTTTGATGACAAAGGTTTGAACAGGTGAGGCATGCCTTATAAGAGCTGAATAAATATCTGTGTAGCATTGACTCTAATTACCCACTGCCCCTTCCAGACGTTAAGAAAGAAATTGAGGAGCTTGGGCTGACAGAGATTGGGAAAAGATGATAGAACACAATGAATGTGTTTGGATTTTGGCTTTCACTCTTAGCAATATCAGCTTGTTGTTGGGTTGATGGGGTGAGTTGGTTTAATCAAGAAACCTCAGGCTTTGGTGGAGAAAAGCCTGGATGGTGCCAGTGATCTGCCTGGCACAGTTTGCTGTCACTGCATCCTGGGAATCCCTGTGTGGTGTGGGAACACTCTCTGCACCAGCTGAGCTCCTCAGACCTCTCTGGATTGCCAAAGGTGTCAGTAACGTATCGCCCCTCGTTGCTAACACACTTCTAAAATGTTAATAGCAAGTAAATTACTTTTCTTTTTATACTTCTTAAAATAAGATTTCTCCCTACAAGATGGTGCCTCTGCCTGTTGTTACCCTGCCTCTCCTTTATTACAGTCTATATTAGATGGACTATAGAGATCTCACTCAGATTTCATGAGAAACATTTTATATATAACAATTTTCCTAGAGTCAAATGGATCGGACACTTCTGGAGGCCTCTTTTCCATTCCCTCACAGAAAGACAGCAGAAATTTTAAGCACCTGGTAATACTCTGACCTGGATGTGGGGCTCGTGTCCTCACAGCTAGGCTTGGGGCTGAGCATCTCCTGTGGGCTGAGCAGCTCTCAGAGGCTGTGCATGTCTCAAGGGCTGAGCATCTCTAGGGTCAGGAGCACGTGGAGCAGGTTTGATATCAGCAGACCAAGCCCTAAGCTCTTAGGAGCTGCTTTTTTTCCACATGGTTCAAGTCCCAACCACTTACCTGAGGAGCAGCTGACCATGCCAAGTTCCTTCTGCTTCCTGGCCAGCCACAGAGCAGCTGCAGGCCTTTATTTTTACTGGTTTCTCAGCTATGTATTGGCAGCCTCCACAGACGCAATAGCAGGACATTGATTTTACCAAGGGCAAAATATCTTCTCTCTTCAAAATCACATTAACCAAGAACTGCTCAAACATCTTGTCCTGACCTGAGAAACATGAGGTGGTGCCACCACCGAGCTGCTCACATCCCAAGGAGGTACTGGAAAGGTTTCCCTTGCATAGCAGCTTTAATTAAAGGGAATTTTGGGTCCAGGCAAGATAAATTTATGGAGGGAAGAGCACATTGCATTCCCTTGTGCTGGGATTTGCATATCACGTTGAGGAAAACAAGCCAAGCCAAGCATTGCTATAAATCACCCAAGCCAGAAGGGTGTACTTTGTTCCTGCCCCAGGCAGGAGACACTTGCAAGTAAATACAAGAAAAGCCTCGAGTCCTGTGAAGCCTTGTTTGGGTTTGCTTGTGCCGCTCCGCCATGGTGTTTTGGTCATGCCAAGCACTTCAAAGCTCTTCTTGGGTCTGTCCTTAGCTTTATTTCCCCCCTCTTACCATGTGGCCCCATGAAGTGGAGGTGGTGGCAACTCGTCCCTCTCCTCTGGAAAGGGCTGGGACCTGAGGCATGGGGAAGGTGCAACCTGTGTTGCCCTGCAAAGGTGTTGGAGCTGAGTGCAGGAGGTGCCACTTCCCCAGGGAGAGGCAGCAGATCGATCGTCGCTCCCTGAGCAGGCAGCGCTCCCTTTGCCAGTGACACTTAGCTGGTTTGCCTCTTCTTTGCTGGCACATCTTCCCCCAAACATTAGCTGGTTTCTGGCTCCAGCATTTCAGAGCAAGTAAGGACACCGACTCAGGCGATGTTACAATGAGATGGCAGATGAGACTGAAATTGGAGTGTTTGTAAGCACTGCAGAATATTTAGGAGAATTCAAACCAGCAGAGCCTTTAATTCAGGCTGAGATTTTCTCTGCTTGAGGTTATTGGATGTGCCTGAGTTCTCAGCAGAAAGCAGATCATTCATCCTTTACAATCCCCTTTTCCCCCTCCCTTCTCCTTTCCTGCCTCTCCAGCATAGGTGGGAAGCAGAGAAATGTGTGCATTGTACCTGTGCTGTTAATGTGCTCTGGCTCCAGAATTACACCCCACATCGTGCAGCACTTGGGAAAAGCCTCCTTGTAACAGGTGAGGGCTTATGCAGCGACAGAGCATTGCGTCCCTGGAATGGCATCCCTCCCCTGGGATTAGTGCCTGAATGTGCTCGGATCTGTCAGGGCCGTGAAAGTGCCCTTGCTCAGTAACCGAGAGGCAAATATGTGAGAAATAGGATTGCTTCTAAAAATAGCAGGAGGCTCATGAGAACACTGTTTGTCACCGTGGTGGGTGGCGTGAAGGCTGCCCTTTGCTTTCCAGCAATGGAGAAATAATCCTAGCCCACTCCTGGCCCATTGCTAGCAAGCAGAAAAGTGCCTTTAGTGGGAAGTTTGAATTCCATGAAGGGTTATTCATTGTTTTTAGTCCCCTCTTGCCTTCCTAGAGAAGCCTGCAGATCAGCCATCAATCATAACCCATAAGCTTCTTCATGTCTCACATCCAACTGCTTGTGCAACTGCCCACCACCCCAAAGCCTATCAAATTCAGCTCCTTCCAACCGAAAGCGTGTATCACTGCTCCCAGGCTCTCTTCCTGGGAAAAAATAGCTGTTCCTTGTGCTATTTCTGGGTGACTCCGTAGGCACCTCCCATGGATGCGCTGTTATGTTTGCTGCTAAAGCACATTAACATCTCCAGAGAACTCTAGTTGTCAGCTAAAGCCCCAAACAGTTACGTGCAGCTGAATTTTAAGCACCAGAGTCAACAGCGTTAATCACGCGCTTAAACGAAGCACTTTCGTAAGTCTGCGGGATCAAGGTCTTAAACTGTAAGATCCTTGGCGCGGGGTCTTTCATTGTATGTGTAGAGATTAGCATTCAAATAAAAAACATTACTAAGAACTGCCCAAACAGTGCAGATAATACCCTGGTCTTTGAGGAAGCACAGTCAATGGGTATTAGAGCAGGGGGCAGCAGGGCAGGAAGGACCCGGTGCTTGTCAGGTGCTTCTCGGTGCTCCCCTCCCATTTATTGCTCTTCCTGGTGCTTTCCAGGCTCCTCTGCCTGGTGCACAGGTTCCCAGATGCTTGCTGTATGGTAGATGAATTAAGTTATCCTTTCCGGTAAGTGCATTTCTCAGTCACATTGTTCGCCAAAGGAGCTGTGAAATCCTCGCAGCATTTCCTCTTGTGCATAATGTCACATTTCCCAAGCTCTTCTCCCTCTTGCCTCCCTTCCATCAGTCTTGTGTGCAGAGCTGAGTATGCCCACGAGCAACGGCACAAAATATGCATGATATGCTCCATCATGTAGGACCAAATCATTTGCTCCCTCTATAAATCTATAGCCAAATCACTTTGTTTCCACATAAGAATCTCATGCTGTGTAAAACTAAAGGAGGAAATAATCGTGTGTCTGTTGAGATGTTTATCTCAATCATTTGCAGTTCCACCAGCTCCTTGGCTTTTAATGAGTGGAGAAAAAAAAAAACCACCCTCCCCTCCTGCAGCAAGGGTTTGGCAGAGGGAAATGCAAATGTGTTCCCCTCCCTTAGTTTGCCGTGGTGCTGTAAAACAGCAAACTTAATAAATCCCGCACAATTGGGCACAAGTCTTGTTTCCTTAAAAGCGATGTTCTCTATAATTGTCTATGACACAACATGCTACATATTAGTTATTTTTCCCTTAGTAGATCATCAGAGCACAGTGAAGCATTGCAGCCGAGGTAATTGAATGTCTTCTTTAAAACAATACGCTGCAAAAAGTCTCATGACAAGTGCCAGTGTCTTATTTTAAACAAGCAATAGCAGGGATTTGGAGGAAGGGGATTGGCTCTGGAAGAGAGGGGGCGTTTTAGGCTGTGGACAAGCAGGGTCTTTGTGGTGTGATGCGGGTGAACATGCTCAAGCTGATATTTTTGAGAAGTCTGATGTAGATGAGAAACACTTTAATTCATGCTAAAGCCACAGGGGGACCTCAATTTTAACTGTGATGATGGAATATGCTTTCAGTTTTATGCTGCCCTGTCTGTGCTGGTCCCTTCAAGCCTGTCTGCTGGAGCAGGGCAGTGGGGCAGGCTGTGATGATCCCTTCCCCAGGGCAGCCTGGCCAAGGGTGGCCAGGGACTGAAAGAGCTGTGCTCTGCATTTAGAGTGCTTCCTTCAAACTTCATGTGTTTGGGATCTTTTATAATTGAGTGAGAAAAAGGCTGGCAACGTATGATTGCAGCCCAGAAAGCCAGCCCCATCCTGGGCTACATCCAAAGCAGTGGGACCAGCAGGGAGAGGGAGGGGATTCTGCCCCTTTGCTCTCTAAGACCTTACCTGAAGTCCTATGGTCAGTTCTGGAGTCCTCAGCACAGGAAGGAGATGGAGCTGTTGGAGCAGGTCTAGAAGAGGCCACAGAGCTGATCCAAGGGCTGGAGCATCTCTGCTGTGAGGACAGGCTGGGAGAGGTGGGGTTGTTCAGCCTGGAGGAGAGAAGGCTCTGGGGAGACCTTAGAGCAGCCTCCCAGTATTGAAAGGGGCTCCAGGAAAGCTGGGGAGGGGCTCTGGATCAGAGAGTGCAGGGGTAGGATGAGGGGGAATAGTTTTCAGCTGAAAGAGGAGAGATTGAGATGAGATCTTAGGGAGAGATGTTTTGCTGTGAGGGTGGGAAGGGTGTGGCCCAGGTTGCCCAGAGTAGTGGGCAGCCCATCCCTGGAGGTGTTCAAGGCCAGGTTGGATGGGGCTTGGAGCTCCCTCATGCAGTGGGAGGTGTCCCTGCCCATGGCAGGGGAGTTGGAACTGGATGGGCTTTGAGGTCCCTTCCAAACCATTCCATGATTCTATGATGGATTTTGGGGAGTGACAAGCAGCCCTGTGCCCTGGAGCTGCAAACACCACTGGAGAGCTGTGAGAGGAGTGAACCCAGAGGCTTCCCCAGGCATCTTGGCATCCCTGTGCGTATTTATGCATTTGCATGTTCGTACAACTGTAGTTGTATGTTGTTGAAAGGCTATATTCTCTCTGCAAGGTGTGACATTTTCTGGAAGGAATTTCAAAGGGCTTTGTGCAAGGTGTTAAATAAGCTCTTAAGTAAAATTGAAACAGAGACTGTTGAAGTAAAGTGAATATTTAAAAATGTATGTGTACATTTAATTAGTCCAGGAGCAGTGATAATATGAACCACTAAGACACATTTATTAAAACTAATGCAAGACAAAATATATCTTCAAATTTTGATGTGATAAAAAGACTGTTAAAACATAAAAAGTTTCCCTCTAGGGTTTTCTTTTATTTTTTCCTTTCTTTAAGCATGTCACAAATCCTGGGAAGGAATAATTCATTTCCTTTTTTCCCATTTACTTCAGTCCCTCTCACTCCCGTTTTGCTACTGAGAGATGAAGGAAAAGGTAAAATCCCTGACAGTTTTCCCTGGTTTCAAAATTTGGGTCTGAGCTGGGTATGAAAAATTAAAACTGTCATGAAAAACTGTAAATATGCTTCATGGTTTTCCTCCCACTAAAAAAAGAGAATCCCAAGATGAGGAGCCAAACCCCCGCGCTGGGTGGTGGAACCGGTACCCGTCCTGTCCCATTGTCTCCCCAGGAATGTGTCTGCTCCTCACTGCTGGAACCATCCCTCCCATGAGGAGATTTAAATGTGACACCAGCGCTATCTCAGCAGCAGGGCACAGGAAGAAAAGGTGTTTCCTTCTTTTGCTAAACACAGAATCAATCCCTCGTGTAGTCTCTCTCCTCTTGTCCTTTCAATTCCTTTTGTTGTTGGAGCTTGGTCTGAGCCCACAAACTGGAATTGATTCTGTCTCCTGTGTTGGCTGGAGGTACCAATCCACCACCACCTTTCTGCCCCTGCCTTGCCTGGTTTGTGATGGTCACTGGCTCTGGGAAAACAAGGTGTGATACGACCTGTCCTGGGTGAAGAACAAGGTGTGACGCAGTGAGTCTTTCTGCAGAGCCCCCTTCCAAAGGGTCACTCTTCATCTCTGAGAGCCTCTGGGCTCTGCCTGGCATCAGGGGTGGCCCTGAGGGACAACAGGTCCTGCATCCCTCCCTATGAAGGGACCATGGCTTGAGGCCATCCTGGCTGCAAGGGCTGGAGAGTATTTCACAGCTGGTGACCAGGCACGAGCTGAGCCAAGGCAAGAGGTGAGGAGTGGCTTGGGAATCCTGGTTGGACCTCACTCCAGGTAGGCATGCAGCACGTGGGGTGCTATGTGGGTGAACATGGGAACCTTGCCCTGGCACATATCTTTGAGCTACACAAGCTCCTCTGAGAGCCTGGTTTTCTCACCTCCACAATTATTTTTATTTACTGTTTGCTAATCCTGTTACCGGAATGGGAAAAGAAAAGACTAATTCACTTTAACTCCAATGACATGTTAATAATTGCTGTATTGACAAGAGCAGGCTGCCTGATGACCTTAAACAAGCACCCAAATCCTCTGTCGAACTGTTTGACCTTTTAAGCCAGTTCAGATTCTCCTTGCAGAAGAAACCAGTGTCCGCTTTGATTTAGTGCAGGAAAATCCCCCTTAACCTTCAGGTGTCGGTGAGGATGTGTTTAATTTACAGCAAAGCCAAGTCATGATCAGCAGGAGAATGAAAAAGTCCTTCTGTGGTGGAAAGTTATTACCACTCCCTCCACAGTGATGATCTCTCCAGCTCAACAAGCCAATACCTCTTTAATTATTGAAAAGAAGCTTTCAACAAGAGGATGTGGAACTACTGAGGTACAGGAACAGCAGCCACAGGCTCACCTTCTGCAAAACACCACTGTGGGGTCTAAGCAGGGTGGCCTGTGGTCATCAGAGTGCTCCAGGCTGCAGAGGAACCTCTGCTCTGTGGAGGGACATTTGCATTTCTCATGCACATCCTGGTCAGCAGCCTCTGCTCTTGATTTAGCTCTTAAGATAGATGGAAGGATGATTCATAGTGCACAATGCAGGGGATCCCACCGCTGCTCGCCTGTGTGCAAGAACAGTTCAGGATCTGTCTGCAGATCCCAGGGTCTCCATCAGTCTCAGGGACACAGGAGCAGCAGATTCAGTCTTTAAGCTGGGAATTCACAGAATGGTTTGGGTCGGAAGGGACCTCAAAGCCCATCCAGTTCGCACTGGATCAGGGGGCTCATAGTCCCATCCAATGTGGCCTTGAACACCTCCAGGGATTGGGCAGCCACAACTTCTCTGGGCAACCTGGGTCAGGGCCTCCCCACCCTCACAGCAAAACATTTCTCCCTAAGATCTCATCTCAATCTCCCCTCTTTCAGCTCAAACCGGTTCCCCTCATCTTGTCCCCGCGCTCCCTGATCACAAGTCCCTCCCCAGCTTTCCTGGAGCCCCTGTCAGTCCTGGGAGGCTGCTCTAAGCTCTCCCCAGAGCCTTCTCTTCTCTAGGCTGAACAACCCCACCTCTCTCAGCCTGTACAGAAGGTGCCTGCTGACAGCTGGGCTTTAGCCAGGATGAGCCTTGTCCCCAGGGTGCTCCCAGGCAGTGAGAGGAGTCCTGCAAGCCCATCTCCTCCCATCGCTGACTCTCCTTTCTGCAGCTCCAGCTGGAGTGCAGAGCAGCACTGACAGAGCACCTGGCTGGTCCACTGAAGCACTTCTCCAGGCAGATATCAGCACCACATTACTTTAGGTACCAGTGGATTTGTGGGTTTGTCCCCAGATGGGTTTCTGGGGAAGTGCCCAGCTGGCTGCCAGCCGTGGGCTGCGCTGGGGCACAGCTGTCTGTGAGCAGCAGGAAACTGCCACAAACAACTGAATGTCCTTTAAATTATCACTGGGGTCAGAAGCTTCATTCTTGGAGATGGATCCCAGAGTACCCAGGGCACAGCAGCTGAACAGGGTGTGCACAAACATCCCCTCTGGTCTCAGATTAAAGGAGAGAGGCATCACCCTGAATGCATAGCTGACACTAGGGGCACGATCAGCCTTCTCTTGAGCAGTGCAGACCCGCTGTGGTGATTTACACTATGATGCTCTCCAAGCACTTCTGGAGGAGTGGGTGTCCAGCTGTTGATGCTGCAGAGGTGACCCTGCTGTGGCCAAGAGCCTTGCTAAGTTTTCTCGGTTATACCGGTGGAGAAAGGCAGAGCGAATAAAGGCTGCTCAGCAATTATCAGTAGGGAAATTTGAGACTTCACCAGGCTGCTTAATTAAGCCCCCATGTGGCCTCTTGGAGATTCATCACACGGCACTGAAAATTGTTCCCACCATCCTCTCTCCCCTTGGAAGGGCAGAAGCACCAGAAGAGCCGTTGTTTAGGATTTTTGGACCTCAGCAGGAACTGGCACCGCCGTGCCGTAACGTGGGGTGCAGAGCAGGCTGGTCCAACAGGAGGGATGCAGATTTATTCTGATGGGAATGGTGCACTCCACGCCTGCAGAAACAACTCTCATCACTCCTTTTGCCTGCTCCCCCCCTTAGGGTAAAGCCAGGAGCAGCTCTCAAATCCACGCCTGCCCTTTTGTCCAGAGCCCTCATTAGAAAGAGATCTGAGTCCCAGGGGAGAAGAAAGGCGAGGAGATGGGGAGAACTGAGAGATGGAGTGGGGGCACGAGAGGTGGGAGAAACCCAAGGGTGGCCTTTGCCCTATTTCTCCCCCTGTTCATCTCCTGCCTCTGCCCCAAACAGGTTTGTCTGAGCCCCCCAACAACTGTGCTATCGCTCGCAGGGTGCCTCTGTGCCAGCCCCCACCCTGGCCGTGGAGCGAGGGCAGCCTGGCAGCAGGGGAGGCTGGAGGAGCTGCTTTGTAGAACTGAAGAAACTCCTCTGCCACAGAGCCTGCGAGCTCATTTACATACTCCTAGTTTAATTCTCCTAGGGTATGCAAATATATGCAAACAGCAATCCAGAGAGAGTCAGAAATAGCACAGAACATTAAAATCACCCTACTTGAATATTGTTTTATGCAAACGATGTACGCACGCAGTGTGTAGCTGATTTAAATAGAAGCAATGTCAGCATGGCAGTTATTTACCCTTCCAATGATCTTAGCAATTTTTTTTATTAAACTTATATAAAATATATTGAACAGGCACCAAGAATGTTGAGAGTATTTTAATGGTAGCCTTAACTAACACTAACGAAAGGGCAAACTTTTCCAGCTGTCCGTGCACAAAGGGCAGTTAAGTGTTATTTTTCATCATTTGCCATTTGCATGAACGATACACAATTTGTAAACCCAACCTCTGCTGTTATTGATTACCCAAACGCCTTTTCTGGCACCTCAGAGGGAGATCAGACCCTGGTGCAGTGCAGAATTGTGTGGATTTGATGCTCCCACGGCGCGAGGACACGGGTGTCCCCCTGTGGGTGACCCCTCAGTCTGGCTCCATCCCTGACCCACACGAGGCTGGGGGCAATGGGATCCCATTACGTGTTCTGAGTTCCCTAAAAGCTCACAGCTGTGGAAGCTGAGGATGGGGAAGGCTGTTACTGACTCGCTTCGGGAGGAGCAAAGTGAAACCTCCTCGGGGATTAGGGAGGGCAGGCTGTGAGATTACAGCATCCCCCGAAAATGCGCTTGCTCGAGGGGCTTTGCGCGGGTTGGGAGCGGCGCCAGCGGCTGCGCGGCAGCGGGTGCAGGGCTGGCCCTTCCATGCCAGCACCGTCCCTGCTTCCCAGGGGTCCACTCAGGGTGCTGTGTGCCCACCATGGGCTGGGATCAACACTGCTCGGACCCGTCCGAGATGAGCTCCTTTTCAACTCTCATATTGCACGGTCTTGGATTCATGTAGCTCATTTATAAACCATGGTCTAGGCATCACCCAGCCCAGCTACGGATGCTTGAGACCAGCTCTCCATCTGCACTGGAAATTGATGTCTAAAGCCCTGTTCTACAGCCTGGGAGCACTGGAAAAGCCCTGTGCACGCTGGGCACACGTTGTGTCCCTCGTCAGGGCAAGGACATGAGAACAGACGCCTGTAGGCCGAGAGCAGCCTCCAAGTGAGCCCCAGGGCCGTGACATAAGGGACAACCCAGACCCTCCTGGGAAACACAGCTCCTGCCCTGGGACTTGCCTCCTCCAGATGCCTTCATTGGGCATCTTTCCCTAGAACTGTGCCCACTGGCTCCCTGTTCCCTGGGGCCACCCCTGCCCTGGGGGAAAGCCAGGAGCTGGGGGGCTTGGGAGTGGCACAGCCATGGGTCACAGTCACGATCCCCCCAGTGCTTCCCTGTGCATTAAACGGTGCTGACAAACGGACAGATGAGACATCTCCAGCCACACACTCGGCATCTTGACCAGAGAGTACATGAAAGTGAAAGGAGAAAGAGGAAGGGGAGTGAATGAGCGGGAGGCAGCGCTGGAGCGGAGCGTGCGGTGCAGATGGCTCTATACATCATGTGACAGACACTATTTGTGCTCTATCATGTGTGTGCCACAGAGCTTATCTCCCCCAGCCCCGGCGAGGTGTGAGCCGAGCGGTACGACAGGGCCTTCCTCCTGATTAAACATCAAGGCCTTGACGGATGAGCCCTGCACGGAACATTACTTGGGCACGGGTGGAGGAATCCCATCAAACCCTGGGGGATGTGAGCAGCCCCCTGCACCTTGAGGGGCATCCCTGGACCAGGGCTGGCACTGAGCAGGGTCCTGCCAGACCCTCTCCCTATTACAAAGCAAGGACAGAGCCTCAGCACTGAGCGTGGGCGCTCAGGCAGCTGGGAGGGTGCCACTGGCACTGTCCTTGGAAGATACCCCTCTGTCTCCTTCACCTGCAAACACCCCAAGGGAGCTTCTGTGGACTGAGACACGGGCAGCCGAGATGGGTCTGACCCAGCCCCTGACAAGCACAGCCAGAGCCCCTTGTGCAGCACCAGAGAAGCCCACCCTGCTCTGGCTGCAGCAGCCGGAGGCTCTTCCTGTGCTGACAAGTTCTGGAGTGCCACTAAGTCAAATTCTAAGGCTTTTGCTCAACATTTCTGCAGTTCAATAAATGTTTCTAAAGTCCCTTTCTCCACCAAGATTTCTGCCAGGTGCCTCCACACATGAAACCGCACAGCTGAAGAGAGGAATGGGCATAAAATGCATTTTGTTTGCTTCAATTCATTTTAAATATTATTGTGCCAGGCTATTTGAATGATTATGGATGCAGAGGAAATTACTGTACGGTATAGTTTTTCAATCAAGCTCACAGTTGCATTTTATCACTGTTTCTGTTAAAGACATGCTAGAGGTTTTATTTTTGCCTCTAAAGCCCCATCTCCGTGGAGGCAGTTAAACATCTAATTTTCAAATACATTTAGAACAAAAAGACTCAGAAGGAATTGAGGAAAATATCGTGCATCTGTGCCAGTCTGAAGGGGAGCATGTTGCAGCAGGCAGCGTGGAGCTGGAAGTCACATTGCATTATCACCACGTGTCAAGGGCTTCCAGCAGCCCAGGGAAGACCCATGCACACCCATGCAGGTGCCTGCATACAAATGCCTGTGCTAGAGGCAGCTGGACACGGTGCTCTGCAGGCTGTGCTCGCTAAAACCACTTCACCACACCAGGAGAAGTCATGTCCAGCCCTGAATTTCACCTTAGGGGATGTGGAGGCTGGAAGAGCCCACGGGAGAAACACAGAAAGGAGCTTTTCTCTCTGCTGTGAATGTCACTGTCTATATAGGAGTTACCTGTTCATGATGTCTGCAAGTGCAAGGAATTACTGTCAGCTATGTTAGACAAGCATTGGTATGTCTTGCATAGCACCTAAATTGCAGCCTTCTTTTCCAGTCCATTGGTGGTATTTTCAGATGGGCATCAACTGAAACTGGATGCACATATTGGAAGCGTTATTTGAAGATCAGCAACACCCATTGCATGGCTTTATTGTGGGGTATGGTAGAGCAAAGCAGAACTGAACAGTCTGGTTGGATGCAAAAGAGTTCTTCCTTGCTGTTGCTGGGCACTGAGCAGCATCCTGCAGGAAGTGTGGGTTTGGTAGCCTGAATGTGTAAGAGAGTTTGTCTGAGGAGGGTGGAATTACTCCTGGCAGGGGGTCCTGCCTGCGGCTGTGCCTCCTTTACAGCCCTCTTTAGCTCAGGGGCCTTTTGCTGGTTCCTTGCCCGGGAATGATTTTCTCCATACCAGTCAGTGGTTGGAAGAGGACGGCTCCTGGAAAGCCCGTGTGCCAGCTGAGTGCTGCCTGTGCCCCCAGCCCTGGCTGCTTTCATGGGGCTGCTCCTCGGGGTGGGCAGCTGCAGCCTTGCCAGCAAGCATCGTGCTCCCACTGCCTTATTTTAAACCCTCTTGGGGGTGAAAACCTCACTGCTTATTTCTGGTACTTCTTCCATCCCATTTCAGATTACTGGTTTCTTTATTAGTAAGGTGGGAAATGTCTCCTGTACAGAAAGCTGCTGGCAAGCCACTGAAGCCCACCTGGAGTCCTGTGTCCAGTTCTGGAATCCCCAACATAAGGAGATGGAACTGAGGGTGGGGAGGTCCTGGCCCAGGTTGCCCAGGGAAGTGGTGGCTGCCCCATCCCTGGAGGTGTTCAAGGCAAGGTTGGATGGGGCTTGGAGCCCCCTGATCCAGTGGGAGGTGTCCCTGCCCATGGCAGGGGGGTGGCACTGGATGGGCTTTGAGGTCTCTCCCAGCCCATTCTGTGGTTCTATGCTGTGCCAAGCAGCAGGGCTGAAGCGTGGCCCATGCAGAGTGTGATGGGTGCAGGAGGACCACTGGGTGCAGGGCTGAGCTGGGTCATCCCTCGCTGGATACCCCGAGCCCCTGTCCCTCCTGCAGCCCCCATTCCTCCTGCAATGCCGATGGAGCAGTGGGTTCCTGCCCCCCTGCACAGGGGAGCCCACCTGCCCCGCAGGGCTGTACCCCTACAAGTGCAAAGGTCTGGGGATGATCCCTGGTGTCCCAGAAAAAGAGTAATCTCTCCGAGAGCCTAACAACAACAATTATCAATGTAGATGTTAGTGTTTGTATCACTCAGAGCCTTTGGAGTGGTTTTCAATTGGGACCCAGTGTTTATTCAGGGAGATCCTTGCTGCTGTGACCTTCCTGAACTGCCACATTCCTTTTAATTATGACTGGCAGCTCATGGAAATCTGGGCCCTTGATTGGCAGCTCAAGTAACTTTCTTCCTTCCCACAATTCTTCAGGTTCCTTCCCATCAATAGACATAATGTTGGCTACTTTTCTGGGATAAATAGCAACCTTTGCCCCCCTCCTTTTTTTTGGCAAACGCTCAACACTTCATTCTTTTCAGAAAGCCCCTTGGAATGCAGCTCAGAAGGGCCTCAGCAGTGCTGCCCTCCTCCTCCTCTTTCTCCTCCTCCTCCTCCTCCTCCTCCTCCTCCTCCTCCTCCTTCTCCTCCTCCTCCTCCTCCTTCTCCTCCTCCCCACAGTTCCTCAGCTCCCGGCCTGAGGACTTTTGTGCGAGAGCAAACAAAGGCTCATTGGCAACACTTCTGGATTTCATTTTAAAATACATTTGTCACTCTGGAATAAAATAAACTGATTTTTCTGCTGTTTTTTTTTTTTTTTTTCTTAACTCCTCCCTCTCAGGTTTCCCTGCAAGCAGCTCTGATACTGGAATTGCTGGACAAAGATATGCAAAGTGTGCTTGCTCTGGGGCTGCTTTGCTTCGTCTGTGTTTGGTGGAGATGCAGAATGACTCCCATGCTCCGCCGCTCCGTTCAGATTGATCTGTCCTGTGCTTGGAGCCCAGAACGCTCATCCTTCTCCCTGCTCCTCCCTCTCCAGGCTGTTCCTCTGACCCTCTCCTTGTGGATGCAATTGTTGAGCTCAACCAGCACCCAGGAACCCACAACCCGATTCCACTTTGTAGCTCTTAAGATAATTCTTCAAAACCACCTGAGTGACGCAAAAGCTCAAACCAGAAAATGCATTTGGCTCACAGGGATGCAAATGCTGTTAATTTTCAATGAGAACAAGGTGGCTTCTGAACAGGGGCCTTGAGCTCGGAGGTGCCTTTGAGGAAGGGCTGTCCCAGTCTTTGGGGTGCCCTCCTCTGAGCACTGGGTGGGCATGGAGAAATGTGCTGGGCAGGGCAGGGCAGGGCAGCCGGCACGGGCGGCGTTTGCTGCCACTCGCTCTGCATCTCAACAATTAAATGAAACCCAGCCTCAGCTCCTAAGAGCTTCTTGTGCTGAACAATAGACAGTTACAAAAGGATTTGAAAAATGATGAAGAGAATACTTGAAGGTTGTATTTTAAAAGAGAAGAGGAGGCTCCCGAGCTGCAGAAATTGCTTGTGTGCACAATACAGACATTCACCCTTCTGCATCAGCCCCAAACTGAGGAGTGTTTTAAAAAGAGATGATAGATCTCAGCGCTTTCTCTGTTTCTCAAGAGCAGAGTGGATGAGAAGACAATTAGGAAAATATGATATCATTTGTATTTTCAGGAATACTTGAAGGATTCTCACTCTCTGCTGGGGGAAATGGGATGGGAGACACCCAGCATTGCTGGATGAGCCCTGAGAGCACAAGGGGTTGAATAGGGGAGCTGCTGCTCCCAGGGGTCTTCTGTCACCTGGCAGCACCTTCACACTTCATAATTAAAGTTTTGTTATTTTTGCTTTGTATTATAAAATAAAAGACATTTTATGACTTTTCCTCTTCCAGAAAAACTCTCCTTTTCAGAAATGCAAGATCTCTTTTAGCACAGAGTGGATATTTTACAGCCAGAGGCTGCCTCCTTACAAGGTAGTCACAAAAAGTTTGTGGCTTTCACATAAACAACCTCCTTTACAAGGTCTCGGTGGCTGTTTTTGAGTGAATACACCTTTGCCAGGCTTTTGGTTAACTTCTAAGCATCTGAGTTGATCCTCACTCTTAATTCTATGGCTTATGTTGTTAAAAAAATGAAACTTGTATTCCATTTACAGCTGACTCTGTATTTCAAGGTGCTGCTGAGGCTCAGATGCCCTCGAGTGATGCCAACAAGGGCTGAAGGGCTGCAGGTGGCTCTGGGGTGCGGTGGGGGTTTGCAGGGCTCTGGTCACAGGGGGTGCTGGGTGCACCAGGTGCTTTCTCTTCCCACATCCCCTTTGCCACAGGCAGACCCTCCGTGCTTAAATACACAGAGAGGAAAAGCAACAGAGCAGACGGGGGGCTCGATATGGTATTAATGGAAATACATCTTCCCCTGTTGTTATTTGCAGCTTGTGGGAGCTGTGCAGAACCACAGAGAAAGGACCAAAAAGAGTTTCTTGCATAATCCTCTCTGCTTCCCTCCAGTGCAGGGCTGCACACTCAGTCCAGACCCGCTCTTGGAAACAGAAACTCAGCCCCAGCTGCTCCTGGTCAGGGTCTGGGGTTTGGCAATGGACCTGCCCCGTTTACCCAGGCCTGTTCCTGAGCTGCACAATACAATAAATTGTGTTAACTGATGGCAGACAAGGAGGAGGTGATCTGGGACTTCAGTTTCCTACAGCAAATAACATTTTCTGTGTGTTTGCAATGAGCTGCTCTCAGGTTAATGACACCCAGCAGTGCCAGCGAGGGCTGGGCTCAGCCCCGGCGTGCTCTGCTCTTCCCTGTTTGCACACATCAGGATCCTCCATGTAGAATCCTAGAATCCTTTAGGTCAGAAAGGACCTGTAGGATCATCAAGCCCAACTGTAAACTTCACACTGCCAACTCCACCACTAAACCATGTCCCTCAGGACCATATCTACACGACTTTTCAATCCCTCCAGGGATGGGGACTCTGAGCAGCCTGTCACCAGTATTTTGCAGAGCCAGGTCCACCCAGCCTGCAAGGGGCAGAGTGGCTGCTGCAGGAGCTTCCCCACACTCAACTGGGCAGGACTTGCCCAGCCCTGCTGCAATCCCCATAACCCACTGATTTCTTTCCCCTTCGAGCTCCCGCTCCTGCTCATAATTGTTGCTTTCCCCTTGGCTGGCATGGGAGCAGCTCTTGTCACAGCCTTTGTGGACCTCACCCTGCACAAAGATGAGGAAACCAGGAGTGATGGGGTGGGCTGTGAGGAGAGCACCCAGCACTGGGTGGCTGTGCTGGATCCACAATGCCAGCACCTCCTGCAGCCCCCAGGGACTGGTGACAGCCCTTATTTCTCATGAGTCTCTCTCTCACCACTGCTTGTGAGCTGTGCCGAAGCTTGTCCATAGCTGGGGTGGTTTGTAAGAGGCTTTGTCTGTGCCTGCCCTCCTCTGTGCAGTGGTGGTGAGCCTGGCAGGGACAGGGCAACCTTCCTCATGGAACAGGGAGGAATGTCATTGTCCCCACGTTTCTGTCAGGTTTGGTTGAAATCTGCCAGGACATTAAAAAGTTATTATAACAGACATGTAGCCAGACACAGACAGGCATGGACAGTCTGATCACTTAAATTGCATTCCATTAGAAAACTGAGCTAAACTCATTCTGGATCTTACTTTCCTCTCCTTATAGCCCCGGTGTTGTTCTGCTTTTCATGTCTATCCTGACTGGAGAGACTGGTTTCAATAAACTGTAATAGCTTCCAACTCTTTTCTAAACTCCAGCTTGTGCCCACGTGTGCGGAGCAGCGAGCTCTGCCCTGGGCTGGCTCTGCCCGGCCAGCTTGGCTGAGCAAGGGGCTTCTAATGAATGAACATGCTAAATGAGAACTTGTGAGAAGTGGAAACAAGATGGGCAACAGAGGAGGAATGTGAAACCATTGCTTAGGCCCTTAGGGATGAATCCAAGAAGGTGCAAACCTACGTGGAGCTAAAGGCAGAGAGGGACATGAGGGGTAACCACAGGCTTTGGGCAGCTTTGCTGGCAGCTAGGGGATGCTGGAGAAGCTGTGAGCCTGTCAGGGCATGTGAGACAGTATAAGGTGATGAACAGTGCAGAAAAGGCTGAACAGCTGATTTTTGGAGTCACTCTGCCCATATTGTCTGGTTTTGGAAGGGGAGAAGGGGGCTGGAGGGCTTCATTGTGCCGATGCTATTGCAGGGCTACTGCCTGTCACCTAACAGGAGTGACAGCCAGACTCCTGCCTCTCAGACCCTCTCCTTGTGTCACCAAGGAATGCTTTCAGCTGCATCCCAACTTTCTGTAGGTGTCACACATACCCTCCATTCTCTTCCCTACTTCCTCACAAGTCTGATCTCTGCCTCCCATCCGAGCCCCTGCTCATGCCCAGGCTGGAGCTCCCAGTGTGCAGACACTTGGATACTTGTTTAACTCATTCCAGCTCCACCTTTATTTAGCAGCTTTCCCCCTTTTACACCCAGGCAATTCCTCTGCTTGTGTGCTAGTCAGGCCCATTCTCTCTTTCTTGCATGCCTGTCACAGCCAGCTCCCTTCCTGTGTGTGGTGATGGTGCTTTCAGGATGTGGTTTCTCCGGAAACGCTCGAGCGTGGTGGGTGCAGGACCATCCCAACGGCTGGAGGCAGCTGGTGGGCTTCCAGCTGCACGGCCACAGAGCCAGTCCCACCAGGGAAGGGCTCTCACCGCAGCAGGCAGGGGGAATGTCCTCCACAACCATCCTGCCCTCATTCCTTCCCACTGGCCCCTGCATCTCACAGGTGCTGGCACTGAGCTTGTTGGTTCTCCCCGTGCTAATGAACCAAGGCAGCTCTTGCCTGGGTCTTCCCCTGGGTTAGTGATCACTAGGGGTGATGCTTGTGAAGGTGGCAGCCCTAGGAGCAGGGAGGATCCCTCTGCCAGCAGTGGAAACAACTGGGATTGGCTCAGCCACCTGCACATCACAGCACAGATAGGTGGGGAAGAGGAGTTGGGCCAGACTGGTGATGGGGAGCGAGGAGAGAGCCATTGCACAGCACTGCTGTGAACACTCAGGAGGCTGTAGTGGGCTGCTCCACAGACTGGGGCTCTCTCAGCAAGGAAACTGTGAATGCTGTGGTAAGGCCAGGAGGCATCTGGGTTTGAGCAGAGAGCTGTGGATCAGACCCTGCACACCCTGGGCTCTTGGAGTGTCATCAGAATAAACACAGAGACCTAGAGAGGGACTGCCTCAGCATCCAACCACCCAGGGTTATTTTGGTGTAGCTGATCCGGGAAAGAACAGGCTCATCCTGCAGAGCACACAGCTCAGGGCTGGTGCCTCTGAGGAGAATGGGGCCCCGGGTATTTCTGTAGTGAAAGAACTTCCTTGCAAAGTGACAGAGAGCAAAAAGAGCAAAGGTGGTGCTGGCCCGTGGTGGTCCCTGTGCACGTGGGCACGATGGCTCTCCTGACCCCTCTTGGGCAGCATCTCACAGGGCAAAGCTGCACTAGGAAAAAGGCTGAGGAAAGCAGAGGAGGAAGAGGAGGGCTGGTGTTTTGGTGTTGCCCAGCAGTCCTGGCTGTGGCTGTGCTCCCTCTCTGCTGGGGACTACTCAGCATGGAGCTAAACCCACTCCTTATCCCAGAAAGCTTGTTGGTAGGGCTGGATCATAACAGATGGATACAGACGGATGGGGAGAAGAGGAAACAACAAGGCAATACCAGTAGCTGATGTGTGCTCACTAAAGCACAGCAGCAGCCTAGCTTTGGAGACAACAGAGACTTTTGAGGAGTGTTTCAGTTCCTTTGGGACGCTCGCAGGTGGTTTGTCTGAAGCATGACAGCCAGCACGAGACAACACACTTGTTTGGAAATGCAGCAAATGATTGATGAGGAAAGGAGCACTTGTCTGTTGCTGGTTCTGTGCAAACACTGAACTCACCCCAGTGTGAGATGGGATTGAGTGGGGTCTGAGAGCTGAGCAGTCCCATCCCATCCCATCCCACCCTGTCCTTGATTCTCTCCTGCCTTGCCATCCACGTAGAGCTGTTTACTTTCCAGGCAGGAGGTGAGTGCTCTGCAGGACCAGCAGCTCAGGTCTTGGGCAAGACTTTCCAAAGCCCTGCATGGCCTGACCATGGCTAGCAGTGCTGTGATGAGCCCCCTCTCAGCCAACGACGCTGGCAGAGGCAGCACGCCTTGATGTGCTGTATATTAAGTGGAGTGGCAGCTGCGATATTGCCATCTAAAACTAAGTACAAAATTTACAGCAGTAAATTTTTCTCTCTTCAGGGTGGTTAATTATCTTAATTACTTTTATTATCTTTTATCTTTTAAGATCCTAAATTGCTTATTTCTGCTTGTGTTGCCAAAGGGGGTTGCATATTTTTTACTGGCACACGCTGTGCAGAGGCACCAATATGTGTGTCTGCGTGGTATACTTTAAAAGAACTTTGATTTATACAAGACTTCTCCTTGGGATTTTAATTGTACTAAACGGGGAAAACAAAGTTCAGTGAAATATTGACTGACTGAAGGGCTGACAAGTGGCTCTTTTCTTCAGTGCAGGGACAGAGCTGTTCCAGCTCCCATTGGGTCAGAGGGAGGGAATTTTTCTTCTCAGGGCCATGATTGCTGCAGTCTCGGGGATGCGGCTGGAAGAGCACCGTGTGTGAAAGGCACTGGGGAGCTCACGGTGATGTGTTCAAGCATGTCACTGCCACATGGGTGGGCAGTGAGCGGCGGGCAGGGAGGGCATGGTGCAGACACAGAGCTCTGTCCTCTCCTACCTGCCTCCAGGGTGGGGACCCCATCGGCTGTCACGCGGGGCTGGGGTCTGTGCCCATCCCCAGCACCCAGCTGCAAGGCACCACCCTGGGGATGCACCATCCCCCCTCACCCCAGGGTTTTCCTTTGGCTTCTCCAAGCTGCTCTACAGGGTGTGAAATCCTGGCCCTGGGAAAGTGCCTGAGGCACAATTTCACCCCACGATTCCATCTCGGGGACCACAAATGAGCCACTACAAAGGTGTTGCTGGCAGCCCCCTCCGGCTCTGTGCTGGGTGCTATTGCAGCACCAAGGCTCCTCTGACTGCATCCCCTCATCCATGCAGCTGGCATCTATGGGCACCCTCTTGCCTGCTGCCTCCTCTGCAAACACCTATCCCCAGGGAGCCGCTTCCCTCTCCTCCTGCTTCCAGTGCATACACAGCTCTCTTCTTACTCTTGTTTTTGGGGGAAGGAATCTTCAGGAAAGCTGCCTCAGCCCCTGGGGATCAAACACGGTGGAGCTGAACAGAAAACAGCCCTGCACCAAAGAGAAAGGAGGAGCGAGGAAGCTTTTCTCCATCCCACAGAGGAGCCTCCGTAAATGCTCCCAGGTGCTTTCCGAATGGAACTGGAGGTTTCCTCCACATGGAGTTTTGACACCGTCCTGCACTGGGAGCCCGAGGGGAGCCAGCGATGGCAAGGATTGCCCGAACCCTGCGTGCTGCTGAAGGACTTTGTCTGGAGGCTTTCAGTTGACAGAGGGGGAGAGAGAGCTTTTCATGTGCAAAACAAAGGGGAGAGTGGGCTTTTCTCTGCCGGTGCTAGGAAGCCTGAGCTGAATGCTGCGCACCCCTGGCGAAGAGGGGCAGCTCCCAGCTCTGAACAATCAGGACATGAAAGGCACTGAGGGAGGGGGGAATAAAAGTCTTCCCTTCTCATTACAGCACATTAGTCTGTAGCCTCTTTGGCAGTGATCGTGCGGAGCATCCTGTCACCCCAGTAGTTGTAATTACCCCAAGAAATGTGTAATCCACACCTTACAGATTTGTTTTTCTGTCTTGCCCCTATCTTTTAATAGCAAATAAAATCAGAAACGTTGCAGTCTGCTCAGCTTCCTTCACTGCTCTCTGCTGTCAGCTGAAATTTATGCTGTGGTTTAAAAGTAATTTTTAGGTTGGAAGAATTGCCCTCCTGCCACCTGCTATAAATAACCCATGTGTCTGATTTGGCCCCACGTGGCTGCTGCACTGCCCAGCCTTTCCTTCCCTATTCCCACCTGTGGGCTGGGGCAGGGTGGCAGCAGCTCTGGGATGCCCAAGCTGTGTTGTTGGATGCTCCTCACCAGCAACTGGATACCTGAGCTCCGGCTCGCTGCAGTCACGAGTGCCTGGCACCTGGATGTCCTCACATTGAGGTGGTGGAGCCCCATCCCTCTGCCTGTGGTGATGCCATGGCACAGCCAGCGAAGGTGGCAGGTCCACAGCACAGTTTGCTGTCACATGTGGAGCACAGAGTGAAGACCAGATGCCTTTGCCTACACCTTGCCTGTGGCTGGTGTGGGCTCCCACGGCCTCTGGGACCTCCTGGCTGGCAGATCTGTGCCCCTCTGTGCCTGGGGAGCAGCTGATTTTCATCTGCCAGCAGCTCTTCTCCCTCCTGGAAGTAGCTGGACATGAACTTCAGAGATGCTGAATCTGCAGCTCCCCTTCATTTTCATGGTAATCTGCAGCACAATCAGTTGTGCTTGTACGAGTGTTTTTAATGAAGCAAAATGCAGCCCCTGCCATTGCCTGGAGCCAGCCTGTGATCCTCACAACCCACAGCGAGCTGAGGAAACAGCTTGGGTATTCAGGGGTATTTCTACAAGCCAAAGCCAGTAAGAGAATCATGGAATCATAGAATGGCTTAGGTTAGAAGGGACCTTAAAGATTATCTAGAGGGCTGGAGCACCTTCCATACAAGGGTGGGCTAGGAGAGTTGGGGTTGTTCAGCTTGGAGAAGAGAAGGCTTCAGAGAGACCTCAGAGCAGCCTCTCAGTACTGAAAGGGGCTCCAGGAAAGCTGGGGAGGGGCTCTTGATCAGGGAGTGCTGGGATAGGATGAGGGGGAATGGTTTTCAGCTGAAAGAGAGGAGATTGAGATGAGATCTCAGGGAGAAATATTTTCCTGTGAGGGTGGGGAGGCCCTGGCCCAGGTTGCCCAGAGCAGTGGTGGCTGCTCCATCCCTGGAGGTGTTCAAGGCCAGGTTGGATGGGGCTTGGAGCCCCCTGATCCAGTGGGAGGTGTCCCTGCTTGTGGCAGGGGGGTGGAACTGGAAGGGCTTTAAGGTTCCTTCCAATCCAAACTGTTCCATGATTCTATGACTCTATTGCCTTGTGCAGGAGGTGCTCCAGCCCTCGGATCATCTCCGTGGCCTCCTCTGCCTTGCTCTAACAATTCCATGTCCTTCCAGTGCCGAGGACTCCAGAACTGAGCTGGTGCACACAGAGGCAATCTTTAGCTGGGGTGCAATGTCCCGTGTCCCAGGTGCCATGTGGTAATTAATCCATAGGTTCCCCAGCACTTGTGTCAGGACAGAGCAGGAACTTTCCCTTCCATTTCACCACGTGAAGGAAAACAGCAACATCAGGATTTGCTATGTATTTTAAATTGCAAACTTTTCAACTGGAAAGGAACAATGGGGAAAAAATTTAATGCGCCGGGGTCGACTTCTATGTTTAAAAGTATCCCATGTCTTTAAGGCAGTGAATTTTAAAAAGGCACATAATTAGCAGGCTGCTTCCTCGTCTGTATTCTCCTCGTCTGCCTGCCCACATAAACATTCGGCACACAGCACTTCCAGACACTTTTTAATAGAATCGCTTAAAACAATTAATTACCAGAGTTTTCATTCAAGCTGCAGTGGAAAAGATACGCCGGCAATAAAAGGCATTTATTCCTTGGTTTCTGGAGGCCTGTTTGTTATTAACATGTAAATTAAATCATCACAGATGTTCCATTTTTAATCTGGGGATGTGAAGTGCAGGGCTAACCACGGCCCAAACAGCCTGATTTTATTACACACACATTCATTAGGAACCAGCAGTATTATTGGATATCATTTTTCTTTGATGCATTTTTTAAACCAATTATCAGTATAATTTGTTCATTTCCCTCCCTATTTGTTTTTCTCATGCCATTTGTGTCAGGATTCTCCAATCAAGGACGATGGCTTTGGCATCTCATGGTCACCTCGCTTGCTGCCAGCCTGGGGAGTTCGTGCCTAGCTGAGGTCCCACGTGCTGCTTTTTGCAGGAAGTCTGGCCTAGGGAAAGCACCTGGAACCAAGGGCAGGAAGGGAACCATCTTGCCATGCAACAGCACCATTTGAAATATTTGAGAAGCTTGCTGTGAAGTTGTAACCCAATGCACTTCTGGAGAGTCGTGGTGCAGTGGAGCCCATTGCCAGCCAGGAGCAGCAGGAGGTAGCGGCCACCTCCAGAGGGACAAGAGGAATGGACAAACCTGGTGTCCTGGAGCCCTGCAGACCCCTGGCTGGACAGTGGTGGCAGCTGCCCTTGGCTAGGGCTGTGCAGGTGATTCTGTTACCCAAAGTGGCTTTGTATGGCTGAAGGGGGAAGGCTTGGTCTTCCTCACCCCCCAGCGCTCTCCAGACTCCGCTAGGGTTGAAACCCACAATGCCAGGCTCCTGTGACTGAGTGCCCTCTTGGGATGCTCACCTTGGCTTTGCAGGAAAAGTGTTAAGCTCTGGAGGATCTCACCCACAGCTGGAGAGGGGAGCACGTTGGGTTTTAGCAGCTTTCTGTGCAGGCTGCTGCATCCGCCTCCAGGCATCCCCCGCAGCCCAAGAGGAGCCTCGGAGCCCCAGGAGAAATTCTTGAAATGCAAAGGGTTTCAAATTGCACCCAGTCCTGCATTGCTGCACTGAGGCTGGCCCGGGGGCAGTTCTGGTCTTTAATGAGAAAAAACTACCTCTGCCTTTGGGTGTTGCCTTTGGGAGCAAGCTGGGACAGCTGGCATCTTGCAGCGGGACACAGATCCGAAGGGGCACTACTGCAAAGAGGCTCCTGTTGGGGTGGGAGACATCCTCTCCCATCAGAAACCCTTTAAGCAAAGCCAGCCCTGACCAAGCTCAGTCTCATCAGCAATTTCACTTTAATTTTTTGGTTAGTTTGTTCTGGGTTCTGCAAACAAAACTCCCAGCAAATCTGAGCGTGGGACAAGCATCATATTACTCTGAGAGGTTTGCCATAGAGGCAGCAAACAGCTCTACAGGAGGAGGAATAGGAAAAGACTTTGGTGAGCAACATAATGTGTTAATTCCTTTGGGAGCTGCCCTGTGTGCACAGAGCTCACACCTCAGTGCAGGCTTGGGAAGACCCCTGCTGTGCCAGCTGGTCACAACTGAAAGCATTTACTGGTGGCAACAAAGGAGCTCCTGGAGGTTGGATCAAAACAGAAATGATGGATGAGTCAAACAACTGCTCCTTGATTAACACAACTCACAGGCAGCCCGTGATAATTTAAATGCACTTAAACCCACTAATGACAACAACAGTACTTTGGTTGGATGGGGATTTGGGTCATGAGTAGTGACCATTCAGTGGTGGCTGCCCCATCGCTGGAGGTGTTCAAGGCCAGGTTGAATGGGGCTTGGAGCCCCCTGATCCAGTGGGAGGTGTCCCTGCCCGTGGCAAGGGGGTTGGAACTGGATGGGCTTTGAGATCCCTTTTGACCCAAACCATTCTATGATTCTGTGAGTGATCATTTACACATAAATGTGAAATGGTCAGAGAGAGGGCCTCATTTAAAAGTTCACAAAAAATCACACGGCTTGGCTTTTCACAGGGTGAGCTTTTAAAAAATAGCAAAGAAAATTCACAGAGGCTGTAACAGACAGTGGACTCTTTACCAAGAAATCATGTATTATTCAAAATAACTGCAGATTCCATTTCAACCTGGTGGAGGTTTGACCCCAAGGTTTTGTGCTGTGTGCTAAAAGATGTGGCAGCAGCAGAGACCCAGCAAGCCAGACAAATGGTAACTGAGTCCATGGTGATACAAATGGGGTAAAGTGGAGAGTCTTCTTCTGCTGAGAAAAAACATTTTTGTGAGACTGCAAAATACATAAATGTTTAATTTTCACCTGGAATAATTTTCTAAAGTGAAAAGACAGATTTTGTACCCAGAGAAACTAACATTTCATCCTGGAATGCAGCTCCTGCAAATGCAGACGTTCTTCTGAACAACAGGTAAATTACTGCTGGGATCTGACTTGTGAGCCTTCTTCAAAAAAACTGCAGAAGATGGAAAAAAACATAAAAAACAACCCAGAAATTGAGGAAAACCAGAGCATCTCCACTAATAAAAATAACTGGCTTTCAGTCTTGTGCATATCCCGTAAGCCTCATCTCCCACCTGTGTGGGCACCTGGCCCACCCCAGCCCCACCTGTCCCGTCCCATCCCGGTGCTTCCCTCCCGTGGTGCCCAGATGCCCAAGGTCCAGAGGCCCCGGTGTTATCGGAGCCCCTGATGAAGGACCCAGCCTGTGATGCTTTTCTCCTTGGAAACCATCCAGAGGACCCTCCTGCTTTGTTCCGCTGCCTCCCTGTGTCCTTGCCGTGCTGTCAGAGAGGGAGGGCGGGGGGAGCCTTGCAATGACCAAAAAAAGTGTTGGAAATGCTTTCATGCTAAAAAATCCCAGATTTGACAGAAGTGTGAGATACCTTCAGGCCTTCTATTGATTACCTGGGAGCAGAAGTGCACGGGCGCTTTGAGCTGTCACAGTTCCAGGCATTTCTGAAAACGATAGAAGACTGGAACAAAAACACAACTAAGGCTCCTGACACAGTGTGTTAAGCAATAAAACATGTTTAATTGTGTTGTCTTAAGGCTATAACCATTCACCAGCTGAAGGTCATTCTCTACCCATCCCGCCAGTGGGAAAGAGGTGCTCTGACAGGTGGGAATCCAAATAGGAAACAGATATCTGTGAGATTACGCTGTGAATGACACTGAAATGCCAATGATGGTGCAGTTAAAGGGAAGAGGACAAGCGGCAGGCAGGACATCTCTTGGCTGGTGGATCTATACAGGGGATGTTATAGACAGAGCTCGCAAGCCAGGGCAAGAGGAGATTCAATCAAGTGTCCTCTGGGGCTGTCTCGTCACCACGTGGCACCTCCAGTACGTGTTTGCCTTTTGCCACAAGCTGAGGGACTGAAAGGATGAAGTGCAGAGTACCCCCCCTTGTCCCCATGTCCAAGGGGGACCAGGTGGGCTGCTGGTGGGAGCTCATCTCCACACAGAGTCCCTCCTTGCCTTGCTCCACAGATCAGTGTCCAGATGTGCACCAACACCCTGCACATCTGCTCTGCAGGCAGACAGTGTTGGGCCATGAATGCATCCGCGGGGCTCTGCGTCTGGAGTTCTCAGCCGTTCTCTGTGTGTCTCGTGGCCAAGTCTTCACTGCAGACAGTGGAGATGGAAGGACCTCTGCAGTACAGCCCACCCCACCAGCACCTACAGCTCCTCTGCAGGTCCCCTTTCCTGGGCACCCATCGAGGTTGTGTTGGGTAGGGTGGAAAGCCGTGTCGAGCACTGAGTCCCTGCGTGGTGCCATGCCCAGCCCTGGAAGGTTGGGGTCCCACAGGCACCTGGCTCCTGGGCAGGCATCCAAGAACGAATATTTTGGAGCAATCTACTTTAACAGTCCCTTAACCTCCTCAATAAAATGGCCAAATGTAACGTTTCCTTCTGCACCACTCTGGACTTTGACCGTTTGGAAAACGTTCCAGCTGCCTAGAAGGTCGCAGATCTTCTGTTCAAGGAAGCTACTGAAATGGATGGGAAAAAGGGTGAAAGCAAGGAAAAGGTTGCATTAGGATTCCAGCAGTTTCTTGTTCTCATGGCAGAGAAAAGTCTTGACCTTCATAGAATGGTTTGTGTTGGAAGTGAGCTTAAAGCCCACCCAGTTCCAACCCCCTGCCATGGGCAGGGACACCTCCCACTGGATCAGGATGATCAAAGCCTTGTGGACCTAATGGGAGTGACACTGGGTTTGCATTGGCTCAGGGATGCTACCTTGTTATAAGATGGAAGATCCAGTCTCCTGAGATTGTGAGACTTAAGAGCCCAGATTGATGGACTGGAGCAGAACGGAGAATGCTTGAAAGGTGACTTTTTTTCATTTAATGTTTTTTCTGGAACTGTCTGGCTTTTTTTCATAGACATCACATGATGGGGACTGGGAAAGTCCAGGAGCAAGTAAGCTTTATCGTTTGCTGTGGTCAGACCCAGAGTATAAACTCAAAGCTTTTCAGCTCAAGGTCTCTCAGGAAGTGTAAATGAGGAGCATATGGGTTTGCCTGGTGAGATAACAGGACAGGAGCACAGAATTGCGGAATCACAGAATCATTAATGTTGGAAAGGACCTCTAAGATCACCAAGTCCAACCATCACCCCAACACCACCGTGCTTACTAAACTCTGGCATGCAGTATGCATTAAGGACAAGGAAAACACGGGGCATGCTCTATGCAAGTGAGCTGGAGGCATTTCAACGTGGAGTGATTTTGTTTTCCACGGTTAGAGGCATCATGACCATAAAGTGTCAATTTGGGAAGGTATTCCAGGCATTGCTGGCCCGAGATGCTGCATGGGCTCTCTGATGGTGTGCACCAATCAACTTAGTCCTGCTAACTTCTGTGTTAGAGGGGGCCCTGCATATGGAAAAGGTTTGAGGTGTCTGGTGTTTAATGAGAAACAGAAAAGATTAGGTTGTAGCAAGGTATTTAATTATTAGAATATTTCTGCTCTGGCTGCATCCTTTGCCTCTCCATGCGGGAAGTGCCAAATTACATGTCACCTCGGAGGGCATATTTTCTGTGGTTTTCAGAGCTCCTACAATGGCAGCTTCATGAATATTTACTGAACTGCTCAGATATGCAGCGGTAGGAACAAATGAAAAAAAAGCTTGTATTTGCATCTCCCACAGACACTAACAAACCATGTGGCTCTGGTAAGGAGAAGATGGGAGATTGCTGTTGCCTTTCCAGAGGGATAGAGAAAACAGCTTCTTGTATAATGAGATTGACTTTTAAATTGAAAGTGTTACTGGTTGTGCTGCAGTTCATACTTCCATGCTGTGCATTTACTCCCTAGGCTCTAACATTAAGACATCTTATGTACAAGCTGGGAGGATTCAATTAGAGTTTCTGTTATTAATCAATCAATTAAGCCACAATCTTTGGCAGATACATTTTCACTCTTAAAGAGTTGGGATGCTGGCATTACGAACTTTAGGGATGCTGTTTCATCTGGACACACAAGCAGGTGGCTGCTGCAGAGCTCCTGGTGCTGTGGTGATGCCAGGGCCATCCCGAGCTTGTGAGGGAGAAGAGCAGAGCCCAGGAGGGACAGCTGAGACCTGGCTCGCAGCTCCAGCACTCAGACTTCACACTGGGAAATGCCAATTTATAGCTGGCACTGAGTCCTTCAAGAAGCATTCAGAGACACTTGTTTCACTGCCAAGCTGGAGATGCTCTACCTGGACAACTGCACAAGAACGAGAGGAGGAAGGCAGCTCAGCTATTCAGTTTTCTCACTGCTGCTCTGACAGAGGGCTTCATGCTTGTGCTGGAGGAGAGCCTGAAACCTTCCTTGCCTGGAAAATCTGTCTATGGGTGGAGAGACTCAGAAGAGAAAGACATGAGACGTGTTGCTAAAGAAATACTTGGGTTACTCACAAATTAACCCATCCTAGAGCTGCCTCCAGCCTTCAGTCAGGCCTGGAATGAGTGTGAGAAATGGAAGATCCAGTCTGCCCTGAGCTCAGGGTGCTGTGCGTGCCTGTGGCAACAAAGCCCACGCAGAGCTGGCAGCCTCTGCTCTCACAAACCTGGTTTCAGGGGTTTGAGTGATCAACTCACCCTGCCCCTTAAACTCCTGCAGTGCTTCAAGTCCTAGTAAGGTTACAGCAAGTCATGTAAGGACTCAGTAAGGAACTGCCTCAATCCTGACTGTCCCACCCTGTTGCTCTCTATCCTGTCAGCTCTTTTCCTCTGCTCCTCCCCGCCCCCCCCGTTTCCAGTCCCCTTGCTGCCTGCTCTCTGCTCTTAATTAGAATGAGATGGATGTAATGTTACAAACCATGTGTTCATTAATGTTCTCCCAAATCTCTGGCATTTTTCTGCTCTGAACAAGGGTCAAAGGCAACACTTCCAGGTACCGCACCTGGACAAAGTGGCGAAGAACTTGTCCTTAATTTTTTACCTAATTCCACAGGCAGCAGAGAACCCCGGGGGGGAAGAACAACACGTTAGAGACCAGAGTGGGTCAGAATGTCACTTGTGAGCTGGTGTTTCTTTGTTAGTGATGCCTGCCCAGCACCTGCTGGAGAAGTCCATCCTCACGGTTGAGCCTTTCATGTTGTGTGACCCCAGCCCCTGCAAATGACAGCCAGGACATGGCCTCTGTACAGAGGAGTCCATCCTTTTTCTGGGCCTTCTGGACACTGCCTGCTGCACCACTCACCCAGTGGGCTGGGAAAGCCTTCCATCACCTGCACATCGGAGCCAGTGCTGTAGGAGCATGGGATGCTCCTGGCTGGGACCCTGGGTGTGCACCCTGGGATACGGGGGGCATGTGGGGGCTGCGTGACACAGGGAGGTGGCATTGGGAGCAGGAACGATTACCTGCCTCCTGGTGCCTGGAATATTTAATCTGCCCTGTAAGCAGAACTTCAGGGGAAAGGTTTAGAGGAAAAGAGCTTTGTGGTTTTGAGCTTAAGTTCGAACACTTGAAGAGAAGTAAACGTGCGAGTGCTGTCTATAAGGAAGGGGGGAAAAGAAGAGAGAGGATTAAATGGCAATGTTACCTTTACTCTTGTCAAATACCTAAGTAGAAACATTGGTTAATGCCCTTAAAAAAGGCCCATTACCACAGGGCAGAGAGTCAAAGAGCCTGGCTGCCCTAATACTCAGTTATCTCGTTCCTGGATAATGGAATGACCCCTCGCCTGCCCGAGCTGTACTACGATATAATAGCATGAGCCGTGTGAATAAAGAGGTTATTTTTGGAATCCAATTGAAACAGTGCCGGAGCCGGTGTGACAGGGGAAGGATTGAACAAGATGCAATGTTCTAAGGGAAGGGGAAAAAAATTGAATTTTGGGGAAGGTGGCCCTGGCAGTGAACTGAGCAAAGAAAGGCAGCATTGAGCAATGGGAGCAATGGGAGTGATGGGAGTGATGGGAGTGATGGGAGGGATGGGAGTGATGGGAGTGATGGGAGTGATGGGAGTGATGGGAGGGATGGGAGTGATGGGAGTGATGGGAGTGATGGGAGTGATGGGAGGGATGGGAGTGATGGGAGCGATGGGAGGGATGGGAGGGATGGGAGCGATGGGAGGGATGGGAGGGATGGGAGCGATGGGAGGGATGGGAGGGATGGGAGGGATGGGAGGGATGGGAGTGATGGGAGGGATGGGAGGGATGGGAGGGATGGGAGCGATGGGAGGGATGGGAGGGATGGGAGGGATGGGAGTGATGGGAGTGATGGGAGGGATGGGAGGGATGGGAGGGATGGGAGCGATGGGAGGGATGGGAGGGATGGGAGTGATGGGAGCGATGGGAGGGATGGGAGCAATGGGAGGGATGGGAGTGATGGGAGGGATGGGAGTGATGGGAGCGATGGGAGGGATGGGAGCGATGGGAGGGATGGGAGGGATGGGAGGGATGGGAGTGATGGGAGGGATGGGAGGGATGGGAGCGATGGGAGGGATGGGAGGGATGGGAGGGATGGGAGGGATGGGAGCGATGGGAGGGATGGGAGGGATGGGAGGGATGGGAGCGATGGGAGGGATGGGAGCGATGGGAGGGATGGGAGGGATGGGAGGGATGGGAGCGATGGGAGTGATGGGAGGGATGGGAGGGATGGGAGTGATGGGAGGGATGGGAGGGATGGGAGCGATGGGAGGGATGGGAGGGATGGGAGGGATGGGAGCGATGGGAGGGATGGGAGCGATGGGAGGGATGGGAGGGATGGGAGCGATGGGAGGGATGGGAGCGATGGGAGTGATGGGAGTGATGGGAGTGATGGGAGGGATGGGAGGGATGGGAGCGATGGGAGGGATGGGAGGGATGGGAGCGATGGGAGGGATGGGAGCGATGGGAGGGATGGGAGTGATGGGAGTGATGGGAGGGATGGGAGCGATGGGAGGGATGGGAGCGATGGGAGGGATGGGAGTGATGGGAGTGATGGGAGGGATGGGAGCGATGGGAGGGATGGGAGGGATGGGAGCGATGGGAGGGATGGGAGGGATGGGAGCGATGGGAGGGATGGGAGTGATGGGAGTGATGGGAGTGATGGCAGTGATGGGAGGGATGGGAGGGATGGGAGCGATGGGAGGGATGGGAGTGATGGGAGGGATGGGAGGGATGGGAGGGATGGGAGTGATGGGAGTGATGGGAGGGATGGGAGCGATGGGAGGGATGGGAGGGATGGGAGGGATGGGAGTGATGGGAGTGATGGGAGGGATGGGAGGGATGGGAGGGATGGGAGGGATGGGAGCGATGGGAGTGATGGGAGTGATGGGAGGGATGGGAGCAATGGGAGGGATGGGAGTGATGGGAGGGATGGGAGTGATGGGAGCAATGGGAGTGATGGGAGGGATGGGAGTGATGGGAGTGATGGGAGCAATGGGAGTGATGGGAGGGATGGGAGTGATGGGAGTGATGGGAGCAATGGGAGTGATGGGAGCAATGGGAGGCCTCCAGCCTTGGGGAGGGGCTGCCAGCCATGGGATGGGCTGGGGGAAAGCCGGGGGCTGGAGATTGAACCAGCTGGTCCAACACAGACCTGAGGGGGTTGTGCTGAGTCCCCAGGGAGGCAGGGAGGGCGCCCAGAGCACCAGCAACCAGAATTCTCCCATTCTCACCAGGAGATGGGTGGCTCCAGCCGCCCAAACTGGAGCAGTCACCAGCAGAAGCCAAGAGACAGTGTCTGGGGATGGGCCCTTGCAAACACTGCCATCAGAGCTGGTCCTGGACCTGCTGGCAGCTGCAGCTCCCCGGCCTGCAGCCTGCACACCCCACAGCTCTTCTTTTCCATGCCACTTCAGCACAGGCATGAAGTCAAACCCACAATACAATGGTAACTCTGGTGCACAGTATCCCATCCACAGGACTGCAATTCATCAAACAGTGAGAGGCAAGAAGCAGGAGAGATTCGGTGCAAACATAGAGATGAAAATGAATATTAATTTACAAAGCAGCACAAAGACAATGGGATCCAAGGAGATTGATATCACAAACTCCCCTTGCTCAATCAGATTAGGGTCCCATCTTCCCCAAACACCGCTTGCTAATCTAGATTTGAAAGACAAATCCTTCTGCAGAAAGGCTTTGCCTTTATCTCATACTTCTGATGCCTCTACTTAAGATGTTCATACAGATTGGGGGGAGTTGAGGAGGAGGAAATCTTCCTTATAAGCCATTTAACTGCTCTGTTGCTCGAGTGCCATCAGCAAAGCCACACAGAGCACGAGGTGCCCCGTGCCACCCATCGTTTGTCTCGCTGCAGCGCTGCTGCAACCTCCCCACCACCAGCCTGGCCTCCCCCTGCTGCTTTGCTCTGCAATCTGCAGGGGAAAATGTGAAATTCCTGAGAGCTTGAGAACTCTGGGGAAAACTACGCGAGAGTGCAGTTGCTCTGTCTCTCAAAGAAGGGAAGCAGAAGTGTGCAGAGGGGTTACCTCTCAGAGCTCTGGTGCTCTGTAATTGATGCTGAATGAGAGGAAATGAAACCAAGTATCCTTTCTAAAGAAGTTAGGGTCGGTATCTGATGCTGCAGACAAGTCGAAGCAATGTGTAATTTGTTTGGGGAGCAGAAAGGCAAAAAGCCAGTTGGACTGTTTTGTGCCAGTCCCCTTTGGGATGTGCAGGGCTTTGCAGGAGGAGCTGCCTCCTTCCAGGATGGGGCAGCACCCCGATGCATTTGCAAGCAGTAAGTGACTGGCTCCAGGTTTCACACCCCCTAGAGTGCCTCCACCTGCTGATGCTCGCCTTGACCTCACTCAAGGAACTGTATTGATCAATACTTCTTTTCCCCCTTATTGCTTCTTACAACCACTTACATAGTCTTGTCCTGAAAACAACCCACAAGCTGTCCAAGGCTTCATTTGTGTTTGGGGAGCTCAGGCTCTGCAGCAGTGGAAGCTGGTGGTTGTCAGCACTGCTGCTGGTATTGGTGCTGTCACCCTGCCGTGGAGGGGCTGTTGGACACCATGGCTGGCCCATCCGGCTCAAGCAGCAACTAATTTTCTTGTGTCAGGGTTTCTCCTGCTCCCTGTTAATTATGGAGAAAGGACTCTCAGCTCCGGCCATGTCCCTTGGTGTGGGCAAGGCCAGGTCCTCTTGCACCCAAGCAGAACACAAGCTCTGGGGCAGAAGCCTAGTGGCAACACAAATGGTTTTGGCTCCAGCCTGTGGCAAAGAGAAACTGTCGAGAGGTGGAATTTCCATGTGCAAATGAGGTCAGAGATGTGATTTAGGGTCTCCAGACCCAGCCTGGGAAAGGCAGCCCAGGCCTGGATCTTCCACAGCAGTGCCATCAGCAGCTCATCCCCCGGGCACCCGGCTCCTCTGCCCTTCCAGGGAGAACGGGCCTGATGGGGAGCTGAGAGCAACTTGAAAGGAGACTGTAATTACCGGTGGGGTTTGGATGCAGTTGGTGTTTTACTACTTAAAAGCAATTTAATTGAAATAGCAAAATTGCCTTAATTTGTATTAAGATACATTATTAAAACCACTTTCTGGCTGAACTAAGAAACTGAGACTGTGATCTCAGTGAGCACAAAGCAGGAGGCAGCCTGGCTCTGTATGCTGCTCAGACCTCCCAGAATCAGGATGGTGGAAGCTCCTTCTGCTTTCCTCAAACCCCTGCAAATATAGGCTGGTGCTACAAAATTTCTGGCTTGCAAAAGGTATGGGATAAAAAAGTGAAATTTTTAAGATGCTGATTTATCTGTGTCTGTCTAGTAATTATGTATTTTATTTGTGTAGCATGTACAGCAAAATGAATGTTACAGATTCAAAGCAGTGTTATTTCTCCTTTACATGTCAAGTGGGCCTGACGTATACATGCGTTCCAAGTAGCATTAATTTTTTTCCCTATTTGATGCAAACGGCTCTGTATTCCACCGT